>MU269983.1:4651701-5919483 GCA_021432705.1 Caranx ignobilis
CCTGTCACCATCACTCTGGAGATTTAATTAAGTAGTTCGTAGTTAAGTCAAACCAGCGGTTTCTTATAGCAGCTCTGTGTTACGTCTCCTTGTGTATGTGAACACTTTCCACCAGGAGACATTTCCTTCTCACATGGTTTCATTTCAATAACACTTCAGATGATCGAATATCTCAAAAAAAGACCAGAACAGTCCAAAAAATGAAAACAGATTAGAGGTTGTTTTCCCTCTTTCCTTTTCTATTAATCACGTCGTGACCTCTCAGATTTATCTTGTGACCTTTTGAAGAGATAAATGTGAACCACCAGTGTAAACTGCTCGTCAGCATTAACACACTGAAGCTCTTGCTCTCACACTGTGTTCATGTGTTCAGGCAGGACTTTTACATAGACCTGTAGTAATACTTGTACTTACAGATACATACTGTGGAACTTGGAGGCGTTGGGTGATCATGTGATCATCAGAGCTGTTGTCTTCATCACCAGCCAGCTTCTCCCAGGCTGGAGTCCTTCAGAGTCTGTTTCAGGGAATCTGGACATTAAAACAGTGGATAAAGCAGTTTTTTATTTAAAGTGAGTGTTTTGCAGAAACTGTACAGACAACATGAGACAATATGAGACAACCAGGATCACCTGGTATCCCGGCCTATTGGCCTATTGTCACTTAGAGCACGTCTTCCGGCTCTGATCAAGCAGAGAACATGCAATGGTCCTGTTCACCAGGCCCTCTTAATGAGTTGGACAGGTGACGGCGGCGACTCATTACATAACAAACTTCTCCTGCATAGTTTCAACATGAAAGTGAAACGTGGTGTTAGACATTTGCCTCTCTCAGGATGTGCAGCAGAGCCTAAACCTTTGACAGAGAGTCTCGACCCTCTGTGGCCCCGGGTTTGTCCCTGTGCAGGCATGTCTGAGAGACACATGGGCCTATATTCTGAAGAGCCTGGAAGGGGATCAGACACCCCGAAGGAAGAGGGACATAGCTTAAAGGAAATAATGGGAACAGCATGTAAGAGTGCAATAAAAAGTACAGAGACAGTGACTGTTAACAGAGTCCGGAGCAGAGGGACACAGAGGCAGTCAGATGGAGTCTGAGCTCCACATGCTGCAGTGGTATAACACTCATGTAAATCCTGCAGAGACAGACAGGACAGCACACCCATCCAGTCATGCTTGGAACAGGATCTGTGTGGCTGCCTGAGTGTGTATGCTTTACATAGATTGATGGCTGCAATGTGCTGTGTGTATATGTGTGTGCGTGTGTTGAGTCCTTCTGGGAAACAAACCACCAGTGCGTGGAAAGGTACATGAGAACAACCCCCCCTCTCTCCTCTCCCTCTCTCTCTCTTTTCTTTCTCTGTTTCAGCCACAGGTCGATCTCCCTCGACACACCACCCATCACCTGTTTCTTGGGACCTTGGTCTCCTCCTATATATGGCTCTCCACGCTGGTGGTGGAAGGGGAGGTGGGTGGTGAGTGGTGGGTGCTGATGTTTGCACAGCTTGCCTTATTCCTTAGAAGGGAGGAAAGTTTACACGAGCTGCTGCTCAACTTCTCACACTTCTATTTTTTCTTTTTTAAATGTTCATTTGTTTTCTTCACAGGTCAAAGTCCAGACAGTCGCCACATGGAGTGGGAGGTTTAATGGGTCTAATGGACGTCAGGCTAAGATGAGTGGTTCTTGGGTGGAGTTGCTTTTAATTCCTTGTACATGTCCATGTAGTGTAAACACAGGCTCTAAGACAGGTTACCACATATTTCATTAAGTTATATTGAAACGGATTTAACGTTACAGCAAATTTCTCTTTGTTCGAACAGCCCTGTCCACACACTTTTGTCTACTACACATCAGTTCGGAAAATCTTTTTGCTGCAGTTTTTATGTTTGAGACGACAGTGTATCTCCAACTCTGTGTGAGTTTAGTTAAAACTTTTAGAGCACCAGTTGAATGTCAATGGATCTGGAATAAAACTCTCAATAATAACACATGACTGCATTGTTTGGGTGTCCACATAATGTAATATTACACTTACCCCATTAGTTTGATGTTGCAACCATCACATGTTCATTTTTTTCACATTAGAAATTTGGAGCTTTTCATGTAGATATTTCCAACTGGCAAAAAAAAAAACCCTCCAAAAATTAGTATGAAGCATTTTGCTGCTGCTACATACCTGGCAATAGTGTTAACAGGACATAAGCTGAAATACACCACAACCTCTTCTGAACGCTACAGTGACTCAGTATTGGAAAGTGCTGAGACACGCTGCTAGCTGGTTATCCTAACTTAATTAAAAAGAAAGTAAATGACGATAGAAAAGAGTTGCTTTCAACCTCTGGAGACAGCTGTTGGTGAGTAAAGGAATGGAGTCAGATACTGTGTAAAGTAAACACAGCTGCTAATGCGCAGTTTAACTATTTAGCAAGAGCACAACTTTGTGTCTCGAATGAAAACAGAGGAAGGTGGTCACGGCTGGTTGACTCAGTAAATTAGCTCATGATAATCACATCACATTTTTTCTATCCTACACCTGTCGATGCTATGCTAACGTTGCTTGAGCTAACATTTACATTTACCTAGCAAACTTTTGCAAGGTAACATCAGACTGTTAGCTAAATGCTCAAAGTGTGCTACAGGGATGTCATATTTCATATGCGTAATTCAGATACTGAAACAGTGCCATTTCTGGAGGGTTGATACTCCTCTCATTGCAGACAATGCGGCTTTAGAGGAATTAAACATAGTTAATTTCATGAAAATAGGATGTGAACCATCTGAGCCTAGTCTTTCTGTTTCTTGTCAACTTCTGAACTTTTGAAAAGTTTATTTATGCAAAAATAAATCCTAGCAATAACATGTGGCGTGTTGGCTCTGGAGTTCATACTTAGAGTAAATAATCCTGCAGGGGAACAGCAATTTGGGAATATTGCTATGTAATACCTTCGTGTTGGAGAGCACAGCCAGGGTGTGCAGGAGGATACCGCTGCTGTGGTGGTGGTGCTGATCTGAGCTGAGTGAGCAGCAGGAGTGATGTTCACAGAGCAGGAGGGCAGCGACAGCACTGACAGAGGAGAAGGAGGGTGACAGATTACACAGACTGTCAAACTGTCCAGGTGTTAAAAATACATGATGAGGATGTTGTGGATGAATGTAGCAGAGTGAACTGCCTGTACCAGCTGTAGACTTTGCTCTATTAGGAGCGACGGCCTCCACCACAGTGTATTAATCAGGAAAAATAAGATACATAACCAATAATATCATCACGAATTCTATGAGCATGAGTCTCAGGGTCAAGAAATCACTGCAAAGCCAACGCAGCGTTAATGAGTCAGAGCTAACAGGAAACCTTGTCAAAGGATTTCTGCTTTAGCCAGTGAAGTGTGACATGACATGAAGTTTAATAGGGTGAGTCCTTCATGCACTGGTGACCTTAGATGCCACCAGCTGGATGGAGGCAAACAGAGAAGAGGAAAAAAGCTTTAATGAATCCCACACACCTAATCAGCGGTAAAATATTTGTCACAAAGACGTCCAGTGCATGAGTTTCATACATGACTAAACCGACTGTTCATGTGGGACTTACACACTGACACTGTCACATCACCAATTAATCCTGCTTATTTATTTTTCGCTCGCTACAGTTCACGGGCTCACAGCTGTTTACTAGTCATGTGCACAGGGGTGGGCGACACACTGTAGGGGCAGTCTGAGGAAACGAGTGGAGAAACTGACACTAATATGAATAACAGAGTGAAGGGGTTGATGTCACATGCTGGGACCTTCTCAGTCGGCAGAACTTGATCCAACTATGAAGAGATTTGGTGGATGATGTTATCGATGGGGAACTGTCAGATCCCTCCAGAGCTCCAGGAAAGACCAAACATAACAGCATTTTGTTGATGTACTGTCTGTTTTTGGCTTTATCATGAACAGGTCAGTGAGAGTTGAACCCAGACCCTTGCAGTATGGTCAAAGGTAAAGATTGACCTTAAAAGGTATGCCTCTATCAGATGTTTCCATGTTGGCATTTCAAAGGAGACAGATGATGCTGTTCCATATTGTAGAACATCCTTACAATGTTATAATGTCATATGTCCATGCTGACCCTCTGCAAAGTTGCACAACATGAGCTACAGGGGTCCTCCCGTAATCCACCAACCAGATCCACATGGTCTCCAGTCTCTCTGAACGCTCACTAACGAGATCTCTGCCAGATTTGTGCAAAACCTGACATCAGGTTTTAGGACGAATGCCCAAACTGCAAGGGATCTGCCCAAAAAATGCCCATGACGCGATCACAACTGTTTTCCTTCCTCAAAGAAGACGAAAACCGTAGGTCAGACTCACGGTCTAACACATACGGACGCACCTCGTAGCTGGCCATGTTTGTAAAGCAACCGGTTTGTATTTAACAACGCAAGGTAAACAGACACACATGGGCCTCCACTGAGCGAGCCAATCAAAGGAAAGAAGTGTTGCTACATAGTGATTGAAATCAGGATTTTTCTTGACATCAGTACGAGACAACTAAGGAGTTTCTGGGGCTGAAAATCATGCATAGGTACTCTGTAGGTGTTCAAACCTGACACAGTGGTGAGAAACAAGCAGTGAAACACGTATAACGTGTCTCCTTTAATCATTGTATTCTTAATTGAATAACTAGCCTCATTTTCTATCAAATGTGCTTTAGGAGTTCAAAGCTTAGTCCGTTTTTCAGATCAGATGTTTCTGATCCACAACCAGTGGAAAGTTTAGCTGGCTCACTCACTTGGTACAACTACAAAACTAGGACCAAAAACCTCCAAAAAGCTGAGTGGGTTTGTTTTTGTTTAGAAAATTGTAGGTGAATTAACCAAATCACAGTTTGATTTATAGCAGGTGTGACCGAAAAAAACCCTTCTCCAGATCTTTCCAGAGATTCAAAGTCACAACTATCTCACTGGGAAAATCAACATCGGCTGTGAGGACACTTTCAATTTGTAGGAAGCAAACTAACAAAAGCAAGCATGCTCCTAGGAGCCCGCCCACACACAACTTGAAAACAGCTGTTTTAATGTTGGAGGAAGTGAAGGAGAAGAAGGTAGAGTGTAACGTTGACCACGTTCCAGTTAAGTCGGAGAAGCAACCCTTTGGTTAGTTATTGTACTTGTAAGCATTGTTAGCTAACACGCAGCCAATAACAACACATTATGTGACAGTTCATTCATGAAAGCAGCAGGGCAACATGTTTCGAAATTCGGATTTCGGAGCTGGAAACATCAACACATCCAAATTGAAAATGTTTCCATTCCAGAGTTGGTAACAGGGTGGAAAAACAAGCTGGTGTTGTTGTTGGCATTGTTAGCCAATACCAGCCAATACCAGCCAATAACAACACACTAGGCTACATGACAGTCTGTGCATGGGAGCAACACAACAGGTAGAAGTTGTGCAACACCTTCTGTGTGACTGATTCAATGACACACAAACAAGACGAAGTGGTTGATAAACAGGGGGATGGGCAGCTTTTATTCACTGCTGTTGCACAGAGCGGCCATCTTGGATTATAAGCTCCATGTTCAGCCCTGATAATCAACATGATTAGGCGTTCCGGCAGACGTGGGGGATCACAATCTGAACTGGCAGGTTTGTCAACACACACACACACCCACACACGCACACACCCTGCTCACACACATGAAGGAGCAAAAAACACACACAACACATAATCAAACAAAATCATCATCCCAGAAAACAGATGCTATCAGTGCCACAGCTCATTTACTCTTGGATTGTTCGCATGGATGCTGATGAGGTTTCTCAGGGGTCTACAGAACATCAGCCTCAGTCGAGCCAAGCACTAATTAATCTCCACTAACCCCCTGGACCCTGCGCAGGCTAACCGAAAACAGGAAGGACCGGAGAGGATATGAAAGCATTTTTCGACATTAATTACCACACAAACGAGTTCGACTTAACAAACTCGGGCTGCGAGGCAAACGACCGGCAGCTGCAGAACATTTAGCGCCACATCATTTCTGCTTTGTACAAATTTTAAAAGAGCTTTAGCTCACTATAGCATCACAGTGTGCTCATTCCTGAAGTACAGTCACTTCTGGTAATGACTAATCACGCTGACTTTTTTTCTGTCCCACGCAGTGGGTGATGTGAAACAAGGGAGTAGGAGAAGAAGCCGGCTCTGTAAATACTGCTGCCTCACAAATGTTTGTTTCTCTGACGGACACAAAGTTTGTATTCGATGGACTTGTCAATAAAGTCCCACTGAAATAAGAAATGTTTGTCTCACACTGCCCTGTAGACAAGCTGCAGGTGACCTCAGCACTGTAGCTGTTATCCTCAGATATGTATTGTGTACTCTCTGTCCTGGTGGTGTAAATATTATGTGTACCAGTATTTCTAGTATCTCCTCTGAAACCACCACCACTACTACCACTTAAGTAGCCTGTGGTAATATGTTTCCACCCGCTTGACCAAATATGGTCCAAAGGAAACACACTCCTGAGAGACCTTTGTCATTTCTACAAAACACCACGGCCTCTGTAGCACACAGGGGGTTGTAGGAAAGCAGTTGGGGTGAGTGGTGGTGGGTGTGCAGGCAGGAAGTGCACAAACGTAGGAGTGAGTGCCGACCGTCTGTCCACATGTGGTCAGGTGTGGGCGACAGAAAGACCTTGAAAAGATATAAAGAGATGTTTGACTGATCAGAGGTCAGGACATTCAGTTTGCTGACATTTCTATCTGATATATTCTGAGTATTTCACTCACTTTTCTTACATTTACATAAATTTTACATTCAGCACCCCATACATTTATTTGTTTCCATGCACCTCCTGTGAACTACTGCTCTAATCCCTGTCAGTGTGAAACCTCCTGAGCAGTTTGTGCATTAGCCATAAACATATTCATTCTCCTTGTCTTGTCTTTTGCACTGAGCTGTCACCTTTTCTCTGACGCAGCCTTGTGTCTCGTTTCCTGAGTTTCAGAACCAGAAACACAGTGAGAGATGACAACTGGTCTCCATGAGGGCGTTTCAGGCCTTCAGCATAACCACAGCCCCCCCCTCCACCCCCACCGCACTGACACCTCTATCCTGTACATGCAAACACAAGTGTAACACACACACACACACACCACACACACCACACAAAAAAACCCTCCAGCAGTGTTTGGCCAGTTCAAACAATGCATGATTTCTGGAAAAATACCGACACAAGTATGCAGGCTAGAGTGAGACAATGGGTTAGTTAACACAGAGCAGAGAGTGTGTGTGTGTGGGGGGGGGGGGGACTGTCACCATCCATCTTTCACCTGCCTCTGGTCTGACAGCAGCTGCTGAATATATTCCCTTTTTTAACCCAAGTTTCTATGATGTAACGTTGGTTTTCACATTAGGTTTTTTGTGGTGGCTGTGAGGATTTATCAGTTTACTCTGAGAGATGCACAGAGATCACATATCAACCACCAACTGTAAACTCTGAAGTCAAGTGAGTCTCTAAAAGAGTTGGGTTTTCTCCCCTGTATTTTAATCTTCATGTTTACTGGTGAGAACAGGAAGTTGTCACCTCACCACAAAATCGCCCCCTCCTGCTGTACTGCTAGCCATGTAGGTACAGGTTTGGTTTTAGGAGTCTGATACCACCCAGTATAATACAGAACCGCTGTAGTTTGTGGTCTTCACAGAAAATAATCCACTGACTCAAGTGTCAACAATCTCAGTCCCAGTGCTGTTTCAGTAGAGAGCAAATCTATATTTTACTAAAGTGCGACACTAAATACATGTGAGAGATGTGTAATGCCTTAAATTAGCATAATCAGGAAACACTGTTAACGATTGTGTCTGCTGAGTGACAATGTTCATTTGTTTTCCTCACGACACCCACTCACATCAGCTCCACCATAATTAATGTTTACTTAGTTATGTTTAAGGATTTGCAGTCAAATTAGGAAGCTGCTGTGTTATTGACTTTTCATATGCTGCACTAATCCTTCTGAGGTCTTGTGGGTGTGCACATAAAACCACTCAACATTTTTTTTAATGGTCAGAGAAAGATGAGGAGTTCAAGCGTGAGACACAAGACTGCTTATTTTTCATGTTTCCACAACGTCATAACAAAGTTAATGACAGAAAACATAAAAATTCTCTCGTACAGTCGTCATGTGGGAGGACTGCCTGTGTCGGGCTGGAAACATGCTGAAAGTTGGTCGATTTAAAAAGAGAAGATAATAATTAAAAACCAAAAACTAGAATGACTCGAGTTAATATCACTAATATTGTTTATGCATTTACCCAGACAGTTTGCATGACATGCTCTGTTTTGCAGATGCAGCGACTTTAATGAAACCACAACTGCCATCACACTCGAGTGATGAGAGCAGTTCCTTTTAACTCAACTGAGAAATCAGCTCCACCTCTAAGAATAAACCCCACTACCAGGAAAAGACTCTGTAACTGGGTGTGAGTGGAAATGAACTAGATTAAATCAACCTAGATATATTGACTCATCTCTGACATATGAAGCTACACACCAGGAAATTTGACCTGCTGACCAGCTGTGCTCCACGAGCTGCTTCAACTGAGTTTTCTGAGACACAAGCAAAAAAAAAAAAAAAATCTCATCCAAAGTGGACAATGTGTGTGTTCCTGGGGTCAAACAAACATGGTGGATGTATTTCTTCTTTATAAAATGTGTGAACCAGCATCTTAAATCCTGTACAGTTTTTTTTTTTTTTTTCGGAAACAAGCTGGAAAAACCAAGCTATTTTTGTTGTGAGTATTGTTAGCTAATCCCAGCTGATACCAACACACATGACAGTTTGCACATGACAGCAACATAACAACATGTCGACAGGTAGAAGTTGCGCAATACTGTTGGTGCAACTACTCTAATGACACAAGAGCAAGACTAAGGAGCTGATGTGCAGCTTCTACTTACTGTTGATGCAGGGGGCGGCGGCCATCTTGGATTGTAAACTGAAGTTCCTCCAGGTGGACTGTTCTAACCTCCAGGTGACGTTTCTGGAACTTCGTTATGACGAAGCAGACTGGGAACTCGAAAAATCCGAGGCGCTGTCCCATCCCTCCACACTTGGCTGAGTGCGCTTGGTTACGCACACACTTTGGTGACGTTTTGTCACGTGGAACCTACATTTGCCTACGTATTAATTGGCCAAGTACGCGGGAGGATTCAAAAACCAAATGGGGCACACTACACAACCTTTACATTGCGCGACCTGTGCGTAAAATGCAGCTGCTTGCGCTGGCATCGTTTGGCATTCTTCTTGGCCCTGACACTATCATAAGAACAGGACTACGATATTGACTTACAGTTATAAAACATCTTTCTTACATTGAAATGTCTTCGGTGGCATTTTGTGTGACTCTAGATTGGCTCCCGGTGACGGCAGACTTCACCAGCTGCTGCATTGTGGGATTTTTATTTGGCCAAATCCCGCTCAGGTGCGGTCTTACCGTAAGTGTGGGTAAAGTGCAAATCAAAGGCGCGCTGCACTTTTGTTCGCTGGAGAAATGGGACGCACTTGCGCACTTACACTAAGCCCGTGAACGCGCACGCCAAGTGCCCAAGCGTGTAAGTGTGATCGAGTGTGCATATCGGGACAGGCCCTGACATTAGAGATGTACTGGAGCACACAAAACTCCTGTGGTGACCTGAGACACACCTGAAAGCTCTAAATGTCCCTGGTTGTTGAGATACGCTGCTGTTTGATGTGTCTAGTTGGTTTTTGCTGAGTTAACATTATCTGCAGTCTCAGCTACCAATCTCCAACTTTGATGATTAAAGCACAGTTATGGAAAGCACCGTAGTCCTTTAGTTTATGTCATGCAATCAAAAGTTGTTTTTTTTTACAGAAATAAATGACATATATTTTTAGCTTTAGCGGTGTTTAGTCATGTGGATAGTTTTCATTAAATGATCCAGAGTCTTAAAAACTATCACAAGGCACATGGGATTTCTTCTTCTTTGTATATTTCATAAAATGTATTTCCAATAAAAACTGCTGCCTGTGGAGTTTCCAAAAATCCCAGTCTTTTCCAGTCTACTGGTATTGTGGCAGAAACGGGCTGATATGTAAAAGCAGTTTAAAAAGGGGCAAGGGAAAGAAAAAAAAAATACACAAAGAAGGGGCAGAAATAAGAAAAAGGGAGGGAAAATAAGGAAAACAGAAGGGACAAGAGGAAAACTGCTCGGGCCAAGCCATCTTTCAGTCTCTCTGTTTCTAGGTAGGCCAAGTCTTCAAGTTTCTCAGTAAGACTGTGACTGACTCCATGAACATAACTTTGTGAACCAGAGGAATATTTATGGTTATTTATGGCTAACAGCTTCGATCTGGAGTCATGTGTTTTGTATTTGAATCTTACAAAGCTTTTCATTATTTATTTTTTTTTTTATCATTGAGTTCGAATGGAAACATTTCACCACTACATATCTGCTGACTCCAGATATCGATCATGCACCAAACACAGAGTCCTACAGGGAATCAAGCCTGGGACCTCAGGCTGAGATTTCACCTGCTGTGGTTGTGTGTGACAGGTCTGCCAAACAGAAGGTCAGGGCCAAAGGTCACTTTGTACTTTGGAATAAAATTGCTGTGAATGTGTTTCAAAGACCTATGAGACAGTCAACAAAATAATGGCATGCTGAGTAACAATCATTTTGTGGCAATGGCTTCAAATGACATAGAAATTAAGGGAAACCAGAATATTAATGGAGCACTGAATGTTATTTTCATCTGAATTCATCATATTTCTTTTGAAACAGAAAATTGAATTTGAAAAGAATAACACAGAAACATATTGGCATAAGTGTGTGTTTATATCAGTCGTAAAATTTCTAATACAAAAGCAACACGCTTTGATATAGCTATGTAAGCCAACATTAGCATGAACAGCTTGAAATAACTTCGTTCTGACTATTTTCTTTACAAGCCCATGCACCACACTGCAGCTTCCACACCACACCTATAACTGCTTTCATTTGAAGATCATTGTGAGTTTAAAGAAGCTCATTGTAGGTTTTGCTATTGCTACATAGCTAATATTAGCATTAACAGCTGTTTACTTAGCTGCCTCGGATTCTACTTTTACACACCTGAGCACCTTACTATGTTTCCAACACAGTATCTATTAGTATTTTTTGACTAAAAGAAACATATTTTATTATCTGTAGGGGAAAAAAATCCAATTTCTAAGAAGCTAGCTGTAAGTTTTTGTGCCCCGGTTGTTTACTCTCAGCAGGCTGGAGGGAAATTCAATTCGGTCAGACTTTATTTTCACACACTTGAACACCATACTGTGTTCACAACACAATATCTAATATTATTTTAATTTAAAGAAACATACTGTATTAAAGTCAAAGCTACATGGCTAGCTGTTCACATGCTAGTCAAACTGCATTCCTTTACTCAGAGCTGTCTCTAGAGGTGGATATAGGAACCCTCTCATTTTGCCTCTAACTTCTGGTTTTCTACTTAAGGTAGCATGCTACCAGACTACCACTGGTCTAATGCTGTCTCATCACTTCCCAACAGTGACTCAGTGTAGCCTCCAATCTGCCATGAAGACGTGGCACGTCTCAGCCAGGGGGGCCGATTATAACCTCCTGTCTTCTAAACACAACTGGTTATCCAAGAAACCACATTTTGTGACAGAGAAAACTTACAAATAGTTAAATTTGGTCTATGATTCATGCATAACGCTCAGAGGAAAGCAATTTGGAATTCAATTATAATAATTTATGTTTAAGGAACAACTGCTCGTATGAACAGATGGGTCAAACATGAGGAAAAAGATACTACTGAGGCAGAAAATCCTTGCAAAATGCAAATCCATCAGCGTGATTCACAACCGTCACATTATTTGTTCGTGTCAGTTTATTGCGTAGCTATTTCTGGACCTTCAAAGAACAATGACAGCTGATCAAAATGACTTTCAGGCTTTGGGGATGTGAACATGGTGAGGTTCACTGTGATATATATATATATATATATATAAAAGCTGCATGCTGTGGTTCTTGAGGGCAGTTTCATAAGAAACAGTGTGTCTGGCTGGAACAGTGCAGCTTTACCGGAGCAGGAGCTCTGGGGGGCCCAGGTGCTGCTTTGCAAGTGATACCAGTGGCTGCTGGATGGGAAAATTGTGTTTTCGTGTGACTGGTCCAGCTGCAGCGTTGTCGAGGAGGCTGTGAAGCAAGAGTGCGTTCAAATTCACCCAATCAAACCCGAGTTTTCTACAATAAATCACATACTTACTGCATTTCACACTGAAGAGGGAACTCTCTGGGGAGATTTTTGCAGCTTTATTCACATAAAACCACAAACCACAATTGAGAGAGGAAGATGATGATGATGATGATGATGATGATGATGAAGAGAGTCCTGGGTGGTTAAAAAGTTAAAGGTTAATACAGTCTATAAAGTGGCATCAGCACATGCACAGAAGGGAATGGAAAAAGAGATTGGTGAGGGCAGATTGCTGCGTCACCTAAGTCCACACAGTGAGTCATTGCCTGTAGATAAGTCAGTGTGTTTTATGAATGACAGCTGGAGGAGGGCTTCCTGCCCTACACGGAAAATGACATAGCTTTGACGGCCTGCATCAGAGCATGGATGAGCAGATTACAACCACACACTAATATGTGTACAATAGGGAAAGCACATCTTCAATCACGTACATGCTCGTGTTACAAAACAAGACAACCCATTTGCGGTATGACTCCTGCGGTGATGTGTGATGTGGATATACGACACATGCTGATCGATCAATACACTTTGAAGTTCTCCTAAAGCACCCTGTTCACAGAAACAATGTCCAGGCTGTTATTACCAAATAAAACTCTGGCAGGGGGAGGCCGTTTTCCACTGTGCCCAGATCAGCAAGAACTGGATTTAAAGTTCTGAATGCTGATCTCCCCACTAACCGCTTCCCCAGTGATGGAGATGGAAAACATCTCTGGTTTTAAGTCACCATCGGGATGCCCACAAGACCGACACAAGGGAGTCAGGAATTGCTCTGCAATGGTGAAAGAAATATGTTAACAACACGTTCTGAAAAGTGCACACAAACGTTAAACATCCTGTCTGAATACAGCGACACATTCAGGTTAATAACAACCTTTATTGTGGCGTTAATGGATGTATCTGCTGATAGATGGCATGGCTGTTTATTTATACTGTCACTTCTCCACTGGGATTGCATATATGTGGGTCGATTTAAAAATCTGAAAAAATGGAAACATGAAGAACATAAGTCATGATTTTAGAAGTTTTAAAACTTTCACTGCCTTTATTATTTCTTGTATCGAGGCCTATCACTGCGATCAGCCAGTGAGAAGAACTTGTATGTTGTTTCTAAGCCTGATCATACACTGGTTGGCTACTGATAAATGATCTGTCCTGTCAAACAGTAAGAAAAACTGAGACCTTTGTGACCTTAATGGTCACCCATGATCATATATGCACCTCCATCGTTTTGTGTTTTGAGATGGATGCGAGTTGGGAAGAACTGGTGTCTCACCCTCTCTGCACTGTTAACCTCAGACATGTGTCTCCCATATGTCCTGTACACGTGGGCGACATGTGCACACAACACTTTAACATGTAATTCCTCATCAAAGTGTCAGGATTAAGTCTTTCTTATGACATTTTAAATCATTAAGATGTCTCACAGAAGGACGGCAGAGTCATGTGACTCTCTGACAACAGCGTAATGTGTCACAGCAGCTCTGGCTCAGGGGCCCTTTGACCTCTCGGGCCCCTGGAGGCCTGCTCACAGTAGTGTCATTCTAAAGTGGGTTTAAGTTTACAAGTTCCTGGTGAGCATCTGTAAACTACGGAGCCGGGCTCTAGAGGATATTCCTGTTTGTATACAGGAATACTTTGTAATGTATACTCATTCATTATGAGTCACTTTTGCATTTTTGCAGCTCCTTTACATTGTCACACAATGTGCTGCTGCAATACTGTCTTATATGTTACTGCACTGTTGCTGCTTCAGACTGTAGTGAAGCCATGGAAGGTGGATGTGAGATTCATCTCTTTTTTTCAAATGACTGTTCCCAAGGTCAAAAATAAACCTGTTATCTGACAGATCTGGCAGTTTAATGTGTGTGGCTGTGTTTGCATCACTTGGCAGGAATAACAAAAATTTTTACAGATAAGGTTAAATCCATAAAACACAGTTTAACATGAGAGAATCACGTCACATGAGACAGACGTAGTGCATTTAATACTCTTTATTCATTATTTCCTCTTCAAACACATTTTCCTGATGTACAAGTACATTTCCATTCAAAGGAAAAACTCAAGTGAGGTAAAAGTGCTGAAAAATGAAATAGTATAATGGTTGTAACCATCAAAGTCACTGTCACAATCACAAAGCTGACAAAAAAGCTCTTTTGCATTAACTATTTCAAAAAAATATATATATAGTGCCACAAATTTCATTATTTTTCCCCACTTTTTAAACTTGTATTTCCACAGGCATCCCTTCATACACACATGCAAACGAGCACACACACCTCCACGCATTAACGTAAACACAAATCTGCTGCAAGAAAGAAAAAAAAACATTTCACAACTCTTCATAAGGAAACTGTGGGAGAGCTCTCGGAGGGCCTCCATCACATTCCTATGGTGTAAGACTTGTACTTCAGACAAGCGCGACCACTAAGTATCTAAATCCACAGCTTCTTCTGCCCCCCCCCCCTCCCCCCCCCTCCCCTCCCCTCCACAAAATATTACATCTACAGGTGTCAAAGAGAAAATAAACACACTGTACTAATTAACAAAGACCCAAACAAGTCAGGCGACCAAAGGCGGGGTGAGTGAGAAGCAACAGGATCAATAGCAAGGACAAGTTTACAGCAGAGAAAAAGTGGGGGTGGGGGGTGGGGGGGTCAGAAAATTAAAAAAAAAAAAAAAAAAAGCATAATACACTTCATCCTCTTCTTCCACATTGTCCTTCACAAAAAAAGTTTTTACATCCAAATACATCTGTGTACCCTGACGACAGAAGTGATTTAGTTCGAGCCCTGCTGCATCCCACTCTCACCCAGAGGGGAGGGTAAAGCTTCGTATGAACAGCAACACAGTGTCAGTCGTCAGGGAGGGAGGAGAAAAAAAAAAAAAAAAGCCACGATAACCGTAAACACGTAAAGTTAGGGTGGACACACACACACATACACACACAGGACTCAGAGGATTTACATTCTAGGCAAAGTTGACCATTGACTTGTCCAGAAAAAACACGTGTTTTCGTTTGTTGTGTTTTCTTCGACCTCACTCGTGAAGAAGCCCCAAAGTGAGACTGTCACGATCAGGCTCAGCAGACTTCAACCTACTGCTGTGAGCAGCAGCAGCAGCAGCAGCATCAGCTTAACTGGGCCGCTGGCTTTGAATGTAGCTCCAAGCTCTGATAACAATCAATTGATCTTCTCTCAGAGAAAACGAATTAAACTGAGGAATGATGGAGAGATTCTGGGCTGCCATTCCACAAAAGGGGATAAAAGCATTAAAGCAATATTTTTGTCCCCCCCGGCTTTTAAAGTATGCAAAGATCATTTTAGGCTCAAGTGTGTGGTGATAAATCCATCTGTTAGCACCAACCTGGGAGGGGACTGCCCACTGAGTGATTAGTAGCTCTCAGAGCTTCTGGACGCACAGATAATAAATAAAAAAAAACCCCAGCACTGCCGTCAGGCCTGAGCAAGCTGAAGTCTGCTGGCTGCCTCCACCTTCAGGTATCGTCTGCCCTGACAACAAGAACCTTCAGTCTGGGTAAGAGGAGGAGTTACAATTAACAGAGAGGACAAGAGACACAGGGTGACGGTGAGTGTTGGAGGTGATGTCTCAACATCAGGGGGAGATTAAACCAATTCACCCTCCCAAAAAACAAACAAACAAACAAAAAAAAAAGGGGTGGGGGGGTGGGGGGGGACAAAACGAAGCCCGCAAAAACACAGTATGTCCCTGAGAACCAGCTCAACTCCCTTCGCAATTGACAACATTAGCTTATTTACATTCCTCTCAGGTGGCTGGGTTTGGTGTATAGTGCTTCTGTTAGTACGGGGTCTCTGCAGAGCGACCTCCAGCTACTGTGCCATGGTGCGGCTCGTCAGTGCACTTCAGGTATTGCTTTGGTTTGGATGGGGACAGAGCTGTCGGCAAAACAAATTTAGCCTGGTTGTGTCGGAGCAGGCAGAGCTGCAGTGCTTGGCGGTCCATTAAATTAAGGGCGTAAATATACAACATCTGTTTCAACAATCAGAATGAGTGAATGAGTCAAAAGTTGGATTTCAAAAGGCATTGATGTGAGACTGTAGTCAACGTGGCTGCCAGTGACAGCAAGGCCTATACTTGTAGGAAAAGACAAAAACAGGAATAAAACAAAATGGCTGAAAAGACCAACAGGAATGACTAGACAAGGGTTTCACAGAGAAGTGTGGTTTGGGACTGAAACAAGGGAAAAAAAAAACAAACTCAGAAAAATAAAAAGTAATACTCAAGATTTCAAATTCAAACCAAAAATATGTTCATTTTTCCCCATGAACCAGTTTCAAAATACAATGATGAGGTTTGTATCATAATTAAGTTACACAGGTTTTAAAGGGGCCCTGATTGCCATTAAAAAACCCTTTAAAAAGCGACATCACTCTCAAAAGTGAAAGGCACTTGAGTGCTTCGGTTGCTGGTTGTATAGCAGACTTTGGTCCGGCGTGAGACATAGTGTGTGGCACCTCACTGTGTTGTTTAAAAGACTATGGCAGTTCCCATTCCAAAGCTCAGCAGCTGAGCCAGCACATCATGCCCCGACCCCCAGGCGTGACCTGCCAGAGACGCCGGGCTGACCTTCCTCTAGCTGTTCTCCAAGCAGCCAGGAGCCGTGAGCCAGTCAGATAAGAGACGCTCCTGGTTATCTGGTATAAACATGAGCAGCAGCAGCAGCAGCAGCAGCAGCAGCAGCAGCAGCGGTGATGCAGTGAGCAGGAAGAAGGGAAGGCTTCTGAGTAAGTGAGGGTGAGGGAGGGTTGACACACATGCACACACTCACACACACACACACACACACACAGCAGCTGCCACTTATATAAGAAGTTTAAGAACAACTTTCTCCTCTCAAACCCTGATATGATGTTGTCAGAAAAGGGAGGAGGAGAGATGACAGGTTTAAGTCACAGCTTTGCCCATCTGCTCGTACCGGCCCACTGCAAATGTCCAAAATTCACAGATAATAATAGGCTTGGCTTGAAATAGAAATTCATGGGGTTGGAAGTTGGTGTCAGGGCGGGGGTGGGGGGGGGTGGGGGGACAACTCTGTCACAGCTGGTGTGAGGGGCCTTGTGGTTGAAGAGTCCATGATAAATCAATATCCTAGTCCAAAAGGGGAGAGGTATCTCTAGCAGACATGCTGGCGTTTCTCTTTACATACCAGGCGAACTCTGAGGGGTCTGTCCTCCCATGACCACAAAAGGGGTTTGAACACTACATGGTCCCAGCAGGCAGCGAGAAAGGAGAGAACAGGAAGTGATTCAGCTCCAACACATGTAAGGGTGCAGGACTGCTGCTGCTGCTGCTGCTCACACACACCCATCCCTGGTTCCCTACTCTGAAGGTACCTCCCCTGGGAAAAAAGGCAGGGATAATTATAGCCGGCCATGTAGTTAAGAGAGCCAGACTCTTGAGCTGCGTCAGAGGAGGATCCCGTTTCAGAGCCTGCAATGGCTGTGAGGGACGACCCAGCGGGCCCACCATGTGCTGCTCCTTTTAAGGGAAGGGACAGCCAGCGAGCCTGTCACTCCAGGACTCCCAGCCAGCTCTCACTCCAGGCAGCGAGGCCAGCCACATTCTGTCAGCAGGCCCGTGTTCACTCTGACCTGTCAGCCAACCTCCCACAATAGCCAGAGGATTGTGACATCTGGAGGTCACTGGTGGTGGCTTTGGAAGTGACTTGAAAACAGGGAAAATGAAAATTAACTCCTCAGACACACAGGAGCCTGTCTATCTGAGGCCAAAGCTGTCTCACAGCAGACTTCCACTCAAAGCCGGTCTCGACTGTAAAGTACAGGGCTGGGTAAACTGAAGAAAGGGGAAGGAGGGGAGCTCGTCCTGAAATTCACAGTGGAAATAAAAAAACAAAAGAAAACAAAAAAACAAACACATTTTCTCTCGCATTGTTTACAAATCACAGGCACTGCCGGCATATTAGGGAGAGCACTAATGTTGGTATCAAAATGAATTAAAACAATTTCATTCCTCTCACTTCCCCTTCACTTGTGATGTGACCAGAAGCCTTCAATACACCACCTCTCTTCCCTCCCTCCTTAATGACCTAAACATCTTAACACCAGTGCTATTTTTTTTTCTTTCATTGGGCTGCAATCTTTTATACCACCCATCCCCCAATAACACCATTTTCAATATTTTCTGTATTTTTTTCTGCCTTTTCACATATATATATATATTTTTTTTTTTTAAGTCACAGGAGAAAACCAAATTCAAGGCTATAATATTTTCTTACTCCCTTCCTTCAAAAACAGCCCATAATTAAACTTTAAACTACTGGGGGGGGGGGGGTAAACCTGGAGGTTAAGGCACAAAACACAACTCCATTAAGAATAAAGTTGATAAACAGGAAAACAACCAAACATGAGAGAAAAAAAAATCTAAATAACACTTAAAAATATCACTTTCTATTCAATGACCTAGACACCTCTGTAGATAAGGAATGAGAAAGGATTGCAAAAAACAAAGCAAACACTTGTCCATTTTAACATAATTGTGCCTTGAGAGGAACATAGCATTTATTGCCTCTATTATAATTTTTTTTTGTTTTTTTTTTCTTTAAGGGAGTTTTTTTTTTTTTTTTTTTATGCCTCGTCTCTTCTCAAAAGCAGCAGCAGCAGCGCCCTCTTGTACGTCCGTCCACTTGATTTTTTTTTCTCAGTTACATGGCAGCCATGTTGGAATGTTCTGGTTAGCCACATAGTAGTTGCTGAAGTTGTGGTCTCGGACGTAAGGCGCCGGCTGATAGTAGCAGGTGACACAGGACGCGTCGGGGATGGCGTTCTGCTCCATCAGCACTCGGAAGGCCATCACTGAGATGAGCTGGAGGGTCTGCCGCCGCTCGTGGCCCATGAGGCACACCGTGCTCTCGTTGACCACTCGCCGCAGGATCATGAGGTAGTCGTACTTGCTCTTTTCCTCGCCTATAAAGTGGCTCTGAAGGTAGGCCTCCACCTTGCGCTGTTGCTCAGTGATATCTGGGAAGTCAATGAAGAAGCGCGAACACATGTACCGCTCCAGGCCCTTGAATTCCTCCTCACTGGCAGGGCGAAAGTCCCGCACCAGCAGGTTGCAGTATTTCAGCAGACCGCCGCCTCTTATCTCCTCGGGCCGCTTGGTGGCAATGAGCTTGTCCCGCAGGTGGCTCAAAGCTATGTTGAAGTCCCCGAACATGCTCTCCCCGCACACAGTGGGATGAAAAGCCTGTGACATGGGTGTCTGTGCCAGCTCGTAGTAGGTGAGCATAGAGTCCAGCACAATCTGAAAGGAGTCCACACTGAACTCAAACTGCCGGCGTATTGAGTCCACAAACTTCAGCTCCACATTGCGACCATTATTGTTAGAGAGGGAGATGAGGCTCCAGCGGTCCAGTTCTGTGTTGACCTTGACTAGCTTCTGGACGTACGCCTCTTTGAGAGTCATGGGTGTAAGTTTCTCTTTGTTCACCCCCTCAGGCAGAAAGTCCAGCAGGGTACCCAGCACCACGTCCTTAATGAGCCTGAACTCTGCCTCGTGTGGGAGGTCCACCCTGAAGATGATGTCCAGATCCTTATAGCTCCAGCCTATGTCCTGAACAAGCACGTGGCTGGCTGTAGAGCCATTAAGTCGAATGTCCTTTACTCTAATGCCACTCTGCTCCAGGCGGGAGCGCACCCATGCCACAATGTCTTTCAGTCGCACCTCTAAAGTAGGGAAGTTTCCCCGTCCATGAACGGGCACAACCTCTGTCAGGACTTCATTCAGTCGGCTCACCTGCTCCCAGGTCAGGACACTGACAGAACAGCTCTTTGATTCTTCCTTATGTTCCATCTTCTCACAAAGTTCAGATAAACTACAATCACAGAAGAGAAAAGACAAGACCTGTTACTTCATATTGAACAAAACCTACAAAATCAACATGTTTTTAAACACATTTTCTTCCGCATGAATACAAGACACTGAAGCTGATTAAACATAACTGCAACAGTGAATCAGGGCTGTGTCAACGATCAATATATCATTAATCATTTAGTGGTTTGGTCAATATAACGTCTTATCATTAAGACAATCCCAGAGGCATTCCCTGTTTTGTCTTGGCCGATAAACTGTCCCAAAGACATTAAACGAATTATAATATCACAGAAATTGGCATGTTCGTCTTTAACCAGTCTAAAACTTTGATCGATGATCGAAACAGTTGATCAAAATTGTTCATCAGTTGTAGAACCATCAACACAAGACTGATATCGTACCTATCACGAGTAATTGTAATGAATTTACAGGGGGGAAAAATGCCTTGCCAGCGTTAATACATCTCTTGAAACAGCGACAGCATCAGTACTCTATTCAGCACGAGCGGGGCAGAAATGTGAGCACGAGACAACCTGCTCGCTCCCCAACACTCGCACAGTAAAGGGCAGAGCGCGTGAGGCTTCTAGAACAGCACACCGCGCGAGCCTGGCTTTTATTCCAGAACCGCTGAGACACAAACAGCTGGCTAGCTTAAAGCGCACCACTAAAGCCGACAGTTTTCCTACGTAAATAAGAACAAACTGAGTTTAGCACACGTTTCACCAAATCACAAGCTCTTCTACGCTTGTATTTATTTGCTGCAGCTGATTAATCAATTTACCCGTGATGGGGAACATTTGCTGTTACCTCTAACGTTACTCCGTGCTAACCGTTCTTACAACTGGGATCAGGTTTGGGCTCGTTACGTAGATAACGTTACGTTTTCCTCGGTATCAATCCATATGGCGTTGAACCCTTCAGTAAAGTCAGCAAAATAGCGTCAGTGAAAATATTACGAACGACGTCAAACCAGTCGTTTCAGTATTCCAACTGATATGTCGCTTTTGAATCATGCCTTCGGCTTTGGTAAACTTTAATTTAGCAAAACGTTACTTTCCTAACTACGGAGTTAAAGCACGGTTTCCCTTGACAGAAACAGTTAAACTGTGGATAAAAACAGAACATACGTTTCCAACGGTGAGCTCTGAAAGCATTCAAAGTCCGAAAATGAAGACGTTAACTTGGCATTCGTGCAGACGCTTCCACATAATCCACTGCCTGAGAGAGAAGACACACAGACACGACTACAGACCCAAGTGTTTAAACCATTCGCTCTGCAGAGGACACGCCTGCTTTATACAGCCGAAGTACGACCCACCGAAACCGATTCACAGCCGTGACATAATACAGTCCCTCTCTCTCTGCGTAGAGCGACAGCTTTCATGTTTAAAAAGCACAACACGAATACCGAATCAAATACAGTTACCTAATTAAAAAAAAAAAAAAAACAGAAAAAAAAGAAAAATTGACCGTCAACGGTTGAGGGTAGAGGTAATATCGCTGAGTTTGAGTGTACCAATGCGCCAACCGGAGCCTGATTGGTCAACGAGGTTTTTGCGTTGCTTGGTAACGAGGAGCGTCTCCTGGCAGCCAACGTTCTCTGTGACTGGAGCTGTTCAAAATCAGCGGTTGTAAAATACCCAACGTCCACTGAGATACAGCCTAACTGGTTTTTAGCTAACTTTAAACTGTCCAATAATACACTCTTACTTTTGTTTCCGCCAAATTTCCATATAAATCAAGTTTTATTCGGGGATCCTCTCAAATGTGAATACTTGCCAGTGTAGCATAGTTTTAGTAATTGCAATAAATTCAAAATGTCAGAAGGATTTAATTATTGCAGTGAATCATTTTTTTTATTTTTTATTTCAGGTTTCCAAGCAAGAACAACAGAGTAAGTCCATCTTACTGCTAAAAAGGTTGTTAGAAAAAATATGTAGAATATACACATTTTTTCATTTATAAACACATACTATAACCAAGTAGATGAGCCACTCTCTTAGTATGTGGGTATAGGGTTATCTATCTATGTATATCTGCATGGGTAAACAGAGGATGGAGGACTTATCAGAAGAGACACTGCAGCTGCTTCAGTGAAAAATCCTCCCGGGGAGATATGACCTGGCTGAAAAATGTACACACACCAAGGAGACTTCTCCCCCTCATTTCTGTGGAATAAGTTAATTTTATTGCAACACATAAATAACACTCTGGATGTCAGTTCTCCCCTTGCTATGCGGCTGAAAGGTGAATTAATGCTAATGATGCATGGAAACCACGAGTGATGGTTCTTTGGAAAATACAACATAAAACTGTCCCACCAGAACAGAAGGAGCTTGTAGCGCTGTAAAAGGTAAATAACACTTGATCGTAAAATAGTCGCTGGTGAGCTTAAAGGTCACAAAGGAGACAAAGCAGATCACAGATGAAGAAAAGACAAAACCTGTTTGTGAAGAAGACAAACATTTATACTTCCTATAATAAACTTTCACAAGCTGTTTTTTGACATGGTTAAAGAAAAACACATTAAGACACACATGTTCCCATCTCCTGCCAAGTGAACTCCTGCTGGTTGAAAATATAAAATTACATGGAGACACACTGTAAAAAATCTCTGAGCTGTACATCTGTGGGATTTGTCATCATCACCGATATAAAACAGGACAAAACTGGTGTTGTTGTTTTTAGACATAATGAAATGTAAATATATTTCTTCTCATTATGTTTTTGTTGACAGCGTTAATCAATGTGTCAGCTTCCATCTACCTTTTCTATGTAACTGTCCAAATGTTCGCTAGAAGACGTGATGACACATGTTTAGATAACTCCAGGAAACACACCCATCGTAGAGAGAGCTACCGAGGAGCAGAAGCTCTGGGACTTACAGAGAACAGGTCTGACCTGAGTCCAGACTTCTTAGGAAAGAGTTTTCCTGAGCTGAATCACTGGAGAGAGAACAACACCGGAGATGAGCCCACTGATCAACAATGAGGAGAGTCTGAGCCATGTCAGTCATGCAACTGTGTGTGCAAGCGGGCAGCCCCTCAGGGACTGGGTTTACATCTCAGTCTCTGTGAGTCAGCAGCGACGCTGGTAGGAAACCAGTCGACCAGAGAGGGGATTCCCTCCCTGTGTGTATCTGTGTTTGTCAGCAGTTAGCGCTCTCACTACAATCTGATACAGTGAAACACAGAGAAGGGACTTGGCGCTCTGACTTTGTCTTTGTGACAAACTGAAGGAAATCCTGACACTTAGTGAATCTAATATTTATGAAGTTTTCATTTGTGCAGACATGAGGAAGTTGCAGAGAGAGTCAGCTGGTACACCATTATACATACATGTTACCATTTGATGCATTGTACCAGAGTCGGCATAGAGCTAATTTACATCTGCCATCCCATCGCAGGTCACATGGAAAACATAACATAGCTATAAAAACTACATATGTTTCAGGAGCAAGGACTCACAAAAGCATAAAATATAGATGGAGACTTAAAAACAGACCTAGAACACAATAAAACACATACAGTGACAAAGTGTGCAAAATAAACAAACAATTCTCAGACGCAAAAGATGGTATCAGGCTCCAGGTCTCAGTTTCCTTGGTAAAATAAACAGACTGACACTGTGGCTGAAAACACTCACAAGATGATGACACAAGAGACCGGGTTGTCGACTATTCAGAAGGTCGGAGGTTGGATCCCTGGCTCCTACAGGCTGTGTGGTGAGGTGACCACGGGCAAGATAGTGAATATAAAATTGCCTCTACTGGTTCTGACTTAAGGCTATGTGTGTGTGTGTGTGTGTGTGTGTGTGTGTGTGTAGAGGCAAGCAGTGAGCATTTTTTGTGTGAATGTGTGGTGAACAGTGTTTAAAGTCTACTGACTGTACCGTACTTACTGTACTTCACTGTAAGTGAGTAATGTGGATTTAACCAGAACCAGTCTGCTTTGTTTCTAAACATATCTGTATTATCACCAGGTTTGTGATTTTTTCCTGGACTGCTCAGAGCAGAGTCATACAGTCACGCTGATAATAGCTGTCAACACATGGCCTCAGAGCTGCCCCAATGTCCACTGACCTTTGACCTCTTCAGCCCTCGGTGACCTGAGTGGGCTGACAGCTCCACAGCTGAGGTCATGGAGCCCTGCAGTTGACTGTGACTGCATTAGTGACCGTTTTACTATCCTGAAAAAAACAAACACAAGCTGTCAGTGAAGGCAGCTTTTAACACACTGTCACCTTTTTATAAAAACAAGATAATGTGTTCAATAAACAGAACTCAGCCTGATTAGTCTTCAAGTCCATGGTGGCACTTTATAATCCTCAAATCAAACAACTCTTAAATCATCTGTAAGACAATTTAGTAACAGGTCTGGAGCTTTTTGGGAAAGAAATTAAAATTATGCCCTAAAAGTCAATGAATGAAAGTAAAATGCGTGAGAATGTCGGTGGAGCCAGGTGAGCCTGAAAGCCTGAGTGAAGAGTCAAGGTGGCCTGCAGCACAACAATATGAATATCATTATAGTATTATAATAATGATTTTCCCACAATACACTGCCAAAGCGGGTCTCTGTAATCTTCTCTCAGGGAAACCTGTTTGAGAGAAACAGACACAGACCACTCATCCTCATACATAGAAATACATAGTATACAAACATATGACAAAAGTACATGGACACTTAAATACTGACTGTATGTGACTGTGAGGACTGATTCAACCATTAACATGCAGCTATACCAGCCTCCGATGTGTGGGAACTGTTGGGATCATGCATAATGGTGCTATACAAGTAAAAGTAAAACGGTGATGGTGGGTGATGAGGTCGTACTCACAGTCGGTGCTACGGTTCATCCAGGGGATCAGCTGGACTGGGCTGACACCAGAGCAGAGCTCTGTTGAACGCCTGTCAAGTTGTTTCACAACAGATCATTTCTTTATGGAGCTGGCTTTGTTCACCGAGCCTCATGTTATGTTGAAACAGGAAAAGGCCAAAGTCAAGCTGTGACTTAAAATCTGGAAACACAATATTATTTTAGAGCAGTGTTATAGATTTTACAGGCGAGCAGAAGCACTGACATCATCCTGTACATTTATATCACAGACATTAATCCCCATAAAAAAAAAACACATGTATAGCGTAAAATAAAATATTTAAATGTTAAATATGCAAGCAGTTAGCAGTAAAAATGGAAGCACGCCCACAGCAGGAGTTATTACTGTAAATCTACTGTATCGGTCAGAGGGTTTAATGGAGGACTTATTATTTTAATAGCTTCCTCTGCATGTGGAGGTGGAATGAAATGACTAAGCAGATCAGGCCGGCGCGACATTTCAGAAAATATTAACACAACGTTTTAAAAATGGCCATAAATTCAATGTGCTATAAGTGCTGTAAGTGTCTCCATGGAAACGTGTGCTCACAGGTTTGAGTTCAGGATTTCAGGATCACGCCTACAACCAGGCCTTTATTTTGTCCATCAAACTTATTAGTTTCTAATCAGAGACAAGTGTTTCAAAAACATTACTCCTGCTGTTGAAAGGTCACACTGTCAGCACAAATGTCAAGGAGACCCGACAGCATGAAGGCGTGATTAGGGCGTCTGGTGCTGATATGAAATAATGAGTTGATTCATACAAATGAAATCAGATATATTCTTATTCCTGGGTATAGAGACACAGACCACAGAGCCAGCAGTTTCCTAAAGAAATGTTCACTCATTCATTCAACCTTTCAAGAGAAACTATGCAAGTCAAAGGTCACATTTCCTCCTCCAGAAGTGGTGAAGCCGGCGAGAGAGTCCAAGGAGCGATGGATAACATTACTTATCTTATATGATGTTACAATGTGTATATTTGTGTAGTTTTATCTGTCATAAATGAAAGATTACGGGTTACGGAGAGCGTTTTTCTCACGCTGCCGCAGACACGAGAGCTGGGACACCGGGTCAGTGGCTCTGATCTTACACGGTTGGTTTTCAGCTAAGAGACACTACGTGGAAGACAGAGAGTCTCCATTCTCCTCATAAGCTGTGTAATTAAGGTAAAAATAGCTAAGCTAAATGTCCTGCATAGTTCCTCTTTAACTTGGGAATACATCGAGGTAAAGTTAGAAATAGATGAGTTAAAAGGCCCTCAGCACGCCAAACAAAAATGTTGAGCTTTCGTGAAAGTGTCAGGAAACACAAAACTCAATAAAACAGTCAGAATCGATAACAAAAAAACCTTTACAATTATAGAAATATTAGATTCAAGTTGTACAGATTCAGCCACAACTGGAACATCTGGGAGTAAAGTGCAGTGTCTGTGAGTTTTTCCACGTTGCAGGTGCACAATATGAAAAACTGGATCTGCCAAGTTCAGTAAAAACGACACTGATCCAGTCGCCTGTCCGTGTGTCAGTGATGAATGTTTTTGTTCTACTGTAACTATCTTTGTCCGTGACGTCCTCCCACCTCAGTCCATCCCGAGGTGGAGGAGAGATGTGTCTACAACCGCAGACCTCGGACAAGAAGTCAGAGTCTCCCACAGGCCCAGCTACGACCGGACGTTTAGATGGGAAACACGTCCGGGCGAACGGATCCTATAATAACTCGCTGAGTGTGTAATGAGAGGCAGAGGAGGCGTGGAGGGAGGACGGATGGAGCGACAGACTCAAAGAGAAGTGGAGACGGAAACTGAGACGTGGTGGGTTAGTTAAGTTGGTGCTGACAGGAAAAGCACCTACACAGAGATGACAGTGCTGCGAGCTGCAGACTCTTTACTCATTATGTGCCTGTGAGGACTTAACTCCCCTTCCACTTCAGAGATCAGCTGTCTGGTAAGCAGGCCGCGCTCTGACTTATGAGCTACTTCAGGAATGAAAATAAATAAATAAATAAAAGCTGGATTTCCATTAATTTGGTAACATTTCCTCTTTTCCTGTCTCCACAGAGAATTTTCCTTGGGAATGAAACCGCCTGGAATGAAACAGTCATTGGACTTTTATTGTGAAATGCAGTTTAGCTCATCCAGACTCACACACACACACACACACACACACACACACACACACACACTGAAACACACTAATTGCTTTTGCTATACTTGCGAGGTCTTTGCAGCGACTTGAGAAAAATATATTTACCACCATTTTTTCATAAGGCGCCGTCTGAAATAAGGCTTTTAATAGCTCGGTCTTGTTAAAGGTTAAAAAACTATTTACTGATGAACAACCACAGCCACTGGGTTGCCAGGTTGTGGGGAATCCTCATTTAGATGGAGACTTTGGTAGAATTTAAATTTGCAGTTTGCAAAAGGAAAGAGCCAGACGAGTCGACAGCAGAAGCTGAACGTAGATCCATGAGATGATTCTGCACAAAAGAGAAAGTCGTCATCAATGTAAAGGAACAGAAATCTGAACCAAACTGATGGAGCGGGACGTCACAGCGAGAGGAACCAGTTTATAGAACAGTAAACAAAGAAAAACGAAAAATGACATTATATGTATAAAAAACCCAAACAATCAGATCCTATCTGTTGAGTAAATAATCATTTTGAGCTTCTTTAAGAGGTTTTCAATGACCTGCAGGAGGCCGTGTTGACCTGCAGCTATAAAACTTTATTGTGAAAGAGGGTCAGATTCCACTTCCTGCTACTATTCAAGATTCGATTTTTCGTGGCGGCATTTTAATCACTTTGTTTGGTCGACAAATGAAAGCAGAGCTGCAGTTATAAATGTTGGTGAGTTGTTATAGTGATTGATTGAAGAATCGTAAAAACAAAGGTAGTAATGGGTAACAATCCATGATCTAATCACCATTATTGAATTATAGATAAAACATATTACAGGGGAGGATTTTCTGTTTGTTCATGGTGTGTACTCCCCCACCGAAGGAGGTGATGTGTCCACCTGTTTGTTTGCTGTGTACTGTCACAGCACGGTGATCACATGACGTGATCACACATGATCGAGTCTGACGCCCACTGATCTAATCATCATCACCACTCACTTTCTGATTCTTGATTCTTGACTCAAACCTCGACCTGAAACACTTAAGTGGAAAATGATTCAAAAATCCCATCAGAAAAAAAAGAAAGAAAATTGATGGATGGATTTCTGAAGAATTTCAGTCTTAATGTGAATGTATGCTGGGAAATATATGCAAATGAGATTACAACGCATTAAAGAAACTTCATGTAACACTTGAATACTACAACAGCTCTCTATAATACACAGTTTACTGTAAATGGTATGTCAGTGTTAACTATATATATATTGATTATCAGTATATATTTCTTATATTCTGAGGATTATTATTGACTTTTATCATATTTGTGATGTGAGCGATGTTTCATGAGTGGGACCGTTAAAGTATTTTTCTGATTCATGTCAATATTTTCGAAGCTGTCTTGATGTTGATGAAGTCAGTTCTCCTGATTTGTCGTCACCTCCTGTTGCAGGTACAGAGCTCGCATTGACAGGACAGAGCCGTCCTGTTTATTAGGTGTAATTTTAGATGTTTTTGCCAAAACCATCTGTTTACACGCTGTGAAAACATCCTCAGTGTGTGTGTGTGTGTGTGTGGAGCTGCCTCCCTCTGGCAGCCTGAATAAAGTATCTGTGCTGCGGACAGAAGGTAATCATCACGCTCTTGTTCAGGGATGAATGCTCACAAGTCTGTGAGGTGTGTTGTTGTTTTGTGTCGACCTGAACCTGTGACTGTGTGTGTGTGTGTGTGTGTGTGTGTTTGTCCTGCTGTGCAGCTGGACTGGTGCCACCTGAGGAGTGACTCAATGTGTCCAGGCCTCCACGGCTGGGTAAGCAGCTCCGGCCATTAACACATTAAAACACACACACAACGGGACACACACACACGATCACAATTGATTTGCATGTACGTGGATGGACACATTGTCCCTAGTGTGAGCAAACACAGCGCCATGACACATGATCGCACCATTAGAGCTTCCACTACGTCTGCTGCTGGAAGTGTGTGAGTCAGAGCTGTGGTTAAGAGCACTGAGCTGCATCTGACCGACATCACTTTAGTTTGTTGTAGGTTATCACAGGTCACATTCACCCCCCCCCCCCCTCCTCCTCCTCCTCCATATGCTCATTATGAGTTCATTGAGCCTCATGTATGTGAAGGTCAAATGCAGCTGCATAAGTGGAGCTGGCTGCTGCACTTTGACCACGCTCCAGACCAGAGATGAAAAGAAAAACTTTCCCCTTCTTCCTCTCTTCAGTGCTGATTTATGTCGTCCTGCAGAGTCACTTCCCAAATAATTTATTATGTGCATAAAAGAATAATAAAAAGGGGTTTTGGGCTGACTCGGCTGTGGAAAGAGATTTGAATGTTACTCCGTGTTCCTGCTCTTAGCATGAAAGACGGTCTCTACAGAGTCAGCCTGACATTTTAAGCCAGCGGAGGGAAACCCTGTCTGTGGGTCAGCGAGGGGGAAGGAGGAGGAGGAGGAGGAGCCTGAAACCAGAGAGATCCAGACGGAGGAGATCCAAGAGGAGCATGTGATGATGGAGATAAAAGCTGCTGATGACTCATGCTGGACTGAAAATCTCAGAGAAGAAGAAACAAAGCTCAAGTGGAAGCAAGATGTGAGATGACCGAGGTTTTTTTTGTTTTTTTATACACTGGTTTCTTCGGCCTGGCAGACAACGACAATGACGACGTGTTTATTTCAACAAAACTCCCCCCAAAACAATCAGTTTTTCCAATAACCTCACTCTGTCTGTCTGGACAACAGAGCAGCATCTGTCCTCAGATCAGATTTGACTCAGCACTGTTTGTTCTATTAATAAGAATCAGAACATAAAGAACAGGCTGGAAACAGGGCGGTGACTCACCTGTCACTTTCACCCGACTGAGATAAAACAGACATTTGAAAACAAAGATGACCTTATCAACATGAAACTAATGAAGCACTCACCACAACTACTCATACTCATTCATCTGACCATGGGGACCCAATAGATACAGATAAAGAGCATTTAACGAGGACATATTATGTAAATATCACTTTCTGACGACATGTAACATGTATCTGGGTGTTTGTCTTGCCTTCTGGCCCCAAAATGTGGGAACTGACAGTAAAATCTGTCATTTTCAGGCTCCACAGGTTGAAATCCATGTGGTTTTTCGAGCTGTTCCCTTGGTTTTCCGATAATGATGTCATTAGTTTTCAAATTTGTATAATACCACCTCTACCTGGTACCGGTAGAAGGGGCGGGGCTAGCAGTGGTTCATTTGCATTAAAAGGGACAGGGCACTGAAACAGGCCGTTTTGAACAGGGCTGATTTGAGCAGATGAAGAGTGCTGTGATCACAGCACACATCACAGACGTGTCTTTAAGACACCTGGGAACTATTTTAATTTGTGCAAAAGGGGCAGAATATGTCTCCTCCGCAAAAATAATAAGCCACCAATAAATACATAAATAAATCCTCATGACAAGTTTGAATCCAGTTCAACGAGTTTCTAAACTCACAGACTCACAGTGATTCGACTCCACGGTAAAGTCTCTGAGCAGTTCATCGAACTCTGACAGTGAAGACTGAGAGTTTCAAATTACCACAGTGACTTAACCAACATCCTGCTTAAAAAGATGTTATAAAGACATGATGAGATTTGGACTTCCTGTCTGGAACCAGAGGGAGATCCTCAGTCTGGATCAAGAGGTTCCCACACTGCTCCACGCCAAATCCTCCTAAAGCAGCCTTCGCTTCTGACTGGGGTCAGCTTTTGACCCCCACCCCACGCACACACACACACACACACACACACACACACACACACACCACCACGCCCAACAGTACTGCAGAAAGTGATAATAATCTGATCTAAAAACAAACTTTGCTCTTTTCTTGTCCAACTCATGTCAGTGTTTGTAGCATTAGCTCGCTACATGCTAGCTACAAGCTTCTCCAGAAGCAGAGCAGCTCAGTGTCGACACTGGTTTATGACCTGATGAACGATGCCTGAGTGCAGGCAGCGGAAACATGAACATGGGAAATAAGAGCTCAATACGACGTGACATATATTCTATAATAAAATCACAGTTTCCCTCATCTTCCTTCCAATCTGCTGAGGACGCCCCTGAGTGCTGACAGCAGCTGGACGCACACATCTGTCATGTCCTTATAAGGAGTTCAGTCTATTGATTAACTGAATAAGCTGCTGTCTGGACTCTATAGATCCATCATGGCCGTCTCTCCTTCGGGATCAAACATCTTAACTGCAGCGTGAAAACCAGGATCTGAGAGACGTGTTGGTTTAAATCGAGATCTGTTTCATTCAAACATTTTAATCCAGATGTTCCACTTCACTTTGTTTCTTCAATTCAGTTAAACCAGGATTAAACCCGACCTCATCTGAAGCTGCTGCCAGGATGAATTACACAGAATTACACAAGTGGACGTGTTGAATGGACACGAGGAAATCACCACAGCGACACAACAGCGGTTACTGATGTTTCATGATGTCATACTTGTGACACTTCTAAGGAGCTAGTGATTGGAAAAGGAAACAACTAGCGTCTGCGGTGAGAGAGGGAAACTTCGTGTCTTTGAAACGCTCCAGTGTTTCCTGTAGCAGCAGATTTCAGATGACTGGTTTGTAGGTTGTGGTGGTGATGTCAGTGTCAGACCTCACACACACACACAGAGCTGCTGTGGTGACGCAACATAAACTGTGTCGGCCATGTTCGCAGAAACTCGTCGGCTCGTTTGTCCAACGAAGACAAAACTGAAAACTGTAAAAGCCTGAAAGTTTAGAGACAAAGGCTCTGCTCCAAGTCCTGCCTCACTGTCAGAACAAAACACTGCAGCATCTAGACCGAGTTTACAGAGTGACTTTGAACACAACACGTTGTTAGAGGTGAGACAAGTTAAAGCTCAGAAAACAGGGGACACATCTGTATCCACATCTGTTTGTGTCCTCAACTCACAAGTGAAGTGATCTGACACAAAGTGAGCATATTAATCTTTCAATATCTCATAGTAAGAATTACACTAAATTAATGTAAAGTGTACTTTATCATAGAGTTGATTTGATTATCTGTGGCTGCAGTCAGTTTCTACACACACACACACACACACACACACACACACACACACTCCTTCACCAGTGATACCAACAAACCCACAAAGCCCAATGTAGAGAAAATCAAACACACTGATGTTGCATGGACAACACATTTATGACGTGTGTGTGTGTGTTCAGCTTTCGAGTTCATGGTGACCTTTGCAACAGGAAACACCTGCTCACTTTTGACTTGCTCTCTCTCTCTCCCTCACACGCACGCACACACACATGCATGCACACACATTTGAAAACACGAATCCAAAAGTGATGACGACTTCACAGTTTGTGTACACATACGTACGTAAAGATTTAGTCTCTCTCTCTCACACTCACACACACACACACACACACACACACACACACTTGAACTTGGGTGTGTGTTTTAAGTGTGTGTGCATAAGAAAAATATTTGCCATCAGTTATGACACTAATCAGACTGTGAGGATCAAGTTCAGTCCAACACCAAGTTGACAACAACGTGACGAGAGTCCTCCCACAAACACACACACGCACACACGCACACACACACACACACACACACACAAACACACACACACACATACACACGTTCGTCACATCTGTGCTCAGACAAGATAAGTCACTCCTCTTGCTCTCTGTCTGCCAGAGTGAACCCTGGGAAATCTTCAGCTCAGATGTTTGGCTTCTTTTTCCAGCAGCAGGTTGGAAACAGTTTAAGGTAAATCACAGACTCGGAGGACGGAGCTGAGTGGGAGCAGGTGGAAACTACGGTGGCCCTGAGAGCTCAAAGCACTGCAACACAGGCAAAGACACAAATACGCTCCAAAAAGTTTGACAACACACGAACAACGAAGACTCACAACACAACTGAAGTTTTTCCAGTGACACAACAAAAGTGGCTGATGATGTCACAGCTCAGTTCGTTCCTTCAACAGAAACACTGAGGCTCCAACAGGAAGTCAAACATGATGATTTACTTAGGAACTCTGAGTGTCTTCACACTTCATGGCTGGTGTGAAGAGATCAGGTGTGTGTGTGTGTGTGTGTGTGTGTGTGTGTGATGTTGCCCATAAACAGACGTCACAGCTGGTTGTAATTAAAACACACGTCATGAAGCTCATGTTTCTCATGAATATGAAACTGCACGATCTGGCAGGACACACATACACACACACATATACACACACACACACAGATGCTTGAAGGTCCAGGCTTTCAGCGATTCGTGACAAAACAAACCGTCAATCCAAATATTTGCCTCCATTAATGAGGAGGCTCAGAGCATCTGCAGGCATCAAACATGGACATGAATTTATTGAGCTCCAGCGCTCAGTGGAATAAAACCAGTCACATCACAGAGACGCTAAGCTGCTCAGCAGGCTCACCGTCAAACCACACACACACGTGTTTCACCTTGAGGTGATGACGTGGTTAAACCTTTACAGGAGTGTTTTCTGGGAATCCTCTCTCAGAGTCCACGGGTATAAAACATCTGTTTGTGACGTCATTTATTGTTTAGTATTAACAGTCAGGAGGAAGTTCACTCAGCTGTTCCAGCTGTTCAGTGTCTGATTGTGTTTTTATAATGTGGCACTGCAGCAGTCAGGATACGGACGGAGTCAGGCTGCTCCACCCTCGAGGTTCACGGCTCATTACTGACAACCTGAAAGTCAGAGAGTTAACGACAAACGAGAAAAGAGAGAGAAACAGAAAGACAGATGTTTGACACCACTGAATAACTCAAATACTGTTTGTCAACAGTATTACAACCAGTGAGGATTTTGTATCCACAGTCGAGCACCAAGTGTCTTTCATTATCTACATTTCAAATATAAGTGGAAGTTTTTGGCACCAGAACACCAGAGTACTTTATATTTATCAGATAAAACAGATGTGGACAGCTCTCTCTCCATGCAGCAGCAAAAAAGTTATTTAAATCATAAGAAGATCGTGTCCGGTCCAATTTAATCTTTGATTTCAGATGTTAAAAAAAAGTGTTAAAACTCGTCCTGGTATATGTGGCCTGCCACGTTTTTAAAACCGGCAGAGATCTGAAAATCATCTGGTGTGTGTGCAGCTTCAGGCAGAGCTGGACACATTAAAATGAGACCTGATGGAGACACTGGAGGAAAAGTCAGAGGATCATTAGTCCTGTCAATCATGACACTTTAGTTGATGATTAACTGACATAGAAATAATTGTGATTAAGGATTTAACCGTCTTCTTCTGATCACTTTTATAGAATAAGCCTAAACATAGTTCAGTAATACACATAGACCTTATGAAGAAGAAGAAGAAGAAGACGAAGAAGAAGAAGAAGAAGAAGAAGAAGAAGAGGATCAGACATTTACTGGCTTTGCAACTAAGTCCATGATACTAATGTCAATAGATGCTCATCTAAATTCTTCTTCAATATGATGATGTCATCAAAAGACGACCAGTCAAACCTCATACAACAAGGAATCAGTTTCATTGAGCTGTTTTTATACAGATGACTGGAAATGATTTCAAAGATTATGTAAAATGATGGTGATCAGGTGATTACGTATTAACGGTGATCAATCAGTCGACCCCAAACTCTGGGATAGTTGTTGAGATATTCAACTAAACACCACAAACAGCGACGCCACTGTGGCACCAAGGGAAGAAGTCGAGATCCACCTACATCAGCAGCAGGATCCACTCTCTGATCACGATCATTGATCCCTCTGATCGTTGTTGAGACATCATTGATCACATCTCCACACAGAAACTGAAGGACCCAGTCGGAGCCTCGGTCACTTTTCATAACATCTTTATTGAATTTGTGTCTCAGTTTTTAAACGTATTTACAGATACTTTAATTTTATCTTTTTTTTGTTCAGTAAAAATACAAATACAGAACACTCAGTTTTTCAAAAGCGACGTCGCTCCCAGCGACTCCATGGACGCCCCCTGGATTCTCCATTGGGGGGGGGGGGGGGGCTTCCTCCTTATCAGATATAAGTGGTGAAGATGTCAGGCGTGATGTCAGAAACAAAGGGGCGGTAGAGAGAGAGGCCAAGAGCTGAGCGAGCGTGTGTGTGTGTGTGTGTGTGTGTGTTGCAGCGACGGACCGAAGGGTTCAGGTGACAGAAGGAGCGGGTGGAGGAAATAAAACCGTGTGGTGAAGGAGGAACATGGAGGACGTGTGGGGCGGGAGGTTCTTCCCATCAGTTGTGTTGTTGCATCACCAATAGAAAACATATAAACAGATAAGAAGCTGATTGACGTTGACCTGATAACTGGTCAAAGCCGCACGAACTCGCCTGATTAGATACAAGAATAACATGATCGGAAAACACAAGTCACTTCCTGTTACAGCTCCACTCAAGGTCTGACCGATCAGGTCTGATAGCAGCTGAACATGATTAGTTATTAGTTATTATTAGTTCTAGTTTGGTTCTGATCTTCAGTTGTTTCTGCCTGTGATAATACAACACACGGTGGTTTTACTGATATCCAATCAAACGGACACAAATAACTAAATGCAGTCACACTTCAGAGACGAGCAGATGGCAGGTGGGAGGAAAGAAACCTGCTCTGTGGCAAAAAAAAACTTGAGACCTTTGCTCCTGCTCTGGATCGATGTGCATGACAAAAAAAAAACAAAGAAACCAACTTATGTCATGAGGACGTGTCGAAAACCGAAAAAAGTGTCACATCTGTAAATAAGGCCGGAAGAGAAACAGGAGACACGGAGGTCACGGTTCATTTCCTGCTCTTCAGCTTTTTAGACGTGAACCTGCTGATTCAGAAAGAACAGAAACCAACTCTCCAGCGAGCCTGCGGCCAGTGGAGCCCAGTGTTAAACTGACTGTTTGCATTTCTGTACAGTGAGACACGTTTTTCCTCAGTAAGAGTTTGAAATCTACACAGAGAGTCGATTGCACTCGTCTGGAACAATGAATAAAATAAACATGTGACTGATGGTTTAGAAAATCTTGACCCCGCCCTCTCTCTGCTGCTGTTTCTCCTCCGTCCATCCTGGCTACTTCTCAGAACTAGACCGAGATCAGTTTTCATGTTTTGTGCACTTAACTTTTATATTCTCATGATTTTGTCCTGGCATGATAAAGGCAGGTGATTCAAACAGGGGCAGAGGCTGTTTACAGGTCATTTTGTACATGTTTGGTGTTTGCATTCTGCTATTTTGTCGTCTTCTTCTTGTTTTTAATAGCAGTCACTGTATAGTTTAGCAGCAGGGAGATTAAGTTCTTCTTCTAAATCTAACCCATGAGCTAAAGTGGAAAAGAAACTCTGCCTCCTGTCGCATCGTATCCTTTTCTAATAATCCACAGGACCAATGTGCTTCTGTCTTTGTCTGAGTTGTTTTAATTTAAAGTGGAGCTGTTGTCTTTTGAGTCTGACTCTGAGACTGAGACGATTTCCTGCTGCAGCAAAACCAGCGATTGTGCACATAACCCTTCGCTGCACTCGTCACTGAATCCTACAAAAATGTTTACACACCAAGTCTCATTAAAGTGATGATTTGAAAACCTTTAAACAAAGTCCAGCGTCCAGTCACCGGACTTGAACGGTTTCACTGACCCGTCGTGTTTGTGGTTGTTTGCAAACTAAATATTTCTGTGAGCTGAACCCGAACTGTAAATCCTGGAGAGCGTCGAGTCCGGAGCGACAACCTGACCTTTCTCGACGAGGTCACGCTCGCACAAGACAAGGAGGAAACAGGAAAGAGACGGGCGGCGACGTGCAACTGAAGTTGAACACAAAGTAAAAGCCATGAATGTCCATGATGCGCGTGCCACCTGGTCACCGGGTTTCGGCCTAACTGACCCAGAACCAGTGACCTTCCTGTCTCTCCCTCACTGTGACTATCAAAATAAAAGCAAACAAAGTATAAATAACAAAAGGACCAATGCTTTCCCAGACCTCAGCTCCCTCACGTCTGTTTGATGATATGATGACGTTTAGCGTTTGGATCACATGATGGTCGAGGTTAAAATCAATCAGCAGCACCAAGGGAAATTTAAGAAGTGATTGCGTTTGCGAAGTTAAAAACAATATTTCAACAAATCCTAGAATAATGTTTATCCATCAAGTCTCAATGAAATTATGAGTTTAAACCCTTTAAACCAGGTCCAGTGTCCAGACATCAGTCATCAGGAACTCTTCCACAGACTCCAAACTGGTCCGACCCAGAACCAGTGACCCTGGTTTGCGGCCGGCAGGCGGCCTTTTGCTGCACGTTGTCACCCCGACGGTCCTGTCTCTCTCTCTCTCTCACTGTGACTATCAAAATAAAAGCATAAAAAAACAAACCGATCCCCACACGTTCTCTCAGACCTCAGCTCCCACAGCGGTCTGTCTGATGATATGATGTCGATGTTTAGTGTGCGTTATCTGACTGCGATTGTTCTCTCAACAACACAAAAGGAAGTAATTTAGCAGGCGTTTGTGTTACTGAAGTTAAAACACAACACTTCACCTTTGTATCTGAACTGGTTTGGACTTGTGGAGATTTTTTACTTTCATCCAAAACTTGATGTGAAATGGTTCCAGACTGAACAGCCTTCAAAGTTTGTAGACTTTTCATGGTGGACAGGTGAGGTAGGAGTTAAAAATAGAGGAGAAGGGAAGAGGAGGAGGAGGAGGAGGCAGAAAATAGAGAGAGAGAGGGATTCTGGGAGAATAAATGATGGGTAAATGAAGTCTGCAGTTTGGTGGCACGAGGTCGAACAGAGAAAACGTGTCAGAGGAGCTCAGCAGGGCGACACAAGAAGGTCATTTATTCAGCTGTTTCAGTGCGACACCTCGTCTCTCCTCTTCGTCACAGTCTTCCCACACAAAGTGCACAGACAAATGATTTACAGCAGGGGGGTTACTATAACCTCCACACACACACACACACACACACACACACACACTCACACACACACTCAGTCAGTCATACGAAAGCACGGTTGGGCTTCAGCCTCATCTCCCCATGAATGATGTGAAACTGATGGAAACGTGGGAAATAAGTGGAGACAGTGTGAGATTAAAAAAAAAAAAAAAGCAGCAGCAACATCCTGTGGAGTAGCAGCAGAATGGTTTGGGAGGTGGAGGAGAGAAGCTGGAGAGATGTAGAGCTGAGCTGGAGGGGGAGGGGTGGGGGGGAGGGTGGGGGTGATGGTGAAGATGGCAGAGGCCTGCTGCTGCCCCCCCCCTCTCCCCCACTCCTGTGGTCTAGTTTCTGATCCACATTATAATGGTCCACTGTTCTGAAAAAGGAGGATTCGAGGAGGCGGGGACAGACTGAGGCCACGCCCCCGCTCTGACGCTGATGATGTGACGAGCTGCTGACAGTTCCAGGTCTGAGTTCATCTGATGACGATTAAACAGGAAGTGGACTGAGGGAGGGGTAAGGGGTGGGGGGTAGAAGCAGAGGGCTTTGATTCAACCCTGTGTCCCCATTTAGGATTTGTCCAAACAAAAACAAAAAAAAAAAATCACAGACCCTGTTAAGTCCTCAAGTCCGTCTGCCTGGAAAAACGACACCTCGTCAGTGCAGTGTCGATCTGACTGCATCATCCTTCACCTCATCCCATGTGCACTCTCAGTGCCTTGTCTCGAGTCTGAATGGGACGAGAGTTTGGTCAAATAAAACGCTAAAAATAACCAAAAAAAAAAAAAAAAAAACTTAAATCAAGCCTCCGGCCGCGGAGCTCGGTCCTTCAGAGAAAAAAGTTCGTTCAAAGCCGAACATGAGGCGGAGGAGCACACCCACCACCGTCCTTCTGATTGGAGCAGAGAAGACAGAGAGAGTAAAACATAGAAGAAGAAGAAGAAGAAGAAGAAGAAGAGCGGGAGAGTGGAGGCCGAGTCCTCTCCGCTCTGCAGTGGTCTGTGCTGAGACTCTCTCTCCGTCTCCTCCAGGTCGATGTCTGCAGTCCGAATGCAGTGGAGAGTCTGTAGAGCTGAATGAAGGTTTTTTTTTTTTTTTATGTCCAGTGTTTGTGGGCGTTTTTTTTCCATCTTAATTTTTTTTTTCAGGGGCAGGCAGGTAGGCAGGCAGGCTGGCGCACACATGGCGCCCCCTGGTGCTGTGGAGGAGGAGGGAGGAGGAGGTGGAAGGAAGAGGAGGAGGAGGAGGAGCAGGAGGAGGAAGGAGGAGGTGGTGTAGGATGACAGTCCGTCCCTCCGTCCGTCCGTCTACCGCTGAGCTGGCTCGCTGCCCGGCAGGGTGATGTTGCCCAGGTGGAGGACAGGGAGCGGGTGAGCCTCCGTGTTGAAGACCCAGCTCTCCAACGGCATCAGGTCATCGCTGGAGAACAACAGGTACAGATACCTGAGGGAGGGAGGGGTGGGTGGGTGTGGGTGTGTGTGTGTGGAGGGGGGTCAGGGGTAAAGGAGGGGGAAGACAGGGGTGAGGGTGAGAGGAGGATAAGGGAAAAGGTAAGGAGGAGGACGAGGAGGAAGAAGAAGAAGAAAGTGAGATTTATGGTGTAAATCACCTTGGGTTCTTTTCTTTGTATGACAAGAGCTCTGTTAATAAAGTTTTAAAGTTTGAATTTGATCACTGCCATACAAGATCATATGAGGAAACTCCAAATCTTGAATTTGTCTCTAACGTCAGCAGCGTCTTCATTCAGGTTTGTCGGCTCAGTGTGTAACAGGTGAAACGTGAGCTGTGGCAGCATCCTTCCCCTCTCCTGTCGCCTAGCAACCTTGACAACACTTACTTTGTCTCACACAAAACATGAGGTTTATTGATGTTTTAAAAACACGAGGTTAATCCTCAGCCGCTCTGTCAGTCTTGTTGTTTACCTTCATTACCGCCACACAATGAATCCTGGGATACGTCGGGCTGACGATAAACTTCCATGGAGCAGTTACTGTTTGGATTAATAAGCTCGTCTATAATGTGTTTTAATACTTAACATAAGATGGATTCAACATTTATAAATACTGCAATTCAGGATGAATTCAGGAAGTTAGTTCTTGATGGTGAACCACTTATCTATTAACACTCACTAACCAGGAGCACGTGTTCACGCTGCTGTAACAGCATTAATTCGACCTGTTCAGGCATTTCTCTTCTCAGACTGTTCAGACTCACAGCTTTAAATCAAAAGCTGCTCTCTTGCCTGTGACAGAGCGGGTGTGTAATTCTTTGTGATATCTAATTAAACACACACACACACACACACACACACTGCTTCAAGTCATGAAGCTGCACATTTTAAAGCCTCACTCACTATCCCAGTGACAGGCAGCTGGAGCTTTGATGTGACAGAGACGGAGGACGGAGAGAGACACACCAAAGGAAAAACACTCAAATGTCACAGTCGCTGAGCGGAGGAGCGTCAGGTGACCTTTAACGACCTGTGTGTGCACCAACAACAAACCTCGTCACCGGCCTTTGATGCTTCCACGGTGTTAATTTAAGACACACACCGGAGCTAAAACCGAGCTTCCTCTGATCTGCTTTATGATCATCTCTGACCTGTCAATCAGTCAGTGTGACTGACAGCGGCAGCTGCAGGACGCGCCTCTGTGAAAACAAGGTCAGTTTACAAACACAGTGCTGTTCACAGAGCTGCCAGCAGGGGGAGGCAGAGAGCTGCTGCAGCCTTCAGTCCTCCCAGCCTGCATCCAGAACCTCATCTCCCATCATCCATCAGCGATGATGATGATGATGATGATGATGATGTATCGTAGAGACACATGAGAGCTGGCCTTTGCCCACGCAGCCTTCAACGTACACAAACACAGCCTGATGTCCGCCCACTGTCCTCTAATGGAGAGGAATAACAACAACAGATGGCTCAGTGTTAACCTGTTATTAGCCTTTAAAGAGCACGGACGACGCTCACAACAGTCACCACGGACACTCACCGCACAGAGGTCAAAGGGGAAGAGGCAATGACTTCTGGGAAATAGAAACTGGTCATAATAACAAACAGTCCAGGACGATATATCACTGTACAGTCAAGCTTTTCTGACTCGATGTGAAAAAAGCTGTTTAATAAATACAGTTATTACGTCTGTTCTGATTAAAATATCTTGAACCCAAAGTAGAGTTTGTCTCTGACAGGCATTGGCCTGTTCATTATATATTAAAAACAAAGACGATTCACCTTTTTCAACCCACACTCACGTGGTCATATGCAAAGTGTAAATGATCTCTAGTTGCGGCAGTTGTTCCTGACTGCACTGTGATGCCCTCCTGACGCCGAGGGCTGAAATCAAACATCATCTCAGCAGGGAAACACAAGGTTTAGTTTAATGTGCAGACTGAACTATAGCTGATTGTTTCGTCACAGCTTTTTAATCACAGGACGATGACGTTAGATCTTTGGAGTGAGTGTGGACGACAGGCTGCAACTTTAAAATGGACTGACTGATCATCTCAAACCTCAGCCTTTGTATGTGCACAGGACTTTCCCTCTCCTTTATTAAAAAGAAAATGTCACCAACTAAACTTCTGATAAATTAATCAATAACCATACTGATTAATCTGTAGATCAAGCCGATTAATCAGCCTAACAGTGTCGGCTTACTTGAGCGTCTCGGCCAGGAAGAAGCTCTGCTGCACGTCGTCGTAGGTCGGGTTGGAGGAGTAGACGTCCTTCACCCCAGAGAAACCTCCGCTCACCCTGCAGTACTTATCTATGGCCTGGAGGAGACAAGGACACAGGGAAGGAGGGAAGGAAGAGAAGTGAAGGAGGTGAGACGGGGAAGAAAAGGCGGGGGGTGGGGGGGTGGAAGAGTTTTAATAAGCTTACAAAAGCATGCTGTAATTAATTCTTAGCTTGTGACAGATTAGAGTGAATCCTGTGGAGACGCAGAGGAAACAGCAGCTGCAAAAATAAAACAGAATCAAATAAAATGCGAGGAAAAGGAGATTAGACTCCTCACCTCCACTGCATTTACATTTCCTTCTCTAAAGTCTTTCTGCTCTGTGGGAGCTGGTGCATCATGGTAAAGTTTTTTCTTTTTTTTAACACCTTTGTCTGCGGGAGGAAAGAGACGAGATGTTGCTTTGCTTTGTAACAAAACACAGCAGCTTTTGAACGTGCGGGCGTGGACGTCTGACTTTCTGTGAACATCTGACGTGGTTCAGATCTTCACACGTGTCCAGTGTTTGCAGGACAAATCTAAAACACACTTTGACTTCACACATCTGAATCCTCTCTCTTATCCATTCGCTTTGGCTTTTGAGGATTTTTATTTATTTATTTTTATCTCTGGGCCTCTGACCATGACAGATGTGATGGCAATGTTTCCACGGGAACAGAAACTAACAACAAACATGGAGGACAGCCAGTCAGTTTAGAGCAGAGCCCCACGATGAAAACCCCACCTTCTTGTTCCTGCATCCAGATTTCTGTTCCCTCTGTCGTCTGTGTTACTATGGCAACCAGCATTCCCACCTCACGGCTGTTAACAGCCTGTCACAGTGACCTTAACCTTTGACCTTTGACCAAACGAGTTCATCCTTGGATTCCCAGTGGACGTTTTGTGCCTCATGTGATGAAACTCCCTCGAGGCGTCTCAAAGTAATTTCACACCTTCTCCAATTAAACCAACCTGAGATCCCTCTGATGAAATCAGCATCAACATAACACAACACCACTGTGCACGTCGACTGTCGGCTCATAGAAACAATAAGGTTCATCTGAATAAATATAAAGAGAGAGGAAAGTAGACAGATAGTTCTGGTGCATCACATTTATCTTCGGAGAAGTTTATTTTCACTTATTGATCCTTCATGATCACTGGTTTTACTTCGTCTCTCAGCGAACAGTCAGACCGAGGTTGCAAACACAAAAAAGTTCCCGTCGCTGGCTTAATAAAAGAGGAAAAAAAGCAAGGAGAAGGTTTTTAAATGTTTGAGATTTTTGCTGTTATTAGACATTTTGAGCCAAATTGAAATTTTTAGTAAATGTTTTTGTCAAACTGAAGGACAGAGGTGAATGTTCAGGCTCTGAGGTACAAAAATGTTTCCTCAGCACAGACACTGACAAGAATCATCCTGTTATACGTCATTAAAAATGCAGCGATGCTCCTGCTGCTGATCAGGACAGTGTGTTGTTACCTGTGTGTGTCGGTACCTGTGTGTGTGTGTGTGTGTGCGCGCGTGCTCTTATTGATTTGTACTGAGGACGTGAAATTGTCGCCTCCATAAAAAATTCTGGCTGCATTACACACCTGCTCACACCTTATCGACTTTCACTATTAACACATGTAATTGAAAGCATTATCTCTGTCCTTGTCTTTCAGTCTCACACGCACACACACGCACACATTGACGTCTTCACCCTGTCCTCGGGTGACCATTCCTCTGTCAGCAGATTTCCGTCACAAGGAGTTTCGACCATAATATCTGTTATTCATGGGCTGTTGAGCCAGACGAGCTTTTGCCCTTCTGGAGCCACACTGCAGTGTCCCGCAACAGCCTGAGCAACACACACTCACTCACACAGACACACACACAGACACACATACACACAAACACACACACACGACCATCTGTGCTAAATAAATTATCTGGTACAACGTCTACCTGTAGGAGGAAGAAGAAGAGGAGGAGGAGGAGGAGGAGGAGGATTTCTGTAGCAGCTTAAGTGACGACGTTTCACATAGAGCAGCTGGAGTTCACCTTCACACGCACACGCACGAACACACACACCAACTCACACAACACACCTGAGGTTCTCTCCATTTTCACACAATGTCAGTGTCCTCTTCCTCCTGCGTTGGTCTCGTTCTCCCACCACACTTTTACCTCTCACTAACACCTGAGGTTTTATTTGCAGTTACCTCAAAGCTCCTCTAACACACACACACACACACACACAGGATCCCAGCTGCAGCTCCAAACCTGCCTCTGTTTGTTAAACCGTCTCTTTTCACAGCAGCCAGCCGTTAACACCGGTGTGTGTGTGTGTGTGTGTGTGTGTGTGTGTGTACAAAACAAGTACAAAAATCACAACAAAATAAAACAAAACAAGAAAAGGAAAAAAAGTTTAAAAATGTGTCGTTAAAAAAACAAAAACTAAACTGGAGTATCCAAGGTGGTTTTGACTGCAGTTTGTTTATACAGGAAAAGCTTCAAAATAAAAGTCTTTGAGTGCGGCGCCGCTGATGTGCACAAACAAATGGAAACCGGGAGCTCGTCACAGCCGGAAAAACAAACTATCATAAACACTGGTGGTGGTGAAAGAGCTCCAGACAAATATAATTCTATATATTTAACATTTCTCTTTTATTAGTGAAGTCAAACTGGCTGTGTGACATCTAATGGTAAACACACACCAGCTACTGTTTATATATACAATGGTGAAATACATTAGATCATCTATTTGAGCTAATAATGTATCTAGTGTGTGTGACATAACCACACGACAACTAAACTTGTGCATCTAAAGCAAACGGATTTTCTCTATTTCATCGTTTAAATAAAAACGTGTAATAAAACTCCTCATTGTTAATGATGAAAAACATTCAATCTGCAGCAGGTAAAGGTGTTTTCTGCTGCAGCAACGACACCAAGATTAAATCAAAACACCGTTCGAAAGCAAATAAAACGTGTTCATTTCCAAACTTTACTTAAACGTCACGATTCTGCAAAAATAAAACTAACACTATAGAAAAGCAACGCTACATAAGAGCTGAACAGAGTATAGCAGGCTCTGTCATGTGCATTAGTATGTGCTTTATGTATATGTGCAATGTTAAATAATGCAGTGGATGAGTCCTTCAGCACCAGCTCTTTATAGTGTCACTCATACTCGGCACGATCACACACACACACACTGTAAACACACTTGTCTGAGTGTGTCTGCTTGGCTCCAAAGTGTGTGTGTGTGTGTACTTCACTCCCACTTAGAAAAACAAAGAGGAGTACTTTCACTGCGTAAACATGGGAGGAAAAGAAAAGGTGACAGAAAGATTGGCAGGGAAAAGAGAGGAAGGGGAGAGTATGAAAAGAGTGTGAAAGACAAAACAACAACAACAACAACAAAAAACGAAGTAGACGATGATGAGCAGGTCGGCTGAGATTCAGACGGAGGAGACACACGGAGGAGAGGACGAGCTCTTTAATCCTCCGTCAGAAGAAGTGGAGCAGGAGAGTGACAAAGGAGAGAGAGGCTTTCACTGCTGCTCCACGTCCAAACAGCTTCTCACATTAAAACACACAAAAAGGAATAAATAACCAATAACACCTGAAACACTCGCCGGCCCTCACACACACACACACACACAAGATAGTTATATTTACTGGCAACAAATCAATCAAGACTCACAATGAGACATATTTTGACCACTTGAGATTAAAAACACACTCAGAGTTTACCTGCACACTGGAAATGTTATTTTTTATATTTTTATATCTACGATCAGAAAAACTAAAAGAGCAGGTTTCTGCAGAGTCTGAACCTGCCACCGGTGACACCTGCTGCGGTTCTGTCATCCATCTGTGTTTACATTAACGGTGCTTTAAATGCATCACGGTCGTGCTGCAGAAGTCAAGGCAGCACTGCTGACGGCAGCACGCAGACATGAAAAAGTTGGACTCAGCGATCTTTGAATTATCTTTAACAACAAGGTTGAAGATGAAAACAAGTCGATTAAACTGCATTTCTGTCCTCTGTAAACCTCCCGTGTGACAGAAATGAATTCACACTTACGTTTTTAGGTTCAACAAATCTACAGTGGATGTCAACACCATTTCAGCCAATCAAATCTTCTCAATGCAGTGACATCAGTGATGTGTCACAGACAGATGTGATGTATCATCGTCTTTTTAATCAGCTTCATCCACCTCCAACTCAGATTCAGGTTCATGTCTTTACGTTATTAGATCTCTGTATCTATTTCCCATGAAGCCCCTGGATGTTGGGCCTTGTTCCTCCTCCTCCTCCTCCTCCGTCTGCAGAGCTGATGATTCATGGAGTCATCAGACTCCCCCAGCTGTCCTCCATTTAACACTGCCAGCTACTCCCAAAGCTTCACCTCCCTTTCATTTGGGAGAATCGTTTTATGCTGCAGAGCAAGTTCAACAAATGTGTCACCAAACCCTACCTGGTTTTTCCTCACTGTACAAAAACGACCTAAACCATGACTAAGCTGTTTTATAGTGTGAACAAGTGTTAGTACCTGTGCTGCCTCCCAGCCCCACTGCCGGTATTTAGGATCGTGGGTGAACCTCCACATGTACCAGTAGGTCTCGATGACCTCCGGCCGCAGGATGTAGTACTTCTCGTTCTGCCGCACGGCCACCGCCTCCAGGCCGCTGTCGAACTTGAAGGCCTCTGGGCCGAGCTTCAGCACTGGAACAGAGAGGAGAAAGACAGAGATGTGAACGAGGGAAGAGGGAGGAATAAACGAGGGAAGAGAAGACAGATGAAAAGAGGAGCACAAGAGGTAGGAGGAACAAATTATCCTCTGCTCCTTGTTTGTCTTAACGGGCCGTTGGTTATACATCACAGCTGATATGAATTAGTGCGTGTGTGTCTGTGCATCTGTGTGTGTGTGTTACAGCAATAAAAACCCTGCAGCTCCAATGTTCCTACTGGTTTTCATGTTTTTATTACCAGTGTTCTCTGCTGATTAAATGTGACGAGCATTAACTGTGGAAAATTACTGAGTAGCTGACAAGGTGGTGACAGGATTGTCTCTCTGAAAACACTCTGACACACACCAACACACACACACCGACACACTGGTCTCCGTGAGTGACTGCTCATTAAGAAGTAACAGGCCAACTTTCGACAGCCTGACCGCTCCCTCACCACAAAAGCTCTCCCTCTCTGCCACACTCTCTCTCCCTTCATCTTCATTTGTTGCCACGGCAACCTCTCCTCTTTCTCAGAGCAACCACACGATTTCTGAGTACACACACACTTGCACCATAATGCAAGGTCACTTACACACACACACACAGGTGGTGTTTCTTTGCTGACAAGTATTGATGCTCATCAGGAAACATCCCGAGCAGGTGTGTTTTTTTAAAGGTCTCTGCTGAACTGATATTTATGCTTCCAGCGACTGAGAACGTACGACCTGCCAAAAGGAAGATGAATAAATAAAATGACCAACTCACCTGTGAATCTGTAATGAAGCTGTAACTCCTTATTCAGATAAACGAGTCCAAAGTTTTGATTTTGTGCTTATCACTGGGTTTTTTCACATCATGAGCGCTTGTGTGTGTTTGTGTGTTTGCATCTCTCACCCGTCCTGTCGTAGGACTCGTGGCAGGTGTGTGCGATCTCGGCCCCCAGCTGCAAGTAGTGTCCGGCCTTGTCGTCGGGGGAACCGTCGGCGCCCAGTGCAAACATGCCGCCGGCAAAACAGGCCAGGTGTCCCATCTTCCTCTCTAGATGACCGTTCTTCCACTCGCCAATGAACGTCAGGCCGCCGTTGGACTTGCGGATCAGGTGGCGCTCGATGGCCTGGAGGGACAGAGGGAGTGTGAGAGTGAGTCATTGTGTGTGTGTGCGTGTGCGTGTGTGTGTTTGAGGGCATTTAAGGCAACAATAAATTAAGACACAAGAGATTTGTGTTGACACTGGAGAATTAAGTTGAGAGAGGCGGAGTATTTTCAGCCTCTGAGATTCAGAGTCACAGATTGTGGACAGATGTCACACGTGGAATAATAAGTGTGTGTGTGTGTGAGAGAGAAAAGACACTGATGCATGAAATGTGAGTGTTTGAGTATGAATGTGCACATTTGAAGAGATGAGCTCAGAAAATGGCAGGTGACGGTGTTTATTAGAGCAGGAGTGTGAACGAAGGTTATGAGTGGAATATTAAGTGTGAGTGTATTTATTAATGGGGCTTTGACATTGAGATTGCATGTGTATAAGTGTGAGTGTGTGTGTGTGTGTGTGGGAGGGGGTCAGGGAGGGTCAGGCAGAATAAAAGAGAGCAAAGTGGTGAGAGAGGAATTTAAAATCCAGCCTCGTCCGTCACCCTCTCGCTCTGCAGCATCTGCTCTGCTCCCTCTCCTCCGACTGATTGACAGACATCTTCATCAGACCGCTCACATCTGCTTCCTGCCAAATCTGCTCTGACTTTCTCTCCTCTGCACTGAAAACTGTCAGCGGCGAAGAAGCTAAATTAATGATAGTTATTAAAAAAAACAAAAAAAAACTGGAGGCAATTACAACCAGAGCTGTTAGTTTTGGGGAGAGTGAGATTACAGGTCTGGACCTGGTTGATTTGTGGCAGCAGCTGGTCGGACCTGGTTTTATGTCAGGGGAGTTTTTCATCTGAAAAACTGAGTCCTAATTTAGGAAACTGATAAAAAAAAAATAAAGCAACCACAATTTGCTTTGTCACTGTTCACACGTGTGGGTATTTGATGCACAGTCACACATTTAATGTACATTTGACTGATATACTGAACTGATGTTATTACACATAACACATCTACTACTTCAGAGAGGTCTTTTGACAAACTTCCTGTCATAACTTTTCAGAATAAAAGCTCAAAATAGCTTGAAATAAAGCACTGCTGCAAAATCGCTTATGAGGAAATGCTTCTGTGGCCTGATGCATAACTGACTCTAAACTTGGATAAAATGAATAATAAGCTTTCTTCATGTGAGGTCAGATTCACTATTTGGACAGGTTGGCAAAATTATGTTGGGACACAGAAAACACAGTGATGAATGAAAGCAAGAAAAGACAATAACTTGCACCCTTTCAGCAAAATAAAAGACGAATCTGCTTGTCAATAAAAATGAAATGTAAGTGAAATATAATACTCTGAGTTTGTCATTGTGATGTTTCATCTCTCTGTAACAGCGCTTTAAAGCTGTGACATCTGTTAACTGGCGTCCACTTTCCCCCGGGTTAGCAGGAACAGACTCATCTGTACCTCGATGGCGTCGTCGTACGTCTTGCGAGCTTCTGTATCGGTCTTGTCTGACATGAGCCAGGCCTTCAGCAGGTACTCGTAAAAGCTGTCTCCGAGTCCTCCGACGGAGGTGTGATCTGTGGAGAGGGAAAGAAAAGGAGGGAGGGAGGGAGAAGACAGTTATAAAAAAAGAGCAGGGACGCGAAGGACAGATAACGTGAAAGAGCAAAAGAAACAAAAAAAAAAAAAGAAAAGAGGAAAAACAGCGAGACACAGACAAATGAGAAAGCCAAAGTGAATTATTCATTTTTCGACTTTGCCTCAAAGTCCTTGGCAGAAAGCAACATATGGCATGAAAAGCATCTATCCAAGCCCTGGGTGGGTTTTTATTTTCTTCTCTTTTCTTTTTCTCTCCCTCCACCCACATTACATTGGCAGCATGTTTCCTCTCCTTTCACTTTTTTGTTTACCCTTTCCCTGATGTGCTCACATTTCAACGTCCCCGATTGTCCTCTTGGACGTTTACACAGCTTTCATGGCTGTCCTAATTTGCAGGACGCCACGTAGTGAAGATGGGACACTGGCCAGCATTCACTGTGAAAATAAACTCTTCTCTCCAGAGGGACGTTGATCTCATTTTTAATGGATCTATTTCAGGGGCAGTTTCACTGACCCATAAAATATTGTTTACAATATCAGCAGAGAAAAGACATTTAGGCCTCTAAGATCTGCCATAATCACATTACAGTGCAAGATAATACAAGATAATACATGTAAACGTTTAACCCTCGTTGTAAACGGGAGCTGAATGAATGAGATAAAATACAAATGAACATTTCAGGAAACTTTAAAAACCAAATCTTCACCTTAGTCTGTAACCATCTTTGAAATTTTACACTTTGGTCCGCACTTCATTTTAAATGCTGTTATAAATATTGATGTTTTATGCAATCTGTTATCCACACTTAGTCATGTATTATCACTAATAATTTCTGTTTTTATGTGAAATTTTATATAGTCCACACTTTTAACAAGTGTTTATGATCTGATTTAGTCTTTTGATGTGATTTCTTTGTTGTAAAAGACCTTGTGCTGTGTTTCTTCTATGAAAGGAGCTCCACAAAGAGAAAAGCACCGCCACAGTTAGTTTGAACTCAACAAATTAGTGGATGGAGGGTTAAAAAAATTCCCCAGTTTTGAGGAGGAACATTTCAGTCTTTCAATTATGATCTTGAAGGTTGGGGAAGCAGTCTTGCAAAACGTGTTTTTTAGTGAACACAAACTGGGATTTTTCCCTCGTCCTCTCTGGCTCTTTGAGAATAATCATATTCAGTATCTGTGCAGACGCTTCAAGTCTCATCTGAGCAGATTCTTCTCTGTATGTGGATAACATGCCCGTAGGTAAATGGAGGGATAGGCAAAGGCAGAGAACGAGACAGACGAAGGGGCAATGGAAGATATGAATTATTCATCTTTTGTCACAGAGAGCACGAAAACCTCACAAACAACCTTGGAGACACTGCTGAGGGCAGAGTGCGCTGGTGTGTGTGTATCCGTGTGCTGCGAAAGTACATGTGGGTGACTGAGTGTGTGTATTGAGACAGAAAATTACAGCCGATGACTGAACCTGAGTGTATATGTACCTACTTCAAAATAAGCACTCGGGCACTAAGAGCACTAAGATGGTGTCTCATCGGTTCATTCAGATTTAATCGCATTTGAAAATAAAGTAAAACATAAAACATCAGTGTTTTTGAGGCAAAAGAGACTCAAACACATTTATTAGGGCTAAAATCAGGAATTGGTTTCTATGGTTAGCTTTAGCTGCCATAAGCTAACTAGGAGCTAGCTTTAACTTAAGCCTTAGGTTACAGTTTAGCTTACTGATGTTAGCTAGTTTCTAACATTAGCTTGAGTTTTTAACTTGAAGTTTATCTGGTTAATGTTAGCTAGTTAATTCTTGGTTTATGGTTTAGCTAACTGATGTTAGCTAGTTTCTAACTTTAGCCCTAAGTTACAGTTAGGGTAACTTATTTTCAGTAGCTGCTAAGTTAGACATTAAGTCACAGTTTAGCTTTAGCTTGTTAGCTAGCTGAGAGCATGCGTCTCTTTACCATTTTAAAATGTTATATATAATCTAATTTTGGCAAAAACTGGTGCTCAGTCATGATCAGTGATTTTAACAGTTTGAACTCAGAGTTTTTTTTTTTTTTTATTCATTTAAATACTCCGTTGTGTGGCAGTTAAGCCACTATAGTAGTTTATATCTATTTTTTGCCTTTCTGATATTGAGGATTTCAGGATTGTGTGTGCTGACAAATGTGTATTATACTTGAGTATTTCTATTTTATACTACTTCCACCCTGCTACGTTTCAGAGGAAAACATTGTTCTTTCTACTTCACTTGACAAAATTAGCAAGTGCTCATGAAGCATCAGCGGCGCTAACACACTCACAATGACACAGACTGTTTCTGTCTGTCTTATTTGGCAGCTAATGATCCATGTGTATGACACAAAATGTTTTCTGTGATACAGCATATGAAGACTGTTCACATTATTCTATCCTGGATGGGAAATAAACACCAGACCTCTGCCATCTCTATATTTTGTTTTAGTTTTTAATGTTTTGTGTGGTCATGTGTATGTTGCTTGACCTTGACCTTTTCTTGGTCATTGTACCAATACAGTTGTTAATATCCAGAGTGTTTACAACATTCAGTCACAGCTGTTAATGGCATCGTTCTGTCTTTTTCTAAAATCTGTGTAACTCTAGTACTGTGACAAAAGTAAAAGATATCATAAACGATTTGTAAAGTGGTTTGTTTTAATGAGTTTGTTTTAACTTTAATGAGTTTCCTCCCAATAAACCTCCTCACTTAAAAGTTTGGGGAACTTGAGAGATTAAATCTTCTTCAAATGAATGTGCAAAAAGTTATCACACTGTTAAAAAGCTCCTCTATGAACCGTTTTTACATTTAAGCCTCTAAATAAGCAGCATCAGGTCAACAGTTGTCACTTTGCTGATTTTCACTGTCGCTCTCTTGTGTTTTCTCCTTTGAGTAAGTCAACTATTGTTTGATTTATACTGTAAGATATGTCAAAATACATCTGAGAATCTAGGCACATGAAAGAAAACCACTTGTTGTCAGATAAGGACCTTAATGTGTCAAAGGGTGAAATAAACACAAGTTAAGTAAGAGTGAAATCAAAGAAAGTGGAAAACACAGCGTCAGACCAGAGGAGAGACAACACACCACCCACAGCTCCGACTGCCCTTTAACACCACAGTGTTTGAATGTAACGAGGGAAAATAACAAGGCGACGCAGATACAAAGTCGAGCAGGAAATGCTCATTCGAGTTCTGTCTGATCTTTTTTGTATTTTTCTCTTGTCCCGACGCTTCCTCTTCTCTATTCCTCAGTCACCTCCCTTCATCGTTTCAACTTGGCATCCGCCCACACACACACTCCCCCGACTGATCTCTTCTCCATCATTTTACTGCCAATCAAAGGATCCAGGTCACGCAGGGAGCGCCTGTCAATCCGCCGCCGCAAAGACGAAAGCGCACAGGCAGACGTCTTCATAGAGCTTCAAAACACACCCCCGGTTTTTGAGCACAGGTCAAGGGCACGGACTGCTGAGCTAATGCTAAAAAACATCTGTATGTTATCAAGTGTGACAGTAAATTCATTTCAATGCAGAACACAACCACATCAAGTACATGACAGTGAAGGACAACAGAGGTTTAGCTTCTGTTTTCTGGTCATGTTAAATTCATGCATCACATACATCTCTGCTGAGTCCGGCCCGGTCAGCGTGGCTCACTTACTATTCTCACCGGGGGCCAGCGGCTGTGGCCAGCTGCCCCCGTCCCCCTGATTCCTTCTCTGTACAGAGTGCCCCAGTGTTTGAACGGGTGGCTGAGTGTCTCTGCTGAGTCCGGCCCGGTCAGCGTGGCTCACTTACTATTCTCACCGGGGGCCAGTGGCTGTGGCCAGCTGCCCCCGCCCCGCTGATTCCTGCTCTGTACAGTGTGCCCCAGTGTTTGAACGGGTGGCTGAGTGTCTCTGCTGAGTCCGGCCCGGTCAGCGTTGCTCACTTACTATTCTCACCGGGGGCCAGCGGCTGTGGCCAGCTGCCCCCGCCCCCCTGATTCCTGCTCTGTACAGTGTGCCCCAGTGTTTGAACGGGTGGCTGAGTGTCTCTGCTGAGTCCGGCCCGGTCAGCGTGGCTCACTTACTATTCTCACCGGGGCCAGCGGCTGTGGCCAGCTGCCCCCGCCCCGCTGATTCCTGCTCTGTACAGTGTGCCCCAGTGTTTGAACGGGTGGCTGAGTGTCTCTGCTGAGTCCGGCCCGGTCAGCGTGGCTCACTTACTATTCTCACCGGGGGCCAGCGGCTGTGGCCAGCTGCCCCCGCCCCGCTGATTCCTGCTCTGTACAGTGTGCCCCAGTGTTTGAACGGGTGGCTGAGTGTCTCTGCTGAGTCCGGCCCGGTCAGCGTTGCTCACTTACTATTCTCACCGGGGGCCAGCGGCTGTGGCCAGCTGCCCCCGCCCCCCTGATTCCTCCTCTGTACAGTGTGCCCCAGTGTTTGAACGGGTGGCTGAGTGTCTCTGCTGAGTCCGGCCCGGTCAGCGGCTGTGGCCAGCTGCCCCCGCCCCCCTGATTCCTGCTCTGTACAGTGTGCCCCAGTGTTTGAACGGGTGGCTGAGTGTCTCTGCTGAGTCCGGCCCGGTCAGCGTGGCTCACTTACTATTCTCACCGGGGGCCGGCGGCTGTGGCCAGCTGCCCCCGCCCCGCTGATTCCTGCTCTGTACAGTGTGCCCCAGTGTTTGAACGGGTGGCTGAGTGTCTCTGCTGAGTCCGGCCCGGTCAGCGTTGCTCACTTACTATTCTCACCGGGGGCCAGCGGCTGTGGCCAGCTGCCCCCGCCCCCCTGATTCCTCCTCTGTACAGTGTGCCCCAGTGTTTGAACGGGTGGCTGAGTGTCTCTGCTGAGTCCGGCCCGGTCAGCGGCTGTGGCCAGCTGCCCCCGCCCCCCTGATTCCTGCTCTGTACAGTGTGCCCCAGTGTTTGAACGGGTGGCTGAGTGTCTCTGCTGAGTCCGGCCCGGTCAGCGTGGCTCACTTACTATTCTCACCGGGGGCCAGCGGCTGTGGCCAGCTGCCCCCGTCCCCCTGATTCCTGCTCTGTACAGTGTGCCCCAGTGTTTGAACGGGTGGCTGAGTGTCTCTGCTGAGTCCGGCCCGGTCAGCGTGGCTCACTTACTATTCTCACCGGGGGCCAGTGGCTGTGGCCAGCTGCCCCCGCCCCGCTGATTCCTGCTCTGTACAGTGTGCCCCAGTGTTTGAACGGGTGGCTGAGTGTCTCTGCTGAGTCCGGCCCGGTCAGCGTTGCTCACTTACTATTCTCACCGGGGGCCAGCGGCTGTGGCCAGCTGCCCCCGCCCCCCTGATTCCTGCTCTGTACAGTGTGCCCCAGTGTTTGAACGGGTGGCTGAGTGTCTCTGCTGAGTCCGGCCCGGTCAGCGTGGCTCACTTACTATTCTCACCGGGGGCCAGCGGCTGTGGCCAGCTGCCCCCGCCCCGCTGATTCCTGCTCTGTACAGTGTGCCCCAGTGTTTGAACGGGTGGCTGAGTGTCTCTGCTGAGTCCGGCCCGGTCAGCGTGGCTCACTTACTATTCTCACCGGGGGCCAGCGGCTGTGGCCAGCTGCCCCCGCCCCGCTGATTCCTGCTCTGTACAGTGTGCCCCAGTGTTTGAACGGGTGGCTGAGTGTCTCTGCTGAGTCCGGCCCGGTCAGCGTTGCTCACTTACTATTCTCACCGGGGGCCAGCGGCTGTGGCCAGCTGCCCCCGCCCCCCTGATTCCTCCTCTGTACAGTGTGCCCCAGTGTTTGAACGGGTGGCTGAGTGTCTCTGCTGAGTCCGGCCCGGTCAGCGGCTGTGGCCAGCTGCCCCCGCCCCCCTGATTCCTGCTCTGTACAGTGTGCCCCAGTGTTTGAACGGGTGGCTGAGTGTCTCTGCTGAGTCCGGCCCGGTCAGCGTGGCTCACTTACTATTCTCACCGGGGGCCGGCGGCTGTGGCCAGCTGCCCCCGCCCCGCTGATTCCTGCTCTGTACAGTGTGCCCCAGTGTTTGAACGGGTGGCTGAGTGTCTCTGCTGAGTCCGGCCCGGTCAGCGTTGCTCACTTACTATTCTCACCGGGGGCCAGCGGCTGTGGCCAGCTGCCCCCGCCCCCCTGATTCCTCCTCTGTACAGTGTGCCCCAGTGTTTGAACGGGTGGCTGAGTGTCTCTGCTGAGTCCGGCCCGGTCAGCGGCTGTGGCCAGCTGCCCCCGCCCCCCTGATTCCTGCTCTGTACAGTGTGCCCCAGTGTTTGAACGGGTGGCTGAGTGTCTCTGCTGAGTCCGGCCCGGTCAGCGTGGCTCACTTACTATTCTCACGGGGGCCAGCGGCTGTGGCCAGCTGCCCCCGCCCCCCTGATTCCTGCTCTGTACAGTGTACCCCAGTGTTTGAACGGGTGGCTGAGTGTCTCTGCTGAGTCCGGCCCGGTCAGCGTGGCTCACTTACTATTCTCACCGGGGGCCAGCGGCTGTGGCCAGCTGCCCCCGCCCCCCTGATTCCTGCTCTGTACAGTGTGCCCCAGTGTTTGAACGGGTGGCTGAGTGTCTCTGCTGAGTCCGGCCCGGTCAGCGTGGCTCACTTACTATTCTCACCGGGGGCCGGCGGCTGTGGCCAGCTGCCCCCGCCCCCCTGATTCCTGCTCTGTACAGTGTACCCCAGTGTTTGAACGGGTGGCTGAGTGTCTCTGCTGAGTCCGGCCCGGTCAGCGTGGCTCACTTACTATTCTCACCGGGGGCCAGCGGCTGTGGCCAGCTGCCCCCGCCCCCCTGATTCCTCCTCTGTACAGTGTGCCCCAGTGTTTGAACGGGTGGCTGAGTGTCTCTGCTGAGTCCGGCCCGGTCAGCGTGGCTCACTTACTATTCTCACCGGGGGCCAGCTGCCCCCGCCCCCCTGATTCCTGCTCTGTACAGTGTGCCCCAGTGTTTGAACGGGTGGCTGAGTGTCTCTGCTAAGTCCGGCCCGGTCAGCGTGGCTCACTTACTATTCTCACCGGGGGCCAGCGGCTGTGGCCAGCTGCCCCGCCCCCCTGATTCCTGCTCTGTACAGTGTGCCCCAGTGTTTGAACGGGTGGCTGAGTGTCTCTGCTGAGTCCGGCCCGGTCAGCGTGGCTCACTTACTATTCTCACCGGGGGCCAGCGGCTGTGGCCAGCTGCCCCCGCCCCGCTGATTCCTGCTCTGTACAGTGTGCCCCAGTGTTTGAACGGGTGGCTGAGTGTCTCTGCTGAGTCCGGCCCGGTCAGCGTGGCTCACTTACTATTCTCACCGGGGGCCAGCGGCTGTGGCCAGCTGCCCCCGCCCCCCTGATTCCTGCTCTGTACAGTGTGCCCCAGTGTTTGAACGGGTGGCTGAGTGTGTCTGCTGAGTCCAGGGCCAGCGGCTGTGGCCAGCTTCCCCGCCCCCCTGATTCCTGCTCTGTACAGTGTGCCCCAGTGTTTGAACGGGTGGCTGAGTGTCTCTGCTGAGTCCGGCCCGGTCAGCGTGGCTCACTTACTATTCTCACCGGGGGCCAGCGGCTGTGGCCAGCTGCCCCCGCCCCGCTGATTCCTGCTCTGTACAGTGTGCCCCAGTGTTTGAACGGGTGGCTGAGTGTCTCTGCTGAGTCCGGCCCGGTCAGCGTTGCTCACTTACTATTCTCACCGGGGGCCAGCAGCTGTGGCCAGCTGCCCCCGCCCCCCTGATTCCTGCTCTGTACAGTGTGCCCCAGTGTTTGAACGGGTGGCTGAGTGTGTCTGCTGAGTCCAGGGCCAGCGGCTGTGGCCAGCTTCCCCCGCCCCCCTGATTCCTGCTCTGTACAGTGTGCCCCAGTGTTTGAACGGGTGGCTGAGTGTCTCTGCTGAGTCCGGCCCGGTCAGCGTGGCTCACTTACTATTCTCACCGGGGGCCAGCGGCTGTGGCCAGCTGCCCCCGCCCCCCTGATTCCTGCTCTGTACAGTGTGCCCCAGTGTTTGAACGGGTGGCTGAGTGTCTCTGCTGAGTCCGGCCCGGTCAGCGTGGCTCACTTACTATTCTCACCGGGGGCCAGCAGCTGTGGCCAGCTGCCCCCGCCCCCCTGATTCCTGCTCTGTACAGTGTGCCCCAGTGTTTGAACGGGTGGCTGAGTGTCTCTGCTGAGTCCGGCCCGGTCAGCGTGGCTCACTTACTATTCTCACCGGGGGCCAGCGGCTATGGCCAGCTGCCCCCGCCCCCTGATTCCTGCTCTGTACAGTGTGCCCCAGTGTTTGAACGGGTGGCTGAGTGTCTCTGCTGAGTCCGGCCCGGTCAGCGTGGCTCACTTACTATTCTCACCGGGGGCCAGCGGCTGTGGCCAGCTGCCCCCGCCCCGCTGATTCCTGCTCTGTACAGTGTGCCCCAGTGTTTGAACGGGTGGCTGAGTGTCTCTGCTGAGTCCGGCCCGGTCAGCGTGGCTCACTTACTATTCTCACCGGGGGCCAGCGGCTGTGGCCAGCTGCCCCCGCCCCCCTGATTCCTGCTCTGTACAGTGTGCCCCAGTGTTTGAACGGGTGGCTGAGTGTGTCTGCTGAGTCCAGGGCCAGCGGCTGTGGCCAGCTTCCCCCGCCCCCCTGATTCCTGCTCTGTACAGTGTGCCCCAGTGTTTGAACGGGTGGCTGAGTGTCTCTGCTGAGTCCGGCCCGGTCAGCGTGGCTCACTTACTATTCTCACCGGGGGCCAGCGGCTGTGGCCAGCTGCCCCCGCCCCCCTGATTCCTGCTCTGTACAGTGTGCCCCAGTGTTTGAACGGGTGGCTGAGTGTCTCTGCTGAGTCCGGCCCGGTCAGCGTGGCTCACTTACTATTCTCACCGGGGGCCAGCGGCTGTGGCCAGCTGCCCCCGCCCCGCTGATTCCTGCTCTGTACAGTGTGCCCCAGTGTTTGAACGGGTGGCTGAGTGTCTCTGCTGAGTCCGGCCCGGTCAGCGTTGCTCACTTACTATTCTCACCGGGGGCCAGCGGCTGTGGCCAGCTGCCCCCGCCCCCCTGATTCCTGCTCTGTACAGTGTGCCCCAGTGTTTGAACGGGTGGCTGAGTGTGTCTGCTGAGTCCAGGGCCAGCGGCTGTGGCCAGCTTCCCCCCCCCCCTGATTCCTGCTCTGTACAGTGTGCCCCAGTGTTTGAACGGGTGGCTGAGTGTCTCTGCTGAGTCCGGCCCGGTCAGCGTGGCTCACTTACTATTCTCACCGGGGGCCAGCGGCTGTGGCCAGCTGCCCCCGCCCCCCTGATTCCTGCTCTGTACAGTGTGCCCCAGTGTTTGAACGGGTGGCTGAGTGTCTCTGCTGAGTCCGGCCCGGTCAGCGTGGCTCACTTACTATTCTCACCGGGGGCCAGCGGCTGTGGCCAGCTGCCCCCGCCCCCCTGATTCCTGCTCTGTACAGTGTGCCCCAGTGTTTGAACGGGTGGCTGAGTGTCTCTGCTGAGTCCGGCCCGGTCAGCGTGGCTCACTTACTATTCTCACGGCTGTGGCCAGCTGCCCCCGCCCCCCTGATTCCTGCTCTGTACAGTGTGCCCCAGTGTTTGAACGGGTGGCTGAGTGTCTCTGCTGAGTCCGGCCCGGTCAGCGTGGCTCACTTACTATTCTCACCGGGGGCCAGCTGCCCCCGCCCCCCTGATTCCTGCTCTGTACAGTGTGCCCCAGTGTTTGAACGGGTGGCTGAGTGTCTCTGCTGAGTCCGGCCCGGTCAGCGTGGCTCACTTACTATTCTCACCGGGGGCCAGCGGCTGTGGCCAGCTGCCCCCGCCCCCCTGATTCCTGCTCTGTACAGTGTGCCCCAGTGTTTGAACGGGTGGCTGAGTGTCTCTGCTGAGTCCGGCCCGGTCAGCGTGGCTCACTTACTATTCTCACCGGGGGCCAGCGGCTGTGGCCAGCTGCCCCCGCCCCGCTGATTCCTGCTCTGTACAGTGTGCCCCAGTGTTTGAACGGGTGGCTGAGTGTCTCTGCTGAGTCCGGCCCGGTCAGCGTGGCTCACTTACTATTCTCACCGGGGGCCAGCGGCTGTGGCCAGCTGCCCCCGCCCCCCTGATTCCTGCTCTGTACAGTGTGCCCCAGTGTTTGAACGGGTGGCTGAGTGTGTCTGCTGAGTCCAGGGCCAGCGGCTGTGGCCAGCTTCCCCCGCCCCCCTGATTCCTGCTCTGTACAGTGTGCCCCAGTGTTTGAACGGGTGGCTGAGTGTCTCTGCTGAGTCCGGCCCGGTCAGCGTGGCTCACTTACTATTCTCACCGGGGGCCAGCGGCTGTGGCCAGCTGCCCCCGCCCCGCTGATTCCTGCTCTGTACAGTGTGCCCCAGTGTTTGAACGGGTGGCTGAGTGTCTCTGCTGAGTCCGGCCCGGTCAGCGTTGCTCACTTACTATTCTCACCGGGGGCCAGCGGCTGTGGCCAGCTGCCCCCGCCCCCTGATTCCTGCTCTGTACAGTGTGCCCCAGTGTTTGAACGGGTGGCTGAGTGTGTCTGCTGAGTCCAGGGCCAGCGGCTGTGGCCAGCTTCCCCCGCCCCCCTGATTCCTGCTCTGTACAGTGTGCCCCAGTGTTTGAACGGGTGGCTGAGTGTCTCTGCTGAGTCCGGCCCGGTCAGCGTGGCTCACTTACTATTCTCACCGGGGGCCAGCGGCTGTGGCCAGCTGCCCCCGCCCCCCTGATTCCTGCTCTGTACAGTGTGCCCCAGTGTTTGAACGGGTGGCTGAGTGTCTCTGCTGAGTCCGGCCCGGTCAGCGTGGCTCACTTACTATTCTCACCGGGGGCCAGCGGCTGTGGCCAGCTGCCCCCGCCCCCCTGATTCCTGCTCTGTACAGTGTACCCCAGTGTTTGAACGGGTGGCTGAGTGTCTCTGCTGAGTCCGGCCCGGTCAGCGTGGCTCACTTACTATTCTCACCGGGGGCCAGCAGCTGTGGCCAGCTGCCCCCGCCCCCCTGATTCCTGCTCTGTCAGTGTGCCCCAGTGTTTGAACGGGTGGCTGAGTGTCTCTGCTGAGTCCGGCCCGGTCAGCGTGGCTCACTTACTATTCTCACCGGGGGCCAGCGGCTATGGCCAGCTGCCCCCGCCCCCCTGATTCCTGCTCTGTACAGTGTGCCCCAGTGTTTGAACGGGTGGCTGAGTGTCTCTGCTGAGTCCGGCCCGGTCAGCGTGGCTCACTTACTATTCTCACCGGGGGCCAGCGGCTGTGGCCAGCTGCCCCCGCCCCCTGATTCCTGCTCTGTACAGTGTGCCCCAGTGTTTGAACGGGTGGCTGAGTGTCTCTGCTGAGTCCGGCCCGGTCAGCGTGGCTCACTTACTATTCTCACCGGGGGCCAGCGGCTGTGGCCAGCTGCCCCCGCCCCCCTGATTCCTGCTCTGTACAGTGTGCCCCAGTGTTTGAACGGGTGGCTGAGTGTGTCTGCTGAGTCCAGGGCCAGCGGCTGTGGCCAGCTTCCCCCGCCCCCCTGATTCCTGCTCTGTACAGTGTGCCCCAGTGTTTGAACGGGTGGCTGAGTGTCTCTGCTGAGTCCGGCCCGGTCAGCGTGGCTCACTTACTATTCTCACCGGGGGCCAGCGGCTGTGGCCAGCTGCCCCCGCCCCCCTGATTCCTGCTCTGTACAGTGTGCCCCAGTGTTTGAACGGGTGGCTGAGTGTCTCTGCTGAGTCCGGCCCGGTCAGCGTGGCTCACTTACTATTCTCACCGGGGGCCAGCGGCTGTGGCCAGCTGCCCCCGCCCCGCTGATTCCTGCTCTGTACAGTGTGCCCCAGTGTTTGAACGGGTGGCTGAGTGTCTCTGCTGAGTCCGGCCCGGTCAGCGTGGCTCACTTACTATTCTCACCGGGGGCCAGCGGCTGTGGCCAGCTGCCCCCGCCCCCCTGATTCCTGCTCTGTACAGTGTGCCCCAGTGTTTGAACGGGTGGCTGAGTGTGTCTGCTGAGTCCAGGGCCAGCGGCTGTGGCCAGCTTCCCCCGCCCCCCTGATTCCTGCTCTGTACAGTGTGCCCCAGTGTTTGAACGGGTGGCTGAGTGTCTCTGCTGAGTCCGGCCCGGTCAGCGTGGCTCACTTACTATTCTCACCGGGGGCCAGCGGCTGTGGCCAGCTGCCCCCGCCCCCTGATTCCTGCTCTGTACAGTGTGCCCCAGTGTTTGAACGGGTGGCTGAGTGTCTCTGCTGAGTCCGGCCCGGTCAGCGTGGCTCACTTACTATTCTCACCGGGGCCAGCGGCTGTGGCCAGCTGCCCCCCCCCCCTGATTCCTGCTCTGTACAGTGTGCCCCAGTGTTTGAACGGGTGGCTGAGTGTCTCTGCTGAGTCCGGCCCGGTCAGCGTGGCTCACTTACTATTCTCACCGGGGGCCAGCGGCTGTGGCCAGCTGCCCCCGCCCCCCTGATTCCTGCTCTGTACAGTGTGCCCCAGTGTTTGAACGGGTGGCTGAGTGTCTCTGCTGAGTCCGGCCCGGTCAGCGTGGCTCACTTACTATTCTCACCGGGGGCCAGCGGCTGTGGCCAGCTGCCCCCGCCCCCCTGATTCCTGCTCTGTACAGTGTGCCCCAGTGTTTGAACGGGTGGCTGAGTGTCTCTGCTGAGTCCGGCCCGGTCAGCGTGGCTCACTTACTATTCTCACCGGGGGCCAGCGGCTGTGGCCAGCTGCCCCCGCCCCCCTGATTCCTGCTCTGTACAGTGTGCCCCAGTGTTTGAACGGGTGGCTGAGTGTCTCTGCTGAGTCCGGCCCGGTCAGCGTGGCTCACTTACTATTCTCACCGGGGGCCAGCGGCTATGGCCAGCTGCCCCCGCCCCCCTGATTCCTGCTCTGTACAGTGTGCCCCAGTGTTTGAACGGGTGGCTGAGTGTCTCTGCTGAGTCCGGCCCGGTCAGCGTTGCTCACTTACTATTCTCACCGGGGGCCAGCGGCTGTGGCCAGCTGCCCCCGCCCCCCTGATTCCTGCTCTGTACAGTGTGCCCCAGTGTTTGAACGGGTGGCTGAGTGTCTCTGCTGAGTCCGGCCCGGTCAGCGTGGCTCACTTACTATTCTCACCGGGGGCCAGCGGCTGTGGCCAGCTGCCCCCACCCCCCTGATTCCTGCTCTGTACAGTGTGCCCCAGTGTTTGAACGGGTGGCTGAGTGTCTCTGCTGAGTCCGGCCCGGTCAGCGTGGCTCACTTACTATTCTCACCGGGGGCCAGCGGCTGTGGCCAGCTGCCCCCGCCCCCCTGATTCCTGCTCTGTACAGTGTGCCCCAGTGTTTGAACGGGTGGCTGAGTGTCTCTGCTGAGTCCGGCCCGGTCAGCGTGGCTCACTTACTATTCTCACCGGGGCCAGCGGCTGTGGCCAGCTGCCCCCGCCCCCCTGATTCCTGCTCTGTACAGTGTGCCCCAGTGTTTGAACGGGTGGCTGAGTGTCTCTGCTGAGTCCGGCCCGGTCAGCGTGGCTCACTTACTATTCTCACCGGGGGCCAGCTGCCCCCGCCCCCCTGATTCCTGCTCTGTACAGTGTGCCCCAGTGTTTGAACGGGTGGCTGAGTGTCTCTGCTGAGTCCGGCCCGGTCAGCGTGGCTCACTTACTATTCTCACCGGGGGCCAGCGGCTGTGGCCAGCTGCCCCCGCCCCCCTGATTCCTGCTCTGTACAGTGTGCCCCAGTGTTTGAACGGGTGGCTGAGTGTCTCTGCTGAGTCCGGCCCGGTCAGCGTTGCTCACTTACTATTCTCACCGGGGGCCAGCGGCTGTGGCCAGCTGCCCCCGCCCCCCTGATTCCTGCTCTGTACAGTGTGCCCCAGTGTTTGAACGGGTGGCTGAGTGTCTCTGCTGAGTCCGGCCCGGTCAGCGTGGCTCACTTACTATTCTCACCGGGGGCCAGCGGCTGTGGCCAGCTGCCCCCCCCCGCTGATTCCTGCTCTGTACAGTGTGCCCCAGTGTTTGAACGGGTGGCTGAGTGTCTCTGCTGAGTCCGGCCCGGTCAGCGTGGCTCACTTACTATTCTCACCGGGGGCCAGCGGCTGTGGCCAGCTGCCCCCGCCCCCTGATTCCTGCTCTGTACAGTGTGCCCCAGTGTTTGAACGGGTGGCTGAGTGTCTCTGCTGAGTCCGGCCCGGTCAGCGTGGCTCACTTACTATTCTCACCGGGGGCCAGCTGCCCCGCCCCCCTGATTCCTGCTCTGTACAGTGTGCCCCAGTGTTTGAACGGGTGGCTGAGTGTCTCTGCTGAGTCCGGCCCGGTCAGCGTGGCTCACTTACTATTCTCACCGGGGGCCAGCGGCTATGGCAAGCTGCCCCCGCCCCCCTGATTCCTGCTCTGTACAATGTGCCCCAGTGTTTGAACGGGTGGCTGAGTGTCTCTGCTGAGTCCGGCCCGGTCAGCGTGGCTCACTTACTATTCTCACCGGGGGCCAGCGGCTGTGGCCAGCTGCCCCCGCCCCCCTGATTCCTGCTCTGTACAGTGTGCCCCAGTGTTTGAACGGGTGGCTGAGTGTCTCTGCTGAGTCCGGCCCAGTCAGCGTGGCTCACTTACTATTCTCACCGGGGGCCAGCGGCTGTGGCCAGCTGCCCCCCCCCCCTGATTCCTGCTCTGTACAGTGTGCCCCAGTGTTTGAACGGGTGGCTGAGTGTCTCTGCTGAGTCCGGCCCGGTCAGCGTGGCTCACTTACTATTCTCACCGGGGGCCAGCGGCTGTGGCCAGCTGCCCCCGCCCCCCTGATTCCTGCTCTGTACAGTGTGCCCCAGTGTTTGAACGGGTGGCTGAGTGTCTCTGCTGAGTCCGGCCCGGTCAGCGTGGCTCACTTACTATTCTCACCGGGGCCAGCGGCTGTGGCCAGCTGCCCCCGCCCCCCTGATTCCTGCTCTGTACAGTGTGCCCCAGTGTTTGAACGGGTGGCTGAGTGTCTCTGCTGAGTCCGGCCCGGTCAGCGTGGCTCACTTACTATTCTCACCGGGGGCCAGCTGCCCCCGCCCCCCTGATTCCTGCTCTGTACAGTGTGCCCCAGTGTTTGAACGGGTGGCTGAGTGTCTCTGCTAAGTCCGGCCCGGTCAGCGTGGCTCACTTACTATTCTCACCGGGGGCCAGCGGCTGTGGCCAGCTGCCCCCGCCCCCTGATTCCTGCTCTGTACAGTGTGCCCCAGTGTTTGAACGGGTGGCTGAGTGTCTCTGCTGAGTCCGGCCCGGTCAGCGTTGCTCACTTACTATTCTCACCGGGGGCCAGCGGCTGTGGCCAGCTGCCCCCGCCCCGCTGATTCCTGCTCTGTACAGTGTGCCCCAGTGTTTGAACGGGTGGCTGAGTGTCTCTGCTGAGTCCGGCCCGGTCAGCGTTGCTCACTTACTATTCTCACCGGGGGCCAGCGGCTGTGGCCAGCTGCCCCCGCCCCCCTGATTCCTGCTCTGTACAGTGTGCCCCAGTGTTTGAACGGGTGGCTGAGTGTCTCTGCTGAGTCCGGCCCGGTCAGCGTTGCTCACTTACTATTCTCACCGGGGGCCAGCGGCTGTGGCCAGCTGCCCCCGCCCCCGCCCCCCTGATTCCTGCTCTGTACAGTGTGCCCCAGTGTTTGAACGGGCGGCTGAGTGTGTCTGCTGAGTCCAGGGCCAGCGGCTGTGGCCAGCTGCCCCCGCCCCCCTGATTCCTGCTCTGTACAGTGTGCCCCAGTGTTTGAACGGGTGGCTGAGTGTGTCTGCTGAGTCCAGGGCCAGCGGCTGTGGCCAGCTGCCCCCGCCCCCCTGATTCCTGCTCTGTACAATGTGCCCCAGTGTTTGAACGGGTGGCTGAGTGTCTCTGCTGAGTCCGGCCCGGTCAGCGTGGCTCACTTACTATTCTCACCGGGGGCCAGCGGCTGTGGCCAGCTGCCCCCGCCCCCCTGATTCCTGCTCTGTACAGTGTGCCCCAGTGTTTGAACGGGTGGCTGAGTGTGTCTGCTGAGTCCAGGGCCAGCGGCTGTGGCCAGCTGCCCCCGCCCCGCTGATTCCTGCTCTGTACAGTGTGCCCCAGTGTTTGAACGGGTGGCTGAGTGTCTCTGCTGAGTCCGGCCCGGTCAGCGTGGCTCACTTACTATTCTCACCGGGGGCCAGCGGCTGTGGCCAGCTGCCCCGCCCCCCTGATTCCTGCTCTGTACAGTGTGCTCCAGTGTTTGAACGGGTGGCTGAGTGTCTCTGCTGAGTCCGGCCCGGTCAGCGTGGCTCACTTACTATTCTCACTCATAGAGTGGCACATGCTATGTATAAATGTATGTTTTAATAAACAGCCAATGTGGTCAATGTGATCACTATGAAATCTACTGTAATTTATGACTCATTCAACTTTCATCACAGAAAAGTCTGAAGTCTTTATCATATATTGTTTGGGCTTCAATGGCTGCTGCTGCTGCTGCTGCTGCTGCTGCTGGGAGACGGAGGGAGAGAAATAAAATTCACTAACTTTAACTTCATCAGGCTGAACTTTCGTGAATGAGATCATGTGTAAAACACACTGTTAAAATTCAAATGCAGATTTTTATAATGAATAATGAATTTTACCAGATTGAGTTTTTGACAGACTGTCCTGTATGTGCATGTGTTAAAGAAAGAGAGGGAGTGGGAAGTCTCTGTGTGTGTGTGTGTGTGTGTGTTGGTAGGATGGTATTATACAGAGGAGTGTGTGTGGTAACAAGGATGTCAGTCACAGCAGGATCTCATTAAGACAGAGGAGCTCAGCCTCATTCCTTATTAGTCTGGTTTAACCACTGTCTACACACCTACACACTGGAAGAGAGAACACACACACACACACGGATTTATAGATCACGATACAGTACATTCACACACACACACACACACACACGCACTCAACCTTTTCAAAAGGTTCACACGCAGGCATCACATAGTGTATTTCTCATTTGAAATTTCCAGCTACTCAAATGTTCATAATTCAAAACCAGAAACTCCATGACCCTGCCTGTCACAGCAGGCTTTATCCACAAAGTTTCACTTCTTCTACTGATTAAGAAGTTACCGAAAACCTCCGAATGATGGTGGTGCAACAGAAAAAAATAAGATTTGAGCTGAAGCGTTGCATTTCCATTTCGTGTCCAGGTACCAGCTCACAAAAAAATTGGTCCTGTAATGAATCTAAATGGATGGATTGTGTCCCTGTTTGACTGGGCAGCGGTTACAGGTGTTCAAAAATATGCAAATAACCACATGTGTATTTATCTGAACAGACTTCAAATGTTTTGTAATTTTCTGCCTTCTTGAATGGGTGAATGTTAATTACAGGAATTGTGTTAACACAGTGAGCTGCGACCGTGGAGGGCCTTTGTTGTTGCTTTATTGATGTGTATATTGTTGATTACAAAACGTGTTTAACGATGCAGATGACACGGTGATGTTTGTCTTCCTAGTTCTGCCAGGTCCGATCCTTACTCTGAACATTTGAACATGGATTGATTCCCCACACCAAAGTCTAAAATCACTAAAATCAGTCCTAATATCCTTTATTTTTGTTTTAAAGGTCCTTTATTGTATTAAGTATGATGTTTTTTCCATTATTGATCAGATCAAGGTTCTATATTAATACTGTGAAAGAATCAAAGCCTCAGTCCACAGAGAAATGCACACCGCCTGTATTCAGAAACTGAGTCTTAAAACCAGCTGTCAGGACTTCCTGTCACTTTGCGATGTCACAACAAAGCAGTAAGCAAGCCCCACCCACCTGGGCCAACATCTAACATCTGCAGGATTTGGTTTGTCTGAGTGTTTTACCTGAAATCTGCCCTATTTCTTTTCTCTCTTCTGATTGGCTGACTGTACTGATCTGATCAATCAAATGGAGATCTGGCAGAGAGAGAGGAGTTGAAAACTAGTTTTGTTAAACATTTGATAAGTAAAATTTCTGTACTTAATGTTGACCGATGGTAACTGTAGGCGGAGTTAAAACTGAAGAGCCCAACAGCTTCTCCTCAAATGTTGAACGCCATAAAGAAGCAGACATCTTAAATCACTAATGGTACTTGAACCATTGTCATATCAGGTTGTTATAAAACAGGGACTGAACACACAGAGCCATGACCTGCTTCAGTCAGTAGCTCACCACAGAAGTTAATAGTGCATCTCCAGCTCTTAAAAGTTAGTCTGCTGCTGTGATGGGACACGTCCCACCAGGCTGTGTTATCATCAACATGTCAAAATATGTAAAAATATGGACAACAGCTGCATCATGATGGATATTAAATTCCTTCCAGAAACAGAGAAGACAATTAAGGAAATAAATGTATTTCAATATAATATTATTTCTTTTTTTTTTTGACTATTTGACTAACACACTGAAATCACAAAAAAAAAAAAAGAGCATGTAGGAATTTGTCCACGGGACAATCATTAAAATGAATAAAGTGGAAAAGATTAGCTAATCATCTGGAGCACTGTGGCCTCATCATTTCTTATTTTGCAGTAACCTATTAACATTCAAGGGCATTTTCACTCCGAGCCCCTTCGAGCCTCACATTCATTATATTCAGCTCCTTCCTCCTGACTGGATCACGCAGCTCCTTCGTGCAGAGCTCAGGGGCCCATTCAGCAGCTCAGGCTGGTTTTGGAGAAGCATTGAACTTTAATTAAACCAGTGCTGCTGCTCTGTAATCAACAGCTGGTTAAAGGGGACCTATTATGCTCATTTCCAGCTCTATAGTTTTACTCTGGGACTCCACTAAAACAACTTTGCATGATCCACAGTTAAGAAAAAAAAGGCCCTTATTTATATTAAACGTCCTGTTTGCAGTGCCTCTGTTGCACTGAGCTTTGACTGAATCTAGTAAAATAAGCGTCAGTGTTGCTGAACTTCCAGAAACCTGCAGAGAGGCAGCACACAGCACTGGGAGCAGACTGGTCTGTAAAAACAAACTAAACAGATCATAAGTGATCGGAAACAGTAACCTCTCAAATACAGCTGTACATGTCCAAACCTGATCTGAAATGTAAGAGTGGAGCGTTAACGTCCTGAGCAACAACAGGGACGGATGTCGTAGCTGTGGAAATAAAATGATCTTTGAGTTTGTATAAATCCATCTGTTACTTCAGCAACACAGACAGCATCATGGTTTTATCCCTTGGTTTGTCTATGAATAAAAAAAAATGATTATAAAAAGTGATTAGAGTGGTCCATGAGGGGTTGAGGGTCAACTTAAAGTCCCCTCCTGTAATTATATCTCCTTCTGCATCACTGAATTTGATGTTACAGTGAACTAGTCTTTCTCCTGTAGCAGAGAGTGGTGGCTCAACAAAGTCCATGTCATTGCATCTGGATGTCGCCGTCCATTCAACTATCGCTGCATAAAGTCTTTTCAGTTAAACAACACAACAACAAAACAAAACACCTTCTCTCTCCCTGGCTTTAAGGTCTCTCTTTTTCACTGCAGTTACTGTAATAAAGGCAACAACAGGGAGAAAAAAAACACCTTTAAATGCCTATAAAAGTGCAGAAGAAGAAAGAACGAGCTGTACTTGGAGGAGCCGACTGTACAAAGACATCTGTGATGAGCTGACTTCAACTCATGGAGGAGATGACTGCTCACTGCTCAGAGCGGACGGTTTACTTTAACAGAGCTCACTAACTTTGGCCATGTTTAAAACTGACATTTGACACTGTAACATTGTATTCATACAAAATAAATAAGGAGAGACATGATCGTTTCACAAGTTTCTGACAGGCAGCTAAATGATGTTTCCAGCAGGTGTGTGCGCACAGAAACACACACTGACGACTAAAATCACAAACACGTGTGCAGAGACACTGTACTGTAAATGCTTCACTGATAAACTGTATACACATGATTTGCTTCCTCGCTCACACAGAGAACCAAACTCAAAACATCCATCATCACCTGTGCAGTCGAGCAGCTCACCGGCTAACTATCCATCTGTTAATGCACTCATCAGTTCATAAATCAATCCGCCCTCCCTCCGTCTCCCATCCATTTATTTTTTCTCCTGCTTGTGGCCCAGAGTCTGTTCACTTACAAGTCTCATCAGTCTGACTGTCAGAGCCACCAATCCATCCATTAATGAGCAACTCCATTTATCCATCCGTCCGTGAGAGCTCGCCATTTGTTTCACCGACGGGTAAAACAAGAGATCTCATCTTGCTGGACCACAGCGGTTACTAAGAAATCATTGTAAGAGTGGAGCCATCTTCTGCTTTACTTCCTTGTCTATGCATAGTTAACAAGTGTGTTTTTTCCATTTTCCCATCTGCTGACCGCAGATTTAATGCGGCACGCTCTCACCAAAGCAACTCGCTTCCCTGGACAAATAAAAACAACTGAGTGTATTCAATTTTAAACAGATTTCATCTTTTCATTTCCTTTCACTGAACCAAAGGAGCCAGCGCCGAGCAGGCAGTCATATCTGATCGATGGGCCACAAAAAAATAAATGTCTGCATCCAAAAAGAAAAAAAACACATCTAAGGCGAAAAAAAAAGGAATATTTTAATATCATCAGTGTTTTAATATTCTGTTGGAAAGTTAAGATAACAAACCAGGACGCTCTGTAAATCTGTCATCCAGCATCTGAGTCTCTGTTAAACGCCTCCTCAGGTTCAAAACTCTCCCCAGTGAAACGTTGAAAAGTAAACAAAAATAGGAATATTTAATGTTCCCACGCGAACTCTCCCGATGATAACTTGAAATATTCCCGAGTGATGTCGGGAAAGAAACATCATGTCTGAAAGCAAATGTTAAATATTCTGAGTATAAACAGATGAATGGACCGACGCTGAGGACTGAGACAAACATGGGGGTGACTTGGTTTTACTTTTCCTGCCACATAAAGACACCACAGCCTGCTGCCTCAGATCTTATCGTAGTGAGAGTTAACCCTCTGACGCCCACATTCAGACAGGCGGGTTTTTTCTTTTGTATTTTGACTCATTACGTTGTAGTTTTTGCAACACAGGCACAGATGCAGCACAACTTCAGCTACTTATAAACTGTATATGTCACTCTGTGCAGCCTATCTGTGCGGCTCATTCAAATAGTGGGTCGGGGGCCAGATCCAACCTCTGAGTGGCCCAGCCTGTGGTCCCACTGAGGTGTGCATTGGTTCAGGTACGAGCAAAAGTGAGTTATTGCTAATACTGGGCATTATTTTGACTTTTATGCACTTTGAGGTTTGTCTATGTTTAGATATGTTTATTTTTTTATTTCAAAAGTGAAGTTAAATACTGCTACTGTCTCAGTTTCTGTTCTGTCAAAGCTTTTGTCTTTGTTTCTGTGCACTTTCTTTGATGTGCCTGTGTCAGATGTGATCGCATTTTAAAGGGAAACAATGAACAAACATTACTTGTTTTTCAGTGCATCCATTTCTGCTGCTGCTGCTGCTGCTGCTGCTGCTCATCTGGTCGAGATACATTTCTCCGTTTGAAAATCTGGCCTGACTGAATTTGTAATTGAACAGCCCTGATGTACAGTATAACAGTAGTAGGTATTGTAGCCAAAGATGGATCAATAGATAAGCATACAGAGAGGAAGCAGCAATACCCCACTCATGTTGGTTTATCAATCAAAGTGACAGATAAACCTTCATCTGTCTGCTCTGGTACAACTGACACTGCTGACACAACCTGACGCATCCACTGACACGGCCGCTAAATGAAAATATTAATATTCTCCTCACAGTTACATCACTTCATTACATCACTGCAGGTGGAGCTGACACACACACATTTGTCGTGTCACCAGCTTTAATCAAACCATTTTTCTAAAGTTGCTTTAACCAGACATGACAGGTTTCGGAGACACACTGATGTGTGTTGCTGTGACTTCACTCAGCGAGCTGTTAATTTCCCTGGGCGGGACGCCAAAATGTAATCAATATACTGGGAATACCGTGTTCCCGCCCATCCGTCTTTTTCTACTTTGCTTCAATTTGTTCTCATTTAGTGAAGATCCATTCTGCAGTGTTTCCTACTTCCCTTCACTTAGTCTTAATTCCTCTGGTTTCTCTTCAGAGCACTTCTGAAGGACTTGGTCGATGACGCTCACAGGGAAATTTTGACACTTTTGTGATACAGGAATTCAAGTGTCATTTCAAAATAAAATGTTGAAATCCTAAAATTATCCCCACATCACCTGACAGTTATTAACAAAACCTAAATCAGCATCGGACTCCATGATGTTTCCACCAAATCACACATTTAAGCTCCGTTTCTGTTTACTTATGACCACAAGGGACGTCACGGTGTACTCACGTTGGCCCCAGCGACCTGTACGAGGGTTCAGGTAGTTTGGATAAAGCCCGTTGGGTCGATCCATTTTGGCCAGCAGCTTCCTGATGTGCATCACCTGTGATCATCAGCAGAAAACAAGAGAAAGGCTGAATTAACAACATCTTTTCACAACAGATTTTATTCAACTCTTGTGTCTTTCAAGGTGCAGCATCACTTTCTCTTGTTTTTCAGTATCACTGGAGGTGAATTTGCTCTGGACTCTTCCACAAAGGATAAAATCATACTCTACAAAAGCATATACAAAGTGTTTATACCTCGTAACAGCAGCAACATGTCCTGCAGCCATCACGGCCGATATCTACCTTAAATGTTAGTGATGAGAGGCTTAACAGACATCGACACGGATCAATGTTTACAGTATTTCAGCTCCTGGGGAACTTGAATCTCACTAAACCCTGAGATTGTGGTGGAGAGTGCGAGATGGATGAGACACTATTTTCTGTGCCTGTCTGAAATGAATCCTTTACCGGTGTGTATCTTTATGTGTGTGTATTTAACAGAAACACTGTATGATAAAAAGCAGAGAAAACACGCAGGCGGGTCCTACCTTCTGGTAGTAGGCGGGGTTTCCTGTCAGGTAGGTGAGGTGAACAAACTCCATGTGAAGAGTCCCAAACTCAGCCAGGATGCTGCTGCCTGCTGACGCCCAACCCCAGTTACGACCAACACCACTGAAAGAAACAAGACAGATTGAAGTTATATACAAACACTAACACTGACAAACACTTCCAACCTGTGCTGCTCTGTTTTGGTATTAAAAAAAAAACATTAACTGGGACTTCAGGCAAAGAAAAACTAAATGACTGAATGACTTGAATAATGATTTTAGACTAATAATCCACAGGGTCATAATCATTTTGAATGAGCATAAAATAGTGAATATGAAAAAGAAAATCTCCAGACACGACATATTAGCATCAAAAATCTGTCCTCCATCTTTAAATTAACACCAAACCACAAACAGTGAAACGCAGCAGATTTGGAGTTGTGTTGACTGCAGCTGGTGCAACAGGTTCACTACCTGTGCTGCAGTTACTCTCACTCGCAGCAGGTTAAATGACATTAACATATGTGACACAGGAGGAGGCACCTGGAACGGCTTCAATTTTACATGAGTGCGTGTAACATTAATGAGCTCCTGAGTGTGTGAGAGGCAATGTGTTTGTCCAATCAAGCATAAAAAAAAGAGAGAGAGGTGTGTGTCTCTTTTCTGTTGAGATTAAATTGCTGCTTCTATGATTATTCCTTCAGGACGTCTGAACACGTGGTGCTGGGTTTTCTCTGCTCTGTGTGTGTGTGTGTGTGTGTGTGTGTGAGAGAGTCTGGTGGGAGCTGAAGGTAAATTGTGAAGCCCTCTAATGAATCTGAATTACTCTGAGGGGAGGGGAACTTCTTCCTCCTGTATGTACATTACAACACACTGTGAGGCGAATTTGACCTTTGACCACGAGACCAAGTGGACATGACACTTCCCAGGGTGATCCTGAGATATCACATCCACCAGACTGAGAGGGACAATCAAGACGATGCAGAAAATAACAAATAAAGAAAAGGAAGAAGCAGAAATGAGAGGATCAGAAAAGCTCTGCAGATTTTCTGTAACACTGAAGTTGAAGCTGAGGACACAGGAGGAGAAGAGCTGTGGGTTCACAGGGTGACAGCAGGTTTCTGAAAGGTGGACTCAACACCTCCTTCACACGTTTGTCCAGAGTCACATTTGCACAGGATCTAAAAATTTCCCTACAGACTTAAAGCCCTGCTCTCTCTCTCTCTCTCTCTCACTCACACACACACACACACACACACACACACACACAAAGCTATTTTCAGTTAATCAAACCAATTAGGCTACTTTGCAGTGCAGTGCAAATAATGAGAGAGATGAAAGGTGGATGTCTTCCTGCTCGGTTTGTAAATGCCCCCCCACCCCCCCACCCCACTGTGAAGAGGTCTAATTAGGGCAACAACGGTGGAAACACTCATGTGCGAGGATCATCAGGATGCGTGGGAGCTTTAAGACGTGTGAAGGGCCGCGACAAGAGATCACAGCGGTTTTCACATCGTCAACAATTAAGTCAAGACTCAAACATCACACCACATTAAAGACCTTTGGCTTTTCACAATAAAATGACAAGGAGGTGGAGGACTTGAAGAAAACCTGGATCACTGTGGATGGCTGTGTGTGTGAGTGTGTCAGACTAACCTTGATCACTGTTGACAAGCACATGCGTGTGTTTGTGTGCTTCCTTGTGCACAGTTAGATTCAGACCTTCAAACTTAATTAAAGATCCTTCCAGATATTATGGGATGAACACTCAGTGTGTGCATGTGTGTGTGCAGATAAGAGGGATTTATGATGTACTCAGGTTTTAGCACTTAACAGGGTTTTAATCAGAATCAATATCGATGAAAAAATGAACTGTCCCTCTGGTTAATTCATCAGTTGACTGTCACAACTGACATCATCATTATGTAAATGGTAAAATATCTTCTCCACGTCGTCGTCGTTGTCGCCTGCTGCTGCTGCTGCTGCCGCTTTCCCCTTGAAAGTTCAACAACCGGCCCATTGTTACAGGCCTCAGTTCACCACCTGTCACAGTTTGATATGTGAGCTCTTCTTCTTCCTGTTGGCTTCGTCCCACCTCGTAGTTTTAAGACACTCAATTAACCTCCTGCGCTCAGTCTGCGGAGAACAAACGCTCTCACTTCTCCAGAGACGAGCTCATGAATTCTGTTTAACAATAACTGAGTAAAGAGATGGAGTTCAGCCATGAAGATGGACACGACCTCTCTCTGTATCACTCTGTTTGTTAAAGTAATCTCACTCATAACAGTCAATGGAGCCTATTTTACATACTGTATTTAACTATATGTCAAATATAACTTATAACAGGTGCATCATTTGCATGTTGTATAACACATTGTTTCATTCATTGCTGCTCTGGTGAATGTGACGACTGAAGTCAATATTGATTGATTGGTTACACCTTCACGAGTGTTCAAGTGAAACTGACCAGTTTTAACCCAAAACTAGAATAAAATTAAAAAAAATTAATAATTTAAGTTGATAATAAACAGCAGATCAAGCAAAATCATTTAGTGAGTGTGTATTTGTGCATGTGTGTGAAAACGAGTCGTTAATTGCCACTTGCCTCTGGTTGTGTGTATGCGTGCATCAATGGGAGGCGTGGTTATATTATACTGTATTATGATGCAGCAGATCTGTCAGTCATCTTGTCTCACTTCATCATGATGTTGAAAACCAATAAAATATGATTTTATATATATATTAATCACATTTCAAAGTGTTTGCAGGTGTTAAAAGTTTGATCCCCAGCTGACAGTGTCACTGACCTCTTCAGGTTGACCATGGCCCAGGGGATTCCTGTGGGGGTGTTGAAGGCAGGGAGCAGCTTCTCGGCCAGTTGGACCGCCTTCAGCTTGAACACCTGAGGAGGAGGAGGAGAGAGACAAGAAGACAGAGGGAAGGAGAGAGTTAACTATAAATCCCCTTCTTTGTGTTCACTTTAACATTCAGCGGTCCATCTGATGTTCTCCTCTAACGGCTGACAGGTACAAGCATAAAACAGCTGCTGACAACAAAAAACAAATGAAGACTGAAGGCAAATAAGGCAGAGTGAGATGTCGGGAGACAGACAATGGCTAAATGATGGCCATGCAGTGTCAGAGCTGAAACAGATTTATGGAGGGGCCCTGCAGAGTTAATATATGCAAACACCTCCCTTCAAACTGCGCTGCGGTAATAAGAAATGTTGCAGAATAACCACAGAGACGTCTACAAGGAAAAGCTTGGAGGTCAAACTGCATCAGCCGAGCAGAGAGAGAGCAAAAGTACACAGTGAGAGTTTGGACTTGTATTATTGTGACAGGAGTCTAATTTATACAGAGTGATGTGCAGGGATGGACATGTTCGTTTTGAGATTACACAAGTTATTGCACTCGTCTGACAGATGAAGGCTGAGAGGAATCTGCTGCAGCCCTTGTTCTTTTCTCACAACGCCAATCAGGGAGATAAAAGGGACACGGAGGTTATTCTGCTGTCGAACTAACGGGGTGTGTTGATATGCTGAGGGCTGGAAAATGGAGGACGGATAAATAGCTGCTCAGAAGACAAAAATGGTGCTGTATAACTCCAAGCAAAGCTGCAAATTTATTCCGTTTATATTCCTGCTCTGACGTCTCAAGTTGTCCCGTGACTGGGGTTTGTGCATCATTAACACTTTGACCAACTGAGGAATACAGTCAATGAAAGGGTTAAACCATCCTGGGAGATCATCACCATCTGACAGTTAACAGACTGTGCACCAGATTAATCCTGCAACATGTCGACACGTCGTGATTTCTAAATAAAAACCAGTATCTCGCCTTATATTTGGTGGTTTGATGCCAGTCTGTTACGTGAGCAGCAGCCCGGCTGTTCACACATGAAGCATATTTTTCTATATTCTGCTCCTCTGCTCTTTTTTTTTTTTTTGTTTAATCACATGTATGGTTGATCTTTTTTATAACCTCACGGATTTATGATGCAGAGATCTCACTGCATAATTGGGTAATTTCTTCCTCTGCAAGAATGAAGTTAAAAGGACCATCGCCTTGTTTGATGATCCTTCGTTCAGACCGTTCTGGTCCACCTTAAACCCTGTGGATTGAGATATATATAGGTTACAGACACTGGTTGAAAAGAAAAAGTTAGTTTTTATACTGTGTATGACATTTATATTGAATATATTTCCACTATTTTTATATAAAGGAAGCAGACAGGCCTTTGTTTTCTTGTTGTAGTCTCTTTGCATGAAAACACTGTATATAAAAGTACATTATCATCCACTTTATTTGCATAATTCAAGTCAGACTTTCATATAAGCTGCACCTCAGGAGTTACATGTGAACTGGAGAAGGTAAAAAATAATCTTTTTTGCAAAGCTGCCACATTTACGTCCAAATAAAACCTTAAAAAACGTCTTTTTTAAAAAAAAGTACTCACAGCATGAAATAAATGAAGGTGAACTAGAAAAGCGCAGCAGGACATGAGCTGTGAAAAGCTGCGTCCTGGGTTTTGACTGTTGCCTACAGCAGTGACAGGGATGAACAACGCAGCATTAATGAGCCATGTGCTGGAGAACATTTAAATCCAACAACAACAATCGGCTCAGAGAGACAAAACCAAGGGCCATTTTTCATCTTAAAGAGCTGACAGGCACCAAAACTGACTCCAGAACAGTTTTCAACATCATTATAGTGACACACCATTCGATGCTGCATCATATCTGCTCCAAACCTACTTCTTAGATAAGATATATTACATAAGCTCACACAGTTTTTGATTTTTTTTTTGATTAACAGTGAAAAAACAGACGAAAATAGAAACATTTTGGATTTATTTTTTGAAAGTTGAGATGCAGCAGGAGGAGGACTGGGTGGAGCAGCTGGAGCATTTGGTGGGACATTACCCCTCTGTGCCTCGAGCTCAATCTGCAGCCACACAGATTGGCTACCAATGTTTTTATCCATCAGTGCTGAGCCAAAGAGGACTTAAACTGCCAAACTTCTGCTGCAGTGATGATTCAGGAAAACAAAAATCAAGAGAAGCTCAATTCTAAAATGAAAAATAAATAAATAATAATAAAAAAAAAATCAGGGTCCGTGTTTGAGGAACGTTGAAATTTCCAATTACAAATCTAATTTCACTCTGCAATATTCAAGCAAAGGCCGACCGACGCTCTGAATACCAGGCAGCCAGCAGCTGCCAGATAGGTGCATCAAAAAGGGTCGAGCACTTCAAAACCCTGTTTGCACGGCCAGGTAATTTTGATCCAGTCCAGTCCACTGAAAAGTGAAATGACTCAACACTGCAATTTTTTTTTTTTTTTTTTTTTTTTTACACATAAAGGACAGTTGTGGGGATACGTGCACAAAAAGGGAGCAGCACGACTTCCAGACAGCAGTGAGACAGAGCCACAGAGAGAAAAGCACTCCAATCTGAGGCAGACATGGGCTGATTCATCAACACAATCTGTCAGGGCTGAGCAGTTTTATAGGGAGACCAGAACTATGGAAAATTCCTGCTGTCTCACAAAGTAAGAAGGAGCAGTAACACATGCTGGTATTTGCAGAATATTTAAGCAGCCAGTGGGGCATCGTACAGAGGAGCTGGAGGTCAAACTGTGGAGTTAAACATGAGACAAATACAGACGGAGGCAGGGGAGAGGGAGGGGGAACGGTGCCGTCAAAGAGACGCAGAGATAGGGTCTGAATATGCAGAGGACGTGAGGTGCAAGAATGAGAAAGAAGTAGTAAGAGGGATGAGAGGAGGATCAAAGAGGAGGAGAGGGAGTGATAAAACGATAAAACGTTAGTCTGAGGCCTGGAGGAGAATATCCACCGCCAGAAAAAAATCCACACTATCGATTCCTGAGGACAAGACGCTGCCCTGAACACACACACACACACACACACACACACACACACACACACACACACACACACTTAAAACTACTGATGTGTTGAAAATAAAACTGTATTATCATGAAATATGAAATAAAAATACAAAGTAAAACAACTCAATCTACAAACAGGACAGAGGTTAAAGTTAAACTGCTTTAGTGTAGCAGCCTCGATATGACAATATGACACGATATGATACGGTACGATACGATACGATACGATACAATACGATACGATATGATACGATACGATACGTACTACTACCAGTTTATATTCATGGTTTTGATGCAACCATTTATGTTTTCATCCATGTCCTGATTTCTTTTCGGTGTCCACTGCTTCAGGCAGAGAGTTTAAGTATCTCACCCGCCATGTGGGCGACATTGAGACGGCGAGTTTCCAGTGTAACCGCAGAGCACGTAAAATACACGTTCTCTCTCTCTCTTTTACCAGTCATGACTCAGCACCAATAAACTAGCTGCGTTCCTGTAGGTCGACTTCACTAACATTAGGATGAGTGGGTTCTCCTCCACTTCCTGTGTGGATTATCAAAATAAAAGTTGTGCTGAGTTCACAGTAAAGCGCTGGCAGCATCGTTACAGGTGATAAGATCTATGTGGAGATTTCAGAGATGCATATATTTGCATCTAAGGTTTAAGTGCACGTGACCAGCCTGTAAGCTCATGTGTGTGTTTAAGAGTGTGTGTAGAGGTCATAGAGTGTGTGTGTGTGTGTGTGCATTCCCAATCATCATAAACTCCTCCACTGATTTGCGGCCTGTCTCCTGGCTGCACCGAGGCCCTTAACAAACTCCATTGCCTTTTATTGTTGATCCCGCTGCTGATGTCATCAAGCAGGGACAGGATCCAAACGACCCATCAGAGGAGACGACCGGCCGCCCTCGCAGATAAAACTCCACAGTTTATGATAATCATCTTCCTCCACTGCTTTCATCTGGGGGGCCGGGATTAAAGGAAAGACCTCTCTCTCTCTCTCTGAGGAAACAAGCAACGTATTGTTGGTGGTTAAAGCAAATAAACCTGCTGAGAGGAGGAGGAGCAGGAGGAGGAGGAAGATAGAGAGTCTGCTTAATTAGTGGCTGCACATTTTCCTTATCTTGTTCGTATTACTTTAGAGCATTATCACACTTCAGACAAGTGCTTCTCACTTAAGTAGCTCAACACATTGTTCAGTATCTGATGTAAACAGACGCTGAGGATGTTCAACATACACAGGTACAGTCACACTGCTGAGCTTATAGTTTGTGCACCGACAAAACAACCAACAACTGATGGTTCAATATGGTGCTAAAACACCAATAACAAGTTACTGTGGAGTCTGGTGAGAGCGAATAGCTCAAGGCGATCAGATGTTGATTTTGTTGTTCAGGAAAAGTTAATATGTGTCTATAAAACATCAGACATCACTGAGACAATTCACCACAGCAGAGGTTAAGGTTTTATGTGTCTAGCCGCTAAATCAACTCAGTCGCTCCAGGGATTACGACAGTTTAAAAACTGATAAGAAAATTAAAACAATATAATTTTTTAATGAATTTAAAAACACAGACCATCAAAAAAAAAAAAAAAAAAGTTGCTGCTTAATTTCCTTAATTTTCCTTCCACTTCCACTTTATCTGTTTGGACAATGAAAAGGTAGATTTTTGAACATTAAAACACTCATTTAGGGAGACGACCCTCGTCGCCAGGATCAATGGACGCAGGAAATCTACATAATGGAAAAGATGACACACATGGACTAAGACTACAGGAAGCTCAGCTCGACAAAAACTGGATGAAATGGACAATATCCAAGACAGAACAGAGACAACGACCGCAGGAAAGACTTGACTGAGGAAAAGAAAACATGTACGTTGGTTTTACACTTATATAAAAGGAAAAACTCTCAATAAGGCGACAGGAGCCACTATGTAAAGTACAGTTTAGGTAAAAACTGAGTTGATGCTGAAAGTTTTCGAGGAGGAAAAATAGTTCAAGATTAAATTTCATGCTTCAAATGTCACATTCTGGTTGCAGCGACAGGTTTTCAACAGAAATCAGTCGGAACAGACAACGTCAGACCTGAGCTACCGTCAAACAGGATGAAGGGAGTCGGCCGTTCCTATAACACATCCTCGTCCTCGTCCCTCATTCTTCATACAGTGAATCATTCAACCTTCACTTTGACAATGTGTCCAATTCTACCAATGACAACATACCACTAGTAAACTAAGTGACGCTCCTCCTCTTCGTCCTCCTCTTCCTCCACATCACTGCAGTAAAACAATAACCATAGCGTCCATGTGCCTGTGTCCTGTTGACATAATATTTACTGTAGCAGAGGAGCAGGGCTCAGGATATTGTTGGTGGCTTTAAGTTTACACTCCTCGGGGAGGACGAGCACAGACAGTTTGCCGTCTGCCGCTCACTAACTTGTTTCTATCATTCTCCCTGAAGAGCTGACAGCTTTAGTGTTCAGCCTTTTAAAATGCATTACAGCACACTTCAGAATCGATCACTGGAGGATGTACACACACACACACACACACACACACACAAGTGCATGCACAGAGATTGGAAACACAATATTGGAAGAGGAGACGGACCACGGCAATAAATTTGATCTGACAGATTTTTTTTCTGAGCATCAACACAAACCTCAGATGGATGAAAAGGCCGGTGTTTCATTATCTGTCAACTTTAATTGATGAGGAAAATATCACGGTGAGCACACATGCAGTATTATATTATATTGTGCGCTGGTCAACAAGTAACAAAGACACAGTGGCACAAAAACACCACAGCTGTGATTGACGTGGTTTGGAAACAATGAGGTCATGATAGAGTTTGTCCAGCAGAGAGCGCTGCAGAGCAGGAAGGTCCAGATCCTTTAAAACTGGTCATCAGTCAAAACCATGTCCAACTCAATACTGTTCATTACTTGAATTAAATGTTGATTAAATAACTCAGCTGCAGCTCATCGACAAGGTTCAGAAGTATAAAAGTTTAAAGTTTCAATATAAAACTTTCCCACAGTTTCCAAAGTCTAAAAACAACATATATATATATATATATATATATATATATATACACACATACATACAGTACTGCTGTGACTTGCTGCTTGGTTTAATCTTTACTATGTGTCTATTTCTATATATCATTTTAGCTTATTTTACTTAAATGTAGTTATTATTTAATATATTTTTTTATTACAGGGTCTATTTTTCTTAAATGTTATTTATCCTGTTCACAGCTGGAACACATGTTGCTCCTTCGTGTTTGTAAGAGTCTGTGTCACTAGTCACATGTTAATAGTGTCATAGCTCAAAACAGACTAGATTATCAGCCACATACATTCATGTGGCTTTATATGTATAATGTATAATGTATATGTACACTGAAGGAATCCATACTGCAAAGCTGTAAAGAAGACGTCTCACTCTAAAGCTAAACAAACAGCTACGGTTCCACAGTGGTTTGACAGAGTGGTGGCTCTTCCCTCACAAACCACCTCTGACTCGTCCTGACAAACCAACAACAACCAGGTTTGATCTAATCTTGTCATCAAGTTACTCACACAATCCAGCATTGATCAGTGACAGCTGGAGCGACGTGTTAAAGACCGAATAATGAGAAAAGCTGAACGTTTCCTACACTCGTCTCTGAAACTCTACTTTTTCTAAATAATATATCACAGTGAATCTAAACCTAGATTTCAACAGATGATGCAGCGAGACCTGGCAGCAACACAAGGAGGATTTGATCTGCATTACTTCATCACTTGAGCAGATATTGATCGATAAAAGCATGCACAGACGAGACTTGATACCGATACTGATCCCCGGGATCTGCTGATGAGGTTTATAAGGATTTTTATGTTACTATAGTAACCAAATGAACGTTATCTTTATCAATATTTAACTGGATATAGACCGAACGTGAACTGAACATCATTATAGGTTTTAAAGTTATTCATGTTTCATTTCATATGAACCATTTTTCCACCTGCTGTATCTCTCTTTCTCCTCTTCCTTTTATTAGCAGTGTCCAAAACAAACAAAAAAAACTTTGCCTATTCCACTTTTCTTTTCTTCATTCTTTCTCTTTTTTGGGGGATTAGCGGCGGCTGAGCTGTTTGTTTTTCGATGGGCCAAATTCCCAGACAGCAGATTTAGAGTACAGCCGGGAAGGGTGAGGGGGTGAGAGGGGTGAGAGGGGGACATGGGCCGGTTGTGAAAAATGACGTTGGTGCAGCCAGGGGCGAGAGGTTTGATTCCTCCTGGGACCAGCCATGCTAAAAAAAAAAAAAAAAGTGTGCAATGGTCCCGTAAGGCGCTTTGGATGAAATCATCCGCCAAATGGTACATCAGTGTTACGTCGCAGGGACAGAGAGAGCTGTAATCCGCCACTCAAACACATCCTTAACTCAGCCAATGATCCAGTTATTACACATGAGGATATAATTTGTAAGCTGTGAGCAGCTGGGAGAGCCTGAAATCGCTGTCAAGCAGAGCAGGCGCTGATAGATACGAGTCTAGACACACATGCAATATGAGTTTATTCAACTCTAGATCTGATGACACGCTAAGCAGCCGATCCTGTAGATGAACCGCAACATTCAGAAGATGGAGCTTAGCTTCATCACATCCATGTCTGATAACACAACACACACACAGCAGTGCTCACTTATCACCTGTATTCAGTCTTGTATCAGCTTTAGATTGTTGGGTGCACACACACTCTCTCTCTCACACACACACACACACACAAAGTCCCTGCAAAGATTCATATACAGTATCACAAACCAACAGCTACTGGTCCTGGACGACAGCTTCACCTTGGATGCTGATCACAGCAGCTTCATTTAATATGTATTGAACCATCTACATACACAGTGATCCTCCTTTTACATGCATAATATGTCCAGTTTATGTGGACTGTGTTGCATGTGGACACACTATAATTAGTAAAATATAAAAATGACCCAAATACACATTGCACATCATTTAGATGCTCTACCCAGGGGATGAATACAGTCTCCATCTGTCTATGCAGATAAATGGATCTCTTTACTGTGCTAATATGCTAAAATATGATACTAATATCCACCAATCAATTAATCCCAGCTATCGTTAACTATTCTAATCACTACCTCAGTATCTCCTGACCATAACAAACACACTGTGCAGAAAGAACTAAGTACTCGTCTAAATGACTTAATAAGATCAGTGCTTTCAAACTGCAATAAAGAATTTGCTCATACTTTACACACACGCACACACACAGTCTCTGGTGTAAGCAGTGGGCCACTGTTGACATGTAATGGAGCCTCCTAAAGGGATTAAGGGGTAGACTGTGAAATGTGCTGAATGCGCCTGCTTGGTAAGAAGGGCCCTGAGGCCCCACAGGAGAGACGGGATTAAGTCACCCACTGCGTGTGTGCACATGTGTGTGTGTGTGTGTGTGTGTGTGTGTGTGTCATCTCCATACTTTGTCATGCCACTTCACCATCAGCTGATCCATTTGCTCATATAATATTGTTTGGCATCCGGTGGCCCCTGCATCAAAGGCAGAGGCAGGGAGGCAAGGAGGCAAGGAGGCAAGGAGGCAGGGGCCACGGAGCTGATCTGAGCCGCCGTGAGGAAAAACCCACCGACGATCGTCAAATTAGCTCTGTGATCGCTTCATGTGCTGCCGTCACGCCGCGCCACGATGATGACTGCTGTCACATGTTTCTGCAACCGAGCGCCATTAATGGAAATCAAAGCTTCGAGAGAGAGAGAGAGAGAGAGAGAGAGAGAGAGAGAGAGAGAGAGAGAGAGAGAGAGAGAGAGAGAGAGAGAGAGAGAGAGAGAGAGACAGATGAGGAAAGTCCCACCTGATGTGTTTTATATACTGTCACTAGTGTCCCTGGTGTCAGTCCTTGAGCACCATCTCCCCCCTGAGGAGAGAGAGCTCAAAACAGAACAAAGGTGGCAAGGAAACCGGTCAGTAAATTAAAAGAGCGGGGGGGGGGGGGGCGTCTGTAGTCGTGTATGTTGAGATGACACGGTGTTAAGTTGACGTTTATCTGTGTTATGCTTCATTAATGGTGAGTTTTTCTCTCGCTCTTGCTCTCTGGGGGCGATGGCGCCTGAGCGAAGAGATTTTTCAGCCAAATGAAAAGTATAACTTCCACATGAACTCCTCGTACACCTGCATTTGTTCACTATTAATTCAAGAGGAGACATCTTTTCCTTCATTACCCGCTCTTCTCTCTCTCTCCTCATTAAATTAATTCCCTCAGTCTTTTTCCCTGTATTCAGTGCATGGTCCATTTCTTCACATCTTTCTGCTTGTCATCTCCGTTACAAAAATCTCTCACTCTTTTCCCTCTGTCCTCCTCTCTTTCTCTGCAACCGTTCCCCGTCTCCTCTTCTTCTTCACAGCTCTCTGACTTAATCTCATTTGGACTTGCCTTTCAACCTTCCCTCTCCTTCCTTCCCACCCCCCCCCCCTCCTGTGTGGTGCTTGTACTTCAAATTATTAAGTTTTAAGTAGGGCAGATAGAGCTTGTAATTTTTACCCCTGGTTTGCATGAGAATGGTGAAGTCATTTGTTTGCAGAGCAGCCGGGGTTTCGTTAAAAGCTGTGATGAAATTAAGATTTGTCTCTTGTTTGTTGCACCATTTTGGTTTCTCTCAGTGTGTGTGTGTGCGTGCGCGCGCGTGTGTGCCTGTCGGCTGGCACAGCAGCAGCCAGCCGGCTACCGAGCATGTCATCACAGCAGAGTCTGCAAAAGAGGAAAATGATTCCCAGAGGACGCAGGATGATTGTTGCTCGAAACAACTGGGGCGGCCTCAATATGTGCTGCTCTCTTACTCAGGTTTGTCTGTTCAACGCTGCTGCCTGAGCAAAGACTCTCTGCTCATTAGGTTCATCTAATAAACTGGTCGTTGCTCAGCGGTGGTCTCCAGCCTCAGATCTCTGAGCTCGGTCCAAGTGAAAGTCAAGATCCGACGTCAACGTAACACCCATTGTGTCTCCAACATTGATGTCTCTGTATTTGAGCCGACTGTCTTCGGGTTGCATGAAGAGCCGTCTGCACTAACTTGAGTTTGAAAGCCACAGCTTCTTGTTTTAAGAATTCACAAGGCATCGCACTTTTGATTCTGACTAAATATTGAATTTCATTCCAACAAAGAATAATAATGTTCATATTAGACAAAGCAATATTCACATTTGCAGTCAGCAAACCCTGTTAAACACCACTGTTAACAGTTAACTGCTTATTCACTGGTGCAACTCAGCACCAAGGGAAAAAGTAAAAATTCCTATTTCTGAGGCCTCTGCCATTATAGATAGGTAAAAACAAAAATGGGGCAAAAAAATAATTCAAGGGGAAGCGCTGTCGTCCGATCGAAACAAACACAGCTCCAAATGTCTGCTAATGCCACTGGTGACAATACGTCAGTGTTTCGGCAGGTTTACCAGCCTCCGTCCCCTTAAATCTAAGATTGTGAGGGCGGCTCTGGACGTGCAGCTGTTCACCAACATCAAGTGAGCGCTGCAAAACGAACCAACGACCAGCGACCGTCAGATCAGACCCATGCTTTTCTATACGGGGATGAGATCACTTGTGTGTGCTTTCTTCAAACGACTCTTTATCTCGTTACACCCAAACACCGACCCCAGCCACTGAGCGCCGTCGACCAAACCGCCGCACCCTCATTATTCTCAATAAACTTTTCCTAACAAGCTGCAGAGGCCCGACGCTGCCCGACCATGAACGCACACCCTCTTTCTGTGTTTTTTTTTTTTTCCCATCATGCCTCTATGTTCAGAACTAATGAATGAGGAGAGGTTTATTCATGAGCTCTGATTGTTTGCGATGACTCTCTCATAAACCTGCCTCAGGCTGCTGTTTGGACACAGAGACAGGTTTAGATGTGTCCACCATCAGATTTACCTCCGTACAAGTTTTCACAGTCGTGTTTATTGTTGTTGTGTTGCACCTCAGCAGAGAAGAAAGAAACATTTAGAAATGACCAAGCAGATACCCCCCCCCCATTCCTCCTTTTCCCCTTCATCCCTTCATCCCCCGCTTCTGTGGCGTAATGGCAGTCAGTCAGAGAGCGAGCGAGATGCCCTGACAGGTTCAGCTCGTTGGTGAGATCAAACAGACAGCCAGAGGATACAGAGAAGGCTGCAGTCACCAATCCCCGGACAAGAGACATTTGAACTTACAGGAGAGACGGAAAAGTCTGTGGAGGAGGAGGAGGAGGAGGATGATGATGATGGTGGCGGTGGTGATGGAGGAGCCTGACTGGCAGGAATCTGAGGAGACGAATGCGTGGCGTCCTCTGAGGAGCTTCGGTTTCAGATGCTCGACTTTTAGAGGCCAAATATAAACGAACAGAAACAGACATGTTTTTGCCTTTTTCTGTCTGTCGTCTTCATCTCGCTCCCTTGTCTCCGCTCTCATCTGTTTTGTCTGTCCCCTCCACTCCCCGTCTTTTCTTTTCTTGCCCTCACTATCTTGTTCCTGCCTCCATCCAAACATTTCCTCTCCATCTGTGATCTCTCTCCCTCTCCCTCCTCCTCACCTGTTCTCTCCATTTATATCTCTTCTCTTTCTTTCTCTCCTTTGCAGCATCCAGACTTTTCCCACCTTCATCTCTGCTTCTCGTTTCTTTTCTTGGCCACTTAAGTCCTTTCCTCTGTTCTTCCGTCCTCACTACCTTCTTGTTTGTCTCCCATCACCATCATTATCTCCATCCGTCTGTCTCTCCTCCATCCTCCCCTATATTTATATGCTCCAATTTTGTCGCTCTGTCTCATCTCCTTCTATCCATCCTTCCATCCATCCACAGGGTGGTTTGTGCAGTAACATTTATGCCTGCAGAGTCTGCAGCTTTTCATCTCATTATCCTCCTGTACAGGAGCATTGGCCTCCTTCCCTGACCAGCAATCTGCTGTTCCTCAAGCAACTCATCATCATCATCATCTTCTTCATCATTGCTGTCATTCGAGTCGCTCTGCTTTTCTTTGTCTAAGAGAAACAAGGTGAAAAACATCCACCTCAGTTCGTATGGTGTAAAAGCTTCCTTCACACTCTCCCTTATCTTTCTTGAGGGATTTCAATCAGAAACCGGAGCCAAAACAATCTGAATCCCGTCCACAGGGACGAGTGACAGTCTTGTTGTTGTCGTTGTTGTTGTGATTGGTAACTGTGGTGTCCTCTCAAAATTCAGCACAGTGTCTGAAATGATGCCTGTGACTGACAGAGTGAGGATGACGAGGATCAGCCTGTCGTTCACTGTGACTTTCCTTCTTCCTGTTCTTGATCCGTGCTTCACCCTCCTCCCCCCTCGCTTTCTTTATTGTCTACCACTTCTAAATCTGCCACTCTACTGAATCTTTACCTCTTTCCATCTCATTCCTAAAAACAAAGATAGTTGGTCTCCTTGGGTTTCAGATTTTTAGATTTATGGAAATAGAAGTCGACTTTTACCCGTCTGAGCCCTGTGTGACCAATCTATACACGCTTATGTTACCTGAATAACACATGCAGCACTTTGTCTTCACTCACATTTTACCTGAAATACTCACAAAAAATACAAAATACTGATCTTTTGTGTTGATAGAAAAAGCCCTTTTCTATGTAGACAAAACACAAACACACCTATATGTATTCTGATGATGCTGAGGCCCAATGTCGAGCCATTCATCTGCCCCCACTGCCTCCTGTCGCAGCGTAGCTTGCACACATTTATCGGAGGCTTAAAACAAGATGTCATCCACTGAACATTTCTGGGATGCTCCAGCTTCATCCAATATCCATCAACTTTACACATTCGAACTCTTTTCAGAGGAGACGTGTTGCTCTGCAGGAGTTAAGCAGTGGTCATAACAGACAGTGACTCATTTTCCAAACCAGGATGCACCGAAAAAATGCACAATACGGCTGCACATTTTATCAAAAACATGATCTAGACTGCAATAGAGCAAACACAGATTATTAGGCAAAGGAGAAACGTTCACAAACACAGAGGAACATTTGAGAGAAAGTCACTTTTTGTTCGGGGAAAAAAAAAAAAAAAGCTTTAAAGTCTCTTTAACTTTAACTTATGAAAAATGGGAGCAAAAAAAATAGGACTGCATATTATTTTTTGTTCAGTATGTGTGACTCCAAGTCTACACAGTGGCCAGAACGCCTGCCTGGAGTTTACATTTTCATACAGCATTGTTCCCTTAAGTGCTGCTGCTGCTTGAACAGGGCGGGCGAGAACGAGAGGGAAAGATTTCACTGAGATGAGATGAAATGAGCCGTGAAGTGGATGTATGCAAAAAAAAAAAAAAAGGAAAAGAGAAGAAAAGTAAAGGGTAGGAGGAGAGTAAAAGAAAAGAGACATTTGAATAGCCGATGGATATGTAACAGCAGTAAAGTCAGCGTTGCAGCATGTGGTCGTCTGAAAGTCCTGAACCTCTGGTGCGTTAGTGTTTCAGCCTGCAGATGGACTGACAGCACGAATCTGGAGGAGTCATGAGAGACAGATTAAATCTTATGGATCGGGGCTCCAGAACAAAAGCTCTCGACCGACTCCTTCAAGTCTCCTCCCTGACTGGTGAACGTCCACATCTCTCGGTATCAGCAGCCTCAGTCTGTGATGCTGGCTTCCTGTTAAAAGTCTGTCGTCTCCCCAGCCTGAGCTGAGATAACCGCGGCGACCTCGCTGCGGGTTATCTACGAGGAAAAAAAGCTCCTCCTGAGCCACATGAGATACAACACAGCTGTTAGTGGTACACAGAGTGGCGCTCCCACTGACGGGAACATCTTTGGTGCAGTTTTCAGTCAAAAACGAAAACAGAACTCTTTTGAAGCCTCAGTTTTTAAAGGAATCGTTAATAAATGTCGTGTTTAATTATGAATAGTGCACCAATTTTGAACATAACTTCTATTTTACAAGTTGGGGGTGAAAAGGGAGGATGATAAAACTGTAGTTCCTCTAATGACCACTAGAGTCTCGCTCCAAAGCTCCCAATGTTACAATATCCAACTTAACAGAAATACATATGTTTCTGGTCCTACTTTGTCGTCAGTTTCCTCCGTCGTAACTGTATGAGGATGATTTTTTATATATAAATCATCCTTTAAACATTTAATGAAGGTTAAAAGCTTCAGCTGCACTCACATCTCCTCTCTGGATTAACCAGGAGTTCAGGTGGAGTCAGTTTGCTGCCAAGATGGCGACAGCAGATCAGCCCACTCTCAGCTTCAAAACCACTCCTCAGAAACGTAACAGAGGCGACGTCCATCAGTCCGTGGTTGTGCTCTCCAATAACTCCACAACAGTACAAATCTGTCTCTTTTCCTTTTCATTCTTCCTGAACAAGCTTTATCATCAGACACTCCAGGTTTTGTCTTGAATGTGATTTTTTTAGAGAGTAAACAAGCAGAACAATGTGGCCTGGTGTCTATAATTATGCCAGCGACAGCCCATAATATGAGGGGAAAAATACAATGAAAAGAAATGTCTGAAGATAATTTCCTTCTGAAACTTTTTAAATAGATGTTTTTTTTCCATCTCGTCTCCAAAATTGTGTTATTTTGCAGATGATGTGTTGGCCTGATTGCAACACCTCCATGGTCCACCAGTGGTCCCCAGCACACAGATTGGGAACCAGCGGTCTATAGTTTTTATAAAACACAAACTGTCTAAGAAATGATCAGAGGAAGAAAAACACAGCATGCGTGTTGTACCACACATCCACGTCGCTGACACAGGTGGGTATCTCACCTGCCTGTAACACCGACACTTTGCATTTTGGGTTTTACCGCCATACTTGTTATAACAACTTGTGAACATGTGTCAGGAAGGAAATGCAACACCAACCAAATGTGTGTACCCACATTTGGTTGGTGCTGCACCTCCAGCCAAGTTTTCTTCTTCCTCTTTTTCTTCTTCTTCAAAAAGATGGCAGTAAACACACCAGAGTGCTAATGAGGTGCAGCAGGTATCAGCAGAACATCGTCAGGAAGAGACAAAACAAAACCATAGCTGCAGCACGGACAAAACATGGTGTCTGATTACAAGTTTCTGTTTCCTGCTCGAGCTGCTGCTGCTGTCTTTCTTTCTTTCTTTCTTGTACTTCACTGTGAAACTAGCTGGTGACTTTGTATATTCATCGATCAGCGCACAAAGCAGAGGAGCAAATTATCCTCGAGGTCTCCTCTGCTTCCCACCGCTTAGAAAGTGAATTTGAGGTTATCCTTGCAAAAATAAGGTGTCGTCGCTGCAGAGCCGGCCGATGAAACAACCACGACGGTTATCGAGAGGAAAAGTGGAGCAAAAATCACGACAAAGTGATGAGTTACTTCCAATAAACGGATTTGTGTCTGTATCTGTGTGAACTCTCATCTCCGCCGTCACTCCACTGAACTGTAGCGACATTGTTACGTAGATGTAAATGAAATGTAAAAGAGAGAAACCAGGAGGAGAGTGAGACTTCTGCACAAGACAGGGAAGTGGAAAAGAAAGGTCAGACAACATTATTTCAACTTCATCCAAAAATCCAATCTCAATCCCATTACAAAGGAAGGACAGATGATCCGGACGACAAATCATCGTCTCCACATGAAGGAGACCATGTCATCGATGTTTTTTTTATCATTCCTATTCAAGTAAATTACAAAATTACAGTGTTTTGTATTTCATTAAACCTTCACCACTGTTGCCTTGTTAAGATGCAAATGTTACCTTTGCTGTTGATTAAAGAAATCAGTCTTAGTTTAAAACCACAATTAACCTTTATTCGATTTATTTAATGTACCACAGGATCGTCAAAATAAAAGGAGCCCTGTGTGAATGTTTGTATCTTTGAGGTCTAATAACACAGGTTGAATGTGTTTCATCATTAATGGTATTAAAAAGTGATAATCAATATCAATCTATATAGAAAACTTGAAGCCATATTGCTGCACTTTTCCTGCTCTTCTACGACCTTAAACTTTTCATTATATAGAGACTTATGATTTGAGCAACTTCTGGAAAATCAATGGAAATAAAAAAGTTGTTTTTCAAAGATGTTATTTAGAATTAAACAGTGAGCCTTTATTTTGAAAGGTTCACAGAGGGTCTTCATTTAACATTTTTGTTCGCCTGTCTACACCGACTCCACCGAGTCGTACCTGAACGTCTCATAGGTTACTAATGAGCAGAGAGGTGGCCTGGTCATCTGAGAGGAGGAGGAATGAAGGAGATTAAAAAAAAAAACTTGAAAAATGAAAAACAAGTGAAGAGGAAAGAGGAGGAGGAGGAGGAATGTGAGGAGCAGTGGAGCAAAAGACCAGAGGAGACAAGACAGAAATAAAAGCAGAGGAGGGAAAAGGACGAGCAGAGAAAAAGGGGAGAACAGCGTCGGTGAGATGAGACGAGGGGTTAAGAAAGACAGAAAGAAAGGAGGAAGAGAGGGAAGGAGAGAGGGAAGGAGAGAGGGCTGTTTACTGTTTTTAAGATTAAAGGAAGTGAAGGATTAAAGGGAGTGAGAGCAGGGATGTACTGGAGACATGTGATAAAGCAAAAGAAGAAAAGAGGAAAACAAGTGCAGAGGAGAGAGAGAGAGAGACAAGACAATGAAAACAGATGAAAGCAGGAAGTGAAAGAAAAGTTTTGTGGGAAAGAGAAACTGGGAGAAAAGAGCAGAGAAATGACAAAGTAGGTAAAACACAAACAAGGAATAAAGAGAGGAAGAGGAGGAAGAGAGAGACAGAGAGAGAAGGGAAGAGGAGAATAAAGATGAGGCAAAGATGAAAGGAGGAAAGAGACAAAAACAGGAAGTAAAATAAGCTCAGTAGAGAAATAAAGGACAAGACAAAGACGACAAATAAAAGAACAGAGACGGGAGGAGGAGATGAACAAATCAAGACAGTGGAGCGAAAAAAAAAACAGGAGAGAGACGAAGGTGGAGATCAGAGAGAGAGAGAGAAGACAGAATGAGAGAGGGGAGGAGAAGGTGGCGAGGACGTCGGAGGAAGAGATAGAAAAACAGAAGGAGAAAGTGAAAGAATAAAAGGTGGGGACAGACAGAGGAGTAAACACAATCCATCACTGCTGCTCGCCTCGGACTCTGCCAGACCAAACACCACCTCCTCCTCCTGAATGCTGATCTCCACCTCCTCCTCCTCCTCCTCCTCCTCCTCCTCCTCCTCCTCACTTCCTGTTCTCTCTCAGTTTTTCTGAGGTGCTCATGATCTAATTCAGTCCTGCTCTTCATCTCCTTGTCTCTTCTCCACCTACTATCCCCTCCCATCCATCCATCCATCCCTCACTCACCCTTTACAACAGGACATTTTCCTCGACCTCTGCTTCACCTCATCCAGCTCTTAACAAATGTAACCTCTATCCACCGAGGCAGTGGCCGCTGCTTCATATTCACAGTTTTACACACACATACACACTTTGCCACCTAGAGAGACGGAGGAGGAGGAGGAGGAGGAGGAAGGGGGGGTTGCCCGGTAACAAGCGTTTAGTCAGCTGCTGGTTGACCGGAGCAGTGGAGGAGTTAAGTGCCTTGCTCAAGGACAAATCCAGCGAGAGTGAAGAATGAGTTACTCCTGCTTTTCTCCCCGAGCAGCCATTCATCATCCGCATCCTCCACTCCCATCTCTTTATCAGTAACCATCACCTCCAAACACCCTCTCCTCCATCGCTGGGCTTTCTCCAGCACCCTCCTCCTCCATCCGCCTCCTCCCACCCACCCGTCTCCCTCTCTTCTTCCCTCCACCCGCTGCTTCTATTATCACTTGAGAGGGGCGCTGATGAATGACTGAGAGTCATTTGGGTGGAGGAGGTGGAATTGAGAAGGGGGGAGCAGACATTAAGAGTGACATTAAGTTTTTGCTTGTAAGCCACTTCAAGCTCGCGTTGTTATTCAGAGCGATTTAACAAAAATCACTCTTCATCAGGAGGAAACTAAAAGCACCAGCCTGCAACCTTTTAATCACCCGCTGCAGGCGGGCAAAGTGTAATGGGCATTTCTGATGTTACGGGCATTATTAGTGGAAGAAGGCCAAACCTGTTTGTGCACATGAGCAACAAGGCTTCGCTACATCACCTGATAGTGCGCACATTAGTGATTTACTGAGCTTTTATTCTGAAAACAACTCAAAACTGTGAATAAAAAGTTTTCTCTCTGTCTATCTTTCTTTTAAATTAGACAAACTTTCCTTTAGGTGTCTTTCTGTCACCAGGAGACGCTGCTCAGGTTATAAACCCGCTTGTAAACACACTTATCTCCTCAGCCAATCATGTGGCAGCAGTGTTAATACACACTGCTGTGCTTTGTCAGCACCATACAGGAGGTGTTGGGTGGTACAGAGAAGCCCTGGCCAAGAGGACCCAACAAAAGTCTCATCATCAAGTTTATATTTTTTCACCAAAACAAAGGTCGGGTTCCACTTCCTGTCAGTCTGAGGCTGCAGTGAACACAGGTTCATCAAACCCAGACAGCTGACGACTGGAACAACACATCCTGGTCTGATGGATGCGGATCTCTGCTCAGGCGGCAGGTGATCTGGTCTGAATTTTAAACCATGGGCCCGACCTGCTTTGTCTCAAGAGTCCAAATGTGGGGGGTTGGGGGGTGTTTCCCGGTCACTTCATGTCCCTTAACACCAATCAATCATGGTGTGAGTGACACAGTCTGAGTACTGAGCCTCTCTCTACAGCCACAGTTTATCATCTGCTAAAGGCCACTTCCACCATCATAAAGCACCGAGCTACAAAACCTAAAGTTCGGGTTTTATGAACGCAACAGAGAGTTCAGTGAGTTCAGTCACCTCACCTCCACCGACGCCAGGTATGAATCCTGCACAAAAACCTTGGGGGATGTGATAGATCAGGAGGCTGGCAGCATGAGCGATGTGATGCAATCACGTCAACACGGAGCACAACATCAAAGGAAAGTCTCCTCCCTCGTGTGGAAAGAAGAACTGAGGCTGCAACTGAAAGCGAAGAGTGGCTGAACCTCAGTATCAGTGTGGTGCCCTGTGAGTGTATTTACCACTAATTCACAGTGTTTTCAGTAACACAGCGGAGTGAAATTAGCTTTAATTAGCTACAGGAGGAAGCAGTTGATCGTATGAAGGCCAAGTGTCACAGCTGGTTACGGCCACAGCTGCAGGATGTGCACACTCTGAGCCAAGATCGACTGCAGATACAAGAGGCGTTTTGCTTTTTCTGACCTGCTGAGCCCCGATTGGAGCAGCTCCTGGTCCAGCATAAAAAGTCAGACCGTGAACCGTGAACCAGGAATCAGCAATCAGGTTTTCTTCAGATCCAAGATGGCTGATCTATATTAAACTTAAAAAGCAGCATACATCACATCTTTCTATTACTTCTTTCTAACATTATGTATCTTCTTTTGTTCTATACTGTATATGAGGTGAGGCAGGTTTATGTGTGAAGGAAGTTATGAATGACATTTGAAAGACTTCCAACTTCGTGACAAACAGAGTTGCACTTCAAATGTACTTTTGAGCCACTGCAGCATTAATCTGAAGGTGTGGTACAGCTGCAGAAAGTAAACAACATAAAAATGACACAGCTGTGTTGGCATTGTTCACTGATGCACACTGTGGAGTCATTCACTGATGCTGCTCTTTTTCAGCATTGTTGTGCTCCATGATTCATGATCTGTTCATGCGCTCACATCGCTGCATGGCTTCAGTATTCTCAGGCAGCACTACGGGGGAAACTTTCTGACAGCTGTGGTGCCCAGAACAAACAAACAAACAAACAAACACACACACACACACACACACAGGACAGGAAATGGAGGCTTCACCAGAGCCAGAACTTTATAGAATAGTATTTTAGGTAAAGTGTGTGATAACGAAAGAGGAAGGTGGTGTCCTCGGAGATGGATGTGTTGGCCGGCACTTGCAAAGACCACAACAAACCATGACACAGAGCACCAGTGGGCGTGGGCGTCGAACGGAGCACACACTAGTTGATTTATTTGCTCCCATTACAGAGGCAGCGCTGCTTGGATGGGCATGAAAGCTGAGGTGGACAGAGAGAAGGAACTAGTACAGAAACAGAAAGAGAGAGAGGGAGAGAGGGAGAGATGCTCGGCTGGATATAACTGCCAACCAGATACTTTACAGAGAACCCAAAAAAAAACTGCCAAAGGACCTGAACAACAGAAAATGAAGAATGAGAGGAGGTGCAACGGAGGAGAAGAAGAAAAGATGGAGGATTTCTTCTTCACCTTTTAAACCAAACATTTCCTGTCGTCTTTCTCTTTCACTCTTTTCTTTAGGTTTAATCGGAAACAAGTGGAGTTCATCAGGTTCAGCTGCAGAACACACACACACACACATTACACACACACACACGTTACACACAGTGGGCGAGCACTTACTTCCTGTCCAGAGAGGTAGTAGGCGGCCAGCAGTCCTCCTATGAAACGAATGTTGACCTCAAACACAGACACCTCGGCATTCTGGGTAAACAGGAGAGAAGAGACGACACACAACAAATCTTTAGTTTGTGTATATTTGATGGATTTGTCTCCGTCTCTTTCAAAGTACAGTTTTCATTTCGTTTCTGTCACCGTCAGCCCGTCTCCACTTTTGTCCTTTCATCTGTTCTTTCTTTAGGAGTCAGGATTTTCTCTTATGAGTTTGGTGATGTGGACCAACAGCACGGTTTGTCTTTCCTTTCATCTCCGTCTCTACTCTGTTTGTATCAACTGGTTTGCACAACCTTCAAATAGAAACCTCAAAGACACAGATGGAGAAGGAAGAGATGTGGAACGACAACTCAGGAGCCCACAGACCGGACCCTCATCTGAAGCAGGGAAAGTTTCTGTGTCTGAAATGCATACGAGTACAAACCAAACAAAACAAACACAGTCGTATTAGAGATTCTTGGTTGTATCAAATGGTAAAGACATGTCCTGTGGTGAGCATCACAACATGTTCAGGATCACCAAATCTAATACTTTCTAAATGTGTCTCCTCACATTACATTGAAACGTCCAAAGATGAATCATCTCCTCACTCACTCCTCAGTCACAAATCAAAAAGCACAACTTCCAAGGTCACAAAGAAAAACCTGACAATCAGCTTTTCAACACCACTGATGCATCAGTCGAGTCATTAGTTGAGCTGATCACTTCACTGAGCCAGAGTGTAAACAAAGGTTTGTATTAACGGAGTAGACTTGATTAATCAAGAATATAGGGCTCTTAGTGGCTGCACACAAACACACAGAGTCACATTAAAGTCACATTAAAGTTAAAAAGTAAGAGAGGATATCTTCCATAGACCTATAATCATCATTCTCCCACTCACAAGCACAGTGCTGGAGACCTTTAAGCCCCGGGTGTAGGACCGTTTTTTTTGGGTTGTTGTGCATTTCATAGATTTCATAGTGTAAAATTGAATTTACTGTACTTTCTACTTGCAAGCCAAGTCATTTGAGTGTATGCATGCACGGGCGCAGACATCTACACACCGAGCTGACACATTTACACACAGATCACCCCCCCTCCGCTCTCTCTCTCTCCTCCTCCTCCGCTGGCTGCCCGAGGTCTCCGTAGCTCTGCACATTCGTTACGTTGCAGGTCATTGTGCATGCAGAGACTTCACAGACGCAGGCCGAGCAATCAGCCACGACCGACAGGCATCGCATCACTGAAATCATTAATTCAAGAAGGTTACTTAGGAGGGGGATGATTGCATAACCCACCACTTCCAGCAACATGTAATGAAAGATACTGTTTCCTGTCACAGCCCCTGTTCTCTTCAGCCACTGAGGGGGTTTTGTGGCGGAGGTGGGCGTCCTCTCCTCTCCTACAAACAAAAACATGACTACAAATCTCATCAAATACACATTATTATGAAACACAGGAGGTGCTGCTTCCACTCATCACATCACATATCACATATCTCTTGAGAAACGGCGCACACTCTGTAAATGTTTGACTTTGGCACAGTCCAGTGTCAAACAAAACAAAACACTGTGGCAGATGTCACCACCCTCGGTCTCATCAGTGCACGAGTGAAAATGCAAAGCAGGAGGAGGCTGCGAAGACTTTGGTCTTTCAGATGGGACGCGACCTGGATTTGTATTCCTAAACAAATCCTGGAGGATCTGACTCCTCACTGGTGTCTCTATAAAAACATGTCAACGTTCAACCTACAAGCAGATGTGGAAGGGTGCTAAAAAAAAAAAAAGATCTGACTTTAGAGCTAAACCAGACATTTATTACAAGCCACCTGTGTGTGGATAAATGCAGCAAAGTTTATGCATATTTCTTGCTCTAATTAAGCCCAAGGTTGTAACCCTCATTATTATTTCCTAGCTTGGGGTGTTGAGAGAAAGAGAGAGAGAGGTGGCGGGGCCCAAGTGTGCACCGCTAACACTCAGCCACATCTCTCTGATATCACCCTGCTGCTCTTTCATCTCTCCCAAACACCACGGCAGCCTTGAACGACCCCTGTGACCTCCTGCACTCAAACCAAAAGTTAGTGCAAGAACATCACAGTGTGAAAACCAGGACGTTTTTTCCTCGATGCCATGGCAACTTTGCAACATTAATCAACTGGAACCTCTTGCAGCCCCATTACATTCAGATGCTGAGAGCTATTTGCAAACTGCAATGTCACCTTGCTCTTGATGGAGGGAGTTAAAACATACAGGAGGTGAAGGTTTTACCTGGGAGTCTGCATGACCTCCGCTGCAGTGGACGGAGGGACATGGAGCGGCTTTAAGTGTCCACCAGGTTGTGAAAAATATTCATTATTGCAGCTTTTCACTCGGTGGTGTGTCTTCTTTTATTTCACCTCATAAGATAAGTGCAGCCTTTAGGCAGGAACAGGTGTCATCAGACAATATTCATACCCTGTTTCAATGCTCCACCGACACAGCCTGTGGTTTTGGGGCAGTGGTAGTAACCAAATTACTGCCTTTCTGCCCCTGACCTCCAGCTCCCCTCCACTAAACCTGCTCTGCTCTCCATCCACCCCCCTGGGCTCTTTGTGCTTCCTGGCCTTTCTGTCGTCGTCTCAAACTGTCATAAATTGTTATACTGCTTCTGCTGGGAAGCTCAAGCAATAGAATTATATGGAAAATGGCTGGTCCCTCTCTTGGCATCCCTCCACCCACACGGGACTGGAATTTCCATCCCAAGCGTTTTTCTTATCTACCGAGGACCAGAGCAGGTCCAACACAGAACCTCCGATCTGGGCCGTATTTGGGGCCGGTTGGCTGTAACAGGTCTGAAACAAAACAAAGCTGCTGCTGCTGCACCTGCAGAGAGCGCAGCGCCACCTACAGTCGACCTTGACTTCAAATGGTTTTGCACACAGTCAGAGTGTGTGATAATGCACCAGTGTTACTTGGAGCTGAGCCGCCCTCCCTCCACAGTAGCTCCCCTGTGTGCAGTTAAGCTGAGCAGAGACTCCAAGTGACTCTGCTGCTCCACCCACGTTATTTTAATCTTGACTAGACCCCCACTTTGTCCAACAGAGCATATCTCAGCCTTTTTGTCTGGTCGGAAGAATCTACATTATGTTTCTGCTCTGACTTTATTGCGAAAGTCCTGACTGGAGGATGTGAGTTATTTTGGATGTTCGTCTGCTACAATAATTAAAGTATTTCCGTTCAGAAAGTTGAGATGGCTCCTCCAGTTGAGTTTGTGTCATGTGGGCTTTGTCACGCCCCTCCTCCCCTCTCTCTTCCTAACCTTTCCATCTGTCTCTACTGTCCTATCATAATAAAGGCAAAAACGGCCAAAAGACTGTAACTCCGCCGTCTTGGACAAATCAGATGAAGAGCTGGTCCATGTGCTGCTGCACTGAGCTCACTGAGGCTGCAGAGGGAACAAGGACTGCTGTCTCCACCATTACAAGTCATATATACCACTATATTATATAGATGTTCATGCTGTTGATCCCATTTCATACAGTTTAAAGCAGGGGATAAATCCTCAAAGCTCTTCATGTGCTCTTTAATTTAGAAGCTTGTTTACTTTAGATTATAACCCATCTTTTGTTTATATATAGTCTTAGAGCAGGAAAACAATCAGCTACATTAAACTGATAACAGGACGACCTTTAGACCCAGATTTTTTTTTTTTTTTTTTTTTTTTTACATGATGCAAGCAGCAGCAATGGAGACTTTTCAGCCACCATTCATCATGTCGACACCGGTGCCAGACGGTGTATAAACCTCCATTCAACTTTAAAGTGTTTCCTTTTAACATCCAATGTTGTCACACAGAGAACAACTTGAATTCTCTCTCTTTTTCTTTTTCTTTTTTTTCTTTTTTTTATTTTGAAGTGCACAATTGATCTGAGGAATGAAAGAGCCGGAGCAAACAGCAGAACAGCAGGAGCTGCTAGTCACGAAGTGGGTGCGGCGCTGAGTGGCTGTCGTGTTGAGCTGAGTGATGAAGGGACAGGAAGCTCTCGTAAAAGCTGAAGGCCAGCTTTGTTGTGCTGCATCCATCTGTCGAGCTCCCCGTCTGTCAGTCAGCCCCACTTGTTATCCATTTACAACCTGCAGTTTAGGAGCACAAAACCCCAATGAGCGGCGGAGCCGTAAAACAGTCACCAGTTTGAAAACACCTGCGGTGAGCAACCAATCGCACGGCGAGGAGCCAAGCAGTTTGTGCACCAACGTGTGAGAGCAGCACCAGATGAGAAGTTTGAGTTTTAATGAATTGTTTTGGACGACAGAGTCCTTCTTTAGTGCTCCGATCCTCTGTTGGTACACAACCTGTACCAACCTGCTCCACTGAGATTTGTCAAACCATCTCCTCTCTCTTGACCCTCACGCTACTCAGCTCAACTGGACTTGATTTCAATCAATCAATCAATCAAATAATCTGACCACTGATCCATACTGAGACTGTTGTTGTTCTTTCACTCAAGTTAAATGGCTGCTGTGTAGAAAACCACATCATGGCTCATCGACGAGGTGCTATGACGACACCGTACGTGGTATAATACTTGACACGCTATACTGTGCATATGTTTTGCTCTTTCCCTCATGCACTCGATAAATAATTGATCACAACAAACCAACCGTAAACCTCTCTGTGATGGAAGCAGCGACAGGTGATGGGAACTAAGGGAGGGACTCTCGCCTTAAGTGTGTTTGTTTGTGACGGCGCCGTCAGCAGAGACGCTGCGGTGAGTTCACTGCCGAGCTGCGACTGACACTTGTTCAATTTACTGTTTATTCTCTAAACGGTAAATGGACTGCACTTAAATCCCCCCCCCCCCCGGTCTCATCCACCACTTACAGCTCTTTGCACAGCACAGCAAACAATGATACTTTTCTACCAGATACACACATACACACACACACACACACCAGTGTTACATGGACCCATTCAAGGCACCACACAAACCTTGATTCAAAGATCAGAGAAACAGAGAAAGTGGTTCACTTTTATATCTAGATATTAAAAGGTACAGAATTTTTTCTTCCTCAATAATATTGCAGTTTTTACTCCTTATTTAGTCTCTTTCTCTTCATATATCTGTCGTATCCCTTTTGCCTGCGATGGAAGTGAACGTTTCCTCGTCTGTGTGCAGGTATCTGTGCGCATTAGTGTTCAGTTATGTTATAGTTGTTTGTGTTAATGTTGAGAAGCAAATAAAGTTAAATTCTACTTCCTGAGCCACAGCAGCCCTTCTTACCCCGATGTACTGTCTGACTGATGTTCTCACATGCCAAAACAGCAGCACACACATTAAAATGTGAGATTTGTTGGTATTTATAGAAGTGTCAGGTGCAGGAGGAGGAGGAGGAGGAGGAGGAGGAGGAGGATTTAGGGATGGTTGAACTAACACTACGTCTGTAGGCGAGTGTATAGGGGATGTGGTGGGTATAACGATGGAGAAACATCTGTAATAATGTGGAGTGTTTGTAAGAATAAGAAATATAGATGTGAAAAAGTGTGAACCGATGAAGCACACGCTGCTGACTGATCAATAATCCAACTAACTGATGCATTGCTCAGTACTTAAATCTGTAAATATCAGTACCTGAGGTGAAGAAGAGCTGCTCTCAGCACAGCTCGACCTTCCTCTTCTTTTGGCCCTTGCTCACTTATCGACAGCCTACTGTGTTAAAAAGCCTTACAGCAACAAGTGCTGCTACATCGGAGACCAGTGCAGAATAAAACCTTCAGCATTCAGCCGTTACTAAAGAAAAAAGAGGAGGTGTTTCTATCATACCGATGTATTTGTTATCTTTTACTCATTCACAGTGTGATGTGTGTGTGTGTATACGTGTCTGCATACATGCCGTCGAACACACAGTTTGGAGGATTAAAAAAAAAAAACACGATAATTTGTTTCCAGGTGACGACAGAGAGAGAGAGAGAGGGGAAAAAAAAGAGGAGGCTGAGGACGTCACTGTCAGATATCTCTCACCGTCAGCTAAATGTTACCGAGGAGTGTAATAGCAGAGGGGAGGACGGAGGAGGAAGGGGGAGGACGGAGGTGGGGGTGTCTAAACATGACAAACATGACAGCTCTCACCGTGTAGGACCATGAAAGCTCAGCAGTGTCATGAAAAATAAACAGCGCCATGTGTAACTCACGGTGAAAGACAAGCTCCTCGTGTGTCGTGTGTTACATTAAAGTGCTGATGATGTTTGTTTTGTTTCTTCAACCACACGAACTGAAACAAAAAAAACACCTCTTCCTCCTGTCTCATTAAATCTGCTTCATCAAACCGAGGCCTCTGACAGCATCGTGTTAATTTACCCCTCCATCTCTGCCGCATCGCCTCTCTGATCAGATCCTCGATTTAACCGGAGGTGGGGGTCGGTTTATTAATGCATCAGTTAACAGAGTCCATTAATTTGGTGGTTTCTTTGGACCCGGGCCGTGGATTGGATGCAGACCTCATGCCGACACATTCATCATCGGAGGGCAGCACGCTGCAGTGCGGGGGCCCCCACCAGGACACTGGAGACTCAAACAATGACTCACTGCTTGGCTCAACCTGACATGGCAGCTATTTAATCATTCATTAGCGCTGGAGCTGGTGGATGTGCTGCTGCTGCTGCTGCTGCTGCTGGTGCTGGTGCTGCTGGGGGTGGTGGTGGTGGTGGTGGCAGGTGGGCGGCTGAAGTGAGAGGTTTCGGAGCGAGGGTGGCACACAAACACAAACACGGAAAAACTGTGTGCACTTCGCTTAAGAACCAGAAAACTGTGATTTTGACGACTGGACATGAGACGAGAGAGAGAAGCTTTAGAAAGATCAAGTTAATTTGGACACTTTCTCCGTTTCTCTGTGGCTGAAATTCAAGTTGATTACAACTTTTTATTTGCATAAGTTTGGATCCCAACTCTCAAAAATTTTACATTGGATCATTTAGAATATCTTGGGTTCATGAGACGTTTGTGTTTCTTGGTCGGCCAGACGTCAGCATGTTCCTAGATATAAGCAGCTACCTTGTTGGGTCTAATAATACAATAAGAAGTCAACATTTTGCAATCAGACATTGAGGACTGAAGTGAAGATTAGTCACTTGTTGATTCGCCATCTGCCTTTTTTTTTCTTAATCCTTCCTGTTGGGAACCAGGTATCTGTTTTAATTCTCTGGTTTTTGCCACAGATGTTTTCTTTAAGTGCCCAACCAGATGGCAATCAAGTATCTCTGTGTAGTTACAGGAGAAGAAAAACTATGAAAGATGAGAAATGATTTCATATTAATACATTTTCAGAGCAGTTTCTCATTCGTTTTCTTACTTTATTGCTCTTTTAGGATATGCCATTCTCTGAACCACTGTTATTATATTCAGAACAGCATTGTTTTTATTCCTATTAGAGTTGAGTGTTTTTGTTTTATATTGTGATACCAGTCCCGTACTGAGAATACCTTTCCATCTCATTGTGATGCACTGCAGCACAACGAGAATAATGTTTGTCCAACTGTTCAATTCAAAACACATTTAAAAACATCATTAAGAAACGAAGGTCGGAGGCCACTCGTATCAACTGTACATGCACTTCTGTAAAGACCAAACTCATTCGTCTTCATCTTAAAACTATGAGCTGATAAAGTGAGACAGGCAAAAACATCCTCACTTCAAAGGTCAAACTACCCTCAATGTGGACGACGTGCACACACGGCTGCAGCAAAACTCAGTGTAACATTTGGGAACTTGCACCCACACACACACACATGCAGGGGAGTAGTGATTGGACTTGACCAAGAGTGATGTATTTAATCTCCTAAATGGAAATCCAGACTATGCCCTTATTCCAGCCTCAGAGCTGTGAGCGGAGCGGCCTGGGTATGGCTGCACCCTTTGGGTTGAGCAAATCTTTGATTTTCACGAGGGCCAAGCTTAATAACACTTTTTGCTGCCAATTATGCTGCCAGGCCTCTGCAGGCTTGAAATATATTGCTCCCCTATGAGCTGGGGAATTACCTGTTTAGTTAAAAAAAAAAAAAAAAAAAAAAAGGCCAGAGCGAAAGCCGGAGTGAAGCCACGGCCAGACTGAGCCTGAGCTAGTTTAACCTTTCATGAGTGTTACAGTAGCTGCGAGCTAATGCATACAGGAATAAGAGCATCACACCAAGAGCTGCTAATGAAAAAATGTGACAGCTCACCCCCCCCCCAAAAAAAACTCCTCTCATGTCATTAACAGGAGCTCCAAGGAGCTTCATTGTCTCCTCTCTCCTCCTCCTCCTCCTCCCCTTCACTGTCTAATCTCCCCTCTTGTGTAACCAAACAGCTTCTCCTCTTGTCTGCTGCTCCTCAAGACTTGACTCAAGCATAATTTATTCCCATTGTCTCATATTCCTGTCATTGTCATTTCGTTTATTATACATTTTTATAATGCTCCGCTTTTTAATAATGCACCGGCCTCTCACTGTTTGTTATCAGTGCGGGTTTTATTACACCGGCGCTCCGGCAGGTACCTCTGCCTATCACGCTGTGATATAGAAAACCCACTTTGTTTGGTGCCAAATCCTCACTTACACACTTCTATTTAATGAATCCAGACATGGCCACTGTCAGGGGAATGTGTTGACTGTCGCTCCTGTCTGCATTACATCACTGTTTGTTGGCTCCGATAACTGTAAAATGGCCCCGTTTCCCATTACATGTAATCTACCTTGATCTTTCTCCCCGACCTGTATCCACTCCCCTCCATCTAAATCTTCATCCAAGGTTTCTTTTCTGTCCCTCTCTTCCTGCCTGACTCTATCAACCCCTGTAACGTACCTCCTCACTTTACATTCACCTCAGAGGAATCATTTAACAAACCCAGACTAACATGGATAAAACTACATATAATCCTTCATCTGTAACTTTGTCAAATCTGTCAAAACATTAGATTCAATATGACTTACACTGTCCCACTGTGAATAAATGTCCAGGAATCAGCTGAGAAATCAAACAAAGACAAGATGCAGCTCAGTTATAAAGCTCAGAGCGGGCTGCTCCACCGACGCCATCTTGGCAGCGCTCACAGCTAATCCTAAAATTCCAGACTTGTGTCAGGCATACAGTCATCCCAGCTGTCAGTGGACAAGTATGAAGAACTTTACACCTGATTAAAATGTAAACAAGTCAGTGATATAATAACCAACCCTCTGTCGTATGGGGTCAGTGATGGTCCGGGGTTGAAATGTTTAATATCTAAGTAGCAGACTCATGCCACCATTCAAACCTGTGCACTTTGTGGTACTCAAGTCCTGACTTCATTTTTCAGCCTTACTTCAGTGGCCTATCTAAAGTAATTCACTGGTTGTACGTCTATATCTACAATTACATCGCTAATGGGAGATGACAACAGTTAGTTGATTGTGACGCTTCACAGAGCAAATGTCTCTTCATAATAAGAACTGAAGGCGCGACCTGCAGCCAACAACTAAATCACTCCCTCCCTGCACAGCAACATTAAAAAAAACACCTCATTCATTATTCAGTCTTATCAACATGGTTCTTATGTCCAATGTCCCTTTGACACCGACGCTCTCCTCCATCCATTCATACACAGACACATAAACTGTGTGAGAACACCAGGTCAACAACAAACCGACGGCTTTCCTGAGGAGCCCACGTTACTCTGAAAATATCAATAAACTGCATCTTGGTGACGACATGTGGCGACTGTTAACAGCCTCTTCCTCCTCCTCCTCTTCGTTTAACCTTGCTGTCCTCTCTCCATGTCCTCCATTCACTCGACGCTTTCCTCCTCTTCCTCTCTTTCTTCCCTGTTCTCCAGCCCAAATTCCTCCCTCCATCCCTCCGTCCACTGCTCCACCACAGTGATCCCAAGGTTAATTAGCCCTCCAAGTGTCAGACTGTTAGATCGCCCTCTGCCTACCTGCTACATGCCCTCTGATTGCCTCAGTCGGGGTACTAACAAGCCTGGGCGTCGACATCGGTGCAGGCAGGAAGTAAGGAAATAAAAAAAAAAAAAGACAGGAGGGAGGAGGGCAGAGCAGACAAAGAGAAGATTGTTCTCTGGGGAAATTCAGAGGAGATAGAGCAGATGATGAATAGATGGACGGATATAAAAAATTGTGATTGTTAAATGTCACGAAAAAGGAGGAGACTGGGGACAGTAAACTGGTACAAAGAGGTCATAAAGTGAAACAGAAGGAAACAGCCCCAGTAAAGACAGAAAGAGATAATAAAGATGGGTGAGGACGGGGCTTGTGAGAGGAAGCACAGTAATATATATATATATATAACAGTGACTGACATCATGGATGGGTGAAAAGTGGGAGAAAGAAGCTGGTAATGGACGAGGAGGGTGGAAACAGAAATAAATGAGCAGAGCAGCAGATGTGATGGACAAGGAGAAGAAGAAGAAGAGGAAGAGGAGGAGGAGGAAGCTGTTAAAGGAAAAGCAAGAGAGGAGGAAGAAGAGTAACTAAAGTCAACGGACACTCGACAGGGACTTAAACCAATAACAGCACTGTTAATTTCTTATCGGAGATATTAATCTGCAATTATGTTCCATTAAATCCAAGGCTCTACATCAACTGGAGGTTTCCTGCAGGACAACGGAGACAAGATAAACAGATTCTTACTGTGAACTTACTCCGATTATTAGACGACTGGTGAAATATTCAAAATGAAACAAAACTGCACAAATAAAACAAAGAATTGCCTCTAGATTCCTCTGACTTTATATTAGGAATCTTAACACAAAATATAGATGCTCACATGCATATACATTTGTGTCTGTGTTTTCATTTAGATGCACAATGTGTCACCCCATCGTGCTGTTTCTCTCTGAATTATAACATCATATAACATCTCTCAATTATCGCTGTCATCCATGTGAAGATAATAAGTGACCATGTACCGACTGCACAAAAACTACCCGTGTTGTTACAGAACGACCGTTCTGTCAAATACTATTTGTAGAAATGAAATAAAAAGACACGTATTAGTGTAACTTGAGCAAACAAAAAATTTCTGTTTGTTGTTTTGTTTTGTTTTTTCATCCAAATCAAAACATCAGTTTTTACCCGTCTGACATTTGCATTTGAACGATGAACAAACAGTGAATTAGCTGCAGCTTCGGTTTGTAGTTCCCTTCAGTCTGGATCTGACAGATCTGGTGCAGTGTTGTTACTGTTCAACTTCTGTTTCATCCGTTTTCATGTTTTATAAAAAAAAAACAAAAACAAAAGTGAAGCATGTACACACCACACTGAAGTCCAGATTCTGCTCGATCCACTCCTGACCGTCCTTGAACTCCTCGTGGAGACCCATGATGTACAGCGTGTCTAAAGCATCCACGATGGTCGCCCCGAGCTGGGAATTACCTGCACAGGAGACACAGTCAAAACAAACAGGAAATTTAGATTCATTCATCCAGTCACGCACCAGCCAATTTGTTTCAGAGGAAAAAACCTGCACCGGTGGGAATTATGAGTCGAAAACTAATCACAAAAACACAATGGGCCTCATTTGTGGAGGAGAAAACTCACACATTTGTTGCACTGGAAAAATGAAGAAATTACATTTTAATATATACAATTAAAAACTTTCACTGCACGTCCAGCAGACACAGAGCAGCGGAAACCGGCAGGAAATGTAAATCCACATAGAAAGAGCTGCACAGTGTTGACTGACAGTCGTGTCCAACTGAGACGATGACAAACCACCGAGGAAGTCATAACAACATGACGCGAATCACAACATCTGTGCAGTGTTGTCCCCCGACCAGCATGAGGTGCTGTGACATGAGGTGACTGGATGAACAATGAGCGATCACGATGACTCGGTCTGTTCGGTCCTCTCTGTTTATTAAACTCCTTCTCTCCTTACTTCAGACTCTTCCAGTCTCTTACTCCTGATGTTTGTTTACTTTCTCTTCCCCTGAAGTATTGAAAATCCTCTCCCTCCTCCTCCTAATAATAATCCCCTGTCCACTGCTCTCAGCGTCACCAGAGGAGCTGGTGAACGAGTGTGAGTTAGTGAAGAGAGAAGAGACACACACAAGGAAACACAACACTACTGACTATAACTTATTTAATAGAAAGTGTCAGGAAAATCTTATCTTATCTTATTTATCATCACTATAATAATATCTACTGCAGCTCGGAGGAATCAAATCAAGTCTGTGTTATTTGTTTGGTGCCAGTTGACAACTGAAGTGACTTCAAAGTACTTTTCAAATAATAATACATTTTATGCATAATACACTTTATATCTATCATTAAAGTGCAAAAGAAAACATCATTACACATTAATAACATTCATGAAATAAAGAAAAGCGTCATCAGAAAAATGAAAAAGCAGGTGAGTTTGATCAGTGATTACACTTCCAGAGGGAGGGGGGGGGGGCAGCGCAGATATTCAGGAGGATATTGACTTTTATATGAAAAGTTGCATGAAAAAAAATCCCAATTTCCTGCAATTAAAACCTTGCATGTTGATCGTTTCCTCGTGTGAACTTCATCTGAAAGTTCAGGAAGCCGCCACACGACTCCAAACTGCCGTAAAAGTGAGGAATGCTCAGTCATCTCTGTCAAGGATCAAGGTTAAAGTGAATGTCAGTCATTACTTGATATATATAACCTGTGTCTGTCAGCCTGCGTCTGTGACAAGCAGGACGTCCAACTTAATTACACAAGTCTAGTCAATTAGATTAATACCTCGCCGCGGAGATGGCACAGTAAGCTAATTAGCGCAGTGTAAAATAGCATCATAAAACGATAATATGCCTCAGTCGCTCCAGCGTCATGGTTTGAAGATCAGGACATTGTGGTGACTGTGGATTGTGATTCTGGTCACGAATGTGAAGCAGGAGAGAAAAAAAAAAAAAAAGAGTCCAAATTAAAGCAGAAGCCACAAAACTCAACCTCCACCCCTCCCCCCTCCCTGTAAACGTGTGATTATTTCGGGGGCACCACAGACATAAAATGTTACTTCCTGCTCCTTTAATTAAGCCGCAGCTCCTCAAGTCCTGTTGGTTCTCCTCACTGTTGTACTCCCACTGTTTATCTTTGTAATGCTGCCACAGCTGAGGTCAGCAGCTCTCTAACTCCAGCTCTGGGGCTTCTATCTCCTAATGGTGCACAGCCATTAAAGTTAAGCTGATTTAAACACTACAGACTTTGAAAAGGTATCGTCACCAACCAACACATCCACCTCGGTGTGGGGAGATTGGACCATCTTTGACCTTCAGCCTGGACTTTGTTATGTATCTTACTTTTGAGTTGAACCTTTTCATTTGTAAAAGTTTCATTAAATGATTCACTTTAATGTTTGTCCCATGAAAATGTTTCACTCGTCTTCATTATTGTGAAGCGTATCTGTCATTTTTTTAAGGGATGACCCTGATGATGGGCCAATTTTCATTTCAAATACTTTAATTATGAAGCTTCAGCTTGTACAGATAACCACAGCCAGTGAGTCAGTGCTTCCTTTGTGTAATCAGATAACAACTCCAAACATGTAGGAGACAGGAAGAACAAAAAGAAACATCCAAATTACACTAAAAATTCAAAATACATGATTGGTAGTTATGTAGTGGAGTCCCGCCTCCTGTCTTGTTTTGTTCACCACACTGAAACAAAACCTGTCGACCATGTGGAAGTTTCACAGTATAGATGAAGCCGATAAAAACGTACACTATCTTCAAAGCATGCCAAAATGATGGGTATCGGTTATGGATCGGCGGGATCCCTGGTGTGTTTGTTTCTACAGTGAAGTTAACAGCAGATAAAGTCTTGTCATCACATGCAGCTGATTCTATGGTGCGATAGTAGTAACGCTAATGAGACACTCTCAGCAGTGCAAATGTGTGGTATTTGTACCATGTGATGGTGCACTGGTACAAACCACACGTGCAGTTTTAGATTGACTGATAGACTGGCTCCAGTCGGCCCAGGACCATCACTAATGGACTACTAATGCACGCATTCCTGCTTTATTTAATAGTGGCCTTCTAATATGATTTATTATTATTGATTGCATTTCTCTAATTGTGCTCTGAGTATAGGTGAAAACCAAACAGTATTACCACGACGTTACAAAGTCTTAATGCTGCTGGATCAATATTTCCTTCCATTTATTTAAAGAATAATGTCTTACCAACAAACTGGGACTTAGGTTTAAGTGAGGCTCCACATTAATATGTAAAACAATGCAGCAAGGTGTTCCAGGATCTCATCAGATCATCTCAGTCCCCATCTATCACTGCTGCCTTGTGCTGCGCTCGGTTCACTTTGATGCATGTAAATTAACGGCACATCTCTGTGGTAAAAGTCGGCGTCACTGCCCTTTAAATTCTTCCTCGTTTCATATCAGCTTCAAGCGAGTGCTGTCGGGGTTCCTGAGCCTCCCCGCCATCCCCGCTCTTATCTGCGGCTCCATTCAAAAAAGAGAAGAGCGCCTGGCTTTATGCAGGAGCTGCAGCGTTATTATCATTATAGACAGGAACCGCTAAATCACTCTAAAAATACACTGCAGTCAGGCAGGCACGGCTGATAGCAAGATGCCCTGGCCGCCTGCCGGATCTTGACAGATTGGCCCGACTGTTGGTGGAACAGAGCCCCTCTGCTGCACCACACAACCCCTATCTCCCTCCCTTCTGTCACTTTCATCACCTACAGGTCCGCTCCAGGCAGTCTCAGCAACGCGAGGCCTGTCAAAGTTCTCCAGTCAGAGAATTTCCGTTTGATGTCCATGTTTCACTTCATCTACGTTCACAGCAAAACGACACACGCTCAGCATGCGCCCAACATCACTGGATACGACCAAAATGTGGTATTAATGTTACATAATGGAGCCATGTGTTTGTTTTGTTTTTTCTTGTTGTCCTGGTGTCATCCCAGAAATCCTCACCATCAGTTCACCCACAGCCTCTTACAGGAACTTAAGACCAGCTCTTTTTAAGAAGGAAGGCGAGGCATGAGATCAGAAAACCTGGCCTCTTGCTGCTTTTGTGTTGAAATGTCGACACCTGAAACTCAGAAGGGGCCGAAACACGGAATAGATACCCACATCCTGGACTGCAGTCTGTCACTGATGATCCGGTGCAGACAATAACTGCACAATGCAAAGTAAATTAGATCCATCTACCTTATGGGCCATGGGTGTGGACTCAAACCCTGACACTTGACTGGACTCCATGTTTCCTTTGCCAGGCCTTGAAGGACACACAATGACAAGAAAAAACATGAACCCAGGTAAAAACAACAACCCAACACAACCTTGTTAAACAGGTCCGGGTGCAGCTTTGCAAACTTCTGTCTGCAATCAGCTTCTGCTAATGTCATTAGAGAGGGAGACAAGGGAGTGAATCTTCTCTCCTGTCTCGTCCCAATCCCACAACAAAACAACAACAAAAAAACCTAATCCTGTGCCCTCCCCAACGCTGAGGAGTGACTCCTGTCCCTTCCCCTGGAGCTGAGGGGTCATGTATTAATCTAACATTAATAGGAAAACAAGGCAAATATGTCTGTCGATTTGCAAATGCCTGAGTTATTGGTGATCACTCTGAAGATTGCCAATCATGGTTCACGTGATCCTTTCTAGTGCCAGAACGACTGGCACTGTGTTTATAAGAAAGAAAACACTAAAAATGTGTTCATACACTTTTTCCAACATATAATCAATATGTAACAATCAATAGTTCTTGTTCGTTTAAGGTCTTCTTTACCTCACCACCCGGTGTCATGTGGTGACGCGCCTTTATCAGCTGATGTTACCTGGTGACGCTTCTGACAAAGATGGATGACGGCCGTCGAAACGTGTCAAGGTAAAGAAAACCTGAACTGTCTGAGATAAACAAACAAGAACTCAGATAAACAAACAAGAACTCAGATAAACAAACAAGAACTCTTGATAATAACCCAAAAGATATAATGAACAATATGAGCAGTTAAAACATGCAGCTGTCTGTTGATAGTCAGGGTCTCCACCTGTGTTTCTACGGCCCAGCTACGTCCACTTGGACTCCACTGAGTGGCTCAGTTACATAACCTAGATATGGTGGCACATCTCTGACCACCTCCTGGTGACTGGGCTGAAGCTCCGACTAAAACTACACATAAATGCAGGTTGATTCCACTTATCTTCTGCTCTGATCATCATGTATTACATTTCTGCCTCCACCCCAGTCGTCATCTCAGTTGAAAGTTGAACACAAAAGAGGATGTGAATGTGCAGCTCGCTCGCGTTCCTCTGACTGCAGGGTGGATGTGTTTCTCCGACCTTGAGATGTTCAGCTCACTTTGATGTTTTTTCATACAACCTTGTGATCACACCTTAGAGTCGCCCTCCTCCTTCCTTTCCTCTCCTTTCTGCTCCATCACACCCTCCATCTTTTCATCTGCCCCTCCCTCCTTCTTGCTAACCATCTGTTTGTTCTCATTCATCACTGTCTTGCTCCTGTTTTTCCTAATCTGTCTTTGATCGCTCCATTCAAACCATGACGTGAGGATACAGCTTTAACCTTCTGGAGCCGATTTCATTTTTCGTGCAGCGTCCTCCTCTCGGTCAATCCCCCCCCCCCTTGTTAATCTGGCTCAACCCAGCCTTTACCTGCAGTCTCTGTTCATATCTGAGCTTGTATTGTTTCTCTGTCATTCTTGTCAGCACGGGCTGTCTGTCGCTGTCTGTTTCCACCATCCTCGCTGCATCTGAGTGCTGCACAGCCTTTCATACAGAGCCAAATGCAAGCTGAATTGGCACTTCCAGGAGGTGGGTTTAGGGTTGCCAGGCACTGCTTATCTGAGACAAATTGGCCAGGATGAGGTTTATTTATTTGGGGAATTATCGCCAAAGCTTCATGCACACGCACGCACGCGCACACACACATACACACACAGAAAGCCTCGGATGAAAATTCTCTCACTCTCTTAAATATACGATCCTTTTCCTCTGATTGAATTCACACCACACATCTTCTCTCTGCCTCAACTGAACTCTCCAACTTCCTCTCTCCATCTATCACAATCTCACCCCCCACTCCCCCACCGTCTCTCTCTCTGACACTCCCCCTCTCTCGGTCCCTGTGTCAGTTTTACTAGACGACAGGTTTCAGACCCTTCAGAGTCTGAACTCGCACGAGGCAGGAAAATGTGATGACATTATTCAGGCTCCGTCTTGTAAACTGTCGGCTGTGGGACAGCAGGAGATGATGTGAGAGAGATCAGGTGTGTGTTGCTGTGTGTTTCGTCATGTTGCATTTGGTTTTCGTGTTTGTACAGAAAGACGGAGGAGGAAGGTGTCGTGACTGTGTCGAGTGGCTGAAGTGAAGTTTTTAACTCGACAGGAACATCGATCTGGACTGAGCTCCAGTGTTGTCACATCTCTGGGACTCGCTGTCTTGAGTGTGCTGACTTGCAGGTTTTCCTCCACCTACTCTGCAGCACTGTGCTTCTCCTCGTTGCTCCTCCTGCACACATTCACCCAAAGTTATATGCAACACTACGAATTGTAAATGTACAGATGAGCAGTAATACAGAACATTAGAGTCTAATTTACTCATGAATACTGTGCATTATCCAGAATAACTGGGACAGTGACTCCTATAAACTGTTGTTTTTTTTTCCTTATATACAATTTTCAGTGCTGTGGAAATTGAATTATATTCACCTCCACTGCGCCGTACTGCCTGTGCATGGAGGGTCACCGCCGCAGGTAAGTGAGGAATAAAAAAGTTTTTAAACTGGTTTTTGGATTAGTATCAACAATAAACAGTGAACTCCTCTATTAAGTGCTAAGATACATAATGTCATGTCAGGTGAAGGCAAAAAGACAAATTAAAGATCAGCCAACAGTACATCTGGTTATTAACATTCACAGAAAGTTTTGTGTAACTGTAGTGATTACTGTGTTGTTTCTGTATTCAGCTCCAGCCTCGCAGCCTTTGTTCCACCCCTCGTCAGATTAACAGATAATTCGCACTCACTGTCACAGGCTGTTACACTGCTTTGGTAAAATATCGTGTTGCAGGCATCAAACCCCCCAAAATCCTCCTCCTCATCCTCCTCCTCCTCCTCCTCCTCCTCTATGGCTCCAGATCCACTGTGCACTGCTTTTCAGCCTGGTTTCTAATGAGCCCAGCGGCGAGATAAGACAAAACCAGTCCAGGTCCCCGGGCTGGGCTGATTCAGACCAGACTGGCTGCTGGTGAACAACTGGTTACCAACTTATTTGGCAGCAGCCTGAAACATCTGCTGTGTTTTGTTTTCTGCCTCTACGGACTGGACCTTCCCCTCAACATGAGCTAAACCCTGGCCTGACAGCTCGACTCCAGGACCGGTGCCAACGGGTCTCAGTCGGCACAGGTTTTTTTTTTTTTTTTTTTTTTTTTTTTTTTACTGTAGAGTCATTCAATCCACAGCCTGCACATGAAAAAAAGAGTAGAAGAAGACAAACCAAACCAATACATGGAGCTATTGTTCTCTATAACTCTGCCTATGGAGTGCATGAGTAAAGTAGAGACTTAAACCATGAAAGGTTCACCTCGACTGTAAGTCCAACTAAATGCCAAGCAGGGATTAGACTGAATCACACAGCTCAGAATCAACAGGCTCTACACAGACCTATATAATACTCACACAATAATTCTACAGTGCATCTTTGTTTGTATGGTTATTCGCTCAGGAGCCTTTCACTGCTGAGGATTACTCCATTTTTTCTGCTCTTTCAGTCCTTGCAGTGCTCTTCCAGGCAGCGGGACTTAAAAAGCACTTGTGAATGTAAAACAGATTTGACGCAGATAATATGAAAATATAATAAAAACGTTATATGTTTCTATAAGGCAACAGTCTCCAACAAGGACACACAACAAGGACTACACAGAATCCACAAAGAACATTTTCCATCTCTTTACCATGTGAATTATCCATCTGTCCGACTGCGACAAGAGAAAACGTGGGTTTCGAGCTGTTAACCAGGGGAGTAATTGCCTTCTTGATTTCTTTTGCACAATGTGTTCCTGCAAACTACAGTCTTTAAAATGTCTCCTCCGAGTTCCCATCACATGCAGCGGCTCTGCGGTGATTAAAATACAGTGGAAGTCACTCATATGGATCAAAAAGCTTCAGGCAGGATCGTTGCTGTATAAATGACATTTGTTTACAATGTTCATTATGGGACTTTTCAACCATGATCATATTTGGGGGAACAAAGAGCATTGAAAACTGCTGCTACTGCCAGCTGTCATATGCTTTCTGCTATCTTATTCCCACTGATTCCTCTGATGTCCATCGCTGCCTGCTCCTCCTGCACAAGTGCACTGTGATCACTATAAAGCAGGTTCCTCAATGCACTGCAGCTTAAGAAAAGACATGCAATGACACATGCAACACTCACAACCCCTGTGCAATGTGCATGTTGAACTCTAAGGGCCACCGTAGTTTCCTCTGTATCTAGTGCAGGGTGTTTAAAGTGGGTCTACGTAGCTGACAGATTAATAGAAAGAGTGACTCAAAGTTGCAAAGTTGCTTGGAAGAACAGTGAATTTGCTCAGCATAGAGTAGATGGGAGGACAGGACGGGGTTTTCATGTACTTGCCAGCTTAGCCAGAGAAAGGTCAGCAAATCCCTCAAAATCCAGCAGTATGTACAGACACAGGGCCGACTGAGCGGGATATTCAGAAACCTAATTACATCAACTGGTCAAAAGGAAATACACGCAGATGTGCAAAAAGCAGATGCATCACTGTTGCAGTTCATTGGTGCTGATGCTCCTCAGCATCACCTCACACCTTCCCCACATCACACAAGTGTGTTTCCTCTCTCTCACTTTCACATCGCTCTCAGATGTTTGGGTTTTTTTTTTTTTTTTTTTTTTTTTAACACCACTGTGGTTTCTGTTTCCTCCTCATTCAAACCCTCTCACAGTCACCACACAACCGCAGTGTAAAGAAGGTTCTAATGGAGTAATATGAAAAGCGTTACACTGTAAGTCCGTAACTACCATTAATATGTACTGAATGCAACACTTAAAAAAAAACAATGACATAAATAGGACATCTGTTGATCATATAAAATGAGGCAGGTCGAAGAACCGACCAGGTGAACAGAGAAAGTCCTCTTCTCTCCCTGAAGCAGCTCCCTTGAGTCGCCAACAGGCCAGTTATATCAATATTAACAGAAACTCTAGCCGCTCCAGCTGCATTGTGGGTACTGGTTCCATCCAATTATTCGGTGGCACAACAATTTTTGAGAAATTGTAGGCAATACAAAGAAAAAAAACAAGGACAACTAAAGCCTGCAGGTGTAAACTTACAAGGTGATTCATCAAACTTCACCCCCCCCCCCTTTTTTTTTTTGTTACTCTGTTTGAGGGGCTTATGTACATTCCTGCTGGAATCAGCAGCAGGCAAATCCCCCTGTTTCCTGCTGTCCAATTTGGCACCAGCAACCCTGCTGAAAGTTTAATCTGAAAGGAGAGGGATGGAGGGATGGAGGGATGGATGGAGGAGGGGGGGGGGTGCGTGACCGAGTCGAAGAGTTCTGAAGGAAATTTGACATATTGTTGGGAGCAAGAATTCAATTCTCAGCCCCCTTTGTCTCATTTGCACTGCAAATGTGCAACCACAAGTCTGCAGAGTTGGAGATGATGTAGTGGGCTCACTTATCAAGATGGACAGGCACCAGGCACTGACACCAGGAGCAGATGGGGTTCATACAACACGCTCTAAAGATGCCCAGTGGTGTGGGTTTCTGAAGATATGAGCCTAATTCACCTCATGGGACACCACATCCAAGACCCTGACAGAGCCAACTTGCTGTACTACTGTAATAAAGGAACAGTGCTGCTCCATCACGTCCATGTGTGAGTTACTTTAATATCATGTATAGAGCCATAAAATGCATCTTTAAGAGCCTTTTATCTGGGACTCAGTTTCATACAAGCTTCCAAATCATGATTATGCATACAGCCCAAAGTCATAAATCATTTGTCCTAGGCAGGCTGCACGTTAGATGTGATTCGGAGATCCAGATCATACCCAACCTCGAGTCACATCAGGCAGCCTCAGACAGAAACACCCACTATGAGAGTGAACAGACCAGGAAGCGTCAGACGTTTCGTACTTGGATGTTACTGAAGTCACATTGATCACTCGAGTGTCTCTGAGATCTAACAGAGTCCTCAGAATCTGCATCCTTGCATCCTTGCATGATGCAGAAAGGCAAAACAAAAATGTACCAGGAACAAAGGGAGGAATTTCGGCAGGGGTGGGAACCCCTGAGAGACCAGTGCTGCAAAAACTCCCTCAGCACAAATTCCAACCAGCAAATCTTCCTCCTCCATCGTCATTGTTGTTTTCCCCTTCCTCCTTCCATCCCTGATCTCTGCTTCCCTCCCTTCTCCTTCCTCTCCTCCTCCTTCTCTCATGTAGAAAGCAGCTTTGAGCCCCAAGGCAGTCATTATGAAGTGATCATCAGTGAAACCTCTCACCCTACTCCTCATCCACCCCCCCCTCCTCCACTTACTGCTGTAGTCTTCATCAAGACATCTGGCTCTATGTGTTGGGCTGGGAAGAAGAAAAGCCAAGAAGCTTAATGTGTGGTTCTCTTGTTTTCGGTTTTGTTTGTCCAACAGGGGAAATCACTGCATTCATTAACTACTGTAGATATTAACCTACGAAGCACTATTTTACCATTAGCAGTGAAAACATGTGTTGGTGTAATGGCATAGTTTTTAATCAGAGCCACAGCTACGAGCGTGTGAATGTGAAAAGTGATGAAGAAGTGTTCCTGGGGTGGGATTGAGACTCATCAACCAAACACCCCTTAAGGTTGTAGACGAAGTTATCTTTAAACCCAGAGAGAGCAGATGGGAGATATAAAACCCACTGTTTCCTTGTGCAGAAATAAAACAAATCAACAAGTAGTCCACAATAAAAAGAAAACTAATAAAAAAGTCGAGGTCGTGTATCTCTGCTGGGAAACAGTGGATTGCTGTCTTCTGGTTGGCGATGGAGTTTCTGCCCAAATTGGAGGAGGTAAAGTATCTCGAGGTGTTGCTGGAGATCGACAGGCAGACCACTGAGACCACTGTGCTGAAGAGGGAGCTGAGCTGGGAGGCCAAGCTCTCGATTCACCGGTCAATCTCTGTTATGGGAAGTAAATAGTGAGCAAAAGGATGAAATTGCGACTGCAAGCTGCTGAAATGCGTTTCATCTTTGGAAGTATCGGGTACTACAGCTGGGCAATATGGCCTTAAAGTAAAACCTCAAAGGAACCACTCATATTAAGTTTAAGGCTGAGTAGCTCGTATCTGGGGTCGATTGTCTTCATAATGTTGATGAATCCAGGCTTTTCAACTTTATAGACAGGCACTATATCATTGGTAATCTGTACTGTCCTTCCACTGGGACCACTTCTTTTCATGTGGGGAAACTATGGGAAAACGATTCTGCTAACAGTAGCTGCTTGTTAGCATCATTTTAAAGGCTGCCGTTGCCTTCTGCAGCTCACAGGGAAATACACTTCTCCCACTCAGCTGCTGCTCCTGTTTGAGATAAAATGAGGATGATTGAGTCGTGCTGCTGCTTTTAGTTGAGTTTAGACAGTGGATCGGCTGCAATTAGACACTAAAAACCAGACGAACCACTTCCAGACGACTGAAGAAACACTGATCTCTTCACTTTTATTAGCTCATGCTGCCATGTCGATGTTTTACCCTGTACCTGAGGAAAATCTCACATTACTAAGAACGCCAGAAGAAGTGGTGGCAGCTCTGTACCTTAGTTACCTAATTCTGGCCTGGGACTTTCTTCTTTGATGGATGGATGGATGGATGGATGGATGGATGGAGGTGATATCATCTACCAACAGGAAACCAATGCAAACTACCACTGTTTTATATCGAGTCTTTCTCACCTTTGCCTTTTTAAAGTAACCAATGTTTGGAGCTGTGTCGTTAGAGGGAACAGCTGTGATAAAAAATGTATGCATTAATGGGGCAGCAAAGTGCTCTGGGTAAAAGCATTCAGCTGACAGCCTGGTGCATTCATAAAGTTTCAGATAATCACCGAGGAAGTACTTAAAGATTACTGTCTGCAGGTTGCTCAATATCTTGCCTTGCAATCAATCCGTCCTGATGCTGCACAAAGAGAGCACTTTATTTCAATAAGGTCTCACATTCTCGAGCAAAAGATGATCTGTACGTCTTAGTTTTTCAGAATTACACTGCAGTGCTGATTTTCATAAAGCAGGTTGGCATTTTCTCTTCCCACTCTCTTCCTTTCCCCAACATAATAACTGCATTAAGTGAGAGATTGACTCTTTCCATTCAGCTCCGTCTCTCCCAGCCTTGTGTGTCTTGTTTCTGCAATGTCCTTCAGAATAATGACTGAACACTTAAGCCTGATTTATACTTTAACGGCTACTTTGCAGTGTGTCAGAAGGGGGTTACAATCAGACCATGCACAGAAACCCCCCAGGCACAGAGCTCAGAGGCGTGATGTGGACATGGCAGTCATGGGATTTCATGTTTGTTTGGATCCTGTTGGGATGTTGTCAAGCTGAGCAGCCGGAAAAAACACTTAATAATAATTCACATTCAGTGTTGGAAATAAAGTTCGGCTACAATCTCGTTTTTTTTCTAAGGTCTTGATCCTGAATTGTGGATCCCCCGACTCTTTAGAAACACATAAATACACCATTTATGTTGTTTTCCTCTCCTGTGTCTGAGTCATTAGTCCTCACCCATGGGTGCATTTCCATGGTGCTGCTGTGCAACCCTTTTTCCTGGATGCAATGTACTGTTTTGCCCTGGGAGTCAATCGTACGAAGACATGACCTAGATGCTCTGGGGGGGGGGGGTAAACGGCAAAGCTACATGACTGTGAGCAAAAAGAGGACTTCTGACTTCATGGTTACCACGGGATCCACGTGAACCCTGCAGAGATCTCGCCCTAGGGAATTAATATCAAATAGCTCTGCAGAAGATTACACTCCTGAGTGTGTATTGATTAGAAAAGCTGGAAATCAAAGCAGCATTTGATGGTGTGGTATTGTGGTTCTAAAAGGTTTTCGGATGAGGCGCTTTCTCAAAGAATCTATGCTGATTGCAACAGGTATAGATTATTACCCAACAAAGAGTGGCTCATGGCAAAATGGCAAACTTGTAGCTAGGTGTCTCTGATGCAGGTCCATGTTGTTGTTGAACATGGTTTCGTGGTGAAAGTATGTCAGAGCTTCAGGTATCGTTGTGTTTACAAGATGCATCCTCGAGAACTAGACTAGAGCTATGTCTTCAGAGTGATTGGAGGATACAGGGAGTCACAATTGGAAAGGGAGGAGTCGGGGTTAGCTGGTTAGCATGCTAACTTCAGCAAAACAACAGATATGTTTGATGCTGAACTCAAAAGTGTTTCCTTTAAACAACTGTTGATGCTAACACTGACTATGTAGCATTAGCAAAAGTTACAAATAGTTTCATTAAAGACGAGTAGAAAAAAGAAAATTAAAGTCTATAAGAGCTTTCCTGAAAAGCTGACACAGCAACAGAAGGTATTCACCTTACAACAGCATTTCTGTGATACTTGAAACTTACACTAAGTATAAACTGACAGATCGTCTCTCTGGGCAACATGATGCACAAACAGCCAATGTAATCCTGTAATGGACAAAGCGAGCCCCATGAATAATGAGTAAGCTCGCTCTCTCTCTATCGAGTGCTGCTCCAGACAGAAGGGCCAGGTGTCCAAACTTCACCCCAGTTTTGCATCATCATCTATCGCCTCCTACCAAACAGGCCTCCAGCTACTACATGCCTGAGGCGGTCTGCGATATGATTTACTGTGAGCCACGTCAAACTGCCGGTGGGAGAGGGAGAGAGTGAGAGAGCCATGTGCCCGAGAATTGAGAGATTCAACACATGCCGGCGTAGATTAAAACCATCACACGGAGAGAGGAAACCAATAAAAGCACCAGCAGTCACTGGGTGGAGCGTGCAGGGCAGGAATCACTCGGACTCACCAGTGAAGACAAGATTAAATCCCGGGAAGCGTCTCCAGTGAAATCACGCAATGGTACAAATCCAACAAAGGAAGCAATGCAGGGAAACTAACAACAGTCGTGATCGTCTATGCAGAGATGAATCTACCGTCTTATTTATACTTTTTTTAAGAAACTAAAGTAAAACTAGACCAACTGAGAAAAACAGAGGAACCTTTTGTTTGTAAACTGCTCTGACCCCAGAGGGACTGGGAGGCAGCGGTATGGACTTACACTCACACTGAAGTCCTGATCAGTGTAAACCGACCCACATCTCCAGAGAGCATTTTCCAGCAAACACTGGAGGAGTGTGTTTAAAGATCAGAGCCAGTGTGCTGTCCATCCAGAACAAACAAGGCCACTTCAGCTGCCGGTGAAGCCCCGGCCTTTTGCTTCGCCTGACCCACAACCTCGACCGGGGTCAAACGCTTTCAGCCAGAGTCAATGGTGGCTGATGCTCTTCATACAATTACCCATGGGCAGAGTAACAACATAGAGATGAATAGAGATGCCTATCATCTACCCAACCAGTGGCACTGCTGAGGACAGAGAGGCTGTGTGATCAAAGCAGGAGCCACAAAAAGGAGTCGTGTAACTGGCAGTGTGTGGCAGGAGTTCAAAAAAGCAGCTTACTGGGCCTGCAAATAACACTGACTGTTACTATCTATGAGTACTTTACCCACTGGGTTATTTTTTGGGGGGTATTTCTGCCTTTATTATGACAGGAGAGTAGAGAGAGACAAGAAAAGTTAGCGAGAGAGAGAGAGGGGATGATATGCAGCAAAGGGCCACAGGTCGGACTCAAACCCAGGCAGTGAGGACAAGTCCTATGTGGTATTAACTCAACATTAATCAAGTCTGTTGAATGACCTGAACATGGAGGAGCAATGGTTTGATGTATATTAGTAACAGTATAAGACTCTTGTTTATAGCCTTAAATATCTAATGTGTAAAACTGCAATAGAGAAAGAAGCTAAACTTTTTCTCAAGGTACCTCCTTCTCTGGAAAATCACTTTATTGTCATGAAGCTGCACAAGATGAAAATAAAGACCGACTTCTAGTAAAGCAGAACAGCAGGTGTCTTTCCCTCCACCAACTCCAATCAAAGGAATTGGCATTAATGCTTCTGCATAGTCCAAAATAACTGAGTCTACATGTTGTCGTAGCCTCGGCTCGTTCCCTCAGTCACTCAACGTCTGCAGATAACATAATATTTTGTCTTCTTCATATTCCAACATGTGCAGTTTTTTCTTTCCAGCAGTGTCAGGGCAGTCACTCCCCCAACGAGCAGGACCCAGATCTGACTTCATGAAATGATGTGAGATTATCATCATTTTAAAATGAGCCTTGATCTGTGTCAGCAGGGGGTCTTTGCTGCGTCCAACGCTGCTTGACCTGCACTTTTTCTTAACCCGGCTTGAATGTGTTTTTTTTTTTGTTTTTGTTTTTTTTTCCTTCTCCCCTTTACAAGGCCGAGCGTTATCCTTGCTTGAACCGCTTACCCTCGAGACAAAGGCCGCGTTTGTGGCTGCGCTCAAAATCAGCTCTACTCATTCTCCACACAGTAGAAGAAGAAAGAAAAAAAAAGAGGACAAAACAGGGTCAGGCAGTGAGCTCGAGTTTATCTGAGCCTGGTGCCACAATGAGCGCCCCAGTCCTCCTGTTACCATTCTGGCCTGTCCTGCCTGCTCTCTGTGGACTGATTAAGACTGAAGGCTGGAAGGTGTGGAGTGAGCACACACAGCTTCAGCCTTTGTGTCTTTAACAACTGTGTGAAAGGCCAATGGGCAAATGGAGCAAACTGTATTCAAACTATTGTGATGCTTGTGTCAGGCACCAAGATAGGACTGTACCAACTTGGTTAGCAGAGGGAAGTATCTTTACGTCTGTCTTCAGCTGCTGACGTCAGCTGCACATCTCAACTTAAAACAAGTGTAATGTCCGTCTCAGATCAGCCTCCCCTTCACTTTAAATGACGAGGCATCAAAGCGATTTCATTCCACAACACACAGTCGACCAACAGTCACCATTTCCATCCAATCACTCCGCCTTTGTGCATGTGTGTGTCCCCTGCGGTGCTATCTGTCAATGCTCCTGATAGTTACAGCAACGCAGCAGCATCTCCAATACACTACTACTCTGTCAAAGACACACACCCAACCACACACACACACACACACACACACATACATGCACAAACACAATCAATACAGCCAAGTTCTGTAGGAGGACAGGATACACCTCATCAATAATGGAAGTGTGTCTTGTGAGGAGTCTGAGATTTGATTCTTTGCCTGGTATCCCACCCAGTGACAAATAACCTGCAGATAGCCAGACTGGTCTCAGCCATTACAAGGAGGCAGGAGGACACACACACACACACACACACACAGAGGAACGCCAACAAATGGAAGCACACACAAACAGCATCTATCTACCATTTAGCAGCGGCTCATAAAATAACACGGGCGCCTCTGGCCAATTTGCCAGACGGAACATTCCAATTTGACACAAAAGCCTCATAAGCATGCATCCTCACACACACACACACACACACACACACGGAGCAATCTAAGGCACAAACACACACACATACACTGAAACCCCGGGAAGCACACGAGTCAAACTGGCTCAACTCATAAACAGTGAGACAAACAATCATAAAACAATATGCAGGAGTCTTGACATCATTATAAATAAAATACTGATTATTCAGACTCTAAATTTACAATAAGCAACAAATCTATTAATATTTAGAGTTTCTATGAATTAGAGATGAGAGAACATACTGATCACTGAAATTATTACGTTCAGGTATTTACCCTCCTTCATTAAATATGAAAGGAGGCTGAAAATCACAGGTCTGCTCTGCAGCCGTCCTGAAATGTGTGTTTCTCCTCTATGATACATATTCTACATCCCCGGGCAGAGCTCCATGGGAAACACTAGTGGAGAAACAGCTGGTCAGGTAACCGTGATTTGACACAACACCGACAAGCACCGAGAGCAGGTAGCACGTCGCTGCAGGAGAAGCAGGTCCGTGGAGCTGACTGGTCGATTCTCATCACGTGACATGCAGTGCACTTGCTGGCTTAGAAAAAGTTGAGATTTTTCCTCTGTGTGCCGCAGACATGCAGGAAAAAACAGGCGCGACGCCCTGTCGGTGTCTAAACCCAGCAAAGCACTTCTCACTTAAAGAAAAGAAAAACATATATATGAAAATGCATTAAAATCAAATGTATTCCATTGTGATTTATTTGTAGTGGCTCCACAACTGCAGCAGCAACAACTTATTTAATATTTGAAATAAAATGTAGAAATAAGCATCTACAAAACCAAATAAGTACAAAACACTGGTTTAAGATGATAAATCAAGCAGGAGCTACTTTAAAGTTTTCAAATTTAATACACACAAACTAGAGAATGGAAAAGGTCCCATCTCTAATATTAATACATTTACTTTTATCTTTTCAGTCAATTCATTTAGAAGTTTCAATAATTCTCTCAGTCATGACACGAGCCATCGTTCATTCATGTGTGGTTCCCTCCAGGAAACGTGCCTCCTAACTTGATCTTCTCTACGTATTTGCGCACCTCCCTCATCCACAGGGACAGCGACACGACCACAGAAGAAGACGTGATCTTGCCTGAGCACAGTAGCAGTGAAGGCCACGTGTGGGGGGAAAGATAAGTTGTGAATGGTCGGTGAAGTCGACACTGATAGCGGTGATAAAATCCTGGGGATGTGTATAACCTGCCATGTTGTCCTTCTTCAGTGACAACTTTACTTTAACTCTGCGTTTTGAGGAAGTGAAAGATGAGGAGATATTGAGAAACCTGCCAATCCAATCCCTGGATCCAGATCCACTCTTAAAGCTCTCAAACTGCTCCCAGACTAATCATAATCGTATCAATAACATCTTTGATAATTAGGATTAGAAAATCAGGATAATTTTGATTATGATTACATCAAGGTGGTGCAAAGCAATGCTAATATTCCTCAAGGCAAATAGTCGCTGGTCACTGTGGTTAACATATTAGCACTGCTTCAGATTTCCGTCTTTATGTATTTTATTAACATCTATTCAGATGAAGAGCTTCTAAGGACCCACAGAAATCCTGGTTCACTTAAGTCCAGCAACAGCTGAGGCCCACAGTCTATAATAAGTTATGGCACATACAGATTCAACCTGTCCTTGTTGTCGCTTTATGTTTATCTTTTAAGCTGTGGTTTCATTTTAAAAACTTCTATGAGCAACACACACACACACACACACAACAACGCTGGATTTGTCTGCACTCTTTAGAAGTCACTAAGACTGTCACCGCTCTGGAAATGTTCTGGGACGACTTGCAAAGGTGTGAAAACTCTCCCGGTGTGACAAGAGGAGTCCGAGCTGTGTGATCGGTGTTATCATTGACTCTGCAGCTGCAAAGGTGGATTCAAAAAACACACACACACACACACAAAAAACAAGACTGCCTCCAAAACACAAATCACAAATGATGAGCGGCTGCACTGGACTGACCTCTCTGTGGGAAAAATGATCAGCGCCGACGGCAAAATCTCTCTCTCTCTCTCTCTCTGCAAACAGAAGTCTCCCCTGCGACTGGACCCTGGCAAAGACCTGAAAACGCGTTTAACTCCCACCATCTAATGTAGAAATCTAACAGTGTAACACTTCACCGTGGGGCACATTTATTCAAGCTTAAATATTGTTAACCAGACAATGTGATTATCTTAAATCAAAGGCAGCAGCGCTGCTGACACTGTATGGAAACAGCATCACTGTGTGCTTCCAACGCGGCTCTGTTGATGTGCACAGTGGATAAAAACAAGTGAAATATTACCAATGCTTCAAAGACATTTGATGATTTTCTTTCATCTGATATTTCAGCGCTGTGTGTTCTCCGTCTGTGGTTTCATTGATCTTGCACTTGTGTTCAAAAACACTCCTCCCAAAGTGATATGCATCCCGCTGGAGGCATTATCACACAACCTTGTCCACAAGAGAAAAGACAGGGCGTGTGGGTGTGGAAGTGTGCGTGTGTTGGCGTGTGAGCAAGACAGGAATGTGTGTTTGTGTGTGTGTGCGTGCTCATGCATGCACCCATGTGTGATTTACAATGGTGTGAGCAAACTGCCAATGGGCAAAGGCAGCAGTGGGACGGAGGGGCTTGTCTGGCTTACCAAAGATATTTGTGGAATGTCCTTTCTTGGCGAGGGGCTTCAGCTCATTATGACCCCAGCCGTACTGTCTGTAGCTGTCCCACGCGTGCTTCATCATCTGAAAGAACAAAAACAACAACAACAGCACGTGAGAGCATGAAGTCACCAAACAGCGTCTCAGCCACAAATCCTGCAGCTCATATCTCCAAATAGAGACAGCAATGATGATGATGATGATGATGATGTTTTTTTTCTCTCCATTGCCATAACTGCAATTTTAGTCGCATGAGGTTCCTGTTACAATGGCTGCTAGTCAACCTGTCACTGAAACCACTGAAGGGATGAACAAATACACAAGTTATCACGTAGTATCTGAGTGTGATGCCACATAACCCAGGTGATAATGAAGCCTAATGAGGCAGAAGCTTTTGGGAAATTCAGTTTCACAGGTTGTTCACACAGACATGAAGCGCATTACATACAATGGGAACAGCCATTGGACAACATTCACAGTGCATTCACAAACACATGGCACAGCATTTGGTTTTGGGCTGTGATTTTATTTTGTTAAAAAAAAAAAAAGAGGCTGGTTGTAAGTTTTCTCCGTCCCTGACTGTAGATTTTCTTGCCAAGAGCAGCTGGTGGCGATTGTTGCTTCGCCCATCGCTGTTGTTAATAAGACAAGAGCATCCAGGAGGTAAAGATGCACTCGTCAATGACTCAGAACAGGTCGAAGATAACGACAGCCTGTTGAGTGTGTGAAATCTTAGCAGTAGCAGCATTCACAACCTGAATGAAGAGCTGCGTCCACTGCACGGTCAACCACTCATTCAAAAAAAATCACAGGCTTTGTTTGCTAGTCGGAAGCTGGAAGGCCTCAAGATGCAAATGATTATTCCCAAATGTATGGAAAATCGACAATATACGGCATCTACTGTAATTTAAGCTGTTGTCTGCCTGGTGGAGATGTACTGTAACTGTACAGCACAGTCAGTGGAGCAGAACAGGAGGGGGCAGAGTGAGGGGAGATTAACCTACAGTATTGTGGATGGCGTCATTCTCTTGGGTGGATTAAAAATGCTAAAATGGGTCACAGAAGTACTTTGGCTGCAAACTCAAGTAAGTTTATATGTGGGGGGGAAACCGTGAATACACACGTACAGGTTCATGTCGAGTGAGACACCTCCTGCCGATAAGATAAAACAATCAATAATTAATTATCAAAACCAAAGTACAAGAAAAAGTAAATGATCGTGATTCATGTTTTCTTCTTTTATTCACAGGAGCTCCAGCACACAGGAGAACCACAGCCTAGCCCAACACACACACACACACACACACACACACACACAATCACTGGAGGTTTGTCAGGCCTGAATGGGGGGCATGACCCCAAAGACTTCAATCTTGAGGCTCATGCTGCTGCATCAATGCTCGCCACACACACACACCCACACACACGTTTTGTGTTTATAAGAAGCTAACACACAAATCCAGGTATGACAATAATCACATCCAGCACTTTGTCTTTATATTTCTACTTCGGTGCATCACCTCCTCTCCCCCCCCCCCTCCCTCCCTCCCTCACTCCTGTATCTGTGGACGTTTGTCTATGGAGAGGGGAACAAAATAAGAATCTATTTTTCATATGACCTTTGAGAGGAGGCTGCAGGAGCTGTGCTCAGGGGAGGGGGACGAGGATAAAAAAGAGCAAGAGATTGTGAGATGAGCTCTGACATGGAGGCTGATGCTGAGAAGAGGCGCTCCAGGGCAAACAGAGAAGATGACACAGCTGAGGGAGAGAAGGGAGGGGGGGCAGGGGGCGGGGGGGTGGCAGCTTTTTACTGGAGCGACTGCTGCTCTCTTTCAATTTTAAAAACCTTTTCTCCTCATCATCATCCTCCTCCTCCTCCTCCTCCACAGCCCTTTCTCAAGCAGCATCAACAACCTGAGAAAAAGTACATTTCCTGTCTATGAGGTCGTGTCAGTCACTCTCTCTGGTTCTGTGGACATCTGTTGATCTACCTGGCAGCTGTCCTGTCTGTCCATCTGCAGCCTCTGCATGCTTTTCAGCTCATCATATTATTCCTATGGTGACCTTGAAGCTGCTGACCATGTTGGTTACCTACTCCTTTCGTCCTACTAGCACAAAATTGGTCGTATTGTGTTTTATTTCCTTTCATGAAATCAACATTATCATGACGATCTGGCTACTGTCGACATCATTTTTCCCTCATAATGCACCTAGTTTTTCTGTGATTCACAGGTTGTTACTGTTTGTGCACAGATATTACTCATTCTGTTAACAGATGCCACATTGAGACCTAGTCCTCTACAACGTCAACCCTCCCATTAGGCTGATTCGGTGCCAAAAAGAGCTTTCAATTGTTTACCCAGTGCTAATAAAAGAAAAGAATAAAAAAAAAAAAAACTTTTATTCAGTGAGCAATGATTTGCCACATGAATGCACCCTGGTTGGAGCAGTATTTAGAAAGCTGATTTGATGCTAATTGCTCTGGGGAGGCCTGCAAACACACAGAAAAGTGAGAAGACAAGAAGTCACTGAACAGAGGTGACATACACCTGCTGTGGTAACAGTAGGGCAGAGCTGCAAAGTGTGCAACCTGTTACAAAGGCAGGATAATGGCAATGAGGATTACTCAGTCAGTCCACTAAGAGGAGGAGGAGGAGGAGGAGGAGGAGGAGGGTGCAGAGTGAGTGAAGCGTGAGTATGCATGTAAATCTGTATTAGCCTGTCAATGTGTGTGTGTGTGTGCGTGCGTGTGCTACCTGCAGTTACTGACATGACCACTTTGTCATATTTCATTTATGAGGTGCTCAGGTGGATCGTCTCGGTAACAGCGAGGCACAGTGTGTGTTTGTACATCTGTTCCTTTTGCAATTTGGCAAAAGATCATAAGAGCTCAGAGCAGCAGAGATCCTGAGTTGGCTGCTCCAGGCAGCTAGATAAAAAAAAAAAAAAAAAACACAAAAGGTGTGTTTCCACCAGAGGAACTTTCCCTCAGGAACATGAACCTTTTGCAGAACCCCTCGATGCTTCTCCGGCGGAGGCGGAGGCGGAGGAGGCCACGTTCTGAAATCAAGTTCTGGGAAGATGTAGTTTAGTTTTAGCCCCAAAACAGTTCCTGCTTTTATGGCTTCGTTTTCATCTTACCACGACCTCCTCGAATGGAGGTGTAGCACATTTACCTGCATTGCATGTCATCGGTCTAATTTGCATAATCTTCCCACGGTGGAAACGCTGACAACAATGTGCCACAGGAACCTTTTACTCCCTGAAGAAGTGCTTTTTTGTTGTCGTTAAAATGCACCTATATAGCTTCATTATGCCGTATTGTTGTGCATATGAATGACATAGAAAGCAGCCTTTGAAAAGAGCTTTTTTTTTTTTTTTGCCTCTAGGGGTAAGTTATTGAGAAGTTCAGTTCCAGCAGGAACTTTGTGGAGATGAACAAGTCGTCTGCAAAAAGGAGGATAAAGTGCTGTGGTAACGACCTGATGAAGTACCAATCAGCAGGTTTTATTCCTCCCCCACCAATCTCTGCCCTCTTCAGTGCCTGTCTAACTGCCTCCCTCTGTATGCCACCATGAGTGGATGAGTATTCAGATCCTCTACCATCTCTCTCTCTCCCTCCCTCTCTCTCTCTGGAGCAGGCAGGCGGCCAAGCTAATAAAGACAAGGGCCAGGAGTTTCATTGTGTTCTTGGCCTCATGGCTTTCCATGACGCACTCCATGCACACACACACACACACACATGCCGCGGATTATAAATCAAATTAATACACACCGTGACATGGACACTTAAGTGTTGGCTGGCTCCCTGCGATCTGTGTTGATTGGATGCTTCATCAAATTTTGATTGGCCCATATGCCAAGGACAAGTGCAACAGTGCACGGTGTTTGACAATGTTGACAAACTGCTTATTTGAAGGACCTTGGAATACTAATTGGACATTAGGACACAAAATTTTGATCCGTCCTGACAGCCCCCTCTCCTCTCTCCATCACAGCATCTTGAGAAACACAGGGACAGTGTGGAGGAAATTGGTTTGTACTGGCAAAAGCGGGTCGGTTCATTTCACAATTAGAACTGGACCTCATCAGCTATTACCTTGAAACTGGCTGCAGAGGGGACGGAGGAAAAAACTCGGGGGGGGGGGGGGGGGGGCAAACCCCAACACTTCCCTGCTGCCCGAATGGGGGAAAATTAAATCTGCGTCCATCGATCTTTCTAATATTAAACCAAAACGGCTCAGTGTGATGTCAAAGGGGCGGCTAATGTTGCCAAACTCACAGACACTTCTTCCCCAGCTGTGTTTTAGCTCACTGCTTTGGTGTTTTACCGTGTGCTGTGCGGTTGGATCCACAGCAGCAGTTGGGAAATTCTGTTAAATGATGCATTTTCTTGTTCAGCACTTTGAGATACAAGCCATAAATTAAAGTGCCATTAAAGTGTTACGCTGAGACAAGCTTTCGGCAGAAGCGATGACAATGAGGGGGACGGTTCATGGATCACTTGGAGGGGAGAAAACAACTCAAAATGTGACTAAGAGACAGCAAGATGAACGTTTCCAATAACATTTATTTCAGAGCACTAATAACTCTGGTTTGGATTTTTGTTCTTCCTTTTCAAGTGGTTTATGTTACCACGACTTCCCAGATAGATGAAAGCATCCCAAACCGCTGTTTAGGTTTGCCACTGAGGTCATGGAGGGTGCAGTGCTCTCAGCACCAAATGCAAATATCATGACTCGAGGCAATTAATGTGACGACGTCTGCATGTTTTATTGGCGTCAAATTATCTGCCCCTGACTGCTACCTTCTACGATAGCTTTTAATTACTTGTTACCACTGGCTCCATTCACAGTGTGGCAGTCAATTACTATGCATTGGTGTTGGTTGTCTCCCAAAATGCCAAAGCCCCAGAGGTGTTGCGGACCTTTTTTTTTTTCTTCATCTGTCACACGCAGCATGTTTACCTGAACATTTTCAGCGGCAGACCTGCTGCTCCCTTCCCATAACACCGAGTCCATGTCTCTACGCTGGTTTCCAACAACAGAGAATCACTGAAGTTCGAGTACTCTGTGGGAAATGACTCCCTTTGAGCAGAGTCCAAGCTGCTCAGGAACCGCCGGACGGAAAATATTCAAACTCCCCCGAGACTCTGCAGCCGTAATATAGCTCCAGTTTGATACAAGTAAATGTAATATAAACTGAGAAAATCATAGTTTTTTTCCTGAATAATACACGTTTTGGGATCGTTTGGAGCCAAAAGTTGACACTGTGCCTGCCTTTGTGCTACCTCATTGTGTGTGCAGCTCTCCCCTGCTAGCATAATAACATCAAAAATAATAATGGTTTGATTATATATGTAGCACTTTTTCATGGTACCCACAGCAATGTCTGCAGCCACAGCTGCCCTGGGGCAGACTGACAGAAGTGTGGCCCCACTCTGACCACCAGCAATCATTCATACACATTCACAGGAGGCAAGGTGGGTAAGGTATCTTTCCCAAGGACACAACGACAGCAACTGGGATCAGGAGCAGGATTCAAATCGACCAACCCTCAGGTTATTGGACGACCAACGCTACCTCCTGAGCCACTGTCCATAACTGCTACCCTCAGCTCTAGGCTCAGACAGTCTGTATGGTCTCAGTCCAAAACTCTTCTCATCATTTACCTCCATTTCATCTCTGCCTGTCTCATCACCGAGGCCCACGGCTGTGTCAGACAATCCCACATGCGGTGCTCAACTTGCATTCAACACTATTTGCTGCTGTAGAGAGCAATCAATATCTGTGACAAGGAAACATATCATCATGTGGAACTGCTCGGCCACTTCAGGACGTCTTTACACTAAACTGGACACAAACCAAAACCACCATGTCAAAGGTTCCTATTCATCATCTCCTGTGTTCCCCCGTCACACCCAGCCGTGACTCCCTGTGAGTCCTGATGGCGGCAAGTCGTCTTGTCAGCTAAAACCCACTGTGAATTACTGCATCTGGGACTGTGGAGCATGACGGCAACCAGGAGCACTGGTGGTTGTGGGATGAAGACAGCCTGTTCAACCCTGACAACTCTCCAAAGTAACGCAGACAGACAAACACAGTCTGTCCCTTTATCGTGATTCATGGTGTTTTCTGTGGCAGCTGCTCGCTGAGGCTGGAATCACTGAAATCCTTTCCACAAATACACTTTATTAGAGCGCTTTGAAACCCCATCTCTCTGTGATTCACATCCCTTTTCATGCCTTTATATTAATTAGGCATGACAGTGAAATACCCCCATTTTACTTCCAAATACCTCACCAATGGGCTCCTGTAACATGTCAATAAATTGACAGCCTGGTGGGCCGTTTTCTTTAACTGAGTTTACAACGGCATTTTTTGCCAATAACAAAACTGAGACAAACAGGTTTTTCATTTTATCCAAATTCCCCCACGAGTCCAGTTTCTCTCCTGGAGTTTAAAACTAGAGTCTGGAGCTTTTTGCTCAAAAATAAACACTAGATTTATACAAATGAAAACAGGCTTAATCATCAACTATGGGCTTCTAGTCCTGTGTGGTGGTGACTGTGTCTGCAGAGCCCCCCCCTCCCCCTGTCGTACTTTGGTCTTTTGCTTTGTTTTGTTGTGCACGGGGACGTTTCTGGGCGGAGGGTCAGTGTTTTCTCTCCAGCCAATGACAGAGCAGGTGAAGTTCCTTGCAGCACAAGCAGGAGGGCTGCTAGCCCCGCTAGCTGTCCCGGAGGCTAGCGAGTGCTAACACCCACCAGCTCGACACTAACTTCCGGTATCGGTAGCAGCTAGCATCCGCCACCAGCACCCGCTTCCCAGCTCACCACACCTCCTACTCATCGCAGCGTAGCCCTCGAGGCTCCCGTTACCGGTGACGGCCAGGTATCGTCCCGCGGCTCCAGCGCTTCACTCAGACTGTATTTCCTTTTCTTTCCAGTCCTGACACCTGCTGCTGCTGCTGTCAGGGGCAGGAGGCGTCCACAGCTGAGCCCGAGAGGAGGGGCCCAGTGTGAATGTTTTGTTTACAAACTGCCGGGAGCAAACCTCCAGACTCTACCTTTAACCACTTTTGTTCTGCAACAGTAACTCGGTTCTGACGCAGACAAAAATATGTACAGTGGTAAAAAAAAAAAAAAAAAAAAACACTGACAGAAGTTTTTTTGTTGATGAAATGCTTCTGCATCATTGGAGCCTGTGAGCTGATGACAACACTGATCGTTCTAAAGAGAAATCAATAGAGAAGTTTAAGAAATGCTGAGAAAATGCTGCTGTACTTCTCACACTGACACACTGTGTTATCTGAGGGTTTAGTCAGCTCGGCCTCAACTCCATATAACGGCATACTTTGAGTATTGAATGGTGAATATATGCTGTATCTCTCTGTACATTTCCCCTCATTTTAATTTCAATAAAATATGATTTACATGCAGCACAATTCTATGAAACAGGAATTATTTATTGCCTGGAGTTACAGTTAATAATCAACCGAACTTGAAGTCTTCCTCCATTTTACTATGATTTCAAAGGCGGGGTTTCATTAATAGCTGAGAGCTTATCGAACTGCTCCACAGCAGCAGCAGCCAGCGCACCATACATGTTTGTGCTCCACTTTCTCCTGCTGTAAAACTTAAGGAAACTGGTTTAGTTTAAGGGTTTGGTTTTTACAGAGAGGGAGAAACGTCTGCTTTGTGCCGTTTCCTTAAACGCCTCTCCATTAACAGTCTGGATAAATCACCATGTCTTTATACAGCTCCAAACATGTAGCAGGCCGCTGCTGTTGTTTTCTTATTAGGTTTGCCACCTGTTAATTACTGTGGTGTTTTTTTTTCTTTCCCTTCTTCCTTCTGCCCACCACAGGAGCTAATTGCGTTGAAGCTGGGGCACACACACACACACACACACACACACACACACACACACACACACACTGTCGATGCTCATCTTCGTGGACGATGTGTGGTGAGGCTGCTTTGGATTGCCACCTCTGGCAAAATCTGTCACCCTGCAGATAATTGCATCTGCAGATGTAATTATCTGCATCTGCATGTAACTGGGCAAGACACACACATCTCCTCCACTGGTCTTGCATCTCTGCATTCATCTTCGAGACAAAAGGGAAGCGTACACTCTGGTGCAGCAGTGTTGTGCGCTTTATAATTAGCACCCATTTTATATGGTACGTCCAGATCACAGGGTGCAGTATTAGAGTGAGTTTTGCAATTCATGCCCATTATTATGCTGTAAATCTGGTAGTAGCTGTGCACAGGAAACGTAATTTAAGGTTCAAGGGATTCAAAATGTGCAGTCAGAGCTGCCAGAATGAACATGTTGGACTGACCCCAAAAAGAGACACTTTACTATTATTGTTATCTGTCTTTGTGAGGACCGACCATCTGTGGCCTCTGGAGGTGACCCCAGGGTCACGCTGTGTATCACCATCAATCAGTGAACATGACTCCATCCTGTCCGTCCTGTCCGCACACCTCAGACACATCCATATTCACACTCGCACAGGAAAGTAACATGTGCTATCTGTGTCTCGGCTACCGCAGCACCGACTCCATAAATCATCCCGTGTCTTATTCTGTGCCTGAGAAGATTGGAGAGACAGTCACAATGTAGGCGTCTATTACCTTCCTTCTGCGATGATGTGCTTGTTTCTATGTGGCCCAGTCTCGACACCACCGCTGTAAATTTATTAATCATGCCACATTATACGCTCGAGCTCGCTTTGGAACGAACTGGCAGCCCAGGAGTGGCCCTGTGTTATTAAGGTCAGAGTCTGAGGGAGATTAAAAACCTCTCTTTCCCTCCTCTTCCTATCAACCGACGAGCCTGAGAGTGAAAAAATGAAGCAGCAGCAGCAGCAGTAGCGGTGGTGGTGGTGGTGGTGCTCATGTGATGAATATATGCGGTCGGCCCACCCAGCTACCAAAAAGACTCTCTCTTGGTTTAAAAGGAATTTCCAAAAAAGCAAAGAGTCCAAGGAGCAGACTGATTTAAAGGTCCTCCAGAATGGTGCAGTAATGTGCCAGCGGGAGATAAGTCACATATTTGCTGCACTGCTGCTTTGCTGAAATCTCTATATGCTTTATGCTGTCCCCGGGGCCAACCTCAACAAATTAACACCCAACCTGTGGTAAACACTCAACACCGGCTTCATTAGAACTGCTCCACAAGTCGTTTGACACCACACACGAGAACCTATAATTGAAACTGTGCAGTAATAAACAAGGATGTAGAGCTTCTTCCTCTCTTTCTTCCTTTGCATCTCTTGGAGGAGTAGAGAAAATAGAAAATCAGCTGACAGCTGGCAGGTTGGCCTCCGTCTTGATGTCCAACAAGACTGCACAGTCTATTAGGAGCTGTGACCTTCACGGTGCCAGCCAATTTCCTGCTTGCTGCCTGCTCTAGAAAAGCAGCACAATCTGCCCCCAGCCATCTCCTTCCCAAAGGACCAACGGCTGTGATTCATGCACCCTCCTCATCCCCCCGATGTGCCACGCTCTCATACACACACACAATTACAATGTAGGGACACAGACAACCACAGGGCACTGAAATATTCATAAATCCCCTTCGAGTCAGCAGCTGAGAGCAAGGCCATTACTTTTCACCATTGTTTGAAAAAAAATAAAAAATAAAAAACCAGCTTAGCTCACCCCACCTCTCGAAGAGGCAGCGCACCTGCAGAGCTGAACTCATGCTGCTGCTGCTGCTGCTGCTGCTGCGAGCGACCTCCAGAGTCAGTTTGACTGATTTAAAGCCCCTGTCCGTCCACCCTCCCACACACAGCCACCCTCGACTTTGCCCATCTCCTTTCAGCTCGCTCCATGGAGGCTTTCTATCTGGCTTAATGGAAGGCCTTTCAGAAGATGCACGAGGGTGGTGAGAATGTGACATCTGAATTGCTTCTTGCAGTAAATACATTCATGGCACTTAGGGCACCGGGTGGTAATAAATTCCCCATGAAATCAAGACAGTGAAGGAATCCAGATGGGCTCTTTTTATACAGCTTCCAGGCCAACGCCTCTAGATAATGGGTTAAGATACGGCTCCCCTCAGAGTGATGTATGGAGCCCGTCGTGACGTCAGTTTTATCCATCTCTGGGAAGGAAAATGTGTTGATGCGTTTGATCCTGAGACTTGAGAACAGGTGTAAGGTGAACAGGTGAACACTGAACTGAACTGAATCCGTTGACAAATGATGAACCAGAGTTTTGCAGCACGCCACGTGACGTCTACACAGACAAGGAGTGTGATGTACAGATGTATTTAGTGCAGCTGAGGATCGTTCGTTTGAGCATGAAGGAAAAAAACAATGCAAACTGCGCCTGCAGGTATCGTCATCGCGATCTCAACATGCACGATGAACACATCGCAAAAGGCTGCCTGAAATACAGTGCAGTCCACGCGGCATCTGTACTGGCACGAAATGTAAATGTGCCTCGTATCTGAGAGTTATCACTTAGTTTTGGGAGGCTGGTGGTGTGATGGACGGTTAGCAGGAGGTCAGCAGCCGATTTATTTCGATAAAAACTGAACAAATGACCATGAATTGGATCATTTTCACCTGAATGAACATTGAAATAGCTCTTATTTTTTCTAATGAGATTTTTTCAGGCTTCTTTGGTCTTTATTATGGTAGAAACGGTGAGCAGGAGACAGAAAATTAGAGGGGGGGGGGTGACGTGCACCAAAGGGTTTCAACCTAAGTGTGATTTAACACAAAACTGATTTCTTTATCAGTTCTCTCCATCTATTCAACACACTGGTCACCTGTGCTTGCAGTGCCCTGTATGTTCACTTCCATTCTGTCTTTAATCTTCTACTAAAGCCTATAACGCGGCTCCTCTCGCACACAGGAAGGGTTTTTTTTAACGCAGCATTATTAAGGGGTCGCTGGTCATCTAAGAATTTAAAGTGTCTTTAAGGTTTTCACAGGAGCAGAATTAAGCAGGAGAAGGTATAAATGAGTCATCCACTCTCTGTGGAACATCACAATTACCTTGCTCAGGAGCAAAGACATCATATTTTCACAGTGAGCCTCTCTAAAAAAGGTAGAGGATGAGTCATCTTAGGTATTTAGTGCAGAGCGGTGTAAAGTGGTGAACGCACCAAGTTACTACTAGACATCTTGAGTTGGAAAGCTGTGCAGGGTTTTTTGTGTTTTAAACACTAGCTACCATCACACTCCTCACATCTTCACTGTCTCAGACTGACAAGTCTTCTGGATTTGCCAGGGTTCAAGTGTTTCAAGTGTTCAAGTATTTTCACAGATGGTGGAGAAAAATGCAATTTAGCTCAAGAATACAGAATTACAAGCCATGAGGCGCTTCTGAAGCGATAACTGCTGCAACACATCTGCTTCACTGACCCGTGTGTGTGTGTGTGTGTGTGACTGGAAACTTTTAACACTGTGTTTTTAAACATATATATATATATATATTCACTTTGGTGCAGGAATGAATGTTGAAGACGACGACGCTCTAATGAATGTGCTAAACCCGCTGGCAGCCGCTTTAGCCCAACGTGTGTTACAAATTGAATATGTGCCTCATTTAACATCTCATCTCTCATATCCAAAATACTCCCACACTGCTGATTTTTCCTGATGGCTACAAGGCTGCAACGTTTTCTCTTCCCTCTCCCTATATGTACCCGTGTGTCAAAACATCTACTTACTTCGTTTGAGAGCAAAAACCTTTTGCAACTAGGGTCCTTTCCACTCCATCACTCATTACTGCATCAGCAGCAGCAGCAGCAGCAGCAGCAGATGTAAACTCACAGCGGTGGGCCAGAGGCTGCGAGTCTTTTGTTGGGCTTATTTAAAAATAAAGGTAAATATTTAGGGCAATAAATGGGCACATAAGCGAGGAAACCGCTGAGTCATCATCTGGTTCACACGTAAACACGGTGCTTGGTAACTGTTACTATGAAACAGAGCTGCTGAATAAATAATTTGATTTATGCAAATACTTGCCTGACAGTTAGAAAGCAGGTGCTGCTCGTCTACATAAACAGATGTCTGCAGGATGCAAAGAGAGGCATGTTCACAGTGTTCACAGACAGGATATGAACTTTTATGAACTTTCCTTCACTGGGGCAGTCGAGGGCTGGAGCTTCACATGACTAATACGAATACGAATACGAATTACTTTATTGATCCCCAAAGGGAAATTCATTTGTCCTGCAGTGAAGAGAGAGGAGCTGTCCACCACCGCTCTTCTCTTGGTCCATCAAGGTGCTATGAAGAGGATGATCTGAGTTGTTCAGAATGGCCTCCACCAGCGCGTATCTCTGATCTCTCTGAAGTCAAGTGCCTCAGGATGTTTAGTCTGTATCCTAGCAACGACTTCATGGAGACCTTCACATGGAACTTCAGCAGTAGCCGTTGGTCTACTTCCTGAGTCTTCACTTATATCTCCAGCTCCTCATCACTCTCGTTGGGCAGAGGTTGATATTTTGCATGATGACTGACGGCAGAAAGGACTCACAGTACATCTCCACCTCCAGCACAGCAACCATGAAAGCACCTCCTCATCCAGCTGGAACAGGGTGACATCCTCCAGACTTGCTCCATTTTCAATGACAGAAGCTCCTCTCCTGAAGAATCTCCTCTCCCCACAGAAGTGTCCATCAGTAGTTGACAATATACGACAAAAACATACAAAAACACAACAAAAATAAAGCAAAGGTTGAGTAAAAACTCAGAGCTACCAGACTTTGCTGCTCCCAGCTGAAGCGCATGCTCTGGAAATATCTTCTCATTTAAAGTCTGGAGGTTTTTGCTCAGAAATAAATGAAATCAGGTTTAATCATCATCATCATCTATGGGCTTCAGCTTAAAACACAAGAAGAAGAACCTGCTTCTGTGACAATAAGACGTCTCACTGTTGTGTTTGTGCCAACGAAGGTGAGAAGAAGCTGTAGCTGCTTCGCGACCAACACCAACACCACAGAGCAATGATTGGCATGTTTGTGGAAAACACTTTTTTTTTCTTTTCTTATGTTTACATCGACTTCACACACGCCCACACGCATGATTACAGCTGGGTGGGAAAGGAAAAAAAAAAAAAAACATCAAGTGTGACTCCTGTCTTCATCTATTTTATTTTTCCTGATGACTGATGATGTGAGACGTGCGGGTCCTCGGCTGAGTTTTGCTTTCAATTGAATTCCTGGCCTGTAACCGTTTAATGCAAACATCAACTCTCTCAGATACTAATGGTTAAGATTAGTGTTCAATCCCATGTTCCACATCAACATCCCAGCAGCAGCCCTCTCCGCCTTTTTTTTCCATTTGCAGCCAATTCTGATACGTCACAAGTTATGGAAAGCTTACATTTTATTTCTGCCTCCTGAGGTGAAATATAACCGGCTGCTTCCCGGTTATCTCGAGCAGCGTAACATGTTTCATAGTTTTACAAGACAACGGCTACAGCAGCGATCAGGCAGACCGCCCCATTAATTCATGATATACAGACTTAAGACTATCACAGTCGCCGCTCGCGCTCAGTGGGGGAAGAGATAAGGAGGGGAAAACAGTGAAAACTTATTTCACTGTCAGGGCGGTGATCTCGCCCACTGATTTAAGCAGATAATTGATGACCTTGGTTTCGTTTAGTCTTTTTCTGGTTGGAGGGAGAAACAAAGCCGAGACAGACAGACAGACATGTTGTGAGGGTTCGTCCTGTCGTCTGCCAGGTTCACTGTCACTAATTTCTGCTATTCACCTCATTAAGGAATTAAAGACAAATAAACACACACACACACACACACACACATCTGAGCTCTTTGCATTCAGTGTGATAGATCCGTCACATTTCATGACAGGGGTGGGAATCTCTGCCAAACTCAAAATGTCAAATTCAAATAATTCTTGATTCAGGAAAAAGAAAAGGGAAAAAGAGGTGGGGGCACGAGCTTCGGGTGAAACAAAAGCTGACATTTTGGCTGAAAAGCAGCAGCTCTTTTCAGTTGAAGTCGTTCCTTCAAGCCAACTGCAATAACCACGGAGGAAACACTTCACCTTGCAAAGCTAATTATTGGGTCGTTCAATCCAAAATGTGTCCAAAGGCTTGTCTGTTTCTCAAAGATACATTCACAACACAATTACACTGGTATGTGCAAAATGCTCATCGGCCAGCTGCTGCACTGCTGCAGTCGAGTGCTCCGTTAACGTGAAGTTATTTAAACGCTGTCACAGGGGAAAAAAAACAAAACATCTCTCTCTGGTTGCAGCAGATCAGGACGATGAATCTTTAGTGAACATTCACAGGTAGAAAACAAGGTGTTTAAGAAAAGATAAATCCTTTATATACAAAATCCATTAAATAAAACATATAGTGCGTAATAAAAATCAAAGAACAAACACCACCTACATGTTTTTGTGCTCTCAGAGAAACACATACTTTAAAGACATCATGGGAATAATCAGAGTCTAACTGCGGGTTAATGGCGCCGTCTCTGTACACAACTTAAAGTGCTGCCTCCTCCTGAAAGCCGTCATCAATAGGTGAGTGAGATGCCGTGGAAAGAAATCCAGGCTCAATGAGGAGTGCGCACACATACGTTAACATGCTTTGTGAGTGATCTGGCATTGATGCAGCAGCATTGTGCACTGAGGTACCATCAAGACAGAGCTTAATGAAAAAGAAAGCGAAGCTTAATGGAGTAAAAGAGAAACGCGTTGCTAACGTCGTATAGCTCCTTGTCTGGCTTTTCTTGTCTGGATCTTAAGCTATCAGAGAACAATCAGCTCCGCTCGTCGTCATGAGACGTCACATGTCAACCGAACTGCCTGTGAATCACAGATTTAGGACATGAAACAAGTTTAGATCCCACTGCTCCGTGTGTTATGGAGGGGAGGACACCCTTCTGCAGATAACTCAGCTGAACATCTGGATCCTAAATTATCAGAGAAACAATCAAAACAAAGGTCAACGGTAATCCCAGCTCCTGACTCTTCCCTGGCGTCCGATGTCCACTGGCGAAAACACACACACACACAGCTTCATTCAGAGCTTTAAACTGTCACCAGCGGCCGGTGAAAACCTCCTGAAGGAGTCCAAACTGGGAGAAGCTTACCACAGCTCCCATGATGCAGTGCTACTTGACAACATCACCAAACGCCACGTTTTGGTACAAGCAGCTGTTGCGATGTGACTCGACCTCGACACAAGCTTCAACTGAATATCTCTGTCATCCTCGAGTCGTCATGACATTGAGAAACACTAGGAGGGAAACAAGAGCTGAGGAAGGACGAAGGAGTTTTTATTTTCCAAGGCCAAATTATATTCAAGGAGGAGGAGGAAGAGAGGATTTGAAAGAGTAAAGCAAACAAACACAAGGTTTCGAGGAACTGAAGAAATAACAGTGGCTGAGGTGGGTTTAAGAGATCAACGGCTATACATGTTCTCCGACAAGAAAATACAGAGGAGGTAAAAAAAAAGTACAGGATCGACCCTTTCTTTTATCTATCAGAGAAAAGAGGAGGGGAAGAGTGAGTGTTTCAAAGGAGAGCAGGTACTTCAAACATACAGATGATAGCTCAACAATCTGCTGAGCACCGTATGTGCTCGGGCTTTGGAATCAGTTTCACAGAAAGTTCAAAAAGTTCAGGACAAAAACCTCCAAAGAGTTTCATTGTGTTACGTATTTGAAAGATCTCAGAAAATGTTTCTCATCTCCATGTGTTTGTTCGATGAATCCCTGACTTTGACCCTGTTAACTCTTATTTTGCGTGATGGTTAAATGTCATCGTTAGATCTCGTCCATGGGCTTCTTTACGGCGCTACGACACAAACACGCTACGGTGATCCAGAATCTCTTGTCAACGTTACCCACCTCGGTAGACATCGCTCCATGGATTGCCTTCTCACCGGCTTTGGAGAGGGACGAGGGGTCGCCGTTAGCGGCTGGACTTGCGTAGTTCCGTGTCGTAATGTTGCATTCACGTAACAGGAAACAGTGGAAAGCCTCTGGTTATTCCTGTTTAGGAAGACTGTGTTCAGAGACGATGACTGCCCTCACTTAACCCTGTGGACACACGATTTAAATATATATACAGCATCCGTTGTGTTTGTGATAAAACTGAGTTTTACCAACGAAGCTTTGGCTCGGCAACGATTTTTGCTTCAGGCTTGTTGACCCTGGTCTAATTGCTTCCCTTAAATCTGCAGCATCAATGTGATCACATCCACAATGTGCAAACATCTACATCAACAAACAACGCAGAGCCACTGCTTATAGATCACGTACACAACTCCACCTTCTTAAAGGTTAATGCGGCTGGGAGTCTTGTTGACACATTGAGCTGCGTATAATGTATAGATATGCATCATGTCTTCTGCAGACGACAAGAAGGGTCGTCAGATGCCACCTCCACCCACCACATGCTGCCTTACAAGACAGCGCCAGGCATCGCACAAGCAAAACCACAACGGCCGTACAAAAACTAATTTGTCATCCTGCCACAATTCATGTTCGGGAGAAAACAAAAAACAAACAAGTACGACAACACGCCACCACACAGGAACGGCTGTAACGTTTTGAAACTACCCATTTGTGTTCTTTCTTTTTTTTTAACGCCTGCTAATGCCGTTAAGACTTAAATGATATGCAGTGTTGTCGGAGGATGAGAAGTGCTCATTGTTAGGCACAAATTAACACCGCAATCCCTGGGAAAAGAGATGATTTTATGAGGCTGCTAACGGGGGCTGGATGAGGGTGATTCCTTTGATTCCTTTGTTTATTCCCTCCAGCATTTGAGCATCCAGGCGGCGTGCCCATCTCTATTTTCTCCCCTCCTGTCCTCTGTGCTCGCTCAGCTCGGCTCTCTGTGCCGGAGCAGACGGTGTCCTGGGACCTCGTTCCCTCCCCTGCCTCATTCCAGATGTTCTGGATTTGGATCTTTGTCCTCCAGGAGTCCCTGTGTCCTCCTTGTCTCTCCCTCTCTCTCTGTCCCTTGTGTTCATATTGTCCTCTTGTCTCTCCTCCTCCTCCTCCTGCTTTTGTGTGTTTGCTTCCTTCCTCCTAGACGTGTCAGTGATGCGCCTGGTCTGTCGTCTTTCCAGGAAGTGGTGCTGCACCTGGAAGTCGTCTTCATCCATGTCTACAATCAGTAAATCTAATATGTGCTCTATTCTGTACACACAGAGCCTTTCCAGTTGTTGGAAGTAGCTTTTCCATATCCAATTTAAGGGTACGAATGGAGCATCTCATGCTCTGTAAAGACAGCTCTGAACCCCCTGAGGCAAATTTGTGATTTGTGATATCGGGCTGTATAAATAAAACTTGACTTTACTCGACTTTGACTTTAAAAGGGCTGCTCCGGCCATAGATTTATCTGGGCTTTACAGCCTCAGTCCACAGCTCTTTGGGGGGGGGGGTACACACACACACACACACACACACACACAGACACACTCACACATGCACCCTCTCCAGTGCCGGCCACAAATCCATTATCGTTTGCTTTTCACCCGGTCAGCGGTCACAGCTGAGTGAGTGGAGGGCCGAGCGACGCCGCCTTCAAACATCGTAACATGTCCTGATGAGCCGGAGACACTCTTCCTGTCTGTTCAAGTCTGCGGTGACGTTGCACTGCAATTACCACTAATCAGCTGCCAATTAAAGTCAGTCTGTGTCATTTCCATGTGATCAGTGGTTAATGATGCTGGAGCTTTCTGGAGGTCGTCCTCCTGTCTCCGCCACGGCGCCCAGGCTAAGTAGATTGTTTTTCATCTACTGACGATCAAAAGTATCAACAACTATTTATTTTAGCTCAAAAATCATCATTATTCTTATTCTATTATCATATTGATACATCTTCCAATTAAAATGTCAGCAGCGATGAAAATGGCCCGTATGAAGGTGCAGACGAAGCCAAGTTTCCATCAGTTTCATTCTGCCGGAGATCATAATAATCCGTCATGGGACATTACCGTAGGTCCACTGTTTTGAATGTACTTCATATTCTATCTGAACCCTCTTCTCTGCTGTTTGCTGTGTTGCTTCTGCTCTTTGTTCAGAAATAAAAGCCTGTTTATCCAGTCCTGTTCAAAAGCGCATGGTCATAACCAGCTGTAATGTTTGTATACAGTTAACAGTGACCTTCAAAATGCAAAAGGACTGTAAAGTATCCATTGTTCGCCTTCAATAAGCAAATCCAACATCTAAATTCAAGAGGTTGTGCATTTATCTTCTCACACAGGAGCTGAGTACATGGAAACCACAGGGAAACCATTACCTTCTGCTATTAGATTAAACGTTATTTTGATTTCTGCATTCAACAAGCTAGTGTTTTTTTCCCCCAACGTTATTGATGAACAAACCTCACAGAAAGCGAACTGTGTCTTTGTGCCGCGGCCCATTAACCGCAACTGCTGGCTTATTTTTAACAGCTCTAGGCACCACAATACCTCATGATGTGACAGGTGAATAGTACTGGAACAGTTAATAGTCAAATTCATTCCATTCATTTTCTTTTATTGCCCCACAGCTCTCTCTATCTACAGACAAAGGTTTAATGACCACTAATGTCCGGGCGGTGTAATTAGCCAAACACCAAAAGAGCACAGAGCTCTGTGCTAATGCAAGTGGAGGAAAAAGGAGAGAGGAGAGGTTTTACAGTCAATGAACGATGAATTCGGTGGGAAACAAGGTTCACTTCACTGTTTCTGGCAGAACAAAAAGGGCCTGAGTGACATGACAGGTCCACAGAGAAACAGAGGCTTCCTGCTCGATCGCACCGCTTTTTCCCTGATTTCTACAAAAAAACCCAGTTGGACTGAAGAAGCTGAGAGCGTCTCCATAGTTACCATTACCAGCAACCAAAATGATGATAACACGGGTTAAGTGTAGAAAAAATATGTAAATAATCATCAGGCCTCATGATTACCATCACTTCAGAGTTCAAGCTTAAGTAAATCACATCACTGGAGGCTGTTGTTTCAATGCAAAGTGATGGCGCGGGTGAAGATCTGATACAGAGGCCCATATTGTCTACAGGAACGTATCCATGTGTGTTTTTGTTTTTTATTTTCACTCTAGGGTCAGTCCACATAAAAATGCACAACACCTCTCTGATGACTTCTGTAACTTTGTGATGTCACAACAGGTGGTTGTTTTTATCATTGCGGCTGCATTACGTCACATCTAAATGACAGTTGAAGTGTTTGTCCATCCACTTTGTCCGACCACGTGTCACTCTGAGCAAAAAATAATGTTTTCCTTTGACTTGTCCAGTCTGTCAAATAATGGAAACCAACTGCTATAAAGATCAAAGTGTGAGTCTGATGTGGATTTCCTTGTAAACATGGAGAACTGCATATGAGTGCAGCTACAGCTCTGCACAGTCAAAATCACCACAGAAAGGAGGAGTGAACAGCTCGTCTGGTGTTTTCGTTACCACCACAGCTTCAGTGGAAAAGAGCCTTTCACAGTCCCACAATTGGAAGAATAATCAAAATTGATCATTTAACCCCACTGCGATCATTAAAACCAGAGGGGGAAAACAGAGATCATTGATCCCCTCACAGCCACAGCTTCAGTCATTCAACTCTGCAAGGGACCGAGATTTTGCACCGAGTGAAAATCATCCTTGAAGAAAGAGCCCCGACTCCGAGTCAGACAGATGGCTCAATTCTATGGAAAGTAACGTGGTAAACGACTCAACAACCACCTCAGCTTGAACTGCTGCTCGCCGGCAACATGCAACAAGCACGACAACAAGATGGATGCTGATGCTCCCTCCCTGGGCGTGAACTGACAGCGTCTAAAACGCTGGCCAAATGGCTGCTGCCTTCACTCTTGTATTCAGTATTGTGCGAGCAGGGTGCGATTGTGATTTCTCCTTGGTATCGCACGGTAATCAGGAAAACGGGGAGTGTGCCGTGCTGTGCTGTGCTGCGCTGCGGCCGATACAGCTGCTAGTTTCTTTCTCATTTGGGAGTGTATGGCATTCTCTCAGAATGGTAATTATGAAGGGAACAAAAGGGACATTTAGAGACAAAGGCGGGTTTGGAGTGAATAGGCCAGCTCCCATGTGCTGCAAGTGGTCTGACTCCAAGTGCTGTTTCAAGAGAGACGATACGAGGTAATTATGCAGGAGAAGTTGCAGAGTTGGGCGGGGGGGTGGGGGGGGTGGGGGGTGAAGTAGGCTTAGGGTTGGCATGGTGTCTACAGAGTGCGAGACCAGATAGCACCATCTGCATTCTGCACGGGCAGCACTGACCGTCTGGCTCGCCGTTGCCTTCAATAAAAGAGACAGCGTGCAGCAGAAATGCACTCAGATGTACAGTACAGACACACACGCAGCACGCACAAGCTGGCCCTCGCACAACACATGCTGGGGATTTAAATTTCACCAAAGACAAAATCCTGTGGCTACGACTTTTCACCCCAGTCTGCTGCAAGATGGTGCCCACTGTGGACTAATGCCCGAAATCCTGCACGCTCCATATGTCAGTATACATGCAGAATATCAGCAGCACTTGGTGGTGACACTTTTCTTTCTCATGAAATCCATTAGATCTTTTGATTATAATACAAACATGTACATTACGACACAAAATAAAGGAGGTTAGGTATCTATAAAGCTAAAGCTCAGTATATGCCTTTACCTGAGGGACCCACACACTGACAGATCAATAATACAGATACACCGATATTAAGAAATGCAGCTACAGCTCTGGCTATAACAGCTTTTAGCAGTGTGTCGCTGATTGCTCCTGCTACACTCCCACTAACACGATCCTCTGGAGTGTGAATTTAAGCCCCACCAGTAAGAATCGAAATGAAATAACCTCATCAGACATATCAATCCCATGAACTAGCAGGGACTGCACAGTGTGGAAATTTCCCCACTGGGTAATAAAACTTTTTGTTTTCTTAACCAGGAAAGACGTGTCAGTTCAACATCTGTGGATTAGACGAGGCACCTCCATCCAGATGCTGCCGTTGCCTTCATCAGACAGAGGCTGCAGATTGCCTCATTAATGTTATCAGGTCCCTTTTTGACAATTAGATGCAGCTGCTTTTCATTTTCACACCAAATATTCAACCTTTGTCTTGTTATCTGAACAAGGATACTATGCTACTGCAGGTTATGCATTCTGTGTCTGTCTCCACACCTGGAGCACACAGTCCAAAAACCACAACAGCAAAGTATGAGGTTCATGTTATACATCCATCAAGGTCATCTTACCTCTCTGATCTTGTCTCGTTTCTCTTTGACGTCAGGATCCGGCGGCTCTCCGTCGCTGACGCCCACCACCTTGGGCATGGGGACGGGAGGCAAAGGTTTAGGCCCCGTATCCTTCTTTTTCATGTCCTCCACCACTTTGTTCTTCTCTGTCTGAATCTCAGCCTGCAGCTCCTCACGTGACTTTCTTAGCTTCTCCTTGGCCTCCTGCAGCGCTCGCTCATGGTCCGCCCGAATCTTGTCCCGCAGGCTTTCCTCTTCCTCTCTGTAGGAGGCAAAGGGGGGGGGGGGGGGGGTAAGATATTTATTTTGTTTTTATTCTTTACGCTTTATTTGGATAGCACTCTCAGAGAGCCCTCAGAGAGAGCAAAAAAAGCAGATACCTTTGGAGAGTAAAGGTTTGAAGAGGGATTTCTATTTGGAAGTGATTAACAATGAAACACTCATCCTTTGGAAAACAGATATTCCACCATGTTGGAGATGAAAACACGTATGACGGGTGCTCTCACTCACTCCTGTCTAACATTTAATAAGCTAGCGAGCGAGCTAAGACACCCTATGGCCTGTATAGGGATTCCTGCTTGGCCATGTGCCTCTAATGTGAGCGTCTTTTCCTCTTGAACCACTCTGCTCCGCTCTGAGGATGGCAGGCAGCAGACATCTGACACACCAATCTGACAGACGTAGTAGTCAGGGTAGCGAGGGAGCGCGGGTGATAAACCTGCTGCTTTTATGGCGTTTTAACATGCGTCATGTCAAGCCGGCGCGTAGGACTTAACAGGCGTTGCTGTTTTGATGCATGCGATAAATTCTTGGCTTCACAGCCTCGAGGAGTGAAGCCACCAGCTTCCCAGAGAAATGAATACATTTACAAATCAGGCATCACCACCACACACACACACACACACCACGTTTAATAGATGGGGTGCTGTGGCAAACAACCAGCTCGCCTTCTGCAGCTCATTTAACCAGAAACCATCTACAGCTTTGCAGCGCAAACGAAGGTGTCGAACACAGACCTGCATCAAGTGCCGTCTCAAACCTAGTTACATCAGCCCTGTGTAATGGCACAGGTTGTAGAGGAAGTCAAAGTGCAGCCGAGAAGAAATGACACAGAAACATCATCTGGAATTTCACTAGGTGGTACACAGGCCCCGGGCGTTGATGCAACTCTACCCCCTGAAGATGTGGGTCAGCAGTGAAAAACAAACACAGCAGGGTGGTGGAGCGAAGGTGAGGGGAGGACAATGACACTGTGCTCTTCTTCTGCTGTTACATTAGGAAGAAAAACTTCAAAAACTCTCACTGTTACGAGGACAAACACAACCGCATCCAAATGAAACACACTGTCCTTCATGTCTGAGCATCACATGGGTCGTACAGTGTGTGTTTAATATGTTGAGATGACTCAAGTATAAACATGGGTTTAGTTGTGCTGTTTCACTTCCTTTGATTAACTTTAATAAACAGAAGCTCTGTTCGGGCTTTAAATACATTTCAAATCAATAGAGTAGCTAATTTTTTCACACATGAACACATGGGGCGTAAACACACACACACACACACACACCACACCACATCTTGAACTGGCCTTGGTCTCAGTTGTCATGGTAAATCACCTAGTTAAAATGCGTTCGATGTTTGAGTTGCTGGGCTCGATAAATGAGAAAGAAAACAAAAACTCGAGAACAAGATTCTGTGTGTGTGTGTGTGTGTGTGTGTGTGTCGTCCGAACACGTGAGTCTGTTTATTAATGACCCTCAGTGAGATAAACACAGGAAATGTGGGAGGAACCAATGACCTGCTGTGATCCGTGTGGACTCAGCTGCAAAGCCTCCACAACGTCCTGCAGCATCTCTGGGAAAACAACACCAAGGATGAACATGTGTGTGTGTGTCTGTGTGTGTGTGTGTGTGTGTGAGCACATCTTTCTGTAGCAGTAACAATCTTTGACTATGAGATTTAAGGACACGTTAATCATCATTTTTAGCCGCTGATGTCAGAACCGCTTCGACTACTCTGCAGAGAGGTGGGTGCGGACGACTGGCTCACATCTCCATAAGAATCAATACAGAAGATGATCAATACTTTGATCTCAGTTTAGGAACACGTTATTAACTTTGCATTTTCTTTACTGTAAGTGCGGCAGATCTTTGTTCGAGCTCAAACTGTACCGATAGCTCAGTTTTAAGATACCCGAGGACACGTGAATCGCTGTCCTCTTCAAAGAGGAAAAACAATGCACACTGTGAGCCGAGCCACAAAAAAAAAAAAACTAAAGACAGAACTGATGTCTTTGTGTGTGTGCACACTTTGAATGTTTGTTCATGTTTGTGCCGGTGTGCAGACCAGAGAAAGAAATACCTAATGAATGCGAGAACAATGTGATGTGCACATGTTTAAGTGCGGTGTCTGTGGGCCAAACAGTTATTCTCCAAACAGCTCATTAAGACTTATTTATTTATTATTAACTCTTACACGTGATTTTTTATTCTCTTGCTCCGAAGCCCGAGTGAGTTCTTGTTTATATCTCGACTTTTCTTCCCCATACAGCAGCAGCAGCAGCAGCAGCGGCAGCAGGATGTTATGTTCAGGATCTATGCATTTCGCCCTCTGCTCGGGCGCCTGACATGTGCACGTGTACATCCAAACACAGCATGTGACCAAAATTACAGGGGGGCAGAAGGGAGAGTCAGAATGAGAGTGAGGTGTGAGTCAGCCTACATAAGAGCAAGATGTCGTTATTACTGTGGACCTGGCTGATACGACCTGAGAGGAAGCACTTCCAGACCCACCAGGCTGCTGTGAAGAAGAACCCTGACGCAGGAGGAGCACGTGACTCACACGAGGGAATCCACACTTTTGTAGAAATTCGGAAACAGAGGAGAGGATCTGAGGAAACATTTTGTCAGAGAAAAGACATTTACTTTCCTCCGATCCCCGTCACCTGAAGCGACGGCAGTTTCAAATCACGACGGCACAGCTGGATCAGCTGTTAGTCTGCAGGTGTGAAAACTGAAAAGCTCTGCATGCAGTGGGAGATTTCATTCACACAGACGATCTGATGCACTGTCCAAATAATAACAATAATAACGATAACACTGCCAGTGCAGCAGAGTGGTGACAGACTCCGACATGATAAAACAGAGTGGGAAATTTCTCGGCAAGTATAACCACATCCAATAAGACACTCACTGAAAAGAGTCACGAGCCAAAAAGGATTTCTTTATCTTTTAATTATCTGCATCTGCTTTCATTTGTACTCTGATGTTTACTGTGATAATTGGCGTCATTTTTAGACAAATCTGTCTGATTAAAGTTGCTTTCCGTCTCCTTCATTAATCAGATATACAGTTATTTTTTTCGGAGACACTTTGGTGATTGAAAATGTTTTTGGAAAAATCAGTTCAGCTGCAGAATCTAAATCGATATATATGTGTGTATGTATAGATACTGATAAATATAGAGATAGATAGATAGATAGATAGATAGACGAACAAGGGACCTGACACGTCCTCCATGACGGTGAACCAGGACGATCTCCAGGTCACCCAGGGAGCGAGGAGACACATGAAACGAGGTAATGAGGAGCATCAGTGGCTGCACCATGCACAGCACTTCCCCACACACTCCAGGCAGGCGAACTAGCGAACAAACAGCCACTCATTCTTCCCACTAAGGTGCATGGTGAGTCAGAAAACTAACGCAGAGGTGTAGATGAGGCCAAAACCCAGAGAGAGAGAGAGAGAGAGAAAAAAAAAAAAAACACTTGGCTTTCTGTGCTCAGACAAAAACCCAATGAGAGAGACTATAGAAGCCTGCAAGGTTACTTCTGTACAACAACAACAACAACAGCAACAAGCGTTGCATCCGTCACTGCTGTAACCATCTGAATTTTACAGAAAAGAGAATATAATGGAGCTGAGGCACATGAGGGGAAGTTGTCAGAAGACCAAGGAGAGGACTGAAGGCAGTAAAGAGAAAAAACACAAAGAAAGAAAGAAAATTATGTGGGACAAAGAACAGGCTATGAGAGGAGGAGAGTCGGAGAGAGACTGTGTGATCAGCATCCATCAACCATCCCATTTTCCATCACCGTTTCCCCCGGTTCAGGTTCACTTGGGGCTCCAGTCTTTCCCAGCATGCACTTGTGTGTGTGCAAGCGACGAGGTAAACCCAGGCCATCTCATGCATTGTTGCATGTGCATAAGAAGGAGCGAGAAACAACGCGTAGTACGGAGCGAAATGTGAAAGAAGGCGGCCAGATGAAGAGCTACAGCAGTCAGAAAGACGAGGGGAAACAGAAGTGGAGGACGGACAGAAACGAGACAGATGTTTTCTACTAATTATCCTTCACACACACACACACACACACACACACACACACACACACACACACACACACACCCAACACAATGTGCATCCATTTTATAATTCTATCGTGACGCCGAATGTGGGGCCAACAGAGACCAAAATAAACAGCTTCCCAGTTATGCAACATCGTTCTGGAAACAGCTCATAAATATTCATATCCCATCTCAATGTGTCTGACTTTAATTGATAGAAAACAGATTTTGCAACACAGAGATGGCAATTACTATGTACATGTGTGCGCTGGTGAACGCAACGCAGCTGTAAAAGAGTGACGGGTTTTTACCTTGCGAGAGGGGTTTGCATGTTTACGCGTGTGTGGCACAAGAGAGAGGCAGGATTTGGGTCTTCTATTTCAAGGTGCGTGATGAGGCTCCTGCGTTTTAGTGACTCTTGCAATTTGTATGTGTGTGCATGTGTGTGTGAGTGTGTGTGTGTGTGTGTGTGTGTGTGTGCACCCAGAGGAGGTCACGACTCTTCTGTATGCCATCCTCTGTGCCTCTGTGAATGATTATGCCCTGAGCAACATGCATTTAAATGTGATATTTAGATGGTGCTGATGTTGGATGACTCTTTAATGTCTCGTGAGTGTTCATATGCATGTGTGTGTGCGCGCGCGTGTGTGTGTGTGTGTGATGACACGGAGCGTGACGAAGGGAAATGAGGAGGTTAAGCTGACACCATCAGTTCTAATGGGTGCTGATGCTCCTCCGTATGAGTTTATGTACACATACATGGAAATATGTTGTCACGGAAACACAAACACCGTCATACAAATGTGCACACGCCACACATTTCCGCTGGAAACTCCTTCCCACATTAGCATGCAACCTCCTCCCTCTCTCTCTCCTCCTCCTCCTAGCGTGAGCATCACTTCTTTCTCTTCCTCCGAGCCATTATCAGACTCACTCTACCATCGCCGGTGATTCCCTCCTTTCCAGTCTCATGTAATGTCAAACATGCAATTAAGATCACATCAACAGCTGCCAGACTCAATTACCGTGACACAGACGAGCACTGGTCCAATCTATCACACCCGCCCAGGTGACCACCCTAAGCCTCGCCTTCACCTTCCGCTTATTTACATCCTTCCCATGACCCCCCCCAAACATGACTGACACAAGAATAGCCCCACCTCCCTTAATTGGCCACCAGTGCACATTTCCTCCCTTTATCATCCTTCCTCTTCAGCTGCTCTGTTCATCGTCATGAAATCTGCTGCCCAGCAAACACCAGCCACACTTTCCATGGCAACGACAGAGAAGCGGTTGGCGACTGCCTGGTGGGGGTATCTATGAGAGGGTGGTGTTTTTTTTATTTTTTTATTTTTTTTAACGGTGGAAACATAAGGCTTGGGGGGGAAAGCAGCACAGGCTAGATGCCATGTAGCCATGGTAACAAACAGGGACACACACACTCACACACACACAGAGGTCATAGAAAGCAAGTCAAGTCTTAATTAGTTAATTTCCTCATTTATGCAAAGGAATACGACCGCTGGGCTTTTCTTTTCCTGTCTGCACAGTATCTGAATGAGGTGCTGCTTCGATTTCAGGCAGGAAACACCGACATGACAGCTGCCTTTCAGACCAGACGCAACTTACCACCAGTGTGGGACTCCGGCGGTATTTTAAGGAAATCAATTTTTAACTGCAGCCAGCCAGACAGATTATGCACGGAAAATGTGAATCAATGTGTTTATGTGCATCTAAGTAATTACAGCTGAAAAAAAAAAAAAAAGCATCTGCAACTACAACAACAACAACAACAACAACAAAAAACCTTAAGCTGCAGGGATGATTAAAACCTTCACAGCTGGAGCGCGATCTTCTCAGCTAGCTCGAGTGACAGTGACTCATTTCACACTCCGAGCAGACCCTTTCACCCCAGCTCCACGCCAGCTCAGCCCACAGTGAATCACTTGCATATGAGACTTCAGCCACAGGTTCACGTCTGGTCGGCAGCGTTCACAGCGTCAGGGTCCACAGCACGTCGATGCTAAAATGCAGAGATGAAACACCACCTAGATAGGTCGCCTGTCCAATACAGGCCTGACATAAACATCTTTAAAGTCACCAATTAACCTCTCATATATATCACTCTTTTGCTTCCTCGCTTTCTAGACTACAAACCTCTGACAACAGCCAGGTGGGCGGCCTTGAGTTATTCTTGATATAATACCTATTGAACATTTCACATAGAAGTCCAAGTCTATGATTAAGGTTTCTATAGAATTAAAATGGTACCACAGTAGCAGCCATTGTGTTGCGGGCTCTGGTGGAAGAAGCTATAGAATATATTAATGCATAACTAATCTGATAAGGGGGTCATACAAGCCATTTTGGATGTGCTCCGATGTTAATGATGCTGCACTATGTGGGAATATTAGGATTGGATCTTGTCTCCAGGGAGGGGCTCCTCACATTTTCTTATCTATCTACATTGAGTTGGCTCCTCATTGCCTGTTATTGTTGCTGATATACCCCTCTGTTTCTCTGGTGTATGGTATAGCCTTCCCTTTGTGTGCTGCATGACCTGTTGACCTGTTTCGGTATCGTTTCTTTGCATCTGAAAACAAGCAGTAAAAGATATTGAACACATAAGCTATTGTACATGTCTCACATGAGTACCAGGAAGAAACCCGTGCAGGCTTTCAGAGAACATGCACACCCAACACAGGAAGCCCTGTGTGGAAATATAACCATGTACATTTTGCCTGTGAATGTATTGGACTACATCCAATGATGTGACGGTAAGCCTATCAGAGAAGGTTGCTCTGATTCGTGTTCAGCTCAGCTGCAGCTTGTTGCTCTTCATATATCTTCACCCCTCCTCCTCTACCCAGCTCACAAGGTGACAAATAACAAGCGACTTGTCTGAGGAGACAAAAATCCTCGCACATGATTGATTTTGTTTCCTGAGCATCTATTTTTTCCATCTTTACGATACGTTGTCCTTATTCAGGATGTGCCGCAGATAACTGCCTCACAGTGTCATACATGGCAGACCTTGGTGATACAGTCGTTGTCATAGAGAACGAAAAAGATGAGCACAGCGCGTTTGAAACAGTCAAGAGTGAAGTTAATTAGCTGATAAAAGACAATTAATGCATGGCCTTTGGTAAAAAGACATCAATTTATCACAGTCACTCTGACAAACGCTTTCTGCTTCAACACAAAGTAAACACTGCAACTTGAAAACACTGAGTCCGACCGCATTGTTCGATCTCCATTTTGGCAAATTGCAATATTAATGAAGTATCATTACATCATAATTTGAGTCGGACAGACTTAAACTCGTCCATTTTTAGCCTGGAGCTCACCTCCTCCTCAGCACCGCAGGACTCTGCCAGACTCTAATTGGCTAATTCATCCAATTTGTCTGGGCTTGATAAGGACGTGGTTCATGACAAAGAGAAGCACCGCAGTGTTGCCTCCACCAGTTTTTCATCTGCAGTCAAAAATGGACCCATTTAACTTTTTTTTTTTTCCCACCATGTCTGGAAGAATAGGAACCAGTCGGAGTGCAGTGTTTTCACCAAGCAGGAAGGCCTAAAAAAAAAAACAAACAGTTTCAGACTAACTTAAGTACTTAGCGTTTTACTAAAGTGAGGTTACCCTGGTCAACTGCCTCCATACAGCAACAGGTGGGAGACTGGACTGGTTGTGAGACGTCTTCTTCAAGAGCAGCTCTTTAACTTCACATTTCAAACAGGTAATGATATTCAGTTATTCCAGTCAGACTGTGCACATGAGTCAGTGGCTCATTAGTAACTAACGAGAGCACTACGTAAAAGAGTTAACTGACAACGTTATGTCCGCTCTTTCTTGTCTCTCACACTCTTCTTGAATATTGATGATGAGAACGTCTTCTCTGCCTTTGGGAAGATGTAGCCCCGAAGGCTGCCTTCTCCTGCCATCTGACGCCGAACCTGGGAGGGCGGTGTGGGGAGTGGGCTCTTTGTGCACAAAAGGCCGAGCGGTCTCGGTGGCAGCAGGTGTGTCGGACATTTTAAATATCCTGAGAGGTGCGCTCCGCAGGCTGCTGGGAGTCCACATCCCAGCAGACGGAAAGGAGACCAAGACGAATGGTGCAGAGATGATGCAATGCGCGCTCCATGCTGAGTTAGAGGGAAATTAATTACATTTGTTGTTCAATAATTTCATAAGTCTCTGGCCTGTAACCATTTGGAAAGGATTTGGTTTAAACTCTAATAGGCTCATTTCATTTCTAAACCCATATAACTGATTCAAACTGACTGCACTAATTGCCGCTCTGTTGCCAACGTACAGCTCCACATTTAAGAAGATAATGGCTGATCTACTCCCACACCGTGGCTCTTTTCAGTGACGTATCGGCGAAAATAAATCAAAGTAAAAACCTAAACAAGAGCTAACTCGCCTTTCTGCTGCTGTGAGTAAAAAAAAAAAAAAAATGAATCAGGTCGCTCTGCAACTGATGACGGTTTCAATTACTGTTGCTTTGGTTTGTTGTTTCTCTACGCTGAGGTTACCGAGCAGAGAAATGATTAATTTCAAAAGTTGTTTACATCAGTAATTGTTTAAAAAGACATTTTTAAACAAAGTGGCTGTGAATCTGCCGGTGCATCGAAATAAAATCCGTTTAAATGGTAAATAGACTGGAATTATATAGCGCCTCTGCAGCTCTTCACAACACTTCACATATTCAACCCATTCATTCACACACACACACACACCGATGGACACATCCAGTGTGTTGTCCAAGGACACTTTGACATGCAAATTGAGGATCAAACCACCGACGTTGTGATTAGTGGAGGACCCACGAAATCTCCTGATCCACAACCAGCCTTTTCCCTTTTTTTTTTCCCATTTTCTAAGGCTGCAGCTGATTCAACACCACCCCCAGCTGAGTCTCAAAGAGATGGCATGCTTGCAATTTACCTTTTATGTTGTTGCCCTATAGCAGCCTGCTGTGGAGCTCTAACATTTGCCCTACATATCAGAAAACGGAGTAACCAGATGCTGGGAAAAAAAAAAAAAAAAAAAAAAAACGGGTTCAAAAACAAGGTTACACTTTTATAATAGCAGAAGTGACTATACATGAAAGGTAGATTTGTAAATACGAGTCACACTCTCCACCCATCCATCATCTTTCATTTATCCAGGTTAGGGGTCACGGACCAGTAGCAGCAGGTTAAACAGAGGGCTTTCCAGCTCCTACTGGGGGATCTCAAGGTGTTCCCAGGCCGGGGCAAGTTATGGGTCTGACCCAGGGGTCTCTTCCCTGCTGGACATGCCCAAAGGGGAGACATCCAGGAGGCCTGAACCACCTCGACTGGCTCATTTCAACATGAAGGAGCAGTGGCTGTACTGGAAGCCATTTGCAGCAGTTTGCATCCAAGATCTCATTCTTTCCATTACTAGAGCTCATGAGCAAAGGTGAGGGTTGGAATAAAAAAAAAAAAAAAAAAAAAAAAAAAAATCACACTCAAGTACAATATTATCAACTAAAACATCCAGGGTCGTCTCCATTCTTTACATTCTTATCCTAGAAGGTGATTAGCAGGGATCGACATATTGGCATTCACCATGGACTGCAGCATGATAAAGATAACACTGCTGCTGCCAGATAGGATTCAACGTATAGTAAATGAAAAATACTTGACCTTAACCTCAAGAACAAAACGAGGCAAAACCAGCTCTGCTTTCTCTTATTACAACGATAAAGTCTAAGACCTTGGAAGGTTAACGGCAAAACTCTTCCTCTGTAGTACGCTGACGTAACACAATATAAATGCATGAAGGTGGAGCCCTGCCACAGTATACATACATACATACATACACACAAGTGCATGAAGGTGAGTTTAGATCAAGGTTATCTCAGTGTGTCTCCATGGTTCATCTCTGAGTACACCCTGTTTGCTTCTTCTGCCTCCAGGGAACGGCCCCCCTCCCACCCGCCCTCCTTGAGTTTCAGGTTATGTGGTCAAGTGTTGCCTCCCACCAGCCCCTTAAACGCCATTAGAAGAATAAAGAGGCCCATGCTGGAGGTTTGATAAGGCAGCAGAGGTCTTGTTCCTGGTGACCTGCAGCTCCCGGGGTTCCCTGCAACATCACACAGCCTCCATGTCCTGCTTTCTCCCCATGACCCACTTGGCTCATATGGCAGCTGCAATGCCGTATGTGTAACAGCTCTCCTAGGCCTAACTATGGGTGTATAACAGCATCCTCTCCTCCTCTTCCTCCTCCTCCTTCTTCCAATTCTATCTCTCTTCTATCCTGAACAACCTCCTCCTGATAGCTGCAGCCTCTCTCTCTCACACACACACACCAGTTTCTCTCATATTTCTCAGCTATCACGTCTCTTTGCATATCCTAGCACCCGCCCTCCTTTTCTCTTTTCATAATTATTTGTCCAGGACTCCTTCCGCCCACTTGTCAGCTGTTGTGTTGTGTATCACTTAGTGATCTGTTACTTTCCTGTTACAGCTGCATATCAGCCTGAATACTGTCAAAGCAGTCTAGGAAAACATAAATCATCATACTCCACATTCAAACAATAGCTGAACAGATCAATCACCTGGCATTAAAACATGTATTATTCCACCATGTACATTGAACTCTGCAGAAAAGTCAGGTGAATGAACCGCAAAATGTTCATATACAAGTGCGTACATCATCCCTCCATCCATCCATCCCTCCTCGCTGTGTGATTCAGATTGTACACCTGAGCCCTGGAGGCCCTCAGGCTGTACCCATGTTGACATCCAGCCCTGCTGACCTACATCATGACCGGCTCACTAATGCACTAAACGCAGCCAGCACAGGCCACACGTGAAGCAAATAAACACTACAGAGCCCGGGCAGCTCAGCGACAGCCTTTGTACGTGTGGTAAAAGTGGGATGATTGAGAGGTTCAATCACCAGCACTTTACAGAGAAACATCCACAATAATGTTCACAATTTTCCCATCTCTGCCCTGTCAGAAACGATGCACCAGAGCAATTTTGTCCACAAAGGACCATTTTCTTTCTGCATTACTATTCTTCGTAGCCCCGGTGAAGGCAAACATGGGTGCAGAACTGAGCCAGGACGACCTGGAGGTGGCATTAGAGGCTAAAGAGGCTAAACCGAATCCTAGCTGGTGACGTAGCATGAAGCATGTTATATATTTGTTCTGTGTTTTCTAGGTGTTCGCCTGCACTTACCATAACCTCAACTCTTTTATTCCCAAGTTTGGTAGTCTTGCTTGCTTCTCAAAGAGCCATGACAGAGAGAGAGAGGATAAAAAAAAAATAAAAAAAAAAGAGCAGATCCCATTTCCCATCCCCAGGCCAATCATAAATCCACCAGCCGGCGTGTTACAGCTCAGGTACAAGGAGCATTTATTATCAGGCCTGTGTGGCTCCGTTACATCTTGTGTGGTGGTGTTGATCATTGAGAAGGGGTGAGAGGGATGGAGAGTGGGGGGTGGGGGGGGGGGGGGGGGTTCCTGGATTTGCTTGTCAATTCAGAAAGGTTTATTTGAAATCCGAGCTTCGGAAACCTGAGGGGGCCCGATTTGTAATCTGGCATTGAGCGATCTAACTTTGATCCCATTGCTTTAGCTGACAGGGAGCCACTGAGGAGCGGGGCTGCAGCTCCACTGTTTGGCAGGGATGGGAGGATTTGGTGAGAGGGCTTTGTAGTTAACCGTGGTCATCGCATCGTCCCTGAAGACTGAGAGCCTGTCTCTACTCTGTGATTCTGTCTCTCTCTCTCTCTCTCGATTGTCTTTCTTGCTTTTGATTTTGTCTCGTCTTCGGGCAGAAAAAAACAAAACAAACCCAAAAAAAAAAAAAAACCTACACTGCATTCATGCAAACCAATTCAAACAAGTGTCTCTCTTTTGCTTTTCTTTGGCTTTTCAAGAGGTCGTGTCGCCACCGCTGCACTCCAGAGAGAAGACAAATGGGAGACAGAGTGCAGCACCCTCCCATCAGACACCACTGATTTGTTTCACACACTTTTCCCCCTGTCACACAGACACACGACGGACGACACTCACTGGCGCTTTCAATTAATTTGTAGTGTCAAAAACCATGACGAATGCCCACACTAAGTCTTTTCAGGACTACTCCTGGACACCGCTGGCCGTCACTCCCTCTCTCTTCTGATCTCCTTCCCATTCATCCATCCCTCTCTCCTCCCTCTCTAGACACTTCTTTTCTCTTCTCTCCTGAAGGTTACAGGCTAATCAGTGACCAGAGAGTGGATCAATCCATCTCAGCAGCTGCAGTGGTTATTAAGGATTCTCCAGTCAGACCATCAATAACCAATCTTGGTTTATTTTTAAACTATTTTTTGCACAAGGTTCCCAAAACTTCTGAGTAATGTCAAGGTGCTATAGTCGTGCATTTTCCTTCCTCCACACTAGTGGTAAATCATCTGCAAAAGTAATTTAATGGGACCACTGAGTCGATACATCTTGCTCTCTTCCCATTATGCTTTGCAAAATCTTCAATTACCTTCAGAGTTCTGGATGCATCTCCCTGCGCTGCACGCCTCTTTGAGCGATCACAGAGCAGCTTCAAACAGCAAGCCGATATTGCAAACAGACATTTCTACATCTCTTTCACACACACACACACACAGTGAAACTGTGATTACATCAGAGGAGCTGCTGTAACACAGCACCACACTTGTTACATGTCCAGTCCCGTGGGCTCAGCCCATTTTTATCTAGTCGGGAAATCCTACTTAAATCAATAACAGGATTGTCGTCGGTGTTGATATGGGTCATCATGTGAGTCACAGTCTCTTGGTTGCATTCATTTTTTCGGCCCTAACTCTCTTGTTCCTGAATTTATCTCGACAAACTTTAAAAAAAAAAATCACTCAAGCCTTAAACCTGTGAACTGTAGAGTCAAAACTGAAGATGCTGAGGGCCTTAGCTTTGCCTGGTTGAACTCTGTGCAGGTATGCATGGGGGGAGGTCTTTCCTGTTTACTGCTGCAGTAACATCACTGCTGCCTGGTCAAAGTTGACATCAACACTGCTGCTGTGAGTGTTCAACATTACTAAAATACCAAGTCGCCCAAACACGGGAAGCCACAGTAATTACCTCCTGGATTGTCCACAATCAAAAGCCCCTGCTGTCAGTTCCTGCCCACACAGTCCTGGAAGTCACACAACCCCGACTGTTTCCAAAAAGTACCATCTCCTCCTGTATATGGTGATGTGGTGTATACGATGTGGTGTCATCCGGATCCCCTGAGCTCCCTGACATGTCTTCAGTCACCGTTGTCATTTGGAGAAGAATGGCAGCACCGACGCTATATCAGATTTTCCTGACAAGACATAAATGCAGAGCGCACTGGGGACATGCAGCCAGAGCTGCTGTGTGCTGCATTTAAAAAAAAAAAAAAGTGACACCACAGCTTGTTCAGGAGTAAATATACATTAAATATAATGTTAAAGTTGATAAGCAAGTAAAGATAAGCACATATACATTTACCTTTAGAATAATCAGCTTTAGTTTTTGTTTTTTAACAGGATGACATGTCATGACATCTGCGTGGAAAATGGAGCCCAACCTTGTGACTAACCGTGGATAATGAACCGCGGCCCACACAACGACAACAATTCATACAGTTATGAGCACAGATGACCTTGTGGAAATACCCCACTCTGAATGTGGGCGGTTCAAGCTTTGTTAATTTCTCTATACAAACGTAATGTCACAACACAAAGCATAGCGATGGACAATTACTGCAGTGCTTCGTTGCATCTGTATGCATGATATGATTTCAACTAAAAGTGCTTGTTAGATTTCCAGTGAGTAAATGTCACTATACTGGTGAGAGCCACTTATCATGCGTCACAAGTACATGCTGTTTCCATACTGAATAATACAATATAAACACACCAGTCTTAAAGCTCCATATTAGAGCCGTGTCTCTACACAGATGTGTTTTTGTGCTTAGATTAATTAAACTCTCTCTCTTTTCAATAATGGTTACCATGTTGTCAAAAGAGCTGGTGAGCTCATTTCACCTCCCCAAAACACACCACTTTTTATAGTAAAGCTGTCCAAGTCGCTGACCTCACACACACTTTCTTCTCCAACTTCCTTTGAGTTCTTTATTTACACACTTTGATGGGGCCGAGCACTTCACAGCTACTCCACAACAAGGTCAAGAGTGCTGTTCAGACAAACTGTGTGAGGTCTAGGACTCTGTGTGTGTGTGTGTGTGTGTGTGTATGTTCTGATAAAAATGTTTTATCAGTTCATTTCGTGGTTAGATTTTAAACAAGTACCCCTTGATGACATCATACGACAACAAACCCTCACCTGTGAAGGTCTCAGTATTGTTGCCACTTGTTAAACGCAGGTGTCATATTCTGCAGAGACATACGTCGTCTTGTTTTTGTTCACAGGTAAAAGGTCAATGTGCATTGTATAACACTGTGTTATTAAAAGTATTAAAAGAAACACGGCCTCAGTCACTGTCTATAGACAAATAACGTCAACATTAAATACTCTGGGATACTTCAGGATTGTCCGTCTGATGTACAGAGACAACAGCTGCGTCTCTGAGAAGCTGAAATGTTTGTTTTTCAATATGAAAATCCAAGTAATTAGCCAAATAATCAATAACCACATTAAGCGTTAGCTGCAGCCCCTTTGACACTCAGTGCTTAATAACACAACTCAGTATTGACTCATGAAGCTCCATTAAAAGTATGCAGGTTTTAATTTGAACTGAACGACAGCTGATTTCACCGACTTGGTTTATTCTGCCGTTCAATTAACTTAATGGAGATTAATCAGTGAGAGGACAAAGTGTTTTCTTTGGCCTGAAAACACAGAACGAAGGAAAACCTGTGGCACAGCCTCTGAAACATAAGCACTCCTTCTCCTCTCTCTCTCTCTCTCTGTCACACACACACACACACACACACACACACACACACTGCTCTTCGGCCAATCTGAGAGGCTGCAGCTGTGTCCTACAGAGAGAACACCACCACGATGATCACATGAAAAAGATGGAGACAAAACAAGAGAAAGAACGACAGGAAATGAGACGCACAGAGAGCAGATCTGATAGAACAGCAGCAGTGTTAATGAGGAGATTAAGCCTGATGATGAAGTCCACTCCTCATTCTGCAGGCTGCTCGCTCTAATACCAACCAGGCCAGATGAGATCTCCCGACAACAGACAAATTAATTAAGATGAGCCTTAGTGAAGTTACTGTGAACGCTTCATCTAAGAGATGAATTTATATGTGATATCTTATTCTGTATGTAGTGATATCTGCTCCGAACCCGACATTACACTGAGCTTAAACGCACATAATGATGACGACGAGTGGGAAAAAATACAGTAGAAAGCCGCTATTTTTACAATTACTCTTTAAACCCATGAAGCTGCATTTGTATTCTGTTCAAAAATGTCGCTTTCTCCATCCTTTAAAAGAGGATGGAGAGACCCATGATAATTTTTAATACATCAGATTTAAGTGAGCTAACGTGGTTAACCTCTGACTGATACGCTAATACAAATTTACTGCAGTTTAACTCACATGGAGTGTGTGCTGAGGGTCGCTGTAGTTTCACGTTCCCTGTATAATTTCACTGTGTATTCAGACCTGGCTCATCTGGAGCAGCTGTTCCCGAAAAAACAGGGGACGTTTAACCCCGAAGATCGGTTCGTTTGGTTGCAGCAATCAGGCTCAGATGTAAAACAAGTGGGCCGAGATCATCAAGAAGGAAGGGGGGGGGGGGTCTCGGCTCACTTCCATTCGAGCCCTGGAGCTGATGTTCCATGGTTCTCAACCCAGGCGCGCCGTTTCTGACCTGGTTCAGGCCGTAAATATATACTCAGGTCAGGTCGGGCCTCAGGCTTCAACCGTGGGTTGGGTTTTAATTTTCAGGCCGGTGGTTTTTGTTTTACCAGAGTAACCTCCTCCTCCTCCTCCTCCTGGGTAAGACTTCTGACCAATGAGAGAACAGATGGTTTGCATATGGCATTTGTTTACAACTTCGGACCACTTGGGACTTGCTACCTTGTCAACACAAACAACCCAAAAGAAAAATGCACCAATTGTATTGTTTAAGCCAGTGTGAACTGGAACAAAGCGAACGAGTCACAGGTCTGAAAACACCCGCAACGTTCTGACATGCGACAATATGTGGGTCTTTGTTGTCAAATATCGAGTCCTCTTACACAACTGAATGGACAACAACACACTGGGTGCAAGTGTGAGACTCCTGCGGTGAGCACTACTTTTAAAAAATACAATAAAACAGCACCAGAATGAGAATAAAACACCCCCCCCCCATGCCAAGTCCTTGTTCCAGCTGGAAATTCAGAGCACCCTGCCAGCGACTTGGGCAAGCAACCAGACATCATTTTGAGGGCTTCGACTCTTCAGAAACTCTAACCGGCTGGTAAAACTGCAAAAAAAAAAGAAGGAGGACAATGCATTTTATAATTTAGCAGCTCAGGGGGGATATATATTTCTTTCATGGTCTTCCCAGTAAATTGCACCGTACAAACACGGGTACGGAGGTGGTCGGCACAGTCGTAGCAATCCGGCCTTGCAGCTTTTCCTCGCTGTGAGTCAAGGCAGCAGTATCATGTTTTTAATCTATTTTTTGGCAGCGACTTGGAAACAACAGGTGCAAAGAGAAAACCTGCAGCTGAACCTCAGATGCTGCTGGTGAATGAGCGACTATGGTTTGAATCTTTTTTCTTTTCTTTTAAGTTACCGACCTACGAATGCGATGATGTTATCCTTTAAAGCCCCTTTATTTTACTTTTTACTTTCAGTAAAATCCAGCCTCCGGTTTTGATGCGTTCGGCTGCTCCAGCCAGGCTTTAGACATTAAACTGCATACAGTTCGACAATTTTGATGGATGAGTGAAAAGCCCCTTTTATGTAGGTGACTCCTCCATTTCCTCTGAACAACAGATGCTGATATTAAATGGCTCTGCCTCTGTTGAATCCGCAAACCAGAATGGATGGTTTCATGAGCCCCCAGCACCGACAGCAGCGCCTTGATATTCTTTCCAGGTTGAGCTATTTTGACAGTGTGTGTGTGTGTGTTGGGGTGATCTGCACACACAAGCTGGCACTCCTTTATTAGCACTGAGGTTCTCGCACACACAGGCACACGAGACGCAAACACCAAGCCCAGATTTACTTTGTGGCTGACAGGCGAATGAAGCGTGAAGACACTGAAATAATATCTAAGATCACACTAAATATGATAAATAAGTTCACTTTGATGTTGGCCCAGGCTTTAAATATGATCAGGGGGGAAGGTGGGGCGAAGGGTGGTGGTGGTGGTGCTGCTGCTGGTGATTTACGACCATATCAGAGCGCAAAGGCAAAGCTACGGCCCTGCAACTGTAACAATAACTGGCAAGGCAATAAGTGGTGCAACCAGGTTACTCACGGTCACAACATTAAGCTCCGTTATGAGAAGGATGCCGTGTGAAAAGGTTGCCCTTTTTGTTCCCCCCCTGCATTTGAACATTACATGACTCACTTGACAAATACTTGTCAGCGCAGTAAACAAACAAGAAACTAACAAACACGGGTTAACGCAGCAGGGAACTGAACCCTGAAGCCTGAGAGAGCGGCGATGAATGGTGACAGAGGCAGATTTTGTGCAGCGCCACTTTAAGTGTCAGCAGCCGTGTGGATGCACAGACACCGCAGGAGCACATTTATATGCGATATCTTTGTCGTCAGCAACAGTTCCACTTGCCTGTTTTGATGCTGCTGCTGCTGCTCACTCTCTAAAAATGCTCGGTGCCAAAACGGCATCAGCTTTTATTTTGAAAACGCCCCTATTAACAGTCTCCTCAGGTATCAAATGTCAAACTGCTTGAAGTCATCTCTCAAATTGGTCACCTATAGCATGCGGTCCAGGTGTTGGGTGTCCTGTGGGTGGATCCCATATGTAAAGATAGATTGACAAGTTCGTATGAAGGTTTTGGGGTCTGAAAGGCTCAGGGGGAAGCGGGAGATGGGAATAGTCTGAAAGCTGAAATAAAACCTAGAATAAAAGATAAAAGCTAAAAGACATGAAAAGAGCACAGAGCACAGATGCAACTCTTACATCGACTCATAACTCATGCAAACACCCAGGCAAGTTCAGTGGAAGAGCCACAGGTAGATGAGCTGTTATTTACTGGACCATGAGGCAAATTATCATTCAGAAAACAGTATTGACTTCAGCAATCCCCAAACTGCAAGAAGCTGGGGTTTTTTTTTTTTCCTCCCATCATCTGTGAAGACGATGCAGAATCCCAACACACCACCTCGGTGCTGTACCAAATCCCCGGCCTACAAATGAAGCAGCACGGCAGAGAGAAATCTTCGTAACAATAAAACTGGATGGTGCGGGAAAACCACTGACGATGCATCCCAGACAAAACACAAACAAACACACAGCTGAATATTGGTTAATTTTGGTGACAGATGGCAACGCTGTCAAACCGACCGGGCACTTTGGCAAGAGCCCAGCGTGATGACTGCTCATGTTTTAATTTCCAAACCTGGACAGAAGAACACGATTCAGAGATTGGCTGCTGCTAAGTCCAAACAACACAAATGCTCCTTTATACTTGTGCAGGACTTGGATCTGCAGAGCTGAGCTGCAACTGAGGATTATTTTCATTACCAACTTTGACAATCACTTTTTTTTTTTTTTCCCCCTCAATCGACGGGTTAGTCTATTAAATGTCATCACAATTTTTCACAGCAGCAAGGTGACATCTGTTAAAAAAAAGCTTTGTCAAGACGACGGTGTTTAAATTTCAAGGAGGTTCAGTTTATAGTGATGAAAAAACACAACGAGAGAGAAACAGTAAATCGTCTCAGCGAAGCAGCGACATGTCAGTTAATAACAGTGTTTTCGACACCCTCCGTGTTGCTGGTGCAGTCTCTTACTACAGTTATTCTGCAGTTGAGAAGTCACAGCCTCTGTCAACACATCCACTTGCCTGCCCCCCCACCCACCCACCCTACCCCCACACCCCACCTCCATCCTCTCTCACAGATGAGGCGCACTGCCCTCAGCTACTCCTATATTGTTTGAGTCACACCAAAACAAAAAAAAAACAAAAAACAAGGCAGGACCATTAATGGCCTCCAAGTATGTTGAGAGGTTGACAGAGCATTACACCCAAGCGATTTGCAGCACTCCACACAGCCATCGAGGAGGCGTTCCCCTTTTCCCATTCACCTTGTAAAGTGGTTGACTGCAGGATCCTGGCACTCCATCCATACAATAACCCTCTGCAGCCAGCCAAGGTATATGCTTTGCTATATACATTCATCACACACACACACACACACACACACACACCCACACCCAGCCAGCTGAAGTGCACATCACTTCCCTCCTTGAATTATAATACCAGAAGTGGCCACACAAAGCAGCTAGCATTACTGCTGAATCACCTCGGTGTTGCATTCAGGGGTTACATATACATCTTATTGCCTACAGATGGTTTTAACTGGGATTAATGAGGTTCCTCCTGTTGTCACCACAGAAAGGAGGCAAGCGAGACAAAGCCATACCAGTCTGTGTTGTAATAATCTCTGCATAGAAGATCACTTTGAAGCAGACCACCTCCTGTGCAGACATAATCATTTGGCAGTGATACCTCCGTAGGAAGAGGTTCTCAATAAGGACGGCTGGCATGACGGTGTGTGGATTGTACTGGAATGAGCTTAAATGTACAGGACCAGCGATATAAACCCTCACTGGCACGTCACATCTGAGAACCCGCCCCCAGAGGAGCTGAAAGTACCTATACAGCCAGATGGCACAAGAAGCATGTGGTTAAAAAAAAAAAAAACAAAAAAAAGTGTTTGTTTTGTCTAAATGGTGTTTGCCAGCCCCCACAAGTGTCCAGTTAAACCAGTTTAACCCACAAGCCACCATCTGCGTCCAGTTAAACGACTGCAATGGATGAGGGAAGAAACCTCCAAATGACCACCTTCGGAGCAGAGACATGAAGTCGAGCGAGCTGGCAGGAAATACGACGTGACAGCGAGGGAGAGATTTTAAAATGCCAAAAGTGAGAGTAAACGTTCTCCTGTTGTAAAGCTAAAGACTGACTGAGACGCTTGACAGGAGAGAAAGAGGGCGAGTGGGCGACTGTGAATCTGAATCTGTCTCTCTCAGAAACCGTCTTATAATCAACAACGTGCTCTATGTTCTGAAATTATCATAATATAAATGTCATTTTCCAACAAATCAGCACATACTAAGTCACATTTCACCTTTTCCCGAAGTTTTACATTTTTGTCAGTGTCTCAAATATTCACTAGAACAAATGGATTAGCCCACAGCAGAGAGAGTAATAATAACCTGTGCTCTCTCAAAAGCTTTTTACAAGACACAGACTGAACTCGAGAGCAGAGACCTGGCTCGTTCTGAGGGGCTTTTTCTGTGGCCAAATACTGCACAGGTGAAATTATTAAGAGGCTGCATCTATTCCTGAGGGGAGGGGGGGAGGGGAGGAGGAGGGGGGGGGGTCCGTCTTTAAAAGCTAGAGCACTTCATTTCTTTCTTTCTTTCTTTCTTTTTCCCAGGTGCTCTTTGATAGCTGGGACTCCGGAGCACCACACAATGATGATTTCCAGATCAGCCGAAGCAGCCCTGACCAAAAAAAAAAAAAAAAAAAAAGCAAGTGAAAAACATTTTCACAAGTTTCTATTATCAGCTGAAGGAGAAAGTAAAAAAAAAAAAAAAACAAAAAAAAAAAAACGAGGTATTGCATCACATGAATGCGTCTGTGAGGTTAAATGCACAGGGAACATGTTTGAGACTTTTACATTTGCATAAAACTAATTTCACAAGATCTCTTATGTATTATTCTCCCTTCTCAGAAACTTTAATTGTCGTCTCCGTCGCTTCTTCTTTTATCTCTCTTTAACAAGCCCCTTTGGTCCACAGCTACATTCAATCAAATATGTACTGAAATACTTTGCATGATACCCTCCAAGAACACAAGCTTTGCCTGCAACCTGCAGATACACAGGAGCAGGAGCCCCGGTTGATCATCCACCCATCTCTACTGGCCGAGCTTCATTAAATATGCAAGATCTCTGGATCGTAATTACCACTTCTAGTCACCTACAGACCTATCACCTGTGAACTCCAGTGTGTGCAGCAGCTGAGGGAACCTCTGCGTCATGTGGCCCCGTCCTCCTACCGTGTTCAATGCACACAGACCACAAAAACAAAACATGTCGACGACGGTCATGTGGAAGCTATGCAAAACGTGTGACACGGCATCTGCAATGCAGCCAGAAATGATCGGTATCCGCCACGGATCTTGAGATCTCAGTCATACATGATCAGCATGGGTATCAGGGCATCCTAATCAGTGTCTATAAAGTGAGTCACATGTACCGAGTGACAAAAAAATAAAAGAATAAAAAAAAACGAGCAACTCAAAAGGCCCCACCCCCCCCCCACTCACCCCACAAAAAAAAGCAGGCGGCGGCGGCATGGTCACATTATGCTCTTCTGTGTCGCTGGACAATAATAATTATGTTATTTCGAGCAGGCTGCAGCCAAAGCTCTGGGAGGCTTCGAGGGTGGAAAAATGGAAAAACAGCACCACAAGGGATGAGAAGGCAACACTCAGTGGTCCCCACTGTGTTGCTTTTAACACCTTGTCCAGCACTCGGTAAAAACTAATGACCTCCTGCGCCAGCATGGAGGAGACCTTTCCTATGAAGTTATGCTTTCTACTTTGGCATTTTGTGCATTTTTTTTTTTTTTATTTCAGCCACAGCTCTTGAGTCACCTCAGAATAATACAAAGTTCACACATGTATGAGTCAAGGCGAAAAAAAAAAACTGATGCAGCTTATGTAATTATAAGTTATACTATTTTTGAGTGGCTCAGTGTGTAGGTAGTGCACGGCTCCAAAATAAACACTGGCTCTGACACAGACTTTCACTTTGCAATTAATCAAAATATGAAAAATAAATAAATAAAAATACACTGTTCAACAATTCAGTTTGACAGTTCAGAGTGAATAATGTTGATTTAATCAAAACAAAAATCCAGAGTTTGAGGTTAATATTTTGTTTGAGCATCATGAAATTTGATTTTTTTTTATTTTAAAAGCACAAAACAGATCCCATTACTAATTTGCTGGCTAAGCGTTTATAATTAAAAATGCATTCACAAACCAATAACCGGGGTCAGTTAAGAATAATATTTGGTAACGAGGCATTAGACTTGTCCAGCACAGTGGAATCCAAACAGACACGAGACACTCAGCGCAGCCAAATATGAATTTGATTTAGGATGGAACAAAAAGAGCAGACGATGGCTGGCTACCGTCCAGAGAGTCTGGATGAACCAAATGACAAATGGAAAAGCTGCAGCCAAAATTTTACCAGTAGTTGGCTCACAGCGGGCAGTCGTTTCCCAGCCTGTTTAAGCACTTACTAAAGCTTTTCAAACAGCCAGTGTGTTCTAGCTCATCAAGTTCAACCGCGTCGGCCCGTGGGATGGTGCAACAACACTCAATGCCAAGGTGATAAAAAATTTCTGTCGTACAAGAACTTTAACAATTACACCCAGCAGAGACACAAAGGGCAAGCGTATCTGGGACAGTGCGAAAGAAATGTGAGGAACAAAGAGAACACCTGTGCTGACGTGTGAACTACCTCAAGGCTTAAAAGTACTTGAAGTACTCAACAAACTCTGCCCCACCCTTAGGTGTCACACCAGACAATGAAGGTGGCCTTACACCTGCCTGCCACCATGGCCTGAAGAAAATATGTGTGTGTGATAAACCTGGGAATCAGTGATTATTAAGAAATCTTGTTGCAAAAGTTAAGGTATTATTAAAAAAGTCACTTACCTATGTCTGTGCTCGTCATGTCCTCCCTGTCCATGTATGACCACCTGTCCAGAGGCATGCTTCCCCTCTTTGGGCGAGTCAATATGAGGGATGAGCACATCCTCCAAGCCCAGATCAAAGCGCTTGTGCTTGGAATTGTCCGGGAGGAAGAAGAAGGCCCCGAAACATAAGGTGATGAAGGCACTGAGGATGAGGAGGAGGATGAACTTCTCGGAGAGCCTCAACGTAGCTCTGTGGTGCGGGAAGGAGGAGGCACCCGGTGACAGGGTGGGTATCCTGCGGCCCGACAGCGGCAGGAGAGCCGGCGTCGTCATGGTTTGAGCGGTGAAATTAAAAGCTTAGCTTGGGGGTAGGGGCTGGGGGGCAGGGTAGGGGTTGGGGGGGCAGGGCAGGGTGGGGTGGGGTGGGGTAGGGTGGGTTTACAAGTGCCACAGGAGTTGTTGCAGCAGCATGCACCAGCTGGATGACGTTATTATCTCATGCCTGCATGGGTAAGTCCAGAAACCAAACAGGGCCGAAGTCCCTCAGTGAAGGAGTGGCTGGTCAGCAGGAGAATGCTCATGACGACTCTGAAAATAGGGACATCACAGATAAAGCGTTAGCTCTGGGTCACACGAACCTATTTACATCTTAGCTGCCACAGAGATTCAGCACAATATTTCCACAAGTCTGATCTTTTCCTCTCTTCATTTTAACACCCCAGATCCACACTGACAGTATTACTCTGTGTTCTGTCTGGATGGAGGAGTTGCATTCCTTTATAGTCTCCTTCCTTCGGTTGTCATCTCACCACCTCAGCAGCACGTCCCTGGTAACCACTAGTATCATCTCGCCAACCACCCTGACAGGCTTCTATTGAGCCAAACAGCATTGAATTACAATCACACACACGTTGTCAACTCAAAAAAAACAGTCTGTCCTGAAATATCAGAGTTTTAAAAAACAATCCTTCTGCATGCTACGGTGAATTTAACATGTCATCTCATAAATAACCCCCCACAGACACACACTCACACACACACACACAGCCAATCTCTCACAGTCACACTCACCAAAACACTTAATCCTTTGACCATGGGAGAAAATGATAAACATATTTTCCAGAGGCTTAAGGTATCACGAGGCTGTGCAATATCGGAGATCATCACCAAACAACTGCCCTCTGTGCATACTCTTGGCACCTCTGCCAGCACCGACACTGCAGGATGAAGCCAGCTTTCTATGTTTGTTTTCCACGAGTGCTACAAAAGCTTGCACATAAACATATTGTGGTTAAACGATTGGAGAGATGGAGACCAAGCTCAGCCTACATACAAACCATACAAACACCCCCCCCCCCCCCTCCTGCCATAGGAGTCGACTGGAATGACAATTCACAGTTGTGTGGAAACCTTTTTTTTTTTTTTTTTACAAGAGGGGCAGGACATGCAAGCTAAGTACGCTGCATCACTGTATACATATATATATGACCAAGACTGGGAAGCTGGAAAAAACAAACCATGTAGTTATAAGACCCATATAAGATCCCCTCTACCACCACCACCACCCCTTCTGGTCGCATATGTAGAAAGACATGTGTCTTACTTATTGATTTCTGTAGTCCCTAATACAGACAGAGAGTCTTATTTCTTTTAACCTTCCTCACATTAGCACTTGGAGCAGCTGCTGTACACCGTTAAACATAATGCCGTGGGGCATAACGTTAATGTAACGTAAAATAAGGCGAGTAGTCCCTTTAAAGACTAGTCGTTATAACGCCTGTACTAATGTCTAAAACGATGTATTTTAGTAACGTATGTTTGTATTTGCTCTGTATGTAGCTACGGCGTCTCGGCTTCTCTACACTGAATACCAAGTTCATTCTGTGGCAGTGCCAGTCTGTGAGAGCTGACGAGCCGCTACAAAATGCTAGCTAACAAGCAATCGAGAGGCTAACTTGTTCGGCTAACGACGGCTAGCAGAGGGGGGGAAAAAAATGAGCAGCGGTAAAATAAACAGCCGGACAGCGCTCAGGAGGAGACGTGGATTCAGGGATAGCAATCCGACATACGTGTTTGGGCTCGTAGACATATCAGCTATGTCTTAGTAACGGTTGAGCCCATGAAACTACAGCGTACTGAGGTGCTAGCTAGTCGGCTAAGTGGCTAAGGCTAACCAGCTAGCTGACTATGAAGTGACAGAGGCGGTCTCTTGTGTGGACGCCGCTCTGCCACTGCTGTTGCTGCTGCTGCTGCTGCTGTTGCTGCTGCATCACCACCTTTCTCATTTGCACGGTGAAAATCGATGCCAGTCAGGAGTCCCGGTCCACCGTCTGGAAGAAGCCGTCGTAGCAGGTGTCCTCATGTCCACGGGTGTTCACGCCGCCGTTGCCCCGCTCCGACTGAACCGTCCGCCGTCAGTTCAGAGCCACATAGCGTTACAGCTCCGAGGACGCTGAGAGGATGTTGATGCCTGGCCGCTGTGTCGGACTGCAGCGACGGACTGACTGAACCGCTGCTGCTCGGTGATCCAGCATCAACTACTCAGCCTGCCGACTGAAGGACCGTCTGCCAATTGCGTTTCGCAGAAATAACGGAAAATATAATTTATCATAAGTATGATGTGGGAGCGACCGAGCGTCTCCCTAAATCACTGATAATAGCTTAAAATCCTCTGTACAATCCCTGATATTTTAGGTTTAGAAAATCTAATTAATCGAGATTGTACAATGTAAATACACTTTGTTACTTTTCACCACTGAACATGTCAATTAATTTGCCTGAATCACGTAGACCCTCCCTCCCCAGGCTCATTTTTGTTAAAATAGTTATAACCTACTTTGTGAGAATAATTCAGCGGATGAATAAATGTTAATTCATTTCACTAAAGTTAAAGTGAGCAAAATATTTAAAAATTAAAGCCCTGCATTTCAACAGAAAAGTAGTAATTTCAGGAGTATGTATGTATCAATTCATTTTAAGGTTATGATTTTGTGTATAATGTAATGTATACATAATGTAATATAATTCAGTATACACATCAGTTGTGTACATCAGTATGAAATGTTTGGAGCCAGTCTCAAGTTACCATTCAAGGAATTGTGTTGCTTGCTATATACTGTAGTTGCATTATGGGAAATAAATCCCCACTTAGGCGTCTTCTGCTTCAGTTTTGACCTTTCGTTTTTGAATTTTCTCTCTCACAAGTCTCACAACTTCCTGCAGGTAAAATACTAAATCACTGTGTTCACCCTCAAGCTCCAACACTTTTTGAACGCCATTCAATTTGATTTGTTTTGTTTTGTAACAGTAAAGGACAATTTACCAGCAACTGTAGCCTATGATTCACTGTTTTGCAGAAACTAAAGAGGAACAAAAAAAAGAAGTGAGACTCAGCAGATGTGCTCTGTTCAACACACTGCCTGTGTCTATACCTACATCACACACAGTAATCACACAAAACTGAATAATCTCTTCAAATGCAACATGAGCTCTGGTGCAAGGAGGGACACCGTTTATCATATTAGTCCCCTGGGCGTATGCAGTGAACTTTCCTTCCTTTTTTTGAAAACCACGACAACGAGTGCTCTGTCTTTTTTTTTTTTTTTTTTTTTCATCAGAGAGGCACTGCTGAATATGAGACAGGTGTCACTTTGCTTTCAGGAGCGTTTCTTCCAGTCTCAGAGCAGTTTTCCCTTCACCCTGGCCAAGAACACTCTCCCAGCCAAGAGCTCACTCGGCTTTCTCCGCAACTGAAGGGTGTAATTTGTTAGAAACCTCAGCGATGACACTTCTCCTGCTGTTGAATAGCTGGCTTTCCTGTGGTGTGACTTGGGGGAGGGCCACAAACCTGGCTGAACCAGAAACCGTTTAAGACTCAAGTTGCCACTGACAAAGGTAACCATGATTTGTCCCACAGTCTTTTCACTCCGGTAGAGCAGGAGGAGAATACAAGACGACCATATAAACATAAAACCCACCATTTCAACATAAGCACCTATTATTCAGAGACGGATGATTGAAAGCATGAGAGGGTCTTGCAGGCCTTAAGCATCAGTTAGTGGGTGTGCAGAAAAGAAAAAGTACTGCTGTAGCACCACTGTGACAGCCTTTGAACAGTTTTCAATGGGGCGATTTCGTTGGTAAAAAAAAGTAATTCTGGTGAAACCTTTTTACAGCCAGGTCTGTGGAGTACCCAGAGTACAGATGGGACACCGGAGAGAGATGAAGCTGATGAATTTTTAGTAGGAAGCCATTGGTAGAAATGCACCTCTGGGACTGACAGTGTGATCCCCTGACCTCTTGCACCACCATGAGGTTGACATTTTTGCTTTTTACTGAAATGTCCTCCTGATATTTATTGGATAGACTGCCATCACATTTTGCACCCATAGTGTCCTGAGGATTATTCATGAAAACTGAAGTGATCCTTTGGGCTTTTTATCATTTCATAATTTATAACAAAATTAAAATGAAGGCTACTGACATCCCCATCAACCAAGACTCTACTTTGTGTTTAGTGCTCATAGATGAATGTAAACTGCTAGGCTAAGATGGTCATGATGCTAAACATAAATCCTATTGAATGTCACCACCATAGTAGCATCATCTTTATAAGAACATTAGCATTTTGCAAAGAGCACGTATGTCTCTGTTAGCATAGCTGTAGATCTCTTAGTATTGTTAAATAAACAATTCATTTGTTCATAATGACTAATTGTACATCAGCTGCAGCTGCACCTTGTGTTTAGCTAATGTTTACATGTTAGTGAACATGCTAAACATTATTCCTGCTAAATATCATTGGTATCTTAGCATCACATGAGCACGTTAGCACGGTGACTTTAGTTTTAGTCTTCAGTCTTGACATAAATGAACTAATCATTTGTTACAGAACTAACCAGCCTTAGCATTACCTTGTGTTTAGAGCTGATTAGCTTTATTGTTACACTGCTCACTGCTACACACTCATCAATATATTAGCTTGTTAGCAAGATGACATTAGCATTTAGGTGAGAGCACTTGTCTCTGTTAGGATGGTTGATGAAATCAAATGATAATTTACTCAGTGGACCTTTGCCTACAAAACTACATCAGCCTTAACTCTACTTTGTATCTAGAGCTAATTAGCTAATGTTGACATGCTAAACTAAGATGATAAAGACGTCAAACATCAGTCAGTCGTGCTGAATATCATCTTTATGAGTCTGTTAGCACAATGACTTTAGCAAATCAACATTGTGTGTGTTTTTGCATGGCTGAACACACATAGTCTTGTTTTTAAATTAATAATTTGTGGAGTGTTAAACAGCTACAAAATGGTATCCCACTTCTGCCTTAGCTCTCTTTTGTGTGTTTTAAGCTAATTAGCCAATTTTGTCTCTCTCTCTCTCTGGCTGTGGACCATAAAGAACATACCTCTACTGAATGAGTTGTTTTAAATATCTAATAACTATATCATATTATAGCCTGTTTGATATTTTATTTTTATTTCATATTTGATTTTATACTCGGACTTTGTGTGAAGTAAGTCACTGGCATATATAAGATAGCCTATAGCAGATCTACATTCATCTTATAGATAGCCTGTATATTTCTCTTTCCATCTCAACAAATGAGAGGAGCTCATTAAAATATCCTCAACCACCCACTTCACAACCAAGGCCCTGTCTTTGAAAAGCGGCATTGTATTTCTTCTCCTTTTCTCTTTCAATGTGACCGCTCCATATTGAAGAAGAGCTTAGCAGGCAGTTAGACTGCACTATGATACTGTCAGCCCACATACCAAAGTGAGCTTTTCTCTGACAGGTAATCTATCCACGTATATACTCCAGCCGCAAAGACAGTCCCAACGTTTTGCTGAGTGCGGAGACAGCCTGCCTCCGAGTCCATCAGCTGGTCCTTGAGCTGCTGATGGCTGTGGCCACGCTCTCTGCAGCAACATCAGGACCACGTACCGGGGGTGTCTGATTTACAGGACACCCCTCAGTGAGTGAATTTAGTGGCAATGCTGCAGCAGCATGCAGAAGTGGTTGACACCGCAAAGACCTCCATTCTGACAGGCGTTTCTATGAGTCACCTCGTCATCACACACACACACACACAGACAAACAGTCATCACCAAGGAGGACCGGTTGAGTTTGGCGCCAGGGCCATAGTGGATGCAACGGAGGCACACACACACACACAACAAAAACCTCTGAAGAGCTGAGCAGGCACAAAAAAGCTGACAGCTTCCAAATCACAGCCAAGTTGCAGAGAAGGAGGATGTGTGGTGCTGAGAGGAGGGAGGGTGTCCTTTGCTTCAATGCATCTTTGATTATCATTGTCAAAGGGATGGATGGACTGGAGAGAAGTTATCACACATTTCACACCCTAAAAAGAACAATGCTGCAGAGACTAAACACTCATTCCATATATTTTCAGGAAAAATTGAGGAATAAGCAAAAAACTCACCAAGTGGCATTAGATACTATATCCCCACCTGGCAAACAAAACCACAGGCTGCCTGTCCTTCAGCTCCTTACTCGACAGTGTGAAGTGGCGAATTATGCTTCATGTGCCAGACCACCTGAGGGAACTCGCCTGTCTGCGCTCTGGCAAGGTCAAACTGTGACCTCTGGCTCTGGTGGACAGGGGCAGTGAAGTGATCATGAGTTGCTGGAGAGAGTGTGGCATGGTGGGAAGATAAACTCTGTCCAAAACTGTCCAAATGGCTCTGCAGAGCACATGGTGCACAGATAAGATCTGTGACGAGATAAAGACTTTTTAACCCTCAATGATTCAGTGCTGATATACAATTCAATAAATGCAATAAATGGAAAATCAACATGTTTTGCACTATGTGGTTATTTGGAATAATTCCAACACTTGGAAAAGTTCAGAAAGTGATGAAAATCAAAACTTTACTGTTATGCTGTAGTTTTGTGAGCAGAGCTCCAGACAGTCAGCAGCATGCCTTCATATTACCCATTGTTGAGAGCAGATGTGCCACTTTTCAGTTCACAGGAGCCTCATTTCACAATAAAGCTCCTGAAATGCAGATGAGATGAGAAACAAAACACCCCACAAAGTGGCTTTCACATATTCATTTAACCTGAAAAATAGAAAAGGAGAGAAAATTAAGACAGCAGGCAGAGCGAGATTCAGACGAGAAAACAAAAACATGCAAAACATATGAATCACAAGGGTAAAAAACAAACAATCAGAAATGCATATTACACACACAAGGATGAGCAGCTGCAGTGAAATGAACTCAAAAAGCTCTGGTATCTCAATGGTTTTGTGTTTGGGGGCATTTATTTTATGGTACTGTATTTTAGGTGTGCACTTGTGATGCCATGGAAATAAAACAAATACATGCATTCATCTAAAATCCTTATTATTATTGTTGTCAATCATCCATTTTAACACCACACCACAGGGCCCTCGCACCGTGTCGTTTTATTCCTGCACCTTCGCAACAGTCAAACATTGGATTGACATGTCACTGTCAGAATTTATCGTCATGGCCACAGTGAAGGTTATTTCTGAGGATGTGTCTCTATATATATATGTATGACAGTATTTTACTCTTCAGTGCCTACGCATATGAACCGATGTACTTTGCTCTAGTTCCACTCCACTTGTACCATCCCTCGTAAGATTGTGTTGCTGATTTTATGTAGATGTAATCTTTTTCCATAAAGGATGGGTGTGCAGTCCCTCAGCAGCTGCACGTCCGTGAGCGTAGACCACGGTAGATACAACACAAACAGGCTTTATTGGCTCTTACCAACTCCACTGGTTTGGAGCAGGAGCTGGTTAGGCTCCATTTAGAGCTCAGTAAGTTTATTACTGCTGTGACTGCAGCCTAACCTCTTTGTCTGTAATCAGGTTTCACAGTGTTCAACCTGAATGACCCGCAGTCTCTCTCTAGCCTCTGTTGATCATCACACTCTCATACATATATACATGTAATGTTATATTGCAGGACACTGATTCCTCTTTAGCATCAGTGTGATTGAAGCCCTGGGTTTGCAGTTGGTTATATTTTTATCTGGAAAGGAGCCTTTGTCAGAGCTTTACTGCTTTTACTGACCAAGTCTTATATGTGAGAGAGGGTTCGTCATTCCTGTGTAAACTACAGTCTGTGGCTACAGTATATGAATTATTGACGACACGCTAATCATGATGAATTATTCAAAACTCAACACATGGGGATTCTCCAACAGGCATTTATGTAAACGCGTGTTTATATTGCTAGAGATACTAGTGGGAATTTCACATGACCTTCAATTTATAGCATATGATTGTGTGCGGTGTGTGTGTGTGTGTGTGTGTTTCCTGTCTTGACAATGACAGAGGCCTGCGCTGTCTCTTGCAGCCTGAAGATAAAGTGTCTCTCAGAGAACAGGATGTCAGGAGCTGTCACAACACCGGCTTTGAGGTTACATGATGCTGTGGTGGGTTACCTGCATTTTTATTTCCCTTTCGCTTCATATGTGCCGAGTCACATTTAACAAGAACTCTGCAAAAAAAAAAAAAAAAAAAAAAATCCAAAGTTAACATTTAAAGTAGCCCACAACAATGCTAATGCATATTTGGGAGCTTTGCTATGTTTATCACCAAGTGGTTGTACTGACACTGACTCGGTATCGGAAAGAAGAAGCAGAAGAACTTAGCGCAGTGAGTTAACATACTTAATGCTATTATTATCTATGTAGCAATAGCTTGAATAACTCCTTCACACCTAGAGGAAAAGCTAAAGGCACAGAAAAAAAAACAGATCCTTGTTTTGGGCTGAAGGTCTGTAAAAGTTATCTCCTTCACCTACCTTAGCATCTTCCTTATCGACTGCAACAGGCCCAGAGCTCTGCAGAGACAGAGATAAAACGTAAATCCCATGTTACAACTGTTATAACTATATCAGTTTTAGGATTGATTTTATGAATTAAATCTGCTCAGGGAGGGGCCACAGGTCTTCTTGATGATTAAAACCTCACTAACAGCTCATGTGGGGAGCGTTACATTTACAAAACACCGCAAAAACAACAAATATGTTGTTGTATTGATTGCGATTGACACATGTATTATGGAGTATTAAGGGTGATATTTTGCAGAAGTTCCCTCTGGTTTCATCTTGAGATGCTGAAAGTTAAATACAGGCTCATCTGATGCTGTGGTTTCCTATAACTCTACAGGAAAACCATGAAAATATATTTATATGTGTGTTTTAAAAAAAAAAGCCCCTCGTGTAAAAAGATTAAATGTAAGAAAATATGTCTCTTGTCTGTGAGACAATATTGTCTCATGATTGCTGGTTCAAGGTACATTACTTGGGAGCTCAATGGAGGGTGAAGGAGGTTTATGAGGTCTGGCATAAGTCCTTCTCTCTGGGGTGCACAGCAGCAGTTAGCATGCTGCCATTTGCAGAGCACTGTCATTGCTCAGTGTGATGACGTGTGTGTTCACGGGTGTGTGTGTGTGTGTGTATGTGTGTGTGTATGTGTGTCAGTGGGCTCAGATCCTATTGGACTGAGGCCACTGAAGGTAGAGAGGAACTGAACTGAAAGAAGAAGGAAATCAATAATAAAGGCAGGTGTTGAACCGCTCCATCATCTTTAACCCACACTCTGCTGTCACCTTATGCAAGAGCTGGGTGTGTGTGACCTCCAGTTTCCAGCAGTACACCCCTCTCCCCCCGGCATTGACTGCCGTTCAAACAGACGTCAGGTAATCGCTCATTTCCAATTTGCTCTAACTGAATTACTGTGTTTGATTAAGCAGAGTCACCACCACTGACACTGGTGATGGAACTTCCTGTGTGATGGGTTTTAGTGGAACAGGTCCCCATTCATCAAACATTCATAGAAAGAGAGTCAATCTTTAACCGCTTAAGACATTTTTCATGATAATGCAGTATTCATCAGGAGCCCTCTTAGCGCAGGGCGGCTCTGGTGGAGGCGGCTGATTATGAATGATTTGTAAGAACAAGCTCCGAAAACTTAATGTCACAAGCATAAGGGACAAGATCATTAGTTCTGGAAGAGCAGGCAGGGAAGAACGGCTCACTCCTGCCACCTGCTGGTCCACAGAGGAACTATAGCAAGGTGATGAAATATGAAGCAGCTGAGGGTGAGATAAGGCTTCTCTAGTGTGTTTGCTGCAAATCACTATGAATTAGTGATGCATTTAAGTGCTACTAGGAGTGTCAGGGAAACTTTATCTCCTCACTTTTATACAGTTCCAGCTTGATTTAAAGTCTCTCCAGTGTTTATATTTATAGATATTCATGAAAAAGTGAAATATTAGGTACTTTTTTCACTTCAGAAACAATCACTTACTAATGGCTCTGCCATAGAAACACAGGGTTTTATGTTAATATTATTCATTGCTGTCAGCAATAAACATTACCACATAAATAACAGCAAGATTTAATTAAAAATCTTTGTGGTGTGTCATGTTTTTTTTTTTTTTTTTTTTTGCAAGTCCTGAGTTTGTTTAATAGTGTTTATGAGGACCAAACGCTGTGCAGCAAATGTGTCGTTTTTATGATGGTGAACATGAGGATAAGATGCATTTTGTACTGTTAAGAAGACGTGGCCTCCTTTTGCCATCTGCTGCACACACAGAATAATACTTACAATGCTGCTGTACTATTGTGTGTGACTTTTATTTTGAAGGGCATGATTGGAAACAGGCAAATATTCCCCATTAGTTTGGTTGAAGTAGCTGAAACTTGATAAATTAGTGAGTTTATTTGATTGTACAGGCACAAGGAACAAGATTCAACATACGGACGAATGAATGTACAGTCAGTGAGTGAAAAAGAAATATTTCACAGTGTCTTCGTGAAGATCTTGGACCACAGATGGAACAGGTGAAGTTTGCATCATGACAATGAACACGTCTTAAATAAATGAATCACACTGAGTGTGTGTGAACTCACACTTGTGATAAAAGGTACAGGCAAAGAACACAGGAAATACACAGAGGCATTGAGAGTCTCCTGAGGTTTTTGTGTTTGTGGTTATAAGTCAGTGGTTGTGTCACAGCCTCTGGAGAGGAGCAGCTTTGTATTCTGAGAGGAGGCCGACTGCGCTCACACTGTTTCCCAGATAAAGCTTCTGTACCAGAGGGCACGCTGGAGCTGGAGCTGGAGCTGGCGTCTTAATGAAACCAGGAGAAACCCCATTGTGTGCAGATCTTAATAACAATGATAAAGCACTCGAGATTGAAAGGTTAAAAAAAAATCTCTACACACCTGCAGCATAAGTGTGTGTGTGTGTGTGTGTGTCTGTGTGTCTGTGTGACATCCTGAGCAGTGTGAATAACCCTGGGAGGATCTACAGGCACAGCGGCTTGAATGCACCAGTCTATGGCACCACAGTACACACATCAGCCCTTCTATGGAATATATGTGTATGTTATCAAAGAAAAAATATCAGATTTTTCACCTGTTTTTGTTTCATTTTGCTGCTTTTTTCATCATATTCAGCTGACATTGCTCTTTTTGGTTTTGATGTCTCTCTTGCATTTTGTTTACTTTGGGTTTTGGATGTGGTGTTTTATTTATGATGTTTTTGTATCCATGCTGTGAAGCGCTTTGTAACACTGTTTTGATAAATGCTGTTTAAATTATGTTTATTATCATAATTATCACTGTCTGATATGTTATTTAAGCTTCAACCAAATGGACCATATGTACAAGTAGTTAGGTACATATTGAATTTGGTCATATACATTTTTAATGGCAGATCTATTAATATTTGTGAACTACTCTAGTACATACAAATGTTAGTACCTGTTGTCAATACGAGTCAATAAGACACTAAGTTTGTACAAGTGGATCAGTGGTGATTGTTACAATTACTTTGAGGATAAACAAATAATAGAGTTGTAATATGACATAATCATAACAACAGTTGTTTGGTACGTACCAGGAATATGGTGATTAGTCCATAATTTTACACAGTTTGTATCCATAACAACCAGTTCAGGTGAGGTAATGATTTCAGGTTTAAGTTATCATTCAAAACAGAAACAATGACGTCAGTGTTGTTCAGTCTAGAGGCTTCAGTCACAGTCCTTCCTCTGTGGACGTCACAGATCACAGATCAGTGCAGATTATTTATTGTTACTTAAACTTATAACTGTTTTTGAGGCGCTGTATTTAAAACTATAGATTAAGATCAAAACGTATCATCATCATGAACCTGTAAAAGATGATTCAACTAAGTTTCATTTTACTTTTCTGTAACTTCAGTGTGTAGATGAGGACGGAGCAGCTGTTTACCTTTGTCACTCAACAGCTGATGCTGCTGCACTGCCCTCGAGCAAGGCTTTAACATCTGTCTTCATTGGCACTTTGTTGACACAGAGTCTGTGAACACAGGCTGACATTATTGGACACTTTGGGGTTTTCATCATCATCATCATCATCATGGCGTCTCCTCAGAGCTCCACAGTTCGCAGGTGACCACGAGGAGAAACCGCAGCCAACACACTCCTGGGTAAACACTCGGACTGCTCCACGCTGCTGCCACAACAAGACCAGTGGGGCTTCCCGGGGTGACCTTTATGACCGTGACCACAGCCTTTAAACCCTCCTGCAGCCGCAGACAGACAGGGAAGGAACTTCAATCACAGTCATTTATACTGGATCCAGGATTTTTTTATAACATTCATTTTGAGATCTTCAAACATTTAATGCAACATTTTCATATCATCTTATTTTATTAGTTTCATTACTTTGACTTAACTTTTCTTTTCTTTATCTGAATAACTATTCCTTTATGTCAGTTAATGTAAAACCTGTTGTTAACACTGCTGTTACAGCTCATTGTTCATTTTACTTTACTCATCTGTGTGACTGTGAGGGGGGACATCTTTTATACACTGATGTAAATGTATGTGCATTTTATAGTGTAGCTCTGTTGTGTCTCTGATGTTTGTATCAATAAAATGAACTTCAATGTGAAGCTGCTTATGGAGATTTGATCAGATTGATGCACAATAACAAACAGGTTCCTCTCAGAAACAGACGTTATTCCTCTGAGGACAGATGCAGATACAGATGTTGTCAGTTTTCTGTCTACTTTAAAACAAAGTCAACCATCTGTGTTGTTTTTGTTTACTGTGAGAAACACCTCAGTGAAAGCTGAGCAGTGTGTGTGTGTGTGTGTGTACCTGGCATTGTTCCTGCACAGCCACATCGTGCCTCTTTGGCTCCTCCACTGGAGCAGAAGGAGCAGCAGTGAAACGTCCCAGTGTGACGCCTCAGCTTCCTCTTCACGTCCAGAACGAACGGAGAGCCCTGGAGGAGGAGACGGAGAAGAGTCAGTCGGCTCAGTGTGAGTGTGTTCAGGTCCACAGTAAAAACAACAGGGGACACAAACAGAAACAGAAACGTGTCTTTTACAGTCTTTTACTTTTCAAACATCACAGCTGAGGTAAAAGCAGACTTCCTCCAGTTTTCCTCCATGTGGATATTTTTTGTCAGGATGAAGTGAACACGCCTGAGGTGAAACACTGGAGCTGATGGAGAGGTCAAAGTTCAGACTGAACTCTTCTAACATGAACATCTCAGCAGTGAAAAGTTATTTTTTGAGGATAAAATACTACAACTATTTAAAACTGACTTGTTTTTGCATGGTGACGTCTTCTTATTGTCTTTTGTTCTTGTTTTTGTTCCTCAACATTGTTTCTTTTTATTGTTTTTATGGGTTCTTTCTCTTATCCTCATCATCCTTATTTAATTCCTTATTGTCCAAATGTTTTTATCTGTTTCATTTTGTCGCTTTTTCACCTTGACTTATTGATTTGTTCAGCTGCTCTGAACTGTTTCTACCTCTTTGTGTCTTTGTTTGTGTCGTTGGGTTCTTCTGCTGCTGTTCTCTGCTGTGTTTGCTTTTATGTCAAAGCCCTTTGTAAACCTTTGTTTTTAAAGGTGCTAACAAAACAAAGACATTATGATACTCATTATTATAACTAATAAATAATTATTAAATAATTATTATAACTGTCATTCAATGATGGTTTTGTACCTTGATGTGTTGAGCTTTGACACAAACCCACACTGAGTAGGTTCCTGGTTCTTCAGGAGTGTATGAGACGCTGTAGGATCCGTCGTCGTTGTCGACCACCGTCGTCTCCACTGTGCTGCAGGATGAGATCAAACGTCACAAATTATCTTATTAATACTGTAAAATATCACAGATAAAATGCAGCAATGCAGTGCACTTCATTCATTCATTCATGTTTCTTGTTTGTATCTACATCATCGTATTTGAAAGATGAGAGGTTTCATCAAAAGCGTGACACTTTGTAGGTCTTTGTAGTGTAACACACACCCCCTAGCTAAGGTCAAAAAATAGCACAGTGCACAAATGTGAATGACCTGCTCCGAACAGCTGGTCAACACACGGTGAGAAACTCGATCAGTCCGACTCCTCGAGAGAATAAAACCTCGTGAAAACACCACGTGTCAGAAACAGAGCTGTCGTGGACTCTCCAGGATATTTTCATCTACACAGCAGGTCAGAGGCCGTCACACACTCACCAGTTCTTCTTCTCCTTGTGGACAACACTGACCAGGACGTGCTCTCCGCCCCGTGCCATCTGCTCTCCGCCTGAGTCCCGACACACCAGGGTGAAGCTGCCCCGCTGCCCCTCCCTGCCCCGCTGCAGACCTGTGACCAGCAGAGGTCAGAGGGCAAACAGATGAGCTGAGCAAGGAGATAAAAAACTAAACATGTGGCTGAAATCTCTCACACACACTTTGTTCTATACACAAACTCTACACACACACACAAGAACCAGGACTCGTCTCTCCATGTTTCACCTGTGATCCTGCACAGTCAGCGCACATTAAACAGGACACTTCAGACATTTGTCACACACACTCTCTCTGGGCCACACATACACCCCCTGCTGACTGCTTACATCAGACCCCCCCCCCCCCAACATATGGCGTCTGCAGCCACAGCTGGGCCTCAGTGCTGCTGCTGACCACAGTCTCCCTCACACGTTGTTATCAAGTGTTTCACTAGCGTGCTGTGCTCTGCTCTGGGGAGAACTGCTCTGATACAGATGTTGCTGTGCTGCTGTGGTGTTGTGTTTTAATGTGAACATCAGTGATTAATGCTACTTTGCATCGTCCTGACAGTCTATTAGGCGCTCGGTGACGAACGACCCTGCTCCGTGTTTTTATCTGTCTCCAGTTACTGCAGGGTGGTTTCTTCTGTTCAGTGTTGATTTTAATCAGAGCTGCAACAATGAGCTGGTTAACTGGTCGACAAAAACAATAACAGGCGACTCTTTTGGTAAAATGTTGTTTTGAATCCTGTCTCTGGCTTCTGACACTGGTTTAATGATCTGAGCATGAGGAGAGCTGGATGAAAGAGAAGAGAAACTGCAATTATGTATTATTATTCATTTATCTTTATTTTATTCTTTAATTTATTTTGATCTCTTTACAAACGGTTTGTATCTGCTTCTGCTCGTTTTTTCTTTTTGCCTTAATTGCTCTGTTTAATTCAATTCCTCTTATCTGTGTCTGACTCTCTGTGCCTTTATTAATCTCATTCTGTGCTTTATGTTGTTTAAGCGCTCCTATCTGCTTTTTATTATTTCTGTCTCTTTTTAATTGTTTCAGTGAATAAATGAAAGCAGGACCAAAGTTTTTTTTTTTTCAAATCAGTTTCATTATCTCTGGCGACACCTGTGGTCAAACGTGGTAACTGCAGGTTTGTCTTTGATCTTTGCTGAGTAATAAAAAAGTGATTTTGCCATAATTCAGTCAATGTGTCATGGGCTCAATCACCCCTTCTAAAATTCACTCATGAAAACCACTGACACTAACAACTGCACCACATTCCTGAAACAGTTAATTAGAGATGAGACATTTATGAAACAAATGAGGCAAATATCCAGTGGTCTCTCCTCCGAAAATGTGATCATTTGCTGCTGTTTCTTGATGTATAATGTTCAAAACAACCGATCTGAAGCAGTGACTCTGACCTTTGAGGAACTGCTTCAGATTAAAAAAAAAACAAGCAATCACAATGATTACTACTAGTTCCAGCTCTAATGAACACATTATAACATAAAGACTGTATCTCTGGACCTGTGAGACCATTAACTCTGTTCTCAAAGCATCAACGAAGGGCTTGAAGACAGGAAGTAAAAGCACTGCCACTGCTAATCTGCTACGACTACATATACTATCATTTGCACCGCTAGTGTTGTTATCACTGCTGCCACTAATGGGTGTGAATGATGTGTGGATTTGTGTGTGAGCTCTCTAAGCTGAGCAGCAAACAGCTGTCACCATTACAGAGCCAGCTGCTGTTGGACACTTCACCTGTAGTCCTGTTTCACCACCTCAAGCCCTCTTCTCACACAGAGAGGGGGTGGTGGTGGGGGGGTGATAATCATCAGTAAGCCTCAGTGGTTTCTAATAGTCAGCACAGACATCTGCTCTCAGGAATAAAAGAGACACCGATGAGGCAGATAAAAGTGGAACAAACACATGAAACACATGACGAGGATGCAGCTGCTGCAGTGATACTGTGGATCTACACAGGCCAGTGCCACAGTCAGAAACAAAACACTGGCTGTGGTGAGGATCAGTGGACGGAGAGTGATGATGCAGCCGAAAAGAAGAAGTGTCTTAAACACAACATGGAAGTCAAAACAGGAAGGAAGCGTAAAGTGTAAGTGGAAAGGTCAGCGCAGGGCACGGTGCACTGTGTGACCCCTGCAGGTCAAACAAAACACACACACACACACACAAGATAAAGACAAGAGGTTAACGCAAACAAACACAAACAGACTGAGCTTTTAGGCAAACAAGGCAACACTGACGAAACTCTGAGGTAAGTCCTTTTAGACTTTTTCTAGGTACTCTGTCTTCACTCGAAACCAGCTGTGTGTGTGCGTGTCTGTTGAAAAGGTGCAGTCTGTGGAGGAACAACAGCATTGACACATCCACACGACAGGAATGCAACATAATTCCTAAATTAACATACACAGCAGGAGAAACAATGAAAAAATGCAGGAACAGAAAATGATCTGTAGTTTCTGTTCAGAGTTCACCACGCTCACTGTTTGATCCTCCACCATGAGACTCTGGAGCCTGAACTACATTTGTCTTTAAGAGTTCATTCCTGTGACTTGAACATGTCCTGTAGCTACTGACAGTGTGTGTGTGTGTGTGTGTGTGTGTGTGTGTGTGTGTGTAAACACCCCCTCTGTCTGCTGCCTTCAGGCCTGTTCAGTCGCCTCTACATTCCTCTGTCCCTGAGGAATTTCTGTCTCAAAGCACCGAGGGAGAAAACAATGGTCTGTAACGGCTGCAGCAGGAGACGTCGGTCCTCACTCCACCTCCTCCACCCCCAGAAAACTTTAACCTGCGCCCCCCCCACCTCACACCCCACACCAACCTGCCTGCCACAGCTCAGGGTGATTCAGTCATGATTCACAGCTAAACATCAACTTTAAACAATAAATACTCAGCATAAGAGGAGGAACATAAAGCTCAGTCCTGAGCCCATCCAGATGAACACACACTGTTAATATAATGGTGTACTGTATATGGGACTGATTTAAAGCATAGAAACTGTGGTAATAAAACTCTGCCTTATGTGTTTCATCAGTTTTTGATGGAGGTTTACAGCACAGCCTCATATTTATTATCAGTTTTATTCTTTTTATGGAGAATTTTCTCAATTAAAAACTTAAAACAACCAGTAAAATGACTTGAGATGAGCTCGAATGAGGTGAAGCTCTACATATGAACATCTCACAGTGAAGGTTTTACAACTTATCCCAGGATATTCACTTGGGTATTTGTTTATTTTGGTCTCTAATTACCTGTTCACTTCACTTTTGAAGAACTTCAATGCATTTATATTTCACAGTAAAAGTGGTTTCATCCTAAAAGTTACTCATTCCTCATAAAACACATCACTGTACGTTTTACCTTCTCCTTCAATGGTGCACTTGCTGAGGTCCACAGTCCTGGAGTTGATCACCCCGACCACCGGGTAGCCCTCCACCTCCCCCGCAGGCTCCCTGGGCATGAAGCAGATGCTGCTGCCGTCGTCGGGGGCGACAGTGGCCGGGTGGGGGTCGTAGCCACTCTCTGACAGACTGGTCAGTCTCCTCAGGGTCACTCCTTTGGCACTGAGGATCTCGGCATCCGACCCGCAGCTCAGCAGCCGCTCTGCAAATTCAACTCCGCCGCGGACGTCCAACAGAGCCTGCTGCAGCTGAGCCCTCTGCAGGTGGAGCTGGTTCCTGTGGAGGGGGGGGGGGGGGGGGGGGGGCACAGTCAGAGGCACTGTCATCTCACCCGTGGCCCTGTTTCCCACCACAGGACCTGTGTTGTTTCATACCTGCGTTGGACGCGGAGCTCCTCCAGGCGACGCAGCAGAGACAGGCAGTGTGCTTCCACTGCACTGGCGTAGCTTCGTGCAAACGCCCTCACCTCACTGGCTGTCGCCTCCACTCGCGCCTGCAAAGTCTCCTGGGATACCTCCACCTGTAGGAGAGTAGGGAGAGACGGAAAATAAAGGAAACACTACAGCTCAACTACAATAGAGTGGTGTTCCCATGGTAACTGATGTCCCTGATGTCATCTCTGTCACCTTCTGCAGTGACTCCTCCAGACGATCCAGACGAGGTCGCAGGCACACGCTGACCAGCTCTCGGATGCGGTCTCCATGGTGATCAATGACATCCCGCGTGGGGCAGCAGCGGTGGTCGCGGTGCAGAATGGCGGCGCACTCCAGGCAGACGGGCAGGTCGCACGGCTGACAGAAGAGGCGCAGCTCCTGGCCCGGGTGGAGGGAGCAGAGGACGGGGCGGCAGAGACGACCACGAGACCTCAGCTCGTCCACGGCCTGAACGGAGTGAGACGCCGTTCGCTTCTGTCGCCTGCAGAGAGACGAGAGGCAGACACTTACACATCTGCATCATCAGATAAAGACTCAGCTCAACCTCAGGCCTCATCTGGAGGTCAAAGGTCACCTGCTGTTCGCTGCAGAGAGAAAACTACTTTAATAACAGGATACAGTAGAAAAACAAAGAGGAGAACCTCACACACACCTGAGTGACAGGAAAGGGTTAGGGTTAGTTAAAGGTGTGGACACAGGACAGCAGAACTCGATAATCGAATCGAATCGACTCTGATCGATCGTTCTCTACCTGTGAGCCTGGCAGCAGAACTCGCACAGGTTGACGGAGCACACATCGCAGCGGCTCTCGGCGCCTCCTTCGCCGCACAGGTCGCACCCCAGAGGCCCGTCCGTCACCAGGGTCTCCAGGAACACTTCATCCAGCGCCAGGTGGTCGGTGCTCAGTCCGGCCGGTCCCGACGGAGGAAGGTCCACCTCGGAGTCACAGTCGGGACAGAGCACCGTGACCGTGACGCCGGGTGGGTCCCGGGCCACCCCCCCGGCTCCCACCGCCTCTCCGCCGCCGCCGCCGCGCGGAGACACGGAGAACGGCTCCAGCTGGGCGATACAGTCGGAGCAGAAGGTGTGCAGACACGGGAGGATCTTCGGGTCCCGGTACAGGCGTTTGCAAACTTTACACACCGCCCTCGGGTTCACCGAGGCGCCGTTCAGCTGCTGTCCCGGGCTGCTCGGCTGCTCCCCGGCTTCCTTCCGCTCAGACGCCGACATGGTGTGTGTTTGTGGTGGGTCCCGGTGCCACAAACAACCCGGTGAAACACACCGAAGCTCCACAAACCGACCAGAACCGACAGATAGCTGCTCCAAAAGCGTCTGACCCCCTGCACGGTGACCCCTCACCTCAAACCGTCCACACACACTTCAGCTTCATGTCACAGGTTCGAGTCCCACTTCAAAGTTTTAACTTTTCTTCGACAGGAGTCAGTTGCGTTCACGGCCCCCTGGGACATATGAATCCTCACTCACGGCCGGACCAATGGGAAACCTCTTAGGGGTCGTTCAAAGACTTCCAGGACTCCTCAGCTCCAGCCCCTGACCCGGACTGTCCCCATCTACCGGCCGGACAGGACGAGAGTTTGCCTGGAGACAGAAATAATCTCACCGATAATGCAATCAATTCAATCACCATCGATTGATCGGACAGACTGAACAGTTTTCCTCAATCATGTGCAATCACAATCAGTAATGTAATAAATGTGTATATTGTTTATTGGGTATATTTTAGAATATTTTGAATATTGGTCTTATGTCATTATTTTGTATTAGTATTATTTATTATATGTGTAACCACGATCAATGTTCATAACAACAATGTCAATAATAAACTTTATTTACACAGCACTTGAGAACAGGATGCAGCTCACAGTGCTTTGACAAATATGAAACAGACAGGGAGTTAAAACACGACAATAATAATAAAACAAACAACATAAACATAACAAGGCAGTCTTACATTAGACACACGCAACTGATAACTTACAAAAAATGAAAAGTTTTCCAGCAAATAATTCAAAAACTAAACAAACAACCCATAAATGCTGTTACATGGTACCAGCACCCAGTGTAATAAATTAACAACCAAAATAACAATGCATTCAGAAACAGAAGCAGTGAATGTAACACGATGTAGTTTCAGGTGAGTGTGTGTGTGTGTGTGTGATCAGGCCAGATAAGTGATGCAGAAGACGCCAGTCATGATGCTGAGGTAAGATGAGGTCAGCTGGGACGCAGAGGAGCTGTAGTTGAAGTACGAGGTCTCCCACACGCCTGAGTCTAACGGGTATGAAAAGAGACGTTTAAATGTTGTGTTTAAAGTGATAAGTGACTGATAAGTCCTGGTAAAACTATGGATAATGGGGCTCATTCAGAACCAGAGGAAGCTGCTGAGTGAACTGGACTAAACCACTAACGCTTCTCTTGCAGACCCTGATTTAGATTTTTCCAGTTTCTATGGGGAAACGTGAAGTAATCATGAACTCCCACCTGTCACAGTCGCCTGAGAGACAGACAGCACCAGGAGGTTTTCTATCCTGCAGGTGTAGGTGGTGCTGGTGTTGACTGGCTGCAGCTCACTGATCACAGTGTAGATCCCTCCGGTGCCTTGTAGGAAACTGGTGCGAGCCTGCAGGACGACGTCTTGGCTGTTCAGCCACGTCACGTTGGGTTTAGGGAACCACCTGCTGGCCTCGGCCGTCAGGACGCCGTTGGAGAAGGTGAATGACGGGGCTGAAAAGGCTGCGGCACAAAAAAAGAAATCAGAGAGCCATGCTGCATCGTACGGAAGCCCTGAGCGGCCAAACACATGGAAATACATTTTATTACCTGTAGTAACAGGAAAACTTCAGGGAGACTTCAGCTTTTTCTCAGTGAACCTGATGATGCGTTAACTATATAGCTGCATCTCCATGGATACCAGATGATGAGCGAGAGGCAGATCAGCATCTCTAATTAATTACATCGTTACCTTGTGAAAACAAAGTTTCTTTTCTTGTTGTTTTGGCAAAATAAAGTAAATAAAATGTATGAATGTTTGGCTTTGGGAGACTTTCACAGCTTGTGTTACTGTTGAAGTAAAGTTTTTTATCTGTGTTTTCTAACTTTCTGTGTAAACACAGGGTGAAACCAGAAAGACGAGTCGTCCTACCTGCCGTCCTGAGACGGATGGTGACACTCCCTCTGCCGTCTGCAGAGTTGATGCTGCAGGTGTACTCTCCCTCGTCGCTGCTCCTCACGCTCCTCAGCAGCAGGGAGGCGTTCCCCGCGATCAGAGCTGCAGGGAAGAGCTCGGTTCTCCCTCTGAACTGGGAGCTCTGGTCCTGGAGAACCGCAGCTCCTTCCTCATAGTGGTACACCAGCTCCTCCTCGTCCTCCCTCTCCCAGGTGACAGATAGGTCGCTGATCGTGGGTCGTCCGCTCTCTGAGTGGAGGAAGCAGCTGAGCAGCTCGTCCTGGCCCAGGTTGGCGATGGGTGCCGTGTTGGTGCTCAACACGTCAGACGTGGTCCCTGTGGAATGAGGACACAGATGATGGTCCATGTGTTCCCTTCATAAAGATCTGACTTCTTTATTAACGCTCTCATATTGTATAAAGTCCAATCTCCATGTCTTTTTCGACAACAAAGCAGCTCTAGGTTCTACATTAATACTGTGAAAGTGTCAAAGCATCAAAGTCCAGTCTGAGAAACTGAGCCTTAAAACAAGTTGTCCTGACTTCTGCAACATTGTGAGGTCACAACAACGCAGTCACTATGCTCAAAGTCCAGCCTTGTGGGATTTTGGTTTCTCGGAGTGTTTTACCTGAAGTTACCTGATTTGTCTGCAGCTTCTGACTCACAACTGTCACTCCTCTGATCTTCTGTCTAACAAACACAGTACACAGTGCACACACACACATATACACGTGTTGCTACATGATGAACCGTGTGTCTCACCTATGAATGTGAAGACCAGGATGAGGATGATGATGGTGGCGATTATGAAGATGAGAACGATCATGCTGCACAAACACACACACAGAGGAATAAACACAAACACACAGGAGAGTGTGAGGAAACAGCTTCAGGTAATATCAACACAACATCATCTACAGAAGTGTACGTTCACAAACAACTATTTAAAAACACTCAAATATTAATTTAACATTATGTGACACTCACGTGGCTGCGTCTGTGCTGAGGCAGCGTTTTACTGTGGAGGCGGAGCCACATTTAACACCTGTATGTACAGCTACACTGAAGCATTCACAAGCTTTAGGTGATAATTTTACTTCTCTGGGCTTTGAGTTGTTGTTTAACAGAGAGGAATCATCTTTTCTAAACATGAAACCAGTAACAGCTCTTCAACTTCACCACCATCGAGAGCTGTCAAACTAAGTGCATTATCTCCCAGTTAGAAAGCAGCAGTGGGAAAGTTGGAAACCACACCTGTAGTAGATGATCTGGCTGAGGGACGCCATGGCTGCTGACTAAATCGATCCTGCTGCTGCTCAAGTCAAAGGTCCAGTCATGCCACTCGTGCTCAAGTCCAGAAAACCACACACTTCTTCTTCTTCCTCTTCTCTTCCTTCTGCTTCTTCTTCTCCTGCCGCTGCCTCCTCCAGAGTGACAGTGTGCTCCTTCGCCTGTTTGTCCTCCACCTGCAGTACTTGAAACACAACACCATAAGTAAATATTCGCTCTAAGGCGTGGGCTTCATCCGTGTTGACTTGTTGTCACAGTAACTCATTTCTTATCAAATTAACAGGAGCATGTTGTTGATTCAGACAAAGAGAAAAGGCCTCGGCTTGTGTCACCAGCTTGACATGAGTATGTGTTAATAAGTGGAACCTTTAAAGTGGATTTGATTTGTGTGATGATGGATTATAGATTGATTATAGTGTTGGCTGCTGCTGGATCACACTTACAGGAGTGAAGATAATCTAGAATCATTAGGCTTCAGTACATTTCAATATGAATTTACACGATGAAGATCAGATCTACAACAGATCAAAACAAACATGTTGGTTTTCTGCATATACTTAAAAAACATTAACCCTGACCATACTGTGTTAACAGTGAGTATCAAAACAAAATGCACTGATAATGTTGTGTCGTGGGAAACAGGATGAACAGCATGAAGATGTGAAAGTACAAAGCGATGTCAAACTCCCTCAGTGGCCATTTCTTCCAACCTCAAACCAGTCGAGATGCAACACAACAGTTTCATACTGACCAAGTGAAATAAATGTGTCTCGTTTCAGTTTCCAGCTTTAAAATGATCCCAAGTCATAATAATAACAATAACAATAATAATGATAATAATAATAATAATAATAATAATGATAATTGTTATTATTATTATTATTATTATGACAAAGTTTAGTTATTAGGATCATTCTTGACACAGTTACCACAGTGACCCATAGTATTTAAAACCAAAAATTACAGGATGAAAGCCCAACAGAGACAAATATATATATAACATTATTAAACCAACTAAACGATGAGATCATAAGTCATAGAAGCATCATTTGTACAACACAGTTTGTTGCAACTTTTATCATCCTAAATAAATTAGCAGGAAATAAGCTTGAACCATTAATTAGGGCCCAAACTGATTTTATCATCTGATCTGATCCTTTATATAATCAATGTGTTGATTATGTTGATTAAGTTCTGCTTTTCCCACAGTCTGGCAGCGTGAGACCTTAATCATCACTCGTGACTGGTGGTCAAAATGAGGATGGGGTTGAGTTGAAAGCAGAATGAATGCGATATTCAGGAAAATCCTCAGAAGTAAAATGGCAGAGTGCCATCATTATGAAAGTGCTGATGACTGGCACACAGTGATCTGTGGTGAGACCTCAGGTATATAACGGTGCCACAGATCATTTAAATGTTCTCACAGGAGGAAACGGCTTCTGAGGAAACAACTGAACCAGGATCTTCTGCTCAGCCAACATGACTCACCTTGATCACGATGGTTTTCAGAGACTTTTTCAACTAATAACAACTGCTGTGAGCATGTTCATGCTCATAGTCCTCTTCTACATCCTGCAGTATATATTCGACATGGAGTTTGTTTGCTCCTGCAAAGCAGGTTCAGTTAAGAATGGGGTACTGTACATGATGGCCCCCCCCCTGATCCTCACCTTGTTCATCAACCTCATTGAGCCGTTCCACCAGAAGAGGACTTTCTCCACTTGCCCCTGCTGGCGTCTTTGTTGCAAGTGCTGCCGCTCCTTTAATAACTGCTGTGGCCATGTTTCGAAGCTGGTGACTCGGTATATCAGCCTTGGTGCTGTGTGGGTGTCTGCAGTTTTTTTTGACGGAGACTGGTACTTCTGCCTGCAAACAAACCTCAACATCTCCCAGACTGGACTCCCCTGCAGAGTAAATCTGACCTACAATGAGACACGAATTAAAGATGCTTATAAGAAGGAATCACTTGTAAGTAACAACACACAAAACATTATATGATATAACTGTTTTATATACAATTGAATTTCACAAACTGCACATGTCCATTATTTTTTAGACTTAAATTTTAATGTTGTGGATGTAACGTAATTGAACGAATTATTTTGTAAAATTAACTGTCAGTGTCTCAGAGGTATAATATCTAACAAGGTTTGCAACTCACCGATGCAATAACAGAAACTACAAAAACACTAAGTCTTTAACTGACAAACCGGGAAGTGATGTGTAGTGATTCTCGAGGAGGCTCTGTATCAGTTTTGTCTGGCTGTTCTCTGCTCCAACTCACTTGTCGAATCTCCAGTGGTTACAATAAATATTCTGTAAAGGTCAAAGGGGTGAAACACATCACAGCTTCACTGAGACATGAAAAACTGTTGTGTTTTATGATCTTATGGAATGTAGTTTTTTGCTTCTTTTCCAGAACATCGGGTTCGGTGTAATCTGTGTTTTCCTGTTTCTGTGGAGCCTTTTTGAAATCAGAAGAGCCTACTGCAGAATGAAGTGCTGCACGAACTCGTGCACAAACTGGTGCACGAAATGGTGCACGAACTGGGGCATCAACCAGTGCGCGAACTGGTGCACAAACTGGTGTCCGAACTGCTGCACGAACCAGTACACAAAGTGCTCCACGTGGTGCACTAATAACTGCCCCTCTGACTGTGAGTGCTCTCCATACTATGTCGTAGTGTATGAAGAACTTCTGGCAGAGCAAGTGACCAGCCATTTGAACAAAAGATTGGAGGAGATAGCAACGAAAAGAGCAGAATCAATCTGTAAGCCTTACCTTCAGGTTATTGAAGATCATGAGCAGTTAGGTAACACAGGTGGTGGGAACTCCAATGTTGACGACACAGTTTCAGAAACCTGGAAGAAAATTTCAGCCTTTGATTTCTATCTGGTAGAAGTTTCATCCAGTGAATCTAACATCTAAAAGTTCTGGAGGAGACTCTGTAGGAAGTGAAGCTTTCCCACAACATGTTTGTCCTAATGCTTTAATTACTGTAAAAATAGATAATGACCTATGTTACAATATTTGTCTTGCACTCATATTTTGTTCTCTGTATAATGAAAAGTAAGAAAGTTCTCTTAAAGATGTCTTTCCTTCATCCTTTAACTCCTTGTAGGTTTATTATTTGACTTCAACAAGCACCTGTTTTACCTCTGACCCGTCAGTCAACAGTGAAATGTCTCCTTATTGTTGATACTGTTAACAGTCCTGATAAACAATATCAGCTGGCCACAAATCAACTGACATGGTTTAATCTGGCTATAATTACAAAAAGATTTCTAGATAGCCAAAATGTGAATTTATTGTCCCTTTGTGTTGGACGTGCCAGTAGGAAGGAGAAATTATACTAAAAATCACTTTTATCCATAATTCAGTGTTGCCTTTTCCCAGGTCAATCTACAATCACCTTGTATCTGTTGTTGATTGTTTTACATCTCTATTTGTAGTTTGTTGCACCTTTGTTGTCACTATTATCTCAGTGGTGCTGGGGGCGGTGGGGCTCATGGTGATATGGTGATGGTGGCTGGGGTGCAGTGCCTGTTTTAGCTAACTGTAAAGTATTATCATTTATGATTTTTGTGTTGCTGTTGTTTTTGTTTTTTTTTTGCTTCTGACTCTTTATGTAAAAGCCCAACTCTGGACTGAATGTGATAATTAGGGATACGGGGGTTTTGAAATTGTTGTTGAATTGAATTGTCCTTATCAAAAAATAACAAATAAACTGTACTGAGCCCCTAAAGTTACACAATATGAATATAATCGTGATAATTATAACACCGTGATTGGTTCTTTCACAATAATTGTACCAAGACAATCTACAGTCGTGACATCCTTATAAAATAATCTAATAAAATAATTACAACCTGTTGAACTGACCTCCAGAGGCTCTGTGCCTGAATGTGACTGTAGTTACAGCGTCTGTCCAGCAGGTGGAGACACGTACTGCTGCAGATTCACCATCACCATGACGTCCTCTTCACCACTGCAAAGAAAACACCTTAACATTTAGTGAAGCTTGTTTCTCTGAAGGCTTTCTTCCTGTTATTTGTAAGTTAGGTGCCTTTTTGAACAGCATCCTTCCTTTGATTAAGTGATGTTTTTGTTTTTTCTGATCGTCAGAGCTGGAACACATGCACATGTTTGTGTTCCATACCAAGTATGTGGTCATGAGATAAATAAAAGTGAAGTTAAGGATGTATCCATATATGACGATTATTAATCCCCCAGGGGAAATGTTTCCTACCAATTCAGTGTTACATCAGTTAAACTGACATTAACCTTATTTAACCCAGTTACTGTGCATTTACCTTTACTTTGGCCAGGTGGAGATACATATCAGGTATTTGACTGCTGCTTTTGACGGCATGTTTTAACAGGCTGGTGTGCCATCGTTGGCATCGTTTTCCTCTGTCATACAGTACTTTACCAGTCGGGCATACAACACTGCACAGTCAGCTACAGTCTGCAACTGGCATGAAATGAAAACAATGGTACACATACAGTAACACTGATGGTATTTAGTAGTCTTTGCGATTAATTAATTGCATGATTAATTGTGAAAACAAGTAATCGTGACATCCCTAGTTTTGACAAACTGGGCTGTGTTTTCAAAATTGTGCAAAGCACTGGGCCAGGTGCTCCAGATCAGGCTGACATTTATCACCCTGGGCAGAGCTCAGGTATTCAATGTCACACCCACATCATACATCACGTCCGTACGTCTCACACACAGGTATATAACAGTGTCACAGATCATTTAGACGTTCTCACAGGAGGAAACGGCTTCTGAGGAAACAACTGAACCAGGATCTTCTGATCAGCCAACATGACTTACTTTGATTACGATGGTTTTCAGAGACTTTTTCAACTGATAAAAACTGCTGTGAGCATTTTCATGCTCATAGTCCTCTTCTTCATCCTGCAGTATATATTCCACATGGAGTTTGTTTGCTCCTGCAAAGCAGGTTCATATATGAATGGGGTACTCTACATGATAGCCCCCCTCTGATCCTCACCTTCATCCTCAACCTCATTGAGCCGTTCCACCAGAAGAGGACTTTTCCAACCTACTCTTACTGGCGTCTTTGGTGCAAGTGCTGCCGCTCCTTTAACAACTGCTGTGGCCATGTTTTGAAGTTGTTCACTCGGTATATCGGCCTTGGTGCAGTTTGGATGTCTATTGTTCTGTTGGATGGAGACTGGTACTTCTGCCTAAAAACAAACCTCAGCATCTCCCAGGCTGGACTCCCCTGCAAAGTAAATCTGACCTATGATGAGACACTAATTAAAGCTGCTTATAAGACTACATCACTTGTAAGTAACAACACACAAAACATTATATGATATAATTGATTTATATACAATTGAATTTCACAATATTCATGTGTTTGCTGGTTTTTAGGCTTTAATTTTGATGTGGTGGTTGTTATGTGAGATTCATTTTGTAAGAGTAAGGTTTGTAACACACTGATGCAATAACAGAAACTACAGCAACACTAAATCTAAAATTGTTTTCAATTTTGAAGTCAATTTGTTAATTAAGTTAATTAGTACAATGTCCTCAAGTCGATTTTCCTATAGGACATGCTTTTAAAAATGTTTCTTCTTCTTCTTTTCCAGGACATCGGGTTTGGTTTAATCTGTGGTTTCCTGTTTCTGTGGAGCCTTTTTGAAATCAGAAGAGCCTACTGCAGAATGAAGTGCTGCACAAATTGTGAGCTCTGTGGGAACTGCTGGGAGAGTTGCAATGACTGTTGTGAGTGCTCTCCATACTACGCTGTGGTGTTTGACGACATTCTGGCAGAGGAAGTGAAGAACCATTTGAACAAGGAGTTCGAGGAGATTGCAAAACGCAGAGCCAAAATAATCTGTAAGCAACACCTTAGGGTTATTGAGGGTAATCCACTACTGTTTAGTAACACAGCTGATGGGAACCCCAACGCTGACAACACAGTTTCAGAAACCTGGAAGAAAATTTCAGCCTTTGATTTCTATCTGGCAGAAATACCAGAAGATGTAGATGTTGATAGCAACAGACCAGGGACATCTCAAAGCTCTAGAGGAGACTCTGCAGGAGCTGCTGCTGAAACTAATCTAACAATCGATAACGACAATGAACCTTGACTTCCTCCTCATGTCCCTTCATAGACACAGATTTATATCATACGTTCATTGTTTGACTTCAACAAGCAGCAGTTTTACCTCTGACCTGTCAGTCAACAGTGAAATGTCTTCTTATTGTTGATACTGTTAACAGTTCAGATGGAGACCAAATAATAACAGCTGGCCACAAACAAATGTCATCCATAATTCAGTGTTGCTTTTTCACAGGTCAATCTACAATCAACGTGTATCTGTTGTTAACTGTTTTATATCTCTATTTGTAGTTTGTTGTACCTTTGCTGTCTCAGTGGTGCTGGGGGTGGTGGGGTGAAGTCATCGTGATATGGGATGCAGTGCACGTTTTAGCTAACTGTAGAGTATTATCATTTCTGATATGTGTTGTGTTGCTGTTGTTTTTGTTTTTTTTTTGCTTCTGACTGTTTATGTAAAAGCCCAACTAGGGACTAAGGGTGACAATTAGGGATACGGGGGGGGGGGGGGGGGGGGGGTGAAATTGTTGTTAAATTGAATTGTCCTTATCAAAAAATAACAAATAAACTGTACTGAGTCCCTAAAGTTACACAATATGAAAATGACTCATGAGTTACATATTAGAGATTATAGAGTACAGGCTGTTTTTGTTTTACATCTTTTATGCTTGTAGAGATTGTTTCCCAAAAAAATAATCCACAAATATTATAGAAGTTGCTTTTGGATTCTTGTACTTTTTCCTCATCAGTTTGGTGACATGTAAAGTGTTGTGGTGATATAAAGATATAAGCTGAAATGTGATGTGTGTGTTTTTATGTTACAATTATTAGTCCTGTCACGATTACTTGTTTTCACAATCAATCGTGGTTTTAAACGCCACAATCAATTAATCGCAAAGATTCCTAAACACCATCACTTTCCCAAAAAGAGTATGTCTGAACCCCACAGACAGATCAGTGCAACACGCACGGAACGAAAAACAAACAACAACTGCGTGTTACCGCATGTGTACCATTGTTTTCATTGCATGCCAGTTGCAGACAGAGTACTGTATGCCCGAGTGGTAAAGTATGGCAGAGGAAGAGGAGGAGGAACTTATTCCATCCAAACGACACCAATGATGGCACACCAGCCTGTTGAAACATGCCGTGAAAAGGCAGCAGTCAGAGGAGCAAATACGTCTGACATGTATCACGTCCTGTGGGATGACCACCTGGCTTTATATGCCACAGTAAAGGTAAATGCACAGTAACTGGGTTAAATAACGTTAATGTCAATTTACCAATTTATTTTTGTGTGTATAATTAGTAACGTTATTATATTTTGACTACACATATACATAGTGTTGTGAAATTAATAAATGCATAACGATTGTGATAATCATAATACCATGATTGTGTCCTTCACAATAATTGTACCAAGAAAATCTACAGTCGTAACATCCTTATAAAATAATCTAATAAAATAATTACAACCTGTTGAACTGACCTCCTGAGGCTCTGTGCCTGAATGTGACTGTAGTTACAGCGTCTGTCCAGCAGGTGGAGACACGTGCTCATGTAGATTCACCATCACCATGACGTCCTCTTCACCACTGCAAAGAAAACACCTGTACATTTAGTGAAGCTTGTTTCTCTGCAGGCTTTCTGTTTCTTTTTCTTACTTGAACACAAATGGTTTTAATCACATTCACACAATCAAATCACTCATTTACACAAACAAAAACTTTCAAGATCTTTAAGATTAAGATTAAGACCATTTAGAAGAGTATTAAACAGGAAGCAGATATAGGAACAAATAAAAGCCTTAACACACATGAACAAACATATAATAATGAATTTCTGAGTTTAAAACACAGAAAAACTAGTGATATTCTCCGACATGATAAATTAACAGATTTGCAAGAAAGAAATTCACAAATTTGTGAGTAAGTTAAATTTGAAAGACAAAACAAAGATTATTCCCTTCCTCTCTATCTCCCAGTTCTTCCTTTAACCTGTAATTTGACCCTGTCAGGCCGCCGTAAACGTTACTGATAAACCTTACTGAACACGACAGTGAAATCAGAAACGCTGGGACGGTGCAGCTGCAGCTGCAGCAGCGGTGTCAGTACCTGCGGTGGCCGCTGGGTGGAGACAGACTCACAGGTGGAGGGTGAAAACTCTGCCACCGTCCCAACTTCTTCTCACTCTTCCTCACTCATGTTCAACAACCGACCGGTCACGTCGCCGCGACTCCGACTCTCCGCTGTTTACAGAGACGACGGCTCGTCCCCCGGGAGTCCCGCCATATACTCTGCCTGCTCTGCCCTTTTTTTTTTACCGGGTCGTGATGTGTCTCAGTGTGTGATGGAGAACTGACCGAGGACGGGATGGAGGCCGAGTAACAAGTAAGTGTACAAACGACATATTCTCTATTTGAACCTCAATCAAAGCCACACGGGAAGATCAGTGACCTTAAAGGTCAGATGAAAACATCAGGAGCCAGTGAAGGCTAAAAACCTAGAGCAAAAACATACAGTATATATATATGAATATAAATACAAGTATTGATTTACGATATATACAGTATAGATGAGGAAAACAGCAAAAACTCAAAGTTTGCTGATTAATTGAAACCATAACATCTGATCATCAATCACTAATGATAATAAATTCAGTGTCTCTTTACAGCTGAGCTCAGCTTTTCTGATGTGGAGCTGGTTTAGCTTCACATGTTAAAAGATGGTTGAACTGGTAGGAATGAGTGCACGACGCAAAACTATTTCATGACTTGATGAGCCAGAAATAATTGCTTCAAATTGTGTCAAACGTTTTTTCTTGCGCGCACACACACACACACACACACACACACACACACACGCGCAGTGCTCCTTATATGCAAAGTGCATGTCTTGGCTGTCGAGGCAGAGCGGGACATTTAGCTGTTGACAGCTTTATGTCATCACGTCCTGTGGTTCAGTCACTCAGCTGATCCTCAATCACAACAGCCTGCACTCACTGTCACTCACACGGCCGTGATGACAGGGAGCAGAAAAGTGACTACTGGTATCGACGCAAAGAAAACAGACTGTAAGTGGAAAGTATCACATGACTGGTCTGTGTTGTTTTATTGGGTTGTTTCTTTTATTACACTCATTAAATTCAATGTCTGACGCAATATCTTTGATTGATGAGCATTTCACTGTTCAGTCCATTATTTGTGAGACCTGAGTGTTTACTTTTGTTCGTTTTGTGTTTGTGTTTCACAGTAAATAATCCTCTGTGTCATAAACCAGAGGTTATTTGTCCACTGAATTCAAAAGTCTGCTCCACCTCTGCTGTTTGACTTCACATTAGAGAGGAGGTGTAAGGAGCTTTACCTCCAGCCTGCACCTTTGTAAACCAGTATCAGTGTATTTTATCTCTATGTTTATTTACTATATGTAGCTAAGGATCAAAATAAGCTGAATTAAGCTTTTCCATTTGAGGGTTTATGGCTGATGTAGGACTATGTCAGACATGGGCAGACTCTTCCACAAAGAGCCGCTGTGGCTGCTGCAGGTTTTCTTTCCAACCAAGTAGCGACAGCACATCAGACCTGACTCTTTTAATCGACTGATGTCAGTCTTCAGACAGCTGATTGGTCAAACAGTGTGCTCACAACGCCTGCTGTATATGATACTAATTTGAACCATTACATTAATTCAATGCATCCACAAGAAAGACAAACACAGAGATCGTCACCTTTCTGTTCCTGTTCGTGAAACAAAGTGCTTTTGTCGTCTGAACCAATCACACGGGCTCCTGCCTCTGCAGCCGACCACCTCCAGACGGCTTTAAAACAGAAAAGAGGGAAAATGTTGCTTCTGCAAAAACATCTCCTGTAAAAGGAGACGAGGGGAAACACATCAGCGTCGCTCTGTCATGCTGCACTGATGTAACTTCTCAGATTTTCAGATGTCGGTCAGAGTTTGTGCATTTGCATCGATGCCTGCTCTGCATATGTCCCCGTGTGCCCTTTTACCCCCTCCGCCTGCTGCACCGAGCTCTAGACATGACTGTGGACTGCCGGGTGGGACATGTGTGTGTCTGTATACATGTGTGTGTGTGTGTGTGTGTAAATGTGCATGTGTCAGCAGAAGCAGGACAGCGGCACGCTCCCATTGAAAAGGTCGGGGGATGGGAGGGGTGGGGTTGAGCTGGATGACGTTTGGCCCGGCAGCTGGGAGCTGCTCCGAGCTTTTGTTCCCCCGCTGACCCCACTGACCTGGCACTCGCCCTGATGTCACACACACACTTTCACGCACCTGCATATAGTCAGATGCATGACCACACTTATGCACACACTCACACACACACACACACATATGCACGCACCGGGGATGTATGTAAATGGATGGAAATTTACTTGAAACACAGCACAGACACACGCACACATTCACACACACACTGTTCAATAGGCCAGGCCCAGTGGGGACGATCTATCATGACTTAATCAGGGTGTGTGAGTTCATGTGTGTGTGACAGAGAGTGAGAGTGTGTGTCTGACTCACTGTGTGTATCTGTGAGAGACATCGCTTCATAACAGTAGAGCTGCGAATCTTCAATTTCATGACGTTTACGTTATTTTTCATAGTTCACTCCTTTGATCGATTGAATCATCTGATCTCAGTCTTTCTCAGTCAGATCAGTAGCAGCATCTGTGCTGTCAGGAGACTTTCTTGAAAGCGAACCCTGATCTGAGCGAACCCCTGAGGCTTTTGACCTTTTTCTACTTATTCTTAGAGTTTACGACACTGGCTGCACTGAGGACATTTGAATAGTTGAATTTATTGATTGTTTACCATGTTGAGTCTGCTGCACATGTTTGTTATTTGTCACAAGTGTTTATGTAAACACGAGCGATATTGGCTGATAAGATTTCCTTCTTACTCCCTAACATCAGTCAGGATTATCATGATGTATCTGGAGCATTCAGGACAGTTTCATATCACTTTTGAACATTTAAGTTAAGATAAGTTTTGTGTTGAAAAGCGGAGGGTTAGGAGAGAGAGGATGCACAGGCCTCAGGTCGGACTCAAACCTGGACTGAGCTCTACCAGGTGAACGGGTGAGGCGACCTTTACCAAGCTCTTCTTCCTGACAACTGGTCATTGTGTTGTGTGTCGCTGTGTGTGGGTGTGTATGTCAGCTGCCGCACTGATTGAAACTGAAGAGAGAGACTCTTCTGTGTTTTTGGGGTTAGAGTTAGGCTCGTGTTGCTTCGCTGCTTTCCTCTGGTTCATATAATAATAAGTTGAATATCTTTGGTCTGTTAAGTAAACTTGAACAAATGTGTGTGTCTATGCTGATCTTCACACTCCCTATGATGATTTCATTTTTGTCTCCTGGATGCAGAAAGTGTGACTCTATAGTCTAAAGTATAACAGGAGCAGTTTGCAGATGCTGGGTTTGATTAGGACGGACTCATCACTGCGTTCCTCTGTGAGACCGCGGCTCACACGACGACCAGGTTGCCGCAGAGGTTTTTTATTGGCCTGAGTTATGTGGTAAATCCCAGCAATGTGTCCTGCTTTGTGTGGCTGCTGAATCACTCCATCTTCATTACACCAAACACGAGCCTGGGTGAACAGCAGGTGGTACGTGTGTGTGTGTGTGTGTGTGTGTTTTCATGCTGCCTCTTTGCCTCCTGAAGTGACCCAGAGGGCAGTGGGCTTAAGGCCAACCTATTGTACCTTCAAAGTGTGATGACCCTGTCCCATCCCCCTCTAACTCTACCACCCCCCCCTCCAAACACACACACACACAAACACCATGTGGTCTGGTCTGGTTTGTTTGGCTTCCCTCTTCATAGGTAGTAGGAGCATGTGTGGGGGCTGTTAGTTCAGCATCGTGGCTGTAAAGTGTGTGTGTGGACAATACCAGCTGGACTACACCTCCTCTCCTGCCTGCATCCACCTCCCGGGCCTTGTTAAGGGGCTGCAGTAATCCCTTCCTGCCTGGCTCGGTGTTTACCCAGTGGGCTGGAGGCCGAGCTGCTGCAGCCTCTGCTCCTGCTGTCCCCTGGATTATCCTCACACCTCCTCTGTCCTCTGTCCTGTCTCTGGACTCTGGTTGCTGATGATAACCAACCTAGGACACAAAGATACAGGCATTAACAAGGCTTCACGGGAAACGCTTCAGTCACTGTCACATTAATATAAAATGATGAATAAGGACATGATAAGGATTAGAATCAGAAATAGATGTTTAGTGCCTCCAAATATAACTTTTATTTAATCAGGAAGTCTCTTAAAGATCAAGATCTCAGAGCAACTAAGTCATACATGTAGGTCTATCTTCGTTCACTTGGTATTCGTCAGCGAGAAGTTCAGATAAAAATCGAAAAGATCGGCAGTCAAAGCAGTTTTTCTTTTTTTTTTGACATTTTTATCCACAATTTAAAGCTTCATGTTCCCTTTTCAGTTGTTTGACCTGTAATTATTTAAAGGTTTTCAATAACCAGAGGCACAACTTTCAAGCTGCATGTCTCCTGTCAGGACAAACCCACTGTGGGGGCATGGCTGTTGGGGTTTCCTCCTCTTTCAAAGGACATACCAGTAACATATGGGAATACTTTTTTTTTTTTTTTTTTGCTAATTTAGTTTATTTTATGATGGTAATGAGATAAATATTTTAAGAGCCTGCAGACTGTGTTTGGATTACTGCAGATTTGCATACGTGAGAGAAGTATTTTGAAAGTACACAGACACCTTCAGGAAACAGATGCACTGCTCAAACAAAGAGGTGAGCTGCCTCTTTGCTTTGTGACAGTGATCCTTCTGTTTTTGTTTTTTCCCACCTCTTCTTTGCTGCAGAAATGCCACACAGGTCAAGTAAAACGACAAAACAACGTCAGATTTATCTTGTGTAAACAGAAACTATGCTGCTGCTGCTGCTGTGTGCCGTGCTGCGTTCGAGAGCCTCGGTGAGGTGCGGGGCAGGGAGGCAGGCGGCGGGGAGCAGGACACCTGTTCATCCTGCGACTAGAAGCAGATGGTCCACATGGCTCCTGCTCCCCGAGGGGAAAACCTGTCAGCTGAGCCCCAATTAAGGAGTCACTGCAAGTCAGAGGGAGCGGGGGGGGGGGGGGGGGGGGGGGGGGGGAAGGGGGGGGATGGAGGCCCCAGAGGAAACCCAGTAATGAAATGACTGTAATGTGATGAATTGACTGTTTGACTGATTGGATTTTTGTAATAGCGATACTGAGCTTCCTGTCTGTCAAAAAGTGTGCAGTGACTTTGTTTCCACCCACAGTGGAATAACACAAACTAGACTCTTGACGTTTTATTCTGAAGCTTCCTGATGCAATAAGATGCACGAAGCTAATCTTTATAATCACTGGTTTTAACTAGGGACATGGTATCTGTTGAACTCTTTAATGTATGTAGGTTTGTAGATGATTTTATACTGATGACGTGAGCATATTGAGCTGATGTGTATGTTAACTGAGCTTAATAATGTAAATGATAATAAACCCAGTATTATTACATTAATTAGAAATTATCGCACCTGTGTATTCAAAGGGGACGCTATTTTTTTTTAATCTCTGTGTATAGTTGTTTTTTTAATAATGAGCACACAAAGCAGATATAACCTCCACACCACTACAAAGAAGACAGACAAAATAAAAAACAATAAAACAATTAGAGAAAAAACAAAGACAGAATGAAAACTAAATAGATAAAACAAATAATTAAAGTTAAATCAAGTTAAACAGAGATTATTCTAGTTGTTCGGCTCCATCAGTGCAAGATAATTGACATTTAGACAGAAACATTATCATATAATAATCACAATTTTTATTTTCTTTAAAGCTCCTCAGCTACACGTCTCAGACACAATCAATGTAATTCATTCAAATGTTTGATCATTTATTGAATATTAGATGGTTAGATATTAAATCATTGAAGCCTTATGTCTGGTGTGATGTTAGTTTTGTCACATGGCCTCAATAAACTTAAGAAAAAAAAATCTGACAACAAATCAGATCAGAAGAAACATGTTGACATCGATCTGTTTACTTTTTACTGGCACCGATTTCAAAAGATGAAAGAAAAATAAAAAAAAAAAGGCTTGTTTTCTATTTCTGATATGACTCTTTGTGTGGAGCCGAGAGCCCTGATTCACTTTAGGGTTCACTGGTTAATATTTTGGTGTGTATTCACGGTTGCCATGGCATTGCCTCGGTGTGACGTTATATTAAGCCTGAAATGATTTTAATTTCCTGGTGAGTCACTGCGATCCCTCCGAACGGTCTCATTTATACATGAGATTGGATAAAGACACAACAGGCAGCCACACACACACACACACACACACACACATAAACCTTTGCAGTGCGTTGGCTGTCAATCACTCCTCAGGTGTGTTTAGTTAAGTAACCAAGAACAGGTTTTAGCAGCTCATGTGGACGAGGCCAAAACAGCCCACACTGTTTAGGCTCACACGTTGAGCTCACACTCAAATGGGAACTACACCCACCAGATTTGCATGTTCCAACCTGGGCTTTCCACAAGAAGCTTTGGTGGCTATTGAAGTTGTAAATTACATTTTTCAATTTTTATATGACAGTCTTAGTCTGTTCCTGGCAACGCTTCTGAAACGCCTGCTGCTCCAGGTTTGCCAGATTGGTGCCATGACACTGATCGACGCTGGTTGCCAAGCCAGCAAGGGCGGCGGGATGAGTAAATGTAATTACAGCAATAAAAAAGGTGTTGATAACATATTCTAGAAAAACAAACATGTGGCTCTATTAAATCCTGATTGTCCTTTAAATCTGTCTTGTGTGCAGTATGTAGCCACAATACATGTGGTTTTTCTTTACATGACTAATAATTCCCAGTTCTGATTATTGCTCAATGACAGCGATACAATCTCAGTCTGAATTGTCATATAGTGGATTTCTATGCGACTGAAATGTCACTCCAGCTTGACATTTGTCATAATTGTGAACAGGCAGGATTTACAAACAAACAAAAACCTCACCGTCCTGATTCACCTCTGCTCCACCAAAGCCCATAATTACATATTACATATATATATATACATATTGCTCATAGTGGTTCAAGGGCAGAACAATTAGTAGTAGTTGTCTGTAGTCTGTGATTATCTGACAGGTAAAAGTGAGGGGAATAGAAACTTGAGGCGGTGAAGTGGTAAACGTTGGCTTATGGTTGCATTGATGTGGACAGGGTGTGATGGCTGCAGGTGATGGATGGGCTGTGGCAGGAAACACAGCTTTTTAAGCTTCAGGGACAGAGATGGTTTTCAAAAGGTTCCTCCGTGAGTTAACATGATCAGCCAGAAGATTAACACAGTGACTGGTTTTAAGGTTGAGACTGTAGGAAACAACTGAAACTACTAATCAACCCACTTATGATTCAGACCGAACTCTTCAAAGAGACCACAGGTGTACACCGACAATTAAATCAGTCACCTGGTTTAATGTTGTGGCTTTGAAGGTCGCATGTTTGCATCTTTCTGCCGCCCGTGATTTTATGATGTGTTCTCCATAAATCACTTTTGTTTTGGCGTAGCTGTGACATCTCCATGGCAACACTGTTCACCAGGTTTTCTCTTGTTTATTTCAAACTGGAAACACGATGCACATCAGCCACCTGTGGGCCAGGAAGTAGCTTTGGCCTAACGTCCAAGTGTTAAGGTGGTACTTAAGGTGGAATCAGAGCTCAGCATCATTTGAGAATTTTAATACCGACTTTTTTTTTTTTTTTTTTGTTTTGTTACTGAACAAGAACTTTGCCGAAATAAAACCAACAAAAATATGATTTAAACTGTGTAAATGGATGGAAGTACCTCGACAAAAAACTAGATTTAATGCTCTGTATTTAAAGCTGTTATTAAGTTTGACCATTTGTACTTGTTTCCCATGTGTAATTAGACGAGGATTCTCCCTCTTCCTGACGGGTTATTTTGGTTTATTATCGCACTTGTTCGGCGCTGCTCTCTGTAGATCATGTTTTGTTCCATTGTCACTGTTGTAAAAAATAATAAACCTCCTCCTTTCTCCAGATGAAATGGCCTGGTAACTGGAACTGTTTAAGTCCAGCCTGACAGGCAGCCAGTCTTTGTTTCTAATCTCCTCTGAGCCCAAAAGTAATACGCCTCCTCACAATCTTTGAAGGCCTTTGAAAAGTTGCCGCCATTTTGTCAGGGCCGTGTCCAAACAATGAGGCCCTACTCCTTTTTTTCCTCTTCTGCCATCTCTTTTCCTTTCCTCTCTTTTCCTTTTCTGCCTCTTGTTAGTTTGAAGGTTTTTTCCCCTTCACAGCTTCCTTCCCCACCTGCTAACTTTCTGTCTGACATACACACACACACACACACACACACATATTCACAAGGCACTCGCGCTCCTAACACCCAATTTGGTAGCACACACTACTTTTAACATAATTCGCCTCATTGTCTGAGTCAAACCAATCCCCCCACCCATGAAACAAAGAGGTCGAAGGCGGCAGCCGTCCCCAGCGGGCCAGGTGTTCCTCAGGGCTCAATTCTGGGTCCTGTGTGTTTTTTTTTTCACTTGCTCTTTCTCCTCATGTATCTGTATTTGTGTGTGTGTGTGTGTGTGTGTTTGTAATAGCCCTGAGCATGGTGTGTCTGTGTGCAGCTGCCTGCCGAGGACCCTCCTTTGTGTCCCACTCCCCACCATTGTAAGCTCACGCCTTCTCGTCCATTCATGGCTCAAGTTGGCGGATGGGTTGGTGCTGGTGTGTGTGTGTGTTTGTCTGTTTTGGGTGGGTATGGGGGAGGAGGGGGTGGAGTTATCCTAGCTTATCTGAGTGCCCCTTTTTATTGGTGGAGAGGTGGGTGATTGGTCTGTGTGCACACTGAGCTCTGGTAAAGACAGGAAAAGTGAGATGAGTGTGTTTGTGGTGGGATCTCTGAGCTCGTATTGGTCGGTGGAGTAGACTCTCTGTGAGGAGGGGATGGTAGATGCCTCACGCTCCATCTGTTGTCAGTCACACTGCTGAAACCTGCAGCCTCAGGACACTGCGCTCAATGCTACTCTCTCAGGACTGTCGCTAAACTCAACTCAAGACACTTTGGGTCTCGCTCAGACCCAGTTGGATTGATAGCTTCACTTTATGTGGATACTAAAATTTGCCTTTTTTTTTTTCTTTAAAGGGGATTTTCATCTTTGGTTTACAAACACCCAGGCTTGATTATCACTGGAAAATTCCTCCTGAAGTTTCTCACTTTGTGCTTTGCAGCTGGGATGACTGAAGGCAGCGACTCAGGAGAGACACTGTAGGAGTTTTCTCCGTGTTGCTGCCGTGTCGTTTCTCTCGGAGCTGTGTGGTGAGTGTGTGTTCCTGTTTTCTTTACTTTGCATGTTGAAGAACATTTGAAATCGTGTTTTTACACACATTTCTTCTTTCACATCACATTGTTTGTACTCACCTCCCTGTGCTCGGTGTAACAGCTGCAGCAACAACAACAACCTGCAGATGAGACCGAAAATGAGATGCAATGAGTCATTCACAAAGAACAGTTGCAGTGATGATCCTTATCATTTTGTCTGTTGCTCAGATCTGTGTTATGTTGAACGTTTCTTTAGTCAAATTGTTAAATTTTATACGTGCCAAGTGTGATCTTATTGTAGTGTATTGTTCACTCTGTGGTTGTAGTTTAGATGTTACAATATAAAACGTCTTAACGAGTGAAATTGAGAGTGAAAGGCGTTGTGGGGGGGATTCCTTGGACTTCCCCAACAAAATAAGGAGCCGTTGATTTTCACTCCACGTAAATTCATCCCAAACCAATTAGAGAGTAATATGTACACAGATGAGACATTAGATCAAAACAGTGACTGGTTTTAAATTTGTAACTGAGCCGCGTGTTTTTTGAGTCAAGCCACAAGGCTGCGGGAAATGATCAAGCCTGGAAATTTAATCTTAAATTGAATTACTAATAACTCACAATGAGGCTACAGGTAAACCTGACACCTGATCAGTGTGTGTACTGACAGGAGGACATCCACACTGTGACGTGTCTGATCTCGAGGCTTAGGGAGGAACAGAGAGGCAGAACCAGACAAAACCATCAGAGTCTGCACATCTAAGAGTGAAAGCAAGAGCCCCCCCCTCACCCCCCCACCTCACCCCTGCATAAAAGGTCACTTGACAGAAAGTGGTGATATGTATCACCGTGGATGGAGCTGGACACCACCAGTTGCAGGAAAGCTGCAGCGGAGAGTGGAGGGTGGAGGGAGGAGGAGAAGGAGGAGGGGGAGGAGGAGGAGGAGGAGGATGCTTTCACGGAGGTCCCCTGTGGCTTCAGCAGGCATCTGTTGCCCCCTCTGCCCATATATACACCCCCACCTTCTACACCCCCCCCCCCCCCGTCCCAGCCGGTCACTGGTGTGGCAGACTGGTTCACTGCTGGGCTCAGCCAGCAAATGGCAGCCGCTCCCCGGCAGCCCTGAGGGACCGGTCTCTCCTGGTCTGGCCTCGGGGGAGCTCATCCCTCCATACACCTCCCATGGGGGCTAACCCTGGATCGTGACACACACAGAGATAGACATGGTGCAGAGGCCGCGCAGGCAGGCTGGGTCACCGAGGTGGAGGCTGCAGCATCTGCTCACTGTGGAAGGCCCAGTCCCCTCCTCCCTCCGAACACATGCACACCTACAGAAGTTATAATATTTTTTAAGGTGGGGGTGAGTTATTAATTCTGTATAAAACATTTTGATCAGAAAACTCAAAGAAACTGTAATATATTTATTTCCATCTTTCAAAGTTTTGTTAAATCCAAAACTTACAAATCAGAAACGATATAGTAGAAAAACACTATTGAATTCACAAGGCCCGAATCAATCAACACAAACCTAACTGTAATTATTATTGAAAACGAATCAGGACACAGAGCATTTGTTCAGTTATTTCCAGGATAAACAGAAAAAGTGAGACTTTGTAGATTTGAACCTCTCTGTGGTATTTTTTACTGAAACATCAGCAGCATGTCTCATTTTCCACACATTCATTATTTGATATTTTGTCATAGCTGAACACACCCAGACGCTTCCTGTGCAGCTGTATATCACTGTACACTAATCTGATCGGCACATCTCATGTTATTCTGAAATGCGTGAGTCCAGGTCTAAAGCGAAGAAAGGGGGCCGAGCTGTTTTCTGCTCTTTAAGTTTCCTATGAATCAGGCTGTGGTTAATTCCACAGAGCTTCACCTACACATGAAATTCACTAGAAATCAGTGCTGCGATCTCTTAATGGAAACGGTTATGAAATATTTAATAAATATTATATAGGCCTAAGCATCAATAGTTTGTCAGAGTGGATGCTCATAACCTGTTATTGGTCATTAATATATGTGTGTAGACGATTATATACTGAATATTTTACAATTCATATTCTCACAAACAACTTTATTTCATATTATTACATATTGTGCAACAGTAATACTCAGTATATTCATGTGTGAACTGTCGCTGTGAGTAAGAATAAAAAGAAGATCCTTAGCAGCTGTTTTCTCATATTTTTAGGGGAAAAATTGTTTCCTTAATATTGATAAATTATCTGATATTCTAGGTTTATATCTTAATGTCATACTTCTTTATAATGTGGCTCTTATTTTTCCAAATGACATTTACTAGAGGACAGTGAACGTCTCTTTGTTGCATTGGACAGAAGTGAGCAGAGCATCCAGTGTCGTGTCTGCAGCGCTTGGTTTTTTCACACATTATTCTGAAACTCTGTCACACTAAAAACTAAAACATGAACAGTGTGTAATGATGATCACACGTACACACACACACACACACGTTGGACTTTCCTGCCCCTGAGTGGATGATTTACACTTGCTGTGTCACTGTCATATTTCTGCTGACTCCTCAGAGAGTCTGTCTGGCAACCTGTGACATGGGTCGCTGTGCATGCTGCATGACCAGGCATCATGTGTGCGAGAGAGAGAGTGTGTGTGTGTGTGTGTATGTTGGTGGGGGTGAATGAGTTTAAACCCCCAGCCTCCGTCTGTGCACGCTGCTCAGGCCCAGAGAACAATACTCCCGTCATAAGAGGACAGATTGGGTGGCAGCTGCATTGTTGAAGGACAGCAAGCCAGACACACTTCTTCCCCCCACCCACTGACACACACACACACACACACACACACACACACACACACACACTCTCGCTCTTTCCCTTTGTGCCTCTTTTGTTGTTGGCGGACTAAATTATTCCAGCTCTCTTGTGGCATTCAGGGTGACAAACAGTGGTGCGGCAGCTTAGACATTGAGGGGTCAGGACATGAAGAGGCCCTCGCTCCACGGTGCTTTAGTCTGAGATCCAAGACACCTCTCATTACAACTGTCTCTAAAATATAGCCACACATACGCATGCATACAGTGTTTGTAAATGAACTCTTTTAGACCAACTGGCTGACATCGGTGGAGAGTAAGTTTAAATTACTGTGGTTAATATTAATGTTTTTATGTTCAGATACTTCTGATATCATTCATTTAAATGTACACTATGCACCGCAAACTTCCTCGTGTGAATCAAAAGCTAAAATCCTGAGTAATAAAAGTCATCTTTGCTCAGTTCTCTACACTCGCAGGTTTTGCTATCACAAACTTCACAACTCAGCCTCTTTGCGTATCTTCTCATCATGATAAATATTTCGTCTCCGTGGCAGTGGCAGCGGCAGCGTCTCTAAAGTAATAGTCATAGGAGAATCGTGGAAAAATCTAAAATATGGCACATCTTCATCAAATCACTTTGTTGGCAGCTCCTATATGGTCTCAATTTTGTTTCACTTAGATGTTGCTCTTGCTTTGTCTCATCTTGTCTGGGGCTTTGTGCTGACATGTCTGGTTAAAGTTTCACCTAACATCACAACGGTTAACGAGTGAATCTGAGCAGTAGAGACGTTGTAATGTTTTCACTGGCAGGACAGAGTGATGTGCAGGAAGTTTAAGCAGCTAGGAGCAGTCTGATGCTTTGGAAGTACCCTTTACGGGTATTTCCACAGATCAACAATCTAGCACGCAAAACACATTAATGCTAATTTGTTTGTGGTGTGAACTGGTGTCAGAAACAACCCAAAGTGAACCCACAACCACACGGTCCACATCACACCAGAGGTGATTTCACACTTTGTGAAATACCCCAGAGTCCAAAAATGTAGTTATCCAGATATTTCAAAATATGAGACTGAACATGCTCAGACCACAGCTTTGCCAGAACCTCAAGATAGGATACAGATTTTTGCCAGAACCAAACAAGGATCTCTCTGGATTCATGGGTTTTTGGTGCAGCGTTAGTTATCGTACAATGGATCCAAATAAGTGTCGATGCCCCTACAAAGAAAGTGCTTTTGTCTTTGCAAGTGGAGCAACTGAAAGAATGAGCTTACTCATCGATAATCTGCAACACAATGAACAAAGACCCGATGTTTGTTCCGAGGGAAAATTATGCATCAAACAAACAGGACTGAAACTAGACCTGAGGATAAAGAACCTTTAAGGAGCCAGTCTTTGTACAGTGTGGTTGTTTGAGTGCGTGTGTTGTAATGTGTGTCCTTAATACAGTGGAGATGAGAAAGCCAGGGAACACATGTTGTTTTTTTTAAGGGGTCACTGAGCGATTTCCCATCCCAACAGATCGCCCTTTGTTTCAGCCAGTGCATGAACCCCCAAGAGGCCAGTGGGTCCCACACTAGGAAGAAAAAAGGGCTTTTAAGACCATTAGAGGGGGTTCAACACTTTTGTCTTGACTTTGGTGTGAGGATCATGTTTTCAGCTTTTATGACTGTGATTGAATTTCATGAGCAGCCATAAGATCTGTTTATTTTCAGTGTAAATTTCTAGGGAAACTGTTGTGGTTGGAACAGAACAGCGACTCAGTATCCGGCTCAGGTTGTCTTCGTTTTAGTAAATTTGGTTTTGGAGTTGGAAAGTACAAGGCATTGACACAGCCACAGCCTTCATTTTTCTGACATTATATATTAAATGGTCTACTTTGGCTCTCGTCCAGCATTTAAACAACAGGTCACATACCAAGGTATAGCAGCACAGTGAGTTGTCAAACATGAGTGTGTAATGTATTAATGCATGCATAGATTAGGTAGAGAGTTGGTCTGTGGATTTAAAATCAGACAACACTATTGATGTGAGGTAAACTTTTGTTATTCTCACACATCTGTAATATGTGCCATTCAAAGAATCTAAGGCAATACACTGTGTAGAAACAAATTTCCTGTTTACTGAGCTGAGTCTGTATTTGAACAGCACTACGTGGCTGCACAGTAGGGGGGTATGATTCTGTGCTGTAGGTTACAGCAATTATGTACTTAGTGAGGTGGATTGGCAGATTTTGGCTTAGGTGTCTGGTATTTTGCCTCTAGTCTAATTTGTTTCTCTGACAGAGCACACTGCTGCTAAAATGCAAATCAGTAGGAGTGGATCAGCAGGTAATGGAGGGTACAATTTACAGCTTACTTTCTTTCTTAATGCTGGGAAAACCTGTTGGGTGCAAGTGAACTTCATAGTCATAGCATAGTTTTGCTGATCATGGGTCTTTTTGTTCAAGGTGTGGTAGAAATAAAATCTCTTATGGTATCTCAGATTTTTGGCAATATTGCAATACGTTCTAAACAGTTGTATTCTGTGTTCAGATAAGACATCCAATACAGATCACAATGGGAATGTATGGTGTAAATACACCCAAAAAGTCATGAAAGTAGGGTGACTTCAATAATTGCTTGTACTACATATAAATTAGTAATAATTTTAGAACAGAGTTGTATCTGGATATGTCAGAGTCAAAACAAATCACTTTGATGCAGTTCTCAGTATTTGAGCCCTCTTGTGTCTCCCTCCAGCTTCACTCCCAGGACCAGTCAGTGAGCTATCCACATTCAGCAGGAACAGTGGGGTCGGTTTGGTGCCTGGGAGGTCACGGAGGGCGTGGAGCTGGATGTATGAGACGGCTTCATGGGCCTGAGGGACCATCTGGAGGATGGGACAGGCAACATCCTCAGCCTGGAGCTGGATCTGGACTACCTCCATGTGGAAGGTGCTGAACGTCAGGGAGGCCTAAGCACCGCAACAGCTGCTGGGAATACAGGGGTCCTGCAGGACAGAGCTGAAGCTTTGAGTAACAGCATTAACAGTGCTTGTAGCAGCAGCAGCACAAGCTTTAGTACTCATTCAAGCTACAGCAGCAGTAGCAGCAGTTGCTCTGAAGAGAGTGCTGTATCCGACAGCGAAGATGAACGACTCCAGAATGGGTCTGGCTCTGAATTTCACAAAGATCAGCCTCGCCTGCACCATCCAGAGTCCTCCTCAGACTGTCAGCCAGTCAGGCTGGACCTGACAATAAACCGAAACCCAGGAGACCCAACACAGTTGGAGACATCGACGTCTACTGACCCAGTTACAGATTGTCGCACCAAGGTGGAGTTTGCCCTCAAGCTAGGCTACTCTGAAGAGTTGGTGCTGCTGGTGCTGAGGAAACTGGGTGCAGACGCACTTATCAATGACGTGCTGGGAGAGTTGGTCAAATTGGGAACCAGGACAGAGATGGAGCAGCAAGGAGGTCAGATTGTTTCTCAGTCTCCCTCCACCTCTTTGTCATCCTCTGTGGCCTCCTCCTCATCTTCCTCCTTCAACTCTTCTCTGGATTCCTGTCGTGTGCTGTGTCCATCCCAGCTGCTGGAGGACAAAGACAACCTCCGGCCTGTTGTGGTGGACGGCAGTAATGTAGCCATGAGGTGAGATATGTCAGGTTTAAGCTCTTCTGTCACATCCATGTCACCATATTTGTTCAGATCAGTGACGCAACAAGTGTACAGTAGCCATAGCAACAATCTAAGCAATATTTTTATCTGTCCTCTCGCTATTGGTTTGTCTCCATGGTGTGACTTTCCAGCAACTCTTTAATTAAAGTCTTCAAAGGAGGGTACCTGTTCAGACAATTAAGAGAGACACTCACACCCACTGGCATCACATTAAAGGACTGTACTTTTGGATAATTATTGCAGAGTTTCAGAATAAGCTGGTTTATTAGGATACGCCATACATCTGCCAGAAAACTTTGTGTTGATCATCTTTTACTGTGGTTAGAGAAACAAGACATGTCTTACAAAAACCCAACAAATAATGGACCACTGCTCTTAAGCAGAGAATCGAAATCTCATAGAGACAGATGTTAAGTTTAATTTTTTTGTGCTGTATTTTTCAAAAACATTTGAGGCATTGAACATCTATATTGAATAGCTATATCATAAATACTAGATATAAAATGGCTATGACTAATGCCACTATGACATTGCCATATATCCCAGTTTTCACCCCAAAGCTTAATCGAACCTTGCAATGAAGGTGCAATCATGTCTCACTCTGGCTACAGTGAAACCATGATAGATCAACAGATTATTTATAAAATAAAATCTCTTTTTATCTTTGCATCACTGGTTGTGCTTCACATTTTCTTCCTTTTCTTGCAGTCATGGAAATAAGGAGGTGTTCTCGTGTCAAGGCATCCAGCTGGCTGTAGACTGGTTCTTGGAGCGAGGTCATCGAGACATCACCGTTTTTGTTCCTGCCTGGAGAAAGGAGCAGTCACGACCCGATGCCCTCATCACAGGTAACAGATGCTGTGGCTTAAATCCTCTGCTGTGGAAGGGATTTCTTAGTTTCTTCTCGTGTTGTCTTTTTAAGTTTAACCATAAACCTTCTTTTTCTTCAGACCAAGAGATCTTACGGCGACTTGAGAAAGAGAAGATCCTGGTGTTCACCCCATCTCGCCGTGTGCAGGGCCGCCGTGTGGTATGCTACGATGACCGCTTTATCGTCAAACTGGCCTATGAGTCAGATGGCATTATTGTTTCCAACGACAACTACCGCGACCTAGCCAATGAGAAGCCAGAGTGGAAGAAATTCATTGATGAGCGTCTGCTGATGTACTCGTTTGTGAATGACAAGTAAGAATGAATTCTACTCTAGAGAAAAGAAAGTAAAACAGGGAAATTGTAGAAAACTGACTCAAATGCTTTAGCTGCTGTTTTGGCTGGCAGAGGGGAAAGTGTTTTAACAATTTCATGACCAAGAAGTGGCTTTACCCAGTGTCAGAAACACTGAAGTAACTGATTGTAAAAGCACAATGGGCTTCTGGAGGGAAATTATCAGAGAAGGTCTTATTTACTTGTCTGACAGTTTCATTTCCTCACCACTGTTCTTTTGATCTTTATTACTTCTCCCCTTATTTTTGCTCCAGTGATTCAATCCCCCATGTTCACACTGGACACCACCTGCTTCAGTCTGTGTATTATCTTAATATTACATTTCAGAGGGAGGTTTGTGAGATTAAGTGCCATTCTCTGTCCACTCACCTAAAATTTCAACACACTGTAAAAAAAAAAATCAACCCTAAGGAACATAATTCAGTCCTAACAAATTTTTTATTCTACTATTCAGATTCATGCCACCAGATGACCCACTGGGGCGCCATGGACCCAGCCTGGAGAACTTCCTTAGGAAGAGGCCTGTAATTCCTGAACACAGGAAGCAGCCATGCCCTTATGGTACAGTATGCATTTATATACAGGGTTGTTCTTTCAAAAACCTGCTCCTGAAAAAATGAGTCTCAAGTACACCCATTGTGTTTATGTTCAAGCTAACAGTGGATTTAATACAATATAGATAAAGATACCATCCCCTACCCATGATGTTTCAAAACCTTTTCCTTCCATCCCATGAGAAATACTTCTCTTCCTTCTTTTTAGGAAAGAAGTGCACATATGGTCACAAGTGCAAGTTTTATCACCCTGAAAGGGGAAGCCAGCCCCAGCGTGCCGTGGCTGATGAGCTCCGTGCCAGTGCCAAAATTTCATCAGTAGCTTCCAGGGGCCTGCTGGAAGACACCCTAATGATGAAGAGCCAAAGTTCTGGTCAAGGAGTGGCTGAGGCTGAGCCAAGTCGGAGCACTCCAAAGAAACAGCCAAACCCCAGCCCTCGAAGCTCCTTCAGCGAACTCCTAGAAGATAGGCTTCGGGTCCAGTCCAAAGTGGAAGGACGTAGGGGAAGCAACAGTAGTAGCAACAGCAGTTGTAGCAACAGCTTTCTAGGTCATCCTGCTCCAGGTGGGCCCCCGTCATCAGGAAATGTGGATCGATGGGAACACCCTGGTGGTGGTGGTGGGGCCAGCTCCAAGGTTGTTGGGGCAAGATGTGAGTCTCCAGAGCTAGGGTACACTTCACTGGTAAAGGCCTACTCCAGCCTCAGTCTTGTAGTCCCACAGAGTCCTGAATGCTTCTTCCCAGCTGATCTGCGAGCTGGATCTCTGCCATCAGACTGTAGCAGTGAAGGCAGTGTCAGCTCTGACTCGTTCTCCCCTGATCCTCTGTTAGATGATGGCCCCAAGTGCCACCATCACCACCATCACCACCACCACCCTCATCACCACCATCACTGCTCTGGCCAGTACAACCATTCTGCAAGCCATGTCCCACCTGGAGTTAGCCAGCATGCTCCTCATTCTTATCCTGTTCCTCAGGCACAGCATGGTTTTGGCCTGGAAAATCCTCCATCTTCTGTGACTTCTCGTGCATCTCCACATTCTTTCAAACCACCATCAGCCTACATCCCTCCCCACCTTCAGCATCCATTGCTGAGCAGTTTCCCAGGTGAATTCCCAGCTCGTCCACAATGTCCACCCCAAACGTCCACTGCTCACTCCCATGGTCAGGGCTCACCCCTGGGCCGCAACCTGATGGGCTCTCTTTGGCAGGAGGGTGGGCGTCAGGACTCCCGACTGTATGAAGGGTCACCCCTGCATTCCAGAGGAAACTATACCGGGCTAGACCAACAACCACTGCACCAGATAAACTGGGACCCCCATTACCAGCAGTCCCCTAAACCTTGCTATGATCCCTTTACTTTCCAGAGCCATCCAGAAGTCCATGAGAAGAAGCGGCACCCTCCTTGGGGCAGGCAAGCCCACTCATCACCACGAGGCCTTTCAACATCAAGTCTTCCACCACTCCCACAGCATTCCCTTCCATCCCTCACTTCCCACAATAATCACCTGCCCCCAATGCCCCAGCATCAGGAGCCCCCCGCCTTGGGTCGATACCAGGAACTCAGAGAGAGGATGTTTGTTAACTTGTGTTGCATCTTCCCTACCGATCTGGTGAGAATGGTGATGGCCAGAAACCCTCATGTGATGGATCCTCAGGAGCTTGCAGCTGCAATTTTGTTGGAGAAATCGCAGCACAGGTCTTGAATGTAGCTGGAGGATGAAGTTATAGCTTCATCTAAACCAGGCTCACCTCTGCAGATTCATCCCCTGCAATTATCTTAACAATTCAAGTCAGGATATGAACACACTCAATCCAAAACCAAAAGGTACAAGGCTCTTTGAGCTGTTAAAGGACTGCTAATTTTCACTGCAGGGAAGTTCTCTCATTAATTTTAATGGTATTTTTGTAAAGAAAATCCTAAAAATTGCCATATTTTTCTATGGATATGCCTGCTATTTCAGCACTTAAGATCAGGAAAGGTTTAATGTGCATGTCTAAACACCAGTGTGCTTAGGGAGATTTAATGTGTGTCAATGGTGACAGTGTTGTTCATTTTAAATTAATTTATTTGTTACAATTTAAGTTATTTAAATTTATTCCGTTTTTGGCACTTTTTGTTCTTGTCTTTTTTTTTTTTTTTTTTAAATCTTATCTTTTTCTTTGTTTATTTTTTGGGTGGGGCGTTGTGGGGGGGGTAGATTTGGGTGGGGTGGGGCAATCATATCAGGGTATAAAAAATGCTCAAATTGGTCCGTTCCAGCCTAGTGAAACTTTGCAGTTGTCAGTCGTAAAATCGTAAAAATAAAGGAAAAACATTCTTACCGCATTTAATGCTCAAATTAGCTCCTCAACAAACCAGCAGAGGCCTTTTCTCTGGCAGGTGGCAGATCAGATGCCGTTGTGACATTTTGTGGATTTCCCCCCATGGGGAAGTGAAACTTTGTGGCGCCCGCGAGAGAAGATCACAAAAACTCCATCCGAAAACCCCGAGCGGCTGTTCACTTATGAATGACATCTTATTTCCTCTGCCAGTTTGGGTCTGTCAGGTGACTTGACAATTTATCAGCTTTCAGTACTTATTTTTTCACAACCCAGCCTGCTCTTTTCCCTCTTTAATCTACATAAAATTTCTAAGTCATATGAAGGTGGCTTTTGAGCGCATGGTCATCAGAGAAATATTTAGGAGGAATTGTTGACTATATTTCAATTTTGATGTAAAATGTGTGTTATTTATTTTATTTTTTTTAATGAGTGTGAATGTCTGTGGTGCATAAGACACAGGGTTTCCTCTGTCAGTAGTGTCACCTCTAGAGAGGGTTTAGCTGCCTCACACAGGATATCATCTAAATGTACCTTTCTGTTAAATATGCAGGGATCTACAAGATTTGCAGTTACAAGACAGGAACAGTCTGGTAAGAGTTGGGAAACCAATAGATATAGTAGTTTTTAGTTCTACAAACTTTTCTTAGGGGCACTAATAATCTCATTGGTTGAATGAAAACTCTGAAAACTCAATGACTTGGTAAAGAAAACACGTAAGATGTGTGTGTGTGTGTGTGTGTATATATATATATATATATATATATACACACACACATACACATATACATACAGCATCCCCAAAAATACGCATGGTTGTAACTTAATTTCTGTTCCACAAACAAAAAGTTTTTGCATTTTTAATCAATTTATCATTAATTCTCTAAAATGTCAAATCATACTAATCATACTACAGTGCTCTTTGTCTGCTCTCAAAGCAAAGTACTTTCAACTTGTATTCTCTTAAAGCACTTTGTTCTATGAAACAACAATTATACTAGTTCCTTCTATAACTATTATTAATACATCTACCAATGGGATTATTGTAAATGTCCATAGAACTGTTTGTGAAGCCAAAACTCTTGCCTGATCAGCATAATATCTTGTCGCCAGATGACGTCTCTCTTTGTTGATACAAATTGTATCCTATAAACTTTTAAACAAGATCATTGTTTTGTATGAGAATATTTAAACAAAAAAAAAAAAAAAAGAATATTTCGTGTTGAATATTTTTAGTATTTGTGGCAGACTTGTCACCTTTGGTACTTAGCCTTTATTTATGACATAGGGGTTTTATTCCCTTTTTTCAAAGTGCAGGGAAGAAAATGTCTCAAATGCACTTTCTGGAAACAGCTGTTTATACATCAAAGCATGGTACTGTGTAGCTCAGATTATTATGAGACCTCTAACAGCAGTTTGTGTGTGGAGGACGAGTCGGCCCAATCCATGGTGAAAAACACGCACAGATGCAGAAAATAAACCAGGTTTTCAAGGTGTCATGTTTAAAAAGGTGTGTTTATGAAACATATTGAAGCTTCTTTGCGTCACTCTGCACCTCAGAACAGGCAGAACCTGGTGTTCTCCAGTTTGCACCCAAGGCTCCAAATGTTTAATGACACCCACGCAGGGAATCTAAACAACCACAACCACAACAATTCATCTCAAAGTACTGTCACAAAGCTCTCGCTGTTTCTTTTCTTTCTTCTAATTAGTTGTGCTATGGTGTGACAGGTGTCACTCTCATGAACAGGAGCTCTGTCACGACATATTTTTGAGAGTCACCAGTTAGAAGAATTATTGCTCAGTTACTCATATCTTGCATCCTGCTGGTCTGGCACTGTGTGCTAATGGTTGCTACAGGGTTGAGACACTCTAAATTTAACACAATTCAAAAAGGTGCTATGTTAATGTTCTTGTGGATATTCAAAAAAAGAAAAAAACATTTAGTGACTGAGGGCAAAACTATTTTTCTATTGTCATGAACTTGTTAAAGAGCTATTTTTCTAATTCTGTTTGAGAAGGAACTGTGCTGGTGTTGCTGAATAAGGGGATGCACATGTTGCTAAGTGCGCTAGTGTTTTGTTGTAGACACAATGAGTTCAGACTGAACAGAAAAAAATTTACATTTTTTTTAAACATGCAAATTCGAGTATTTATGGGGCGTGTGTCTTTCACCACAAATGGTTAACGCACAGGGTGTGCACACGTTAGCTGGAGTTGTTTGCTTTGTTATACACACCAAATGTGTGTGTGTGTTGTATAAGTGTTTGTCTTGGACTGACCTCAGAACGGAATTCCAGTCTTCTCTGTAATCCCTCTGCAGTTTTCGCTTCCTCCGTTTGTTGTGTTTGCAAATGGAGTTTCGGTCTTTGCCTCATACTTTTTACTCATCAGAAGCAGCGTTGGTTTATCAGTCTCGCTTGACTCTTGAGCAGGTATAGGTGTTACCACCCTTGGGGGGGGGGGGTCAACGAAACGTTGGTCCTTCCTTAGCTGTTGTAGACCGCGAAAACCGAAGTGAAGTCAGACGGCCTCGCGCCCGCCATTAGCGTCGTGTTGCACAGCGTGGCTCCGTTATACTAGCAACCTTGATAAGCAGCTTTTTCCTACAGAGACTTGGCTCCTTGTTTATCGTTAGCATTTGAAAGTACTTCTTTGTCGGTGTCGTTTGCGTCTCACTTTACCTGTGCGCAATGGTACTTGAGAACATTCGAACGTTCGAAACGTGACAGTGTCGTCGCGTCGCTGTGACGCAATCCTTCTTCCAACGGCCGTTGAGTTCGGAAACAGTTCCATTTGTAACGGCAGGGTCGCATCAAAACATCTACGACCAAATCGACAAAATTAAGAGATTAGCCACAAATCAATGTGTGATTGTCTACGAAAGCCGCTCTGTGGGATTGAAGTTTATTTTTTTCTTCCCCTGTATTTTTCACAGTTTGATGTGTCAATATGGCGTCAGTGGAAAAAGAGGTTGAAAATCTGAAGTTTTGTTTGTAACTGTGCCTTCAGTGACGCAGTAACGTACAAAACTGTGTAACTTACATCAAGTGAAGGTTGAGGCCTTAACTGCCCATCACTACATCACTGTTTCTTATTATTTACTTATTCATAATTTATATATTTTATTGGCAGATCATCACAGAGGTTTTGGGCAGAATTACGTAAAAATATATATATATATTTTTTTTTTTTTTGTGCTGCCAGCTATCCCACAATTCCTTGAAAAGCTCGAGTTCCTCAGAAAGTGAAGCGAAGGTGTGGGTGTGGGGGTTGAGGGTGGTTAGCTCTGAGGTCAGTGGGTATTCCAAAGTGAAATCAGCCCACATCCTAAAATCTGCTTTGCGTTCATTTTGAGAAGACCTTTTAAAAACACAATGTATGCGTGGGCTTCGTCTCTAGACAGATGCTGGGAAATGTTTTTTTTTTTCTTCTTTTTTTTAATTGTTGCTCATTTTAACAAAATGGCCTTAAATCCAATTGTTCTTCTGCTGTTGTTTCTGATGTGCTTCAATGCAGCTTCATGTCTGCTACAGAAATTATTCAAGTGCTAAACAAAGCCAAGTAAGATGCTGTTTATTGCTTTTCAGTGTTTACCTTTGCTCAGGTCAATGGTGGTTATATTAAACCAAAATAAATAATAATAATAATAATAAAAAAACTAAAAAAAAAATAAAAATCTATATATATCTTACCTCTGCTGCTGTTTCAACGTGTGTCCTGCTGGCAGATGATGAGTTTCGTTCCAAACAATGGTCCAGTTCAGGTGCTGAAAACCCAAAGGTGCTGTACACAAAATACACCTGTGCCGATTGATTAAGTGTGTTAATTTAAGCCCTGTCAAATTGTGATGTTGTGTTTCTATTTTAATTTTTAGCATAATGTGCAATGCTAACAATAGGCATTGCTTTAAAATTATATGTGAATTTGAAAGTTTTTATTTTTTAATGTGCAGCCCAAATAAACGATCCATTTAAAAACTTGAGATCCAAATGAAATCAGCTCAAATGATGATTTTAACTTCGTGTCATTAACTATGTCTTTGTTATTTTCCCATTAGTGTTTGAACATGTCATTCCAGAGTGGGTGTCTTTACATTGCAGGGCCAAGGAACTTGATTGAGCTTTAGGCCATACAACCTTTAACAACCCTGTCATATCTACAGAAACTGTTGTGCTGTTGTGAACCGACTGTTCTTGTTTGTGATACTAAAGTGAGCAATTAAAGCCCTTCTCAAGCTTTCATGGATTGTTTGCTCCCCGTGAGTTTCCTTAACTGGCTCCTGAATGTGTCTCAGATTCAGTGAATGTATCACATGTTGGCTGGAGACAAGACATCCTGAACTGTGATTCAGCATTAGATGGCCACATTATACCATTTATATAAAAGTAATCTAAATTGAAATTGTAAAGACTTTTGAGATTTAAAATGTTTTTTTGTTTTTTTTGAAACTCTTCTTTTATTTCTATAACAAATAAGTTCTCATATAAATAAAAACTAATATCACTAATATTATTCCTCATGTATCAAGGAAACTTATTAAGAACTAATTTATACCGCCAGGCAGCTGTCACTCTTAGCACTGAAACACATCTGTGTGAAACATCCAAATCATTACACAGCTAGAAAGCATCTTCTCATGTTATTAGAAGAAATAGGACATTGTGTTTCACTGCTGATTACCAGGGTTGCTAACTGTCACTCTCCTGCTCTCACACTACAACCAACAAGTCTCAGGTCCCACCGCTTTACGAACAACAAATGTGTACAAGTTTCCACATTTCAGCACAAACCAGTTCTTCAGGAGAAAAAAGAGATTTAACACTGATGCTCGAGAAGATGTTGGTGAAGTCTAATGCTGAATCAGCGACGTTTCTTCAGGACTGGTGAGTAAAAGAGCTGCAAATGTTAACACTGGCCACATAGCACCAGCAAAACAGTGGATTAAATGTGGGCTGTAAATAACAAATATGGCATGTTGTAATAAGACGTAACAATTTATTGTAATTTGATAAAACTATCATTACAAATGGGCAGGGGTTTAAGAATATAGAGGATTATTAACTTCACTATCAAAAAACAGCTGCTTCCACAACACAGGCTGCATGTTTATGGTGATGATATTAAAGAGGAACTATGCAAGTCCGGTCACTTTTCCGCTGTTTTGCAAACCCTCCATGTGCATTTGTTTTCAATGGGGCCAGTGAGAAGGTAATCAATAGAGCAGGGAATAACGTTATTTATCATGTATGATCTTACATGTATATTTGTGTTGTCTTATCTGTCATAAACAAGAGACTATGGGTTACAGGGCACATTTGATGAGAGCGCGCTGTAACCAAGATGAGAGCTGGATACTGGGTCGGAGGCGCTGAGAGAGACGCTAAGTGGAAGTCAGAGAGCCTCCATTCTCCCTGTAACAAGTTACAAGTCATTTTTCTAACCATCACTATCACTCTGAAGCTGTTAATTTAGATTAAAATGCAGCATAGTTCCTCTTTAAATATTTGGGATGTGACTGTGTTGTGCTGCTATAACCCAGTATCTGAATAACCTCCGGTGGAATCTGTCCATCCACCTCCACCTGCTGGATCTTTGTCATTTCAAAGTTTGGGAAATGCCTCTATTCACTGTGTCAGTAAATCCAGCTGCACTGCTCTAATCTGAGTCAGGACTCTTTACATCATACTGTAGCTTCATCGTTGGAAATATAAATTCATTCTTTATTGTGGGGCAAAATATATAGTTGAACAAAGCTCTCAGTGGATGGAGAACGCCAGCAGTTAGCACTGAAAACAAGCAGATTTTTAGCTTGCATATCTGTTTGCTCGGAGTGAGAGGTAGCAAACCGACAGCCATTCAAGAAGGTAAGTTAACTGATGTAACATGAACAGATCAATGACACTGACAGCAGAACTGAATGGGCTAACTTCCCCGACACAGAACAAAGGTAATACTGGATAGGTGGGAAATGAGACCAATAAGGCGTTTCTTCTTCTTCTTCATCATTTTTTAAACAAATTACTTATATTGTTCAACTGATGACAAAAGTAAAAGGTACAGATATTAAAGCTTTAAGGACAAGTGTGCCAGCAACATCAAAAAGCTACAAATGGCCATTTTATTTTGTTGAGTAAAAGCAACGATATCAACCAATTCTGTCCCGTGTCACTTTGTCTACCCGTCCTGTTGCTCTTTATTCATCTTACATGCAAGCATTAATATTGTCAGTATCATACAAAGGGAGGAGTCCACGTTTGACAGGATATGTTGCTTGCTATTTTTCCAACAGATTAAAACGTGTGCTTTGTTGGGGCGGAGGGGGCGGAGCTCTAAAAAGCAGGTAGCTGTGTGATTGGCCAACCGCTGCTCGGCAGAGCTTTGGCGAGGCTGAAGCTGCTAAAGCCTGTCAGCTGGTCTTTCTCCTGATAGAACCGGAGCAGGAGTTCCTGCGGTGGCGGCAGGTTTTTTTTTTTTTTGGGGGGGGGGGGGGGGGGGCTTTACAAGGAAAGTGAGGCGTTGACATGGCAACGGGACTAACTGTCCCTCTCCATCGCTGCGTCCGCCCGTCACACCGACTCATCACATGGACTCAAACTCGTCAATGCGCTGCTTGGTGTTACCCTGGCGGATCTGGCGCAGGGTTTTGTACTTGTCTCTTCCCGCCCGGACGTTCTCGGCGTGCAGCATGTCGTTCTGCGTTTTCTTGGTGTCGTCACGGGCCTGGGCCAACTCTGAGCTCAGAGCCTGGACAGGAGACAGAGATGGAGAGAGAGGTGATGAGAGATGGGTGGAAAAAAAAAGTTCACCGTTCAGACCATGATGCATCGTTCTCTAGATTTCAACAGGGGCCTGAGGGCTCACATGAAAAACACTGACCTCTATCTGTCAAAGACTCTGAGGATCCAGTCTTCACAAACCATGGACGCACAGTTATATGTTGCTAGACGTTTTGTTTTTAGCCCATGTTTGTTTCCATTTTGGAAAATGAAATGAACTGAATTGATGTTTTACGTTCCTGTTTGTTATGTGCCTTTGGATGTCCCAACAATTATCACTGGATAACTTCAGGTTTCTGATGTTTTTGCTATTAAAAGTGTGTTTAGGACTTTGATATGTGTTAATTTGTTCATCTGCTTTGGTTTGGAGATCAGTTTTGTTAAGATGTGTGAATATAAGTAATGTTTTCTCTTCTTGTCTCATTAAAACTGTCAGTAGATTTTGTCTAATTTGTGTGAAAACTTGTAAAAACTTTACTTGTAACATCCTAGAAAGATACATTTGTCCTACAGCACCTGTATGTGTTGGATTTTTTAAACTTTGATTGAAAAACATTTGCTGAACTTGAAGCAGAGACATCTCAGTAATAATGTTTGGTGTATGTATCATGATATGTGAGATTACTTTCAATTTCACAGTGTTACCTGAACCAAACTCCTCCCATGTAATTAAAACAACACCTCAGGGCTTTGCCCTGAACCTGAAATATGGATCAATCATTTATCTTGAAGTGGGAGGAAGTCTCACTAACCTTCCACCTCACTCACCATGAACCTGGGGGAACACCATGAAAAAAACAAAAAGAAAACACCTGTCACAGGGAGGCAGCTTGTCATGAGTCCACACTGTTTGTTTTGTGGGCTGGGTTCATGTCCCAACGCGCTTGAGTTCTGAAAAAGTGTTTTACGGTTGAAACCAATTGTCACTGTCTGCAGAGAGAAGCGAACGATATCATAAATCATCTGTCAGTGAGCGCGGCTCCAGATCTGTGTTTTCTAATTAACACAACACTTGTTGACTGATAGTTAATGATGTTGATTTTGTGCAACTGACACTGCCAGAATCAGCACATCGGGTTTGTAAATATCTGCTGTGCTCGCCCGCCAGCGACTCAGAACAATTATGTTTTATTAAGCAGTCCATCCTCTCCTGCTGCTGCTTTTTCTACCTGGAGCTGTTTCTTGACACGTTCGTTCTTCTGCGCCTCGGTGATGCGTTCCTCTTCGCTGCGGTGGCTGGTGACGCCGTCGCTGAGCAGCTCGGCGCTCGCCTCGGCGTTCGTTTCATCGTTCTCGTCGTGTTCTGGGGCCGGCGGAGACGTTATGGCCGTCTTCAGCTCCTCCCTGGTCTTCTCCAGGTCCTCCTGTGCCGACAGAGCCTGGACAGGATGAGACAGACATTAACACACGTTTAAAGACACAAAAACCTGCAAGTTGTTCTGTTTAAACTCTTTTAGACAAGAATAAAATGTTATTAAACTTGTTTTGAATAGATGAAGTCAGGTTTTAATTCAAGTCGATGACTGTGTTTATAAATTACATACTTATTGGTTTCAATGTAGGAACAATGATGTAGCTAATGCTTAGCTACAATAATACTTATTAATGGCTATTATTAGGTCTTAAAAATACAATGTCACCTCTACCCATGTTTCCTCTTCACTGATACAGACATCTACGTTTACATGCTTTTCATTATAATATAATAAGCCTGGAAGTATTTCTTGAAATAAAGGAAATATTAGCTTCTTAGTTTCTACATTTCTAAAACCACAACATGTGCATGTGACATTCAGTGGTCTAACTCCATTTGTTTATGTGTATTCTTCCCTTTTTTCTAACTGACTGGAGAATCCAATTTCCCTCAGCACTGCAGACATGTTTTATGTCTTGTTTACTGTTACCTCCCACTTGTATTTCTAGTCTGCAGGCACCACAACCAGTTTGATGTGGTCACTGGTCCAATTTGTGTCACTGGTGCAAGAGTTCACTTAAACTCTTGGTGTGGATGAGACTGACCCACATTGTTTCTTAGAGTCAGATTTCCAGATTTTCCAGATGCGGTGTGACACAGTGACACACTCACAGTCAGGGAGTGACACTCACTTTGTGTTGCCACTCTGTCGCTTCCTCTTCTTTTTTCCTCTTGGCCTCCTCCAGCAGAGCGATTTTGGCAGTGAACTCCGCTAACTCAGCAGCCTATCGAAAACACACAAAAAACACACAGAGTCCAACCAACAGTCCAAATTCCCAAACTTACAATTTTATAAAATTTTTGATGATACGACGCAGAAAGAATTAACAACTTTTATTTCCTTACATTTAAGGAACTGAGAAATGATCTTTGTGTAGTTAATACATCATTGTAAGGTCACTTTTAGCTGCTGCCACTGGTGTCATAAATAATTTTCACTTGGGGCAAAAGCTCTAAACAAAAGCGGGCTGATGTGTGAGTGCAGGTACCAGCTGTTCGTGGTTCTTCATCTGGTCGGCGGCCTGTTGAGCCAGCGCTGCCTTGGCCTCCTCTGCCGCCTGCCTCTCCCTCTCCAAGCGCTCGGCCTCCTCCTTCGCTCTCTTCCTCTCCTGCTCCAGCTCCAGAGCTTTGCGTGTCTGCTCCTCCAGCTCTGTGCACACACAAATGTGTTGTTAAAACCGTCTCTACACCAGTGTGTGATAAGCCAAGGACAAAATCCCTCTTCATTAACCTGAAGCCAAAGATAAACAGTGGTTTTATGAATCAATGATCTCATTCGGTTTAATTTCTCAACCATGCACATGTGTGTGAACCACGTTTGCTCATTTACACACAAAGAATCTGATCAATCAGTTTCAATCCGGGCTTTAGAAGTACCACTGTGTTTCTCGACTCAGTCTCTGAATCTGTTATTCATTTAAATGATCAACTCGTACTTTCTAAATGTTGAATTTGTTCAACAAATCCATGTTTACTTACGTAGATTTACTAGAACTGATGGAAGTCCAAGTACAGAGATATGTTTTAGAAAACCTTTAGTAGCATTCCCTTCTATACACTGGGGTTTAAAATCATTAATTGCACACAGTTGTGTGACTGCGTATCAGTTTATAGTTTATCTTCCTCTGCATGTGGACAGGACACAGATTTATGTTTTAAACAAGCTTTGATTTGAGTTTCACAGCCAAGACTGTGAACATTCATTCTCCTCTTTCTGTTAACGCCCTGGATGTGAAGTCCAGGCTTGAAAACTATTTATCTTTTCTTCCATCTCTTAGTACAATGCTCATCTTTGACAGGGTTCACCATGGTGAGCCAGGAGGATTAATGTGGAGCTGTAAAAAAAAAGCAGTCCTCTGCGGCTGCTGCTGCCTGGGGCTGCACCCACCACCACCACCACCACCACCACCGTCCTGTCTTGAAGTCTTCGCTTTATGCAAATTCACAGAGAGGGCAGACAAGGTTTCACGGGAGCATCTGTTGGACACTGTGTTTTCTATCAGTACATGAAGTGCTGTTTAAGTTATCGCTTGTAAACCTGGTGAACCAGCTGCAGCAGTGTGAACACCACATACTCAGATGACAGGGTCAACAGATTGGGGGGGGGGGGGGGGGGCAATAATGTGCAGTGTGTTGGGTTACTCAATCTGGGATTCGAAGAATGTTCTTTATGCAAAGTTCTACATCTTAGTGTGTGATCTGGTTTCACACAGGATCGTGCATGAGCAGGTAAAACCGCTGGGCGTAGATGTCTCCTCTCTTTCCATTTTTTTTCTTTATTCTTTGATATTATGCAAATACGACTCCTTGTCTTTTACTCTGACAGGACAGTGACAGAGAGACAAGAAATTCAAATACCATAGGAGCTCTGTGAAAATGATGTACTTTTTCATTTGACTAAAAAAAAACCTTAATGTTTTAACGCTGCCGAAACAAAAGCAGCTGAAAAAGAGGGATACTTACGACTAGTAAACGGTTGAAATGTTTATATAAACGAAAAACGATCTGGCCAATGAAACAGTATTTAAAACAGTGAATTTGTCAAAAGGTTCAAATCTCAATAGTTGACATTTCTTAAACCAGGATTTCTTTTCTTTCCAGATAAGACGTCCTCACTCTTTCAGTCCTTGGCTCCACTCGGAGGTTCAGGGTTAAACAGAAGATTTTCACTGCATCTGACCGAACAGTGTTTGAACTTCACTGACTCTACGTCTCTTGTTTGGCCTGAAAGTGGAGCAGGTGAGGGAGGTGCACAGGTGTGACGACTGTCCACTCTCACCTTTCTGAGCTCTCTGCGTCTGCTCTTCGATCTGCCTCAGCCTCTCAATCAGCTCGTCCTTCTCTCGCTCTATCCGCTCCTTCTCCTTCTCCGCCAGCTCGCGCTTCTTCTTCTCGTTCTCCAGCTGTGCTCTGTCGACACGAAACCATTTGAGGTTACACACCGTTAAAATACAAAACTAGAACACACATGCTGTTTGACCTTTGACCTCCAAAGCCCAATGAGTTTGTCACTGAGTCTGTGTGAAGATTCTTACAAAACTTTTGAAGGTGTTTCCTTGAGGGGTTCTGGAGATGCTGCATTCACAGGTTCAAATTCATACTTTGTGAGGTTACCCTGACTTTGACCTTTGACCTTTGGACTACAAAATCTAACCAGAGCATCCTCCTCAGGTCACGGTTCTTACTCTGTGGTAAAATATTGTGTTACTGTGTTTGTTTGCATGCCGTTCATTTGATGGTGTTTTATAATGGCCCTATAGGGTTTTTGTGCTGCTGTGTTTGTCGTTGCCTTGGCAACACACCGCTCTGCGTTACTGGGCAGACATCCTAAAGGTGCACTGGGGGGAAGGGTGTGTTTGTTTCAAATGTCAGCACGTCTTTTTTTCAAAACCACTCATCCCGCCTTAAAACTGTTCACAAATCAGCACGAGACATAAACAACCTACCCAACAACAAAGTTAAAACAGCAGTCTCCATGGCAACAGCAGCCCACACCGCTGACATTTAGATGCTGGGTCTGTGTATGTGTGTTTGTCTGTGGCTTTGTTCACTGCTCTTTGACATGTTCATGGTTTATTTGTTAGTTGTGGCTTTTTTTTTTTTTTATTCACAGACACAACAACATCTGATCTTCAGCTCTGCAGGTGTGGAGCGCGTCTGTGATCTTATTGATGCAGCACTGCCCCCTACTGATCACAAAGCGTCATCAATGAATTTGAATGAATCTACCACTGACTGAAGAATTAGGAGGCTCACTGACCTCTCGGTCATTTCAGATCTACACTGACTATGTAAAGTGAATTGATTAATCAGTAAGTAATAAATACATGTACACTACACATGGCTGACTGTGTGGGTGTGTTAGTGACAATCATTATTACTAGATACAAACAGGAAAAGGATTATATGATAAAGTCTTGTCCTCTGCAGTGTTAACACAGTCCTGAATGAGTTAAATCATGATGTGCTGTACCTCTCCATCTGTTTGTGATGCTTCTCCTCTCTGGCCTGGGCCTTCATCTGCTGCACCTCGATGGTGTCGGGCTTCCTTCTCCTCATGTACAGCTCGTGGTTTCCCATACATAACGCCAGGATGCGCTTGTTGATCCGCAACCGAGGCGCGTAGAACACAAAATCCTAGAGAGAGCACAGAAGGTGAGCGTACAGAGATGGATTTAAAAACACAAACCATTGTTAATCGAACATGAGTGAAAGTCTTACTGGAGCTTTCTTGTCGATGGGTTTGATGACAAACTTCTTGTCGTTGAAGGAGATGTTTCTGATCTCGCTCCAGGGGAAGCCGATCTTTGGAGACAACCTGAGGAGGAGGCGGTGAGAGTTTAATTAACATTTGGAAATTAAATGAAAGACTTAGTAAAGTCTGGGACATCATTATTTTAAATGCTGAGTGTCAGGATGAATTCTTGTAGGGTGTTTTGTTTTCTGTGTTCAGGCTGTTCAACACCAGCAGAGGGCACTGTTGTCAAAACAATGACATCCACAGTCACTGATGGTACTGTCCTCCGTTCATACCCTGAGGTTGAAGTCTATAACGTCCAGTCTGACACACATTTCTACCAGATATTCCACATTTAATAATAAAAGCAATATCTAAATTTGTGACATGATTCAAGTTAAGTTGATTGTTTATTGTTTTTTGACAGGCATGATACAATTTTATAAACTTATGATCCAAAAGTCATCTAACTTCAGCTGTGGATGAACCGACTGTAGTTTCAATCTTCCTGAAATTAACTATGTGAGTGGGAGGTGTTGTGACAGAGAGGAACTTCTCCTGTGGTTTGATTTGCTTCCTCTTTCATATTTAGATTATATGCTGATCACATTGATTAGACCAGTGACTGTCCCTCCTTTGACCTCATGAAGTCAGTCAGTCAAAAGTCAGCCAGTGTGTGTATGTGTGTGTGATTTGATTACTTGTCTTCATGCTCATAGATGTTGAGCCCCAGGGCGTCGACCCCGAGCCACAGCTCTGTGCCCTTCTTGTTTTTGATTTCAAAGTAGTTGACGCCGTACATCTCCAGGTCCTGAGCGATCTTTAGATACTCCATCATCGCGTCCTCCCTGCGCACACACACACACACACACAAAATAAGTGTCTCAACATCTGGAAAACCCTCCACGATCGGCTCCTCACTGATTTCTGGCCTCACCTGAGCATGCTTCTGTGCTCCTCATGCCAGGTCTGTATTCTGTCCTCCCACTGCTCCTTTGTGAGCTTGTGCTGCTCCAGCACTCTGCACACACCAACAGGTAAACACATACATCAATATATATAGTTGTTTATCATTCTGTGCAGTCTGAATACTGTGTGTGTGTGTGTGTGTGTGCTCACTGTACCTCTGTGGCAGTAGCCGGTCGGAGGCTAGGTAGCCAGGCTTGTGAACGTCTTTGCTGTAATCTCCATACTTGGCCTGGACGGCGTAGGAGGCCAGCAGCACGGCGGTCTCCGGGGACAGTAGTTTTCATCGTTCAAAATGGCCTCCTTCACCTGCACAAACAAACACATGCACAGTTTCAGTCAGTGGTGGCTTGTAGTCAGAATCCCAGAGGTTCCCGCAGCAGAGATGATTAAGATGCTCAGTCAACCTTTCCCGGGTAAATAAACCTCGGAGATTATATTTAGAGCAGCCGCAGCAGCAGCGAGTCCGTCTGTATCTGGAGGACGAAACGAGGGATCACCATCAAATTTAGCACAGGCATTAATAGAAAGTCAGGGGATCCCCTTCATCACTGCAGGGTCCACACGTTCAACTGAGGAGCTGGGCTTCGTTTGAATGTTTTTCAGTACATGCTGTTATGATACCTGAGCTTTTGTAGTCACCTGACTTTGAACAAAAATCTCCTGTTTTTGACAGAACTTTGATAAACCACAGAATAAATGATCAGAAACATGATTTCAATCAGAAAACGTGATCAAAGAATCATTAACACTAGAGATCGGAGCAGAAATGTGATGAGATGTGACCAGAGATTTGTTTTATTAGCTGACAGATGCTACGTCTAACTGTGATGGGCACCAGTGAAATAAGAAAACTGAAGAAAATAAATCAAACTGCTGCTGTAAGTCACTCTGCAGTGACCTGGACACTGAACTGTCGGGTCCGACCTGCAGGAAGAAGAGCTTCTGTGTGATCTCCTGGATCAGCTCCTCAGAAACGTCCTCTGGGAAGAACTTTGCTCTGAACTTGAACTGCAGTGGATTCTCCTTCTTCACATCCTGCTGGGTCACCTGGACAAAACACACACACACACACACCATGTTTCATGTGCTACCTTGTGTCTGCACGTGTCTTTGTGCTACTGTGTAAATATGTTTGGGACTAGTTTTCTGTGTGTTTATTCAAAACACCATGAAAGAGACTTTTCTGTAAACAGAATATGTTCACTGGTTTCAGGCTGTTTGGACTGAAGCGCTCAGCAAACAGAATACTAAATTTACTTCTCAGACTTAGTGGCATGATAAAATGTTAAGTCCACAAGAGAGCGACTGTTTACAGACTTTCATAACTTATTAATAATGTCACGTTTTCAACATGTGAAAATAAATGACTAAAACAGGGACAAAGTGTGTTGCGTTCAGGGGCCTCTCACCTTCTTGTTGAGCTTGAGCCACGTCACGTAGCCTTTACTGTCTGTGTACTGGAGGCCGAAGAACCAGACCTCCCTTAAACCCACCGTCTTCACCACCTGGAAACACACAGTCACAAACCAGTTTACAGGAGGTGATGGTGCAAAACTGTGATTGATTTTGCAACAAACCAGTAGGAAAACTGTTTCTTTATTGATCTGACTTTACACATGGCTGCACAGTCACGTCACGTTTACTGCCTTTGCCTCCTTTATCTCCACTTCAGACCTCGTCTTCCCCCACATGCTTTGCCATTTACAAACCAGAGAGAGACAGAAGGGTGGGGTGGTGGTGGTGGGGGACGGGACGGGACGGGGGGGGGCTGTCTCTGAGGGGACGCTCTAATGTGATTTGCACAGTCAATACGACGACACTCAGCGCCACATAATTAACTCTGGTACTCAAACACGAGCTCACATGAACTCATTAAGCATCGAATGATCACAGAACCAAATGCAAATCCATGAAAACAGCTCGCTGAAATATTCGGCCTGCAACTGTACAGTCTGACACACACACACACACACACACACACACACACACACACACACACACACACACACACACACGGCCTCCAGTGGGGCTGGGAATGCGGTATGCAGAGACAGCTATGCGGATGCTGAGAGCTCAGCATGCAGATTTAGAAGTGAAGCCTCAGAATGTGAATAAACAGTTTGGAGACGTCGGCATCAGAGAGACAGAGAGAGAGGGAGGGAGGGAGAGAGAGAGAGGGAGGGAGGGAGAGAGAGAGAGAGAGAGAGAGAATAATGAGTGGGGGAGAGATGAAAGGGATGGAAGAATTAAGCTGATTGCACTTACTTTCATATTGGTGAAAACACTGAAAGTGTGTGAGTGTGATCCATCAAAGAGTTTATAGTTCAGAGGCAGGTGTGTGTGTGTGTGTGTGTGTGTGTGTAAGTTTGATTGAAATCACTCCTCTCTTAATGAGGCCTCCTATCAGCGTGTGTGTGTGTGAGTGAGATTACAGGTGTTTATATTTAGCAGCCTCTTCATCAATGGATCCTCGTCTTCATTCATGTGATTCTGCTCCGTGTAAAATTCAACTCCGCTGACGGCTGCTTCCTGCGCTACACGTTATCATCCACACAGAACACGTGTGTGTTTAAGTGATATTACAAGCTGACGCTGTTAATGACGCTGAGGTAACTGCAGCATCGGTCACGTGTCCCAGTTCACTCGGCTCGTCCTTTTGAAGAGCGCTGTCTCCGTCAGTGCAGCGCTGCATCTCCACACGTCCAGTCTGAGCTTCAGCTTCAGCTTCAGCTCGTCACTTCTTCACGCTGCGTTCAGGCGTCTCAGCCCATGATCTACAGCAAAACCTTCCATAAGACGTGACTTCATTAGAGGCCACACCATCATGTGCTGTCCTCTCAATGCTGGCAGAGGGCGCGTCTGTTTTATCTGCGTCTATTTTTAGCCCACGATGGACATGTGAAACTTAAGGGTGTCATCCATCACTCTATCGTTACTTCTCCACCTGTTTGCTCGCTGGCTTTTCACCTTCTGACTCCGTCCTCCTGTCTTCGCTCTCCTCAGGTCCGGCCTCAGGAGGATCTGAGCTGAACTGCAACTTATGATCACAATCTGTCTTTTCCTCAGTGCAGATATCAACCGTTTAGTCTCGATGACGTCTGAAAGCTGTTTCTCCTCAAGTCTCAGGAACCAGAATAAAACCTACACACACACACGTTCACTCATAGCAATATAAACATGTACTGTCAAACAACCATCCACAGGCAGATTTGCTTTTACTACACTTGCACACATACACTATGTGGCAGCAAGAGTCTGTGTGTGTGTGTGTGTGTGTGTGTAGGACTGGACATTTGACAGCTGGTTGCTATGACGATGCATGGGCACAGCAAGCTGAAACATTCAGATCTGGTGAGTCAGCTGCGTGTGTGTGTGTTGCAGACTGAAAAGCAATAGGAACGAGAGTAGCAGAAGGAGAGAGTGACAGAAGGATGGATGTAAATGCAAGAAGCCGTGTGTGTGTGTGTGTGTGTGTGTGTGCAGTCTAATGATTATTCAGTCCAGTGTACAATCAGCCTCTCTCTGTTCTGCAGCGTCACTGCTGCACAGGAATTTCAACTAATGTGCATTTTAGCTTCATTTCTCAGAGTTTTTCAGTCGGATCTGTTTTAACTTTATGATTCGACTGCAGGTTTCCTCTGTGTTCAACCAACACATAACGTGAGTGTGAGGGAGATGACGCGATGCCTTTTTTTTTTAGCAGGAAGTGCAGCAGTAAAAATCCTGGTTCTCCTACTTTGTCACTGCCTCACCTACATGGAGAACTTTTACATATCTGAACATTTATATCAGTCACATCATGATAATGGAGGTTCACATGATAGAGGGAGTCAGACCTGCATTCAGGAAGAGTGGTGCACGACATGGCCTCAGGCTGGGAGAGAGAGGGAACATAACAGTGTCTTTACAAGACAGACAGAAAGTAAGCAACAGGTGTCTCTGTGTGTGTGTGTGTGTGTGTGTGTGTGTGTGTTGAGCTGATGGGAAAGCAGCACTTGACTCAGCATAAGAGGATCCAACCTGGGCCTGATTCCAGTAGCATAGTCACACACACGCCCCCACACACACACTGACATGCTAAAGAGGTTTGGAAGGTCACTAAACATGTTTTCATTCAACCCTAAGTTTCACCAGTTTGCCTGATGAGATCAACGATCTGATCCGAATCATCAAAACAGAAAGAAGAAGTGGATAAATACCAACACACCAGGGTCTGTCAGTGGCGACGACCGGGTCTAAACTGTAACTGTGATTATCTGTGAGCATCAACGAGCCAGAAATATTTCAACCTATGTGGAAAAACACATTCATATTAACTGGTCACATTAAACCCAATGATCCTCAGGATCCTCTCTGGGTTTCAATACCAGTGTGCAATGAATCTTGGGATTTATTGGGCTGCGTTTGAAGGAGCCAGTTGAAATCGGACGCACAACAATAATTCACCACTGAATGTGATAAGGCAGGTGTGTGTTGTGGTTTGATCTCACAGTATGAAAGCAGTGACGTGACCAAAAGAGCAACAACAGAGAGAATAAAATCATCTCTGTCTCTCTGTCTTCGTCCATCTGTGTCACCACAACCTGAACAAACCTTTACAGTCTGACACGAGACAACGATGAAAGCTGCCCTTTACTTCCAGACAGTCTGCGTGCACACACACACACACACACACACACACACACACACACACACACACATTTCCACCTAACACTCAGATCTACTGTCTCTTGAAAGCTCCCAGACAAAGAGACAAAGACACAAAGAAAGCTTTGTGTGTCATCTCTGTACAGAACCAGTACCAACCCAAACCCAGCATAGCACCCACTGGCACACACACACACACACACACACACACACAAACAAGCACAGACTCACTTTCATTGTTGCTCTTCATCAGTAATGGATAACAAGCTGTGATTCTTCAGCAAGTCACATAGTTCACTGTGAATCACAGCTCTAAATGTAAATGTCTCTCACCTGGTCAAACAGCTGTTTGCCTGTGGTGTTGGGCTGGATGGCAAACTCCAGCTCCGCATCCATGGTGGTGACACGCACGTTGATCTGCAGAGAAGACAATGCAATTGAGTTTGATAGATAAAGCTCACTCTTACATGACTGACACTAATGGTGAGTTTCAGCTACATACTTTATATATATATATATGTATATATATATAGGCATGTAAAAAGTTAACATGTATTATACCAATATCCCAATATCCTGCGGCCCTGGAACATGTATGAAAGCTCAGAACTTAAAATATTACAGTGCTGCTGAATTTCATCATTTAATTAATAACTATTTAAAAGAAATTGAATATGCAAGTGAAGGCAGGAGGGAAAAGAAAGAGTTAAAATGTTGAGTAACAGGTTGAAAAGTGAAAAAGTTAAAAAATGTGTCAGAGTGTGATGGAAAAGTCCAGAACAAAAGTGGAACAAACAGGGGAAGCGAAGTAAAGCCTGTGAACTGTTGTGACCTCTTTTGTCTGCTGAGTGTGTGAAAGTGTGTGTGTGTGTTCTCCTATCAGATTTCTATAAATATTCTTCACACTTGGTGTCCATATAAGGTGCAGCAGGATGTTTATGATGTCCATCCCTGTGCCAGGAAGCTGCAGGAGGGAGAATCAAGACGAAAACTCAGAGTCTAACTTTAACCACACAGGAGCTACAATTAAGTTCCCTGACATGTTTATATAAAACTAAACCGTGTCCTGTATGTGACATGGAGTGACCCAGTGAGGGTCCTCAGTGAGACAGAAACTACCAAGACAATGACTTCTGCCCCCCCCCACGCGGTTCTCTGTGGACCACAGGTCGTCTGTGTTTCCTCCCTGGCTCATGAACGGCAGCCTGATGGATGTTTTAACTAAATGCAGCAGGGGTGGCTGTCAAAACAGATCAGAGCAGATATGAAATACCACCATCACAAAACAAGTGAGTGGGTGAAAGGGAAAAAAAAAACAAAAAAAAAAACAAGTTTATGGAAATCACAGCTGATCAAATCAAAACAGACGTTTCCATGTCTGAAGAGATTCAATAGCATCAAGTCACCGCGCTCTTGATTTCTAATTCACAGTTTTTATGTCTTTGGATTTAGTTTGTGCAGAAAAAAGGCAGAAAGTCAAACATAAACATGTAATTTTGAATTATTCATTATGTGAAAAATCAATAGATGTTTTATTGGCACATCAGAGACGAGCTGCAGCGACGCTCCGCTGCCGGAATAAGAAAACAGTCGTGAAGAACGCTGGGACAGAAAGGCATTCTGGGAGTTCATGTGGCCAGGTGTGAGTTTCAGAGCCAAAAATAAGAGTTTGGAAACTTGATTCAGTGTGTGTGTGTGTGTGCGTGTGTGTCTCTATCACTTCCCATTGGAGGTGTAGTATGTTAAGACTGTGCTGCTCTGTGCTGCAGTAAGCAAACCCAGCTGCAGTGAAACCAGCTAACATTGTCCTCATGTAACCCTGACAGAGAGAGAGAGAGAGAGAGAGAGAGAGAGAGAGAGAGAGAGAGAGAGAGAAAAAGAAAAAGAGAGAGAAAGATAGAGGGAGAGGAAAAGAGAGAGAGACAAAGAGAGAGGTAGAGATGGGAAAGCAATAAAAGGGTTACAGTAAAAACCTGTAGCCTGCCTTAGGGAAAACTGCTGCATCAGTAGGTTGTGTGTGTGTGTGTGTGTGTGTGTGTGTGTGTGTGTGTGTTTCAGAGTAAGAAACAAAAATGCAAAGAGAGATGGAGACAGACAACGCCTGAGGTGAACAGTGCATCAATCATAAGAAACCAACTGTCAGAAAACACAAGAGTCGGATTCAGCTCAACTGACCTGAGAAATACACACACACACACACACACAGACACACACACACACAGTCTGTCAATCAATGAACTGATGAAGAAGAAACACTTTGTACAGTAGATGCTGGGAAAAGTATGGGAACACAGCCATATGGTGGTGGTGGTGTGTGTGTGTGTGTGTGTGTGTGTGTGTGTGAGCCACACTAGCAGCTGGCTGCATGTATGGGAGCGCAGCCATATGGTGGTTTTACACGTACGTGTGTGTGTGTGTGTGTGTGTGTGTGTGTGTGTGTGTGTGTGTGTGTACATTAAACACACACAGTATGCCTTTACTATTCTGTTTACACCTCAGTGCATGTTGGCCGTGTGTGTTCAGGCTGATAAGGTTTCCATGGCGACGCCCTTGGGGACAATTTTAATGTAATTTTCTAAAAAGCCTTGTCCGGCGTCCCGGAGAGGGATTTACACACTCGACAAGGTGACGGGTGTGAGAGAGGATTGACCTTCTTCAGGTGAGATATAAGCCGATGGACGGAGACGAACCAACGGTGAAACTGTTAACGTTTGTTTGATTGATTGATCAGTTACTCCAGACCCACTTTACCTCACTGGTGTGTTTATATCAATATAAACACGGCGGTGAGATAAAGAGGCAAACTGTGCTTTTAATTCAAAAAGTAAAATGTGTCCCACATAGAGATGTAAGTGGAGGCTGAGCTCCAGCAGCTGACTGTCACAAACCCCTGCAGGAGCTGAAGTCATTAAAAAAAAACGTATGAAGTAGTTTCTGTGTTGGTGAAGTTTGAGCTGGGCATTTTCCATTTTTGCCTGAAGTAAGTTGCTCAACATTTTCCTACTGTTTAAGAACTGTGATTTGTTTCAGATGAAAGAAACTCAGGGGAGAATCATCTGAATCTGCAGCAGAAGTTTAACCACAACAATGTCACTGTGTCCGGAGGGAAGCTCTGCGGTCTGACCAGTGAGGAGGCTCTGGTCTGTATCTGAATGACACAGCAGAAAAATCACATCGTTGACCGACTCTACAACAAACACATGCAGAGTACGTTTCACACAGAGGTCCTGCCCTACGAGATTATTACTGCCTGAACCAAACAATGGCATTAAGTCAGAGATGTGTGACGTACAGTACGTGTTCATGACAGCTACGACCACACGGTCTGTTGCTCTGACGCTAAATACTGTGATGGAGTCAGAGCTCAAACCATCGGCACCACTGACTCATTCATTAACCACCACTCACTTCCCTCAGTGTAAATGTGAAATTAACTTTTCAACCACCAAATTAACAGTGATAAACGTAGCTATGATTACATGTGACAACATTAACGGAGATCTAAGAGGAGTTCTTTTCTGTTCGCCTGAATCAGAGCTGGGCTTCAGATACAGAAACGTATCGACCCTGAACTTAATCTGTGTCGTCAAGAGGATAAAAAGAGAGTTCTTCTTCACAACTTTTAAGTTAAAAAAAAAACAACAAAAAACACTTTTCTGGCAGATGTAAAGCAACAAAAACCTGATTTTCACTCGAACTGAGAGAGAGAGAGACTTTCACCCTCCATGAGCTGCAGCTCCAACCTCCAAGGCTGGAAAATGAAGCCAACATTAGAAGAAGTGCTAAAACTGCTTTTGGCTCCAAAACCATTGACTCTCATGTTAAATAACCAACTTTACAGCAGAAATAAACATGATCACATCCTGGTGCAAAGGACAGTTTGGGTTTCTACAGCTAAATTTCCTCTATATGACAACTCTACTTGTATATAACCCCTATAAATGTTGTTCAGGCTTAAGCTTCTGCATCATCAACATGTGTTATGTTTGGATTAACCAGGAGTTCGGCAGAGTAATGTGTGGGCAAGACTGCGACATCAGCCACGGCTCACTTAGAGCTCCAAAATCACTCTACAGGTGACGTCAGGAGGCTTCGCCCATCTTTATTTTACAGTCTATGGTTGCACTGAGCTATGAAGCTGTTTTGGTGTAGTGGTCAGATTTGGTACGGCAGGATCACATGATGCGCCTAAAAAGACTTTTCCAAAAAGACCGTGAGCTCCTGGGTTTGATGAAATTTTAAAAGTGTCAAAGAGCTGGATCTGTTAATTATTTAATGCCGTGTGTGTGTGTGTGTGTGTGTGTGTGTGTGTGTGTGGATCCAACCAGGACTCATGCAGCCCGGTCAGAGGAGGTCTAACCATGGCGGCCCTGGAGAGAATAAACAGAGGAGACCTGCAGGAGGCTGAGACATGATATTGTTATGAGCCCAGTGAGAAGCTTTTATAGGAGTCAGTTTGGTTTTCTTATTACGTCCAAGTGTGACAATACAAACTGAACAAAATCAATACGGAGGATGATGTTTCTATTACTCATACTGTAGAGCTGCCTTCAACTGTGCGAGTGAAAAGGAACATTTCCCCTTTGTTCCTATAACTCCAGAGTGACTGACACTACTGTATGATAGCTAACGTCGCTTTCTGGGACCCGACGCGTCCACTGACTTTTTAGAAACAGCTTGTCTTCTTCGACTTCTGCATATCCAGTTAAAAGTTCCTTCCACCTGCAGTGCTGCAGAATATTATTTCTGTTGCGAGACAAGAGCAGCACCAGGGTTTTAGCTGTTAGGATCACATTATTATGTACGAACGCTGGCAGTGTAACTTGTGATTTTTTTTTTTTTGTGAAAACTGATTCAAGTCTTTTACTCCTGAGGCTCTGGGGAAAACGAAGCATGTGTGTGTCTGTCTCCATGTTTACCAGCGTCCTCTGGTGCCTCCATGTTATTCATAACAAGTAGTGATAGCTAAATAGTAGGCTCGTGTGTACAGGCGGAGGCTGCCCACGCATGCAGCCCACTTGTTGACTGTGTGTGTGAGAGACTCAGACAGCCATAATTAAAAGCTGTTGGTAGCTAAGCTGGTTAGCAGAGGCTTTAGAGGCAACCAGGGCCACGCTGCCTTCTTCACCTTTCTCTCTTTTTCCATCCTCACCCACTCTTTCCACTCATCTACTTCACATTTCCTCTTCTTTCTTCACCTTTACTCTGCTTCAGTGTTCTCCACTTCTCTTTCAGAGTTTTCCTCTTCAAATCCTCTCTCTCTCGTTTTTTTTCTTACTGCTCTCCACTCCAAAAACCACTCGTCCACTTCTCTTTTCTAGTCTCACGTCTTTAGTTGCTGGCATTCAAAACGCTGGTGTTTGATTTTTTAAACTCAGAGTGAGGTATCAAGGACGTAGAATAAACGATCCGTCCCTCAGTGCTGTTGAAAAAGCTAGTTGGTGCTGGAACTGATGCTTTTCAAAGCACGAAGAAAAGACCGCAGGGCAGACGCACACAAGGAAGAGTGAAGAGTGAGAAGCAGCAACTGATTAACAGCTTTGTTAATAAAAATAAAGAAACGTGACTACTTCAAGTTCCCAGAGCACCGGACGACATCCTCACTGATGTTAATATGTCTATCAACTAGTCCAAACAAAGATGAGGTGGTAGCAATTGGATCAGCTCAATACCAGTTATTTAGTTAGTAAGTGAAGTTACTGGATTATTGTTTAAAGGAAAACCTACCACCGGCTGTAAAGTCAGTGGCCTTGACAGCGAGACGCTCAACAATCTGAATACTGTTTTTCTACCAGCTCTGAGTCTCAGGTTTGTTTCTGCTACGTAGCCAACGTTAGCATTAACAAATGTTTACTTCCCAGTGATGACACACTTATCGAGCTCAGTTATGAAGAGACATCTCCAGTGGAGGAATACAACTGTTGTTTTTACCTTTGTTTCTATCATCTACTGAAGTTAGCATGCTAACAGCCTGCTACACGCTGGTCGGACAGTCCTGCCATTTTCCAACACCGAGTCACTGTAGCGTCCAGTTGGCCTTCAATAAGTAGAACTGCTCAATTACAACAATGGCTGAAGCTTCTCCGCTCACTTCTTGACTCATACACACACACACACACACACACACACACACACACTCACTCCAGATTGTATAGTGTATAACTGTAAATCACTGAGCTATAAATCTCACTGTGAGTTAATGTTGATGTTTTATCTTGATGCTTGGACGGTGCAGCTGTTCATAAAACATTCCAGTGAAGCACTGACTTGTGTTTAGTTGAGGTTAGACAGGAGGAGATGGAGGTGGAGGTGGAGGGGGTGGGGGTGGGGGTGAACTTCACACCCTCCCTCTAATTAGATTTAGTGACTTGGATAATTCCCATTATATAAATGAAAATGGCCCTCTGAAATATTTAAAACCTCCGCCGCAGACTTGCTGCCCCCCTTCCCCTCCCCTCCCCTCCTCTCCCCGTCCACCTCCCCCTCCACCAGCCCCCGGCCCCCGGGGACTCTATCACCATCACCAGGAGGGGCAACATGTGCAAAACGCAGCGATAAATCAATAATGTACGATGTCCCACCACATCTCACACCCTGGATTAACAGGCCTGGTGCATGCTTACTCACACACACACACACACACACACACACACACACACACACACACACACAAACACACACAGAGACACAGAACCACAGTCTCCATTCAAGCAGAGAGATACATTGATAAAATGAATATGTATTAACACGTGCACATTTCTTATTCTACTATGTGAAATGTGCACAAACCCAGATCTATACACATTCAGACACACACTCACTGTGCTGCTGGGGAAATGCTGACACTGACCACAGCTTATGGGAAATCAATACATCTTTTAAAGGATTCCCCAGCCACATATACCCCCCCCCCCCCCCAGGTTATATGCTCTGTATCATCTCCTCCATGTTTGCTCTTTTTTTATTTTACCCCTCAAACCTCTTTTCTTTGTTCCTCTTCCTCTAAAAATCATTATTTGCAGATGTGAAACGGACCAGTTCACCTCCAGACTGTGATTTTCTATGGCTCACACATAACAGCAGATAATATTTGAGTTTTTATATGAGTTTTCAAAAAGCGTCCATGAAGTCGTGGTTATGCCTCCACATGTTCGACTCACTTACTGACTCACCAGCTCCTCATATTAACAAACTGTGCTTTTAAAACAGAAATGATCGGACCAGACGAGCATCTCAGCTCAGGTTCAGAAACAATCTCCATCCATGCAAACACATCCAACACACTCAGTGTAAACAGGAAGTAGATTTGTCCACTTTGCCGTTGATTGGTAACTTAAGGAACAGCAAGACGGTAAAGGTCGGTAACACCTGTAATTCGTTTACCATGTTGTTCATCCAAAACCCAATCAAGGAACGAGTTATTGGCGTCGATGTTTCCTAAGGTCTCAGTTTCTGTCCGTAGAGACTTAGATGCAATGTTGGACTTTTCAAACTAAAGCAGGACCAGCAGTGTCTCCAAAAGGCTCCAGTTTAAAGGCTTAAATACTGAGGAGGCAGCAAAAATGACGCATTTAAACACTAAATCATATTAGTGTGGATATAGTCAAAGAGCTTATTGGATCATTAAACGGTGACTGAAACATCCTCCATTACTTTCGAGCGTCATTATTGGGGAAGTGACATAAAGACTTAATATCAAACCACGACGGTTTTCTCACTCTAAACCACACATCAAAAGACTTTTAATGTTTTCTCTTCAGACTCTACACTGTTTGAGATCAGACAAGCTTGACATTTAAAGAGATTCGACTCATGTTCACAATCGTGTGTGTTTCTTCCACCAGATAATTAATCTGCTCCAGGCTCAGAGCTGCCGTTGTTGTTGTGTATCCCTGACCTCTGACCTCTGTGTGGAGAACAAGGTTCCCCACAGCTGTTGTGTGAAACCGCAGGAAAAACAGGGAAGCTGAGTCAAAGACAGAAAGCTCTTGTGTTGTGTGACTCTGGCGGGCAGTGAACGTACTCCTGTGGCTGAGGAATTACAACCGAGAACCTGGGAGTCAGAACCAAATGCGATTAGATGACGGAGAACAAGGTCTCGTTTGTCATAATTCTCTGAACGTCTAAATAAAGGCGCCGCTGCTTACAAACCATGAATCTGAGGGAAACCAGCCTCAACGCCAAACGTAAGACGACTGAAGACCTGAAGGCAGCAGGAAGTGTTGATGCTATAAAAACAAACTGAAGAACCACCTTTTTCATTTGGCTTTTAAACGAATTTCATTCATTTACCTGTCGATTTATTCATATTCCAGGGCGCTTTCATTATTTTCTGGATTGTTTTCCTTTTCATACCCTTCCTTTATTCCCACCTATATTATTTCTGTTTTTACTCTCTCTTTCCTTTTTGCCTTCATTTTTATTTGATTATTAAAAATCCCACGTTCATTTATGGTTTTCTTGCCTTACCTTTATTATTTTATGTCTATCACTCTGTCTATATGGTTCTTGTCCTTGGTTCCTGTCATTGTTCTATTCTGTAAAACACTTTGTGTTACATGGTTTGTATGAACGGTGCCGTATTAATAAAGTCTGATTGATTTATTGACCACTACATACAGCACATATATCAACAGGACACCACATTTTTTGAAGATGGAAGTAGAAAGAGTCACTTCTACTGTTTCAAGTCAAAACTGATGACCTGATAAACTCCAGTCCTGTGTAATCTACACATGTTATGAACAATAACATGTGCAGCACAGTGACATGGGAGGTGAAGATAAGATTGTTTTGTGGTGTTTCCTCTTGTGAACTTGATAGAATCAGCTCCTGTCTAAAGTCCACCTTCCAAATGCCCCCCCCCTGCCCCCGACAGAGAGCCCCTTTTATACAACCACCCCCATTCTCAACAACATGAAAGAGGTGAATACCAGGGGACACCCATGTTGTATTAGTGTTATGTGAGGTGCATGCACACACAAAAACACCATTAAAACATAGCCTTGGGGGGGGGGGGGGGGGGGGTTGAAGGTCCAGACCAAGTTCACTTTTTAATGGGCAGCCTGAGGCCGGCCAGTGTACGCTCTGTCTCACCTTTCAGGGGTTAGACAACAACAACGGCCAGTTTCTAAGTAGCTCCACAAAACAAAGACTCTTTATCGGCCTGGTGGAGGTGTACGAACGCCACCTGCAAAAACTGCTCTTTGTGTTTTTCGTCTCCGCGTCTCATTCTTGTTGTTCAGCATTAGCGTCGAGCTAATGCAGTCAGCCCAGTTTATGTGCTGAGTGGTTATCAAGCATGCCTGCAGGGGACTCTGGGATTGAGCTTTTAATCCAATGTGACATTTCAGCATTTTCGTGGCAAAACCCCAGCCTGGGAATGCACAGAGGCAGCGGCGAAAGGGCTGATGTGTTTACTGTCCAACTGCTGGGCTTAATGTCAAAGCATAGGCTGATGTAACCGGAGTGGGAGTTCCCCTCGAGGGCAGCTTGGGTGTCACTTTTCCGGGCTTGATATGAACAAAGTGCCTGTCACTCACTCCTCCCCCCCCAAATCCTCGTTTATCCCTTTGTGCGCCTTTTCTGTCTCCCCACGGTGGGTTTCAATAATCTGAGCTTTACTCCTTCGTTCGCTCCAACTTTTCTCCTCTCTTGTACATTTTTTCTTCCATCTGTCCATCCACATGGCTCTACCTCCTCTCTCCAGGCACAGCGTTTCTCCAACTGTTCCTCTCCGATACAGTTTATTGACTTCTGTGTATCGGTGTTGCTCAGATCCACTGCCATGTAATTATCCGAGCTTTTAGAAGATTTACACCAAGTTAACACTGATCATGCTCTTTTCCATCTCTATCTTCACCTCCTCTCGCTACTTTATTTTTTTTTTTCCATCACATGTCCCTCGTCTCTTTCCAGGAAATTGGGCCTGGCCTAATTCCCCATTACTGAGATTGATGGACCAGGGGCTCAGTACAATTGCTGGCTGGCTGTAGATAACGGTGTAAGCAGCCAGCATGTATTGTAAACAGCCTGCGACAGCAAGCTTCCTATCCCCCACTGTAGTTTTCACTGACCTCTAGCACGCTATTTTTAGTAGATGTGAGTATTAGGTTTACAGCCGGGCCGTGATTTGCTTAAATAACAAAACCGAGGTTGTTCTAATGCTGTTTTTGATTAAGTTTTTATGTACAGTAGTTATTCTTGACACTGAGATTGTTTTTTTTCCTAAGATGCTCAATTTTTCCGTCTTTAATTCAGTTTAGACCATGTTTTATACGCACATAATAACATAAACATGAGCTGTCGTCTAGGAAACTATCAGTTATTTCTGATATCAGTTTTTAAACTGTAAAAAAACAAAACAAAAATCACTGGTTTCCAGATTCGAGAGTTAAAACTGCTTCAGTTTCAAAGAGCGCTGTGACTGAGCAGATTACTGGAGTTTACACTCCAACTTCCAAGGTTAAAATATAATAAAGGTAATATAATAAAAGGTCCAATCAGCTCCACAACCACCAGAGTTTAATCCCGTTATTTAAGCTGCACAGAAAACTCAGCCTGTGTGTGTGTGTGTGTGTGTGTGTGTGTGTTTGTGTCAGAGCAACATGAAAGCCTCCACTGTCCTCCGGTCCAAAAATAGAGCAGAGAAAGCCCTCTTTGTGTTCGCTCCTTTCAACAGACAGGACAATTGCACAAAGTGACCGACTGTTGTGTTTCTGTGGGACTGTGCGTGTGCGTGTTTTCCCAAAAAACCCCGGTGCACGGCTCCCGTCACAGATTACTTCTGACTGGAGAGAGCTGATGACGGGCGGACTGGACTGGAGGCTGGTGGCGGAGCCTCAGCAGGTACGAGCGGCTCCACCACAACGGCCTGATCTCGTGCTGCGCTTTAGGAAACCGAACAGAACAATGGTTTATTTCTGCGTCGTTTCTTACCTATTTCTTATCGGTGGCTGAAACCCGTCCTGAACTTACACTGCACCTCTTGTTCAAGCCAAAAAAACCCTGAACCTCCCAAGTGCTATTCAGTCAAGGCAAAACAGAAGGTATTGTTTAAAGGCACTGCAGTTATTGTACCTGTCTTAACTACACTGATGATCTCAGTTGCAATCAGTAAAGAGTGATTGTTAAAAGCTCCACTTCCTGTTACCCTTCGTTTTTATGGCAGGATTTCTGTCTTTTCCTGCAGGTACAATCAGTGACAGATAGTTTGTTTGAGTACACGCTGAACTGCAAAACCCAAACTCACAGTGCTTCGATATCGCCTTTCAAAGATGAAATTTGTTCAACTTTGTACATTGTTCTCACGCACGAAATCCTCAGTCACATATCAGACTATGTGGTTTGTTTCATTTCCTTTGTTTCCTCCATGAAAAGGCTTCTGCACCAAATTTTAATCTCTTCATTTATTTCTGGCTCTCTTCTTTTTGGCTTTCTCTGCTTGCAGAGAGGAGCTTTTTAATATCTTTTTAAGCTGCTGCCATTCATCTGAATATAGCTATTGCAAGATTTGAATTACGCTGAATTAAACGTGTGAACGTGTGAAGAAAAAAAAAAAGAGGGTGGGGGTGGGGGTGGAAAAGACTCACAGGACTTCCTGAGGACTTCCTGAAGATCAGAACCAAAAGACAGCTAGATAAAAATGTGACGGTTGTAGTTGTCAGCAGTGGTCCACCATGATCTGTTACCTATATGACTATGCAGAGACTGAGAGTATAAAATATAGGTAACTCTGTGTGATGTGTGGATTAAACCCAGTGCAGTGGAGTCGGTAACTCAGTGTTGGTTCTGTACATCAGTTAAAATCTGATGCGTGTTGGTCCACTTACCGGTTTGGGCATCTTTCTCCTCTCTCCGCCCGTCCCCTTTTGCTGAGAAACCAGAAAGAAGTCGTCCTCCGTCTTCCCACCTCTCTTCAGGGCACCAGCGCCTGAGACAACAACAGCAACAACAATAAAAACAAATGCTTTTAATGTCAACAAAGAAATGACACAAACATCAGATGCTTCAGGCTGTTTGTCTCAACGATTCATCATGTTGTGTTTAAAATGTCAGCCATCACAAAGCTGCAGAGGCCGGGACCGAGCCTTCACATGATGATTCTGCTCACAGTGACATACAGCAGAGAACAACAGCACATCCTCACATGATCATCCTACATGATTAATAATCACTCAACCCACTAATCAATCTTTTCTCAACTGCTATCCACTGTGTTGTTTTTTCTTCTTCTTCTTCTCTTTTCTTCAGTATTTGCAGTGCGGTGGCTTGGACGTTTCCCCACTTGGAAAAACAACTGAGCCAATCAAAGCTTTGTAGGCCAGACTGAGAACAAAACCACCTCAGCCACTGTGGAGCTGCCGTCTCACAGTCCAGACTGTTCTCATCTGTGGTTCACTGATGGTGGAACAAGCTACTGAACGCTCCGTCTTTGGTTCACTCCTTTACTTTGTTTCGGTGCAATTATCAAATAGAAATAGATGGAGTAAAACTAACCCACCATGGTCTCCCACTGCACTGAAGCGGCTGTATCGCCCCTTTGCATAAAAACGTCATTTATTACCAGAAGCAGAAACACAAAAAAGGAAACAAACCAGATAGATGAGGTTGTAAGAGCTGTGCAAGTGAAAGTCAACACATCTGTATTTAAACATGAATTAACTGCTCTTGGCAACCACGGCCAAGATCACCAGACACTTTCATACCGACTTAAAAACGATGCTCATTGACGAAGGTGAAGTGTACACGCTGCCAAACAGAAGACTGCTAACGTGAGCGTGATGTCAGACTGAATAATGAAGTGTCCTCCTAAATCCCTTCACCATTAAAAAAGCTCCAGTTGAGTTAGACTTGACGAGCTTCAGTGAGAGGAACGAATTAAACTTAACTGAACTCAGCTGAATCCAGTAGAAATTCCTCTCGGCCCACAATTGAAGCTGCTGTTCAGACTCAATCAAAGAAACACACACACACACACACACACACACACACACACTGAGAAACACCCATGTTAACAGCTGCTTGGCCACAGCTGAAAATTCTCCAGAGTCCAGATTGGCAGAAGTGTCTCTGGACTTTTACCAGGATAAAACTCAACACGCTGAGAGACGGTTCAGGACAAATGAGAAACGAAGTGTTTAGAGAACAGAGAAGGAGGAAGAGGGTGAACTGGGCGAGTTAACCAAGAGAGAGAGAGAGAAAACAAAACGAGAACTCCAAAAATAGAGACAGAAATCATAGAGAGAGAAACAGTGAAAAGAAGAAAAGAAAAAAAAAACCCACACAGAACTTCCTCTGTTCTACTTTTGTTTGCGATGCCATTTACGTGATCGGTCTGTGAGGTGACCGTTGACTTCTTGCTGTTTGTGCGAGCTTATCTGGAGCTGCCCATCAGCTTAATGACCGCAGTGTAGAAACAGACAGGGGGCAGTTGGTCGGTGTGTCCCATAGGTGCCAGATCTTTGTGATGTGTGAGTCCAGAAATAGACCTTTCTCAAGTGTCAGCGCAGGGAATTAAACCAGTCCGACAGCAGAAACTAAATGAAACCTGAAGTTAAAGACTTTATATCTCCATTCATGTTCAAAACCTGACCTGAATGATTTACAAACTGGTACGAGACACTTTTTTCATTGCAGTTTGTGGTTAGTTCTGGGTCATAGAAAATAAGGGTCTGATATAAAAATGAAAAATAGACTTTTTCAAAAGCTTCTCAAAGTGGTTTGTGTTGGTTTTGAGTAATTTAGTGATTTGCTCAATATTATAAAAATAAATCAGTTTCTGCTGGCCTTGGCCAACGTGCTTTCAATAAAGTGGCTTCTTTTACGAGGAAACCGGGAACCGTTCACTCAGAACAACACGTCCGTGTGTTGTTACAGTTCCAACAATCACATTAATCTGGCTTTACACTGATTAAAACCTAATTAACACACACTGTGTGTGTAAACTTACTAAATAACAGATGAAACTGCTGCAGGCACTTCTGCTACAAATCTACAAAAACACAAATAACACACTATTATTATCATCACATTTCTATTTCTACTATAATCCCACTACAGACAGGGGAAAGAGGGGGGGGGGGGGTTTCTATGTATATTAAATGTGCATTGAATATTCTTGAGGCAAAGTGCCAAATGTTTAATCACATCAGAGAGCGTTATGAATCTGCTTAGAAAAAAAAAGTGGCCTAATTCAGCCCTAAATCTCTCTTTCACTTTATCCTTTAGGAAATTCACTTTGATGTGCCACATAACTGTAGGGCATGTCCTGCAAATCAATGCACAGCTCACTGAGACCTCCCATCATCCCCACCCCCACCACCGCTGTCCTTTTGGGGTCAAATCCTTGAGGTAGACGAGGCCTGGGAATATGTCTTTGTTCAGAGTCAGCAGCAGCAGCAGCAGCAGAGAAAGAGACCGGCCTCCTTCTAATGGCACAAAGCAGCTTAACTAACCCGGGATTGTTGTAATATTACGATATGATACTATACTATGATGCTCCACCTCTTACTCCAGCGGCTCCTTTGCAACCTGGAAAGATAAAAGACACCACACACACATGCCAGCCACGCATACGGGTCAAGACACTGAGGGTAACTCGGTTAAACGCGTGAAATCTAAAGCAGGTCGACTTAATAAATCTGCATAATACGCAGCCTGTGGTGAGTGTATCACCTGGGTGTCTCCACCTCTACAGCTCCTTTTCTTATGCTGCGTCTTTCCATTTCACTTGAACAATGGTGAGAGACGGTGAGTGAGCGACCAGCAGAGCAGAGCAGAGCGCTGACAGACCGAGAGGGACGCACATAAGAATTCACAGCTTGACGTGACCCATATACCTGCAGCCAGGAGATAGGTGAAGACGCTGAATACTAAAATAATGAACGGGTTTAAAACGGCTTCACTGCTTTTCTTCTTTTTCTGGATAAAATGCACCTTTCATCTCCTTCTGCTTCCTCCTGTTTCTGCTTCATCAGTGGCTTCGATCAATAATCAATAACATCTACTTTGTTCTCCATTCTGCACGGTGAAAGTGATTAGCATCTACAAAACGTAATAGAATTTAACGCTGCAGGCTTTATACAGGACCACGTGACCCTCAGGCCCACACACACTCACACCTGAGTGTGTGCTATGGCGGAAAGCATCTGGAGCTTTCCTAAAGAACACAGGTCTGCTCTGTTTAGCAGCCCACTACCCCGTAAAACCTGGATAAGCCCTCAGTGTGTGTGTGTGTGTGTGTGTGTGTGTGTGTGTCCTTTCACTCTGTGAAACCAGAGTCGTTCCCGAGTGGATACAGCTTCCAGGTCACCATTGGTGTAGAGAGAAACTCTCTGAGCACTGTTTCATCTCACTCGCTCTCTCTTTTCTCTTCCCTTCGATAAGTCACTCAATAACAAAGCACAAACTCATTCAACTTTCTGCAGCGGCCACAACAGAAAGGGTTTGTCTATGTGTTGTTAGCTCTAGCTACTGTGCATTAGTGTCAATGAAGTTGTATTAGTGATCAGCAAAATCCAAGAGTGTCTCTGAACAAATGCTATTTCCTTTCAGCTTGGACCTGGTTCTGATCCAGAACCAGCTCTTGTTGAGTCGTGACTTCATGTTCGATGCTGCTTCTCCTTCTGCTGCACATTAGATTCTGGAGACTGTTTTTTTCCAATTCTCTCTCTGACTCTGCCTGTCGTCCTTAATTTTGACGGATTTCACCTTTTCTTACTTGCTTTACTTTGTGGATTTTTAATCACAAACGCACAAATGAATAATTCATGTCTTTTCTTGTGATGTAGTTTTCAAGATTCGAGCACACGTTAGTGAACGCCTCCTGACACAGTGAAAGCTTGCTGGCAGTTTGAGGTTAAGCTGCTGATGTGCTTGTAGATGTGTGTGTGTGTGTGTGTGTTTTTGTCTGTTCCCCAGGGTCCCAATATCAACACAGAGAAGATCTTCCCAACAGACGCTAATGGAGGTCACTAATAAACTATAGAGGAACATTTCATTTACTATGTTTTGTCTGTTATTACGAGTCTTTGTAGAGGCAACAACATCTCGCACTATCACTGCCACACACACACACACACACATGCTCGCACACACACGCTGCAACAGCTGCTATAACAGAAGGAAACTGTACCAACTGCTCCGCTCCACAACAAGGCTTCACTTGTACAACAGAGGAGGAAAGTAATTTGTCATCCAGCGCGAGGAGGAGGCGAGCGTTTGTTAAGCAGCACAAATGGCCTGTCCAGGGTGTGACCCGTGAAACCACAAACATAAACACACTGCTGATGTTACCGCTTAAAGGACCATTTGTGTGGTTTTGCACAACCGGTCAAGTGAATCATTCCTCGTAACAACTCACTTCACCGACTACAATTTCATTTCTAAGTGAGACTTTCTATTTCCTCAGAGCTCAGTGTTTTCAGTTCTTTTCCCAACTCATAGACTTCACTACTGCGCCATAATCCAAACAAACGCATGCATTTGTTTTGTGTTTAAATTAACTTCATTTTGCGGCTGAAATAGTGCTATAATCATGGAGCAGGCCACGATTCCTTCAAGTCGGTGCATTCAAGAGCCGAAGTGGAAGTGTGACAACAGAGCCTCTCCCTTCAGCTGCCACACAGCGCTGCATTCAGGGGCTGTGATGTTGGGAAACTCAACAGGGAATACAGGAATCTACGAGACATGAGTGCAGTGAAAACATGTCATATTTTTGACAGTTACTTGTAGTGAAAGATGTATGAGAGTTGAGCTCAGAGCGAAGCACAGTTTTAACCGAGCCACAGCATGTCAAACTTAGACAGCTGCTACCACTGGGTGATCAGAGCTGGCTATTCAGCACAGCAAACCACAGTTAGCACAGAGGTAAACCTGCAAACATGTACCAGCTGGATTTTGGAGTGAAGCGATGAGGTGGACGGTACAAAGGCCCTGATGAAACCTTGTCTAATTAATAAGTGAACTTGAAACCTCTGATTATAGTATGGATGGCCTACGTTTACATCCATGTAACCTGATAATATATATATAGTACATTCATCTTTCCTGCCAGCCTGTGCAGACTGTTGGTCGATCTCATCACCTTGGAGTGGTTTCTCACAGGAGAACTTCTTGGCAGAGACAAGAGGAGAGCACTTCCCTCCTGTGTTGCACTGACTTGTCAGAGCCAAAATATCCTTCCACTGCTGGCACCAGCTCTGAGCACGAGGACATGGACGATGCTGAAGCTCCGATATAATTCACACAAACCAGCACTTCTTGATGTTGGATACTAAGGAGCGAACCTGTACTGAGGAGCTTTAGCTGCAGGACAGTGATAATGACTTTGATCTGATGTGTAGACTGGCCTCTGTGTTGTTACTCTCACCCAGGAACCACAGACGTCACGGTTTCCTCAGCCTCCTTGTGCCAAGTGCATCGTCAAGTTGACAAAGTTTTCTATCTCACTGAGCCACAATGTGTTGGTCAGAAGTGTGGCTTGCCTCATAGAGCACCATCTGTCCAATCAGAATGACTTGTAGGTGGAACATCTGCTCTGCTAACCAATCCAACACATGTATATTAGTGCTGTAGTTTTTACAAGCACGATGACTGTGACTGTGAGTCACAAACATGGTAATTATTTCACTTACACATGCAAAATCACTGGTGTTATCCTTCAGACTTACATCTGAATAGTGTTTTATTTTAGGAAACACACAGTTGGCTGTAAGCAGAGACTCCTTTACAGAGTCACCTCACAATATGAGAAACTTGCAGACTGTAAATAAGCTGATAACAAGAGGGAAATGAGCAGGATACAAAAGAAATATACTGAATATACTAAAAGCTGCAGTCTGGTTCAACCAAAGTCCGCCTGAAGGTCAATAAGGTCACGTACAGCGTTAACGAACCCTTAAGCCCCTGTGATGAATGATGCTCCCAAGCTGTCAATGCGTACTGATCGTACGGTGGAGCCCATGAAGACAGTGGACTAAATTCAGAAGCAGATGAATCATCACTGTTCTACATTATGAATGAAAGAGTCGACCACACACTACCTGACACTGCTGTTTCCTGCCAGGTTTATGTATCTTTTGATCAGGCCGTTGTACTCATCATTATTAATATTCATGGGATCAATATTTCCTGTAATAAATACACACTTGACTAAACAGATGGTGGTAAAAAAATGCTTTGAACAGCTGTGAAAGTTAATGGAAATTAGAGATTAATGGCATCATCACTCACTGGGTGCTCCTGCGTGCAGCTGACACTCATCCAGGTCGACTTAAAAAAAGCGTTTTCAAGAGTCGATGTTCGGTGTTTTTGAACAAGAACAGAGGTCTGATTGTGGACCGAACGCTGCCTGTGGTGTAGATTCAGGAAGAGAGGTTTCGGGAGGAAAATCTGAGCACCGCCCCGAAATTAACCTGCTGCATTAATGTTTCACAGACACAGAGCAGAGATGAAACTACAGAAGTAGAAAGTGAGAGAAATCAAACAGACGGGGAGGAAGACGGAAAGAGAAACTGGATGGTGTCTATTACTGAACCTGGCTGTGATGTGGGTTGTGAAACTAAAGTATTTGTTCCCTGTCACCAGCTGATACCAACCAAGCAAAACACCTGCAACCATCACAGCTCGTGGGGATGTTTGTCCTCCGTTCTGTTAAGCAAACTGCTTTCTCATCTCATCAAATGATTATACATGAACAAAAACATCAGGAAAGTTTAAATCAAAAGTCGAAAACATCCAAAAGCTAAAAAGAACATTTCAGGAACATAAACGTCCATGAAACAGACTTTAACAAAGAGATGTGGAAACCATAACAACAGCGATTTGTCCCTCAGACTGCACAGGTTAGGACCGACCGCAGTGCAGAGCAACTTCCCGCTTCAACTTTGACCTACTGTACTTATTACTAATGCATGCATGCACTCTTACAATACAGCGGTTGATTATAATGGATGATTCTGGCACATTCACTTTTGTTTCATCCTTTTTTCCTGGTTTGGGGTTTGAACTGGACGGGGGCATGTGACCAAAGCTCACAGAACAAATGAAAAACAAAAAAACAAACGCCAACCTCAGTGAATCTCCACTAAATATACAAAAGTGCTAATTAAACTGAAAACAGCAGAAGCTCAAGATAGAAATTTCCTCTAACAAGCTCAGTGAGATAAAGTGCCAACCGCTCGGCGTGAGGAGCTGCTCAAGCATCGCAACCAACCGTGTGACATCGAGGACCAGTTTCAGACAGTTTCCAGTCTCACGGTGGCAGCTGGTGTGCGAAGATTTTGTCTCGATTCAGCCAGATCCACATGCCGAATCTGAGGCCAGCTTTACGAAGTTTGCTCTCACCGTTTAATGAGTTTGTTTATTTGTGAAAACTGGCTGAAATTTATATCTGCATTTATTAAACCAGGGCCTGTTTATCCTCGTGGTCCTGAGCAGTTACACAGCCCGCTGCCATAGAGTGATCCAGGTTCATGTTCGAGGCAAAATCACTGTAAAATGTGAAAAATGTACCTTTTTCATTCAAAATGGATATGTTTTATTAAATAGAACAAACTCTAGGGCTTATAAACAGGATTTAAAACCTAAGACATTAACTTCAGTTTGCAGAAATGAACATAAAAATGAAGGTCTGGACAGGATATGTGAATATTCTCTTTCTGCAGCCGTCAGCTTTGAGATTATTCAACAGGTTACAAAAAGGAGGGAAATCTAAAACCAGCAGTCAAAGGTATCTCATGTCATGATGCGGAGCCTCTTTCTCAAATGAGCTGTAACTTGGTCCCTGGGGGGGGCGGGGCCAGGAGGATTTGAGCGGCGGAGATAACGACCAATCAGTGGCGGACTTAAACCTCCCCGAGCGTCTGTTTGTGCCAGATGGAGCCGCGAGCGTCATGCGAGCGCGCGCAAAATGCGACCGTATTCAGGAGCGCGGTTTACGTGCAAACGGCGAGCAAGGCCTCGTTACAGTCGGTGTGATGCTGCTGCGTGGTTTCCAGGACCGAAGCGTAAACTCACATGAACTCTCCTCAAACTTCGCTTAGTTACTCTGGAAACCGAAACTGCCGAGATACTGAGCAGCATCCGTTATATCAGCGGCCAGCATCTGTGTGGTGGTGACGGAGCACAACACATGACGGACACGGTTTGAAAGTTAGAGCGGCCTCTTGGAGCGGCACGCGCAAAACCAAAAACAGCGGTATTTCACAGTGTCCTGACCACGAGGAGCCAGATAAGAGACAGGGAAACGGGTCATGGTGTTGTAGCGGCTGCTGCTTTCTCCTCCACAGTGTTGCACAGAGAAATAATAATAATAATAATGATAATAAAATGCGCATCGTCAGCGAGGCTCGTTGCAAAAAGTTGCGGCGCAGGAAGCTTTTGTTCCGCTGAATTTCAACACCAAAGCCGGGCACGTCCCAGCTCGTCCGGAGGAAATAATTGGTCCTGAGCAGCACTAAGTAATAAGCGGCTGCGGTGTCAGTGGAGGCAGCCTCTCTAACCAACTATCTGTCTGTCTGTCTGTCTGTCTATCCAAGACGAGCGGTGGTCTCTCACCGCTTCCAGGTCGGTGCACGGAGGGGAAAGAAACAGGAGCAGCATCTCATTACCCTGACTAGTAACGTAAGCCTCTTTCTGTTGGATAACACAGTAAATGACACACAGCACCTCTGTGCCAAGTGGCACCGCTTCACTCACCCGTCCTCCTCCCGTCCGGAAATGTGTATTGGTAAAATAAAAAAGCCCAAATGTGAGCGTCAGGTCTCTGAGCAGCACGCTGTGTTCAACCTGCCTGCCTGTCACATAGGTGAGCCTACACAGCCTGCGCTCCCTCCACACAAGTTGTCAGCGCCGCGGCTCGTTAAGAAACCTGCGTAAAACCACCGCCGTTCAAACGGTGACCAGCCCGGAGGAGAAGAACAAGATAAACCCACCCCCCCCCCTTCTTCCCACCCGGTTGAACGGCTTAAAAGGAGGGCAGGCAGAGATGAAGGCGATCAAACTCACCTCTAACGCCTGGCTACGCTGAGGATGTGTCCGACTGTCACCCCCCTCCAGCTGGCAGCGGTACTTTATATATCCACAGCGAGTAAAAATAGAGCGTTTCACCTTCCCGTCCTCTGCGCTGTTTACCGGACGCGGTGCGTACCGACGAGTGGAACAGCTGATAACGGGCTTCAGCTGTGGAGAGAGAGAGAGAGAGAGAAAGAGTAAGGGAGGGAGGGAGGGAGAGAAAGAGAGAGACTCCTCCGCCGGGCTCCCACGACCGGAGAAACAGATACAAGACAGTCAATATGGCTGACGAACTTACCGTGCCGAGGCGTGGTGAGCAGCACAGTCCTGCAGATTCACCCCCCTCCTTCTCCTCCTCCTCACCCCGTGACTCCAACTCTGCAGAGCGCCCTGCTCCTGCCGCTCCTCCTGCTGAGGGGGTGTGAAGATCCAGGGGGTCCCAAACTTTTACCAAGCCCCAATAAGGAGACGTTCAAACAGCCCTGGCGCCTCTTCCTGTTAATGGGTTAGGTCACACTTTATTTTGAGGAGTTCTACACAACATCTGCTTCGACCAATTACACGTTTATGGACTCGTTGTAAGAGGGAGACGGTGTCCACAGTCTGAGTCAGGCTGATCTCTGAGCTGCTTTTAGTATTAACATGGTGATATCTGACATCATGGTTACTCCACCTGTGTCAGTGGAACAGGTTTCCTCTCTCTCGCCCACAGTGGTTACCTGCGTGTGCCAAAAAATATCTACAAATTCAATCAATAATCAGCCACAAATCAATCAAATCGAGGTAGTGTTGTGAAATTTAAACCAAAAACTAGTTTGATTGATCAAAAAAATCTATATTAGGAGAGAATAACAAACTGTAACTTACTATAACAGTGAACAGACACATATTGATTATTTCCATTACTTGTTATACTTCCTCATGTTTACAGGTAGTGTCAGGCTTTTATGTGTCAGTGATAACACACTATAATCATCAATCATGCTGCTGACCTGTGTGAACTTTCCCATCTGTAACTTCAGGCTGTATTTCTGTAACCCAGGAGAGGTTCTGGTGTACGAGGATCAATGACCAGAACATGCAGTAAGTCAATGTTCGTTATATAGAAGCTTTTACTATATTGTGTTTTCAATGATAAACATGGTTTTATACATTTTAGATTTTGCTCACAGTATTTTTTTAATTCTAGCTTGATGTTTTATTGTTATTATTTAAATCATATGTTTTTTTTGGACCATCTGTTTGTGAATGTTTGTGTTATTTTGGATTTGATTCAAGGACGCACCCTGGTGATGCTGTCGAGTCTAAAAAATATATATGTGGAGTAATAATCCTCACAGTTGTGTCGATCTTTAAGAGGAAAGTGGGGCAAATGTTGAGGTTTTTAAAGTTACTTTCCTTCCCCGTGTCTCTGCAGAGCTGCATTCACACCTCCTGTGCCATCCTCCCATTGTCAGAACTGTATTCATTGAAGGGGGGGGTGTTCAGTAAATCAACACATCATCCACACTTGCCTCCAGACTTTTTTCCTCTCCACCTCAGCAGGGTGTGATCTTCCTGTCCTTCTCCCGAAGAAGCTCTCCATTCATCGCCACCTGCAAAACCAGGGCTTCACCAAAATAGTCGCGTTGTGAAACAGAGCTTTTGTTGGTTGTGAGGAGGAGAGATGTGTCATCTCTGAGCTGAGTCACTGGGCATGAAGCTTCAAGTCTCAACCTGAAGCCCTGGTGAGAAAAAATAAATAAAACACAGCAGGACACCAGCATCAGTGATCTGTAATCTACTGTGTGATCCAAACCAGAGCTGGAGTGCAGCCTTTTCTCAGCCGAGCAATAAATCCTGATATGAGTAATCTATTATCATATGTCACTTCCTGTTATTTAAGTCAAACACAAGGCTGTGGACAATATTTTGCAGTTTCTTACTATATGAAGCAGCAGAAATGATGGATGCTGCACATTTCATCTTTTATCTCCTTCTCATTTTGTCGCCCAGTGTATTAGCAACATGTCATGGTGTGTTCAACGACACAGCAAACTACTAGGAATGTGTGGCACTTACATGGCTGCGTTGAACGCCACTCATGCTCATTATGCAGAGAAAGAGAGAAAAGTCGGCTGAAAATGGAGGCCACATTATAGTGACAGATCTCCTGGGAGGCTGATTCATCAGATTGCATCTCGAGCCTATTTTAATATCACTGACATAAATGTGAGATGTAGTGAGGAAGATGGAGCTGCTGCTGCTGCTGCGTTCCTCTCTGTTACTGTACAACTCTGTATCAGCAGGTTAAAACACTCTTTGCATGTTATTCACATTCCTCCCACTTTTCCTTCCTCCTTTCTCCCTCTCACTCTCTCTCCTTCCTCTCTCCTCCAGGCCGTGTCCTCTCACTTTCACTCTCCGGTGTGTTTTCGATCAGCAGTTTAAGGAAGCACTGTAGCACATTAAATGGGATTACCATAATCTCATGGGTGCACTCCAGTGACACAGCTGGTCGTAACTCTCTCCCAGGTCAACAGAAGTGCTTTCTGCTGATAAAACTTTCAACAGGCATCTGTGTTATTCTGGAAGAGCCCCAATGATCCTTTCAAATATGTATATGTGCCATTCATCTATTAAAGTTTATAGTTGTTGTATAGTTGTTGTTTTTTTTTTTTTTTTACATTGATTACGATCTACTGAACTGATTGACCAAAGTGTATGTGGTATTTAATGTATGTTAAGTTTAAGTCATTAGTGCTTGTTGAATTCCACAGGATCTATGTTTTTGTTGTGCAACAGTGACACCTAATGGCCACTTACTGTATGGCATCAATTTCTTCGTCTCCACGGCAACACGAGATACAAAAGGCAGTGCAGTGTTGGATCTTCACCTGGAGGATGTAGTCGGGATTTGGGATCAGGAGTGTGATAATGAGAGATGAAAACGGTATCCCTTAGACCTGTAAGATAATCAATCATCATTTTTGAATGTCGATATTTGTCTGATTACATCATCACACTTTGTCAAACAAAAGAGCAAAAGTGAAAACATCCTCCTGTCGTATACAGGGTTTGAGTTTGACATCATTTTCTCATGTTTCAACAACAAAGGACAGAGGTTTCTTACTGGACTGTGGTTGTGACTGTAGCTGTGGCTGTACTCTTGTGTGTTTACCTAAGAAGATCTGTATAATATGAAGTAAAATGTTTATGTTGTTCTGGGTTTCGTTGTTTACATGGTTTTCTAAACCCACTGAGCAGGTCACAGAGTATAAGCTTGAATTCTTTAGCTGAATCTGACCTCTGACCTTCATGAGACAAAAGACACTTCACATAAAAAGAAAAAATAAACAAGATTTGAGTATTTTTAAAGCTCGTCTGGCCACAACTGTAGAATAAGGCAGAAATGCAAAAACATGATGTGTCATCTTTTTAAACATTTGATAAAATATAAAAATGAACTTGATCGTGTTCCACTGCTCGTTTTCATCCACAGAAACAGATTTATTCCTGCTTCAAGACTGGTCTCGACGCTGACACCTCTAGATTTGAAGTGGTAATCCTGACAAAAAACTAAAATATAAGTAATTCAGCATACTCACAGTGAAGGAAGTACCTACTGAAACACTACACTGAGTTTCCCTTCACTGTATTAGCATCATCATTACTCTGGTTGTAGTGCATGTACATGTCTGAAAATAAAATCTTAACCACAGCTCACAGCAAAAGTGACTGACCACACTGACCTCTGAACAGTGGTTCAGGCTATAATCCTCCCATTTGACAGTCGCTGTAACCAGACTGCTGGTGTTCATCTACTTGCAGGAAACATCAGAGTTGTGTTGTGGTTACACCAAGTGAGCACACGCTTGGTTTCCTGCATTATAAAAAGCAGCGATGTGAAAATGTCAGTCAGTGCACTTCATGGTTAGTTTCCAGGTTTCACATTCTTGTGCAGAGAATAATTAACAGAAAAAACAATGTAAACTATTTTATCTAAAGTGATTTAATCTGCCCACAGCGTGTCATTTCCTCATGTCTGATGTAGGTTACGAGCACATGAGCTTTATGTATGTTGACATTGTTGGGCTGGTTTTGGTTCTTTAACATTATTTGTAATCTGTTACCTTCCATAAAATCTGTCATTAACTCCTTTCATCTTCCGAGCATGCAGAACAGAAATACCTTCAGCACGATAACTCATAAAATAAACAAAATGACTTTCAGTCCAGTCCATAAGATGTTTGAAAGATAAACATGTGCATAACCAAACTGGAGGTTTCCTCCATGGCCACATGAGGGCAGCAAACCACCACTAGGTGTTACATACACCACCTTTGTCTCTGTCGTCTGAACTATTAAACAGCACTGAACAGTTTAATCTCGGTGTTTGCATCTCTCATTCTCTGTCTATTGATTCCTTAGAGTTTAAATCAAACAGAGGTCTTAAGTCTTGCTTGACAGGAGAGTCCACAAAGCTCGCACTTCACATTATGTCCTCATCACAAGTGAGTTAAAAAGTACAGTACAGACTACAATAGTCGGTGTGTTTGCACATGGAGGTGGTTTTGACGTTGTGTGTTCGTGTCACTGAGTGATCTCTGACCGCGATTGAAGTTGCAGGTATTCATACAGGCAGCAGAGCTCACAGCAAACTAAGGCACTGTAGATGATTTATAGTCAATTGTTCGCTAGAAACGTGTCCATTGTACCAATCTTTCTGGGTCAACTTGAGAATAGAGCAAACAGTGTTCAGTATTCGTACTGTTCTTTTTATCAGAAATCCACGAAAAGGCCAAAAGTGACTGGTTAGCTTATTAATTAATCAGGTATTGCCAATATATCCGCAGCCTGACATTCTGCATCTTAAGGATTTCCACTGCTTTTAATTTCCTGTATATATATATAAGTCTAACTACCTCAAATATTTCTGTTTTTGGAGTTACTTTGCTAAATTTAACAGCTAAACTACATTTGTGAACAGTTTTAAAGATGTATGTCTTCAGTTTGTCCAGATGTGTTTGGGCGCTGGGAGCCACAGACAGAGCAGAGACGTCTGAGAGTTTGAGACAGATTGAAAAAATATGGTGATTTGGTGATTTTATGGACTTTGGAATAAGAAAAATATAGAACAGCAGCCCACTGTTGCCTTAGACAATGTAATTGATACTTTAGGATGTGTTTTGTCATTGGTGCGTGTAAAATGTACTTAAAATACATTTAAGGTAAGGTAAAGCTGTTTCTGTTTTACATCACACACTTTGTCACAGTTGGTCCTTCATTTCCATCATGTTTCTATGGTTGGCTCTTGTGGACCTTAGTTTAAATCTCATCATCTACTCACTGCTCCATATATCACCTCAGCACAGTTCATTTTGTCTTGTAAATTATACCTACGTGAGGTTTGTTTGGGTGTCGGGCTCTGGTAACCGGACCAACACGGGGGCTTTGATAGTCCACACAGTTTGGCTCCGTCTGCAGGGTGACGTGATGTTTTCAGCAGCGCAGAGAAGAAACAGGGAAAGCAGCCATCACTGCCTCTGAGCGCCAAATGAAATATTATTCCAGTGGAATAATATGCTGCTGGCAGGAAAAAAAAGTGCTGAATAAATCAAATTATACATCTAATTTTGACAAGAATGGTAATTGTTATTCACACAGTTATTACTGCAGCGGTGTCTATTGTGACACATAGAGTTATCCTGTCGCATTTCTCAGTATATTACAGGCTGCAGCCACAATACTCATTAGGCAAGTGCTGTAAATAAACACAAACACCCTGGTTGCTACACTGTGGAGCCATCAGGAGGCTGTTTGTGTGATGTTTTGCCATATAAGGAAGTGCTGGATTATTGTCCCAGACTTACTCCGAGGGGCACTTTCACATGCAGCCTCATCAGTCACGGTGACATGTGGCACGTGTCACCTTCAGTCCCAGACCCTGAATGTTTCCACGGCTTTATATGGTGGAATCACAACTTCAAAGAGACCCAGGCCAAAAACCTCAGAGGTGAAGGGAAGAGCCAGTGGAGGAAGAGGTGGTGATGGGGGGGCTGGCGGCAGAGAGAAGGGCTGAAGACGAAATGCAAAATAAGGACGAAATGGAAATTCAAAGTGACACGACGCAGGAGAGGAGGGAGGGAGGGAGAGCAGAGAGAGGGAGAGTGGGAGAGTGGGAGAGAGGGAGAGAGCAGAAGAAGAGTACGTCAGAGAAGGACGGTGGAGGAATAATTCAACAACACGACTCTTGTTTCTCTGGAGACGTGATCGGCCAGGCTGTTGTCAAGATTAAAAAAAGAGTTGTGTGTGATTTTTCAGGATTTTGGCCTTCGTTTATCATCGGAGCAAACGAGAATTAAGAGCTGAGAAAAAACAGCTAAATTCATGAGCAGTTATAAACAAACCAATAAAATACTTCTCTACCAAGGAAGGCACTGTAAAATATAAAGAGGTAAACACTTCATTTGCTCACCCAGATAAGTTTAACACTCATCTGATTGTCTCACTCTTTGCTTTTCATGCTTTATCTGACTCCTATTCAGTCACGTCACTTCATCTCAGCTATTAACTCGGTGAGAACTATGTTTATTTAATCAGCATCAGTGGGAAAAAACTGGCAAAAATGACAAAAAATGCAATCAAAGTCATAATAAAGTGGAATTAACTCTGCTCCCCTGTGTATGAGTTTCATTAGTTTTAATTCCCTCCACAGTCAAAACACTGAATAATTGTCATTTGCAGACACTGAAGTAAAAGAAAGAGGTTTTTAACTTTGGCTCTAAACGAGTCAGTGTCAAAAACATGTTTACTGGGGATGTTACCAAGGTCGCCTGCTTGTCACGTCCTCATCCTCCGCTCTCCCTCACGGTCCTGCAGCTCTGACCTATTTTGGTATTGGGATGATAACATCTTTTTTCCTGGGAATCTTCAAGCACAGAGGGAGAGGGGGAGACAGTGAGAGAGAAAGAGGGAGAGCGTTAAGTTAGCACTTTGCTTCAACTCAGCTGACCTGTAAGTGTGTGAGACGGCTTGTGTTTGCCTTTGTACACGTTACAAAGATGCAGAATCGCAGTATTACAGCAAGGTGATCCAAGTCAGTTCAGTCTAATACCCAATATCACTTCAGAAGAAAGCAGCTGTTTAGTTTGCCCAAGTGGATCACTGTAAACTGTAGCCCAGTTAATTAACATGCACTGTGATCCTCCTGCTCACAGTATGAACTTGTAAACAGTGCGGATGTACACAGCTCAAAATATAACACCCCTCTCTGGCCCGGCGGTACATAAGGACACAGTGGATATGAAGCTTGGACTGCCAGTAAACTCCATTAGAAACAGGAGCGCAGACGTAAACACTGTAATTTTGTTTAGAGCTGTTTATATAAGATATTATGGTCTAAATATTTGTAAGAGAAGGAGAGCATGACGACGTCTGGTCGGGTTTCTGCTGCACTGGGTTCATATTTTCCTCAGACACAGCTCAGTTTTTGTTATAGTAATTTGATGACGTGGCTTAAGTCAGCATCTGATTTGAGATAAGAGGCTGTGAAGCTGCAGAAATCCCACATTATCAACCTCTTTTTTTCATGTACTTGTCTTGATTGACATGAAATTATGGAAATAAACCCATCGGAAAATAGCCTCAAGCTAATTATCTTAACATTTCTACATTACACGTTACGCTCAGGAAAAAAGCTGAAATAAAGCATTTTTAACATACACAAGCACAAACCTGTCGTCATGGCCAAAAGGTAAAACAGTCAGGAAATACACAGGCTGCATGCAGAGTGCTGACTCTAATACTTTTCTATCAGTGACCTTTTATTTCCTCTGCAAGCAGCTCCGCTCCTGCTTCACTATCCAGGCTTTTGACATGAAGGCTTATTATTTAAATGTCATTTCTAAAACGTGACTTAGTAGCAGCACATCCTGTGCAGACCTGTGTGTTTGCAGGTGCTATATTGTTTAGGAGACGACCCTGGTAGAAATCTATAGGCGCTGTCATTGTGTCTAAACCGGCTTTAATGCATTTAAATGAAACGTGAAATTTAAAAATTTAACATTGGAAGATTAGAGACCATCGTTTTGTCGGCCAAAAACTACATTTGTTCAGCTGCCGGAGCAAGAAATTTATTTGACCTCACCGATTCAATCTTTGGCTCCGATTTCACTGCTGAGGCTGAACAGGTGCAAACTGTCCTGTTAAATAAAACTCATGTAAAACCTTTGTCTTTTCCCATTGCTTCATCAGCAGCAGCTTCAAAAGTGAAAACACTGTACTGGGGGGAATTAATAATGTGCCTTTCACTCAAATGACAGCAGATCTACAGCTTCTTTCTCCCCCTCGTTTCACCAAAGTTCAAGTTTTAACCTTTGACCTCGTCCACAGCCTCCTCTCAGTGCGACCTCCTCTCAACCCTGACAGGAGCCATCGCTCTGATGCTTTTTGAACTTGACAGCTCTTTCACTCCGTCTTCCTTTTCCACCTGGTTTTCAGAGTCGTTTTTCTTTTCCTTTTTCTCGGTTCTTCCAGGTTTCTGCTGCTCCGCCTGGTTAGTTTTCGCTTGTTTCAAACGATCCTCTATTTAAGAATCAACCCCCCCCCCCCTTCAGAGAAAACAGGTGCCATCATTTATTCTGAATATTTATATCCTCCGCTTTATTTTGTGGAATGCTGAAATTGTCGTCTCGGTCTCGTTTTTCCACTTGGGAGCACAGCATCCAATTTTATGCCACAAGGGATCAGCGGGAGGTGATACATGCAGCATGTGTTTCTATCAGATCCAGGATGGCAGATGTTGAAGTGGGAGTGATGCCGTCAGAGGGCCTCATTTGGCCCCTCGCTGCAACACGTGAGCCGTGTGGAGTTACATTCCAGTCGCAGGCCAAGGTGATTTTCATCAGCCCATCATCGGTTCCTGCATGTCCAGGCAACAGCAGCAGCAGCAGTGAAGCCAGGTGATGTCTTATTAATCTTATTCATTTTTATCACATTTGGAGGAAATGTCTGCAATTAGTCACACCACGCAGATGTTCAAAACTTTCCCGAGGTCCAAGATCTGGAGATGTATTCTGGAGTTTTTCTCTTTTCTGTGCAGATATCTACGCTCCTCCTGCTGACGGTGTTTAAATGACTGTTAAATGGTAAACAGGAGATACATGCTCATCTGCACAACAGCGTCCTTGCTGCATAAAGTAAAACTTTCATTATTACAACCGACTCAAATGACTTCCTCTGATGCAAAAGTTGCTTTCTGGAGATTGAATGAATGCTAATATTGTATTATAATAATATCTTGGTAAGTCAGAGACATAAGCATCTTTCACGTCACTGTTGCAAAGTGCTTCACGGTAAAAATAAGAGACAAAAGTGGTAAATCAAAACCATGTGGCAGCGTTTGGTACCAGCTTCAGTCTCTGGACGTTTTGTCAGGTCAAAGAGTGTTTCAACAGTCCAGTTACAATGATCAGACATGTACTCTTTCTACTGGAAGACATCAGACACCAGCAGCTTTAAATCATATCAACCAAAAGTTAAATGGAGAGAATTTTAAATGTCCTTCTCTCTCTCTCTCTCTCTCTCTGCTGCTGTCCATCTCTTTGTTTTTAAAAACTGCCTGTTTTGACCATCATCACATCCAGTAAGTCGTCTCACTTTGTGTGATGAAGGGATGGAGCTGTGGGAGGAATGCTGGGTGTTTTCGACCAAACAGGAAGTGCTCTGGTCAGGAAAGTGGGTGGCTTGGTTTCTGGATGACCTCTCTGCGTGCATGTCTCTTCTACTTGATTTTTTGCTTTCAAAATTGGAGTCCAACAGCTGAGCCTGCCAAACGACAGTTTCTTCCCAGAGTCTGCTGAGCTCCCCAAAGTTGTTGTTCCGGTGGTTTTATGGTTTTACTTTTGTAATTCCTTTGGTGTTTCTAATCATGTTGAACTTTATGACACAGCTCAACACTGAGCCCTAAATCAGAGCACACTCACGCAAATGATCAAGCAGGTGTTTCCACCACAGGAAGTTTCCCCGGGGACCAGGCGTCCTTTGAAGAGCTGGATACTAGGCTCTGTGACTGAAGGGCCAAGACACAGAAAGTGATGAGTAAACGAAATGAGTGAACGAGAGGAGTAAAATCAAATTTGCAGATTGTTAACCTTGGTTATGTTGCGAAGCAGAAACCCACAGTCATCTACTGGAGACAGAGGCATGGTTCATTAATTACATCAGAGCGTCTCGATCTTCACAGCTCTTGAGATGAATCACACAAACAGAAAGCAGCCAAAGGGATTTTTTTTTTTAGTTTCGACTGTTCCTGGAACTATTTGGCCAAAAATGACTTTTAGCCTCTTTATACACACGAGGATACAAGGTCAGAGGTCAACAGAAGGCCTCGTCCATCTGTGATGTGACTCATGAGTCGAAGAAGTTTCATACAAACCAATGAGACAGCATGTGTTTGGCCTGATAGGACACGGGTACCGGGCTGGAAACGCTGGACCTGTGACAACACACACACACACACACACACACACAGGGTGGATAGTATGTTGATAATCTGAATTGCATCCCCACAAATAGGCTGGTGAATGACAGCTGGTGAACTCCGGTCTCCCCAGACAACTGCTGGGCTGCGAGCCAATAGAAATGCAGAAAGTGGGTCAGCGTGGTGGATTATACTGCTGTCAGTGATGGAGACGCGCCCGGATATTAGTTTTCCTTCTCTTGTTGTTCAGTTAGTCAGATATAAACTCCGCTGCACCAAAGCCTCTTAGAGCCACTTACAATGATTATATTAATCTGATTTGAGGGTATTTGTAAATCAAATCCCTCTGAGTGATTTATTGAGCTGATGAAAACTGTAAGTTGTTTCCGTCACTGCGGCAGCTGCCGAGGTTGTTGTCTGTTTGCTGAAATATATTAAATAGGCTGAACAGATGAAACATGAATAGTACAAATAGGCTGATACTAATCATTGTCAAATACAACATTGTACAACTGTTTAAGATATGATCTGTTGCAGGCGTGTTGCTGTGACAAAGTGACATCATTCTTTCACTTAATTAATAAGGTGTCGCTCTGTTAGCTGCTGCTTTATTCTGCTTTGGACGACACATCGGGACTTTACCGTGTGATAAAAAGAGCGACTGAAGATAAGTTTGATGTGGCTTATGGAAACCATTACCTACTGTATTTGCACCATTTGTTCCAGTTTCTCTCTAAAATTGTGAATTTATGACAATTTTCTTGTTTTGGATGTTTGAAAACTCCGAAAAAAATAAAGTGTACATATATAATAGTACAATAACTCCATAGAACAGTATTTGGTCGTGATGTTTTCAGCGCAGTGATTCACTTTTACATGACTGCGTCGTGGTTAACAGGCCCCGGCGAAGCTCGAGGGGTCTGGTGACCATCGCTGTGATACGATCAAGCCAAAATCTGGCTTGTGTTACATAACCATTATGTCATCATCACACACAGTGTTGACTTTAACGGTCAGAAGGGGAACCTTAAGGACTTGGCGGAGGTGTCCATGGTGCACACTTCTTCACTTATGAAAATAATGTTGGACTGAACTGGAGCAGTCCACTGGGTTACATCAGTAATTACGTAACGTGACATTTATACTGTATCCAAAGCACTTTTTATTGGATTACCGCGGAGTCAGAAACACAGAGTAACTAAGATGTTACCATGACAGATGGGATGTTCGGTCAGTAGTACCCAGACTTCACAGATGAAGTGATGTTGCACTTTCTCCAACCAATTATCTTCACAGAGCCACTGTTGCACAACAGCTGCAGAGGAAGTGTTATAACACCTGAGAGCCAGCTCCACATCACCTCTTGGCCAGAGCTGCAACACAGACACACACACACACACACACTTATATTTTGGCCATATCAAAGTTTTGGACACCCATGCTGGGAAAGTGTAAGAAGGCCTGAATGTAGTAAACAAGGAAGCTTATGTAACGAAGGCTGGAGACGTTGTGGATGTAATGGTCGTCTGTTGGTCACGATGTCCAGACCACGGTTTCAACTACTGTATATTTCACACACCTGCGAGGTTAGAGTTAGCAGTCCCACCGTTAAATAGGTCGAGTTTGGGTCATTAGGGTTACAGTGCTGCATTATATAACACTGTGTGTGTGTGTGTGTGTGTGCAGCTACATGCCTGTGTAACATCAAAGGGTTTAGTAGGTAATAAGAGGTAATAAGTGAGACGGCTGGTTTTTGTGGTGTAAATTACACACTAACCGAACAGGGCAGTGACTTCTCTTTTGTGTTTTCAAATTTCCAAAATAAAGAGTTTTAAGCGTAAATTTCACTTTGTCAACCTCTGCAGGTGTTACTGACACACACACACACACACACACATGCGCGCGCGCCTGCAGGCACGTGAAGGCATTGAGGACATTAATAACAGTCAAAACTAAAAAAACTGGAAGTATCTTTAAAAACAGAAACTGCCTGTTACATAACGATAAAAATGGCCTCTGGATCAAAACCAAACGCAGCACATGCAGCCGCACGTCTATTAATAGGAGGCTTTCTTCCCTCAACATGAATAACTCTGACCTGCCACCAACCATGACTCACATTATGTGTCCAACACCAGAGGGGGGACGTGGAGGGCCAGTGTTGACGGTGAGGGCACTTTTGAAGCCTTGATGTTGGACGGGGGGGTGGGGTGGGGTGGGGGTGGGGTTATGTGATGTCTTCAGTTCAGTCTGCACCCCCACCTCCGCTCTGCCTCACCTGCCATTTCTACCCACTCATGTCTTCTTTTCATGTCCCACTGTCTGTGAACAAAGTGCATCCTGATCTGATTCCTTATTGATCAACACAGAAGAACGTTTTCACACCATCATCACCTTCGGACCTAACAGAGAAGTAAGGTCACATGAGGTCAGACTACTGACAGTGTGTTGCCTTCACTGTCCAGCCGTCCGCTGTGCTCCATAATCTGACATGTAAAAGGAGGGCTCCCCTCTTCCTGTGGGGAAAGAAATCTTCAAAGCTCACAGGGGGAAACATGGACGAAGCCGTAGGTGGTGATGACAAAGCAGCAGATGAAAGTTTGGCCTAATCCCCGTCTTTTAACGCTAGCAAAGGTCAAACTCATGCCCACCCCCACCTTCACTGGTACCCACATGAAAGCGGCGCCAATACAAAAGTGTTCGGCACATCGGCATGTGGAAAACAGCATGGAAGTCGCCCCGAGGCCCCCCCCCCCCCCCGTGACGTGACGTGTGACCGTGGGCGTGGCCCTGCGCTGCGTGTCGGCACATTCACCTGTTAAATCTAAGGATTAGACGAAACGTTTGAGGCAGACATCTATTAAATGTGTGCGCTTGAAGCTCTGTGTTTGTGAGTCATCATCACTTGTGTGGTTGAGAAATGTGCATATCATCAGAACAAAGAGGAAGAAGAAGATGAATTGTTCAAAAGGGGAACCGTAGGCAGGAGTCAAATCGGGACTCCAGCCTTTGTAGATGAGAGGAAAAGTCTGCAGGGTCATTTTTAGCCACAGACTCCGTCTTATGTTGGAAGCCTTTTATCCAAGGTGGCTCACAGCAGAATCTGTGTGTGTGTGTGTGGTTTAAGCACTGGCCACCTCTGAGGGCAACATGCTGAAAAGAGGGTGAGGAAAGAGAGCAGGAAGTTGTATTTGTAGTGTATACTTAACTCGTCCGGTTAACGCTGCCTGCACGAAACACTGAGCCGCAGCTACTCCAGGAAGTGTGCCCTTTAAAAAAAAAACAGGGCCCCCATAGACAACGCACACGGACACTCACAGGTGCCACTGTCTCGCTGCGTCTCGTTCCTCTTGAACGTCCCCCGACACATAAATCTCTCTGGTTATGTAACCGAACTTTGTTGGAGGTCTTTAAATTCTTCTGCGCCGCAATTTGTGGTATTTACATGTAAAAAATGTCAAACAAAGAGCGGACATGTTTTCCTTCAAACGGCTGGGCTCTCGCTCCGCAGAGCCCCGTAAACTACTGCGCAATTATATTTTGTGGGTTTCATCGCTGGGAGGAACAACGCTGTAACACGCTGGGCTTCTTTTACAGCAGCTACTTCCATTACAAGACAGCACTGTAAAAGCTGGAGGCAAGCTGGCACGGAGGGACTCCTCTGTTAGTGCCATTAACTGTACAATGAATATAATATATCTGGCATGTTAACGTAATCAACATCAGATGCAGGCTGTGTGGGGGGGGGGGTTCACTCATGCCTGCAACGGTTGCACCAGAGCTGCAAGAGAAAGTGTGTCAGAAAAACAGAAAGTGGGAATATCAGCAGGGCTCCTCAGCAGGGAGTTACATGCTTTGTCGGAGCGGGTCAACAGCACTGCAAAACGCAGGGAGGAAAACACGTGTAATAGCTGTTTTGACTGAAATTCATGAGTGGCAGAGATCGTATCAGACATGACCTCATTGCGCAGAGAGCTACGCGCTGGCTGAGGAATCGCTCCGAGGAGCCAGACTTCTTCTTCTTCTTCTTCTTCTTATCATTCCTCTGGAAACAAAAGCAAACATTTTCTGTTGCCAGGAGGACAGCTGGGGGTTTGACGGTGCACCTGTAGAGCCGGCAACAAGCCTCCAGGCCCAAGAACTGCAACGCAAACATAAAGAAATAGCTCAACACCTTTTTTTGCTCATTCATTCATTCATTCATTCATTCATTCACCGTTAATCGACGCACAAAACTTGGTGGAAACACAGAGGCCCAGTGAGGCAGCAACACCAGCAACACACAGAAGAAGAGGGTTATCAGCTGCTATGGATTCCTTTGTGGGTCGATGCTGACTACGACTGCGAACCTCTCCGAGCCAAGACGTACAGTCGATATTAAAAACATACAATCCTGGTGGAGGGCTGGATCAATGCGATGCAATACAATACTGCTGGAGGTGCAGCGTGAGCGAGGGTGAAGGTTCAGCTGCTGACCTACTCTGCAAGCTCAGCGCGTAATAAGAAACAGAGGAACGTTTGTGTCTCACGGTTTATCGAAAGCACATGGGATTCATGCACAGTGCAGTTGTCTCTTTGGATGGAGCTGCCGACCCAGAGAGAAACAAACCACCCCCACCCTCCAGCTCCTGCCCCAGTGTGATTCACTCTGCTGCAGGAACCTGTGTGAGATCCTACGGCCGCTGCAGATGAGGACCAACCATTCAGCCTCTTCTTTCTTTCAATATATTGCTTTATTGATCATTTGTGGGGGTGTATATGTGTTTTAAAAGGATATTGCTATCTTAAAACTTGCTCAGCGTTTACTGATCATCTCTGTGTCATACGAAGCTATGTGGTCGGGCACGTCTGTACGGTTCTAGTCATAAAATCAACATGGAGTCGTCAATCCATGTTCTTCTTGTACACCGTAACCTTTTCTAGGTAAAACACCTGCCAGGTATGTTCAGGCTATAAATACCAGCTACTGTTCGCCTACCGGCTTACGTTATCCTCCGGGTCACAGAGGACAGAGAGATTTAATGTTGCAGACAGCGGGCGGGGAACAGCTCAGAAGACGTCTTGACGTTTCTGGTTCAGTTTGTTCCTCTCGGAGGATTCCTGTTGTCGTCTGACGGCAGCCACATCAATCCTGTTTTATAGCTGCTTGTTACGTTATGTCATGAACTCAACATGGCTGCTGGCTTCTCTGTGACTTCACCCAGACATAGTTTGTCAGACACATACATCAAGGCATTTATGGTTTATTTCAGGTGACCTTAAGGTTTAAACTCCAACACATCTGGACACATCTGGGCCTTGGTTAACTCCACTAATCTGGTGCATCAGACATGGTGGTGTCATTAATTTTAAGTTACAGACCTTTAAATAGGCTTTAATGGCGTCTGTGGTGACTGTCGGCACACTGACGTTGTTGTGGTTGCTTATTTCGCTCCCTCATTACTTTTAGCTATTTCTATGACAACTGTCTTTAGAGCAAACAGGCAGGGATATAAAAAAAAAAAAAAAATCTACTGTTGTGTTAAAGACACTGGCAATGTGAGGAAGAACACGTCTTTCTTCTTTAACCAGAGTATATTGAGAGGAGCTCCAGATTGCTTCATGTCGACACTTCCTGAGCGCTCACATTCAACCGGTGACAGAGGAGGGTCACACCCAGTGACAAGAAGTCACTCATTTTAATCACTTCGCAGAAAACGAAAGCTTTTTCTTCAGCAGTAACTCAGTATCCACTTGCATTGCACCTGGCAAAGCAATCAATAATCAATGAGGTTCCAGCATCTGAAGTACAAGCTAGTCCACACAAACAAATGTGATCAATGTAAATGGCGCGATGACACGCGATTCAGGCGGCAGCGGCGCGAATGGAGCGTCTGGCGCGAATAAAGTGGGAAATATTGAACATTTCAGGTGTCATCGCGCCGCGACATCCAATCAGCGCCAAGTTTAGCCCGACGTCACTTCCCTTTCCGGCGCTTCTGGGACCTGTACAGTGCAGCAACAGTGGTTACATCAGCCACGATCGACGTGAAAAGAGAGCGGGTTGAGAAATGAGCCGGGTCCATATCCATATCACTTTTCCAACCTTAACAGTTTCCTGATGTTAGGAGCAAGACTACATTTTTTTTTTTTTTTTTTTTGGGGGGGGGGGGGGGGGCAGGAAATGACAGAGCAGATTTATTATTCTAGTACAGAGAAAGGTGACACATGACATCATCAGACTTACGCTTTTCTCCGGTGAAATATTGCTCTGCCAGTTACAGGTCAAAATGTGCCTCAAGGAGACAGGAAGGGTTTCGGCGTCTGTGGCTTGTCTTACAGATGTTGCTCCATGAGCCGAAATCCAATCAACAGGTCAGTCCTTAAAAAACGAGACAAAAAAAAAAAAAAAGAAAATCAACACACACACCCTTCCTGTCTTTCAACACTTGATTCATCCGATAAAGCACCAATGCCAAAAATACAGAATTGTGAAGAAACCAGTGAATCTTATGCAACGAAACAGCGCCTGGATTACATCATATAAACTACCGACTGAAAATCAGAGCAGAAGAGCCACATCGGTAAATAACGTTTATCTGTATGTCATGTACTGGTTGATAATACGAGGAGGAATATGATGGACTATTGTACGAATCTGAAGGCTGTTCGTGAGCCCAACTATATTTCTACTGGTTTTGACAACCAAGAATGTTTTTTGTAAATACACCAGTCGACCCACCCCAGCCGATGTTCTGTTCCTTGTTGAAAAGAGTATAAATTAAGGTTAGACAATTACAAAGCCACAGTTGTTTGTGTGTGTGTGTGTGTTTGTAAATTTCACTCTGAAAGTTTCCCAGCAGTAAATATCCAGGTTCACACTCTTAAATCAAACAGCTTAAACAAACTTTCCTGAGATGCTTTAGAGTACTGGCCCATCAAAAAACATCAGTGGATGTGCAGCCCTCTAATGTTTTCAGGCACATCATCACATGTGCAGCCAAGCATCGTTCAAACAAAGACAATCATTTAAAGCCTCTGTAAACATGGCTTTAAATAATAAAAATGCTTATATTATACCAAAGCCGAGTGTCTCATAAAGCATCCACAAAAGTCTGAGTGAAAACAACTATTCATAACTACGAGAAAACCTGGTTTAAAAACAGCTCATTTTGCCATTCAGACCACTTGCAGGACTGAGTGGGCGTGGCAGATAACGCTCTGATTGACAGCTCCCTTGTTTTGATTGACATCGCCGCCTCTGTTAGGGAAAAAAAAGACACACCGGAGGACACGCCTACGAGGACGGCACAAACTGGCATGATCGCTGGATCGATCGATAGTTAGATAGCTAGATAGATAGCTTGATAGGAAGCTAGCTAGCTAGCTAAGCAATACATCACACCAGGCGTGGTCTGCGGTCATTATACCACGGAACCACTGGTGTATTGCTTTTATAAACGGCTACTAATATTGAAAATATAAAATATGAATACACAATAAATCTCAAGTCGTGTTTATCTGAGTGGAAACAAAAACATGAAAAACACAGGGACTACTGTGTGTTGTTGTTACGTTTCTGGGCTGGAGTCGCTGTTTTCTAGGCCCCGCCAGCCCCGCTAGCACCGGCAAGCTCATCACCAGCACCCGCTAGCGATGGCGGCTAGCATCTGTCGCTAGCACCGTTAGCTCGTCGTTAGCACCCGCCAAGCTTGGCTACACAGCCACGCGCCATTAAACCAGAAACGCTGCTACACCTGTTCAGAGTGAGTTACCTTCAGTAATTTACATGAACAGACCGAAGCGTCAGTTACAAGCCCACAACCCGGGAGTTAGACGGGTCCATTCAACACAGGTAAACGGCAACAGAACAAAATGGCCGTTACAGCCGTTACAACTCCTTACCTTTTGAGGCTGTGGTGAACTGTCCTCTGTTTTGTCCCGGATTATAATATTCCTTTAATCCAAAAAAATACACAGATCAAAAGGCTCCGTAAGGTTTTGCCATAAAAATATTCACAGGTTATGAAAACTGTCACTTGAAGACTATCACACACGGTCACCTGTGTTACACCTGTTCAATCCGTTAGTTTGAACCCCTGGATAGGAGCAACGTAAACCCCGCGTCTTGGCGATGTCACCGAACATTGCCGAAAACCTCCGGAAATTATTTTTGGCCACACCCACTATAAATCTGAAAATATGATTGAATCACCTGTCAGCCTTCCACTTTAAGCAAGTAAATAAGTAAATAACTGATAGGAAAACTGTTTTCAAGGACAGTAACCATTTCACTTTGTAAATGAATCTGTTGATAATTATGCTGAAATTAGGATTAGAAGCAAATAACTAGTAAATGAAAGAGTTTGTCTCCATGCACATTTACAGTATGCAGTCATTAAAAAGCATGGTGTGTTTTCTCATGTTTACTAACAGGAGTCTCTGACAGTATTTCCCATGACCCATACTGTAAATGCTCATGTCTTTCAGATCTGGATTTACAGAAAACAAATACTTGATTGTGAATGTTTGTACTTTTTTTTTTTAGTTGGAGAAGAAAACAACTTTCCACATTGAATTATAAACCTGCTTCTGATTTTTTTCCCCCTAATATTCCTGTAAACTGTTATTGCAGATGATGCTGCTGCAGCCACACAAGCATTTGCTGCTGCTTCATTCATCATCAGCAGCTCATTCATCAGCTGCTGGCTACCAGCTGACAGACAACACCTGGTTATATTCATTCAGATGTGCAGGACAGAAATAAGGTGACACTTCTTAACTTTAGCCTCCTGACACAATAACAATAAGTTCTTCAGAGCGTTGATGACCTCACTTTATGTTCATGTATGTGTGTGAAGTAAAAAACAAAACAAAAACAAATCCACAGCTGATCTGCCAAGTAGTTTCACAAGAGCAACATTTATTAAAATCAATAATATTTTTGTTCTCGTGAGCATTGGACACCAGATGTACACAATATACAAATACAAGTGCATTTTGTAGCAAATATACTTTCTATAGAGACAGCAGCAGCAGCAGCAGAATTGGCATGTACAAAAATACACATGATTCTGTCACACAACACAACAAAGGAAACAAGATAATATATTTATATATATATATTCATATATTTCTGTATTATAAATATGCAGAGCTATACACGTTGAACTTGTTTCACTGTAATGGAGATAAGAATTATAATATTAATAATAATACAGGATAAAGTACATTTTGAGACCATATTAAAAATGGCGACACTCAATGAGACAATGGCCTTATTCCAGCGTGTGATCCTGTTCATGATAACACTGTCATAATACTCATGAAAACTGCCCTCACATTGTGTTAAGAATATATTATCTACAGGTATGTTGTATTTACAGACTTTGCACTAGACTGATGCACAGTGAAATAAGGTCATTTATCGTAGTGTCACCAAAGGGAATCAGTACTGCACTGACATGAGCACTGGAACAAAAATATCATATTATTATGGACAAACAAGAAACAGAGAACTAGAGAAACTATTTTTCAATGGTTCATTCTACACACACACACACACACACACACCAGGCTGCGTCCTTGACATTCTTGTGAGACTAAAGAGGGTTTCATGGCGAGGATAATGAAGTGCTATAAAAGCAAGAATAACGGCGATTTCTCCCTCAGTGGCACAAGTTTTTCTCACATTCCTGCTCTGGACAGACCATTAATGATCACATCATATTCAGCAGCACTCATGACTTTATTTCACACACACACACAGACAGTTTTTAAGTCTTCCTCCACTGCTTCCCCTCCCCTCCCAGGTCACAGAGATAGAAACCAGAGCCACAGAGGACAACACTGTGTGCTGTGTCTGGAAACTCGGCTCATATGAATAAATACCGACCCTATTGATTCACTGATTCAGATGTATAAAACACTTGAGAGAAATAGTTCACTTAACTGCTCATAAAAAGGTACAACTGCCAGTAAAGTCGTCTCCTCTGGCCCTGCAGCTAAATAAAAACACGTCCACAGTGGAAAGCAGCCATCTTGACCGTATTGTTGTCATCACTAATTATTAATCAGATGTACCATTACAGTAAACTGCTGCTGCCAGAAGGGAAAAGGAGTGTACAGAGGAGTATAGTCACATCAATAACGACAACAAGTGAACACATCTGGTGAAATCAGTCTCTCATACACAGTTTTGTCTGTACAACGTTTCTTATTTACACGTACGACTCCTCTGCAAAGAAGAGCTGTTCGAAGTCGTCCACCCGCGGGTCGCTGCACCGCCTGCTCTGCCACTCCCTCTTCCCCTGCACGATAGCTAGCGCCACCTCCTGACTCCTCTGCAGGCAGACGTCCGCATTCTCCTGGTCCTGCGAGGAGAAGTAGTCCCTCACAGCGCGGGTGGCGGAGGGAGACAGGCAGAAGCGAGGTTGCTCACCGTGGTTGGGCTCCACGTCCGACACTCTCAGGCCACCATTTTGGGTCTGAGCCTTTGACATATTAAGTCTGTTGAGGGTGAGGCTGGAGGGGGTGTGGGAGTTCACACTGACCTTGGTAGGTTCAGATGCTCTCCGAGGGAGGGGAAGGGTCCTCCTCCCTTGGTGTCCCTCCATGGCCGGAGTTAGAGAGTGGGACTTTTGCCTCTGGAGGACCAGAGTGGTGGAGCTCTGTCCGTAGAAAACACCCTGCGGGGGCTGCGCACAGTCACTTCCTGCCAACCTCTGTGCCACCTCCCCCCCTGTGGGTGGTTTGGTGTGGGCTGGGATCGGGGGTCTGTGGGTGCAGGTCTGGTCGTGGAGCTGCCTCAGCTCTCTGACCGTCAGGGGTTTCTCACCCCCCTTGTAGAAGGGGGAGCGGCTGCGCTGTAGCTGCAGCAGAGCCTGCTGATAGGATGGGGGGCTGCTGGCTCTCCGCTGGCAGCTTTGATGTGTCACCACAGCCTCGGGAGCGCCAACGCAGCAGCCATTACTGGTCAGGTTGGTTTTCCCGTTCACCACAGGAGCGTCCTCCTCTGTGTGTCCATAATCAGGCTGCCTCAGTGACAGGCGGCAGTCCCTCTTGAGCCACATGTTAGGATGGAGGCCATGGGGGTGGGAGGTGGTTTGGCTGCCACGAGGAAGCTGGCCGGGCTGTGGAAAATGAGGCGTGGCTTCCTTCTGAGGGGGGGAGCCCCTGGGGGACACCTGGGTCCGCCCAGGGAAGAGGGTGGAGAGAGGAGTGGGCTCAGCCAATGGAATCACCCCATTGGTGGCATAGTCAGTGGAATACTGCGAGAAGGCGGAGTCTAAAGAGCTGAGGGAGGAGCCTGTGGGTGAGGTCGCTGGTGACGACAGACTGGAGCAGCTGGCGTCCAGTCGTAGTGGGGGTGGAGGGGCGTGCTTCACCTTCCTCCGACCTCCATTCTGGACTTTGGCCCCTCCCTTCTCACACCCCTCCTCCCCCTCCTCCTTCAGCTGCAGCCTATTCAGCCCCTGCTCCAGGAACACCTCATCCTCCTCCTCCTCCTCCCCCTCCCCCTCCATGGCAGCGTCATAACTCGCCTTCCGTACTGGCAGGCGATGTTTATCACTGTGAGCTGTCACTGTGCCTGATGGCGGCGTGCTGGCCAGGGCCAGAGCAGGCTCTGAGCTCCTCCTCAGCCTCCGGGGACCCTGCGACAGGCCGTTGGCCTGGCGGGTGCGGGGCTGTCGGACCGCGGGGCTGAACCTCCTGGGTCTGGCCAGCGGGGGGAGCTGCAGCTGCAGGTCGGTCTCGGGGTCGGGATCAGGGTCGCAGTCGCTGAGGGTTATGACCGAGTCACGGCTGCGGCTGTCGGGCTTGTCTTTGTCACGCAGAGGCAGCTGCTCCTGGTAGGGAGACTCCGGGTCATCGTTGAGCTCGTTTTCCAGGCTGTCATAGGACGAGTCGTTCATCTGGAAGGATGACACATCTAGAAGAGAAGAGAGGAAGGAGGGAGAGGGGAGAAGAATATTTTTAGAATATTTTCAGTTAGGATTTTGCACACGTCTCTTTTCATGCAAGTTGAACACCAAACTGAACTCATGTAGACAGAAACCTGCAGCAAACTGGAGCTACATCTTCCAAACGCTGTCCCAGTCTGAGAGAAACTAGGATCAGATCTTGACCCCTGAGCTGAATGAACAAAGTCACAGTTCACTGCTGGAGAGGAGGAGAACAGAGGACAAAGCGTTGTCCTGCTGGGTGCTCCCTGACCTCGGCTGGTTATTTATAGAGCGGGGAACGAGGGGAAGAAAGTCGGCGGCGTTTATGAATGAGGAGATTCAATGCCGTGTTAATCGGCACCTGTGACCCCGGCCAATCATTGAAATTACAGCAGGTCGTTCTCCTGACCCCAATCAACAGGCCTGAAAGAGCCGCGGCCGCTCAACCTCTCACGCAACACACACACGGCGAGCGACTCAATCTCACACTGAGTGTGTTGGAGGTTTTTTTTTTTTTTAAGGTGCAGCACACAGAAGCTTTCAGAAAACATGTCAAGGATGTAGTGTTCCTCCACACACACCTCAATTAACTAAAACCTTTACTCTGACCTACGTCATTAATGTGAGGGCGACAGGGAGATTGAGTCTTAATCGAGTGAGTGTCTCTGCACTCTGCAGGGCTGGAGAAGGACGGCTGACTCTGAGCTGAAGTACCAAGTATTTCCGTTCTTGCTAAATCCAGCTGAGAAGCAGAGTTTGATTAGATCTGCCATTGTAGCATCTGTCAACATCTGCTACGCCGTCATATATTTGAGAAATGCATTAAGTCAGTCAGTCTGATGTAAAAACGAAGTCATGTGATTCACTGGATATGAATATTTGCTGTTTATTTGGACACAGTGTCTTTATCTCATGTTACTGACTCAGCCCTTCTCAACTCTTCATCTGCACTTGTTTATAAAACAGAGCTGAATTAGAAATGTCATAGTTGGGATTACCTGCTGATATAAATGATGTGATGAGGCCTGTGCCTGTCACTGCAGTGGTCTGAAGAGAGAACAGATCTGGGAACTCTGAGTAAAAGCCAAATCCACATGGACTTGGCCTCCAGCTGCAGAGCAGCTCTCAAACTCCTCTTATTTATTTGTGCCACATGCTTCACATGAGTCGACCATATCTCCTCTGCTCTGCTGATTCTCAGTTACCTGATCCGTGGTCGCTGCTGTTGCTCTTCTGGCTGAAGCTCCTGAACAGCGCGGTGACGTCTTCTCCCAGGACGCTGCTGCAGTTCTCGATGAGGAATCGGACCAGCTCACACACCTGCAGGGAGAGACACGCACCACCTGGTTACACCGTGAACTCTCTTTGACTCGTCTTTGTCTCTGTTGCTGACAGTTCATTTTCACTGTGGTCCAGCTGAACGTGATTCTGTTTACGCAGAACTTTATTTGCTGAAGCGGTTCCCTGGGGAAGCCGTCCAAGGTTCTGCAGCAAACGTGCAGCTATGCAAATTAAACACACACACACACACACACACACATCATGGAAATCAATACATTTTTTTCAAAACATTGATGAAATTGGTTTCGACAGCGTCCTGTAGAAGTTCATTCTGCTGCCTCTTTCATTTTGGCCTGAATAACTTTGTGATATCAGCTCCAAAAGTTGTGTGTTTGTGTGTCCAGTGTTATCATTCTGAGAAAAGCTTGTGTTCGTTTGTTTGCACTGATGTCGACCTTCCAGCCCCTACACAAGTATTTGCATTCCACACCCACCAAGAAAACATCAAACTCCTTCTTTTCCAGTCCTGGATAATGTCCTGATAATAATATGTGACGTCATGTATTGGCTTTTGATTATCGCCCGCTTGTTTCAAATGCTTGTCGAATGACGGTTCCAAGTGTGGGAGTTTTTGACAGTAACTTTTCTCAAAGCACGACTTCAAGATGATACATGTTACTGTATTTTTCATGAAAATTTAGGAGCAACACGCCCTCTGCAGCAGCTTTTCCAATGTGAAGATTCGACCCAGCGGCTGGCTCGGTTTCAAAAACTCTCCGACGGCATCTGTGCTTTATAGGAATTATCAGCTCAGTTGGAATCCGTCCTCAAACAAATCACTTTATTTGGCTGCAGCCTCTTAAACTGAGCAGACAAAATTTACCAAACACATGACGTCCTGTGACACAAACAGTCGCCGTCACATCCGCCAAGGTTTGTGGAAAAGTTTCCACTAAAACCTGATGTGTTTATACGTGAGTTGGTTTTCCTGTCGTCATTTGGCCTCTGTGACACGACTGAAAAAAACATGGTGGAGACAAACAGATGTGGGGGCCTCCCTGTTTGTTTGTGAGCCAGATGTTGTCTGCTCCGAAGAGGAATCTGCTCCACTGTAAAGTTTTGCACAATATAAACTTTAAAAGTCTTTCTTTTCTTCCTGCGTTGAGATCATTTTATTTCCAATAAAAACCAACCTGTTCCTTGATAAGATGGAGACTTTTTAGCCGCGCACTAAAACTGCCTCTGATGGTCCATTTGTTCTCGTCGTACCTGGCAGATGATGGGAGATGAGTGGTATTTTCAGAGTTATGTAACTTAATGGGGTCTGCAGTAATTTTACTCTAACAACCGGGCACAGTTAATCCCTTACACTTGTTACCAGGCAGCGAATGCAACATGTTCCTCCTGGGTTTTATCTCTTCTGCTTATTTCTCCTCAGATAGCACACGTACTAATGACTGCTGTATGAAAGCCCGAGGCCACACTTAACTTGGATTATGGGTAATTCTCAGATCTGCTTTCCACAAACTGCAGAGGCAGTTATGGTTTCGTTACACAACAAATATGAACGCACACGTGTCTCGTCTGTCTGCAGGTCGGTAGATCCCCCACCGTTACTTCATCTTCTTCTCTGGTATTTCACTTGTTGTCATTTTGTTTTGTTTTGTCGAGGGGTGGGGGGACACGATACAATCACCTTCAGTTGAATGAACCCGTTTCCAGTGAGAGGTGAGATAACCTCACCTTTAGATGTTGTTGCTGCTCTGTGACATCTGTCAAAGCACAGTGACATTCCCGAGGAGCAGCACATCACCTGATGAGCAGGTACAGTGTGTATTTACCAATGAAACAATGGGTAATCAATGGTGAAGATTACCTAATCAGTCTGTCTGTTTGTGCACCAGATAGGTGCTTTACAGGTGAACTCTCCAACCCTGAAACTTGGCCAGTCTTGTTTAAAGATATTTTAAAGATGTCAATGTCAACAACGAAACTTTAAATTTTAACTGCAATGTCATCCTCACTGTCTCGTTTCTACATGAAGCAGCTCAGCACGGAAAACGTGTAGGAGGGCTGCATGAACTTCAGAAGAAATAAAAATACATTCAAGTCTAATGTATTCAAAAGAAATGTATCTGAACTTTGCTTTGGCCTTGAATACAGACACATTTAATATTTGAAATAAAAAGTGCACGGATGCTAACTGCTAACACTCCTAATCAAATGCCTGTCTGTGATTGTGCACAGTCAGCTCCCTCAGCTCACTCTTCTTCTTCAGTGTGACGACTAGATGCACCAACGTCAGAACAGAGTCTGTCCAATGTCTGGTGATTAAATTAAGTCAATCCAGGACCAGATACCATGATGGAAATTTCCTTTTAAATTCTATTATTTTCACCACTTTCATCAGATTTCCTCTCCTTTGACTCACTCTCTTCGTACCTGCCACTCTCTCTGTAATGTGGCCTTCCTGCTCTCCTTCAACATTCCTGACTGTCAGGCAGGGAGAGCTGCTACGTGATGCAGAGCACTGTTAGAAAAAGCCTGTGGGCATGCTCAGGACTTTCAGCCATCCATCCATCCATCAGCAGCCTATTCAGAGCTGTTTCTTCTCCCTTAAACCCTGTGATATGTTTTCTTAAACTCTCTCTCAACCATTCAGAAAAACAGGACAAATGCAACTGACTGTCGTGGTTTATCATTCACAAAACATCTGCAGGTGGAGAACGGACTGCCACACTCACTACGCTGCACCACTGTAGGGTACATGCAGCAGATATACAAAGTCTGCACATGAGCGTACGTGGGTGTGTGTGCATACACACACAGATGTCACAGCTGTGTGTTAGTGGGTCATTTCTGGGTATTTCTGATGTCATCAGTCAACAGACACATCCAGCAGCCTGTGGGAGAAACGTCTGACTATGAGCCGGTGGATCACTTTCCTCAAAGGAAGCAAAAGAAAAAAAATAAAAAGAAATTCAATGATTTATCTCTCTGTTTCCATCTTAGGAGATAAACAGGCCAAAGCTGTTTTTACCTCAGAAACTCCTAAACATCTACGTTTGTCCAGAAACATTTAAATTATATGCTGCATGAAAGCAGGGAGGGACACGGAGATTAAACTGAACTGGCTAAAAACTGAGTGATCACGTGTCCACAGACAAGGCTGGACAGTAGCCATTACACAACCAGGGGCCCACGCTAGTTCAAATTGGCCCCTGGTTCCAACCGCAAAGGATGAGGAGGAGGGAGGATGGCGGGGGGGTGGGGGGGGGGTGTCGAAACCTCACTTTGTTATTTTTTAAAGTTTTTTTTTTCCCCCCAGAAAGAGCGGGTTGCCTGTGCTCGGGCCACCGCACACACAAACAGTCAGTGTGTGAGAGGGAAAGTGTTATCAGAGCCGTGTTTGTGAAAGAGATATTTAGGTATTTGTGGGTGTTGAGGGTGCCTGTACTGACAGGAGTGTGTGTACGTGAGAGAGAGAGAGAGAGAGAGAGAGAGAGAGAGAGAGAGCGAAAGAGAGTGAAAGAGAGAGAGAGAGAGAGAGGTTTTTCAGCAACACAATTTTTTCTGCTGAAACACACACTTGGCCTCAGGATTCTGTAGGAAATTCTTTGCATGTTTTCTCAATGAACCTCAGCCACCCAAGGACGCACACACACACGCACACACACACACACTTCTGCATTTGTGAGGACACACGTTGACAAAATGTATTCCCTAGACCTTTACTCTAACCTCAACCATCACAACTGAATGCCTAACCTGAGCGTTAAAACCAAGTGTTAACCCTCAAACAGCTCTTTGAAGTTAGAGGCAAACACACACACACACACTCGCACACACATACACACTAACTGTTGAAAAGATAAGCACAGCAGCCACCCACAGAGCTTGTGTGTAACTGTAACTTTCCAAACAGACCACAAATCCAAAAGCTTTGTGTGCTTTATGTCTCAGTGACTGCCCGGTGGGCGACGGTGGGCTTCCTCCTCTGTGGGCTCTGGCTGCTGCAGCTACTGCTGCTGTGGGATCAAGTCACCTCAGGTTAGAGCTGCCTGAACCAACAGAGGAAGGAGGAGGAGCCGGCAGTGTTGCTTCATCGCTACGGGTCACTTTAAATGTCCAAGATTACATTTCAAAATAAATTCAGCAGCAGGATTGAGTCACTGCAAACTGACAAATGACTGACAATAACTGAAGGTGTGGTTGTTTCTGATTTGTCACAATCAAAGCTGAGAGACACTGTGTGGTAGATACAGCTGTTTGTGTAATTCAGAGGAGCTAACAGTTTAACATAATTACCTAAGTAGTAAATGAGATACAGTTTCTTCCCGTGGGCTCTGGAGTAAATCTGTGAAGCTTTCCTGTTTCATCTTGCTCTGAGCTCTGAGATCTGAGGCTCAGCGCAGAATAAGAATGTGGTGATTTTAGCTCATGACCGATTGTCCGTGATGACAGGTAAACGTGACTGAGTGTGTGTGTGTGTGTGTGTGTGTGTGTGTTTGACTGCTTTTAGTGTGTGTGTTAGTGGGTCAGCTCCTGCTTGGAGGTCAACACTCACATCCTCAGGGAAATTTCCAGTCTGCTGACAAATGGCTTTCAGGCTGACAGAGCTCATGTGTGCCTGTGAACACGTATGTGCATACAGTATATATATGTGTGTGTGTGTGTGCGTGTGTGTGTGCGAGAAAAAAAACCACAGTTTCTTACCTGTCTGTAAATTCCCGTCTGTGTCTGATCACATGTGCTTCATATATACACACACACACACACTCATGCTGAAGCAGTTTGGTTCTATTATTCCACTGAAATGTTAAATTCCTCAGCGTTGACACGCACGCGCACACACACACACACACACACACACACACACACACACACACACCTATAGCAGCTCAGTGTTTGATAAATTAGAAAAATGCAGTTATTTGCTGTTCCTCTTCCTCCTCACCTTCTTGGTGCCCTCACCCTCCATCTCGGGGGTGCTCGGCGAGGGAGCCCAAAGCATGCTGGGAGCGATGCAGACAGACAGGTTGAAGGCGTTCATCTGGTTGTCCTGGGCGTTGCCTTGGATACAGTGCAGTATGGCGATCACATGGCGCAGGAGGAGCAGGTTCTCACTGGGGAGGAGGTGGAGCAACCTGAAGAAGGGCGGGAGAGGACGGTAAATGACCACCACCATCATCAAAACAAAAAACATGTTGCTCCCTGCTCCTTGTTCTCACAGTGTGCGTGTGTTTGTGTGTGTGTGTGTGTGATCTCAGGCTCAACGGGAATTTCTCCACTAACATTGTTGTTCATTGTTGCCTTCACATTGCTTGTTTTTTTATTTTTCCTTAAGCCGAAGGAATTTAGTTTGTTGTGTTTGGATCTGAAGCAGTGCCCCGCTCTCTCTCCGTCTTCCCCTCTCTAGACATAAACAGGCTCTAATTAAAGGAAAAACCAACAAAGTGCCACAGTTAAGGTGTCAGGCCACCGCAAGCCTCCAGAGCGCTCATTTATTCAGCTCTTTCCTTCACTTTGTCTGCAGAATGAAAGTCTGCGTGTATGTGAGTGCGTGTGGGGGCGTGTGTGTTTGACACAGCTGTTACTTTAACAGCAGGATTTTGGCTTTAAATGTGATGATGCTGTTTTTAGCATTTGAAGAGACAGTTCCTACCTCTGGACAGCTTGTGTCCTCTCCTCCCCTCCCTCCCCCTCCATCACATCCATCCACTGGTCGTACAGATCCACACTCAAAATGCTGCCGGGGATATTTCGCAGGAAGTCCTGTATGAGAAAATCATATTGATTATGAATTGAGATAGATTTTTCAGGTTAAATGTATGATTGTGTTCGCTATCAGATAATTACAAGAAGAACTCGAGACTCCAAATCGATCAAATCAAATCAAAAAGTAAAATATCACTTGGTCAATAGCAAACCATGAGACAAAGCGGGAATAAGGGCAGAGATGCAAATAAATAATTGGTCCTGAATGTGATGTCTGTCATGATACTGTCAAAATATAAAAGCATCCCTTTGGCAACAATATTAAAAAGTCACACACCTTCTTAAAGAAAGCCTAAAGCCCAATCGTCATTAATTGACATGAACACTGTTTTTGTTCCAGGTGATGTTCTGTCCTACAGGTAAAGTGAAGCGAAGCCACAGAAACAAGTTGAATCAAAACAAGGTGAGCCACCTCAGCTGCTCCCTGGATGCCCCACTGCTGCAGTGACTGTTTGGCCTGGATGTGGAACAATGCTGTACCTTGTGTGTGTGACTGGCAGCCTGCCTGGCTGTGCCGAGACAGATTATCCTGTCTGGACTTATGTGACTTTGGACGCACATCAGTCGCTCCTGCTTTCTGTTGTCTGGTTTCAAATGAGTGAGACAGGACAGGGCTGTGTGTGGTACTATGTGTGTGTGTGTGTTACCTTGAGGACAGCAGCAATGATGAACACAGACTGGTGTGAGATGTCTGGGTCCTCAGTCCCACAGTCCAGTCTGTCCCGAAGCTCCCGGCAGGCTTTGGCCCCGGCGGACCGCCTGAAGACGCCCCTGGTGTAGGGCCCCTCCAGGTACAGGAACACCAACATGTCCTGGAGGGAACAGGACAAAGAAAGGTCACACACATCAAATCTCTCTGTGCTAATCATTCATCCATTTTCTGAATACAGCAGTGACATTTAAACCAAAGAAGAGACAAGGATTACACACATCTAGCTTCTCTTTCCCTGTTTGCTTGGTTTATTGCTGGTTCATCGTTTTGTAAAATCGGATTATCAGCAGAACAAACACGATGAATCATTTTCCTTCACCCTCAAATAGGTTTCATTATTTACAAAGAGAAGAACTGGGTAGACTCCGCACTAAGAGGATGATCCAGTGATTTTTCATGTGGATAAAGGTTCATGAAATTGTAGGAATACTTCCATTGATGAGGTATTATGGGAACCAGGGATCAATCCATTCATATTTAAAAGACGTTGTGTGGATCCAGTTTGGTCTTTGTTGTGATTGTAAGAGCATGAAATGGACCGTGTACCAGAGGGGAAACGTTTTTCTGCTTATTCAACAGATACGGAGTTTCACTTCTCCTGCAATTCCAACATGTCGACTACTTCTGTCTTTAGCTTGACCCATTTGTCAGAGCCTTACACAACAGTCTAACACAAACAGGTGACGAGTGTCTTTAATTAATTCACAGATCAGTAATCAGGAAGTAGAGCTACAGTATATCACACAACATGTCAAGAAAAATCTAAAAATGAACCGACGGCCTTTTCCTGCTTAACTTCCCCTATACACTGCCGAGCACCAAATCATCCCGTGACCCCGCCACCAGACAAGGTCCTGACCCGTCCCTGCTGGTGTACATGACCTCCACTTGGCTCACCATGACAGGCTTGGGCAGGCCGTGGTCTGGAGAGCAGATGGAGCTCAGGGGTCGTCCGAACAGCCGTCCCTGAGTGGGAGAGAGCGAGGTGGGGGACAGGGGCAGGCCGTCCAGCTGCGTGTTGGAGCCTCTCCAGAAAGGCCAGTTGATCAGAGACCTCTTCCTCTTAAAAGACTTCTGCTGACCGGGCTCTGCAGGAAGACGAGAGAGGAAGAGGTGAGCTGTGGCTTCAGATGTGCACAACATCAAGGTTTGCAGTGTTTCAACACACTGCAAAACTGTGGCCTATTTTATGGTTTATGTAATGTTTATTTTTGTTATGATGGCTTTAATTTTCTTGCCTTGAAGTCACAGATGTTGGACTATTTCTCTTTCTATTTTCACAGTCCCCATCACTTTCCAGAGGGATTTGGACTTTCTACTTTATTTTTACAGTGCAAAATAATAAAAGTATTTACTTTTGGACAAGCCCAAAAAATGGTAGTTGGACTTTTCCAATCCAGCATAATGCAAGAAGAAGTGAACCAGCACTAATAAAACGTAAATCAACTCACTCTGCTAAACTCCTGCTACATAATTACACCTTAACGATGTGACCAAGGAGCAGGTGAACGAGAGACAGAGACAGAGATGGAGCAGACAGGCAGAAGAAGAAAGAAGCATTGATTCAATGAGAGAAACGTATGTGGACCTGCCCTCATGCTCCACAGAGCCATTTAATTAGAAGTGTGTCTCTGTTTATCCATGCATGTGTGTGAAATGTCATCAATGGGGCCCTCTGTGTCTGTACGTGTGTTGTAAGGCCTATGTGTCTACATGTGTTGATTGTGTTTTAAGTTCATGTGCAGGTAACTCTTCTGAGTGTCTCCATGTTCCCTCTGACACACACACACCTCAGTGTGTCTCTGTAGTGCTGCAGCTGAATACTGTGTGTGAACTGAGGGATGTGTTAATGAGAACATACAGCAAACATTTACTGTTCAGTCTTTAAATAAGTGAAATCCAACAAAAGGAGAAAGGTGATTCAGGCCTGTGTTGCCTTCATGGGACACTGACAGCAGGAGACCAACTTTAAACACACTTCAAGAGCTTGCTTGTTTGTACTGTTTTAAAACATATCTCAACAATATAAGTTTTCAAATTAAATAGATGAACAAGTCAAATGATGACCAATGGCAGTACTATTGTAGATGGTTTCTACTTTGAAATCTAATCTTAAGCATCTTCAGGGCAGGTGCTGCAGTAAATCCGATGGAGTATAATGTAATTGTTGCTACTTTGACGTGCCAACAATCTTGAAAAGATAACATTTATATTATTAAGTGATTTGTGATTTGTATCCAAGGGTGGGACTCTTCAAACAAAGGGAGGATTCTTTGAGTGGGTGGAGGACCCAGCGGCCTCAGAAGGGCCCAAAAAATATGTGGCATACCTCACACAGAACCCATTATTTAACAATCTGCCGTGGCGTCATGCCCTAATAGGCTGTGGAACAAAGTTCAGCGGTAACAGAATTACTCTCCCGCTCTGGCACTTCTCAGCAGGCCTCGCCATCTCTGCGAAAACATCACCTCGCTGTAAACCAGGCGTTACATCATAACAGCAGTCAGGGAGCAGGCAGCAGAGAGGAGGAATGAGGAAACAGACACAGACTGCTTGTCAACTGGGTCGGCAGAGTCTGTCATCCTGCTATAACCTTCTGCTAGCATGTTACAAAACAGGTGCTGCGTGTAGTATTTCTCGTCATGGGCAGTAAAACACAAGACCAGGCACGACAGGTTTACCTCAACCATTAATTTACTTATAGCAACCTCAAACAATAAAGTCGAGGTTTTTGTTTCTTGGCCTGGACCAGCTGACCCAGTTGACCATCGCGTTACTTTTCAGTTTCTAAAGAACTGGAGCTGCTCAGAGGACGAATCATAATCACTGAACTTGAGACCCCCGCAGCTCTAGGCAGGAATGGTTAGCCAAGTGCTGTTAATGCATTAGCCAAACTTAGAAACATACCTCCTTTAACCAGATATTCTCACAGAATTATTTTTGTATTGACCAAACAATTTGGGAAGGAAATGAATGCGAAATGTCTTGATAACAGAGATACCACATCCGAAAACTTTATTTCAGGTACTTCCTCGTGTTTTTCGTTACATAAGTAAGTACAAGTACATCCTCTTCTCATGACTAGTACAAACTTTGACAGGTCCTCCAGCTCCAGAGAATCAAAGACCAAAACATCTGGCGGTGTGTTTTTGTGGATGCCCTTGTAGAAGGTGGTGCTCACACTCTGGAGGACATGAGAACAGGCTTTTGGCCCCCACCAGGGAAGAACAAACTAGTTTTATAGCTAATGCTATTAAACAGACTTGAGCTCTTGCCACTGTTGAGAACACACCATCTTAAGCTTTAAATATTTGATGTAATTATGGGGTTGTGAGGTCTGGGCATTGAAGCGTCTGAAATGCGCTGATAACCCCAAGTATTGAACAATATCCGGAGTATTTGTGAATAAACGGGGTCTCTGCCACAGCTACCCCTCAATAAACACACGTTCGTTAGCTCTTGGGTTTGGGTGTGGGTGATTAAGCCTCTATGGCGGTCCGGCTGGTATGGAGGGATTATGTAAGACGCTGTTATGCTTGAGCAAAGGAATCTGAGGCGAAGCTTGTGGTTGGCAAACTGGAGCCTCCTTGACTGGAAAACACACTTTTTCTTCTCAACTTGTTTTCCTCTAAAACTCATCTCCTCCTTTTTCCATCCCGTTCTCTGCATCCGCAAGCGCGTCCTCCGCTCCTGTCTTCCGTCCTCTTGTTTTCATTTGTCGTCCTCCTCCTTTTTCTGCCCCTCTCACTTTTGAGGTGCCCTGTTCAGTCTGCCCCCCTCTGTAAATTCCTCTTTCTCTATCTGTTGTAGTCGGTTGTTTCTTTTTCCTTCACCTCCATTGACCCTCAGACTTACTCAATAGCTGTGTCACCTCTTTTCACTTTCCATCTTCCTATTCTCACACTCATCCTTCCCTTCTGGGGTTTCTTCCCCTTTGTCTGTCTGGTGTTTTTCTTATTTTGACACTGCGTCTGTCCTAACCCCTGCTGTAACCCCTCGTCCGCTAAAATCTCCTTTCCCACAATTCTCCATGACTCTGTTTCTTCTCGTTGGACTATCGATTCGTCGTCAGGAGTATCAACATGGCTGTATGAGCGTGCGCCTTACAGAGCGTCAAAAACCAGCACAAACAAAGTTGAATGGTTTATGTAAGTCCAGTAAATTCTGAGTATGTGCTTTCTGTTCTGCATTAAAACCTCTGTATCCTCATACTTCTTCTTGTGGTTTCACAGAGCTAGATTTATGGACAGCTTCGTGACACTGACCAACCACCTACTTGGAAACCTCAAATGCCATATTGAGGAAAAAACATATTTTTCGGTTATAGCTTAGTGCAGGTTACAACCCGAAATATGGAGACTGACTTTGGACATTTATGGAGGACTAAGACTCTTTCCACATTAGACCCCAAAAAATAAAATAACAGCATCTTGACTTCGCTGTGCCAACAATCACCAGAGATGGTCCACTGATGGTAAATATGAACAGGCTGCAGAATTTCTTGGTTTTGAAGTTCAAAGTGCTCACGCAGCTATTTGAAGTCGCCCACACACGAAACTGCCCCTGATTTTGAAATATAGTTTCTTCTGTTCTGGAAAATGTCTCCTGACTGTAACCTCATGAAAGCGGTCTGAGGGCTTCTTCGTCTTACCTATGAGTTGGGCCTGTCCTGGGGAAACCTTGTTGGGTTTGAGGATGAACTGGCACTGGGTGTCTGGGGGGAGACACTGGTCCAGCAGCAGCACCCCTGGACAGTCTGTGGGACTCGTTGGATCCCTCCCCACTCCCACTCCTCCTCCCAGTCCTCCTCCACTGCTCCCGCCATCCCGAATGTGGCTCATCTTGATGCTAAAGGGAAACTCGTGGCCTGAATGAAAGGTCAGGGTCCAGAGGTTAGAGGGGAAGGGTCTGGTATGCGCAGCCTGTGCATGTCACATGGAGCCAGAGTTAAAAAAAAAAAAAATCTGATCCAAATTAGGGCAGAACTAGTGTTGTGCAATGATTAATCACTAATCTGGAGTTGGGATGTTTGGAATCCAGCGTGAAGTGCAGAACAAAAGATTATGGTAACAAAATGTCACAGAAATACCGCTGTGTCACAAAACTAACTGCTCTCAAACACTCCCAGATGTTGGGTTTATGGTGTACCACGAGTGTTTGTTCAGTCGTGACCCCCCACTATGGTTATTCTCTGTATTAGAACTGCCTGATCTTCCAAAATATTCACAGTGGGAGAGATGGGACAGGATGTTTGTTTTTGTGGTTAATGAACATACATGTGTTACTCCGAATCTTTAACTCCACCAGAGAAACGAATTCCTTGGAAATGATGATGAAAAAAAAAAAAAAGTACTATTCTTTGTTTCAATTTGAACTTTCTTTGTGTGTTTCAACAGGAAGCTTTTACACAGTGATGTCTGTGACAGGAAGTCTTACCAATGAGAGGGTATGGAGGGTCGTCCTTACTGGAGCTCACCCACAAGCGGTGGTCTTTAACACAACCCTGGGCAGAGAAAAAGCGATTCAGATTAAACAACTTCACTTTTACATCTGCATCAAATTCTGCTTTTTCCTTCATAATTACAAACCTGTAGCACAGTAAGCTTCCTAAATGCTTAGGAAATGGTTTTCAAATTATGATGTAAATGTTATACTTTAAATGTTAAAATGCCAAACTCAACAAAAATACTAAATCACATTACTTTGTATCAAGGCTGTCGATGTTAACAAGACAATAATGGATTAATGCAGTGAAGCCTTTGGAGGTTTCTGGACAATAATCAATTTTCAATTAATTGTGATTAATTATGGACACTTCAAATCCTGGAAACCCTTCGCCCTGACAGTCTCTTATTGATGGTCTCAGCCTTCAGATGCAGATGGGGTCCAGACTGAACAGCTACAGTTGAGGCCACTTTTCACATCACTGAAACGGTTCCTAACATCACTTCAAAGTACAGTCACTGGGTATTAAGCTGAGCATCCACAGTGGTCTTTGGTTACTTACTGATATGCCGAACTGCAGCAGAGCCATGTGGATGACATCAGTGGTGGTGTCGGTGTTGCTGACCGCGAGCGTCTTGGCCTGGTGGAAACATTTCAGAGGCATTATGGAAGCATGTGGTCGTCGGTGTGTTAATAAATGATAGCACTGCCACTGATGTCATTAATTATCCACTTAAGGACAGACCAGGCCATCAAACAATATTCATCTCTGTGCTGATGGAAGCAAAACAGAGGGAAGAGGAGACGCTTACATATGCACAGTTTCCAATATCCTTTGCAAATATCTTCAGTGGAATGGTCTTGGGGTCGTCCTTCTCTTTTCCCTCAGTTATCCGACTGAGCGTGCAGGAAAAACAAAGGGAGAAGGTCAGCGATGAGATAAAAAGATCATTTGAATATAAAATATTATATAACAGTAGCAAACCTAACTGTGCTCATTATGGTGGATCAGATCGTATCACTTCTGTCAGGCCACTTGATTCCTATTAATTTGCAATGTGACTTCTCTAATTCACTTTGAGCTGGCTTCTATTTTAATCACCTCTGATCCAGTCAAATCTAATCTTTTAGGTCCTGTGAGGGGAATTTGATTTGCAAGACAAACTTTGAGCTTAAGAAGATAAAAAAAAAAAAAACAAGAAACAAATCAAATTGCAAACAAAGCATGAAAAGGGCATTTACCTTTTGATGAGCGCCAACCATTTGTCCTTGTGCTCTTCAGAACTGAAGAGGGGTAAACAGAGTGATGACACATAATCAGAGGAAATCGTGTTAAAGGCAGTGGTGTGTTTTTGCTCTGTTATGTAACAGGCGCTGGGTTCAAACCGCAGACTTCACCCCAAGCTATGACTGGATTCTTTCTGATGGAAATTGTAATTTCGCAGGTGCAAATATGCAGCTCAACGTATAGAAATGTGTTTACACGTGTGTTGCATGTTTGTGCCTGTTGTGCATGTGTGGTTATCCACCCCAGTCGTACTGTGGGTGGGTACCGTGGCTTCATGACTGACTTAAAGTTTTATGGATTTTGTGGTTGCTTGTTCAGTTTTTAGTTCCTCTCTGTGATGTACGTCTGAACCTCAGAACACAGTGTACTCTTTCACAAGTACAGTCAATGACTAAAGGAGATATTTTAGAAATATATTTAGCGTGCTTCAGATGAATCGCTGTCAGGCAATACATGCAGATGCACGTACTCAAGTTATGTAAGAGGAAATTAAATTACATTTTGCTTGTGTTTGATTAAATTAAGATAATCTAGGCTCATTTTCCACGCATCCCTCTTCTTCAGTGTGAGTGTGTGTGTACCTGAAGGTGGCCACACAGTTGCAGGTGGGCCAGCCCATGACAAAGCTCCTCTCTGGGTTGGTGCTGCCTTCACACACCTCGTCCATACAGTTGGCCATCCACATCTCACACACTCGGACTTGAGCCTTCACTTTAAAATGAGTAGGAGACCTGAGAACAATAAAACAGTGTTTCACTGACTTTATCCCTTCTATGTAATAATATCAAAATAAAATAATTGTAATCATAAGCTTATTTAATCATTTATCATTAAATTATTTACAATCTATTACGAAAATAAAACAGAAAATCACACATGAGGAGCTGAAATTAGCAAATATAGAATAGAAAGTAGAAAAGATATTCAAAAAAATGGGTTCAAGAAATATAAAAGAAGAATTAAATGTATAAGAGGAACTAAAAAAAAAAAGTGAAGGTCTTCTATTAAGGAGCTCCACATGGAAGCTACTTGGATCCCCTTCAGTTTGAACCAGATTTACTTTTCGTTTTTTTTTTTTTTTATCAAATAACACATTTCCATAAACCTCTGACATGTGGCAGTCTTTTTTAAAACACTTAATATAGAAGTGACATATTAAAAGTTTGGGCTATTTTCAGAGGTTAAACACAGGCACAAGTGTATTTATACACCACTACATCTGTGATTACAGATTAGAGAGCGCCAAGTGCACACATGTGGAATACACACGTTCTCTCCCTGCTATTACATGGATGTATTACACACACACACACACACACACACACATACAAATTACCCCCACCCCTCTTTTTTTTTTACCCCCACATGCCAACACACATTCCTCTAACTCAACTCTCAGTTCAGCCACAATGTAATAAAGCCAATTATAGCGTATACTTTCAGTGCTGGAGGGGTCAGCCCCGCCCACTGGCACATGACTAGCAGGACAGACCACAGAGGTCCTGCTGTGTCTGTACTGGGGGGTGTGTCATGTACAGTAAATACATAAAAACACAGAGGAGAAGTCTGTTTCCGTCTTTACATGGGCTTGTGTGTGTACATTAGTGTATGTGTGTGTGTTTGTGGACTTCAAAAACATCAGTGTGCTCCTTAAGTTTCTATTTTTGAGTGTGTGTGTGTGCGTGTATGTGTGGTGCAGTTTGTGGGTGGGGAGCCTCATACTGTAGGCCCAAGCCAGGCCAGTGTGTCTTTGATCTGAGCCAGGCTTCATATGGATTTAATTGGCTGGGAAATAATTACATACTGGGGCAAAATGAGGGAGAGCGAAGTGAAAGAAGTCGGGCAGTTGGAGAAAGAGCTCGGAGGGAAAGACGCAGCTCCATCGTCCACAGATTATTGTTTGCTATCAGAGTTAGAGGAACAAATAAGAGCAGATGAAATGTTGCTTTTGGTTTCACTCTATTTTTTCCTGTTTATGTCTCCTGGTTTCATTTTCCATCTCAGTCATGCAGCCACATAAACATTCACTCATTTATTCTCTCTGTCATTTCACAAAACACAGAGGGGAACTTACTTGGCTTTGGCAACGAGCAGTGTATCCGTGAAGAGGAAGAGGTGTCTCTCCTGCGTCTGCAGGCCTGTCTTTAGCTGGGCTTGGGCATGACCCAAGAACAAGCGGCCTGGACATTCGGACAGGAAGGCCTGGACCAGGGGACACGACTCTGGGCTGACCGGCGTCAGGCAGCTTTCCCTGGGGAACAGAGCAGAGACACAGGATCAAAAAAAAGCATTGATCCCCAAAGGAGAAATTTGTGGTTTGGCTGAGTTTTACATATTTGCCTCTGAACAACAGGTTCTGAGTCCCATCATTGTCTGTGGTCAGGCTGAACTTCTCTTCTCCTCCCTCAACAACAACAGCGAAACTATCACTGAGCAGAACAGCCCTGTAAATGCTAAATCGCTCTTTTCAAGCCTATTAAAAGATTCAACCTGGCAGAGCCCAGCTCCTCGGACCTCTGAGCCGCCGCCCAACAAGTACATGTTAAATAAATGTGTTTATTGAGGTTTCCAAATATTTCAGGAATTACATTAAAACAAATAACAAACAACAGAAAACAAGTGGTAGATTCTCAGCAAGGCTTGTTCCAATGTACTGCTAGGACAGGGCACGACAGTGAGGTCATACTCAAGGTCTACGGCATGTCTCCGAAAACAAATAGAGATAAAAATACACAACTTAATGTCACATGACATCATATGATCAAGGCCAGAAGGCTGGTATGACTTTCTCCTCTTCTAGAAATGATAGAAAATTTCTCATTATCTTATCAAAAGAAGATTTTTTTTTTTTTTTTAAATCATGAATGTGAGGTTTTTCAGTGTAAAAAGCCAAACTTATAAACTTTGTATTGAAACAGATCTCCAGGATTTGGCTGCTTTGTTTTTTTTCCTGGGATCAACTCTATTCATCTAATACATGTTTGATGAAAACCACAAATCTTCTGGAGTAAAATACAACCAATACAATCAAACACGTAGTGGCTCATCAGCTCAACCTGAAGAACCTGGAACAAGACACACAGCTAAACACACACTCGATGTGAGGAGAGTTATACTCTCCCTTAATCCGCTGAATTAGCTCTGGAGGATTTTCCAAAGAATAACAATATCTCTGCAAACATGTAACTGAAACACACATGTTGTTGTGATCCAAACTTGGAAGCTGCTGTGAACGGATCAGTGTCCAAACAGCTTGTAGAGCCTCATTAAAGCCCAACGGTGGAATATTTACCTCATTGTTTACTACATTTTCTTTACCGATTCCTCTCAGTTGCAACCGATCACATAATCGGGCGCTGTCAGTAAAATAAATATTAGACTTTTGGACCCGCAGCGCACTCGTTTGGCTACAAGTCATGTATTATATTGCATAAGCTGGTGGGAGAAATCTGTTTGACATTATTTGGAGCCACACAAAGATGGCTCTATAAACTCAAGCAGCGAGAAGTGAACAGGCCGGAGAGAGGCCGCTGCCAGCTTCTATGGGACTTGTACTGTTAAGTATGAGGTAAAGAGGGACTGCCTGCCATCTCATTTTGCAGCTATCCGTTCATCCAGAAACCCCCGGCCTTTTCTTCCTTCAATAAATCACTTGGTAACTGCTCCTCTGACAGAAATACTTTGGTTTTAATTACAGATTTCTATTTTGGATCTGTGCTCCTGCTGTCAATATGTGCCACTGACGGACAGATGTAAACAGAGGGGAATTTTTGGAGGAAGAGGAAATCATTTGAGGGCTCCATCCTTTCCTGTTTACCCTGCATCACTAGATAACAGACCTATATCTGCCCTTTACACACACACACTTATGCACATTTTCTATCTCTGTCTCTGCCCCTGTGTCTCTTTCATGTACACAAACATGCACACACACTCACTCTGCCCTCTCACGCATGCACACACCCTCTTCTTCACATACTTTCTACCTCTTCTTACAAATGCACATCCTTGAGCACACACACACACACACACACACACACTCATTTGTGTTGGTAAGCCCCTTCAACAAAGTGCCAAGAAGTAGTCCAAGTCTTACAGGGAGGACAGAGAAGCTTTAATTCTCTCATACACCAGAATCCTTCCAGCTACATTGCGTAAGTGATCGGTTACGTAATTAATTAACGAAGAACAGACGACGTCGCTGGAGTGCTTCCCTTTCTTGTCTCTCTTTGTGCGCCCTCCAAAAATAAATCCAAAGGCGGCTGAGTGAATTCAATTAAAGGCCATGAATGTGGCCAATTAAGCATTGAGGCGTGGTGGGGCACGAAGAGAAACATTAACACACACACAAAAAAAAAATGGTGCTTTTCTTTCAGTGTTTTACTTTTTCTTTTACTTACGGTATCAAACACACGTCAACGTGCTGCTTTCACAGTTACAGCGCTGACAGTTGAAAAACAATCAGCTATTGTTCCTGGAAATCTTTTCCATGTGTGACTCTGTGAAATCATTTCACCCCCATTTGAAAGTGTTTACATAACTCGTGCTCCACTCCTCCTCTCTAAATCAAGAAAGACGCTGCGACACGTAAATCCTCATCGTTGGTGTCGACTCCTCGCAGCTCCACGTCATCCTGTGCTGCGTCCGTGTTTCATTTCTTCTTCGTTTCTTTGAATAACGTTCAGAATGAGTCTTCTCCGTCCTTAAGATGGGAGTCACCCAGCTTTGATGTCCAGGGGTATAGCACCACTGCGGGGGGCGGGGGTTTAGCTTGATTAAGTTGCACTGGGGCTTCAGTTCAATTCCCATTGAGCTTATCTACTACACACATCCTCGTCTGTTCTTATTGTCACCTCAGGCCCGGGAAATGGTCCTGTCAGAACAGCCCACACACACACACACACACACACTTATACATATGTACAGACCTTCCTGTAAAGCCCCTTTCACATCTCGTTGCCCCCAAAAAAGACAACATCTTCCGTATTCACCACACATCCCTCCCTCCTGAATGTGAGATTGACAGCTGAGCCGTCCGTCCTTTGAATCTGATGGATGAGCAGTTAATGGCTCCATTGTGCGTCATGTGATGTTGATAAATTGAGCGCTCGGCCCGCCCGCGCATACACGACCACCTTTGTCGCAGCACGGCTCTGTGCGGCGAACTGTTGACTTTTTTTGGAGGGGTGGGGGGCACAATAAGGGGCCGACGTACAAAGGAGCTCACGACACGGCATACTAATGTCCCGATGTCCCCGAGTGAATATTAAAGCAGCGCCGGGCGAGACGTGACGATAAAGGTTGATGTATCTCATCAGCACAAAACACAACAGCTACAACTTTATTAAGCCACTGTGATTGATATGACACAACATCTGCCCAGGAGAGTCATAACATAGACAGTATGAGAGTTAATTTGATTCACTCACGACTGGGATTCAGAAAACAAGTGAAGTCTTTCAACAGGTGTGAGTGTTATAGAGCCCGAGGACAACAGCTGGACAAACAGCTGTAACTTCTCTCCTCCATCGCTCATCCAACAGTGTTTCTGTTTCTCTCACTTTCAATATGAGATTCAGTTTCATGTAAAAAAAACAAAACAAAAACAAGGGGGTCGTTGTTCGCTGCATTTGTTTTTCAAAGTGTTTAACCTGAGCCCATTATATAAGTTAGATGGTTTCGGATCATCATGTCCAGAAGTGGCACAGAGGGAAGACATGGAGTCAAAGCATCTCTATATTTGACATCTTTAATCTCTCCCCATCATCATCACCGCAAAATATCTGTCCCTGCGCAACAGCGTGATGTCACCTCAGCTGTCAAATGGTCGACCCCGACTGAGCAGACGGACTCTCTCAGGGCAGCCATGACACACACTTATGTAACTCTGTCCATCTGTTCAGCTTTATTAATATCCCTGCAAGTGGCCTTGTGTGTGTGTGTGTGTGTGTGTGTGTGTTTCTAAATCATCTGTATAATGATTTTTTAAAGCAAATCTGTCCAGCCTGGCATCACCAGGCCAAACAGCATTTGATTTACTGAACATGCACGTGCATCAATAGGAATCTGTGGAAAAGAAAGTCTGTGTGTGTGTGTGTGTGTGTGTGTGTGCGTGTGTTCTGGTCTACTGGTGTGTCAGCCATTGAACTTGTTGGTGTGTGTGTGTGCGTGTGTTTCAGCTTTACAATGATTGTATCATCAGTGGTTTGACCTCCTTCTCCCAGACAAAGGCCATCCAGACGAGTAGCAACTGACAGCTCAGTGTGTGTGCGTGTGTGTGAGAGAGAGAGAGAGAGACAGATAGGGAGTGTGTCTGTTAACATGCAGATTAAAGAAGATGTCATTTTGCATACCAGTCTGCACCATCTCCCAAATCCACAGTGGCGGCTTTTGTTCATCGCTGCAACAAGCGTGCAGTGAAATGAGGATAAAGATGTGGGTGATATTTATAAAATTACACTTCAGCTGCACTTTAACTAAATATCTTAAAGAAACAATGAATGAACTGCATCAACTCTTCAGACATAACACATAATATGCCTTGGATTCATTGTTTTAGATGCTGTTGTTCTATTATTTTGAGGTTTTATTATTATTTATGGTTAAAACTGCGGCCATGTCTGAGTTGTATCGTATGGTTGGTTGGTTGTGGAAGCAGCTGTGGAAACCTGAAGAGAAACCTGGAAGCTGCAGAGCTGCGTAGTGACTTTCTGAGGGTTTTACATCGCAAGTGATGCCTTTCCCATTACACACGTCATTTGATCCACTGTAAATATCTTAATGCTGCAGCTTCGAGCAGATACATGAATGAATGAATGGCACATTTTTACAAATCAGATTTACTGCTTTCTGTCCTTTTCACCTTGTGTCTCTTTACTGTTTCCACTTGACTCAACCCTGAACTGACTTCAGCAGCTCCAGATCACTTCCACAGGCAAAGCTATAATGTCATCGCTCGCTGCTCGCCATATAACCAGAGGAAATACATACACATGTACGGCGGATGAGGTCAGAGTACTGAAACTCTTCCCCTTTTTTTTCAGCCAGTAAAGCAGAAGTGGCCAGCAGCTATCAACCATGATATCCTTTGCAGAGCTCATTATTAAAACCAGGAAATGTCTTTTGCATGATGTGTGAGTGTGTGTGTGTGTGTGTGTGTTCATGTATTTGTCATTTTGTGGGCCAACTGTCCTCAAACACTCAGAGAAAAAAGTAATAATCAGAAAGCACCCCAAACGTAGACGACACCTTCTCTCCATTTTCCCAAAGCTTAGTGCAAATGAAGGCTCGAGTTGCAGGTGGAGATTTGAACTGGAGTTAAATAAATATAGAAACATCCTGACAAGTGTATTAATACAAACGTGTGTGTGTGTGTGTGTGTGTGTGTGTGTGTGTGTCTGGTAGGGTGCAAGAAAAATGGACTGCGAGGCTGTTAAAGTGTGTGTACACTGAGTGGATTAAACATCTGTAGGTGTTTCTGTCGGGTGGCTTTTGGATTTGCGTCTATATACGTGTGTGTGTGTGTGTGTGTGTGTGTGTGTGTGTCTCTTTGTGGTGCCACAGTGGCTGAGGGTGAGTAAGAGCATGAGCTCACGGCTGTCAGCCAATCATATGTTTTTATACTTTAGGGTACAGTCACCTTCCTCCCTCCAGTATAGATTTCACTGGCGGGGCGGAAGGGGACCTGAACTCCGGCTTGAACCCTTTAATACCCTGAGCTGTGAGAGATGAGGTTATACTTCTGGATGAGGTGCAGCAGTGTGGGTACGTATGCATGTATGTGTATGTGTGTGTGTGTGTGTGCGTGCGTGGTGGAGGTGATGTACATGGCTGAAGGCCAGAGAGCCTTTCAGTGCCTCCAGGCCTGATGGGAAAGGCAGGACAGGCAGAACAATAGATCGAGTCACCTCCAATATAAAAGCTGTGAAATCAGTTATATGTTTGTTATTATTCCAGCTGATGCTTTTACCTCATCTAGGACCGAACACAAACGGCATGGCACCCATGGCAACAGGTGCTTGAAAAAAATTTTATTGCACATGAACTCAAACATGACGATAAAATCCTTTGTCTTTTGCTTTGAGACTTGGTTACAGTTTAACATGGTGGACCACCACTGCACACACCTGATAAAGCTAAACACTGCAAACTGATGACGTCTCACTGTAGGTGGCTGCTCTGCTTTACCTTCGTAACACAAGGGCAGTGATGCATATGCACTTTTTCTCCATTATGTATCTGAACAAATTGATTTTACTGTTGATTTGCTTTCATCATCATCATCATCATCATTATTATTATTTTACTGTAGTTCAAGTGAAAAATGTAACGTGGCTTTGTGTCCGTCTGAGTTTCACTCTGAGCAAAGTGACTCCACACAGAGTCACTGATTTAACAGTGTGACACTTTTTCAAGAAGCTTCATGGTGATTGTAGAAAATAAAAGTCGCGGAGCTGCTCAGTTGGAGCGAGACGGGCCCACAGAGCAGCATGCAGTTACTGTGCTTCCCTTCTAATCACACCTGAGCCAGTGTGATGTGTTTGGATAAAGAGCTCAGTGCTGATGCAGTAATGAGTGAGTCGCTGCCAAGTGTTGTTGGCAGAGCTGATGGATCCATTAAAACTGTATTAATAGCTCTTTAGGGGGGTTAGAGTTTTTATACACAAGTTACCAAATCACTGAAAGGGTCTGAAAAGCTTTTACAAGAAAAAATGTATTGTTTTAGAGAAACAGAGAAAACCCAGTGACTACAACAATCACCTCCCGAAAGATATGGAGATAAACCACAGTTCCTGTTGAGTAACACTCCCTAATGATCACTGCCCTGACCTCTGACCTTTACCTACTGTGAGTCACCTGACCACTGTGACTTCACATCTCTCCTCGTGGTAGCTATATACCCCCCGCACACACACACACACACACACACATCCGCACATTAATGAACACCTCACATGAGAGGTGTTGACCCCTGATGGCCCCCACTGGAACCATACACCTCCTGTTGAGAGGTCAAAGGTTAAGGGTGACAGCTGAGAGTGTCAAGCCCTGGCTCCATAGCTCCTGAGTCTTGTAAGACACACACACACACACACACACACACACAGGTCAGTCAGACTTGGACAGACTAAGCGACTCTGTCAGTCAGCCTCTATTTGTCTTTCACTCAATAGCTTCCCTGTCTCTCCTGCTCTCTGAACAGAATATGTGAGTTGTCTTAACTTTCTCCTGAACACACACACACACGGCCCTAAGAGCGCTGCTGACCCATTTAACAGAGTGGAGAGTTCCCCTCAGCACTGGTCCCTAAATGGTCCAGTTTCAACAGCTCGGCCTGATCTCCCCCTGCAAACCTCCACACATCAAGAAAAGTGTCAAACAGTTGCACAACAGCGACTCTGAACCACATAACAACCTGGTTTTAAAGCCTAAAACCTTCATTTATCTCCATTTTTCTCTCTCTCTCTCTCTGACAACATGGAAAGTTCATGAAAAGTTTTTTTATTCCTCTGACTTTCCCATAAACGTCCCTACCTCAAAGAGCTGACCACAGTATATAAAAAGACAAAGTTTCTAGTAAATAAACGCTCTCCCCCAGGGGTTTGTAATGGCTTGTTTCCGACCCTGTTAAAGGAAGAGGAAAGGATTTGTGTGATCGTGGGCAATGGTGATGAAAATGCTGATGGCTGCGGTGGTAGCAGGCATCCGACCCCCCACTGAGCCGTGAATGAATCAGGAAGGCCACCGTCTAAGTTCTGATGTGTGACACGGTTTTAAAACAACATGGGAGGAGAACCTCTCTCTCCTCATCCAGATTTTAACCTGTAGCCGCCCGGACTCACTTTCTAATCTCTTCCTTATCGCCTCCTTTAAGCTAAGTATGCAGTAAAACCAGAGCGGCGGGTGGAGGCTCTCGTTCAACTGCCACCGTCTCCGGAGAGGAGTCGCTGCTCCATTGAGAAACTACAGGCCAAAGATGATGTCACCGCCACAGCAGCTCCTTATTATTGGAGCAGATCCTCTGTGTGTGTGTGTGTGTGTGTGTGTGTGTGTGAGCTCATACCTGGATGTGCTTCTCGACCTGGTAAGTGCTTTGCTGATGACCAGTGAGGGAGCTGATTGCCGTCTTTGGGCCAAGGTCTTCATCTTCTATGGGTGGAGAAGGGGGAGAGAAAGACAGGTGGAGAGAAAAGAGAGAGGTAAAGGAAGAGGGAGGGAGGGTTGGGGGGGTAGAGGGAGAGATAGAGGGAGATAGAAGGAAAGAGACAGGCAGAGAAAGTGAGAGGGGGGAGATAGGGAGCAGGAGAGAGTGGTAGAGAAAGAGAGGATAGAGGTAAAGGGAGTGGGGGAGAAGTAGAGAAAGAGGGAGAAGAAAGAAAGAAAGAAAGAGTGGTAGAGGGAGAGAGAGGGAGACAGAAGAGAGGTAGAGAAAGAGCAGCAGAATGGAGGGATAGAAAGAAGTGAAGACGAGAGAGAGAGAGAGAAAAGAGGTAGAAAGAGAGAGGGAGAGAGGGAGGGAGGAGGGAGGGAGAGGGAGAAAATGGGTTAATGCAAGTGCTGACTGAAGGTGAAGTTGTTCACCATTTGGCATCCCATAATAAACACAGACAGAGAGCACACAGGCAACACTGACTGAAACTTTAAGGAAACACAGGCAGACAGGGAAATAAACCAAGCCCTAGTGTGTGTGTGTGTGTGTGTGTGTGTGTGTGTGTGTGTGTGTGTGTGTGTGTGTGTGTGTGTGTGTTGCAATAAAAGGAGAAGTGACAGCAACAAAGAGGGAGAAGAGGAAGTGAGGCTAAATGGTTAAAGATGGAGGACAGACAGAAGAAGTCAGTGTGTCGTTGCACAACGTTCACCATCATCATCATCATCATCATCATCCTCATCATCATCATCATCATCATCATCCTCTTCCCTTCTCACTGCGACAGGATCAATCGATGGATCCCTCACACAACTATGGCAGGAATCTCTGCTGCTGCCGCAATCTATTTACAACACACCGAAACCATGTGAGTCATAAACATGCCCCCCCCCCCCCCCCCCCCCCCCCCCCCCCCCCCGTCCTGAGCAGAAACTACTTTCGTTCAATCTGGAAACAGTTTGAAAAAGAAAATTCAAACGTGGCGACAGAAATTAAATGAGACTTCGCCTCCCGTGCACATTTTTTGCAGTGACTCATGACTGAGGGAAGAATCTGGCAGCGTCACAACGAGCGACGACGACGAAATATGCAACACGACGAGAATCAGCACGACGAGACACACGAGTGTTTGGGACCACATGTGTGCAAATGAACGAATAAACAAACATGACCACATGCATGTAAGGATCATTCAGAGGGGGAAAACATGGCGGAGGTTGGAGTTTGTTTCTCATCGTAGGTGAAAGAAAGCGTTTGAGCTGAGCGTGCAGAGTCAGCATCGCTCCACACGGTCACGGGCTTTTGTTTGTGGGACACTTCTGGCTTGAAAGCAACAGTAACATTCATACTTTGCTCTGCCTGCAGGTGCACTGAGATTGACAGGACTCATAAAGCACTGATATGAAAACACTCCTCATGGCGTGTTCACACACACACACACACACACACAAAAAAAGGAAAAACTGAGCCCTGATGTGTCAAATTAATGGTGAGTGTGTGCAGAGGCCAAAGAGGAAGCCTGCACTGAGGGCACCGACTTATGAAAACACCAGTGTTATCGCTGCAGATAGCTGCAACACAAACACTGGTAGACCACATAACACAGCACATACATGCCACGCATGTACCTGTCATGCATGTCAAGGGAAGCTCGAGATGAACCCTCAACATTTTGACAACAAACATCTCAAGAATAACAACTCGTGAGTGAAAAAAGGGGGGTTGGGGCATGTGGAAAATGAGTATTTTGTCAGTCAGTGGTGATAAAGTGGAGCTGCGGGGCTGACAGCTCGTTTCTCACAACTTCCCAAAGCTGAGCCTGGTGGTGCAGCAGCAGCAGCAGCAGCTCACCAGAGACAAAGACGGAGGCGTCTATACGGAAACATTTGTGATTTCACAGGACCAAGATTCACTGATAGCAGAGCACAGGGAGGTGGAGGAAGAACAACCTGCAAAAACATGAAGTGGTCCAACACTGATTAAAAAAAAAAGAAAAAAAAGGGATGTGCTGGGTGAAGAAACTGGACAACAACACAACAACAGCCCTTGGAGCTGCAGTCACTGTAAACCACCACCACCATGCATTGGTTCTGTGGTTCTGCAGCCCAGTTCACACAATGGATAAATCTGGGTTAGTTAGTGAGTTAGTCACCTACTCTGCAGACAACAAGGCACATATCAAAGCACAAAGGGCCGAGTCTGTGATCAGACAAGATTCAGACTGAGTGATGGTTTCAAACATGGACTTCTTTTTATTTTTCACTCTTTCATCATTTATTTGCTTATTTTTGCAACAAATCAGCATTTTTTTTCTACTGCTCACATCCTGCAGTTCCACCTTTTGAACACGCGCTGGAGGGGGGCGCTGTTCACTACAAGTTCACTGAGGAATCACCTCAAGTCGATCGCTGCCAATCCTGCTCAATGATCACACACTAGAGGCAGAAAACTGAAGAGGTAACTGAAGCCTGGTTTACAGCAAAGTCATAAAACCAATCCGATGTGAAATAAGAAGAGTTTTAATGTTTTGTTTGATGTCGTAATGGAGAGGAAGCCAGAGAGGAGCAGAGCTGCAGGAGTCACTGACAAATCATCATTATCAGCACATTATCCATGGTCTGCTGTTTGTTTTCTCTTTTTCCCTCCTCGGCTCAGTCTCATCATTCAGGATAACAAAACAAACAGAGAGCATTAAACAGCAGCTCCTCAATGTGGACTCAGTTAAAAACCCACGTTGTTTGGATCAGAAACGTCCCCATGCTGGAGGCTTTAGTGGGAAACCCAGAGGAGAATTCATCAAATAAATGAAACGTGGTGAACGATCATTAAAAGTCCAGCAAAGCAAACCTACAGCCAGTGTTTACACCAGACTTTCAATTAAAAACGCACGACACCATGGAGGCTCTGCTAATCACGACCCGGTCCAAAAACTGAGCCACTGCAGATCTGAGGAAACACTAACCACAGTAATGATGGAAATAATGTCAAATCTGATCTGCTCTAACTCACTCCTCATGTGGGGACATAATGAAATCCGTGAAATCTCAGTTTCACATCACAGAAGACTGTCATTTTCCAAACACTAACTCATCCTAAAATGAACGCAAAGGTTGATCCAGAGCTCAGGGTCAGACCTCCATCAGCCCCGGAGGTCCCACCGAGCAGCGCCGCTGTTACCTTTTTGTTGTCGGTGAGCGCCTTGCTCTCTCCGGTCAGAGAGTCGGACCTGTTCTGTCCCATGGTCCCCTGCTGCGGTGACATGGTTTCCATCAAGGCTGTACAGATCCACGGGGCCGAGCGCACCGACGGTATATTCCCATGATACGAGAGAGTTAAGTCCAAAGTTTATCCGGCGGAGAGCAGAGCGCGAGTCCGGGGTGAATCCATGATGGAGAGGCGCTGATGCGGGGGCAGAGGAGGAGGATGACAGACCCGGGCTCGCTCAACTTCACTCTGTGCGTCTCTGTGCGGGCGCTGTTTGGTCTGAGCGCCGCCGCTGCGGTCCGCCCCATCTCCCTCTAATGTTGTCAAAGCAGCGGCAGTGGAACGGGACGCTTCCGGTCGCACCTTTCACAATAAAACCGCGACTGCTCACACGTGAAGCGAGGAAATGAACGCAGAGTTGCTGTCAAATGATGCAGCGCCAGGTAACACTCATAGACCACAGCTCGGGTGAGTTGTTTTGATGACTGCTAGTTCAGTGTGTGATCAGACCTTACATGCAAAATGGATGTCATTGTGCATCTGGCTAGTGTTAGAATGGGTGTCGGTGCCTGGTTGCATTATAGTTAGTTTAATCAGCCAATAAGTTTGAATTTAAAAGGTTTTCATCATGGAAAAATAACAACAATGGAATTAGCAATTGAATTAGCACTGTTTTTGTATGACAACAAAATAGATTAATCGAGGATTTACATGTTGAAACCTCTTTTATTTTGAAGTCAGAGCTGACTCCGGGTCACATCCTGTCTGCATGTCCTGCTGCAGCTCATGTACAGTATATGAAAGCATGCTTTGATTGAACTCTAGGGCTTGCTTGTGTGTACCTTACAAGTGTGATCACATGTTTTCCACGTCTGGCAGTCAGTGCCACAGAGACGCCGACTGTTCTTGTACGACTACGACAGGAGAGTGGTTTCGCCGAGCGTCCGGCCCAGGTGTAAGAATGTGCTCCCAGGGCCAAGAATAACATGACTGATGAGGAGGAATGTCCACAGCATGACACATTTGACACGTTTGCCTCATAGCTCCGGCGGCACTGTACCTCACTGTAGGATAACTGTTTACTTTCAAAAGCCTGAAGGCGACTGGAGAGCGCACACCTCCAGAGAGACTGAGGCGATGTTGTTGGTCGGTTTGTTTTTTTTTTTTTTACGGGTTGGGATAAATCTCCATGTCTGTTGGATACAACCTAAACATGGTGGAGAGATCTGTAAGAGGCAAACCTTTAAAAACAAGCAGCTCCTTGGAAACCGGTTCGTTCATTTTGGTCACTTCCTTTCAAAAGAAAACCAAAAATAGAGCAAAACCTGAAGCTGCTGAAGTATCTGAGAGGCTGTTTCCACCTGACAGGATTGTTTTCCATTTGTAGTGTAACACACACACACACACACACACACTCTGTTTCTCTCCACAAACACACAGGTATGCAACAATTGTTCCATCTTATCTGTGCCCCTGAAAAGTGGCATGCATGCGATGATAAGAACATTGATAGTGCCCGGCCATCCCCTTTGATCATGTCACCAGCTGCATGAAATAACAGCCGGGGTAAAAGCTGCTGGCTTCGGTCTGGAGAACAGCTCCGGCTCTTGATGAGCAGAAAGCTGCATTCCTCCTCTCCGCACCTAAATCATCCTTTCATCAAGGGTCCGGTGTGGCCAAGTCATATTTGTTCTCCAAACTTAAATTGCCTTTCGCATGATGCACTACTTTTAGGGGTTAAATGACTGCTTTTGTTTCCTGCTTTCTTCTCTCAGGAGTCTGTGAGGATCCAAGGCAAAAAGTTTTTTAAAAAAAAAAGCAGGTCTAAATTGAGGGTGTGTCAGAAATGTGGTTGGAAACGTCGCTGGTTTGACCACGACTGCCACTGCCACTGCACTGTTTTGTTTCTTCCTCCTCAGTGTTCCACTGTGTCACTGGAAGACGCCGCGTTACGACACATAAAAAATGTCTCGGAGCGGGGACTAGCCCTTCTTTTTTCCAGTATCCATGGCAAACGCATCACATTTTCTCTGTGATAAGTTAAAAACACACTTTTTTTTTTCTTCATTCAGCCCAAATCTTCATAACTGGGTCACACTTCAACACACACACCTCGATGTCAGACAGCAGCCAAACACTCCAAGATTCCCCTCATGCCTCCGCTGAGCCCGGCCGACTGTGGCTTCAGGTCGGGGGGTGGGGGGGTGGGGGGGCGGGGGGGACTGGAAGCCTAATCTGCACTAGTGATTCTCCCTCCTGTGAATGAGAGACACGGAATCAATATGTGTCCTTGTGAATATCATCTGACATTTCCTTTGAAGTGTGGCTGAAAGGGAATGTCTCCGTCACGCCCGGGGGGTCAGGCTATTGAAAACCTGAAGCTGATGGGGGGGACGGGGGGGGGGGACGGAGAGTATTGACTTGGACGGAAAACAGTCGATTCCAGAGAGACAAAATGAGCTGGAGAGAGTCCAGCGCTCTGACGGGAGCTGCTTCATTCTTGTCCACACAGGGTCCGAGTGTTGGGGCTGCACTCTGCACTGTAAATACATGCACGGATGCACCCCCCCCCACACACACACACACACACACACACAATATATATACAGAGCTGGATATCTATTTAAAGAGCAGTCTGCCCCTTTCCCTCTCCACCTCCTTTGAAAACAAATACACATGCTCACGTACAGGCCGAGGCGAGGAGAGGCCACAAGGACGCGATGAGCTGCTGTAGAGGTTCTAGGAAAGACGGATGGACAGATGACAGAGATGCTTCGACCAGACAGGGAGGTGCTGTGACCCAAAACGGCATCCACCACCACCACCACCACCACCACGGCTGCTGCTGCTGCTGCTACTTTAAGAAGCCAGACTTCCATGTTGCCTGCTAAAAATAAAGAAAGACCCAATGTTTCCCCTTTTTTTCCCCCCTGAACTGTATCATGCAGAGGTTTCTGGGCGACAAATGTTTGAGGTATGCCTGTAAAAATTCTGGAAAAAATGACATCTGGGTGGGAAATAATCTTTTGGCAGTTCTTCTGACCCGACCGACCGGCTGCTGCGTAGTTTCTGGAATACACAACTTTAAAAGCTCTGTAAGTGCACATCATGTGACTGTGACTCTGCTCTGCACAAAGCTGGTTCACTGTTCAGTGTATAATGCTGCGTTAATGATGAGCCCTCTCAAAAAGAGAAGTGAAGACATATTTCCACTATTCACAGTCATCTGTTTACTCCTCAGGGATTTACGATCTGGACTTTAAAGGCTCCGACACAAACATCAGGGTTAGTTACAGAGGACGAGGAGGCGGAAATTTCAGCATGGCTCTCCCCTCCACCGTCAGCGTGTCTCTGTCTCTTTCACTTTGTCTAAACACTGCGGCTCGGAGAGGCCGAGGCAGAGGCAGATCGGCCCGGCGGAGACGAGCGCAGGAGACAGACGGAGGCGAGCGTGGGTGAACCAGACTGAGACAAAGGCCTGTGGTGAGAGGGAGTGACTCAGGTGGAGACTGGGACGGAGGGAGGACGTCTTAAAAAACATCGTGCTGGAAGATGGAAATTGCGGGTTAGCTGGAAGGACGTCTCCCTCGGACAGCCCTGGCACATGTGCTGTGATGTTGTCAGAGCTGGTCTCTAACCATCCAAGCTCTTTGGGCTCTCGTCCCAACCAGGACAATTTAAACTAGATAATGTCCTGAGAGTTGTAAACTGTAAACCAACCTCCCGTTTATTTTCTCTGCTCGGAGCCAAAGTTTCGTTTGGTTTTTCTTTTTGGTAGATTCAGTTTCTAACTTACTAAATTACAACCAGGCCTGGTTAATTACAGTTGTGTGACTTGAAAGCAGCTGGTTTATTGGGCAGTTTATCTAATCTGTCATCCTGTCAGGTCAGAAATTTATTCCCAGTTTCTGTAATTTCCTCTTTAGTTCAGAGGAAAAAACGAGCTGAGTGTGCAACTGTGGTTCCTACAACAACAACAAAAAAAAAAAACTAAGGCCTGACCGATTAATCAATCAGCTGATATGAGCCTCTCTCTGCCACACTGGTACTGGTGAACTAAAGTGAAACTGGTTTTTATGCCCTAAAACTTTGCAGGCAAACTGCAAACTGGGTTCATGTAGAGATCTCTCTCTCTCTCTCTCACACACACACACACACACACACACTGTGGCTGTGGCTGAAACCAACAATGCATACCTGTTTATCTGCATGTATCACTCGAGACGCTTTTAATACCAACGTGGCTTTTCTATACACTGAAGAGGGGCACCAGGAGGTGGGGGGCGGTGGGGCAGTTGGGATTAGGGCTGATGCTATAGAGATTTAGGATTTTGACTCCAGAGTCTGGGGTCAGTGTCTACGTTATTAAGACATGAATCAAATTAAACTATTGGCAAAAACAAAAAAGAAAAAGGTTTGTTCTGTTTTAAGAAAGTGAACATGTCTCGTCTCATTGGTGAAACATGAGAAAACCAAATGATGAGTATTGATGAATGATGTCACTGAACTGCACTGATGAACTCTGAAGGGCCAGTTCACACTAATTACATAAAAGCCTCACTCACCTCCACCAGTGATAGAAAACAAACACTCGCCTGGGTCCAGGCTTCAGACCACAAGAGGTAGGTGGAGTCTGTGTAATGACAATTTAAGTTGCCAACATTTTGTGATACCTCTGTGTCGCCTTAAACTCCGCCCACCTCAGACAGACAGGCAGGAGACCGGTCAGTCAGTCAGTCAGTCAGACAGACAAGGAGACAACTGAGACAGAAGTCAGAGAAACAGACGGTCTGAGCCTGGCTGTTACATCTGCTATCTTCTTGCACACACACACACACACACACACACGGACCCCTCCTCCTCCTATAGCAGACCCTCTAACCCTGCTAATCTGATTAGCACAGTCTCCCTGCAGAGTTAGGGATGCTATTGACACACTGCCATGTGCATACCTGTGATTTGTTGTTGTTTTGGTTGTTGTGGCCGAATTATCCTGACTGCACGTCACTGTGGTTCACACACTGCACCGCACGGGTCAGTGTTCATGCATCTCTGCAAAAACACACACAACACACCAATATAGATACACAACTTTATGTGTATTTCAATTTTTGTTCTAAGATGAAGATGAGATTCACTTTATCATCCCATACAGGGAATTTGGAAGTCCAGTGTTCAATGTAAAGACAGACCAGAGGTCCCCTCTTAAGGTGGTCAGGTATGCATTTGTGTGTCTGTGTGTGTTTGGACAAAATGAGACAAGAGTCATTTGTAGGATGCAGCTCAACAGGTTAAGTGATGTCCTGAGGGCTGATACACACACACGCACGCACACACACAGTTTCAGCCGAGAGGTCACGCTGGTATGAGGAGAACAGGGTTTCTGTGTGAGAGAAGCAGGGGTCCTGTGTGAACACGGGGTCTTGGATCAAGTCGTCCGACAGTGAGAGAGATATTCAGTGACATGTTTAGTTAAATGCTCCAAATAAAGAGACTTTTTTTTTTTTAATTTCTAGGAACCCAAGATAAATATCCACATATACTGTCAACCCCACCCCCCCACCACGGTCACAAATGTCCCTGAGAGCCCCAATGCTCTGTAAAGCAAGCTACTCCAGATATGCAAATGAATGAGATGTCTTACCTGTTGTGTAGGAGGAAATCCCACCAACCCAGTTTCCCTGCAAATCTATGTTAACACTGGATGCATTCATTACCAGCTCCTCAATGCAATGTGCTGGTAATGAAGGGAGATGCATAATCAGGCTCATCTGAGCTGTTTCATAAATCACATCTCCTGGGTCGTCAGCTTGAAACCAACTTAATTACACCTCACACCGACTGTTTCTGCAGCCCTGCGGACCGACTGACCCTCCTGACCCCATCAGCTCAAAGCTGACATGTCCAAACAGAGGTCATCCATCCCAGCTTTTAGATTATACCACGCAGGACCTGGTCACGTTTGACCTCTGTGGATGTTAACAAACTCCCTTGCGGCGATGGTATTCTATAAACAATGCAAAAAAACAACAACAGCATGTGGATGTTTTGTATAAACAGTGCTGCAGTGATCAGGCTGCCACAGACCGCTGCAGGGTTCAAGCCTCACTTCATCAGGCTCTACATCTTTGACTGACAAAATGTTTGCATTCACTGATACATAGTGCAGCTCTGTGTCAGTAATCAGTGGGTCTTCTTTGTGTTGCCAGGGAATTGTTTGTACACATCTTTGGCACCATTTTCTACTATAATTGACTGATGTTTTGAAATTTCTTCATCCAAACAGCAAAACAAACAAACAAAAAAAAAAAGTCTCGTCAGCATCCTGCAGGGACTAAAAAGAAATCTCTCTGGGCAGCGACTATGACAGATCCATTGAAAGGTCATCCTCAAATCATCTCAGCAGCATTCCTTCCCAAAGCAAACATGATCACGTGTGTGTGAGTCTCTCCACTGCAGAGAGCCCAACACACAGATCTGAGCCAAACGAGTCACTGAAAGGACAATGATCTCGATTTTAAACAAGCCGGAGAGTCACAGACAGACAATACAAACAATATTAATCAGTCAACGTTCATCCAGTCAGTCAAACCTGCCCCCTCCCTCCCTCCCCCAGCGCCCCTGCAGCCGAGACAACCGTGTCGCTCCCCAGACAAAGCCATTTTGATATATGCTCATATCCGAACCATGGGCTCAGCCCTGCGAGGGGGCTTTAGACCTCTGACCTCATCAGACCTGGGCAGCAACAGCTCTGACAGCTTGACAAGGTGGAGCAGAGAGAACCAGGCTGTCCACTCAGGATCCCAGTGGAGTGGACCTCTGTGGCCGAGAGCAGCTCATGAGGGAGGCAATACTATGAACTTCTGTGGTGATTCTGTGTCTGATCACTCCCGGTCAGTGTTACAATCAATACAATATGGGAAACAATCATTAGCTGTTTACACAGACCGGCTGTAGCTGATCATCCTGATATACAACCACCATAAACCTGGTGCGTCCCTTAGCCTCTAAGGCAACAAGCAGGCAGCAGGCAGCAGTACAGACTCAGACTTTTCTCTTCTGCTTTGTTGTTTCTTTTATCAAATTCAGGGAATTCTTATTATTATTGCACTGAAACTTCATGCATCTCTGCAGACGTCCTGACGTTTCCCTCCAAGCTCTGAATGATGAGACGTTCAGCAGGGAAATGGTCCATCACGAGCGTTACAGAACATCATGAGAAAAAGCCGCGAGTCGCTTCCAGACTCATCTCTGAGTTTACCCAACAACGACCATGATAACACAATGACGTGTGGCCAAACTGACATTTATTTGATTTGTGCAACAGAGGAATAGTGATTTGAAAGGGATCGTCAAGTCAATAATGTGTTTGAAAGCAACACAAGGCAAAAGAAAGAGAGAGAGAGAGAGAGAGAGAGAGACATTTAGTGATTCATGACAGCCCTTACTCTCTCTCTCTCTCTCTCTGCTGGAGGGGTCAGACAAGCAGCTGGGAAAGAAAAGCTCATCAGGGTGGTTTAGAGGAGTGGATAAGTGTGTTTATGTACACTTCAGTCAGCAGCCTCAGCCATTTACCACTCACTGTGTGTGTGTGGGTGTGTCTGACTGTAAAGTCCATCTACTACCAGCTTTTGTGTGCATTCGTGCGTGGTGTTAGTGTTGTTTGTCGTGTGAGTGCGTCAGTCAGCGCTCAGACTCACAGCGTCTGCCGGGCACTGTGTGTGAGCTACTATCACTTCCAGCCGTCTCTTATCAGCCCTGCAGAGGCTGCCAGTCAAGAGGTCAAAGGCTGAACTCCAGCAGGGGTCAGGCGGATCGTTAGTGGAGGCTGAACTCTCTGGGAAAAATTCTTGCTATAATCATATTCTACAGTTTTTGTTGTTTACTAGAGAGTTTGTTTGGTTTTTTTTCCTCCTGTGTGACTTTGGAAGCTGCAGCAGCAGAATGAGCTTCCTGTGCTGAGTGATGAACATAACAAGCAGCCAGTAATGAAGAGGTCAAAGGTCAGAGCTGGTGAGAGGCCAACGGGAGGACTGTGGACTGAGTGTGAATGTGAAGCAGAGCTCACGAGTGCTGACGTGACGTGTAACAGACAGTCAGGGGAAAGAAAACTTCAATTTTATATGTATATTAAGATTCAGTTCACACGACTGACGCGGCGCAGACGTGTGAATGGAGGCTGCAGAGGAGATCGTGCTGCGAGGTCGAGTGAGCAGCTCAGTAAAGTAGAAATTTGACAGGATTTCGTCAAACTGCTGCTTCACTAACCCGGCATGAACAGGGAAAGCATGGTCTGGATTTTATTAAAAGGCAAGGATGCGTGTGTGTGTGTGTGTGTGTGTGTGTCTTAATGAGACTAGATGGCAAGTCTTGACTACAGAGTGCCAGAAATAAACCAGGATCTGGACTAGAATTACAATGTTGAACTTTTTTTTCCATTTTCTAACCACAATTAACCCGCGCTCATTTAACAACACGCACAAACACACAAAAAACTGTGGATACACCATCAACACACACCGACACAAACCCAATAATCACATACTCACAATCGCAAAAATGTGTCAGTCAAGCACGGAAACACACACATACACACACACTCACACTGAGCTCTCTCCTTCTCTGCTTCCAGGGAACGCCTGTTGCTATTTATAACCGCGGCCGCGGAGCTGCGAGCGCCGTACCTCGTTTCATATTTTCTCCGCTGCACATTCAGTCATGTGCCCTGTCAAAACACAACGGCAGGGAAACGTGCAGCAGCCAAGACCCAACTGTAGATAACAGGACTCCTGGCACGACGCCCTGAAACACAACCATCCTGCTGTGTCAACATCTGCGTGCACGTTTGAATGTGAGCTGGATTCTTCTCTATCATACATCATCCTCCTCCTGGTCCAGGATGTGCTCTCACTCTGACTGTAAGTCGAAGGTTGGAGTCCAGAAATTAGATCCTGGAAGTTACTTTTTTTAAAAACCAGGAATGATAACTGTGGTAAACTGGGATTTTTAGCATGTGTGTGCATCTGTGTGTTCAGGAGCCAAAGATGACAGGGCGTACGGAAACCAAACCGCATTCTCCAAACCATACGAACGCTACTTTAATGAAACAGTACGACTTTGAAAAAAGCAGATGTCAGGATTTTAAAACGGGATTAACTGCAGTTGTTTCCTCTAAGTATCTCTCAAATGACAGCTTCTATATCACGTGTGAGCACCGCACACGGACGCAAGATGTGTAAAATGTGTGTAATCTGCAGGCAGCTTCATTTTGTTCACAGAAAACCACCCAAGCAACGTAAAAAATAATCTTAGTTTTACTTCTCTTTGTAGCAGTGACCTCAGGACTAAAACTGAGCTATGAGCTCCTGTAAAACACACATAAATGTGGAAAATCAAACGAGTCTGTGTGGTTGGCGTTGTGCTCTGTCCCCACCTTAAATAAAGAGTGTGGTTCTTGGTTTCTGTGCAGATGAAATGGCTGAAGGATCTCAAATTTCATCCCAACATGTTATCATGTAATTGAACAGATATTAAAGAATAACAACAAATATGATGATTTACATCTCTGCTTTTTCAAAACTGAGTGATATATGTACATGTCACCTGGACGTCAGAAGTGGAAACGGTGAACATGAGTGAACGGAGGGTTCAGCTGGAGCTGACTGAGCGTCCTCCTCAGGCCAGAGCTGCATTATTTACAACAGGCTGGAGGCGTTTTGCATGTTACTGGCCTGGATGGTGACGTTTTTCTGACTTCCTTTAAAGAAAGTTTGACTCACGTCTTCTCATCTCTCATCTGTTGGACTTGGAATTGCAGATCTGGAAAAAGCATCAAAGCGAAAGAAACAGCAAAAGAAAAGACGCCGAGTCATTTACGAACTAGACATCTCTGCTCGAGTTGTGTTACAGTCTGGTTGAGAGAAGATGGTGACCTTTACAAACCATGACATAGACATGCACCACCGCCCCGTGATTGCATCTTATCTGCCTCGACTGCAAAAGGTGACAGATAATGAAATGTAAGTGTTACTGACCTTGTTGTCTTTACAAGAAGCTTCTGATGACTTCATGAGTTCAACATTTCTCAGAGTATGTTGTGCATCTAAGCAACTATCTGCTTCCTGTGTACACCGGCCCGTTCTATGTGATTGCTCAGGTATGCGTACATTTTTAGGCGTCATAGTCTGGATGGAGATTGGTCACAGACTGCACAGTTCACACATGTGCACGCAGGGTCCATGTGAGGTCAAAAGGCATCACTTTCAGTTTCATCATTACACTCTCAAAGACCTGTCCACTGTGGACACGCTACACGCTACAGAGCTGCATTAGTACACAGAGTGTATAGCACTTGGGATGCAGACTGAGTTCAGTGGGTGGTGTCATTTTCTCTCTCCATTCATCCATGGTATCTCTCACTGCCTGTGCTAACCATCCACAGTTCCTCAGCTTTTGTTTGTCTGAGAAAAAGAGAGAGAGAGAGAGAAAAAAAAAACCTGAGATGTAAAATGCATCACTTCCTTTGAACCGGAGGAATTTTTTCCAGGCAGCGAGTGTTGATGAAAAAGCTGCAGTCACTATTGTGTTATTTCAGTCGGTCATAAAGGGAGCGAATTAGATTATTGTTGTGAAGAAAAGGCTGATTTCCATTTTTACGGCTGTGTTGTTTTTAGCACATATTAAAAGTACAGTCGTTTAATGCAGACTGTACTCCGTCCTTACATCTCATTGTCGATGGTGTGAGACAGCACCGGCCTTTTCAGTGAGTGGCCATCCAAGTGAGGAAGCCCTCTGGTTGCCATAGTAATTATGACAGGAGCAGCGAAGGAAGTCAGGTCCTCGCAGGGAGGAGGTCAGGGTGGACCGGGGGGGGGGGTCGACCACACACCTTCGACACACAGACAGTGACTTCTCATGTCTCCTTTCAGACTGATCATCAGCACTGCGTCTTTTGACCACCGCCACCACCGCCACGCTTGTTCCACATGGGTTCATTAGTGTAACCATGACGACAGAGGTCCTCTTTAACAGTAAACCTGTTTCATTTTTATGATTGGTCACATGCTGCACAGTTGGAACAGAAATAGAAATAAAGTGTAAAGTGTATGGTGCAACTAGAGTGCATGTGTGTGTGTTCATGTAAGTGTGTGTGCGTGTGTGTGTGTGTGTGTGTGAAAGACGGAGCGAGAGAAAGTTCTTTGAAGAGGGTAAATCAGAGGAGACTAATGGACAGTTGTGTTTATTTCTTGGCAGCGGCCCATAAAGGGACAAAAGGACACACACACACACACACACACACACACACACACACACACACACACACACACAGAAACACACACGGCAAATGTAAGCATTCACATAAGTCATTAAAGCCTGTGTTGCCATAGCAGACCTTCAGCTACTGTTGAGAAGTTGTGCCGCTGACTAAGATGACCTGGGCTAAAAATAGCTCTGAAAAAAATGAGCGGCTTGTCGTTCTTTGTTTTCATGGTCTCCCTCTCTCTCTTTCTCTTTGTCTCTCTCTCCTTTCTCACATTTTCTCCCCCTCTTTTGCTCTCTTCAACATGTGGATAACCACAGCCTGATCTTGCACGATCTCCACATGTAAAAAAAAAAAAAAAACAACAAAAAAAAACCTGCTCTGCAAAATGAACCTGTAAAAAGAAATGGATAAAGACGGAGAAACGCATCATTTACATGTCGTTAATCATTCAACTTTGGTCGACTTTGTTTAATTTTGCAAATATCTGGATTTTAAATAATATGCATGCACTGCTTACAGTATAAAAATAGCACAACAGAATAGGTTTTGGTATTTTTGAGATTGTGAGATTAAGATAAGTTGGTGCGAAAAGCACTGTATGTGCAGCTGGTGTTCATTTTCACTGAGAGAAATATGTAGGTTATATTTTTGTTTTAAATGACAATTAAAATGAATAATAACATAAAAAGATTTTTTAAAAAAAACAAGCTACGATAAAAATAAATAAATAAAGAAATGACGTTCTTATAAAGGCTAGCTTTAAAAGAAATGAAACAGAGAGGAGCTCCATATAAAGTTTATGAGTACAGGGAGAAATGGGTCATCCAGAGCAGCGCAGGGGCTGGAGACTGGTTTCAATACAGAAATTGATTTCAAATGTTGAGAGGGGTCAAATTTCCCTCTGGAAGACCACAGCTGATAAAAACCCTGCAGCCGCCCACATGTGGAAAGAGTGGAGTCGGCTAGAGGTGGAGGAGAGTGAAAAAGAGGAGGCATGGTCCACTCATCTTCCCAGGAATCAAACATACATATATTAATCCCGTCCATCCTTTCTGCAGCAACGCTGCAGCAAATCTCTTGCCCAATCAGTGTTCTCTGAAGCTTTCCTGTCAGCAGAACAATTAACCACCAGATTTATCAGCAGCAGCAGGCTGTAACCACCAAACACTGCTCGTATCAGAAACCACTGTTCACAGGATGGTGACATTTTGACGAGACGAGAGAACGCTTATCTCTCTAATCAAAACATAGGCAGCGTCTGCTTGGGCAAGGTTGAGCACGCACAATAAAGATCGGTGGTTAAGACCTTTGGTTTCATCAAACCAGCATGAGAAACAGGAAGCTGCATATGCAATGCTGTCATATCAGGCAGCCTGGTTCATCTCCACACTGTGAGTTTGCGATTCGAACACATGTTTATAGAGTTTTGTCCTTTAATAAAAGTGCTGACATTTGAAAAGTGACAGACAATAACAACAGGAGGACGGGGAGCCCATTAGAGCAGCAGTCCAACAAAAACATCTACTTAGAGAGGCGATATATCACCTTCCTAAACACTGGGAGAGCACCACACTTATCATTTGCCTTTTGGGCTCAGGGGTGAGATCTGAAAGCCAGAGCTCTCAGCGCTCGAGCCAGGTGGTAATTACAAAGCTAGTATTGATTTAAAAGGAGGAACAAAAAACAAACGGCTTTAAAAATGAGGTCTTTGAGATTTTTTTTTCCAGCTGCAGGTGCTCTACTTTCTCTACTTTCACATCTTGCCATTATGGCAACAGATTTGTGCAGCTGACTGGTTTGTAAACATTACCAATCTGTCCGACGTGTCGTGTTCATCCGGCCGGCACGTCAAAGCCACAGGGAAACGCTCAGGAGCTCCCAAACCTTTGCTGCTGGTGGAAATGGTTCGACTGGATCTGACCTCAACCCCCTTGAAGACACTTTTCCTGCTGCATCCCACCACATTTTCCTGCTGCACCACAACATATATCACCGCTCCCTGTTTTCTCTCTTCTGTTCCCTCCATTTCTCTTCCGCTGTGATCCATCCCTCAGACTTTCTACGCCAGATCATGTAAAGACTCAGTGATGAATCACTCTCTCCGCTGCGTCAGGTCTTTCTCTCTTTTGTTTTCTGTTTTTATCGCCCATCCCATCCCCCCCCCCTCGCTGTTTGCCCCAGAGCATCGTTTCCATCTGTGCATCTTGTGGACGATTTCCTGCTTCCCATGGTAGGAAATTCACAGATACTGTGTGTGTGTGTGTGTGTGTGTGTGTCTCCTCCATTGTAACCACTAATGCTATCAGGTTTCATAGACTATTTTCATCCTCTATTTGTGTGTGGACTTCAAACAGCATGGATGAAAATAGAGCCGTGCATGTTTTTACACTAGGTCACCCTCAGAAACCCAAAACAATAATCCAACCTAATGACCAAATTACTTCACGGATGGCTTAGGAGTGCACGCCACTTTTCACACACACACACACACACACACAGAATAAAGACTACAGCAACAAAGTAAAAGACCCAGTCTAGTCTCTAATGCTCTGAAAACAGTTTGGATGAACTCATCCGCTGCAGAGCTCCCAGGCTCTCTCTCAGAAGATCAGCTGCAGATAGGGGGGCAGCAGGACGACATGTTTGGTTGGGTTACCATAGAAACACAACGACTGAAGCCGTTTGCCCGCATGTATGCACTCCCTACCCATTAACTCGTCCGTAGCATCTATGAAATTTTTATGATTGTTTGAAGAACTGGAGGGTTTATGGCACATGAGACATACCACAGGCTCCGGACAGAGAGGTCTTCAGTTTCAGAGTCAGTGCCGCCTCCTCCACGCGAAGCATCTGTTATTTTGTGGTAAATCGCTGCCTCTTGTCAGTCGTGCACGAACCCAACATGTAGGTCTCTCATTTGCATAAAACTGATTGTGTTTTGGATAAAAAGACGTTTTATGGAGTTGAACATCTCTATGTTTTGCCTATAAATCACCAGGCCCCTCAAACACCAACATTTCTCATCACTTGTTTCTAGGATTTTATCAAGTTAAAACCTCCGACCTCTGACCCCAACCCTCGCCACACCAGAAAGCAGCATGTCATTAACTGCACCAGTTGAAGTTATTAACATTAGATAAACTCACTAACTGAAACTCACTGACTCACATCCACATTTACATATAACTGGTTGCTATGTGACTGAGCTAAAAGGTCAATCTCTGTCTGTCTACATCCTCAGTAAATTTCATGAACTCTTGTTTGCTGCATATTGTTTTATTAAAGCCATGCAACAGCAGAAGCAGTTGTTTGGACTGTGGGTGCTTCAGTGCTGCACTGAGTGTCCTGATCCATCATCATTAAACTCAGAAAGTCACTCCGACACACGCCAGGAGCTCGGATAAAGTATCAGAAAACAAATAATTAAAATCTTCTTGACGTTGTGGTGAAAGGTCAGCGTCAAGTAAATAAAGGTGCCGTCAGTGCATAAGAAGGTGCAGCAGCAGAGGGAGCTGCTTCTCTCACTGCAGCTGAAAACGTTATCGGAGAGGCAGCTCTGGCCTGCCACATGCCATCTCATCAAAAACTTTATCCCCTTCTCTCCTTGCATCCTGTCCTTCCCCATTTTTCTTCACCTCCTCCCCTCCTCCTGCTCTCTAACCTGGGAACGCAGGGTCAGCTGGACCTAATCCCCACCCCCCCCCCCCCTCTTACAGCTGGCCTAATACCTCCTGCCGCCACCCTGATGTCTCAGACTTCACAACCTCCCGTGTCACGACCACCGCCTGAAGCCGGGGAGACATAATGCAGCCTGACGTTGAATCCCTTGCTCTTGCTGTCTTTGGGGAAGCAAAGCTATGCGAAGACGGCCTCAGAGAACCACAGCGGCCACCCACGAGGACAAGGCTGGAATGAATTCCACAGAGCAGTTGATCGGGAAACGGACGGGGCCTAGGATCTGAAATTGATCATAAATAAGACGTGTCCTCCTTGATCACAGAGGAGAAACAAACCAGCTACAGAGAGTAAATACTTTAAGTCTCATCTTTCATCAAAACAAGTCCGATCCTCAAGTCTCATGTCCCCACAAAACACGTCTCAGGTAAAATGTCAAGTCTCGATGGCAATCAAAACAAGTATCAAGTCCTCGATGGACAATTTTAGTTGAGTCTTAAGTTTTCAACCTCATCGTCTTTCAAGTCTTTAGTCCTGTCTATGTCCCAAGTCCTGTCAAAACCAGTCTCAAGTCCTGTCCGTGAGGACAATGTGAAAACAAATCTGGTGTCTTTAAAGCTAAGTCTAACTCAGGACCCATTTCCTGTCAAGTCAAGTCTCAAGTCTTCATCTGGTCTAACAGGTGTCTGGATTGCACAAGTCCAAGTTTTCAAACACAAGTCTAAAGTGTTTGTGTGTGGCTGTATGTGACTGAAGCCTTTGCACACGTAGTCCAAATTATTCACAGTATGCAAGTTGTCAAAACTTGACACTTTCTATGTTTTTGCTCTCAAATCTCTGGGGAGTCTTCAAGTCCTACAGCAGTCAAGTGCAAGTCAAGTTTCAAGTGTTTGCTTTAATGGCTGCAGACTGACTCATGTCTAAATGTCAAGTCTGATGTGTGCAGCTCTGAGAGATAAGTTCCTCCCCGAGACATTCAACTCACTCATGTTAAAAACACAAAACCCCTGGACGAAAAACATCCCCAGTGTCATCAGTCTAGTGCCAATTAGCAGGCCAAACACTGCTGTGAAAGATATTAACTATGAAGACATCGGCTTCCAAACATATGACTTGATCCTGAAGTTTCTTCATTTTGCCAAGTCTCTAGATGACCCCCTCTCCAAAGAAGGACATGCTGAGGGGAAATCAACACAGCACTTTCTCACACACTTACTGTACCTGCATTAAATCAGTCACGTGAGAACAATCGCATACCTCATACAGCATGATTGCTGACCCCCACGCGGACGCACACAGGGCTGAATATATACACAGGCACCATATATGTCTAAATACATATACAGCACATGAGTATGGCCCGATTTGTTATGACTCGGGGGCAGTAATGATATACCTGGAAGAGTCAGGAGATAACTTTAATGATATGCTGAACTTCATGGCTTCTGAACTTCAAACTCACCGTGTGCGCACGTTTGTGTGTGTAAGTGTGTGCGCACATGTTAATGGCCGTATAACTGATATAGTATCAGACACTGGGCTGTGTTGAACACAAACAGACCGCCGTTCCCCATACACACTGACCTCTGAGTCACACAACCCCTTTCAGGGGTTTTCCTCCTCTATCTGCTCAAACATGTTGATGTTTTGAGATGAATATTTTTGAAAATCCTGTCTTGAAAGGACCGTGAGTGTGGCTGCACGTGTGTGCTCCTCAACTATAAATGGTATATATGAAGAAAAACAGTGGCGGTGTGCACAGAGATCAGATGAAGTCACAGCTGAGTACAAGGTGAAAGAAGTGCCAACTGTCTCAGCTGATCAGTCTTGCATTTAAAACAATCAATCTGCAAAATCCATATATTCCTAATCACAATTATCAGATCTGCGAGACGAAAATCACATATTTTACTGATGCTTACGGCTTCAGGGGGATGTATGCATGTAAACAGCAGCCCCACTGCTGGGTTTGTTGAGCCAGCGGTCTCACGCCATGTAAAAACAGCATTCCTCCGAGTCCGTACAGTCTGAGGATCACCTCACGTGAAGCCACCTGACTTCCTACTGTACACACCGACTCACATTTACACCTCTCTAATCCCATAAACCCAAATTTTATCATGCGGGTGCAAATAATTTGACAGAAGACAGACTGAAACCAGAGAGGAGAAAAAAAGAGAGATGGTGAGAGACGGAGAAAAAGAGACAGGCGATCATTTTCATGACCCTGCTGAGGAGCTGCAGCACATGACTCTCATTACATTAACAGCCTCTATACTGTAAGATTAAGAGGAGAGATCACATACCAATTACCTGCCTGGTATATAAGTGACCTGCCGTTCATCCAGTGTAGAGAAGGTCGTTATAAATCAGTCACACAGTGACATAATCACATGGTTTGTGCGAATTGATCAGAAAATGACTCGGGAAGTATTTCATGTTTATGATTCATCAGGGATAAAACACAGTTATAAACAACTGTGAAACGTGTTGATTAGCCAGCGTGTCTTTCTACAGTACTTCACATTAACGAATGCAATAACATTGGACGGCTGCCTCGCTGCTCTCCGAACAGTCAAAGTGTCATTTAAGGTGATGTCTTCAGAACAGCTGAGCTCTGGTCAGCATCTCACCAGACCTACATCAGGTAACACTTTACTTTAATAGTCCACTGTTTACTGTTGGTGTGTCAACATCAGTGTTTTGAATTAAAGTTAACAGACAACTACTTTTGATCTTAATTTCATCAGTATGAGGTAAATGTTCATTAAACAGAGTAATAGCTAAAGGATAATGTCTCCATCTGTGGTCAGACTGGTTCCCTTTATGTCACTATACAGTTGGATCTGCTGCAGGAAACACACAGACACACTCCTCTATTTGTTTCCACACCACTGTCTTTTGTGTACTACAACGTAAGACGTTCTTGGCGCACAGAAAACTCTGCTCCTTATCAGTGTCAACCCATCGGTCTGTTTTATAATCACCACAGGACGGAGAAGATTGAAGATCGTGTTTGTTGTCATGTTCTTGATGTGCAAAGGCCTCCGCTTTGAAATCAGCTTCCAAACACACTCAAACTGAAAAGAGTTCATCTAAATAACGCGGCATGAAAAATATGTCACTCAAAACAAAACGGTACTTCCTCTCTCTGCCAAAAGTGTTGCAAGGCTCTGAGGTCATTAACCCGGAGCGGAGCCCAGGAAAAAACAGACACCCTCCAGGTTCGGCCGTGTCCACTGCTGAGGCAGTCTGAGCACCTGGCTGCATGAGCCAGACCCTCCTCGAACAGCTCAGCTCTTTCCAATCACATACAAATCTCTGTTGGTCTGCTGGCTTTAACTGAGGCACAGAGACGTGGTTGTAATAACAGTTCAACTTATCCCTCTAAATATCACAGACATTATGTGTACTTTGCTGAATTGCGGAGATCTGTATCAGCAGAAAAACACACAAAGTCGAAGGTTATGAAACAAAGCTTAAGCACGCAGTTTGAACTGTTTTTCAACCTGCGGTCAAATTATGGAGTGTATATTTTTATTCCCTTTGTCGAGCTTAAACCTAAAACACTGGATAAGTAAACTGTGCTTGGTTGCCTGGTGTATATAATTAGGGCCAAGGTAATAACTCAACAGTCACTTTACAAAATGAAGTTGTTCAGATACTGATTCCAATCAAAATGTAAATGGATCAGTTGTATCAGTTTGATATCAGCAGATAAGTTGTATATTTGTCATATTATGAAACGAGATTCGTTCATTTCTGTGTGTCACCGCTACATGATGTTTCATTCCTGGTTTGGTTATTTTTCCACTCAGACATGCAACAAGTGGAGAAGCACATTCTGGTGTACTGCTGTGAAATGATCTGTGAAATTCCCTCATATTCTCCCACCGTCCACACTAAATAAATATATATCCTGCAGTCTCGTATACGTTTCTCTGACTCCACAGTATATCCACGAGTGTGACCAGAAGCAGAAATGCTAATGATCTACTTCCTCACAGCTCTCAAGACAAAAGAAAACTTACTCTGACAGTGTAAAACTCCACACAGCTCCCGGCCCTGCTCCTGGCAGTGTCCACTTGCTCGTCCTCCATCCCCACTAACATCTCCATGTCTGAAAACCTCTGTCCTCCTGCTGGCATTGCGCAGGATTGTGTCTGAATGTGTCCGTGTGTTGGTCAGATGTTTGTGCTGACAGCCTCAGCTAGATCACAGTTGACATCAGCCCAGTCCAGCACTCTTGATTGGCCTCCTCCTTTGCTCCTATTTTACTGTATTCCTCAGTTCCTGTGTATCTCTTCCTCCTCCTCCTCTCCTCCTCCTCCTCCCTCTTCTTCTTCTTCTGTTCCTCTCAGGAAGCCCTCCCTTCACACCTGCAGCTCTGCAGATGCATTTAGAAGAAGCAACAGGCAGTGGAGTTGTACTCAGACATAAACTAATCGTCCATTAACAAACCAGAATGGAGACGTGTGTTCGCTCAGTCTCTCTGCTCCTGTCTGTCTGGTTGGCTGGCAGGGTGTTTGGTCCTGTCCAGGCGGTCATCCCCACCCCCTCCCACTCCCCAGTCATTCTACGCCCGGACAAGCCCGTCTGGTCCCATTGGCTAGTCAGGTGGAAGGGAGCAAACAGGGGGAGGGACTGTGGCCAAGAGGAGGAGGAGGAGGAGGAGGGGGAGGAGGTGTGGGGGAAATGGATGAAAGGGGGGGGGGTAATAAGGAGGGCTGACAGCATCCTCCAAACTGTCACAGAGTGGGGATACGGGGGGGGGGAATCAATATGCTCATCAGTGAGGGGTGGTGGGAATAAACAGTTTGAAGGGACGTTTTCCTCCTTTTAAGTGTTTCTTACCCAGAAATTTGGTTGACCCCACCCACCCACCCCCCCGTATCCACAGCTCCAGTGTTTACGGATCAACAAGAGGAGAGGGAGAGACCATGGACAACTGTAGCTGCTTCCTGCAGTCTAAATACTGCAAACCAGAGGAAGTGAGAGAGGGAGGGGGTGTGTGGTTTTTGGGTGTCGGGGGAGTGTGTGTGTGTGTGGGGGGGGGGGGTATCCTCATCGTTTCAAAGATGCCAAACTGGAATGAAAAAGAAAAAACAAAAACAAGAGAAAAGACAGAGAATCCGGAAACAAAGATCAGCCAACGAGCCAGACAAACAGAGATTAGTGATAAAATAAACAGTGCTCTTGCTCAGTGTGTGTGTGTGTGTGTGTGTGTGCATGTGTGTGTGTGTGTGTGTGTGTGTGTGTGTGTGTGTGTGTGTGTGTGTGTGTGTGCATGTGCATGTGTCGGTGTCACCCAGTGCTCCTCCCGCAGACAGATACTGTACTAGACTGGGGTTGTTCACCTCCACCCACTGCTGCCCCAGTAGCCTTTGCTATTCAAATGCACTGTGCTGATGTGAGAATAGGCCTTTGTGTTGAACCATGTAGCCTTGTGTGGAGGGGCAATACACACACACACACACACACACATTTGCACATTTGAATGGGGAGAGGGTGTTTGTATTTGGCATACGCATCTACTGTTTGCTCACAACTACCACTACAGATGCACAAATGTGTGTGTATGAGTCTAACCTTAATGAAGACTGAGTTTCAGAGCGTCAGGGAAAGTGAAGTCTTACTGGTGGATCTTCAGCTCGGGTGTTGGGAGGAGGAGGAGGGTTGAGATTTGGTTTTAAGGATCAGGTTGGAATTAGGTTTTGGGGTTAGTCATTTGATTGTGATTTCCTGAGACTGGGGGGGGGGACTAGGGGCTGTCCTCAGCGAACAAGGTCCCTTATCCCCTCCCTATTTGTGAGAAACAAAATACATGTTAGATCTTGTTTCTCAACACAAACACAAATGACCACATACCAGTGATACATTTGGGGGGTAGTTTGGGGTTCAGCATCTTCCATATGGACGAACCATGATCTTCTGGTTACGTCTATGTCTACACACTGTGGATGACAGGATGGGGGGGGGCGGGCAAAAGCTGTAATAAGAAGTTGCAAACATCCACCTCCACAAACCCGGTGATTTGCCACATGAAGTGGGCGTAAAAGTTACAGCAACTGTTGGAAGCAACACCCAACGAAGAGTGTTGGGGAGGGGAAAAAAGAAAAACACTTCTGTTGCAGGAAGAGTGCACGTTAACACACGGGGTACTGCATCTGTCTCCGAGTCGACTGAGTCCACTGTGTGACAGACAAGGACCGACGAAGGAAGCATGCATCATGTCTTGGCAGCCCTGTCTCTATGGTCAGCATATGTCGGTGCACAGGTTACACAGGTTTCTGGTGCACAGAAACCAAAACACAAGGAGGCCAGACAGAGAAAATCTTTCCACCTCTTCTGGAAGCCGAGGACACGAGATAGTGTTTCTGGTGAAAGGATTATAGCCTCCAGTCTGGGATCGTTTTAATGGCCTCAGTCACGTCTGAGGGGCAAAGAAAGCCTGGAGAAAGAAGGATGGGATAAACAACATGACAAACCATAACAGCGGTGGAATGAAACCCAGAGCAGGTGAGGGATTTTCGGGCTTCAGTTTCAGTCTCGTTGCTGTGAGACTTTGATCCTTCAATCATGATCTCAGCAGTGTTTGTTCACTATACGCATCCTCACAGCCAGACTTAACTCCACTCTGAGGTCTGGATGCATTTCACTGCAGTTCTCATTCATATGGATGCAAAACAGACATGACAGTGACAGACCTATCTGATTGGTCTGAAGGGGGAGGACAATATCCATTGTTGAACCAGCCATCATCGAACACCTGACTGTATCCACAACATCTTAAACAATAGTGGAGCTTTAGTCCAGGTGTTGTCATGGCACAGGCTGAGTCATGGCACATACACAGATTTTACTACCTGGATTTTATCTGATCTGTGGCACTGGATTATTAATGGGTTTAAAATCAGGTCATCAAAGTGTCTTGTATCGATCAATAATGCATTTATACGTTATTTATACAAAATCAAGATCATTTTAACAACAATTCATGGTTATAAAGTTGTGGCACATTTACTTTTATCAAAAAAAAAGTAGCTTCTGAGATTTGGATAATGTACATAGTCATATTGTTATGTTTCAGTTAATGGTGCAGCCATATTTTAGAAAATACTTCAATTAAACCATGAGAAAAACAATCACATGCTCTGATCTTAAGAGGTGCAGGAAGTATAACCACTGTCAGCAGAAAACAAAACAATGTTTAATCCACAGAGCAGCAACTGGGGCTCTGATTGGCCAGCGGTGGTGCTGCTGCGGTCGTCCACAGATGGTGAGAGACACAGTAGAGTAAGATTATTCATTCCTGGAAAACATCAGATCTTCAGTTTGATTATTCAGATGCTGGTTCTCGATCAGCTTTTGGCTCACATCCTCCTAAAGAGATGAAGTGCAACTTCATAATTATGAACTCTGACACAAAAACTTTTTCTGATTCTCTCTCTGCAGACCAATTTTCCTGATGAATCACTGGATAAAGCCCAAATGTTGCAAGACGTGCATTATTTTGCAAGCTAAAGGCATTCCCCACCAAGATTATGGCTTCGAAAAAAAAAAAAAAAAAAGTTTTTAGTAGATTTACACATGAGAAAAAAAGATTGATGCTGTCCCATTAATCCTGTGCTGACCCTGTGACCCCTCCCACTCCCCCAAAGTCTTTCCACTTGTTGTGACGAGCTGCGAACTGCAGGAATCAGGCATTAAGATAAGATAAGAGCAGATATTTTGACAGCGCATGATAGCTTGTTTGGACGCTTACTCATACTCACAGCCTAATACCGTCTCTGGACTCTCTCTCTCTCTCTCTGTGTTTAGGTTTGCCTCGTGCTCCAGGTTCAGTGGTTTATGGAAGCAGTGTGTGTGTGTGTGTGTGTGTGTGTGTGGAGTATACTCCCGTTGTCTGCATGACAGAAGAGGGACTTCACCTGGAGAGACATTTATTGTGAAATATAAATGTCTCCACATGCAAATGTTTAAAAAAAATCCACAAATGTATTCTTAAGAGTATCAACAGATTTAATGCAAACACATGCTGGGGGGGGGGTGAAATGCATCCCTAGTGTAGAGAGCATATGTATGCACATGTACACTGTGTAGCTACTAATCATGAGTGGGACACTTCAGCATCATACATATTTATGCCCTCAATGGCCTGGCGCTGTGACAGAAGTGCATCACTGGTGGTGCTTGTGATGAAAACAGCCATTCAGGTAGCCGGCTGATCCAATCAAAGCAACCAGCTGCTGACAACTCCGCACAAAGGAGACGACTTTACGTAAGCCCAGCACACTGCAGAGTGACTGGCCACCCTTTGTTCTGGGCCTGGATTTGACTAATTGGATCATTGCTCACTCAAGCTTTCATAATGCCAAACAGACAGCTGACAAAGACACGCGGACAGAGTTGGACGTCGGCACAGCGACACTACATACAGTCTAATTAGGGTACGGTGTGGTTGATGATCAGCCCACAACACAATGACTTTATCTGACCTATCTGACACATGGTCCCAACACTTTTAGTTCATATCAGAAGCAATATGCAAAATGATTCATACATCTGCTGAATGGGATTTTGAATACGTAGGTCAGTGCATGTTCAACTACAGGTTCCATGTCAGATGATGTGCTGCCAAGCCAGAGATCTGTCGTGTGAATGAAGGCACAACCTGCTCCTTTTCTGCTGCAGCTCTCACAGAGAACATGTGTGCTGCCCCCAGTGGTCAATACTCACGTGATACCAACTACACTAGAAGGTCTTGGCTATGAAAAATAAACTACAGTTAGGGTTACGTGCCTTTCATTCTTGGTTAAGGTTAAGGTCAAGTTAAGTGATGCGTGGTTACTCTATTGCTGCCTGTGCATCCACAATCCCGACCTCCACATCCGTATTTTTTGCAGCAGGGTTCACTACTTCCTGCTCCAGCACTGATTCCTGGCTCAACAAGCACTGAGGGTCATTATGAGAAACTGGACACAAGCACGTCCTATTTGTGTTAGCACTCACGTTGACCTGAGTTGCTGATCCATCTCTTACTGGGATCTGGGTTTGAAGTTGAAGTGTTAAACTTCTTTCATTCCCTAGTGCCACATCTCTTCCATCATCACAGACGTCAGGTCTTTCCCTTACTAGCTCCTCTCTACCCTTCACCACCTTTTCTTATTAAATTTTGACAAATCACCATCTCAGCTCGTCATCTTATCAAACATAAGGCTCTTCCCTTATAAGGAGAGGATCTCCAAATGATGCATCTTTATTGGTCCTCAGCGTGTGTGCTGAAGACAGCTCTGACTGACAGCTGATGTCTTCACCACCTGAGGTTAGTCAGCCGGCTCCAGGCTCTGCCAAGGACTTCAATGACTGATTGGAAATCTGGCGTGAAGCCTCAGCTGGCGATCCCTCCGCTGCTGTCCTCTCCTCACACTCTCTCCATCTCCCTCACTCCTGCTCTTCACATCTTCTCACCCTCTTCATCTGCTCTCTCTCTCTTGATCTGGCTCATACGAAGCCTGGGTCAAGTCTTTATTTCTTCACCTCTGTCTCCTCCGGTAAGAGTGTTTATCCATCTGCAACATTTTATGTTTGCTCTAATGAGAATTGTAAGTCATAAATCTGCGGGACAGACTCTCTGGAGGAAGAGATGTTTTTTGTCCACTGACCTCACGTTCAATTTCGCCATCATTCAGAATACTTTCAAATGACAAGCAATGGAAACATGCGTTTTAACCGTTAAACAGACCAGTTGTCTAACCTGAAGTGACAGCAGCCCACCCAGCAGCACTGACACATAAACGTGGTTCACTGTAGTGTCTATGAAATGTTAAACCTTTTCTGTTTACTTGGTCTTTTCCTCCAAACAGGACTTGGAAATTCAAAATGATTTCTGTTCAGCATCTCAGATTATAAGCATTTTTGTGCATTTAGTACATGCACCCTCACCATTCAGCACAGAATCAGGTCACTAACGTCTCAGATTCACAGGTTAAAGCACAAATACTTTTGCTCCTGCAATAAAACAGACTGCATTTCTGGTTTGGGTGTGACGGATAATGTCTGATAGTGATACAACGAGTTATTGCCAAAGCCAAGTCATTTGTGCCAATACCTAAACAGGAAAACTAATCACAGAAAATTCCTTAATACTATACAAATATGTTGCCATTAATCTCACTCTGTCCAGACGTGAAAGCCTTAGAAATAACCAGGCCTGCACTGACAACGCTCTCATACAGAAGGCGAGGTGAGGAAGGCTTAACATCAAACCTTCACCTGCAATTTAAAGCATTGCTGTGTCTTGCATACTACGGAAGACCCTGCTCAAAAGGAGTGAGTCGTTTTTGTGAAAAAAGCAAATGAACACACCGCCGGTCCTGATGAAAAATGCTGTCAGTTCTGGTAACCTCGTGGCATTAGAACCAGGAGTTGGCGAGGTATCCATGTAGGCCAAACAGGGCTGAAAAATCTCAGGAGTGTATGTAATGTTTTCAAGTTGAATACGATGTTATTCGTTTCCAGAAACCATCTGGCAATAGAGAGATGGTAATCTGACTTCCATGTCACGGCTGTCATGGCACGTCTCAGACGTTTATTAAATGTGCAACGATTTTCAAGTTCTCTAATGAGCAAACATGCAGATCTAATGAGGTACTGTAGGTTTTGTCCTAATGTCACTAAGGTCATGTCAGACTGTATTAAGATATGTACGTGACCGAGTGCAACGCAAGAGCGACCTATACCACATCTGAAACATCTTTTGGATATCTCTGTTTTATATTAATGCGATCTCTGTGGTTTAACGTAGATTTGATGAAGAAAGTTGTGGTCCAAGAATATGGCACAAACACTATGACTCAGGCAGCAGTCCACACCCCTGCACGTCCTCCCCCAAAGTCAAGTCATTTCCAGCACTCAGAGGATTGTCGTCATTACTGCCTCACTGTGGGAGTTCAGCAAGGAAACCCTGTCTGTGGAAACACAATGAGCAAATTACTGGACAATAAAAGGGAGAAAGAAACGTTCAAAGTTACTTGCTTTGGTTAAGTAGGCCTTTTGAAGCCTCGTAGCTAAACAAGCAGAACCTAACACTCCTCCGTGGTCAGTATGGACGAGAGACATTAAGAAAATGAAAAAGTTCTGCTGCACTTTTCCGGGATTGTACATTGTGTAGATCAATCGGTGCATGGAGCGTTTCCCTTTCAGGCTCAGCTTCATCTTCAACTCATCACTCTTTTCTAAGTGCTGCTTAAAATACCCCCGAACATGTCATCTAAGGCGTACATCATGTCAGCCGAGCTGTCAGGCTTCCACCCTTTGCAGGCTAATTTTAGCCGTGACAGTTTTAGCCATATACACGTAATTTTTCAGTCAGTGACAAATGGCACAGCAGGAACTGTGGGTGAAAAGAAGACACGATGATTATTGTTTTCTGGCTGGAAGCACATCGATTGTGGAGAGATTAGGGGCTGTGCCGTAACAAACGCGTCACTGTCCGACGAGGGGGGTGGCGGTTTTGTTGAGTAAGGAGAAGGACAAAAGTTTAAAGCTGAGTCACACTGCACATGCAACAAATATGGGCGGACGGCAACAAAGAGGGGGACGCAGACGCCTAGGAGGTAATCAGCTGTACGAGTGTCTGTGCATGAGTCAGAGGTGGAGAGGACATGCAGACGGCTTTTCATGCTGTCACCGACAGCCCACAGAACATCCACTGTGGAGAGGAGAGAGGCTCCCTTATGTTTTACCCTTGTTTTTGAACATGGAGTCAGAGCTGTTAAATAACCTCCACAAATCCTACTACGCCACGGTGGTTATTACTCCTGTTCAAGAGGCTGTGTTTAGGGCCTGAGTTTGTTATGGTTGAGCTGGAGGTGGACTCAATCAGCCACAGGGCTTAGTGAGTGAAAATTACTCTCCACCGTGTGCTGAGCAGGAGTGAACACAATGAGAGAAAGAGGGCTTGTTCAGGGGGAGTCTGAGGACATACACCGAAGCATGCAGCCTTTCAAATGTACACAGTAACGACCACACACTGCAGTTACATGCCTGGCTGATGTAGCTCCTGTAAAACCAAAGAACGCATGTCTGTTAGTGCAGCGTATCAACACTGGCTATGTTTAAAATAAATACAGCTCCTGTTATTACTTTTTAATGTGCAACAGAGACAGAAAAGCAGGGGAGAGTTATTTCATATCAGCACTTTAAGCGAAGTGAACTAATGAGTCACAGTTCGATGCACATAGCACAGACAGCCATTTCTGTCTATCTGCATGGTTTACCGGGGCGATGCCAAGTGGTAAGAAAATGCAACACAACTGCATGTGAGAAATTTGAGGATACTTTAATGTTTACCAGATTTCAGTGCAAGATGTTTTCTGTGAAAAAATGCAGCCTCGTCCATTATTTTGCAAAAAAAAATCAATGTGAAAGCTCCTTTTAGATGTGTGATGACTCCTGACTGACCCTGACTTCTCAAGAGTGGAGGATAGAGATGGTCAGACAAGCAAGAATCAAGGCTCCCCAGCAGGTAAACATTCCTCAGCCATGATTGGGCTGATGTGTGTGTGTGTGTGTGTGTGCAAGAGTCAAGGAGTGCATTCATGCTGTCAAGTATGTATGCTGTCAGTCAGATGGATATATGTCCCTCAGGGTGAGTGTGATCATATCTTAAGTTTATGTAGGTGAAAGAAGAGCGAGGGTCTGGTGGGAACAGATCTAGAGACAGATCTCAGCTCCACAGAGTGTTTTCACTCTCATTCACAAAAACAGCAACATTTCATTGGTTTTATCATATGTTGTAATGTTGTGTTGAAGAAACTTCAATTAAAAGGTGCTGTAAGCTTTGCTATTGCTATATATCCAACGTTAGCACTGATCATAACCTGCATTTACAATACAGGAGATTATAACATTTCCTCTAAGCGGTGCTACGTCTTCAGGGTAGACTGGATGCTACAGTGGCAACAACAATGGCAACAGCCCAACAAAGCTATAGCTAGCTGGTTAACATGCTAACTTCAGCAGCCTGAAGTCAAGACAAATAACTTATGTAACGTCAGCTTGTTAAATGCTGGAGATATTGCATGTAGCTAAAGCAGTTACTTTGACGTCAGGTTTTGTTTCGTCATCTTATCCCATTACGTAACGTAGCAGCTAAGGTCATACAATCAACAAACTAAAGAACAGCATGACTTCAAAACACCACGACACCGCGCTAACGAGTAAAACAACACTGATGTTTTCAGCTGCACAAGACATAAGCCAACACTCAGGTGATATGAGTGAAGAATGTATGCTTCATGCCAGGTACTATCACCATAAATCTCTTTACAAATACCAGACAATCCCTCTCTCCCTGTACCAAAACACACATCAAACCACAGCAACTCCACAGCCAAGTGGTACCTTATAAAATGTGTTGCAATGAGTGGGACGCAGATAATAATAGTCAATCACTGGCATTAATGGTGTTATAAACATGTTTTGTCCATCACTTGATATCACTAAAAAGTGAGTTTACTCAGCCTGCTGTAAAAGATGTGTGAAATGTTTGTTTTTATGGTTTAAGAGAATTTGGTTTACTGTTAGATCTTTTATAAGTTTTCCGAGTAAAAAGATTAAGCTGCACATCGGAGTTGAACCCCCAACCTTTGCTGTGTTAAAGCCTTTTTCATCCACATGACGGACGCATCACCCGTGACAATGTTGACAGAGCGATGACTGAAGAAGATAGGGGTGATCCGGTGTGTGTTTCAGAAATACCACACAGGTTTTATCAGCAGCACATGATCGGATTTCTGAAAACTGGAAACTCGATGTTGTTCTTGGAGACGACTGAGGTTTGGCTAGACTCATATCAGGTTTGTATATACCGTTATCTCAGAGGCCGACTAATCTTACATTCACATCTTTCATGTGAGGGAGAAAAAAAAAGAAAGCAGGATGCCAGGTTTCCTTTTTCCAGTGAAAAATATAATTAAAAAAAACGTGTCCATGCACAAAAACCCAACACCTACAAATGAAGCTCAACATGCACACTGTCCTGTCTCAAAGACCTAGATCTCATCCCCATCCCGCTCCTGCTCCTGGGATATTTATTGCTGAGATAAAGAGCCGGATTTATTCCTTCTCAGGGGAGCTTTAAAATAAGAGCGAGCAGTCAGAGGTGAAGTATGAAATATAGGTCTTCAGTCAAACGGGGACAGATGAGCTGCACACAGGAGGGATACAGTTAAAACGTCTTAATCCATCTGTGCTACCTACACATACCAAAACTATAACAATCCTGTCCAACTCAAATCTCACAGCACGTTACAGGTTATTCTTTATTTCTAAATGAGGAAGCAAATATCTGAGGCTGGACGTGAAATATGTCTCATAGGTTCCAGGAAACTCAAGGTAAGAAGTTGGTTTACAGGAAACTGAGTTTCAGAGTGGACTCTCAACGGATGATATAAGAGAGAATCAGGGTAAATACTATAAGGAGGTTTCAAGGCTGATTTATACCATACCATTTTTCTATTACTGTGGGGGTAAAAAGATATTCCACAATTCTTCTCAGCCTCTGAAAGTTTTATTGCTCGTGGTCGTGGATGCTGATGTCTGTTTGGACTCAGAAGAAACAAGGTGGAAGGAGAGGAAACGAGGGAGAAATTGCTGAAGTGATCAGTCTTTCCATGCTGTGACTCAGATGGAGACGCTGCTCTGAAAACGTGACCATTGTTCCACTGTTTACCATGAGCCTGCAACACATGATTACAATCAATGAGGAAACGTCATCTGGATTTGTTTTAGACAGCTTCAGAGTGACAACAGTTCAGGGCAGTAACACAATATTTAGCAACTCTGATATCCCAACACACCAACAGTCATCTGACGACTTTTTCAACAGAGCTTGGAGCTTGTTCCTACCCTGCAGATCTTATGAGCTCTTTTTCCTGCCGTATTATTTTTCGTCATTTTAGCCCATTAAATCCACCACAACAGTAAAGACGTACAAGAAAAGTGAGGCAAGAGAAAGAGAAGGGGGGTGAGATGCAACAACGGCTCTGCAGCCTAGATAAAACTTGGGACGTGGAAAATGACATGGTATGGATCTTCACCACCGGGTCGTCAAGACATCCCAAAGGTTTCCAATTGAATCATGTTACAGTTACTAACATGAGTAAAGCTCTGGCTCTCTGGGATTCTGGAAAGTCGGCTTTAATACCGTTTACTTGTAAAAACTTCTGGCTGCTGACCGTGCTCACACCGGCTGCCTCTCTGCAGCTCAGTGTCTCTACATAAAATTGTTGCCGGACTCTTCGGTGTTGGATTTCTTTTCATTCTGATTTATTTTTGACAATAAATGTCACTGTCTCCACATCATCTGTTAAATGATTCAAAATATACATTCACATGTTGTTATGTCTCTGTCAGATCGAGCCGAGGCAGAGAAACTGTAGCGACAGGTGTCTGCTGTATGTAATACTTGTGGTATGATGTGATGGTATGAGCTGGGTTCGTCATGGCGAAATGCCGAGTTTTAAGATACACAGACATGCAGCGCTACGTCTCACGCTGAACTTAACCATCGTCCGTTGGTCAAACAGTCACCGTGGAAACCTGCCAATAGACAATAAGATTAGGGGGTAATGTCAACAAGTATTCTTACTCTTGACTAATTCAATTACAGTTGAAATAGCCTATGTGTCCGAAGCAGGCTGTGATTCAGGGTTATATCCATAACTTACATTAGACATTTGTATAAATATATCAAAACATAATCCACTAACGCCTAACTTTATATCTCTCAGCTAATGCTGAGTCCATTACATTAAAGCCCTGCAGGATTAAATGGATGGTTTTATACCAGACGTTGTTTTATTGTCTGTTTATTCACTGTTGTGCTTCTGACCTAATTTTCGGAGCAGCAGATTCATGCCTTTTACATACCAGGCGCTACAGAGCTGACAGATGATCGAGAGTCTCATTAATTTAATTTACTATAGCCATCATCACCCTGCGAGTTAATTCTGGCTCCGACAGTGTGAGCATTAGCTAGCTTGCCGGTTCACGGACCGATGGATTATTAGCAGGTTAGGAGAGTTAGCTCAGAGTGCTAATGAGGTCATTTTTCTCCGCTGCGCTGTAGACTGGCTAAATATTGTGTTTCATCATCAGAATGTCAAATTGAGGCCAAACGTTTTGTCTGGAAGTGAGAGAGGCAGGGAAACAGATAAGTGAGGCCAGGGCGAGATGAAAAATAGCTGGGAAAGAGGGAGACTTTCATGGCATTTCAAGTTGATTTTCAAGGTAAAACCAGAGAGAAACACAAATCTTCAACTCGACTCCAGTGGAAACAGAACTGAGAAGCTCAAAGGTGTTAAGTTATCAATCACTGCAGTGTCTGATTGCTTTATCAGCTGAAAGAAAACATTGTCAATTATTTATCAAACAAAAACGGACATCAACAAACTGTTGGTTGTTTCTACTTGAAGTTGTAAACCTACCGTATGTGATGTTAATCGTGGTAACTCTGTGTGAATGAGTTGTTTCCAACCATATATTATTCGTTAGATAAGGATTTCAGACAGCTAACATTGGCTCTTAAGATATCGGAGGAAAGGCCAGGCAAATGTCAGGCAGCTCAGCTCCCAGTCCAGTGAATGAACGACTCACTGATTGACCCTAACCCTTCAGACCTTAAACTCCTTAACTCTGGGATTTTACTGGTTCTAATCCCTGGTATGTTGGTTAAGGAGAGGAGGACACTTTTACTGATAATTCAGCAGTTGTTAAAGACCTCCTGAACATCTGGCTCATGAGTTACATGAGAAACGATCCAAACAAAAGGATCAAAAAACAAAAACAAAACCTATGAAAATCACGCCCGCTCTGTGGATACTGGGACTGCTGGTAAAAACTTCCTAAGTGTCTGACACTTGGGATCCTAACCAGAAGAAGCTGGTAGGATACTCTGCCTTACACACATACAACTGGCCGGTGTGGTTAATAAAAGGTCATAAATACATCCTGTGGTCGAACACACAAGACAGTGTCAACGTAATGTGACTGTGTCCAGCAAGCTGTGAAAACGTCCATCTGATTGATGGAACTGGGACTCCGAGCAGAGTTTTTGTCATGGAGAAGAGCTGTTGATTTTCATGTTGTCTTGGTGAGCAGTGTTTGGTGCGCTGCTGGAAAGCACACATGTTGTATCATTGCTTATATCATCATCATCATCAGGTACTTCTAAGAAAGAATTACCAATTCCACTGGCTTCGAGTCTGAGCTGAAGGCATGGAGCGAGACTAAATTAAAAACAAACAACGAAAGAACAAGAATGTAAAAGATAACAAAACATCATTTCGGAGTAAAGCTCTGTTTAGCGGCTGGGAGGAGCTGCAGTTGTTTTTGGCAGCGCTGCAGTAATCCGCCCATGTTGGCCATTAATAAACAGCTGGTTTATCATTGAGCTGTGTCCAGTAAAGTGTCAAGGCAAATGGGTCAGAAAATGTCTCTCACCCCATTTCTGCTTATTCCGGGTGAGTGGGAATTTAACATGAAAAATATGTAGAAGTCCAGATGTGGCCAGTGGTTTTTTTTTGATGGGGACAAAGATGGGCAGAGCGACAGAGGATGACAGGCAGCAAAGAGATGCCAAGGGGACTTGAACCCATCACCACTGCAGTTAGAACTGAGCCCGGTACACGATCTACCCCAGACATTCCCAATGTTATACTTTGCATTCCTGCTCTGGTTCTGGAAATGACTGGACGAGAAGTTCTGTCTTTCACTTAGTTTCAGAAATTTCGATGCGCCCCATTTCATGTGGATAAATGTCAGGTTTGTTGTTACGCTTTTGTTCTGAAAGTCAAGATGCATTCACTTTCATAAAATCTGAATCAGCCCTGATATCACTCAAGTGTAGAGCAACAGAGCATCTGTGCAGGGTAAAATGTTTTTGGTCAAACTGACTTTTCCTCCATCTGATTTCATTTTGTTGGAATGTTTTTGTTTTTTTTTTTCAGCTGAAATCAGAAAGTTATGCATTTGCTCATATTTGATTTCATGTTCTCCAAATCACTTCTCCATTCCTCTGCTTTCATTTTTTTTTTTTGTTTGTTTTTTCATGATAAAATAGTTCCACATGCTTTTACCAGCAAAAAACTAACAAACAATTAAACCCATGGTGTTGATGTTCGTTTTCACTCGAGGCATTTTTTTCTGGCTGAGTTTGTGTGTGTGGTGAAGCCAGTGTGTGAAAAGCTAGGTTTAGTCCTACTTTAGTCCCAAAGTTATTATCCAAACATCCTATTTTTCTCACAAGCATTTTGCACTGAGGTCTTTGCTAACTTCTGCTTCTTTATTTGAAAACTTCCTATGACTTTATCACTGTGCATATATTTCACATTCATCATTTTCACCTATTCCTGCTTCTTTTTAAGATGAAGGTTTTACTTGCTTGAGTTTGTTTGTGTGTTTCCAGCGTTGCCACGTGACCACTTTCATTATGATTGACATTAAATGAGTATGGGCCTGAGGCAGTGAAAGTGAAGCTGTTGATTAAAGGCAGGGAAAGAAGAGATGGAATCTGCACTGACCTCACCCTCCCACACCTGGATTTGACAAAGTGCAGGTTTTGTGTGTGTGTGTGCACATTTGTGTGGTGATGTGGTGTGTATTGTGTGCATAGCTGTACTTTTAGACTTGCAGAAAACAGTTGTCTTTCTCACTTTCTTCTCAGCTTAGTCCAGCTCTGTCTGTCTTAAATCCCCACTTCACAACTGTCACCACTTGAGTCTATCTCAAAACAAAACACTCTGTACTTCTGTTGCCATCAGGATCAAGTATAAATGCTGTCTGGATAAGGAGCAGCAGAATCAGATCTTCTGGCATAAAACAAATGTGCTATCTGTCAACATGGTGTGTTTGTAGTACATTGTTTGTAAATGGAAAAACTAATCTGATCTCAATCTGGCTTCAAATACGATTTATTTACTTTATTTCATGAATGTAATTCAAGGAGACAAGGTTGATCTCTGACAATATACAGAAAACATCACGTTGTGATTATATGGGCAGATGCTGTGATTGCAATTTCAGTGTGAATGGTCAGTTTTGTTTTTCATTTTCGCTTAAAAAAAAATAAATAAAATCCATCATGTGCTGGGTCTTGTACCAAACAAACATTTCCCTGTATGTCTTGTAGCAGCACAACACTTACGGTGCTAACAGTGCAGATCAATGTTGCGACACGTTTCCCCTTTATCTAAAAAAAAAAAAAAAAAAAAAAGATTGAAGCTCATGCAATTTGGCCGTATTGCAATTTCAATTACACTGTGATTAATTGTGTGGTCCGACTGACCTCAATGTAATTTGCAGCTGTTCTGTGGCAGCGTTAGAAGTAGCACACAGGCTCCAAAGAAAGGCACTGTTGATTGGGGAAAAAACCTCCGCTCTGTAAGTAATAAAAAATGATGAGGCGTCCTGATATAATAATGAGGAGGTCTGTTCCAGTCTGTCCTGAAGTGATACTGCCACCCACCGCGGCTCAGATTTATTGTCCTTCTCAAGATCAATGTGGGTCTCTGGCAATTTTATCGAATTCGCTCCTCAGTCAACACTTTCTGTCAGCGGTCCTGGCCGTCCACTGTGTGGTATCCAGTGTGTGTCATAGTAGTTGGATGTGCACAACGACCAAGATTTCATCACTGCATCATGCAGCTATCCAGCTTTCAGCCAGGGAGTTTGAAACAGCCAATATAACTGAGTCAACGTTCTGCTTGAGCATTAAGCAAACAGCCCTGTGATCATCAAACACTCTGCGTCACTAATTAAATCAAAAGGTATGGGCAGTGAGTCACAGGACCGACTGCGCACTGTGCTCACTAATTGAAAGTAATTCATCTTACCGGCTCTTAAATCTCCCTGACAGCCCACGGTGTACATCACACCCAGTGAAATATGGCTGCAGAGAATATTTCCCCCCCGTAGCCAGAGTAAGGTGATACTTCCCTGAGATAATATCTGAGTTAAGTGACTGATTTAGAGCTAATCTCAGTCAAAACAGGTTCATTTGCTGCGAGAGCAGCACGTGAGGAGAGGCCCACACTTGAAGCAGGATGAAATTTCCAAGCATGAGGTTAATGGTTTTTTTTTTTGGGTAGACCCTCCCAAAAACATGTCAACTTTTCCACTTAAAAAAGAGAGATGATGCACAGAGCCGCGTGGTACATTCGGTGATATACTGCATTCAGAAACGGACGTCATGTCCAAAATCAACAGTTGCCTCGATGATCCATCTCACGCAGGCTCTGTAATTAATTCATATCGAGTTCAGGAATGCCATGATTCAGACACGCTGTGCTGAAACTAATTAGGCGTGGTTATTGATGTTGGTGTTATGATGAAAAACTTTGTGAGACTTTGACTCACAGATGAAATGTTTTTATCCACAACCTCCGAGCCAAAACTGCATTTGTCAGAGTTTATAATCAGCTTGTAAAATAAATCCAACTGAACCAAGAATGTCCTCTGGGAGCATCTGTAAAAAAACAAACAAACAAATAAATAATGATGCACCAGTAACAAAAAACTGTAAGCAATGACGAGTCCAGTCGAGAGCTAGAGAGGGAGGTTTTCTTGCATATTTCATCAGAGGAGAAATTAGGTCAACATGATGTCTTGTTTGGCAGCTGGTCGTCTAAGTGGTAACAAGGAAGCCAAGACCAGGACAGCAGGATTTGAGGTGACTCACATTTCTCCAATCCGCTGAAGTACCCGTAAGCAAAAGTGCTGCTCGTCCGTAGCCAACTTTGTGACGAGGCAGAAGTGGCAGATAGTTTCTCTTCGGTTATCATTCAGTAACTACAACATTTACATTTGTCCCACATTCCTGACATTATTAGCTTTGGTGATCATAAAACACGGTGTAAAAACTGATAAACACGCTGGATTCCTGCGGCAACCTCAGCGGGAGAACTGTTTAATAATAACAACTCTTCAAACAAGTGCGAAAGACAATGCAGCTGTGGCCAGAATACTTTTAATCTGTTTTACTGAAGGAAGAGAAGGAGTCGTCCTGGACCGTATATGGTCATAAACACACACACCTTGCTCATTTTTCATGATGCTGACAGCGTATATGTGTGCGCCTGCGTTATTTATCTCAAGTTGTACCTATTGGCCTGTACAAATAATGAATATGTTCTTTATTTAAACACTCCCAGAGGGATTTTATACAGTACGAACTACTCAGTCCCAGTTGGAGCAATGTGAGCCCAGCTCTGTAGCCCATAAATGCTCATACGCACACACACCTCAGCTTTACAACCCCACATATACACATGTAAACATGTTTACTTGCATATACATCTAAGCGGGGGCGCAGTGCTGTAAACTAAAAGCTGTAAGAGCTGCATACATACACACTGCATATACACACTGCATATTAGGACAGAATTTGTTTAATGCAGTGTCCAGAGGCCAAACCTCACACACAGGCAATGAAAAGCAGAAGTCTCAGATCTGGACAGAGTTTTTGGGGAATGAAGGGCAGAGTCTCCTGGCAGCAGAAGAACCACAAACAGTCCCGGTGGGCACTCAGCTGAAATCCCTCTGCGATTGGCACAAAGCTGCGGTGGCACGGAGCCGTAGTCCACTACTCCGCTTCAAAGAAACTCGCAAAACAGAATGTCTCGGTATCAGTCACGCTCGCTCTGCTATGCCTCCAGATGACCTTGAGAGCATTCACAGCGAGCTGAGTGTTTACATGAGGCCTTTTTGAGGTTTTTTTTTTTTTAGAGAAGCTAAACAAAGTAGTCGGAGCTGGCAGTTTAGTGGACGTGTCTCATCTAAACACCTGAGCCTTGGGATTGTGATTAAATTAAATTACATTTCAGTATCAGTTGAAAACATCATAATACAGCGTAACACAGCGCTCTCCATCGGTTCACTCGTGCATAAGAATTAGGTGGTTTACATTCCCCCTAGTTCTGTATAGCTGTGTATAAACATCATTCCTTGTGGCCAAGATGCTCATGAGATGATGCTTGAGAGATAATCACAAAGCTAAGTTTGTGTTATGGGCTCCATGACTCAAGTTTTGGGGTCATGAGGGCAGAGATACCTGGATACAGCAGGAACTTGTTAGGCAATTAAGTGTTCTGCTGTGTGACCACCCAACAAGATACAGGCCACAAGAGAGGGACGAGCCGACAAACAAGTGCCGGTAGCATCAGAGGGGGAAGATATGTTGTTGTCTTTAGCTGGCAACAGAAAACTAAACAAGAAATACCACAAATACTCAGCAAGCCGTGTCTGGTGCACCATCAGTGCAGCTCAGAGCAGCAGAACAAACAGACCATGACCTGAATTACACCGAGTTGTAAAGGTGCACTGGCAGAGACAACAGTACTGTACTTTGCGGAAGACATCAGGTTAATAAGACATTTACGAGGGGTTGTTCAGGCCTCCACAGATACGGCTCCAAAACAAAATGACTGTTATTCACTGAGTGACTCAGAAGGGACACATGCCAGGCAGCTGCATCAGGTTTGACCTTCTTCTTAACACGCTGTCGGTAAACATCATCACAGAAGAGCCGTGCAGATATCAGTCCCAGGCCTGTTGCACTGATTTTATCTGGTGTGACACTGCAATTGTTCAGTCTGAGAGAGACCTTGTGTTTCTGCTCCACTACAGTAGAAAACCACCACAGCAGATTTCTTATGACTCGACCTTACACCTAATCAGTTCAGCTTTACACATTTTACCACGCTGCTGCCTCCAGTCACATACCCGAATGATGAGGAAGCTCTGTGGTATTCCTCTGTCCAGCTTCAAGTCAACCAAGCCCGCCCAGAGTGGCCAATCCCAGCCAAGGACACGGCGCGGCATGAAGTCACAGATGGAAAGGACCAGAGTGGGTCCCAACTGTGAAACAGAGCAGATGGATCTCAGGTAAATGGAAAAGAGATGGGTGCAGGAACAATTTGGCTGATGTAACGTTATATGTGGCTCTTACTAAAGAGCAACGCGTGGTCATTACAGGACGATGTTGCATTGAATTCTCTTGCAGTGTACTGCTCGATGCTAACAGTTCACGTACAGAAAACAAAGACAACGTTAAAGGGATAGTTCAGACACAGCAGAGCTGTGGAGGTCCTGGAGGTAAAGGTATTTTTATAGTCTCTGGGCTGATTCAATTTAAATATGCTGCAGTACAGGTCACCGACTTCACGCCAACGGGACACCTGACGAGTGTAACTTCAAACTGAATCCCTACGTTTCATTTATCTGATGCTGGAGTAGATCACTGCGATTCACTGTTTACAATGGTGTTACTCTTCGGTAATAATTGCCTGGTGATTTGCAAGGAATCAATACTCCAGCAGTGAATGGTTTTATAGATGCAGATGTGGCAATTTTGAAAAAAAAAAAAGATGCTGAGATTGAAATCAATGAACTGTTATGTCATATATTATTGAACTGAATGTTGTGAGCTGGGAACAGATTAATAACATCAACACATGAAAGCAGCTGGTGTTTATTTCAAAACAAAACCTTGACTAAATTACTGACATTTGTAGAAATTATATCTATTTCCTATCTGCCCTGTGGGGGCTTTTACTTTCATTATCACCATAATAATAATCACCACCATCCTTATGTGCTCATCCCGTCTTCTCTCCCTCTTTCCTCTTCCCTCCGTTTACCCTGAGAGTTGTTGATCCTCACAAGTAGTGATGGAAAACTTGCCCAGATGGTTTTGATTTGAGGGTGGTTTCTGTTGAAGTATTCAGCTCTGAGAAAATAATAACAACATTACAACTGAGATGACTAACACATTTCAGATATGCTTGGAAATGATTCCTCCAGGGATTTGGTCCCACAACAAAGATGACTAACACTGCGCGTCGCCATCTTTGAATGATTTAGTCCGTCACTGTCTGTCACCTGGGGTCGGCTCCGCCGTGACATGAGCACAGAGGACGTGACCGACATCTGCAGCTTACACTTGAATTATGAAGCGTTGAATGTCTGGTTCGTTGAAGACAGCAGTGAAAAATAATTAAGCAACAACCAAGTGGAAAAAGACATTAAACTCCGAGCCGGATGACCTGGGTTTAACTCCCACTCGTTTTTATTTTCTCTTTTCACTGAAACCGCAAAGTTCAAAGTTGAGATTTTTTTCGTACCCAAATCCACTTGTTATGTGTCTTTATTACAAAAAAGCATCATTACTGGTGGTTGAATATAATTTTTCACTTTATGTGTGCAGTCTTGCTGTTCAAGGTCTGACTCATTTTGCTACCTCAGTACTGTAATTACACTAGAATAAGTCATTTAAAAAAAGGGAAATATGCTTAAAACTGAGTAAAATAAGAGGGTTTGCAACATGTTGACAAGGTTTCAAACATGGTTTGTTTCAGACAAAATGGGGGCAACAAATGCTTCTTTCCATTACACGAAAAAATATAATGTTGTGCGTCATTTTTGCCGGTTTTAACTCGTGGAAAGAATAAAAAATGATGAAATTTCCAGTAAAACCCGCATCTGGAAAACATAAACATTGTCAGAGCAAATTAAAAAAACAACAACAGCTAAAAACATTCTCAAAAGGAAGAAATACACTGAGAGCGGACGACGTTAGAACGTTTTACAACTCGCATTGATCACCTACAATAAATCCAGGACGAAGCCGTTTCAGACTCCAAGTTCACTGGAAGCTCAGTCCGTTCTCATTCGGGTCTGAAGTTCTTCGGGGGAAAGTCCGTGTCACAAGTCTCTCGAAGCAAACTGCATGACAATTTCAACAATATGGCAGAAGACCAAAGGCTGATTTCACAAAAGACGCACTTGGACTATTCTTAGGTCAAGCTGATGGACGACAGATAGACATCTACATTCATCACTGCATGAAGCTGTCTAATTCTTAACTCTCTGAAGTGAGACTAATATGCCGTGAACTGAGGGGAAATAGAAACGTTTTTTCTTCCAAACTAACAAAACTAACAACAGCTGATCAGTCTGGCTGCAATCCATCTTTGCTATTTGCCAGGAGTCCTGTTTTTACTGAGCGTGTGTTTTCTCACTCATAAGGTTTATGCTCCCATCAGAATAAAGACGTCCACAAAATAACCGAAAGCTAATCATAGTAAAGACTAAGACTGAGGACGCAACTTCTGAACACTGTCAGTGTTCAGATTTGTTCCAAGCTTTAGCTCCTGTCGAAACAAGTCTTAAAGCTGGGGCTGGTAATCCTGTTCAGAAACATGTTTTGTAATCAATACATTATGTATCAGAAAAAGGAACGAAAATGATCAGTCCTCTGTGGCAGCTGCAGGACTGACAAAACTCCGACCAATCCACGCTCTTTGGTGAAAGAGCAAAAACCAATCAGATGCCTTCATGTCTAGTTCTGTCTCCGCCCCCCTCGATCCCTGTCTCCAACGCGTGCACAATCTTCACGTGTCGTTGTTGCTGGAAGAAATCAGCGTACAGAGTTACAGCAGAACGGATTTCATGCTCATTTATGAGCAACGGCTGAGAAAATGCAGCCCCAGTTACTACTTCCAGCGTTACTTGTAATGGCTGAAAAAGGCAAGGAAGAGAAAGGAGGCTGAAAAGGCTGCTAACAAAAAGGCTCTGGATAAAGCCAGACGTCAAACCAGAGGAAACATCGGTGTTGCTTTTGTGGAGACAACTGAGGGATTTGAAGTGATGCTGAGGTTGCTCTCTTTCTGTTGGACAGGTAATTATATGCTTTGCTTCGGGGAGGATTTGTTATTTTTATGAAATGTGTAACTTTTGCTAACGTAGCTTGTATTAGCCTAATGCTAATATTAGCTTCTCTCTGGGTTTAAAACGGGTCGGTGATGCTAGTATTGAATAGATTATATTCAATAGATTATAGTATATATATATATATATATATATATATATATATATATATATATATATATATATATATATATATATATATATATATGGGGGGGGCTCAGGGAGGTGCAATTTTCAAACCTTGCTAGCTCTGTTGCTAGCTCTCCAGGATTTCCAACCCCAGCTTTAAGTCAGGTGTTCAACACGTCCTACATGACAGGTACAAACCAAGTCTTCGTCAGCAAACTGCATTGCATCTATTGAAAGCTGTTTTAAATCTAACGTTAACATTACTGAGGTCAAGTAGTGTCACCGATAAAATCAAAATTCAGGGATCGAATGATTCTTTCTGGGGAGGCAAGACGTGCAGAAACACATTGCTCTCAGTCTGTGGGAGGTCAAAGCGTCACGGAGGCCAACCACTCTGTAACTGTGCTTTATGAGGAAGCAGTGGGCAGATTCACTGTGCCAGCCCTCAGTTGTTCAAAGCCTTACAACCTTTAAAAGGAGAAGTGAACACTGTCACCCCTAGAGGAAAATAAGACGTTAACAATCTGAGGTTTTTCTGTTCTTTGGCAACAGAGGGGGAGGGAAAGAAATCACATACGGTATCATTCAAGCACATCATGCAGTGACTTTTTCTTTCAGTTCCCTGTGGATCAAATGGTTTTGCAGAAACATCTGTGGTATGTTGGGGACTTTATCCCCCTCTTTTCTCTCTTTGCCTCTCTCTGGTTTTCTATCTCTCTCCCTCTCCACCCCACCCCCACCCCACCACTTTTCCAGAATGGCCTGTATTTTGGGTGTGTTTCCTAAGCATATATATATATAGCCACATAGGTCTCCAAGCCACTAATCAACATAACCACAATCCCAGACTTCTCCAGGAAACCCAGCATGTGGTAGCTCCAGTGACAGGCCTGCGATTGGTTGAAAGAGCATAAAAATAACCTTCAGATTGGTAGAGCGTAGGTACTTCTAGACCGAGGAACGGCCATCTCCTGAGAGTCACATTATGGGTTCAAACGGGGACTTAAAAGCAAACAGAGAGGAAAAAGTTTCAACTTCAAGGACGTGGCTTACACCCCTGAATCTAAAACTCTCAAATTAGATATTCAATTAAATCTGAAGTTGTTAAGACGTTTCTCCCTGTGTAATAAAGTCCTTGTACGTGCAGCCATAAAATCATCGCACGGCAAAGCTTCGTGCAACAGTAAGCCGATGCAGTGACAGCGACGGGACCACAGGGTGAATGAACAATGTAAGATGATTTACAGAGTGACACTACATGACTCATTTGGTGTGAATCACTGTTGAGCTGGAGCCGCAGAGATGCGGTCAACAGCCACGTCATTCAGACACAACAAAAGAGGATCTGACTATTGAAGGGGGTCGGGTAAAGCTGTCTGCAGCCATTTGTGTTACAAGGCTAAAGGTTAGAGCATGTCCACTCATCTTTATTCAGCAGCACATGGGATAAAGACGCTCGTCAACGTGGCATGTTCAGTGTGTTTACATGCACCGACTGCATTACAGACATAACAGACGTGTCAGATGAGATGTGTGTCACTGATCAGCAAGGAAATCTTTGACTGAACTGGTGCTGCTGATGTGGAAAGGTGAGGACAGCACAGTCTCTTCGTGTCAGCATGAATCATTGTTTTTTCTTCGGAAAACAGGGAAAATACCAAAACGTCGCGTCAGCACTACCTTGGCTACTGTAGACGATTCACTTTCAAGTCCTCGCGTTCAAAGTTTTCAGCTCCGATTTCATCCTGCTTCTCAGTGAAACAAGTGAAGACAGCAGTTCAAGGTGTGACCTGAAGGCACTTCATCCTTGATGTGTTTTTTTTGTTCCCCCCCTCAGGGATAATTCCCTGAAACTTACTTACTTTGCGCCGCTTTTTGTTTTTCTAGACTTCTAGACTTGCACAACAGAGTCCGTCTAAGAGCAACAGTGTCTCGGGAGGTAAAATATCATCTGATTTATTGGCTTGTTTTCCTCTGACAGGCTGCTCTGAATGAGCAACAAAACGCCAGATCACCTTCAATTTCCAGAGCGATGGCCAGAGGAGCAGCACACTCTGTCTCGTTACGAGCAGTAAACGCTCTTATTTGTTGTTCTGACAACATCAGTGTTGAGTGTTAGTGTTCCTGTGATGATCACAAGAGCCCTATCCTGGGCGTTCACTATGAAAATAATTGCCCACTTTTCCACAATGCCACAGATGTTCCCTCTCCACTATGTACTCAACAAATATAACATAGTATTAGCAGAGCTGTGACGTACGAGCATTCCTCCCTGCATTTTTATAGCTGTGTGTGTGTGTGTGTGTGTGTGTGTGTGTGTAGAGCCAACAGAAGATGAAGCAGGAAGAAAATGAATGAGAGCAGGGCCTGAGACAGTGCTGTTGCTGTACCACCTCTATGATAAGATTTCACACACCCTCCATCACAGTGGCGAGCATGTACAGTATGTTCTGTATACACCTACCTATCTCACTCAGTACCTGTACCTACCATACCTCTTGTTCAGTCACGCGCCTTCAGCCCAACTACGTCAGCTCAAAGTTAAGGTGGAAACGACACAACCAAGTTTTGAAGTCCCCAAAACAGAGAGGGAAACTTCGCTGGACCTCGCTTTAGTCTGTGCTGCTGTCGTCTGGACTAATGGAAACAAAGATGGAGCCTCCTGATTGGATCTTATCAGTCAATACCACCAATTAGTTCAGTCATTTAGAGCGAGATACGCTCCGCCACGTGGCGCGGTGGGTTAAGCGGGCGCCCCATATGCAGAGGCTATAGTCCTCGCTGCAGTCGGCCTTGGTTCGAATCCCGCATCGGGCGCCATTTGCTGCATGTCACTCCCCGTCTCTCTGCCTCCCCATTTCCTGTCTCTCTACACAGTGCTGTCCATTGTAATCATCATTTATAAAGTTCTCCATTTGTTCTATAATTAGCTCTCAGTCCAAGCTCTCGTGCAATAAGGGTGAACTGCATGATGGGATACTGTCTCAGTGAGACTCATCATAGAAAAAACACACACACACAACACGTCATCCCAATACGATATGAATAGATCAGCTAATGAAGGCCAGTGTGATTGATGTGTCAATAAGGAGGATCGGTTTCTATTCACACCTGTGTGAAATGTGTGAAATAAATTAGCAGGCACTTGAAGCTTGTTTTAATTCTGTCCTCCATTATGGTAAACATCAGGTTGGCCTTAAGCGACAGCCAATCGAGTTCGACGCTGGCGTGCATAATGTTTACATAGTTACCATACACAGAAGCAGTACACAAACACAGCAACAGCAGCAGCAGCAGCCCGCCCTTCCATCTTGTTCCCATTGGGGGCTGCTGGACGGCAACCAGCAGATGTTCCTCGTATATCTCACTTTACGTCCTCTCTCTGTTGTTGTCTCAGTCCGGACTCTCAGCATCCACAGCCAAAGATAGACACAGATGACAGGGTACAGTATCCTCCCATGCCCTCTTTCACATCCCAGTTACATAAAGCCCGTGCCCTCTGTGAAACCCTACCATAGTTGGCTGAGCAGGGTCTGCAATCAGACATACATCCTGCCATTACACAACCGTGCAGCTTGGCAGCAGGGGCAGCTGGGAGAAGCCCTCAGCCAGGTTCAGGCATATCAAGATACTCCGTCTTCCCTCACTAAATGAAATCCGAAGGCCAGGGCTCAGTGTCTGAAGCTCACTCGGAGGGGGAGAAGAGTTAGCTGAGCCTTTAAACCACCACCTATCTCACATCTCACAGCATCCGCTCAACACCGAGGATTACACGTTTGTCATTACATGACTTGACGTCATCAGATTCACCTGTTATTCATTTATGGGATTTGCCAACACAAACTTTCACTTCCAGGCCAAAGACTTTGTTGCGCACAGTCTCGTTTCCCACGGGACACAACAAAATGTGAAGCTGCGATGTTGCTTGGATTGCAAGGAGGCACATATTGATCAACGGTAGGCCGGACACTGTTTCTATCGACACAAGATGGAACTAATGAGAAGAGAAATGAGAAACTATACGTCATATATAACTCACTGTGTGACCAAGTCTTGACCTTAAACGTCTTCACTCCGGATGATAAAGAGAAACATTATATAATCCCTGCTTCATGCCAGCAGCCCCGTGGTGCATAACTGAAAGTGAAGATCAGAAAAGACAAGTGAGATTACATCACACGCAGGTAAAGTGACTGTTGTGGAGGCAGGTTTTTACATCAGAGGAGATATCTGGGATCAAACGTGGATTTCAGCTACAGCCCGGTGGCTCTAATGTCTTTACTTAAGTTATTCTGAAGGTTGCAATAACATTGCCAGTGTTCGGCTTGATTCCCAACAGGGAATCATGTCCTTATTAAAAAAAACATATCCAGTCACAGGACTGTAAGGCACCTTGGATGCCACCGTGTGTTATGTGTTTCTCATGTTGTGTAATGTGGTTATGAAGCACACCTGTGGAGGAGAGCTGAGGAGCGCAATGTTGACTGGTGGTCGGCCTATATTGTAGATATTGATCTGCCTGACCACTTGAGTGATATTGCATGGATGGCTGCAGTTTACAGCGTCCTTCATGTCGGTGAACCAGAACCACGAGAGCTGAAACGTTTGGACAAGGCAGAGGTTGGAAGGAGTTTACGAGTTATGTGTAAATGTTATGCTCCATGAAGCGGCACGAAATATTGTCGCTTGCTTTAAATGTGTATGAAGCGGGTCTTTAAGCTGCATATTGTACTTAGCTCTGGGAACTATACACTAAAGCAACTTTTTACTGCAAACTGACAGAGCTGCAGGATTTTTAGCGACCAGAGAGTAGGTCAACTGGGGGCACATGTGAGATCCAAACACTCAGGCTACATTCAGAGGTGGCTGACGGGTCAGGAGGGGAGTCCGTGCAACACAAAACACACTTTTCACACTAACCAGCATGAGGCTTGCATAAAAAGATCAGCTGTTTTGACTCGACGCAAAAACATCATGCCCCTGGCTGCTGCCAAGCTCCAAAAATAAACCCCAGGGGAAATGAGACAGACACAAAATAGTGGACATGAGGCAGCCATCAGGGAGTTACTAACTTTGCATGTTTGTTTTCTTTACCGCTTCTATTTCTGAATCTAATGCACTGGCTTTAAAGCTCACATACAGTAGCCTCCAACGCAGGCTTCACCCACATTACAACACACGCTGGCTTTTCTGAACTGTGCACTTACATAAAAATGAATGCAGTTAATGTGATGCACAGCTTTCTCCAGTCGTTGAGTGAGTTAAAGTGAAAGTTAGAGGATGGGAAGACTGCTCCGCTGGTTGAGTGGTTGTTCTGTCTGTGGAGACACGAAATGGGACTGAAAGGGAAACAGAAACACAGTCTGGAGTGTCAGAGTCATATGATTAGTATGACAGTAGACCAGACTTATCTCCTGTTGGAAATACACGGTAGCGATAAAATCTATTTTTACGTACAGTATTTCAACCAGTGAGGTGTAATCACTTTAATTGCTCTCTCCTTCTGTCTCACATCAAAGCATTTGGAGGGCGGCGGCATTAAGCTCCTCACCTTCTGCAGTAATAATGACCCATCTTACACGTCTTAAAGGATAATGGAAATCCTTTTACATTCACACTTCTCATCACAAAGCGACTCAGAAGCAGCTGAAAAAAGGAAACGCAAAAGAGTGCAAGAGGGATGAGTTTACCATTTCGTGCTGTTTGTGTTTGTTGAGTTTCTATCCAGATGGTGGATGTGGCATTTATTTGGGTCACTGATGTTTCACATTTCCTAAATGCCCTACAGAGGGAAATCTCAGCCACCACTTACTTGAAACCAAAGAACGGAGAGATCAGTTGGAAACCAAGACACGTCCAATAAATCACAGCGCAAAAGCAAAGGGCCACTCAAAGAATCACAGGAAATAACAGAAATGTGATTCGTTCACTGAGCCGCCGTTACTGGCGCTTTAACAAGCCAACAGACTCGTATCAAGCAACACAACAATGTGTAAGCCAAGTGTGTTTCCAGTCCGTTATTCTGCTGTAGACTAATGGGAGGAGACACACTGGGGATTGAGGATGAGGATGTTTCCCGTCTCTTTGTGGTCATTTTGTGTCTCTCTGTGAGCAGCTCATGTACAAAGTGATTTCACTAGCTTGCAGATTGTGCATCATAGGGCAGTGTCCGCAGGACGAGACCGAACACTTGTCATTTTAGCATAGCTTTAGGCCAAGTAATCAGACTCTGTGTGTTCGCTCAAACTGCCAAAACAGCATATTTTACCACTGACTGTACAAGTGGTCTCTGATCATAAGTTTTGAAATGTTTACCTCTGAAACGTCTGCTGTCGCAAATGCACTTTTGTTTATTATCAGTGTTTCTTTCCAGATGTAACATCCTGGTAACTCTGTATATTCAACAGACACTGTCACTATCAGGACTGATACTGCAGGGGAAAGTAGCACTGTACCAAAAATCCTCTCCAGTGGGACACGTTCACCTCCGAACCTCAGCAGATAATACAAAACGACTACAGAGAAACTTTCTGTGATAAGGTGAACTGAGCTTTTAAAGATGGTAATCAGCTGCATACTTTCACAAACCCGCACGCCGTACGCCACGTGCATCGCTTGACCTTGAACACAAATATGAGACAAGTCTAACGCCAACTTTAACCCTGAGCCTCGTCCTCAACATGCCACATGTTATGTTCTGTTACGTAACCGCCCACGACAGCCGCTGTTCTGCTTCAGTAAAAGTGAATGGAGATACAGGTTAATTGTCCCAGTTCCCATAAACTGCTAAGCTTCTATAGTCGGATCTATAGACGCAGCTTTGACGGGCTGCGAAACAGTTTTTGAGCACACAAACACACAACAAACATACAAACATGTTGTTGTTCTCTGGGCTGTGTGGTCGGTGCATGTGCTAACTGTACATCCAGATCCAAAGCATGACACACACACACACACTGTACCCAGCCTCTGAAACAATGAATATAAGGAAGACGGTAATTATCTGACATTTAATTGGGACGTGTTTTGTATAAACAAACATGACGTATTTTTGCCTTGGGAGAAACACACATGTGCAGTGGCATGCTCTTCTTTGTCTCTGTCTCTCTCTCACACACACACACACACACACACACACACACACACACAGAGTGGCAAGGCTCACTCAACCTTTTGTGTTGCAGTTTAAGGTCAAAGGATGGTTCAACTCTAACAGCTCATGAAGTACGAAGTGTACAGTACTAGAGTGACGAATGAAAAGGAGGGTAAAGGTCAAAAACAATGCAAACTAAGCAATTAATAAAACATTTGTTAAATAATTGATTATACAAAATGTCTAATCTCTGTAAATTCAATTAAAAATCACAAACCATTACAGAAAATAAAGCTTAGATGCTACAGTACCTTGTCCGTATGGCGTACGTCTGCAGTGTGTTTCTGTGATGGCTAAAAATGGAAATCACATTAAGATGTTTAAAAGCTTAGAATAATATATATATATATATATATATCAACCTTGATGATATAATAAACAGTGTATTAAGAGTTAAACTGCAGGAGAGGTTTATAAAGCAGTGAGAGAGCTGCAGAATCCCACTCTGCAGCGGCTGCTTTCGTTTACACTGAGATTTCAATACATTTGTGTTAAATGCTAATGGTGTGATAAAGGGACGTCAGACTGGACATAACTCGGTTGGTGGTCAGAGGAGATTGAACCCATCCAAGGACACGTCCATAAACACACAGAAAATTCACAGCACAACCCTGGTGTGTGTGTGTGTGTGTGTGTGTGTGTGACAGGGCTGGCTCACATCGTCCAGCACTATATGGCCATAATATCAGCATTAAACCATACAAGAGCAACCAGTGTCTGTAGTAGAAAGGGGAGAAACAGGCTGATACTGAGATAATAATAACTTCTTACACACACACACGCACTCACTGTTACAGACCCTGGTCATTAAAGCCTGCCCCCTCCCCAGGAGGCCAGGTCTCCTTATTCAACAATGTAGGTTTTCCCCTCAGGAAATGTCGAGGCGATGAGGGTCAAGACAGTTTCATCCCAAAACAAACAAGCTGGACTGACATCTCTGACCTCACTCCCATGACTCTTTTATAACGGCTGTTTCATTAATTACAATCCGGCTCATAAGGCAGTGATCAGGCAGGGAAATCTGGAGGGGGGGGGGGGTGCAGGATAAGGCAACTTTGGTTTCATCAAACTTCATAAAACCACACTTTACCTTTTTCTCATCTTTTTTTTTTTTCTCGACTTATAAAAAACAAAACAAAACCTGATATCTTCCCCTCGAGCTACAATCTGCACCGCTCGCTGTTTATGTCTTCAGACCTGCCTGGCTTCATCTGCACGTTCGATTCACCGGGAAGCAGCAGCGTGTCAAGACTGATCAGCTCAAGTTGATTTTTACTGTCAAATACGTCCACATAAATATAAATATGGGGATGCAATCTGCAGCAGTCCTTTCAATGGTGCAACAAAAAAAAACAAAAACACAGGACGGTGACACACTAGAATAAAGAGCAAAACAAGTACAGAGGAGACCAACAGTATGCAATAACACAATACCATGACTAAAAGTGAAGTGTGTGTATAATGCTGTGACAAGATTAGAAAATGTTTTATAGCTCAGCAATCTGGTCCACACAAGACAAAACATCACGTTTTATATTGCTTTGGTGGGCCTTATGGTTCAGGTTTGTAGTGGTGTGGGTCCATGCAAGGGTACAGGTCTCCAGGGAAGACATGTAAGTTTATATTATGTCCCAAGCGCGTGCGCATGTGTGTGTGTGTGTCTTTGATGAAATGCATGTTGACAACATTTAAACCTGGTAACACTGCAATGGATGCCTTACCATGTGACACGCATGTATACGCAGGCAGACACACACACACACACACACACACACACAGGTTGCTGCAGGGTGAGTGTTGCTGCATACAGTCTGTGATGTCTTCATTAAAACCATTTCACATGCTGTCAGCATGGATCAGCTCAGACACTATCATGACTTTGTTATGATTATCCGCTGCATCTACACACCAACTATTATTTGTATGCATTTCTTTCCAATTTATAGTAAATAAACGGTCCCAAACTTTACCATGTCAGCTGAGCTCTATGTCCATTACAGTAGCACAAAGTCTTACCTTATCATACTGTCTTCTTCCTGACCTTTCTCCTCCAGTTCGTTTTTAATTCTGGCAATTTGAGGAAAAATCCAACGACGGTGCCTTGTACATGAACTGTTGGAGCTCGTGAGCACACGGCTATATGTTAGCATCGTTCTTGCTAGGCGCTATGCTATGCTAATGCTATTAAGCCGCGTTTTGAGTAAAAAAAATAAAAATAAAAAATAAAAACGTCACGACAGCTGGTACATGTGTCTATATTTGAGTTCCCCTGTTGTCTCCTTCTTTGTCTGTTTTCCTCTTCTCTGCTCGTTTCTTTGATGTGTTACGGAGCCGTTATCAGCTAGCCGGCCATCTTTCCCGGTTCATCTCCACGGTCACCGCCTCACCTCTGACCTGCGTCGTCAACGTCATGACACAGACACAGCAGGCAAAATCAATAAAAACAAATACGTTATCATCAGAACAAAAAAAGTAATTTTACCTTGAATGATTCAAATTCAGACAAATACACAATTAATTTATTTTATTAAAAAAAAAAAAAAAAGAAAAGAATCAAAGACAGGATAAGGCCGGTTCTGACGCCCCCTAGAGGTCGGAGGCCGCAGTGCATCGTCCTAATCGTATGATCTGTGCTTGTTTATGACAGACAGGGTTGTGGTTTGTGGATTATTGGTTATTACAAGGCTGTTTTGTGTATGATTAATACAATTAGGCTGTGTTAGTGGCATTAGGAGATATTCTATTGACCCTAATTGCCCCTTAGCTAAATCTACTGGGTCTGTGTGGTTCATGCAGAGCAGTATCAAAACCCTAATTCTAAAAAAACAAAAAACAAAACTTAATCTCAAGGAGACTCAGTTTAAGCTGCAGTGATTACACAGTTTGCACGCACACTTTGCATAAAAACACTTACACACAACCTAATCCCTTGCACCTGTTCTGTTGATGAGCTTGTACTCATACCTGAGTGTGTTTGCTTTGTGTGCACTTTTCTCCGTCATCACAGCTTTATGCAGCTTTATACACAGGCAGACACACGCACATCTCCTCTGTTCTGCTGTCCTGGACCTTCATCCCTTCATTCATTCCCTATCTGCCTCGGAGTCCTCCCTTCATCCATAGCTTTGTCATTTATCTCTTCCAGATGCATGTCTTTATGCACCTTTACATAGGTTTTACTGGTGTTGGCAGCATAATAACAGACCAGGTCAGTGATTACATACATCTGTCTGCAAACAGGGCCGCTCCACATGCTTGTTCTGACTGTAACAAACGTCCAAATGGGGGTTGATTCAGTCAGATGTGACACGGACACTGGTGGGATTTTTGCCTCATCGTAAAAGTGACACATTTGGAGGTAATTACAGGGATTTATTTCATACTTTTTCCTTAATTCTATGGCAACATTTTAATGTTTTAACCTAACTTTTGCAGGTAATTACAGGTATACGTTTCATAATTTGTGCTAACAAGCAGAAAATCCCCACAATTCCTCAACAAAGCCTCCTGGGCATATGCATGTTACAACTATTACGATGAGAAACGAGAAAATGTCACAACTTGTTTTATGTGACGCCCTGAAGGGAAAAAGTCGGCACCTTGAACTTTTTAAGACTTGACAAATGAGAAAAAATCGAAGTTTGATCACGACCCCAGTGGACTGACAATAGATGTCTGTGAAGTGTCGTTTCTGCCTTCACAAAGACAGGAGTATTGCTTTTCCTGAACCAAGTGTTTTATGATTCTTTAAAGTTTATTTTTTGTTCAGGAAAACACCACCGCCACCACCACAGACAGTACAGTTCCTGGTTTACTTTCTCTGTGCAGATTTTCCCAGCCAGTCTGGGGAATGCAAGCGCTCAGAGGGCCGCCTCTGCAACCTCTTGGACCACTGTTTCCAAATTGAGGAAGATGTTTCCCAGAGGCCGCTGAGAGCCTTCAGGAGGAGTTTCAATTTCAATTTAACTGCTAATTAATACAAGAGAAAACAATGGCTGTTGAAGAGCTCTCATTCCCTCAACTGCTGCAACTGTTTCCACAGATGGAGACCAACTCCATACGAGACCTAATAGTTCCCGGATTTTACAGAGATCTACCTGGCCAACTTTTTGGCAAGAACACATTTGGGAATCATTGCTCCACATTCCCATTACAGTGTGGAGTATAAATGCCTGCAGTTGGCAACCTGGTGGCCCAGTCCCCTGGTAACAGATGGACTGTAGTGCACTGACTCCTCAGCCAGGAGAGCTTTCTAACTGTCATCTCCAATACACTACACTGTCATGTGCTGGCAATCAAAGAGTAGTCTGCACTAGCCCCACCAGAAAACTCAAGCACACATTGAGGCAACTTTGTAAATATCCCTCCACATTCACTGTGTCAGCAGCATCCCAGTGTTTTCACTGCAAACAATGGAAAGTAGGAAACTTAAACTCTCACTGCATCACACAGGAGAGGCACAGGCTGAGCAGAGCAGAGCAACAGGATGAAGCTGCCATCTTTGCTGGACATACACAACCAATGCTCCATCAGCAGAGTCTCCAGATTAAGAAAAGATCCCTCTTATCCTTCCCACTGTCAGTTTTCCCTCCTGCAGTCATAGATAAGTTGCAGGAGCATCCACTAGAGGACCACAAGGCTGCTAAATAGCCACGCCAATATACATCAGTTTGAATAATCATCTATGTTTTTGCACACAGCCGGTGCAGGACCCAGTTGAGGGCCTGTATCGTAATGCTGCAGATTCCTAAACACAATGAAACTGGAGCAACAGTCAAACTTTGTGAGGCTGCTGTGCAGTAGGTCAGGCTTTCCATTGGGTGTACACTCTATTTGTGCCCACTGTGAGGTCAGCCAAGAGGAAGACAGAGCTAGATCTCAACATGAAGGTGACCAGGGAGCCGCATAAAGCCCTATGTCAGAGAAAAGGTGGACTGAAACATTAGAGTCCTGCTGCTCATCCAGCTCCTTTTGCTCAAAAGCAGTGAGGCACTTCGTCCAAGTCTCTGTCCAAGAAGAACGATGAAAGACCATGTGGAGCTGCGGCACATCCTTCTCCGATGAGCTCATCCAAACACAGACAAAACTCATTCAGCAGCCTCCGAGGGACCAAGATGACAGAGAGAGAGAGAGAGGAGGAGGAGGTGGAGGATGGAGAGAAAGGTTGTTTTGGATAATTAGGTCGGAGCATCTGTTGAACGTGAAGGAGGGGGCTGGAAAATGGCAGCAGGTCCTGGATACTCAGCACCTGTGTGGGTTTCTTGGCCGTGTTGATGTCCGGTGGGGAGCAGGGATTTTGGATGTGTATAAGGAATTATGAGAAACAGCCAAGTGCAGCTAATTAGTCATGGAGAGAAATTAAAACCAGACACATTATACCTCACTGTAATGTAACGTCTGATCCGAAACCTGCAGGGAAATTCTTGTCCTGCTCTGCTCTTGCTGCCAGACGGATATCAGATATGAGACAACCCACTCACTAATACCAACATTTGTCTTCAGTGTGTTGTCACAGAATTAATCACTAATTGCTCATTAGACTAGATTTTCCCTGATCTGCAACGAGACCAAGACTGAAATCTCATTCAGATGGTGACTCATCTTTACATTTTACAACTCAGGCTGCAATTTACAGTAACTGTCTTGTATACGGCAGGTAGCAATAAAACGCTGACTGGTTCCCACTGACACATAGATTTACTGGAAGAAAACAACGAGCGTGGGTACGAGAGAGAAGAAATCAGACGGGATTTTGTCCTGTGAGGCATAATCATGTTTTTAACACCTTGATTCTAGTGAACACTTATGTATTATATTGCTTTTTTTTTATTGTGCTCTTGTTTCTCTAAGTACCTCATTGCTGACACTAAACTTCCCCATTGATGAATGAATAAAGTCTTATCTTATCTTACCTCAACTCATCTCATCTCATCTCATCTCATCTCATATCATCTCATCTCATCTCATCTCAGTCACCTATGGGGTGTAGGAATGAGGAGGTAAGACCTCTTTCCATTCACTTCACTTCCCTGGACCCCACTGACAATCTTTATATTACATCATTACATTTTTTTCTGCTCCTGTATCCATCATGAGCTGCTGCAGCACTAAAATGAACATAACCTCTACAGTAAGACAGTAAGAACAGTAAGAACAAAGGTGTTGACCCAGTACAGTGTCAGCACACAGTCTACCTTGTTTCCTATAGCATTGTGTTTTTTCCACTGGACATACATTTAAATACCAGAATGAGGAACCTGTTGAAGTTATTTACATGTTCCCGTCATGAATGAAGGCTGAACACAAATGCAGTAGTTGCAGATAAGGACAAAACAGGTGTTAGTCCAGGCCAGTCCAGGAAAACATGGTTTGAAACAGGCAGGACAAAAGGAAAATGAGCTGGAAATGTGGCACATTCACAAACTGGATGGTAAGATGATGTGACTGATTCTGAGTGGAGGTTCGTGCAGCGAAGGGGTGATTGGTTGATGACAGAGACGTGTGTTGATTCCCGATGATAAGCAGGTGTGTGCAGAGAGAGAGAGAGAGAGAGAGAGAGAGAACCCAAACAGGCCGAACGCATTTTATACTAAAAGGCTGGAAAACACTCCCACACAATAAGCAGGTGCCATGGAGGAGGAGGGCCTCAGACAGCATCTGATTTATGCAATGAAATGACAGTGTAAATCTTTGGCTGTATTACAAAGTACACAGTCATAGTCATGCTCAGTCGTGTAGCTGTCAGCAGGCTATCATGTAATCACAGGAAAACAAACAGTAATCCATTTCACTACTGTGTTTCTGCTACAAGGAATATGACAGGACACGTTACACTCGCTGACGACGCCAGTTGATTTGAACCTTTTTACACTGAGGTAACAGGATTAATCACTGAGGTCCTGCTACCAGTGACAAGGAGGGTGATGTAGATCATTTTTACTTTTTTTTTTTAATATAATTTCACTGTGTTGAGAAAACGATCCACAATGATCCATCTTCTCTAAAGTGGAATCAAGGCCAAGGAGATCTGCCAAGGGAAACACATTTTTTAAGAAAAACAGTTTTGTCTGCCAGACGATCGTGCCAGACAGCCACCCATGGATTTGGCTTTGTGCGACTCTGGTATTTAGTTTTCTCTTCTGAAGTTTTATAAGTGAAAAAAAAATCTATCAAATAAAAATGTTAATTAGCACAGCAGGCACCGATCTGTTCATTGTTCACTCATTAAAAAACAAATGTGGGTTAGCTGCGTTTAGCTGCTCTGCTGCACTGATCCCCAAACAAGACTGAGAGTCGGTGCAGGCAGCTCTACGCGGCTGTGCACTGGTGCACGGTGGTTTGAGCCAAATGCTATCACTGACAAATTAATACGGTTAAAGTTATGATAAGCTCATGCTCAGCAGGTATATATACATTTTTCTTTTACCATGTTCGCCATCGTAGATCAGCTTGTTTGTATGTTAGTATTTGCTAATTAGCACAAGATGCAGAATAAAGCTAAGATTGATGGGAATGTTTTTGGTTTGGGGTTAAATTAAGGGCAAAAGATGTTTCTATAAAAGACAGAAAATACCAACCCAACAGTGGTGCCACAGGAAAAGTCTCATGACCAAAAGTCATGTGTTTGTCATTATATAAGTCATCAAAGAAAGTAGGCTCTTCCTCTGCAAATCCTGTTGACCCAGACAAACATTAGCTTTGACTGGGAACAAAACCTCCAGCTTCCTGACCCAAAGTCAATGCCATCACCCACTGAGCCATCCAGCTGAATGTGTTGATCAGTGACTCCTCTGACTCTCCACACTCACTCACACAAATGCACAGACAGTGGACAGAGAGAGTGCAATGATAATGTGGCTGTTCAGTCATTAGTCATGGTTATATGGAGAATAATTCAGGCTAATGGGGGGTTCTGTGGGTCCCACTTGGCTGTGGGCCCCTAGAGATGTCATCACCCAATGCAACGGCCCTGGGTCTGAGATTAGCTCCAAAAGCCAAAGTCATCGCAACTCATATTATTTCCTATCATGGAGATCCAGATGTTTTTAAAGACAGCAAATATGTTGAGTATGTATATGTGGAGTATGCATCCATAAAAGAAACAGTTCAGTCACGTGGCTTCAATAAATACCTGGTGCAAGAAGACAGAGAACATAACACTGATTATTTTTCACTTCTCTCTTGTGTTTTAGTTTCCTCTTTTAATAAACAGTTTCAGGTCAAGTTTGTTCAGACGCCTTACATCACCCTGCAGCTTATGCACCATGGAAACAACTTCTTCAACTTTCCCTTGCTTCCCTTTTCCCTTTTTGAAGTGGGTGATGCCAGCAGTCACAGCAGAGAGCAGACCACATGAGGCTGACAAAACAGGGACGCATTGGGAATAAACACAGCATTGTCAGGTCGAGTTTAAAACTGGAAGTCATGCACAGCAGCAGTGGCTTAGTGGTTGGTTTTCATGAAAGAGGGGGGTTTGTCTTTCTTGAAGAAAGGAAGGAAGGAAGGAAGACAGAAAGACAGAGTGGCCTGTGGGTCGCAGGAAAGGTGTTGACAAGCAAGTAACGCAAATGGGTAGAGGATAGAAGGTAGGAAAGTGAGAGAACGGTGGGAGAAAAGGGAGAAGGGAAAGGTGAATATGACAGCAGGAAAGTGGGAGGATGGGAGGAGGAAAAGAGCGGAGGCAGGGTTGGCGGGAGGTTAAGACCCAGGGAGGTACAGTACAGGGAGGGGGGAGACCTGAAGGGAAAAAGGTGGTCAGGATCTATTTTGGACGAGACCTGATTTGATCTCAGGTCAGTTCCAGCCAGCACCAGTCATCCCCAGTTAATCATCATCTGCCTGGGTGCTGGCACTCAGAAAGGCCTGTAAGGCCAATCTGTGCCGGTCCACTGATCCGTCCACCCACAGCTCTCCACCTTCCTCTTCTTCTTCTTCTTCTCCTTTCCCCATGAGAGGTCTGGGCACAGACTGACAGTCGTCTGAGTCTGAAATCTATTTCCACCTCATCTCGAGGTTTTAACATCCAGTTGGGTTTGCTACACCGTCGAATCACCTCAGCATCATGACATGGGGCCTCACCACTGCAGCCCCGATTCAGCGCTATGACTCTGCGAAATCTGTGCCTCAAACTGATCTATATCTCTGTATTTACAGCAGAGTTAAGCATTAAACGCAGAGCTCAGGAATGCACATTGTTCCCCTGTTGATCAGGTGTGTTGTAATCCCCACGCTATCAACAGTCAGGCCCAGTTCTTGACGTTTGTTATCAACAAAGCTTGAAGCCAAAGTCAACTCCTTTTGTGTGACAAGATTCCTCAATGTGCAGCATGGGGGCCGGTCGTGATTTCATCACTACTGTACACACATGACAAAAATTCCTCCAACAATGCAGGGTGGAAGAAGAAGTCATGTATCATTGTGTCTTGATTTCAAAAAGGCATGTCAAGTATGTCAGGCATGCACGGGTGAATTACACTTTGGGGTTTTATTGTCATCTTGAGGTCAGAGTGGTGGATTTCAGCAACGTGAAGAGCTCTGGCATCGAGGAATGTGGTCGTGCAGGCACGAAGCCGGGCACGATGTTTACACTCGGCTCTGTGAAACAGGTTCTGTTCATTTGGGCAGCGAGCCCCCCCTCCCCCGTGTGCCCTGACCTAGATTTAATGCAACTGCACCAAATCCTGACGTTACACTGTACAGGCGGGATTCTCATGTGTCTGCTCCTTGTTCCGCAAAGTAAAGACACACCAGGAAAAAACCAACACTTTGCTCAAATATTTACAGTCCTGATTCAAACGGCATCCACAGAGTGTTGGTGAGATTTTATGATCCCAGCCGTGCAGTGTTTTTCCAAGGCTATTCTTTTTCTATGCAGAGTAAATATACTATGCTTTGTAAGTGGTGTTGCAATGTTAGGTTGACAGGAATGAGCCTATAGAGCTTTAATGCGTATTAATACCTTAGGCTCATTAAATCTCTCTCTAAACAGTTTTTCCTGGCACGTGCAGAGTGATATCTGCAACATCTCACATTCTGACACAGGCTTTTAACAAAAGCCCAATAATAGCAGTTACACATAAACTGGCCAAGACAAACACAATGACTCTATTTCTAGGTAATGTGCACGTGCGGATGATGCTGATGTCATCCTTATTGTGTTCCACACTTATACTATACTTACAATCAACTCCTGCTCCCGGTTAAATTGTGGATGTGTCGCACACAACCTGTTGCCGCGGTAACAGATTGTTTTACAGGATGATGCTGCCGCATGGAGCGATCTGGCAGACGTGCACGGATGAGAATGAGTTCCATGTGTGGATGGGGCCGGAGCGAGGGACAAGTCATTAGTGTCAGTGTAAACAGGGAGGGTGTGGGCCTGATGTGACTGGCTCATGCTTGTCCTCACACTAATAGACAGTGAAGGCTCTGGAGGGGAATGAAGGAGAATTCATAATGGATTAACGAATGCAGGAATTCCAGCTGATTCTGCACGCTGGATTCCATTAAACCAAAAATAACACAACGCCGCTATCAGAGCTCCCTATTGTGTGCAAATCTAACCATTATATTCATCAAGAATCTAATTGGTTATTAAGTTAATATTGTTTGGTTGAACTTTGTGACATAGCGCGGTCGTGCTCAATGACTCACACACACATGACTTCCAAAAGAGGAAACCATGTGTGACATGACGACAGGATGCACTGGGAGTTTTTACAGCAGGTGATGGAGTACCTTTACTGTAATGCATCATCATTAGAGTCAGACTATACGACAGGGAATGGAAATGGATTTGATCACATGTTCTGATCAGTTTCATTCATTCAGCGTTTATCCTTTGAAGGAATCAGTTCCCCAGTGAGCCAATATATCGTGACCAACCCCGGATGAGGGGAAGACAACCCAACTGTAAAAGTCCTAGTTGGTTTAAACTAAGGACCTTCTCACTTTGAGGGGTAAGTCAGTTCAGTTAGTCCGACTAACACATCTTGGTGATACTGTCAGTCCAGCATGAAGAAGAAGAAGAAGAAGAAGAAGAAGATTATAAAGCACATACAAAACACACAGAGCTGTGAAGTTGTCCATCTTTTTACCAGTTTGCTTCTTGCTAACTCATCTTCTTCTTGCTAACTCACTTTCATCTGAGTCCATAAAAGTCCAATCATGAAGAAGTCAATAGATTCAATAGATTTGGGGTTTTCTCAGATTCATCTCATGTAGGCTGGTAGGATCTCTGTTGAAGGTGCCCCTGCACTCTGCACTGGAACACTGACCCAGATTCACAGCAAAAAAAAAAAAAAAGTGTGAAACTTATCAGACCACTGCTGCAGAAAAATTCACCTCTCTGTTTTCCATTTGTATGCTCAGCATCAAGTATCACATATTTGCTATGAGAGAGACCACCTGTAGTCAAAACGTTGCTTCGTGTGCAGCTACCTTCTTCTCAGCAGACACACAGATCTACATGCATTTGTTGTTGCATATCTTTGTCACATGCATCTACACTTGCTGATATTGTTCCTGGATGATAAAACAGGCGACAGAAGCAGAATCTGTGACTTGATGCACGTTGGTCACACATTTTTCTGGATCCTCTTTACATGTAGCTGCTAACACTATGTGAAGCAGCTCACTCTCAGCATGATGTCAATAAGTGAAGAATGACTGTGACCTCACGAGCTTTTTATCAAGCAGACAGCCGTGGCTGTTTACCCCATTAAATACCCTGCATGGTGTTGATCTTTTCATTACCCTGACATCCATCCCTTTGAGTCATGTATACAAGCACACACATGTTTGACTATGTGTGTATATATATATGTGTGTGTGTGTGTGTGTGTCTGGGTGCATCGGTGCTGTCTTTCTTTGGTGTCACGCAGCAAAGCAATGTGCCTCCTCCATAACGTCAGCATGGAGCCCGAAGCCGGCAACCGAAGAACCGCATGCTGAATATAACAGGAGGGGATGTCTGCTGGAGTCGTGTTAGCATGTTAGCGATTAGACCAGTGCCAGTGGGTGAAGAAGGTCCATTTATGGGAACATATGAAACGTGACTGGCAGAGAGAGCAGCTCTGAGAGGGGGAGTGCTGGATACAAAGGGGCAGGAAGGTCAACGCAGAAGCCCTTGAGAAACCAGAGACAGAGAAAAGATGGATGGAGTAGGGAAGAATATAGGAGAGGCGATGCTGAGAACTCATTAGAGAGAAATGTGGACGACAATGTGAGGTTGAAGGGAGGGAGCAGGAGGTGAAGCTGAGAGACACAGAGAGAGAATGTACCTCCTTTAAATGGACTGAACCTGTACAGCATGTTTACAGTTTACAGTACAAGCTACAGTGCCATGTGTTCACTCTCTTCCTACCGCTCCCACTCACTGACCATCTTCTGCTTGTTCCTGCACAAAGCTCAGACCATTTCAGACTGGTTTCTTGAACCTGACGATGGCCAACACTGACGTAGCCTCACTCATACACTTGGTACAGAGACGGGGCTGGAGCGCTCATGACCATGGTAGACCAACACTGACGTAGCCTCACTCATACACTCTGTACAGAGACAGGGCTGGAGCGCTCATGACCATGGTAGACCAACACTGACGTAGCCTCACTCATACACTCGGTACAGAGACGGGGCTGGAGCGCTCATGACCATGGTAGACCAACACACAAGTTAGGTAGTTTGTTTGTAATATTATATATTTATATATATTATATATATCTATATAATCGAAATATTTAAAGATTTTCTCATGTGGGGCATGTCCTCAGACCTGCTTCAAAGATGGAAATCTCAACCCCTCCCCAGTGTTCAAACTGGACTCTGGCGTTTCACATTCAGCCTGAAAATCTGTTTCTCCTCCTTATCTGATTTATCCTGAACTGGATCCAGGAGCCTCCCTGGATCTCACTACATGTGGAAGCTTGAATAGTTTTCAGCTTTCTTTTTTTAAATCTCAGTGACATTTGCTGAAGGAAACTATGGTTTAATGCAGCTTGGGTTTTATTTTTGTTGCTCTAACCATCAGTTCCAACAGTTGTGATTACATCGCTCTACCCAAAGTAAATGCTGCAGATGTTTTGGAGCGTCTAAAAATAGGACAGAGAAACAGTAGGACTCCATCAATCAAACGTCCAGGTTAGTCGAGGTGGGAGAAACATCCACTTGAGTTCACAGATGAACTTCGACCTGCTGTACCTGCTCTTGTTCTTCACACTCTCAGTCCGGAGGTTTTGTAACAACGCTGTGGGCCGTGTTTCACCGGCGGCCTCCAAATGACTGGTTTAGATCATCTGGTTAAAATGTCAGTGTGTTTGAAATCTCAAAGTCTTTCTTGCCCCGGTTGGTTGGACCAACTTTTCACAACGTTGCCATATTTCCACAATTACTTTGATGGGTATGTTATTAGTTATAACCAACATGAACCAAAAGCCAGAGAGCTAAGAAGATTTAAAATCCCTGTTGTTGTTTTTTTAGTCTGTCTTCATAGATATTGAACTTCATCCTCCAGCTCTGCAGAATCTAATAATGAAAAAAGATATATAGGAGAAAAGAACAGTGGAAAAAAAGGAGAGAAAGAAAAACAAGTTGTCAAGATGACGGATCCAAGTCTGTGACACCTCCACTACAAATTGCTCAGTGATGTTTTACATTCTGTACATGTCTTTGTAACTGGAGGGAGTAGCTCCTCTGGTGTTTGCTTCACTTTAAAGAGGAGGATGAAAAATAGAAAAAATATGAGTTGTAATTCTGAGCTCAGTGGAGATTTAAGGGAAAAACAGCTCTCAACTCAAAGCTAAGGATAGATCATGGGACGTTTTCTATGGTTTTATTCCAAATTCTTAACACAGCTATGAATAACAAGGCTTATGTCACTGTGTGGATTTCCAGCAACAAAATGTTACTCAGGTCTCCATCGCCAGTGTTTTGTTAACAGTCACATCCAAAACAATCTTCCCTGATCTCTTTAATACTGTCCAGACAACGCTGTTTATGATTGTGTAACTGCCAATGTGACATTTTCAGGAAGTCATTCAGTCAGCCACTTCCTCCGGCCTCCCCAGATTACAGGGCCATGAGTGAGCTTGTGGCATGGCGCCACACTTCACCACCACATTAGCCTGTCGTCACCTCTGAGACATTCGCCCAGGTGTTTCACCGCGGTCACTGTCACGGTTTATTGTAGCTGTGACTGACAGGGGGGCGGTTCCTCCCCTCGTCAAGGGGTGTAATTATGACCATGGGTTTGGCAGCTGATGGTGTTGCTGTCATTGTCTGTCTGCAGTGACACAGAGGGAAAGAGAGAGAGAAGAAGAAGGAGAAGAAGAGGAGGAGGAGGAAGGGTGATGATAGAGACTCAGTGTCTCTGCAGAGGAGGAGGGTCCAAACACAAAAGGATGTTTGAGATCAACAACAAAGGACAACAGAATTCCAGTGCAGATATGTGTGTGTGTGTGTGTGTGTGTGTTTGTGTGTGTGTGTGTGTGTGTGCGCGTGCGCGCGCGCGTGTGTGTGTGTGTCATACCTGTGTAAATTAAATGACAATGACAAAAATACAGTGAAACATGAAAAAGGAAGTGAATCTATGCCAGGACAATCATTTACTGCCAGTCTGAAAATACAAACATTGAAAAAAATCCTGTAAATAACTCTGTTATTTCTGTGTAACAACAAATATGCATGGGCCGCGCCCAAGGCCACACTGTCTCCGGTGCTCTCATGGAGACTGGGTCCGGTGTGAAGGCCCATGTGTGTGGGCCGCGCCCAAGGCCACACTGTCTCCGGTGATCTCATGGGGACTGGGTCCGGTGTGAGGGCCCACGTGTGTGGACTGAGCCCAAGGCCACACTGTCTCCGGTGCCCTCTCAGGGGCCGTAGCCAGAGTTTAGTAATTTGTGAGGCCTCGGGGGGAGGTCACCAACAGAAAATGTTCACATAATGTGGCGAAAAATTATGCATAAGCTTTTGGAATTGGACAGGAGCAGGACTGGGACCACCGGAGGCGGGACCATCCCAGAACCAGCACGAGGACCACAGTCAGGACCAAGGGGCCAACAGTGAAGGAACTGGGACCGGTACTGGGACCAGGCCCACTACAACCAGACCCGGTACCAGGCCCACTACAACCAGAACCAGTTCCAGGACCAGTAACCAGAAACTGCACGGTACCCGGACTGTCAGTGCCCTCCATGGCATTTCTGTAATGCAGTCTTTCATTTGCATGGAAGCACTAGTAGTGTAATTGCAACCTGCACTTTGTGTTTTTATTTTTTAGAACTGAGATATGATCTATCGACATTTTAGACTACCTCTCATGGGCACTGGTTGTCCCACATTAAAATTGTCTTTGTCCCTGGTCACTCTATGTACAGCACATGTGTAGCAGATAAGGAACATGTGGCAGCAGCTCAGTGATGAGTCATGTGTTTGGACCCAGACAGACTCTCAGACCACAGAAAGGATGTTAAACAGGCTACAACAGACCAGTAGTTGCTGACGAAGGATGGTTTGTTTTTCTTGTGTCACAGTTCTCCATACATTTGTGCACCAAACCTCTCTGGGGGGGAAAGGGAAGACTTCTCTACATATTAGTCATTTCTAGGTCGTATTAGCCTACCCCTTCATTTGAAAGGCAGTGGTAGAGAAATGAGAGGAATTGTGGGGACAGAGAGAGACGGCGGCATCTCAAAATCTCAGACGCAGACACAACCAGAGCCACATCAGACTGTATAATTAATTCTTGTGAATCTTATCGACACAACAGATCTAGAAAACAGCTCACAACACAACACAACACCATACTGCACTGTCCTCGTTTTAGAAGACACCGCAATGCAACAACAAAACAAACTTTGTACGTCACACTGATTCAGTTTTTGTGTTGGTTTTCATTCTAAAAACTACAATATCGCAGCTTTGAGAGAAAATCTTGCAATGTTTAGTAATTTTATTTGGTCAGTGTTAACACTCTGCGTGACCTCAGAAGTCTGTGCTTCCCCCAAAACCACACTTCAAACAAACAAAGACCAATATACATGACACTAAAGTCATTTTTTCCAGCCAATATTTACATGATCAAGGATGATAAGTGATCTGTGATACTTCGGGAAACATGTTGAACAAGAGCTGTCAGAATTAATGCTTTGTAAAAACACACTCACTTCTGTTAAAGGTTTTTGGCTTAAAATCTCTAAACAGAATTTGCATGAGTCACTGTGAAGTCATGAAGGAAAGGTCTGTCATGTCACTGGGGAAAAAACAAGTTATTAATCTGTGAATATAAAGCATCAGTACCAAGAAACCTCTTTCACAGTTCCCCCTGCACACAATATATTTCATGTTTCATATTTCATGAGCCCTCTGACTTTTCTTTTGCTCATTTACAGGGCCAACTTTCCTTTCACATGTCTCCTCAGCCCTGGACCAGGTGTGTGTGTGTGTGAGCTTACTGTTAATCACAGCCTACTTAAAACAACTGATTCGATGATTAACCATGTCTCAAGTGCTTTTATAGATCACAGGAAAGCAGAGCAGAAGATGCAAATGGTGGTTTAAACAGCCTCTTCTGGTGAAACTTGGCCATCAAGGCTTTTGGAAATTTCCGAGCAACGCTTTGAAGCTTTTCTCACGTTACAGAGAAAGAAACAGAAACAGCCAACTCCTGCCAACAAGTGCAGGTGTGTGGCTTCTGCCCCAGTTCCCAAGGAAAGGCAGGTGAAGCCGGCTGATTCAGGGATATGATGTGTGCTGGTGTTAATAGCTCTTGTTTTGTGTGGCCAACATTTTCTGTGGTTGTGTGGACCGGACCTGCTGGACTTGGTCAGTCGGTTGGTCGGTCGGTTTGAAGCTGGTGCTCTCACATCTTCAGGCCAACAGTGCCAGAACAGCCTGGAGGAACTGCTTCAATTTGATGTCTTGTCACTTTGGATAAATCACATTTTAGAGGAAATATTTGCAAATACATACAGCACAGCTGGGTACACAGGGAAAACATAAGGGAAAGTCTATGATAATAACTCAGCCTTTGTTCTATCTTCATTCATCCAGAATATCTCTCCAGGTAAACAACACAGTGATGCTCCAGCACATGGCACAAGATGACCTGAGTCGCACTCTTTCTTTGGCCAAGGTTCCTCTGTTTTAAATTCCAGTTGAGTGCCTCCCCCCACCCCCCCACCCTGTGAGCAGCTGTTCCTCCCCATCTGAGTCATGCAGGAATAATGAATGTGAGAGAGGGCGGCTCCTGAGCTGATGCCAAAAAGACCTGATGGTGGAATTCATCCCAGTTGGACTCATGTCTCCTCCTGACAGATGTCACCTCCTGATGAACAGACGTCTGTCAGCGGAGCAGTTCTACCCTCAGTCAGATGGCGAAGCCCGGGTGGGAGGAGAGACATCCTGCTCTACACTGAGCTTAGTGTCTGTCTGTGAACATGATAAATCCTGTGTAGCTGTTCACTGTCAATGATACATTTTTCTTTATTTTTTCCCATTTTTGAAATACTCTTAATTACCGGTGTATTCAGCTATAATGGCAATAGATATTTATGTTTTTTTGCGCCAAATTTCAGATATTAGATTAACGTTCATCTCTGCGTGCTAAGATAACACATGCATGACTTTATATTACTGGATGATAGAGCGACATACAGTGTTTTTGCTTAGTGCTTGTTTTTATTTTCTTTAAAACTATAACTATAATGTAGAAATATAGAGCGCACACTTAACAACTGTTCAGCTGCTGCCCAAAACATATTCTCAACAAAACAAGAGGAAATGTTGTTTTAAAGCACTTTAGCTTGGATATGAAACATAATTCATCATCTTAGATGTTTGTTTCTCTGTTAGAAGGATCCTGTACAGAATGAATGTGATTTTTTTCCTCTTTCTAAATGAATGTGTTCGGTGTTTTTGTTTTTTTTGTATTCGAGTCTTGTGATAAGGTAAATCAGCCAACACCAACTGTGCCTTCTCTCCAACCTCTTCGTCCTGTCGCCCACCCAGGAGGAGTGAGTCTCTCACGGCCTCAGTCCCACCACAGGGCAGCTGACAGGTAAAAAAAAAACACACACACACACGCACACACAAGCACACTATCACACTCATACATGTTCTTTCTCACACATGCAGTCAGAAGTATCTCTCTTTCACACACACACTCCCACGTAAATCCGAACTCTGTGTACCGACCCCGGCCTCGCCCTGAGAAATGTGTCATATCGATGCTGAGAAGCAGGTCAAGCATTCTGTAAGTGCAGCAAAGTGAGATAATTGTAACATAGACTTGCTCTCAGCTTATTATTAAAACACCCCCCCCCCCAAAAAAAAAAAAAAAAAAAAAAAATCACCCAGTCCCCGCCCCCTTCAGACCCAACCCTCCTCAACTCACACAGCATTCAAAACAACATGCTTTTCCACAGGCGGTGGCCTCTCCTCTGGTGTAAGGGGCCGAGTGGCAGCGGTGGTGAGCCGATCGTTTTTAGGATGGACAGGTCATGAAATGCTCAGCGACAGAGTGATTAGTGAGCCGGGCTAACGAGCAGCCTGATTGGTCTGATCTCTGGCTCACTGCAGCCCTCTCCTGATCCTTCCCCTTGATGTGGATCCGTGTGATGTTCAACGGGTATTAGGTCACAGAGGCGGCAAGGCTGGTCTTAGAAACGCTCCAACTTTTCAAGTCACTCCCAACGACTGGTACCCCGTCCTCCACCACCATGGCCTCTTAGCTATTCCTTTGAACCTCAGGGATGAAGGGTTGAGGGTGCAAGGAAGCATGACCAAGAGTGATCAAGCACATGTGAACGTATGTGTAGGTATATGGGTGGATGTGACAGAAGGGGGGACACAGCATTAGGGTTGACTGAGGGCACAATGGGTTCACAGACAGTATCTCCGACTTTGGGTTGTTTTTAATTCCAATGCTGGAAATACTGTGGCCTGGTGCCCTCATTTAAGGTGGGATGTGAGCTGCTGGTACAGGCTTGTTGCAGGATTAACACCACAGACTTTGATGTACACAGAATGACCAGAAAAACAGAAACTCCTGGGAATGATCCAACAGACCTTTTATAAACTCATTAATTTAGACCAATTATCTGTCCAAACCATTGACAGGACCGTGGATGTGAACCTTGGCCTCTGATGTGACAATCACATGTTTTGTTCACCTCCCATCCACTCCAACCACCAGCTGCAGCGTCATTCATTCAATCTACTGTTACCACCTCACAGTTGTTTGCTTCCACCACACAGACTAACTTTTTTTGTGCCATATTTGCTGTGTGAATTTACTTGAGTAATGGCTAAAGAGTATTTTGTGAGGTCACGCTGACCTTGACCTTGGACCTTTGACCACCAAAATCCAAGCAGTTCATGCTCTGGCTGTTTTGGAGGCATGGACATAACCCAATTTCCCAAAAAACACATTTACCTACTGGTGGAGGAGTCTGGTTGGTCCAGGTGGCTTCGGAGACACCTCCATCAACCTTCTGATAACTAGCATGCTAGGTGGCTAATAATAATCGGTGCACAACGAATCGTGGGATACGGTAGGAGTGGGTCAAAATACAAAGTATGGCAGTAGTAGCCTATAGTCTCAGTAGAAACATAATACTTTAAGGAGGTAGGAAATATCTATTCCATATGTGTCAATGAGTTATGGTTAGTCAGTGAAGGTTTTGGTTCCTGAAATAAGTAGTGAAAAAAAAAATGTTAGAAAATTGAATTGAAAAAAAAAAAAAAAAAAGCCAGGAAAACATCTCAACCTTTTTACAGTAGGTTGGAAAGATCAAGACCTCAAAAGCTGCTATTGAAAAGCCTGCAAGCCTTAAGAATCACTCGCGGCCATCTATTGGAAATCTGTAACATCTGGATATAATGGGTCCATTCTGTACTGAACAAATATGAAAAATCCCCCACCCCCAATATCGGCAGCATTGTGCATCATGTGTACTGATGCGGTCATTTCACATCATAAAAAAAAAAAAAAAAGAGAGCAGTCCTATGTCTGTTTGTGTCAGCTGACCTGGATCTAATTATAACCACCACACTTAGGGAGACATTCACCCATCAGACGTGACACATACAGCAGAGAAAAATAATATAAATGTGTGAAACGTGTGCATCAGATTAAGTGGATTAATCTACAGGTACAGCTGTTAGACTGCGTTCAATGGGTTTAAGGCTGCTCTCTCACTCTCGGTGGGCGATTCCACGCTTTGTGTACCAGCAGGTTTTTCCTTTGACCAGACAAAGAGATTAGGGAAGATGTACAGCCACTGTCATCTGCCGTTGCCCCTGCTCTTTTCATGCTGTGACCAAGTGGCCTGCAGGGAGCAACCACTTAAAGGCAATCCATGAGTCTCCTGGGCCTGGTGTCTGCTGACCTTTCCTTGTGTGTATGTGTGTGTGTTTGTTTTCTACAGACATAGTGAAGACCCAACCTGAAAGAAGGAAAGAGGCTACTACAACAGCAGGATAGTAGGTCAAAGGAAGATAAGAGCTTCCTTGGTGGAAATAATCCATGATGCTTCATTGGAAACAAATCCATATGTCAGAGGTTTTGCTGACGGAGCATCAAGGTTAATGAACTCCGTTTAAATGGTTTCATTAATGCACCTTAAACGTTCATCTGATTGTGTTCTGATGGATCTCAGAAGACATTTGACTTCAAGAGTGCACACACACACACACACACACACACACTCTCTAATTTCAATACTGCGCCCCTATACACCTATTCAGAGGAAACAAAGGAGCTGATGGGGGGGTTGTGTGTGTTTTTTAATAAGACCTTTGAGGTACACACAAATAGACAGCTTCCTATAGACATCGTCTCCTGTCACATGAGATGACCCACAATAAGCGATTCAGGAAATAGCCAGATGATAACAATGAAGCGGACGGATGGTTGTATACGAGATCATCATGAGAGAGCTAACGAGACAACTCAGCTCAATTAAGAGCATCATTAATGAGTAAATGATTCGATAAGATTATTTTGGGGGTGGGGGTTATTGTTGCAGGAGGATCATTGTTCCTACGGAAACACGAGGGAAATCACCCGAGGATGGGGAGTGACCCACATTTGGAAAGAGGAAAGATGGGGGGCGACCCCCATTCCCCTAACCAGCACCCCCATATCCCCCCCTGGGCAGCCCACTGATTGGTTCATTACCCACAGTGAACACATCTACTACCCCCACTCACAACACACACACACACACACACACACTGACCCCCCCTCCAGTCTGTCTATGATCATGCTGCCAGTGTCCAGATTCCTTCAGATTCATAAATAGCTCCACACTCTCCCCATCTGCTGGAATGAAGAAAATATTTCCCCTCTTTGACAGAGAAGGAAATAATCAATCAACATAAACCAAATTTACAGATTATTTTTGTTAATCCGATTCTTTCAGGCAATAAAGTTGTGACTTTTGTTCTGTAAAGTGAAACAAAAACCACAAACAGGTGCTAAATGTTAAACGATATCAAACACAATCAGAAGCAGTATATGTTCTTTGTGTGATGCAGCCTGTTGTTAGCATTAGTCAGATACGTTTAAAGTTTTAAACATCCTTGGGCAGATGTGTTAAGTGATCTTGAATATTTTCCTGCCACCTATTAGCAGACAGGTGTAGGCTACTTTATACCTGCAGGCGTTGTCACACCCTCGCACCAAGATGGTCTACTTTCACCTCAGATCAACACCAGGAGCTCTATTTATCTGGACACTTCTGCAGAGGTGGGACTTGTACTGTTAAAACACATATACTTCAAGTTGTTCTCCAGGGCTGAATCCTGACATCTCTACACGGAAAGACCCCCTCCCCCGCATCCTCCCCTTGATGGACCACACTTTCATCACCTCCTCCAGGGGTCCATCAGGATGAACACTCTCTGAAGGTCAAACTTGTGACCGTGTTGCATACTAGATGGTTTACCTTTAGCATCTGATGCCTGTGCCTCCCTGCTCTCCATTGGCTGTCACTGCTGGTTACTACTGCTTCACTGGGTCGCCGGCCATTGTCCTCAGGCCGCGGTGTTTGCTGGCAGCTGCGCTCAGATGGAGGAGGAGAGGACCACCGACATGCTGCCGTTATGTCTGCTAGTGTGTGGCTTTGCAACTGGTTGAAAAGATAACAAAGGGATATATCACACTGCAGTATCATGCAAGCAGGAATGCACCTTGTGACAGGGAAAACAGATCAGGAGATGGCAGATAATAGGGCAATTAGGACAAATATTGTCATAGTGTCTCCGCACATAGCTTCAGTTCAGACATGTCAAATGCACTGGCACAAAACAAGCTTTCCTTGTACACATTAACATTCCCCAAAATAACCACACACTATCACTGGAAATGCTTTACTCAGAGATCACTTGACAAAGGGTGTCAAACTACAGAAGTGGTGATGGTCAGTACGCTGAAACCACAGATGTATATTCCACCAGAAAATAACATAAAAGTGCTAATTTGAAGAAATATGGTAGATATATTTCAGCTGGCCTTTGTGAACCCAGTATCTCATGAACCACCTGTATTGATGTGTGTCTGTCTTAGTCTTTGGCGCCCTCAAGTGTGCAAAAAACAAAAGTACGGTGGGTTTCAGAGATCACTTTAGATTGACATTAGAATGATAAACAAGATATAAAGAGAAAAACGCTTTACCTTGTCTTGATTAAATAAATATAGTTCAAATTAAACATTTATTATTGACATACTCGGAATATGTCACGCCAGGTAAAATTTAATCGTGTGTGTGTGTGTGTGTGTGTGTGGGTGTGTGTGGGTGTCATGGATGTGTGTGTAAACAGACCGCCATCCGCCATGAAATACCAAGGCTACAGGTATAAATCGTGCTATGGAATAACTTTTTACCCTTTGCGCTTTCCGTAGTGCAACTGTGGTGCGTCTCCATAGTAACCGTTGCCGCGTTGACGTGCCTACGCTCGGACATTTGTTGACATTTTTCAACAGTTCAACTCGGCAATATTCGAACAAAGTACTTTAGAGAAACGTGGCGACGCGGGACTTCATTTGTACATTTGAGACAAGGTTTGTCCAAACGTTTGTTGTCTTTTGGTTTTCAGATTGAACTAATAAACTTTACAAAGGCTGCGTGTTTGTACCCATGCAGGTGTTCAGGTGAATTGCAAACGTCGCATTTAACGGAAGCTAATGCAGAATGATGACCTATATTCTTACAGACACACTTGGCTGCTCTGGTAGTTTTAAGAGGTAGTAACTAACTTAACCAACTTCAATCAGTGTCAGTGGTTAGCCAAAAGTTAGCCAACTTGTTGAATTGTTGTTACGGTCAGCTCCAATGGCGTCATATGTTTACATTTCTCATTAAATAAGGTGGTTGTTTGGTTCTCTAAGGTCATATGTGGCCGCAGTCATCACTTCCAATCCATTTTGTCCAAACAAAATCCAAACAAAAACAGAGAAAACTAAATCATCGTCTTTTTTTTTCCCCTTGCTTTTATTTTGACATTTATGCACATCTCTTCCTCTTCCTGCCTGTCCAGTGTCCACCGAGCTACTGACTCCACCAAATGAGAAGTGAGGAAAAAAAATCTGGTTATTTTTCATCGGCATGTTATAGTTTTATCCACATATGGCACATGACAATCCTGGTTTCTTTAAAAAGAACAGTAAACAGCAGCATGTGAAATCCTGGATTCATTGTTCTGACATAAATCATTTTATTCTGCCAGATGATGGAGGGTAAAAAAATTTTTCCTTTCGGGCCACTGGTTCCACATCCTCCCAGTAAACCTCCAGAGCCCAAGCCCCCAACTCGAAGTGACGTACGCTTCCCTTTAATCAGAAAATGCTCCCTGATTGAACAAAATGGCCTCTACTCAGATGACATCACTAAACCCAAGTACCAGGTAAAAACACACAAGCTCATCATTTATATAATGCTAACTTCTTGCTCTGGTTTAACCTGAGACGGACTGTTTATTTATTAGTTTCTTAAAGCTGGACCTGAACTCAAGCAAAGGTCACGGGGTCAATCCAACCTGCAGTCACCCAGGCACAAAATGCCAAAAGGTGAGATACAACATTTTAAGGCATGTAAATGCTTTATGTGTTCCCAGTATTTCTCATATGCTGCATGTTATTCTAAAAATAATGAACTGTTCTGTATAATCTCTGCCCGGCTGCACTGTTTTCCATAGTTACAACCATCAGGACTCCATGTGACCAGGGGAAGTCTGTTGATAAGGATTACCTTGGACCTGTCTCACACCTCTCTCAGAATCCTTACTTCTGCCAACGTGGAGTTACACCCAAAGTTCAGGTTCCCTACCAAACCATTCCTGGGCAGACACCCCGCATGTTAGAGATAGAGAGGTTTGTGCTCTCTCTGTGTGTACATTGTATGCAAAAACAGGACATTTAATTTGTCATTGCACGCCCTGAGCACATTTTATATACTACAGGAGCGTACTGCACAGTAGAGGTCCATGGATTATTTCAACCGCTTATTGTTGTGACTTATTTACACTTTGTTTGTTTTATTGTAGATGTCGAAGGGAATACTTGACAATAGATTTTGAAAAGCAGCTGGAAGAAAAAGGCATAGACTCTAATCTTATAATGCCAAGACATCCCATCAGTCATGGTGAGGATGTGACACCCAACAATCCCCTATCATCCTGTCTCCCGCTGGAGGTGAGCCAGTCACCCCTGCAGTCTTGTTTGTGCCATTTTCCTGTTAAACAATTATATCTAACATTTTGGAGTTCAGCACCACACAGCACATTCATCTTTCCTGTGTTTCTTCCTCAGATATTTGACAATGTGGACTATGACTGCTGGACTCCAGAGGACTGGCTTACCCTGGGCAAAGCTGAAGGATCACCTGATCAAAAACCTATACCAGCAAAAGCCCTGCTGCCTACAGACGACCCAACATCCTCTGGTAAATTGTCCTCCGAAATACAATGTGTGAGCAGAGTCAACATAGAGTTTATTTTATTTACTCTTTTTTCACTCTCTTTTCTCCCTTTAGACGAGGATGCAAATGACGCCTGCGTGGAGTACCGCTGGCATTTAGTTGGGGTTCTTGACTACAGTGAAGAGAAATGCCAGTACCTGGTGGAGAAGGTTCACCAAGAGAGCAGAGTGACAGATGCAGAGGGAAATCCTATTTCAAATGAAGGACACAAAAAGAGCAAATTTCCTGGTTTGTTTTTATATCATTCTGCCACAAAGTGATGGTATTGGTTCAGAATTTGTAGATTTTTTTGTTTTGTAACCCCCCTCCCTCTCTCTCTTGCACAGAAGAATTTCCTTTGCTTCCAAGCACTAAGTACTGGGTACCCAGGATCAGATTGTTCTTCTTTGCTGAGGACCCACGGGTCTTTGTGGAGCGGCTTCAGTTTGCCCTGCACTTGAGGAAGCAAACAGAGGCCCTGATCGCCTTCAATAGACCTGTGGACTGCATGCCCATCTGGAGCGGGGGACCATTTCTTGAAACCTACAGTCTTCAGTGTATGAAAAAGTATGTCCTTTCAACCCCTGGGCTCAGGCGGGCAACGTAAGTAAAGTAAACTGTGTTATCTCACTGCTGTAGTTTGTCAGTACTGCTTGGTGTATAACAGAGCCCAGAGGATTGAAAATGTTCACGTTGAATGAGCAAACATTGTCTTTGCAGTGCTGAGAAGTATATTGGGGACCTGGAGGAAGATATCAAACTTGAATATCACAATGCTACAAACCGTATGATCTATGACAAAGTTGTGATGAGTAACTCAGAGGAGTTTTCATACCTCTCCCTGCCAAAGAGGAACCCTGAGTCTGTACCACCACAAGGTGAAAACATTTGTTTAACTCATTGGAGTCAAGATTGAAGACATGTTTTAGCAGCCAAAATATTCGCCTCAGAATCTAAACACTGGGTTGTTTTACCCACAGGGTGCTTTCCAATTCCTCGCATTGACTTTGAGGAGAAGCGAGCTGCATTTGTCCGCCGCTCCTTTCTGACAAGGGCAGAGGTGATTCACGTGTTGTCTGCAGTATGGTCCGAGTGTAACAAAGTCACGACCATGAAGCTGTTCAACGTCGCCTCAAACAAGCCGCTGCGACTGGATGATTTCGAAGCCCTCCAGGCTCAGATTCAAACAAAGGTATTTACTGGAGTGTCAAAGCTTTTCTTCTGCCAGAGCTAGGCAAGGAAAGAGAGAGTTTTTAATGAAATCTTTGTTTGTCTTCAGACAAACTTGTTTCTCCGGGAGCCGTGGCGGGTCACGCTGAGCAACATTGTCTGCTCCAATTTGGGACATATCGGCAAGGGCACGTTCAATCTGAATGAGTCTCAATGGGATCTGTACATGAGGTCTAAGATGTGCAGCCTGATGGGCGTGGTGCGCTTTAAAATGCAGGACTCTCTACGTAATCTGGTGCAGAACTCGCTGGTCAGCCTGACTCGCTTTGTGTTGGACGCCTGCCACAGTGTGCTGAACTGTCCCCAGGACCTGGTCTGGGGGAAAGACCTCATCACCAGCCCTTACAAGTAGGACATCATGCATTTCATCCTATACTACTTAGTAGTATAAACACACACACATGTCTATAAACATCACATTATATATACGTTATATCCTGAATTCAAGTTGAGGTGACATAACCAGATACAGTGTTGAATACTTAGCTTTATGTTGCTGGTGTTAATCCATTGTTCCTATCTAGACCAAAAGTGATCCCTCTGTTCATGCTGGACTTGGTGCTGGACAAGAATGGGGTTTACTACAGCACACCGCCGGAGAACTTTGAGCTATCTGTTATTAGCCTGTTTGATAAAAGCATCATGGCCACATACAATGTACCACGGCTTGAGAAGGTAAAGTTGAATATGCACCTCTCAGTCACCTCAATCCCACAGCATCAAGTTAAAAAAATGTAACCCCTCCTCCTCTTCTGTCCACTCAAGTTAGTGATGCAGAGGTTGTTAATCGGTGGCGATCCACTGCTCGAGTCAGTGCATTCACATGAGCCACAAGTCACTGAGCTGAGAGAGAAGGTCCGCCATGCGCTGATACAAGCTGTCATACCTCTCAAGGCTTATGCTGCTGAATATGAACAATATTTGGATCTACACAACCTGGACATAGACACCCTTCTCAGGTAAGTGTGTATTTTGCATATCTGTGAGTGGGATAATAAGAGTATGTGGAAATACAGCAGTGTCCAAGTTTAAAACTGTTATAGGGTATTGTAGCACTTTTGGAGAAGACATACAGTATGTACATTTATATAATATATTTACACACACTAACTGAGAGGAAGCAGATTATTTCTATCATTTCTCTCATGTATTAATCTATTTGCTTTGTATATTTTGTTTGCATATTGTTTGAATATTGTCTGTCATGTTTTTGTGGTACGCCGTTTGTTAATTTCATACATTTGTGTTACCTTCTTGCATATTCAAAATTAACACACACACACACATACTGTCTCTGTGTTGCTGCCAGCTCCCATGCAGATGCAGAACAGACATCCCAAGAAGCGAAGAAAGAGGTGGAGCAAAATCTCAGAAAGATGGATGAGATCAACTACTCCCTGCCGTCGTCCATTGTGATTGGTCCATTTGACGTCCATGTGGAGGTTGTGCGTCAGAATCTCTCCAGCAAGAGAAAAGCTTTAGCCAAGACAATACTCGATCGTCTGGCTCTGAGGCTACGCAAGAAAGTTGATGATGTAAGTCATTTGTTCAAAGGCCAGATCAAACTATAATATTGTATTATGTATGTGTTTGTTTTACTTCTGTTGTAAATGTTGTAACCTGCGTGTGTGTGTGTGTGTAGGCATGTGAAAAGTGTATTGTCATGAGTAGAAAGCTACAAGAGAAGCCCAACAACATTGAGGAACTGGCTGAAAAGAGGGAATGGATGAAACAAATCCCAGGAGAGCTCAAGAGTCACAGGGTACAGAATGAGTTGTTACTGTTTGTTTGTATCTTATGAAGAGTTACTTTGACTGTGACTCTATTTTTCCAATCTGTCCACAACAGGATTTCATTGCCAAGACCCTGTCGGACTATGAGGTACTAGAAGACCTTCGGTACTGTCTTTCAGATGAGGATGCAAGTAAAAAGTAAGCGCACAATCGTCTTTTCATATGAAATTGTCATTAACATGCTTTCATGTGGAATTATGAGTGATTTAATGGGTTAGTTGTTAGAACCAATAGATGAAACTGAGAAGTTTTTATACTCATCTATGCAGGTGGACAGCTGTCGCATGGCCTCAAAGGATAATCAGCCAGGTGGAAGCCACAACTCTCCAGCATGTGGAGGACGAGGAGCGCTTCCGCAAGATCCAGCTCTCTGATCAGGACAACTTTGGGGAGCACCTGAAGTCTCTGCAGGTCAGCTGAGGCAGCTAGGGTGTTTGGCTTTGGAGGTATTAACTACGGTATCAGCTAAGGCCAGGTGTCCTCTGTTGGCTGAAGTACTGACAGATGATTTCCAGAGGAAATTTTAGAAATGTTCCCAACATGACAGGACTTTTTATCCGGGAGTGTCTGGAAGTGTGGAAACATGAAGACCAGCCTATTTTATGTTGTTTTCAGGAAATAACCACCAAAAACTCACCCTAACTATGTTTTATAGATGCTGGTGGCTGGGTTTGCGACACATACAGACATCCACCGTGTCCACGAGATAGCCAATGAGATGAGACGTACACAGAAGCAGCTGAAGGAATGCCAGACCATGGCCCAAACCTACAACATCAGAGAGCGTCTGTTAGGTATTCCTGTCACGAACGTGAGTGAGAAAGATTTGTTACATACATTTCCTCATGGTTTCAATGTTTGTTTTTTTCCTGACAATTACACTCTATATTACAGTATGACCATCTACAGAAACTGATTAAAGACTTCCAGCCATTTAAAGACCTGTGGATGACCACTTCTGATTGGCTACACTTGCACGAGAGCTGTCTCAACGATCCACTGTCATCCATTGATGCTGAGCAGCTTGAGCGTAGTGTCGCAGATGCCCACAAGACCATGCATAAATGTATTAAACAGTTCCAGGATGTTCCCGGTAGGTGACACATCTCTCACCAAACTAGACAATGTAAAGTGTGTTTGTTTGTGAGGTGAGGCTGACCTGTTTGATTTCCTTGGTCTTCTCCCTTTGTCTTCTATGACACTAGACTGCCAGATGGTGGCGACGTTAATCCGCAGCCAGATCGAGGACTTCCTTCCCTACGTTCCTCTGATTCAAGGCCTAAGGAACCCAGGGCTGAGGAGCCGCCACTGGGGGATACTTTCCGAGCGCATTCAGGTGAAAGTCCAGCCCAAAGCGAGTCTGACCTTCTCCCGCTGCCTGGAGCTTGGCCTGCAGAACCACATAGATGACGTGACTAATGTGGCTGAGATGGCTGGGAAAGAGTACACCATTGAGCAGGTACTTCTAATCCACAGTCACACATGCATTGCAGTATGAATGTTTTGTGATGAATATAGCATTATAATGGGCGGCTTGTTTTAGTGTCTGATTGCAAGTTATGTTTTGGAAGCAAAGTCACATGTTAATATTGACTATACCTACAAAATAATGTATCTGATGTATGTTGACTAATGTCCTTTTTTACACATCTTATCCCCCAGACGCTGGAAAAGATGGAGAATGAGTGGGCAGCGATTGTTTTTGATGTGTTGCCCTACAAGGAGACGGGCACCTACATCATCAAGAGCCCAGATGAAGCATCCCAGCTGCTGGATGACCACATTGTCACAATGCAGAGCTTGTCCTTCTCTCCCTTCAAGAAGAACTTTGAGGACCGCATCAACAGCTGGGACAATAGGCTCAAAATGACTCAAGTACACACACACAGATTCAAACAGCATCATGCAGTGTCTTGTGTTGTGGCTTTGTTGTGCTATTGCTGTCTCCTCATGCTTGCAGAATGTGCTGGACGAGTGGCTGACATGCCAGCGCTCCTGGCTCTACCTGGAGCCCATCTTCAGCTCTGACGACATCAACGAGCAGCTGCCTGTGGAAGGAAAAAAATACCAGCAGATGGAGAAAATATGGAGAGCAGTCATGAAAAGTGCCTTTAATAATCCAGTGGTTAGTGCTTGCACACTTCAAGGACAGCGAATTAGAACAGATAATAACGTTGCCCAGGTGTTTGTTGACCACTTGTTATGTGTCTCTGTTTGTACATCCAGGTGATAAAGCTGTGTCCAGATGCTCGTCTGCTGGACAAACTGAAGGAGTGCAACACACTTTTGGAGCAGGTGCAGAAGGGTCTCAGTGAGTACTTGGAGACAAAACGAGGCTCCTTCCCCAGGTAAGCCAGAGTGAAAACACTGACACCATTCAGTTTTAGCATTTAAACAAACTCCTGTACTATATATGTACCATACAACAAAAAAAACCATCCAGAAACACACAGTGACTGTGTGATGTAAAATACGGTGAATATTTTTTTGCAGGTTTTACTTCCTGTCAGATGATGAGCTCCTGGAGATCCTCTCCCAGACCAAAGATCCCACTGCTGTTCAACCGCACCTGCGCAAATGTTTCGAGAACATTGCACGGGTTTGTTTTTGCTGGTTCTTTCTTTTCAGTGACTCTGCTTGTAGACCACTGGTAATCACACAAAACATCCATACCACATGTCTGACACATCTGTCGGTTCTCAGCTTCAGTTCCAGTCAGATCTGCTGATCACTCACATGTACTCCGGAGAGGGTGAGGAGGTGAAGCTGTTCCTGCCAGTGAATCCAACTGGAAATGTGGAAGACTGGCTGAGAGACGTGGAGAAGTCTATGAAGGCCACGCTGAGGGATAACATTGACCGCTCACTCAAAGTGTATCCTGAGGTCTGCAATCTTGAGTTTTATTTTACACATTTGATGGTTATAGTGTTTGTTTTTTTTCAAGTTTAAGCATTTTCAAAGTTTCTAGCTTTTTATAAGCTCCTCGTGTGTCCTATCGACCCTCAGCATCCTCGTTCAGAGTGGGTGTTATCGTGGCCTGGTCAAGTGGTGATAGCTGGCTGTCAGGTCTTCTGGACCACTGAGGTGTCTGAGGCTTTGGAGCAGGGAGACCTGGCTAAACGTCTTTACCCCCAGTTACAGACACAGGTGTGGACAGGTGTTAGATGGGCAAATATTAAAATAAAATAACAGCAAATTTCAAAATGACCACGTACTTCCACTGAACACAATATTTTGTTTTTCATTTTTGCAGCTGGGTGACTTGGTGCAGCTGGTGAGACAAGGCCTCTCTAGGATGCAGCGGGCTGTGCTGTCAGCGCTTATTGTCATCGAGGTCCATGCTAAGGATGTTGCGGCCAAACTGGTGGAGGAGCAGGTCTCAAGTGTCAATGACTTTGAATGGATCAGTCAACTCAGGTTATCTGATGGATTTTGTTCTGTTTTGATATCTTCTTACTCCTGTCACTGTTAATGTTTATTCTGAGTAAGTAAATATTCTGTGCACAGAAATGATTGACATACTGATTTGTTTGTAGGTACTACTGGGCGAAAGATGACTTGTACATCTGTGCAGTGAATGCAGAGTTCTTGTATGGATACGAGTACCTTGGTAACTCTGGACGCCTGGTCATCACACCGCTCACTGACAGGTAGGCACTTAGCTGTTAGGAATCATGTTGCTCACTTCTTTTGGCCTGATTGACATGAAAACCTTTGAACATATTGCACTGTGGGGCTTGCAGATGCTACCTGACCCTCACAGGAGCCCTACACCTGAAGTTTGGCGGAGCTCCCGCAGGCCCAGCAGGGACAGGAAAGACAGAAACCACTAAAGACCTGGGAAAGGCTCTCGCCATCCAGACAGTGGTTTTCAACTGCTCTGATCAGCTGGACTTCATCGCTATGGGCAAGTTCCTCAAAGGACTGGCCAGGTTAGAGGCAATCACCCTCAAGTGTAATGGATTGTCATCAGTCTTATTCTTGTGGGTTTTCTCATCCGTCTTCCATTCTGCAGCTCCGGTGCTTGGGCATGCTTTGATGAGTTCAATCGTATTGATGTGGAGGTACTGTCTGTGGTGGCACAACAGATCACCACGATACAAAAGGCCCAACAGCAAAGGGTGAGAAACAAAATCACAAGAAATTCACACGGTGGCACCCACAGTCACTTAAGTCTTAAGTACTGTGCATTATTACAGTGATTTTCTTTATTACACAGACTAGGAAGCACTGGTGTAAAGTGTAATGTAAAATCCAGTGCTGATACAGTAGCATGTCATTATCAGCATCACACATGACAGATGCTGCTCGTGTGTTAGCAAAAATGACAAAGTAAATTACATGTGATATTATGATGCATTATCATACATAGTTTTTATAGGAATTTAATTACAGAATATTGTGTATACACAATGTGACCACAAGGGGGCAGTATTGTCTTTCTCTGAAATGATATTGTCCATGTTGTGCTCTCAGGCAGAGCGGTTTGTGTTTGAGGGGTCAGAAATCCCTCTTGTCCCTTCCTGTGCTGTATTCATCACTATGAATCCTGGTTACGCCGGCCGCACAGAACTGCCAGACAATCTTAAGGTTTGAAATGAAATGATGATTGAATCATAAATCAACATTGAAACACTGATGATAGGCAGATGGGTTTCAACAAATGATATTTAACCTTCTGCAGGCGCTGTTTCGTCCCGTGGCCATGATGGTGCCCAACTATGCGATGATTGCTGAGATCTCCTTGTATTCGTTTGGCTTCAGCGATGCCAAAGTCCTCTCCAAGAAGATCACCACCACTTTCAAGCTCTCCTCTGAACAGCTCAGCTCTCAGGTACTGTGAGGATGCAGAGGCTCAAAATTAGATTTAGTATGAATGCACATGCATGTACATGAGAATGATAAGAATGCTGACTTTCACTCTTGTTTATCTGAAGGATCATTATGATTTTGGTATGAGAGCTGTGAAGACTGTGATTTCAGCTGCTGGAAACTTAAAGAGAGAAAATCCCCAGATGAATGAGGTTAGGAATGCTTCCTTTGTTTTTAATGGAAACAAAGTATGAGAAAATATGACACAATTAATGAATAATGTTTGACAAACTCTGTTTGTCCATTCAAATATGTTTTTCTTCTTGAATCTTCCAGGAACTGATCTGTCTGCGAGCCATTCAAGACGTCAACGTGCCAAAGTTTTTACAGGACGACCTGAAGCTCTTCAACGGCATCGTGTCTGACCTTTTCCCAAAGATAAAACAGGAACCAATCGACTACGGCACCCTCGAAGAGTCAATGCGCAATGTTTGCACCAAGAAGAACCTCAAAGATGTAGATGGTTAGTGCTGTTGGTGTGTCTCATCAGATATGCTGTTATCTGTGGTATAGAGTTTGTAGATGACAGTTGTTTTTTAACTATATTTTTTGGGCATTTTTGCTTTTATTGGATAGCATAGTGTAGAGAGACAGGAAATGGGGAGGCAGAGAGTGGGGGAATGACACGCCGCAAAGGGCGCCCGATGCTGGATTCGAAACGGGGCCGACTGCAGCGAGGACTAGATAACAGTTGTTGTTGCTGTTGTTGTTGTTGTGATTGCAGGTTATATCAGTAAGTGTATTCAGCTGTACGAGACTACAGTGGTGAGACATGGCCTGATGTTGGTGGGGCCTTCTGGATCTGGTAAAACACAGGTTAGTCATTGCTATAGTGCTCACAGTCAGTAAGGGCTTTTATTTTGCAGTGTAGAGCTCAGTGTGTGACTGTTACTGTTTCATGTTTCAGTGTTATGAGATACTGCGTGCAGCGATAACAGCTCTAAAGGGCCAGCCCTCTGTGAGTGGTGAAGTGTATGAGGCCATTTACACGTACGTCCTCAACCCCAAATCCATCACCATGGGGCAGCTGTACGGGGAGTACGACTTACTCACACACGAATGGTGAGGAGTGTTTTACAGAATAACTAGAAAGAAGACACAGACATTGTTATTATTACTGTACAGATGCACTTTGCCTCTGTCTGCACACCTGTAGGACAGATGGCATCCTCTCATCTCTCATACGAGGCGGAGCGTCATCTATGGACAAAAACAAAAAGTGGTACATATTTGATGGGCCCGTGGATGCCGTGTGGATCGAGAACATGAACACGGTGCTGGATGACAACAAAAAACTGTGCCTCAGCTCGGGGGAGATCATGAAGCTCACTGATGTAGGGCTAAGTGTTTTAAAGTCTTGGGTTTTCAGACGTTGTGTTGCCTTTGTTTCACATATGCACTCAGGCTGTTTTGTGTCTTCATCCTGTAGGTGATGACCATGATGTTTGAGGTGCAGGACTTGGCAGTGGCTTCCCCAGCCACGGTGTCTCGCTGTGGTATGGTCTACCTGGAGCCCAGTATTCTGGGCCTCATCCCTTTCACAGACTGCTGGCTGAGGCAGATCCCTCGAGTCTTCAAACCGTACACAAACCAGCTCAACGTCCTATTTTCCAAATTCCTGCAGGTGAGAGGGAAGATGAGACACCAGCAGGGAGCCTTACAATATTTACATTTTCATAGATAAATGATTAAACAATATTCTGCTTTCTTTTTTTATTTTAATTCTCTTACACAGGACTCCATCACATTTGTCCGGACATCAGTAAAGGAGGTCATCACCTCCCTAGACAGCAACCTTACATGTAGTCTGCTTAAACTAATGGACTGCTTCTTCATGCCCTTTGACTTCAAAGAGGTTTGTGTTAAAGGAATATCTTGTTTTCTGTACAAATATACAAAAAAGAAACTGGTAGAGATTTCAGCTTTGTGTCCTTTGCTTTGTCTCTCTGTCTCCAATCCATACTTGTCTCGTAGGATGAACGGCCACCACCTCAGAAGAACCTGGACCGCCTGAATGAGCTGATCGAGCCCTGGTTCTTCTTTGCCCTGGTGTGGAGTGTAGGAGCCACAGGGGACGCGGCCAGCTGCCAGCGCTTCAGTGCTTGGCTCAGGAACAAGATGGCAGAGGAGGAGGTCAGATCACAACCTCTGCACCAAGTTATTTCTGTTTCTGTGATTGCCGGTATGTTTAAATTAACATGGATCTATTTGTCCATCAGATTAAGATGTGTTTTCCAGAGGAGGGCCTGGTGTATGACTACAGGCTCGATGATGCAGGGATTAGTTGCTTCGAGGATGATGACGAAGACGGGGAAAGAAAAGTAAGGAGATGACTCATATAAGGAAACTGTTTACATATGAATTGCACATCAGACACATTGTCTTCCGGGCATTCATTCTTACTTTTCCGTGTGGTCTAGGTTCAGTGGGTCAGTTGGATGAAATATGCAAAGAGTGTTGTCATCACACCAGAGACCAACTACGCTGACATCATCATTCCCACCCCAGACACAGTGAGAATGTCATTCCTCATGGGCATGCTCTTAACCAATAAGAAACCAGTGAGTACTTTGATCTTGTGCAAGTTCAGCTTTGCACATCTGTCTGCAAATATTTCCATTTAAGGAAGTGTGAATATTCTATATTAGGTTTGTTTGTGATTGTGATCCAGGTGCTCTGTATTGGACCAAGTGGCGCAGGAAAGACTCTGACAATGTCGGACAAGCTCCTGAAAAACATGCCTGCCGAATACATCACACATTTCCTCATGTTCTCTGCCCGCACCTCGGCCAACCAGACCCAAGATTACATCGACAGTAAACTTGACAAAAGGTATACATCCTCTGATTACATAAATAAAATATATACATATATTTGTGGCTCACGATTTGAATGTACGTGTGTGTTAGGCGGAAAGGAGTGTTTGGGCCTCCGTTAGGGAAGTACTTTATCTTCTTCATTGATGATCTAAACATGCCAATGCTGGAGACGTACGGTGCACAGCCTCCTATTGAACTGCTGCGGCAGTGGATGGACCACGGAGGCTGGTATGACAGGAAGCAGATAGGTGAGAATATTGAAGTATGTTAAGTTTCTGTTCATGTTATATGACTAGTATTTGTGTGAAATGTATTTTGTTTTTCCTGTCCTCACTCCACAGGCACTTTCATGCGCTTGGTGGACTTAAATTTTGCCTGTGCCATGGGACTTCCTGGTGGAGGCCGAAATCCCATCACTCAGCGCTTCACACGTCACTTTAACTTCCTGTCCTTCACTGAAATGGACGACACCAGCAAGAAGACGATTTTCTCCACTATTCTAGGCAATTGGATGGGTAATGTGTTTAAATTTAAGGTCATACGTTAGTGGCTGGAGAGAGAGAGAGAGAGAAAATACTTCTAATGAGTATAATGAGTCTCTGACTGAGTCTTTGTTTTCTTTCAGAGGGAAATATGAGTAAAAAGGAGTCAGGCAGTAAGTCAGGGACACAGTGAAAGGAGTTAAAAGGAGTTGTTTAAATGCATTTTATTTAAACAGAACATTTATATCATATATAAAAACAAAAATGTTTATCAATGTAGAATATCTATATGTATATGTCATACATATACAAAATCTATAATAGATATTCAAGTGAATGTTTTAGTAATATCACTTCTCTCTGCTGTCCTGCTGTTTTATTATCAGCGCCTGTGGCAGCAATCCAGCCGCTGAACGAGTCTCTTGTAGACGCCACTATCCGTGTCTATACCACCATTACCTCCCAGCTTCTCCCAACTCCATCCAAGTCCCATTACACCTTCAACCTGAGGGACCTTTCCAAGGTTTTCCAGGGCATCCTGATGGCCGAGGCAGGCATGATAGAGGTAGTCAGACTCAGATCTAGTTAATATGAAATAACCACATTACTATAAATTGTGAGTCACTGTATCTGAACTCGGAATAACTGGAATGAGCATGAGTGTGATTATTCGTGGTGCTCTTACATAGGACAAAGGGCAGCTTCTGCAGCTGTGGTACCACGAAAGCTGTCGGATCTTCCAGGACCGGCTGGTGTGTGCTGAGGACAGAGACTGGTTCAACAGGCTCCTCAAAGACTGCATTCAGCAGTTTGGATGCAGCTTTGAAGAGGTTGTACCATGTCAGCCTCTTCTGTATGGAGATTTCATGGTGCCTGGAGCTGACCCCAAAGTCTACACGTTAATAGACGACGAAGAAAAGGTGAGCGTGTCATGATTTTTTTACCCCGTAAACCACTTGTTTGATGTTCTGCCTCAAAATTATCTTGCGATTTCCTTCTTTTATCCAGTTAGCAAAGGTTATGGAGGAGTACATGGACGACTACAATCAGATCAGTACTGCCAAGATGAAGCTGGTGCTCTTCATGGACGCCATTGAGCATGTGTGCCGGATCAGCCGCATCCTTCGCCAGCCCTTGGGCAATGCCCTGCTGCTAGGAGTGGGCGGCAGTGGGCGCCAGTCACTCACCAGGCTTGCATCATATATGTGAGTCGTGTTTTTTTTGTCCAGTTATGTGGTTCATTATGGGAACAGCCTGTTTGTTTTTTTCAAAAATTTTATGCTGAGCCCTTTGTTCAAAGCCCTGAGGGGAATTTTGGATTGTTCCATTGACTGTAGCCCTGATGATGTGTGTCCATATCCAGTTCAGGATATGAGTGTTTCCAGATTGAACTGGCGAAGAACTACGGTCAAATAGAGTGGAGGGAAGACATTAAAGGCATCATGATGAAGGCTGGTCTTCAGAATGAGCAGATCACCTTCCTCTTTGTGGACACACAGGTAAAACAGTAGTACATGCTGTGCTGGACAGCTGTGGGGTAGGGATGCTGTTGTACCTATTTATAATCAGTCTAATGTAAACATGCATCTCTGTAAGACACTGTGCCTTTACCTATGTGCTAACCTCCTAGATTAAGAGTGAGTCGTTCCTGGAGGACATCAACAACATCTTGAATTCTGGGGATGTTCCCAACCTGTATGCATCAGACGAGCAGGAGCGCATCCTGGCGGCTATGAAGCCAGTGGTAATGGAACTGGGGCAGCAGGCAACTAAAGCCAACTTAATGGCCGCCTACATCAGGAGGGTCCGCAGCAACATCCACAATGTGCTCTGCATGAGGTCTGTGAATGTGCTGATTTCATTTTACTGAATGAATGAAAATGAAAATAGATAAATACCCTGTTGCTCATGCTTCTATCCACTGACCCCCCTACAGTCCTATTGGTGAAGTGTTTCGTGCACGACTGAGGCAGTTTCCCTCCCTGGTGACATGCTGTACAATAGACTGGTTCAGTGCCTGGCCAGAGGAGGCTCTGCAGGCTGTTGCTACGTCGTTTCTTCATGAGCTGCCTCAGCTAGACGCCAGCCCAGAGGCCATGAATGGAATGGTGAGTGCACGCCGTGTCTTTGTGTGACTTTCATGTCTTGGTGTTCACTCAGCACGGTCTCCTGCTCATTGATTTTCTTCTGCAGACAATTATGTGTGTGAAGATCCACCAGACGGTAGCCAGGAAGTGTGATCAATACCTGGCTGAGCTTTCACGCTACAACTACGTGACGCCCAAGAGCTACCTGGAACTTCTCAAAATCTTCTCGGATCTCATTCGACTCAAGAAACAAGAACTGTGTTCGGCTCGTCAGAGAATGAAGACTGGTCTGGACAAGGCAAGATGCTGGAAGAAAACAGCAATACCAGAATTGTATTTTGTAATTTGTGTACATATCAATTTGCACTCTTATGTAACTACACTACACTGTGGTCCTGTAGCTCCTTAGCACAGCAGAGGATGTGAGTAAAATGCAAGAGGAATTGGAGACAATGAGGCCTCTTCTGGAGGAGGCTGCTAGGGACACTGAAGTCACCATGGAGACCATCAAAGTAAGGAATCCTTTCATACAGTTCAAAGCAACACAAATACGCATATATCATATCTATATTTTATGTCGACAGAAAGACACAGCGGTTGCGGAGGTGACCCGACAGTCGGTGCAGGCAGAGGAAGACAAAGCCTCAGAGAAAGCCCGATTTGCAGGAGCCATCGCAGCAGATGCCCAGAAAGACCTGGACGAGGCTCTGCCAGCCCTGGATGCTGCCCTCACTAGTCTCAAGTCACTCAACAAGAACGATGTCACTGAGGTCAGGGATATTGATGATGATACATCGTTGTCGTACTGTAGGTGGAATACGACCACCTTTTTAATGATTTAATTGAATTGGGATCAAATGTTTTTCACAGGTGCGAGCGATGCAGCGACCGCCCCAGGGGGTTAAGCTGGTTATCGAGGCAGTGTGCATTATGAAGGGCATCAAACCCAAAAAAGTACCCGGGGAGAAGCCTGGCACGAAGATCAACGATTACTGGGAACCTGGAAAGGGTCTTTTACAGGACCCTGGAAAGTTTCTGGAGAGCCTATTCAATTATGATAAGGTAGATCACATATCTAATGATTTTACAGAGCTTGTGTTATGGTTATGCAATTTTTTTTTGAATTTCACTTTCAGGGTTTGGTGTGGATTTGTGCATTTCCTGTTTGAGATCTGTGAGAAGTAATAAGAGAAGCTTTTAGTGACACTTATTCCTTAATTTCTGCAGGACAACATCCCAGATAGTGTGATCAGTTTAGTGCAGCCCTACATCGACAATGAGGAATTCCAGCCAGACTCCATTGCCAAGGTCTCCAAAGCTTGTACCTCCATCTGCCAGTGGGTGCGAGCGATGCACGTCTATCACTTTGTGGCCAGGGCTGTGGAACCTAAGAGGGTAAAAACTGAAAATCCGTGTTTACTGTTCAAAATATTTGGTGACATGAGTGTATTTCATGTTGAATTTCCTCACCTGACAAAGTCATCTAAAAAGCTGTCTAAACATTGAAAATGTATTTCTACAGAAAGCCTTACAGGAGGCCCAGGAGGACTTAGCGGCAACTCAGCTCATCCTGGATGATGCTAAAGAAAAGCTGGCAGCGGTGGAGGGCGGCATCGCCACCTTACAGGCCAAGTACCGGGACTGTCTCGCGAAAAAAGACGAGCTGGACCACAAGTATCAACTGTGTGAGGCCCGTCTCGTCCGAGCAGACAAGGTCAGACCAAGGGATAAGTTGAGAAAGAGAGATGAGATTTATACACAATGAATATCATCGGTGTGATTGATCATTTGATGATTTATGTCTCCCCAGCTTATAGGTGGACTGGCAGATGAAAAAGTGCGCTGGAAGGAAACGGTGCAACATCTGGACTACATGGTTCACAATGTAGCAGGCGACGTGCTTCTGTCTGCAGGATACATAGCATACCTGGGCCCTTTCACTGTGAGTCTGTGGCCTAGTGTGTCCTTCTTTTTCTGTCCTTTGCTGTACCAATGTATATTTGTGCTGATCAGTGTGGCATCGTAACACAGTTTACTACAAGGGCTTGTTGTCTTTGTGCATAGGGAGAGTACAGGGCAGCCATGGCGGAGGAGTGGCTCTGTTGTTTCAAAGAGCTAAGTGTTCCACACACTGACGAACCCAACCTGATGAACACCCTAGGAGATCCAGTCAAGATCCGGTCCTGGCAGGTCAGACCCACGCTTTTACACTCAAATCAACTCACATACCTTTACTTTTCTCATACATTGTCACTGTTGTATTTCTAGATATCAGGTTTGCCAAAGGACAACCTTTCAGTGGAGAACGGTGTGATTGCTCAGTTCTCTCTGCGCTGGGCTCTGTTCATTGATCCTCAGGGACAAGCCAACACGTGGATCAAAAACATGGTAAGGATGGTTTCTTCTCTCTGTTCTGATCTTAGCACGGCTGCAGAGGATACCAGAGAGATAACAGATTACAAAAATAGACATCACATCTGCAGTTGTGTCTGATCTACTGCTCATATATATTTACTTTCCTTCACCAGGAGCAAGACAATGGCTTAGTGGTAATGAAGCTCAGTGACGGGGACTTCCTGAACAGACTTGAAAATGCCATTAGCCTCGGTCAACCCTGCCTTCTGGAGAATGTCGGAGAGGAGCTTGACCCTGTTCTGGAGCCTGTCCTGCTGCAACAGGTGATGACATACATTGACCAAATAACTTGTCCGCTGATGTTACACACTTGTCCACCACACACTGTTCTCTGATGCTCAGCGTGCATCCATGCCTCTTAGACATTTAAGCAGCAAGGCAGCACGAAGCTGAAGCTGGGCGACTCGGTCATCCTCTACCATGAAAGCTTCAAGATGTACATCACCACCAAGCTGCCAAACCCACACTACTCTCCTGAGACCTCCTCCTCAGTCACACTCATTAATTTCACCCTGTCTCCCAGGTAACATCATATTATATGTAGTTAGGGTATATATTGAAAGTTCAGGTTACTGAGGGTAACTGCAAAACACTCTCCTACACTCTGCTTTGTGTGTGTATTCAGTGGTCTAGAGGACCAGTTGCTGGCGAGGGTGGTCGCTACAGAGCGTTCAGAACTTGAGGAGGCCAAGAACCTGCTGATCATCAGCAACGCCCAGATGAAACAGGACCTGAAAGAAATTGAGGATGAGATCCTGCTACGACTCAGCTCCACAGAGGGAAACCCCGTGGACAACGAGGAGCTCATCCAAGTGTTGGGCGTCTCCAAAATCAAAGCTGGAGAGATCAAGGTCAGTGAGGAAGAGTACATTTTTTCTCACTGAACATCAACAAGCTTCCTCTGCTGGATTTCCTGCTAACACCTGATGGTTTTACTGGCAGGCCAAGGTGATGGAAGCAGAAAAGACGGAGCAGCACATCGACGCCACCCGGCTGGAGTATGCACCGGTGGCTGTGCGCGGGCAGATCCTCTTCTTCTGCATATCGGACCTGTCCATCATAGACCCGATGTACCAGTACTCTGTGGAGTGGTTCCTCGGCATCTTCATGGGCGGGATTACCAAATCTGAGAAAACAGGTGTGGAGAAATTAGACACAGGAAATTACGCCCTGTAGTTGTAGATGTTACTGAGAATTATACCAGTGGTTTACGACACACACATATGAAACATATGTTTCTGCTATCAATGACAAATTGTTCTTGACATGTTTCAGACATAGTGAAGGAGCGCGTCGCCAACATCAACAATTTTTTCACCTTCAGCCTCTACAGCAACGTGTGTCGCAGTTTGTTTGAGAAGCACAAACTCATGTTCGCCTTCCTTCTCTGCGCTCGGATCATGATGAATGAGAACAAAATTGACATGGTGAGTCACAGGGGAGTCCCTGTACTGTTGGTGTTCCTGTTTAATCTTCTCCCGAGTTAATCCAAGTATATTTATGAATCTATCAATCAGACTGAGTGGCGCTACCTGCTATCTGGGGGGATGCCCATCCAAGAGATGCCCAACCCTGCAGCGAGCTGGCTGTCAGAGCGCGCCTGGCTGGACGTCCTGGGCCTCAGCGCTCTGGACACCTTCAGCAAACTGGCAGAAAGCTTCCTCAAACATCAGCAGGATTTCAAGAGAATTTTTGACAGCAACCAGCCTCACAGGTGCACACTGACGACCTCTTTACCTTCCTTTATATGGTGCAGAAGCTGTCACTGTCTAACCAAGTATGTGTGTTTGCCCATAGGGAGCCCCTCCCAGCAGAGTGGGACACAGAGCTGGACTCATTCCAGAAGCTGCTGATCCTGCGCTGCCTGAGGGCCGACTGCCTCATCCAAGGCCTGCAGGACTTTGTCTCGGCTCAGTTAGGGCAGCGCTTCATTGAACCTCAGGTAGACAGCGAGTCCTGCTTCTAGCTCAGTGGTAATAATTGCTGTACATGTCAGGGCTGGGTCTGCAGCAGTGCAAACATCCATAATGTCTGGAAGTACAGAATAACCAGAAAATGATTTATCTCTGTAGCAGCAACAGTGCTTCTCTCTCCCATCTTCCCACAGACTTCAGACCTGTCCGCAGTGTTTGCAGAGTCTTCCCCCTCCACTCCTCTCATCTTTGTTCTTTCCCCTGGCACCGACCCCGCTGCCGACCTCTACAAGTTTGCGGACATCATGCAATTCTCCAAGAAAATGAGTGCCATCTCTCTGGGCCAGGGCCAGGTTAGAGCCACGGGGGGACCCCTGGGAACACTTTTTCTGACCATGTTCACCGTTTTAGACAATGTACCATACTAATTTAACAGATGCTAGACATTAAGTCTCTGCAGTTGAGCTCACAAAACAAACATAAACACTCCATGTGCAGCTTTTAAGATGAAACCAGATTCCATGACCATGAACACAAGCAGCTGGACTTCAGTTTGTGATGTTTACATTGGACTAGGTGCCAGACTTTTAGGAAATCTAAGTGTTATCTCTTAAATGAAAGCCACATGGTTATCTTGTGTTTGTCCTCGCATCTCTCCTTTCCGCTGCTGTCGTATGTGTGTGTATGTGTGAATCAGGGCCCCTGGGCTGAGACTATGATGCACACTGCCATGGAAAAAGGTCAGTGGGTGTTTTTCCAGAACTGTCACCTGGCTCCCAGCTGGATGCCCTCCTTGGAAAGACTGATCGAAAACATCAACCTGGCAAAGGTCAGAACCGAGGCTTACACAAGAATAGACACAAACCACAAACACAAAAATAGATTACTAAAAAACAAGACCATATGTTCGACTCAGTAAACACAACGAGCTTTGAACACGTCCAATCCTCTCCACAGGTACACAAGGACTTCCGCCTGTGGCTCACCAGTCTTCCCAGCAACAGGTTTCCGGTGTCCATTCTCCAGAATGGTTCCAAGATGACCATCGAGCCTCCCAGGGGCATCAAGGCCAACCTACAGAAAACATACCTCAGGCTCACTAATGATTTCATATCCTCTTCCACCAAGGTCTGTCTCTTCCTGTGTTACCGTACACCTCCTTATCATTTCCTCTTGATTCGAAAATATGCCTATTTGCATTGTGTTTGTTCTCGAAAACATCCTCTGCAGTTTTGTGTTGTGTCCTTATGTTTGCCTCCTAATGTTTCCTTTGCAGGTCCCATACCTTAAGTCTTTGCTTCTGTCTCTGTGTCTGTTCCATGGAATTGCTCTGGAGCGAAGGAAGTTTGGCCCTTTGGGCTTCAACATCCCCTATGAGTTCACGGACGGAGACCTAAACATCTGCATCAGCCAACTCAAAATGTTCCTGGATGAATATCAGGACATCCCCTACAAGGTGGGGGCACCTGTTAAGAGCATTGTTTTGTCATCATCCTTCCATTCTTCTTTCCTCCTGTTTTATCAGACTGCCTCTGTCTCCATAACCTGTCGATCATTTTGTGTCTGTTGTTATTGTTATGTTTCTTGTCATTCAGAGAAAAACACTCCTTTTGATGAGCTCATACACCATGTTACTGTTCATCCGTCTGACTCCCCTTTTTGTCCTCCACCTGTCCAGGTGCTGAAGTACACCGCAGGGGAGATAAACTATGGCGGCCGTGTGACGGATGATTGGGACAGACGCTGTCTGCTCAGTGTGCTGGAGGACTTCTATTGTCCCGATGTTCTTATGGATGATCATGTCTACTCCTCGTCTGGAGTCTACCGGCAGATAGACACAAGTCTGGACGTCCAGGTTAGATACTGGAAGACAGAGAGCGTTCAGAGAATTTGTCCAGTAGATCTGACCTTTGTCAGCATCTCTTTGTGCACCTCGACACTCAAAAAAACAGTCAAAAACAATATTTATTCACTCTAAGATTTCATTAATTACTCTGAACCAAGTCTGTTGGAAATTTCTCATTTTATTGTTGCCAGTGTATCGATGGCTAAATGACAGAACTACGTTATTTGTCTCACCTCATATTGTGCCATTTAAAACCAAAGAAAAAAGACGAATTAGAAATATTCTTCTGTGCGAGTTTGTGTGTGCATTTGTTCTCTGATGAGTTCACAATAACAAAAACTTTTCTCTCTGTTCTTGCTGCATTTAACAAACAAGGAAATGTAAGAAGTGAGACTGTAAGTATATGTCATGTCGCTAAAGAAATACTCACCTGCAGTAACACAGGAGTTGCACGTGCTGAGTCCAGAGTACAGCACCTGGATTTTCCTTTGTGTTACTTTTTAAATGTCGCACATATGAAATCAGAGAACAGCAGCTTGTGAAGTGACTGATGACAGTTGGTGACAGTCATTGAGTGACCAGTTTTAATGGAAACTCTCATCCCCTAGGGCTACCTGACGTACATTCGTGGCTTGCCCATCAATGATACGCCTGAGATCTTTGGTCTCCATGACAACGCGAACATCAGCTTCGCCCAGAGTGAGTCCTTCGCCCTGCTGGGAGCCGTGGTTCGTCTGCAGCCTCGAGCTGCGTCTGCAGGGGGGAAAAGTCAAGAGGAGGTACAAACATCATTGATTTATTTGTTCTTTGCTTGCACAACTCATGGTATGTGACTTGTTAAGTTTCATCTGTAATCTGCCTCCTCCTGGACCACAGATAGTGGAGGAGATAGTGGCAGGCATTGCTGAAAAGATCCCGCAGCCTTTCAGCATCCAGGAGGTGACGGAAAAGTACCCGGTCCTCTATGAAGAGTCGATGAACACAGTGCTCATCCAGGAAGTCATCAGGTAACAATTACACAGTACGTCACGCTGCAAACCAACATTGCAGTACAAACACGTCGGTCTGCTCTGACGCTGGTAAAAAATGAATGAACACAAGTGATGCGCATGTTCTAGCTGCAACTGATTAATGTAAAACTAGATGACTTAGATCCCTATAATCTGAGTTTAGTTCAGTTTTAATCATTAGTACTTCAGTAACACGTTGTTGTATCTGCTGTGTCTTTCAGATATAACAAGCTGCTGGCAGTCATCTCCCAGAGTCTCAGTGACATTGTCAAGGCTCTGAAGGGTTTAGTGGTCATGTCATCAGAGCTGGAGCTTATGGCCAACAGCCTGTTCAACAACACTGTGCCTGACATGTGGAAAGCCAAGGCAAGACAGTCAGACACACACACACACACACACATGTACAGTACCAGTTATGATCAGATGCCATTTACAGCCCCTTGTTGATTATTCACAAAGGCTTGTCACAAACCTGAATCTTCGTAATCTGCGTATACAAGTCTTTGACTGGCTGCATGTCTCTCTCCCTCCAGGCCTACCCCTCTCTGAAACCTCTGGCCTCCTGGGTGTCAGACCTGCTTCAGAGGATCAGTTTTCTGCAGGGGTGGATCGATGAGGGCATCCCACCGGTCTTCTGGATTAGTGGCTTCTTCTTCCCGCAGGCGTTTCTCACTGGAACACTCCAGAATTACGCCCGTCGCTCCAGCACCTCCATCGACACTATTGGATTTGACTTTGAGGTCAGAATGAAATGATATTAACTTATATTTCTCAAGTTTTACATTTAGAGGATTAAATAATATCTGCATGAATGTTAAAGTACACGATATTTTGTTCTTAAACTTAACCTGATTGCTTCCCATCTCTTTTGTAATGCATCTTCCCACAGGTGATAGGGAAGTCAGTGTCAGAAATAAGAGAGAAGCCAGACGCAGGTTGCTACATCCATGGCCTCTTTCTGGAGGGGGCTCGCTGGGATTACGAGGCGGGTCAGCTCACAGAGTCAAGGCCTAAGGAGCTCTACACAGAGATGGCCGTCATTTGGCTGATCCCCAAACCTGACCGCAAACCTCCCACCTCTGGGGTCTACGTCTGTCCCATTTATAAGACGCTGACACGTGCTGGTACACTGTCCACCACCGGTCATTCCACCAACTACGTGATTGCAGTGGAGCTGCCTACGGATCGAAGTCAGAGACACTGGATCAAACAGGGAGTCGCCCTCATGTGTGCACTGGACTACTGAATACACTCTTTTTCATTTGCCATCATTGATTCAGACCCATTTATGAGAGTCCAAAATGATGATGACTACAGTTGTGTTTGCTGAAAACCAGTTCAAATCAAAAAGACGCATCTCTAGTAGATGTCATATTTTACTAAATAAATACAAAAATAAACATTGATTGTTGGGATTCATTTTTTTCCACAATGTTATATTTTAATTTATGAGTAATTGCTGTGATGACAATAGGTCCAGCTTCAGTCTTTTCAATATAAAATGGTGTAAATTTTCAGGACATTAAACATTTCTCTTTTTACATTTAAAACCAATTAATGTATTTAGTAAGTATTTGTGTATTTCAAAAACAAACAAACAAAAGTATATTTATGCATATGTGAAAAAGTGATCAAGATAAATAATTGAATAATCTGTTCTCATTAGAATTTAAATGTGTAAATTTAAATATGTATAAACCAAATTCATATATTTTAAACACCTGGGGTTTATTTGAATAAATCTCTAATTAGCCACCACAGAAATCAACTGTCATTTTTTAAATTGAGTGGAGTCGGCACTTTCCTGAAGACTCAAACACACCTCAGCGATCACGTACAACGTACGTACACGAAGCGACCGCGAGCCAGCAGGAAGCAGATGGAACGACTAAAGACAGCTGAAGAATTTCACTCGTAAACAACGGCTAACAAGGACAACCAGGTCAGTAGCGTTATTATCTGTGATATATTCACTACGGACGATGTGAGACAATGAGGGAACGGCCGTTAACATTTACGTCATTTTGACCGCACCCCGCGGTTTTCAAAGTAAAACAGAAGTTTCCAGAAGTCTTAGTTTTCAGGTCCTTAAAACTTCGGGACTGGTTTTCACAAAGACAGACTTTGACAGCATCTGTATCGTAGATATTACAAAATGTTAGACTATAGAAAGACGTTTGATTTGATTTGATTTGATTTAATTTAATTTAATTTAATTTAATTTAATTTAATTTAATTTAATTTAATTTTAATTTAATTTTAATTTAATTTAATTTAATTTAATTTAACGATTTTAAACCGGGCAATGCATTCTGGGTAAATTAATACTCGTTTCAAAATAAAAGTAAATGACCGACTACGAAATAATCAAGTAAATCCACAAATTATAAACTATGTTTTTTGTTTGTTTGTTTTTTTTTTTTTTTTGGTTGTGTAAGTTAAGTAAACCTCACTCTATCATGGGTGTTACACAATGTTAAATTGTTTATGCATTGTATTGTTCTGCAGATTAGCATCTTGAGTCACACAGAATAATGCACGTATATATAAGTGTGCCTGTGTGTAGGAATACAGTTAACATGCTACCAGACGAATTACTAACAGATCAAAAACTATACTGGACACCACCGCACACTACTGGCACAAATAAAGAAAATGCCATGTCTTTATTAATGTAACAGTGGGGATTAGAGGTGCATGGAAATCCTCTAATAGATGCTATGCCTGTACACATTTCAACATAAAAACTCAGAACCCAAGAAGAACACTAGAAGAAGTTCTGTACATAATACAAGGTCTTATTTTGATTGAAATTTACATACAAACCACAACTACATTTAATGCACTTCATCTGGACTTGGGATTCTGATATATAAATACTATGCATATACCGTCCTTCAGATAGTTTTTTATAGATGCCACAGATTTGTCAGAGCAAGTTAGACAAGTCAGTCTGTCCAAGTGTTTCAAACAATTGCTGAGTGTAAACATTTTTTGGCCGGAGTTGCAGGCATTAGGTATCGTACTCTCTTCCAGAAACGTGAGTTCCACGAGGCAGCTCCCCAGGAACCATCAGGCCACTTCACTGGGGCGCTCTTGCGAATCAGGTGTTGCAAGCCGATGGGAAGGTGTGTGTATCCTTGGGGCCCAGTGTCCCCAATTTGGATCAGAATCACACTCATCTCTCTTTGGACCAACGCATGGTGGAGCCCCACCTGGAATATTATCAAAAACATTTCTTTTACTGCTTAATCACAATGAAATAATTCTCATTTTTTAACGTTACATTGCAGAGGAAAGCCACAAATTACAAATGTTATTTAAGTCATGGTTAACCAGTATGGTTGCCAGGTGCAGGGTTGCCATGGTTACTGCCTCAGTGGCTTTGTGACTCCTACCTGCCAGTCGAACCCTCCTATCGCTGATTCTTGGGTGTAGGCAGGACATTGGTCTGTGATCTCAGGCTCTGGTCCTGAGCCCGGGGTGAGGATGACCATCAGTCTCCTGCTCTGCTTGATACTGTCCTCCACCAGCTCCACACGATCTGTGGGGTCGGAGAGAAGGCTTCAGGAAACTACATCAAACCACAGCAAGCTGGCTCGATAACTTTCTCTTCCTTTAAAGCCAAATATAAGAGAGTAAAGGCAAAAAGAGAGGATGTGAGAGGGAAGTAAATAAAATTCAAACCTTCCCCAGGTATGTCGTCCCTCCCATGGATGAAGAGTCGGTATCCACACTTGTCCTCAAGGACAGCAGGTAAAACCTGTGTGACAAAGCGACTGAGTTTGTCCTCAGTGACCTTGTCCATGTTCTGCGTCTGGTAGACCACGTAGGCGTCGTACATCCTCTCATCTATTCAATACAAACAAATTCCCTAAAGCAAATGTAAACTGAAGGTAACGTGGTCGACTTAAACAAAAACATCTTCCTTCCCTTACCTTTTCTCTTACTGCTCAGGGGGACGTAGCGTCTGAAGAGGAGAGCGAGGTCGATGGCAAAGCACTTCACCAGTACGGCAGCAAACGCACAGATGAGCAACACACAGATCGGGGCAATGATGAGAGGGGTTCTTGACTCTGGAAAACAAACACAACAGTCAAGTAAGTCACATGTTGGATAGCTGGCATTTTTCATAGTATGTACAGATCACTACACTACAAGACTAAGTTAACGGATGGATAATGATCGACAACGTTATCACTGACCTCTCTGTTTAAGGGTTAAAATGGCGGCCACGGATTTAAAAAAACATGAGCCACTGCATTTGAATTTCCGTTGAAAGTCCGCAGGTGACACTTTGTCAATGATCAGGACGGTGGTGGCGATGGTCTTACTCGTGTGTCTGTCAGTGGTTCTAAAAAAGGACACAGGGAAAGTTATCACCACCTGAAGCAGTTCACCACAGCTGCCAACCAGGAAACCAAAGACTTACACAAAATCAATATATAAATCTAAGAGGTTTTTAATACAAACCCTAGTTAACTCAAACACAGTTGTAGCAGCATGTGAACAAGCTCTCAGGAATGACATGAAGTCATTTGTAATGTCATAGCCATTAATATTATCTGACATTTTTACAATGATCGGTATTGGTTAACAGTCTTGGCTGTGTAACAATGTCCCACCCACTGAACCAAGATTTGTGTTGGAGTTTGAGTGTTTTGACACAAATGTGAGGCCTTTTTTAATCACAGATTTTCAAGGTGTAGAAAAAGAAACAAACAGTACACTGTATTCAGTCTAATCCCAGGTGTTTATTCTAAATTTTGACATTTCTTCTGCAAATGAATATTCATTCTAGTTATCAGCCCTGGAAAAAACATATCGGTGGACCCCTTGTTTGCATAGTTTAACACGTAGTGTGTTATGTGTGATGATCGCTGTGATGTTGAGGTAAGTGTCCTAAGTATCCCTGTAACTCTGACCATGACCATAACTTTGCCCCCGGAAGCTCAAATAATCAATGATCAAAAAAACGCTTTTCACTCAGTTATCTCAACAATAATGAACAATAATGAATAATGAACATTAAGAAACAACGATGTTATAATATGTGGAAAAGCTTTCACTCAGTCTTACACTTTGGTGGTTTTCTGGTATCCATCCGTCATGCCCGGGTCGAGGAGCCAGCTGGCATCACAGTGACGTTCAGCTCTAATTCCACAGAAAACTGAACAGTTCAACCTGATCCCAGCACCTGGCAGAAATAATAAAAGATATTTCACAACACAGAAGACTGACAGGCTGTGAGTGTGAGAGGCTGAGAAGTGAATAATTGAGACATTATTGTCTAAGTAGAGTTGCTTTGGACCATCCCACACAGAATCAAAACAGTTTCACTTGTGCTCCACTGAAAGTATAACTGACGCCGAAACGACCCGCAGGATGAGTCACTTTCATGAGTCATGTCCAACGTAACATTTTTTTTGTGTGTGTGTGTATGCAGGGCTGTACAGTGCAATGTCGCACGTGCTATGAATTAATTTGCTATAGTGAGTCCCATTTTGAACTTATACTGGACGGGTTTGACCCGTATTTGTGAAGAGCCGTCCCACTCTTCCCGTGTTTGGGTAGAACTCGATGGTGTTTTTTTTTTACCCCACAGACGCGAGTGGGAAAATGACAGTGACTATCATACTAGTTCAGTCAGACAACTCTGAAATTAGAACAAATAATTTATTTGAGCGTAAGCATAGCAAGATAAAGCAGAGCATAGGTATTCTTGAGCATGGCTGCAGCAGGTTTGGCATCAGGCTCTGTCTCAGTTATTCATTCCCTGAATTATGACTGTGCATGATTCATGGGCCAGTGACAGGCCAATCGATTTGCCCTGCATGTACTTTTACTAACTATGATGCTTCTGTAATTAATATTATTTTAAATAAATACCCAACATTTTGTGCTTTGAATACTTCTCATCTCAGCTTCAGAAAACTGACGGTAAAAACTGACGTTCCATGTTTGAACTCGACACTAACAATTCGCAAAACAGATCCCTCATCATTTAAAGTCGACACAGATTATGACTTTCATACCCTCGTCAGCAAACTGCTCCGTGTTGATTGGAGAGAGGATTTCACAGTGTTTCTGGGGTATCCCTGCAAAGGATAAACACAGCAATGAGAGCTCCCTTCTCTTCTCTTCAACGCTCCAGCGCCATCATCGGGTTTCGTTCTACGTGATACAATACAGAACCTATTGAAACTTTTTCTAACTCAAAATTGTTGCACGCTGGATGTACAATGGCTCCTTTAAACTCCCCCAATGGTTTATAAATATGTATTATATATTATATAAAAAAACTCTCTCACCTTCAACCTCTAGTGTCCTGGAGGCTGATGAGTTGTACGTGTTGTTATTGTATGGCCAGGTACAGATGCAAGTGTAGAGGCCCTGAACATCTTGGCTGGTCTGGTCCACCCATATTTCCTTTTCATTTGTACTGATACTTGGATGATAAGTGAAGTTCTGCAGAAAAGAAAGAACGACTCCAGTTTACATACCAGAACAGCAGCCAGGTGAAAATAACATGCCAGGTCCACACCATAACAAAATATATCATTGTTGAACATGTACATCCTGGTGATGCATCATTAACTCTGTGTTTGCACACATTACACTTCCAGTGTTACTCAACAGCCAGTTTGTACACAACTTCACAGGAAGCAGTGCTTTCATATCTGTTTCTTACAGCATGACATAAAACGCAAAACTGTGGTAACACCAACGTGAGTCTCGATGACAGACTGGCACATTATCTAACTAGGTCATCACTTGCAGAGATAGGGGCACTTAGTACAGTACGTACACAAGTATTTATCAAAGTGATTATCATTCCTGTTTCAGATGTTTTTGTTTTATGCTATCCAACTACTGATATTCATTAATACTGACACCAAGAGTTGGTGTAATCACAAGTGACCATACCTTGTACCAAGTGTAGTTTCCTTTAAACTTGCTACATGTTTCCACAACAGGATCTGGACAGACGATTTTAATATTGTCATCAGAGCTTTTCTTCACTCCATAAATATATGCTGGGTTCCATCGGTCACTTGCATTGTAGACGCCAATGTCTACATTATAGTTGAAACAGAGTCCTGATTCATCAATGTGCCTGAAAGAGACAGCTCCATGTTATTAAAATTGGCATATATGACTATTTCTCTAGGCTCAGTAAACACAAGTTTGTCTTATGTCAAGTCTATGTCAGTCTATTTCCCGGTCAGACTGTGGCCGCCCCCTGTTGGATTCCTGGGGTCAGAGCTTATGTTGGGTTCAAGGTCAAGATCCAGGTTACTGTATTATAACCTGTAGGTAGATTCAGATTACAGTTACAGGTTCTGGTATAAGTATAGATGAAGTAAAGGTGTAAGGACAGTAGATCATCTCAAAGACAGAATACACAGTTCAAACAAGTTTTCTTACTGAGCAGTGTAAGAGCCAGAGTCCTCAGGTAGGAGGTTTAAGAAGAAGAGCTCTCCAGCATTGTAATGTACCCTCTCTGTCTTGTTGGGGGAGATGGGGATGGAGTTTGTGGAGTTCTTTTTGTACCATTTGAACTGTTCATGTGGGAACTGGTCCAGGTCTTGTGACACAAACATAACATGTAAGGCTTCACCATCAGGTCGGTGGCGAGCACGCTCCTGTATGTCCATACATTTGGGCTTAGCAGTCTCTGAAAAGAACAAAATAAAATGATGTAGGTGTTTTTTTTTTTTTTTATGAGACTCGTGTTAGTGTGCAATATAAAATCATTTATCAAAATAAAACACTTCCTTGTGCATACATTATATTCATGCCACTACCCTCAATTAATATATTTTGCAAAGATGGATATCTATTTAAGAGGTTCCTCTTTGATATGTGAAACCTTTATATAGGTTGATGCGTGTGCACTAATGCACTTCATTTCCTTTGTATCATAATGTGAACACTACCTGAACATTCAAATCCAGACATCACGGAGACGAGGAGGAGGAGGAGGAGGAGGAGTCGGGAAGGATCCATTAGCTGACGGTGACAGAGTAAATGTAAGGTTAATGCTGGATTCTTCATACAAACAATGGAAAGAGGGGTGCTGGGGGGCGCCCCATATGCAGAGGCTACAGTCCTCGCTGCAGCCGACCCCGCTTCGAATCCTGAATCTGGTGGGACTTTGCTGTGTGCCGTTCTCCCTTTCTCTGCCTCTCTGTTTCCTGTCTCTCTCAACTATTCTATTAATCAAAGGCAAAAGGCCCAAAAAATATACTTAAAGAGGACCTATGATGCTCATTTAAGGGGCTTTCAATGTGATGTTGGACCCCAGTGGGGCACTGTTGAAAGTTTTCGATCAATACAAAACTCCATAATTGGAGTTTCGGCTCTTTCCTGCTTTGCTTTGAAACGCTCTTGGTAGATCATAACACAAGGTGATAAATCATTTAGATTTACATGGTGGTCTTTCCAGGAGCCCACACACAGATATTTCAGCTCAGCTCAGGTGCACAAACAATCGTCAGAGCCCCTTTCACAGGGACTTGAAGTTGTTTGGAGGCAACCGAACACTGGAGCACTAAAAACTTGTATTGTAAAAGAGTAAAGACAAGAACACCAGCAGGTGGAACACCTTCAGGGCACATTGAACTTTGTTTAATTTAATAATTAACCTTTTATATATACCACGTGGGCTGCAAAATGTGACCCAGTAACTCTTCCAGTCAAATGAAAACTTGTGATGTTCTGATTCAGTATCTACACAGGATAAAAGGATTTTATCTTCTGCACAGGAAGTTCTCTTCCTGATGTGACCAAAAAGCTGCAAGCTCAGTGGAACATAGATAAACACAACAAAAGACACGACAGCAGCAGCAGTAAAACCTGAGTGTATAGATTCAGCAGTTTTACGATGTTTAACTAGTAAAACTATCTTTTATGACACTATTGATAATAATAATAACCTTTCTTTCTTATTAAAATATTATCTCTGTGGGTTAATCTGGTTTATATCCAGTCTACAAATGTATTTTGAGTTTAAATTTAATGTCAAGGGGACCAACAGCGATCAAACTGAACTAACAGCTCTCCTGCTGTGTCCAGGTTTTACAGTGTATGGCCAGACCTACCGATCAGGTATCAATAGACTTTCCGTTGAATATGATTGGCCAAAGTTTCAAGGACAAAATAAAACACAAAACAAGTCGCTGTGTTGGACAAGTCTGTGTAATGTTTGGTTTTATATTATAAATAGTCAGTTGAGTCAGTGTTGATATACACATGTGGACAGCTATAACCTGGCTCTTTTTGTCTTTTACAGGGCTGTTATTATGGTGCCATGCAGTAAACTCTGCAAACGTCTGCAAAACCCAGCCCGTAGCCCATTGAAAAAATTTGTATACTGAATGCAAGTTCTGTTGTGTAGCACACTATCAGCACAGAAATCATTGAGCATGCTTACCGGAAAGAAATGAAGTACAAAAGCAGTATGGCAAGTAAGTATGTGAACAGTATGAAAACAGATTATAGATTGTCAACGATAATAATAATAATGATAATAAAAACAGTATCAGAAAGATGTTATGATACCCTGGCAGGAAATAGTTCTCGACAGCCAAGTTACAAGCTCAAAATATAGGTAAGATAAGATATATCCCAGCAATGATAAACAATATATGCATAGTTACATGCTGTTTACAGTGAATTTGTAAGTAATTGTCAGAAATTTAAGGTCTTACATTATTAAAGTCTTATCATTGAAAATGCTACAAATTTGTGAAAAATCTTAACTAATGAAAACCTTCACTGGGCCTGATTAGCACTGATTAAAGGGTTAGGGTTAAACTGATCAGTTGAATAAAGCACTTGTCCTGTACATCAGTAAGTTTCTAACTACAATCACTAAAACTTGAAATAAATGCACATAATCCATTAGACAGAGATTGAGATACACATTAAGCTCTGCAGTAATGTTGAAAATGTTTGCTTACTTCATAAAAGTCCACGTGTCGGCAGCTTGAATGGTTTCAGTCAGACACCACTGCGTTCAGTCTGTGTTGCTCTCCTGCTCAGTGTGGTTTATATCTCCTCCGCTATCGCTGTCTTCAGCAGAATGTGAGAAAGCAGCATCAGAACAAGGAAATCAAGATACACATGCGCACACACACACACACACACACACAGTGGTACAGTACATTCACATTAGGATGTATCGACAAGCTGGATGCAACACGGAGTGTCCCTTTCCCAACCTCTTGGGCAATCTCTCCCTATCCACAGAATCATGTTTGGGTGTGGAAGCAGTGAGTCTGGAAAAAATTACACTGGCCCCCGTAACGAAAGCTGACAGCTTCCTCATGTCTGACAAACATGTATTAGTAAAAAGTTGTGCAAATAACGTTTGTGCCCTTTGCTACAGGCCACACAGCTTCAACCAGATGCAGATATGGTGCTCTAACATGGTAGTTTGTGTACATAAACCCTTGTTGTTGCTATAACAGAAGGAAAATAGCGCACAATCATCCTAGCGATTGCTTCACTCTCAGTAAGATGAGTATGTCGCTGACAGGTGCTTTTTAAAGGAAGTGTATATCGAGTTTAATCTACATATCAGACGATGACCTACGTCAGCTTCTCTTCAAAATATCCTCAATAATCAAGTCAGTCACCATTTTACTAGAAATCATTAAAATATTGCCTAGTGGGGGCGTATCTCATGAAGCAGACACATGCCTTCAGTTTCCACAGCTGCACCACAGTCAAATGGTGATTTGCTTACAGGAATATTTTTATAGGGAAATATTTTATAGACAGTGCCATCTGTAAGGCCAGGACCAAATGTGTCCTTTTCTTCAATGACATGAGACGTGGCAAACTGCAATTCAATTTGCCTTCACAAGGCCTCAGTGTGTTTTATGTACGTCTAATCTTACATTGAATCTATGAACGTTGAAGACCATTATTTTCACCTTTTTGTTTCTGTTTTGATTAAGCTCCTTGTTTCAATAGCAGTAAAGGACGTTAAAGAAGTTGGAGCAAACGCAACAGTACCTTTATGTGTGTGTGAAATAGAATTAGTTCCTTCATTGGTATTGCACAACATTGCAATGAAGCTACACTGTGTTTACTCCAAAAGCCTGGCCTGCTCAGTTTCATGCTCAGAGGCATACAGCATGACGCTTTAGGCACGGTATTTTTAGCTGTTGGGATTGGCAGTTCTGGAGGAAATTATTCCCCACAGTTTTTCAGTAACGAGGAAAATGACTGTTCGAGATTCCCAGTGAGAGGACTCAGTGTTAGATGGCAAAGTGGTCATCAATCGGCGCTTAGTGTATAGGTGAGTGCACGTAGATATCCTGGAAATGACAGCTAGACCCAGTCAAGGTTGAAGTGTGTTGGCAGTTGAATACACTGTTCATGTTCAGACTTCATGTTCCATCTGCTGGCACCACTGTGTTTGTGTTGGAAGTCGTGTGTCACTTTGGCTTGATGTCACGTAGGATGAGTAGGAAATTCCTGATGGAAAATGAACTGGAACAAGAAATCAAACACAGACAATACTGAATAACACATCCATAAATATTGGTCAGAGGGCGGTCACAATCCAGTAACAGAAACAGTCACTCTTTAATTCCTTAAAATAATAACGATAAAAAGTCTGGGGGAGGTCCCTCGACCGGAGTGGGGCAGTTGAAGATATGCATCTGAACAAGAAGTGTTTTCATGACAAAGTCTCCTTAACCTGCTTCAGGTATCATGATTTCCAGCTTTTGGCCTTTGCCTAAACTGCTTCTGGGCTTTATGTCAAGTTTTCAGTTTTTGAAGAGGTACGCTTTCAGTCAAGCAGGAGACTCTTCATCCAGATGAGTATCCTTTTGTGATGACAACCACAAGATCCCTTTAAAACCTGAACAAAGGACTGATTGCTTTCTGACATCATGGAGTAATTGCATGTCAGCTCTAGTCGGCTTTAGAAAATTCCTCATCAAGAAAGTCAAATCTGAGTCAGCCGAATGCAACTGAAAACTTATTTAAAACTGGACACAAGTCTAAAACACAATATCTTTCAAATATTGTTCATGAAAATACTCTCATACCGTTACTGTATAGTATCGTTTTAAAAGCCATACCAAATATCAAAGTAGGAAACGGGCACAGGGATATCTGATGAATCGAATGAGATAAAATGACAAGGATAAGGCGCTTCCCTTAAAGATTGAACAGGAAATGTTTCTTCACAATCCATGGAAGCGATTTTTGTGCCAGAAGCTACCACAAAAATAAAGCGTGTGGGCACAGACTTGTGTTATAGTTGAATTCTAAGCTATTTAAAAACAAAATTACACACTAGTGATTGCGCACACCGCAGGGTGGAATTAAAAAATAGATCCACCCAGCAGTGTTGTGTAAACACTGCATTTAGTTTAATTCTTTAACTCTCTAACTTGGAGAATAGTGAGCTGTCATGACGCAGAGTGGCTGACTGGTTATACACAAGTTGTGTAAAGAACAAAAAAGGTGTGTGTGTGTGGGGGCTGGGGTATCTCTAAAAATTGACAATGGCAACTTTGTTCTCTTCTGAGTCAACCAGAATACGCCTAGTGGTATGGGATTGGTTTGTTTGTGGTTTGTTTTTTGCGCTCCATGCGTCAACCCTGATGGATATAAGTATTTTGTTTACAAAATAAATCCTCACTGCAGTTGGCCCTGGTTCAAATCTCGAATCTGATGCATGTCATTACCTCATCACTTCAGTCTTGGTTTCTGTATGTGGGACCACTGCCCTGTGACACCCATCTCTGTGAGCGAGGATGGCTTTAGCAGGCTGCTGAATGTCTCAAAGGAGGATGCTGGAAGGCACACCTGTCTGGTCCAGAGTGGTCCACTCTGGTCTCCCTTTATTCCACTCTGCTAACTGTTTCCCACATGTGTCAGGGCTCTTCTCCAGAGCCACACTGTGATTATGGCACTTTGCACTATTTATGTGATGCTGCAGATGAAAATATTACACCCACGAGACACTGCGGCCCAGTTCCATTCCTCCCCCTAAAGACTCAAGCCCTGAACCCTCACTGACTCAGTTGACGTCAGCTGTAATTGATTGAGTGTGAGAGTCTGTGAGGGTCCAGATGCTATAAACACGAGTGGAACAGCACTTACCCCCTTTCACGTTACCTTGACAACAAAATGTTGTAGACTCTGTCCGGTCTGGGACTGATAATTTACCATTTACTGATAATTATAATACACTTACGGTAATGGGGTACAAAGGGTTCACTCACTGACTTGATGATCTGACAATGGGACTGCCCTGACACACTCACAGACTTTCAGTGAACGCGCCTCGAGGTCAGTGAGTCTGCAAGGGGCAATGACTGGATTTCAGCCACTGACGAGGACTGTAGTGCGTTATTGTAGAATGAGCCCATGTTCTGCCATGTGCTGCTGTGCTGAATCTAAGTCTTACCTTTAAAATGATAAAAGTGAATGTTTTACTGCATCTGAACGGTGTAACAAAAACAACTTCAACACATATTTGCATATACACATTTATTTAAATAAGAAATACACTCTCTACACTCCTTTTCATAGAAAATAACACAGTAGTCCATGTTGTGGCCACAGGACATTGGTGATATTTTTTATATGTTTTGTTATGATTTATCCCCGGTGCCCCTCACTCCTGCACAAATCTGTTAGCATGCATAGGCACGGAGAAGTCAAGTTAATGAATCCTCATGTGCCAGGAGCATCTAATCAGGCAAAATCAGTTGAAAACATTTTTCACATTATGTATCGAGATTTTTCTATTTGATAGGCCAAAATACTCCCTTGATCGAGATCAAAAGAAGCTGACTTACACAACTTCAGTGAGGAATAGTTCAACATGATGAAAAATATCCATATTTTCTTGTTTTTGGAGCAGGTTAGCTTAAAATAGCATAAGCTAACTCCCTCATAAAACCACAAATCATCATTTTTATGTCACAGACAGAAGTTTTGACTAGCACCAGTCTTTAAGCTAAGTTAGACTAACCACACCTACAGCTTAACATATTGACAACAAGGATCTCTTTCCTTTAGAGAAAGAAATAAGCGCATATCCCCAGATGTTGAACAGGTCTCCAAACACCAGTTGAGGTTGTTACCATGTTAAATTGGATTTTTCCAAGGCAATCAAATTAGAAGTGACACAATATAAACCACGGCCATGGGAACAGACCATTAAAAAGTCATTTTGGTAGGCGTTACTGTCCGGAAACACTGAAGGCATTTTGCAAGAGTGAAATAAGAAGGAATCTAAGAATGTGCTGAAAAACATAATCTGTGTTCTTCCACGCCATAAACTCCATCATTTTCTGATCATTATCCATCTGAAAACAGGACTCGGGCAGCTCTCTAGAGGTTTTCTCTCTTTCTTTGAAGTTACAACCATGACAACTTAAAACGGGCAAAAAACAAGTGATTTATATTGGACATTTGTTTTGGATTGCAGTGAAATAAATATTTCCTGTTTTCTACGAAGAAGAAGAAATCCACTTGATGTCGATCCAGCCTGATTGGACAGAGGAAATGGAAAATCCGTTGTAAGCCAATGGCTCTTTCTTTGCAAGAACGTTAACGTCACATTGTTTAGGCATTAATGAATGACAGAGATGATGCAGGTTGCCATCTGGTCTGGAGGTGCGTTCGATCTTATTCTCATTGTGAGAATAAATGAAAGTTTTTCCTCCTAAACAATAGTCTGGACTCCTCCTGCAGGCACTGAGGGCATGTGGTACCGCAGATTCTTCCAGAAGTTTCTGTTTGAGTGCAGTTTGATTAGTTTGTGGGTTTCAGGAGAAGGTTTTTTCCACTTCAGAGTCCCTTGTTTCCTCTTGATATAGTGAAGAGACTCTGGCAATTGGCTGTAATCCACTGGGCCCCCTGTTCAGAATTGAAGAGAATATTTACAATAAGCTCAAATAAAAAAATTGACATTGTATTTAAATGAATCCTTACTGCAATTATTGAAAGAATTTGCAGGCCCTAGCAGTTTTTTTTACCAGTCATATGTCATGAAATTTTGACACAAGGTCCCCTCATTCGTCCACTACAAATAGCAATGCATTAAACTTCTCAAACTATATCAGAATTAACTATTTGATGTCAAATGCAAGGAGTGCCACTGTGACAACTTACCCCACTGCCAGGGTAGGTTGTAACACAACCTGGGGTAAACTGTAACAGTGAGATTGAAAACTAAAAACTGAGACCACACCACAAAATATGTTAAAGGTGCAGGTTCCAACACTAAGGCATCTTCCTATGGTTCAGTATGAACAAAAAGAACTCATCACTGATGCCTAAATGAAGAACAGTGACAGTGGTGTGGATCTTAACATCAGCAGAGCTTTCTTAAAGAACATATTCTTATACTGATGAATGGTGTACACGAGTGGAAACCTTCAGCAGGAGGTCAGAAGCAGCTCATCCATGTGAAATTCCAGGAAAGATAGTTGATACTTGATTAAACAACAAAGGTAAAGGTGTTACAATCATCCCCACCCCTGTCAGCCATTGTGTGACTAGCTGTATCAGTATTTCAATTGAACATCGATGAAATAACTCACATTTTACCAAGAACCTACTTCTTAGGATCTTAAAACCAGTTTCCTAATTCAGACTTCATCGGTATCAGTACTAATCAAAATATAGACCTGGCAGGATATCAAGGTAATCTAAGGAAGCAGCGCATAGTTTCCACCTATCCTTGTATCCTTGTTTCCTTTTCTATTCACTCTGTATGGATATGTAGTGCAGAGTATAATTACGGCATGTACAGAATAAGATAAGATGCTTTGAAGGGTTTTCTCTCTCTCCCTCTTTTTTTTTGTCATCCCATGGGCTTCACATTCATTTGTGGGATAAATGTGAAGATCCTGGGACGAGGTTTAGTCAGTTTCCAGCAACCAAGATCTGTCCAAGAGCAAGACTGGAGGTAGATCAAAGTGTCGAACTCAGTCTAACTGAGTCTGGTTGGGTTGCAGGTCCTTGTTAAATATGAAAGTGTATTCAGATGGACTCACTTTCAGCTCATCAGAATCAGCACAAATGTGTTTTTAAAGTTGATTCTGGGGAGTTTCCATGGTCTTAGATGCTGAAGCTGACACTAGTGCGTGTGTTCTTTGGCCCTCTTGGGCCTGTGAAGATTGTGATGTTGTCAAAGCACCATCCATAACTATATCTACAGATTAGTTTGCTAAGTTGAGCAGCTTTTTGCATCTATAGATAGTAACATGTTAATCTCTGGGCCAGAGGAGAGCTGCTTCTCAAACCTCCAACCAAACACAGTCCTCACCAATTTCCACCAGGATCACCCTGAGTTCGTTCTGGGTCAAAGCGTCGTAGATGCCAATTTTCTGTTCATAACACAGGTGGTTTTGTTCGTTGTGTAAAGCTTCCACCCCATCAGGGTTAGATGAATTAGATGAGTTCGATAAACTTGCCGCTTGTGACAGTATGATTATGAGTCTACGGCACTGGTGCAGTGTAGCAGATATGACATCATGCACAGCTGTAAAAGATCAAACACAGGAAGCGAAACAAGTTATCATTGCAAGGTGAACATGTTATCACTGCGAACTGAAACCCGCCTTGATGCAGCAGTCGAACACAGCAAATGTAGAAAAACAGGAGAAAACAGAAGAAAAACAGTAAAGCAGATGGATAACATCTGACAAATACCTGCTGAAACGTCACCAACATATTACTGCAAGTACCTATTATTTGCGGTTCTTTGTGACTGTACATTCTGTTAAAAAACACATGATTCATTGTCAGTAACAAATGTTATATGTGCAGAAGAAAGCTAGCTCTGCAAATTGTTGCTCTAGCAACCAATAGAGATAACACATTACATAAGGTACGCTAAAGAGTTTCCTTTATTTCTAGAGGCACTCTGTTATGTGTGTCTGAGCATGCACATGAGGATGCAATATATGTCAACTCACAATTAGACCATTGTGGGAAAAATTAAAAGGAAACATAAAAGTGTTTACGCTTGAAGTCTTAAATATGAACCAGGTGAGAATCTCCTCCTGACCTTCTCCAGGGCAGTCATCCCGTCCTCTAATGAACAGGGTGTAGCCATGTTTTTTCTCCAGCTCCTCGGGCAGCAGCTGCAGAGCAAAGCTTGCCGTCTCAGCTGAACTCAGAGTGTCGTGATAGAGAAAACTCACATAGGCATCATAGAGCTTCCCATCTGGAGCTGTGGAGAAGATAACGTTATCTCTGTAAAGTTTCGGATGACACATTCACATTCACTCCCTAATACTGGTTCAGATATTTGTCATATCTTTATCTCAGGCAACTTGGAAGAGGAGAATTCTTTTACACGTAAATGAGACAAGATACAAGGAAAACAGTTGTTTGTCTTAGAATACATTATTATCCCAATGAAGATGTAAACAGAGTGGAAATGGTTCACATTTTTATGTGAAAAAGATGACGAGATAGAGACAGAAGTTAACTGTGGTGTTGGTTTATAACACTAGAGAAAACTCTTGGCATGTAAAAGACGTTCGATGCTAAATTACATCAACATTTCTTCTATTCTGGTAATGTAAACATCTGTTAGCTATGTAGCAATAGAAAAACACTCTTTTAAGTGTAAAACTAAATTTTGCACCACTGGTGGCCCCACGATGACAGACTTTTGATCAGAGATAACTTGATGTTTTGAAAACCTTCAATCAGCATTGATGTGTGTTGTAGATTTGTGCAATCAAACATGAAGCAAACAAGTGTGTTCTTGGTGGTATCCGGTCTCTACAGAAACACTTAGCTTCTGCAGATAAGACACTGACCTTGTTTGGAAAAAAATCTCATTAGTCTCCTGTATGCCAAAACCAGATCTACTTTAAAGCAGAGGGAGGCTGCAGCCAGAGCCATAGTGGCCAACGAGGCAGTGAGGCAGGGGGCAACACTGATGTAGAAAGCACTGTGGTCAGCTGCAGAAGGAAACACACATAATCAGTCACTACATTCAAAATAGGCTGTCAACAAGTAATGTGGGAAGGTTTTTGTGGAATGATTCATCATGTATTTTCCAAGCAGCAAGTGGTTTTTGTTTACCACATTTCAAACGTGAATGGACTTCATCTTCTGGCATTTTTAGTTTACAGTTTCAGTGTTGTTAACAATAAGTTCAGATTTGTTTATCTGTGGCTATTTTTGTGCTATAGTCTCTAAGACTGAGATTTTGGAATGCCTTTAAAGGTTATTTCATGTCAAATGTAAAATAAAAAACATCTTAAAGAGCAGTGTCAGTAACAGCCGTGGTGGATCAATACCATACATTAAATATCCTTTGGGATATTCCACATTTAACAACCATAAGCATTAACTGGCTGCTGCACTTCCTGCCAGAAGTGAGCTCGCAAGAAAAGTAATGACTCCATTGACTAGGGTGTTGCTAGGAAAGTCTTAGCATTAGGATTTCTCCGTAACCGAAGAGTGTGAGATACCTAGAAAGCCTTGGACACAAAAATGTTATATATGAATTATTAAGACTCTTCTTGCATCACCTCAGAACAAGATAAGAAAAGAAAATACCTTCTCGAAGGATCACCCAGCCAAAGTTCTCTCCAACAGGGTTGCATACATTGCAGTCAAAGGAGACATTCAGGAACCAACGTCGAACATGGGAGATAGACAGAATGGACTGACCGAAGACCTTGCCGTTATCATAGAAACTAAATGGAACACAACCAGTCAGTCAGTCAATCAATCAATCAATCAGGGTACAGTCTACAACTGCTACATGAAAAGTGCCCTTAGATAACTCTTTATGAATGAAACTGATGCAACTTGTCAGTTGGTCACAGCCCAGCCATGTATAGACTGAAACAGAACAGAAAACAGAGACTCACTATGAAGAGGACTCTTTCAGCTCCTCGTAGTCGTCAACAAATTGTTTGTCGACAGTCCAGTACATGGAGGTCTCTGTGTTCATGCTGGTGCCAATGTAGGCTAAACACTGCAGCTCTAGTCTCGTACCTTGTAATTGGTGACATTGAAAAACAAACAAACAAACAAACAAAAAAAAAAAACAGCAGTGTCACTCCTCTTCACAATGGAATTATCACTTTCAGATGAAAAACTCTTTAATGTCTTACTGTCTAACACTTTCTTGACTCCAGCGTTTCTGATCTAGATTGTGTGAAATTCCTACGAAAGAATGCTTCTGTATAAAAGCATGGTACATATTACGTAAAAGATTGGAATGCTTTCTTTGGAAAAAAGGTTTCCGGGGAGATTGAAAAGAGATAAGTGATGACTCCTTTCAGGCTTGTTGTATAAATATCCCAGAGGTGAAACTGGGAGAGAAGTACGGTACTTCCTCCTTCAACCTGTGCTACTTCTGCAGCCAACTTGTCCTCAAAAAATTTGTTGTGTTGTACGTGAGAGCACAAAACTCATTGTTTCAATTGGCAGCCGGTTCTTTTTCCCATTTACTTTTTCAAGTGCTACACAGAGACCAGATCATGAGTACGAGTAAATACATTTTTACTTACTTCTTACTCCTTTTCAAGCATGTATAATTTTATTTTAAAATTTTATTATTATTCTTTTTTTTCTTTCTGATTATGGACATTTAGTTTTGAAATAAAGATTTCAATCAAAAAATGAGGTCATATCTGACAGACGCAAATTATGTGTGTGTCCTGATAAGGTGGGGATCATAATTTGTGATAAGATGTTACTTGCCCACTTCAACCGTGATCACTTCTGATAGAGGGTACATCAGGATGGGTGGCTCTATATGGCTCCCTGTAAAGATTAAAGAAATAATAAGTGTAACAGAAAATAACAGAGCACAATAGAATACAGACAAAGAAAAGTCAAATGTGCGCTGAAGATGAACTCTGCCAAGAAGTCACTGTGGCTGGGGGAGACCAATGTGTAATTTGAGAGGCTTTCACAAACCACAGTTTCTCTGTATCTGTCTGCATCTTCTTAAAACAATAGAGCTTTTACAGTTCATGCATGTTTATTATTTGGGCTCTGGGCTTTGAATCATGTAAAAGAACATAATGATGGTAGAATCATGAGTAATTTTCCATATGGATGCAATTATAGTGATTAAAATGGTGACACGATTGACTAACTGACTTACCACGGTCAGTATTCAGCTGAATGCTGCGTGCAGCGGTGTACCTCTTGCCATCCAAGCTAATGTGGACCAGACAGGTGTACTTTCCAGCATCCTCCTTTGAGACATTCAGCAGCCTCATAAAGCCATCCTCGCTCACAGAGATGGGTGTCACAGGGTGGTGGTCCTACACACAGACACAGACTGAAGTGATTTTTTTTTTTTTCTTTAAGTATATTGTGGGGGGCTTTGCCTTTAATTGATAGGGTTGTTGAGAGAGACAAGAAATGGGGGGGCAGAGAGAGATTGATATGCAGCGAAGGGCCACCAGATTCAGGATTCGAATGGGGGCTGGCTGCAGTGAGGACTGTAGCCTCTGGATATTGGATATCTGCTCAACCCACATGGAAGTCATTTTTAACAGCGAACAAACAAATTTCAGATGTGTTTTGTTGAAAAAATCAAGTTACAAACTTCCTCATTCAAGACCACAAATATTAGAAAAAAATTAAGCAAATCACTTGAAACTGAATCCAGATTCATAGTTGATATGGTCAAACAAAAGCCAGAACTTTCTTGTTTTTTTTTTTTTTAATTATGGGTGTATGAATAACCATAACTGCTCCTGCTCCTGTGAATGTTTCTGTATAGACACAATGCATAACAGTATAGCAAACAGCTGCAATGTTATTATAAATGCTAACAAATACACTGATGAAAAATAATAGTTTTACTTTGTACAGTAGGGGGCAGTGTTGCATCCAGCCAGAATATGCACAACATTGCATAGGAATAACAAAAGAAATAAGCCCCTGATAAGAAATGACATACTCTCCCCTGATTGACTCATTGCTCTCTAAACTAATACAAACATGGCCGATTTCAACAAACAACCAGACACACCGCACCCTGCAAGGTTGGATGGTTGGACATCAAGCTGTGCTGGACTGCTTTCTTGTGACATCACAAAGTTACAGAAGTCCTGGCAACTTAATTATGGCTCTCTTTACTGAATAAGAGTAGTAGAGCAATAACCAGCATGTTTTTGTTTGTACTCAAAACAAACGCAGCCAGGGACTACGTGAAGAAGACATACCCTGGGAGAAGACATAAAGTAAGACACAAGGATGCATCATGAATAAACTGCACATGAATGTCATGGAGTTGTTTATACCTTCATCCATTGTATGCTCCTTGTGCTATTCAGTCTTAAAATCTCTGTCTGTTTGCAGGGAAGACCTCCACTGATTCCCTCTTTGAGGGATATGTTTTCAGCTGGATCAGGATAATCTCCAGTGGACACCGACACCCTGAAGGTTATCTTTGACAATCCAGTCTTGCCCCTAAACAGCAGGAAATCAATGGTGAGGATTTATGAGAAGGCCAACCCTGAGTTCTGTGGAACAGGCTCAGCAGAGGTATACATTAACAATATGAGCTCATCTTTGTACAGGCTTAAATAGTATTAAAGAGGCCTTGGCCTGTCTACCTCCCTACAATGACTTTGTGACTCAATTCAATATGAAAGTTAAACTAAAGGAACTGCCAAAGACCTTGGTGGGGTTTATGTGGAACTGTCATTTTTATGATAAACTGTTATGATAGTGCTCACTCACAACCTATGATACACTTAACTGTAATTCTAGGTCATCTGTGAGGAATTTAAACCAACACTATGAACTTTTCAACCTTCATATAATATTTTCAGAACCTTTGTGATGGCACATCGATTTATAACAGGTTGAATGACACCTCCCTCATGGCCTGAGGAGGTCTGTATCGCCTTCACTGGCACTAAGCAGCTTCAGGTGGATGGTAGGAACCTCTCCACTGCTGACTGCTTTACGGCATACGTCACTTCCCCCTATCCCCATTCGTTAAAAAAGACGGAAGTTGATGCGGACGCCTATGTGGGCGCTGTCATGGCAGACACAACAAGAAAACCAAAGAAACTAAAAGTTCTGTCTGAGGAGACTAAAAAACGAAAGAATAACAGAATTAAACCCAGACAAGGATTAATATTGGCCCGGCTTTCCCTCGCTGGCGCGAGCTCGAATATTCAAATAGTCGTTCAGTTAAAAAAAAAAAATCTAATCGTTTATGAGACTATCGTCTGAAAAAATGTAAACACTCCCTTTTTACTGTCGCAGAAGGAGAAAATAATCTATTAGTTCCCGGCGATTATCAAGTAGTGCTTTTGCTTGAAATGCCCTTCCCTAGTTTGGACCTGTCTTCTGTTATCAAACTGCACGCGACCGGGAGATCAGGATGTTTACGACACTACGCGCTGGTGCTCATGGGATATGGGGTCTTCCTTCAGGCAAAAACACGACCGCTTTGGTCCACAAGCGCCGCCAAACTCAACCAAAAATGAACACTCTTTAGTATTGCTTTAAAGTTTAGAAAGCTTTGAGTTTTCAGGATCAGATGCAGTCAAGTGTACAAAGTGTCTGTACCTTTTCTCACAGGTATAGGTTCCATTATGAGCAGCCTGCACAGGTAGAAACCACAGTAACCCATCCCTGACTTCCACTCCATTGGGCAGGGTTTGGTTTTGTGTCCTTGCTCTGCTCCAGGTCACATTACTGTGAACATCAGAGTTCAGGCATCTCAGCAGAAACAGGGAGCCGGCATTCACATGGTAGGTGTCTGTCTCCCCTCTGTGGCCTGGATGTGACATTGCAAGGAGAGAGCACTTATTTTTTATTCAGCCCATTCATTAATTCCATTCATTAATTCATTGCCTCTTCCACAGATGTTTTTTTTTTTTTTTTTTTTTTTTTTTACAAAAAAAGAAAGAAAGAAAAAGTTTTAATGCAGTGTACAGTGCAAGTGATGATGATGAAAGAGTTGAGGATGCTCATTCATAATTTATGCAAAACTAAAGCCACAAGGGATAAAAACATAGGCAAAGGAAGGAAATAATCATGCGGCCAAAGCCTCCCAATGACTGTAAACGGAGATGTCAACGTTCAAGTTCAAATGTCAACATCTGTGAAGTGAAATGACTGTTCAGTGACTCTTTGAGTAAAACTTTGTACAGTATTATCACCCTGGAAAACTACCAGAGGAAAGTGATGCAATTGGTTGATGCCCCATATGCTGAGAGCTAGCTGTTTGAATAACAATGTGAAATTTATAGGAGAAAAGTGAGAAAGAAAAAAAAAATGTTGCCTATAACAAAGATTTTAAAACATGTTATAGTCTTTTCTTAAGAGGCACTTAGACCTTGCCCTACCATCTGTAACGGCTCCTTTTCCAAATAAGGAATGTGCACTAGAAGAATACAAGATGAGTCCTGAGAGTTAAAGATGGCGGCTCCTCAGCTAACACAAGGTAAGGCAGCTAACTCTTTTACCACCTGCTGAAATCTGTTTGTGTAGTGTGTTTACTGTGGGTTGGGTGAACTTTGAGTCTCTTGCTTGCAGTTAAACAAATACAGCTAGGACGGACTCCTCCAACTTTTACACTGAATGTGAAAGAAAATTAGATGTGAACTGTGCCTTTTTTGATACCAGAGAGGGAAGGTCTGAGTATCATTTCAGAACATACTGTCATGACTGTATTGCTCTTTGATATCACATTGCACTTTCTATCATGATGCTGTGAGACGCTTTTTGTCTGCCTCAGTTAGTATTAAAGATCTACACACTGGGCAGTCTGGAGTTTGTGTTTATACCTAACTTATAAGCCTGTTACAAAATTGAGTTATTTGTGTTTCATGCATCCATCCATCCATCCATTGCTTCTTAATACTTATTTTTGAGGGGGAGGCCAGGGGTGCTAGAGCCAATGTAGGTTGCCAGTCTGTTACAGGGCTGACATAAAGGCAGACCACTATTTACACGTATTCACACCTAGTGCATTGACTATTTGTCAGCTGATTACTTAAAACTCCCCAATATGATATTTCAAGCGGCTGTAAATCATATAAAGTGATATGCTGTATTGTAGCTGGGTTTACAGCACAGTTTACAGTATCTTTCATACAGGATATCATGATATCAAAGGTACTGTTTGATTTGCGTGCAGCGTACAGCGTGTGCAGTGTACTTTCCTGGATTGTCAGGTCGTGTCTGGCCGTTCTTCCAACACGGAGGAAGAGCTTTGTTTGCCAGTTACTCTCACAGATGTAAATCCAATATACTGTTGGCACAGTTGAACCTTATGACACACTATCCTGTAATTACATCTCCATCTTTGTGTTATCAGCTGTTTGCACAAGTTTATTGCTGTCAGAAAGATTTACAGATTTAGTAGTGATTGCCATGTTCTGTTCAGGACAGTCTGCTTGTTAAGAGAAACTTGACTTGCCCTTGGTTTTCTGCCTCAAATTATGTGAAACTTTGCTGCAACAATGATCCTCCTGGAAAAAAAATTGAATTTGCTTGACTGAGATTTTAAAGGTCCAAACATGTTTTGCTTCTTGTGTGTCATCAAGCAACAGTAGGTGAACAACCTATCACTTTGTTATATGTCAGTGATGACATTTCAGTGGAGAGGAAACTTGACATTTTATTAATTTTTTGACAGTTAAACATATCAATGCAGAGCTTTTCTTTAGGTGACTCATATGTCAGTGATGTAAGAGGATCTCTGAATACATCAGCAGAACAGTTGTGAAAATCTTACCTGCTTCCGCCTTCTACATTTCATGTAAAAGAAATAGAGCAGAAAATGTGACTTTTTGCTCACAGAAAACGGATTGAAAGTTTGACCAAGCTGCATTTAGCTATTAGTTGTAGTTTAAAATGTGTTTGACCAAATTTTATTTTTGAGCTTCATCCTTCCATTCAGAGCTGTTGTATATTGTGTAACTTTACACAGAGTCATTAATTTCCTTGAACACAGTGCTGACACATTTCAGGTAAGGGACTTCCTGAAGACTCAACCATAAAGGTCTCAGAGTAAGTGTTTGCCATCTTTGACCTATTTTGATCAGAAACAGGCAGCTTGTAAATCATTTCATGTCATAGGATGTAAGTGCTTGTGGTCTGCTGTTGTCAGCTTATCTAAGATGTATTTTGCACTGTGATTGAGCCACTTTCAGTCTTTTCAGAGTGTCTTATCATCATTGTTACTTCACTAACAGCAGATAGAGATGGTGAGGAGGAGGGTCTGCCATTTGTCTCAGCTCTTTGACTTGTCTAGTTTAGCTGGCACTTTGTCAGAAACGTGCTGCTCTCGGTGACAGTGTGGGAAATGGGAGGTACACAGTAATTAACATAGTGTTGCCTTGGAGAATGTCTGTGAGATGATGCTAAATCAGCAAGATAACATAACAATTAGCTACTATTTTATATTTTTATGCATTATTCAAATTCAAGTGGATTCACACAGCATTAACTTCGTTCTGTGCACAAACCAGATCTGTGTAAACACAGTTTAATTGACCACCTCTTTCCTGTATTTTAGTTCTAAATGTCTTTATGCAGTTCATATTTTTCCCACTGGAGCAATGAACGACCAAATGATTAATGTCCAATACAGAATTCCTCCCAAAATCAGCAAAATCTCTCAGTCTCAGGCAGAGGAAGAGAATCTATGAATCTATAACTCAAATCTGTGACGGCATTGCCTGAGCTGATGTGAGTCTCCTGAGTTGCATAGGCGTGTGTATGTATCCTGGTTACTGCATGCAGCAAGTAATTAGATTGCTCCCCTGGTCCTGACTGTACTTTGGAAGCAAGCCTTGCTTATTTTAACTGTGTCAGTGACAGAAGATGCAGTCTGACTTTTTCTATGTTTTTTGTTTTGATTTTTTTTAGCTGTGCTCTGTGTGTGTGTGTGTTTGTTTGTCTAGTGTTTGACTCATCTAGCTTTCCATTTCGTGACATAGAGTAGTGGTGAGTTTCAGAGTCCATAGATTATCTTTATGATAATCTCTCCTCACTGCTCAATGTACTAATCAGAAATCAGTTCACTAGAACCTCACCATTTATGTAAACACACTGGCAGAGAGGAGGTGTTACAACCTACTTAGTTTAGACCTTGGTAACTCCGGCGATAGTCTGTACTTTTTGTATAATCACAATACAAGATTGTTAACATTTGCATATTGGCCAAGGTGTCAGTTTCAGAATAGACCCCAGGTGGTAGTGAGAAAACCTAAGTTGTAACAGTCATGTCACAAACTGCTCATCATAATGCCTTTTAACGGAAATGTGTAGTAAATGCACGTATTATCCGCTGGGTGGGGAATTTCTTACACATAACCTCAAGCAGGCTCGTAAAGCGCCTGTTAAACAGGTTTACACAGGAAATACTACATAGAAGTTGCAAGGCAGGTCCTGTGTGATACCATTCAGTTTAATATTGAAATAAAGCACATTTTTACAAACTTAATATCTCAAAACTAGAAAATAGTTCATGTTTTTCAGATTCACCTGATGTGTACTGTATATAACTCTGTCAGGGACAAAACTGAAACTGAAAATGCTGAAACTTAAGAGCCAGTAAATAATTCACCTTTTGGTGTTATAAACTTCCTGTAAAGCAACCGGTGTCAGGTTGTTAGGAAATGGGAGGCTCTTCTTAGAAGAATTGTTTTGATCGGTACTCACTGTGCGCCACATTACATCTCAGAGACAACAGTGCAGTCAGCAAGTAGATCCAGGCTGTCACTGCCATTGTCCTCATCTGTGGGATTTAACAGGTCACATTTCATTAACGTCCTCTCAGTCATGGCTCATACTCTCTCACCGCACCGAGTTAAAACTGCAATAAATAAGGGTTCTTGACACATTTCCTGACAGGTCTGACTCGAGCAGACTCCGCAGTATAGGGAAGTGGGAGAAACCCAGCTGACACAAAAGGCAGGGCTGAAACACTCCCAGTGTTGTCCTTGGAAGTTCCTCTGATTGGGTGCTTACATAGAAACATTTAAAGAAACTCACACTGAATCCATCTCGGTTGGGATTTAGTCTCTCTCTCTCTCTCTCTCTCACTGTCTTACTATCCTAATAACTGATTTAACTTACATTGTCACTGATTATAGTACTGTTGTTTTAAGCTGACATATAGTGATTGGCAATATTATTAAATAATAATATTAAAATATTTATAACCTTGAGTAAGTGCTTTTTGAAATAGGAGATTTCATTGATGATTGCATAAGGAGGTATGTGGGTATACACACACATTGTAATGTTTTTTGGTTGCGGCAATTGAAGTGGAAATCAGAATGGGTATCGTTTTATCAATTAAAACGTAACAAGGTGTTATTAAGTGGATCTTTGCTTATTTAGCAGTTTTTCGCCCCTAAGAATAACAATAGGACTGACCAATGGAACAAACCCCCCCCCAAAAAAAGCCTGTTATCTCTTAACAGTCCAGGTTAAAAAAGCATTGATGTTTATTCCTCAAAAGCGCTTTCAAACAAATACAGACTCATTGAAAGCTCTTTGTTTGTGCCTCTCCTCATTGATTGTGATTAAAGCTGATAATGGTTTCTTCAAATTCTCTCTGGCCAAAACAGTCTTTCTCTTAATACACATTTTGAACCAGGTTTGAACAGGATATGAACATTTTGTCAGCGTTTTATTCGTTTGTTTTTTGTCTATCTTGTGATAATGCCGTCATATATCCTTCCTAAGTTTGTTTTACTCTAAAGTGGTACCCCACAAAAAGCTGTGAAGCCACTGAGAATCTCTGTTCACACACAGAGGTCACAGAGACCTAGCCTCTGTCATGAAACTACTGAACAATAAAGAAAACATTGTGGAGTTTTATGAAATGAATTTTGAAACCTGACTGAGTAGTGCAGCAAAGAGAACAAAGAGATATACCTGATGTTACATGACCTTATAAGAGATACACAGTTGGAAAAAGTCAAAGTGAAACCAATACTAAACTTGATCTGATTCTACGATAGTTGTACAAAATAGTCATAAACCATTATGTAAACTCACTAAGATTATCACATGGCGCACTCTAATATTCCTATAAGGCTGACTACAAGAGAGGTAAACTCAATGCTGATGATAATTTTAACTTACCAGGTCGTTGTGAGACAGCTGCTCTATACCTACACAAGTGTGAAAAGCTGCTGGGTTTTCCTTCCTCCCCTGTTCAAATCATTTTATACCGTTCCTCCAGCCCCTGCAAAGAATTTCCACTTGACAGAAAAGTGTGTCTAGTGTAAATGCATGACAATGATCCACTCCCCAGTTCAAAAGAGCATTGGTTCCTATATAGGTCAACACACCTTCGTTGCCTCAGATCTGAAAGTAGCAGATGTACATTGTCCTAATTTCAAGATCTTCCACTTTAAGAAGAAATTACAAAAGCCCACAGCATTGTGTATTCTTTGACTTTTGAGATACTTCTCTAAGATGCCCTCTTCCTACAAAACTCAGTCTTTTTTTGGATGATTGTACACAGTAAAAACTCCAACCATTAAAGACCCTGTGGATTTTTACCAGTCTCCCCTGTTGACAAACCATTCAAATATGACTTCAGCTGCACACTTAATCAAAAATATTGAACTGCTGCTTTTTTCTGATGAAGGTAAAATATGGCACCATAACTGTAGCCTTCGTATTGTCTAAATGGAAAGGAACATGTTTGTTTGGTAAAGATGAGGCAATTCACGAGTTCACAAACTACTGTCTTCTTTTTAAATGAGGAAGGAAAACCAAGTTCAACATTGAAGAAACCTCCCACTTTCCTTTTTCAAACTTAAAAAAAAGTAAATAAATAAATAAAAATCTTCAATTCATTTTCAATTCAAACTTTATTTATAAAGCACATTTTACTGCACAAGGCAGACTGAATGTGCTTCACAGCAAGTAATTACAACTTTTTAAAATAAATGATCAGTTGCTAAGTGCAGGTGCAAACAATCACATGGATTGAGCCATCTTTTCCATACGCACACGCACACTTAAACACGCATATGCATGCGCACACCCACACAGCCACACATGCACGCACAACTCAACAGAACGCTGCTGGTCTGTTTTTGTGGGACATATACACTGCACTACAATATTCAAACTTTTATTGTGAAAAAAAATCATGATCATGATCATGATGATATTGCATGTGGTTCAACCCTTCCTAGAGCTTTATTGTGCTAGATTTATGTATTTATAGTTCAATATATTGTAGTAAGTAGAATGATGGTAATGGGTTTAAAATAAAACTCACAGTCCGCTGCTCAACTTCTTATGACATTGAAATTTATTTATACTTTCTTACATATGTACATGGTTTACTGTCTATTTACATTTGACCTTTTCTTTATCGTCATTATTCTTCAGTCTCCACCTGCTGGTCAACAGTTCATTTGGTTGTGCAGGCAAACTCTGGACAGCACAGACGTTGTGGCGCTGCAGGTGTGAGCTGTGGTCTGTGAGTCTGGTTAAGGCGGCCTCCGCCTTCTCTCGATCAGTCACTGTACCTACAGGCAGTACATGCTATACGTGCTGCAGTTATGGACTTTGACTCGGACCGTGCACCTCACAGCTTCTTGTGACAACACAGTGTTTCTGAGTTGTCTATGTACAGGGGGCATTTGCCACCATACACATGTGCATTGGAACCCAGCTACTCTCTTGTTCATCAGCTGACACATACATATCCAACCCCTTTCATAAGTTCAGCAGGGCAGTTCTTTCGGGGTAAACCGCCCTCTTGCCCCTCACTGGCATGTAATACCTCATCTCCTTCCAAAACCTTGAAGAAGGAGAGAGTGACAGTGACAACTGCGCGCCCTGTCCACCTGTCTCCTCGTCCTCTGTTGTCCTCGCACACGTCCTCCACCTTTGCCTGGTCGTTGTGTTCTTCCACCAACACACGGCGCCCTGCTTCTTCCTCAGGTGACGCACTGACTCTGGGAAGAGAGCCAGCTGATCTGGGGTAATCTCCTCCAGTTCAACCAGCACCACCTGTAAAGCAGTGGTCAAATTTTGAGTGAGTCCATAAACCTGCAATCAGTTTTAATGATTATTTTTTTTGTGTGCGCTGTCTCTGGCTAATGTCCTTGGCTCTTTGCACACAGTTTGTAATGGAGATGTACTAAACTCAGGTGTTTTCAAATCCTGTCTGGGTGTAGGCAGATACTCAATGATGAATGGAGACGTATTAGAATCAGGGCCAGAAAAAAAAACTGATCAGGACTTTCCTCATTCATATTTACAGCAGTAGACTTCCCCTATAGCTAGTCATTTGTAGATTAAAAATGTATGTCTAATGCCAGGCAGTCTTTTTACTCACCTTGAGCGATCCCTCCAGCAGCACTCTGTGCATTGCTGCCACACACTCCAGCTGCTGCCTTGTGTCTGAATAGACTTCATTGCTACTGTCAAAACTTGTGTCGCTGGTCTTGTTTTCGCCATTATCATTGCTGTTGATGGTCTCGGCAAGGTTGTTGTTATTATTGCTACTGGTGCTGCTGGTGTGTTTTTTTCTGGTGAAAGTGGAGGCGGTGTAGAGCAGGAGGAGGCGGCGACTGGCTTGAATGTTCTCTTCCACTGAGTCCACAATGGCTGCAGGGGGGGGGGGGGGGGGTAAGGATTAAGAGAGACAGGTGATTAGCCCTAACATAGCTCCAGATAATTAGTGCATCTAAGAATTCAGTATAATTGTGTAATCAAACCCTCCAAACAATGCTGTCTGCTCCATGTTGGTCACATACCTTGCCCTGGCAGGCAGTCACGGCCTGCGATGAAAAGTTTGTAGCCACAGGCGTTTTCCAACACTTGAGGCAGAGTATGAAGAGCAAATGTCTCCACTTTCTCACTGAATCCAAAGGCACAGGGCTGTGGGTATGCCACATAGGCATCATAGAGCTTCCCATCCAAATCTGGCACAAGAAAAATAGAGCTTATTAAGAATGTGGATATGATAGGGTTAAGAGATATGCAAGATAAAAATAACTTTTTAAAAACAATATAGAAACGATGATGATGATGATGCTGTGTGTGTGTGTGTCTATGATTGTAATGGGATCATGTAATATATGGCCAGGGAATATAACTTTAAGTCTGGGGTATCTCTGTAGCACCACCATGCTTCATTTATAACAGCTTCATGTGATTTGGATATGGCCACTTTGATATTTGGATAAATTTGTTATTCTTAAACTAGACACATCTGAAGTTACGTTGGACAAGTTGAGTCTAGTCTTTACTGCTTTATTCTGACAAGCATGAAGGAAGCGTAGCTTGTGTGGCTAATTCATCATTTTAATCAATGTTGTTTTTAATTTCCCACAAAATGCAACAATATAAAGTTGAAACATCATTTTTAAAGACTTGATGTGATAAAATATAGATTATCCCCTTGCAGCAGGGCACTGTCAGTGTAAGATGCTTCAACTAAGTAGAGAACAAACATCTGCTTTAATCGTAAGTTTCAGAGAGAGCAGGAAAAAAATGTGGCACTAATGTGTGCGTTCTGTTTTGACTGATGTGTGAAGACAGCTAGCGAGCTAACGCTAGCTTCTCAGTAGGTTGAACAAACTGAACAGAAATGTGTGCAGCAGATCCTGTGTCGTCAGGAGACACAGAAACAACGCATATTGAGTCGTTTCTTTCAGTTAGTACTGTTAAATACACACCATACTGTTAGACAGTTGTTCTGTTGCATAATGGGCTGGTGACATTTCAAGGGAAATGGTGCAGATAGCCCTGTGGTTAGTTTCTTTTCTTTTCTCTTGCAGATGACGCATGCGGTTGAGAGTGAGGTAGATTTTTAGATTGAGTGAGTTGTGATGAAAGTGTGGCTACTGTGTTACTGTACTGTTTAAGTGAGTGGGGCCAAAGCATCACAGTGGGTTTTTCTGCCTTCTGAGGTGATGTGAGTGCATTGCAAGAGTAGCGGACGTTAGCATTGCGTTGCATTACTGTGAATAATGTTGTAATATTACCTGTATTTGTATAGAGGACAGGAAAGACTCTCCTGAACCAGAGCACAATGTCAATCTTGAAAATGTAGTAGATGACGACACAGATGATAAAGAGGAACGTCACACCACCAAACATGCATCCGATGGGAAGTATGATGTTTGGATCTGTAGAGATGACAGACATCATTCAGACATGTGGTGTCTATGGCATGACATTTGGCCTCAGCTGTGATGATGCAAAAAGAAAAGTTAAACTATACAATGGCGGCTGATGGCCAATATTTGTAGTACTGATCTGTGGTTTGATCTGTGGAACCACTGTCACTGTTTGTTACCTTCTTGTAGCAGAGTAAAATATCCCTCAGGCATGCCACGGGAACTGTACACTCGACAAGTGTAGTTCCTGTTGAAATCTTCCTCCCTCAGTTCAGAAATCCCCAGCAGACGTTCAAACCACACACCTTTTTTAGGATCTTGCTGCATCCATGAACTGGAGAGAACAGACAGATAAGAAAAAGAAGTAATGCAACAAAATGTGATGATACTGTACTTGGTTGGATCAGGAGTGCCAAGATGAACTTGGTTTACACCTTACATCTTATAGCCCAAAATACAGCAGATCAACAGAACAAATGAAAAGACAGGCAAAAGTACTGACTGTTGTCCCGATATGTAGACGCGGTCAGAGGGGTCAAAATTGAAAATCAGATCATCTAGGGTCAACCACCAGACATCAAGGAAGGGAATGGCATTTCCCGGCACAAACACACGGCACCGTTTGGTGAAATTGGACCCTAAATACAAACAACAAAACAAAGAATTCCTCTGTCTTTATAATGTTTATGATCATATTTCTCAGAACATGTTACAGAAAGTGACTCACCTATTTGTGCCTTGATTATTTCATTGGTTGGTTCATGCACTTGTGGAACCAAAGAGTACTCCCCTGAAAAGACAAGATAGATTACAGAGGTTCTGCAGTCATGCCAATGTACAGCATACGCTTTGCTTCTGATTAGTGTGGGTTCATGGAAATAAGCCTAAAGGCCCCTGCTTGCTTGCACACACTATTTATCTTCATACTGACCTGTGATCTCTGCATCAATTGTCTCTGACACCGATCCTGTGATGCCACCAAGGGTGAAGGTGAGAGTGCAGGTGTGGGGGGCGTGGTGTTTAGCTGCCACCATGCCAACTGATAACTTGGTCTTATCCCTGAAGGTATACCCGTCTTTCCCTTCCACTATGGGCTCACAGTCCTAGATGAAGAAAAGAAACACAAAGGTCAGGCTTTTTTTTAGAGTAGAGTGCCAGGGAGTAGTTGAAATAGTGACAGTGGATACTAAAAATAATAGATTTTATGTAAATTTGCAACACTTGACCCATGTGCCATGACATAAATTTGACAGGTTGATCAGGTCATTCCCATAACTCACTCTGTACCACTTGAGGGAGGAACTGATGTTGTAGCTGTCCAGTCTATTGATGTAATCCATCAGAGGGCAGGACAGGGTGTCCCAGACTCCATGTGTAAGTGTTTGAACAGCTTTCCTTGGCCTTCCACACTCTCCGGCAACTGGCAGATCCACCACCAGCTTGGTGGCCTGCAGGTAGCACTGAGAAGGAGTCCTGTTGGGAAATATAAGAGAACATTTGCTTAGCCATCTGATTCATCGGCAGGGAATGCAATTGGTAGAGCCGATGGTGCCCTCTGCTGGACTATCAGGGAAACCACTTCAAATGGTATTTTGAGCTTTTCAGACTAATGTTTGGCTGCATTACAAACACAAAGATAGATTTTTAAGTAAATACAGGTGTTATCACAGCTGCGTTTGGCCATCTCTTGTGGACAGAAATCCATACAGTGTAGACAGACACATTGGGACTATTGCATCTTTTTCTACTGATATTTGTATCTCTGCTGGTGCTGCTGTACCTCAGTATGCACACATATTCTCCACTGTCCTCCAGCGACACGTTGAGAAACCACAGAGTTTCTCCATTTACCAGGATTCGACCAGGCTGGTTGCTCATTTCTTGACCCGTCTTTGAGTTAAACCACGTGATGTTGTATGGGACACTTGTGAAGTTGAAGACATCTGGAGACACTAAGGTGCTATTCAGCATAGCCATGTCCCCAGGAACAGAGAAGACCCTCTCAAATTGGATCTTGTAGTTGGTACAGTTCTCTGCAACAAACACAAATCAACGAGGAATAGATTTGTCATTTATTGATCTCGTCTAGGAAGTTGTATCAGCAAATTTCTTGACAAAAAAACTATATCTTACTTAAAAAGTGATTTTAAGAAGTAGAGGTCATGTTAGGTTTACAGTCTTTACCTATTCCCAGGGTCCATGTTTGCTTTCATCTTTTTTACCTTCAAGGATTGGAAAATCACAAGAGTCTGTTTCATGAGAGTCAAGTCAGTTTTAGACTTTCCTCCTTGTTGGCTTTTGTTTTTGGCATTTAACTAGTAGCACAGGGATTTGAGGCTGCACACAGGACATGGTGCCCGACTTCCAGTGTTTTTCCATGCATCATCAGTGAATTGGATTCTCGCAATCCCCTGGCAGCTGTATTTCAACCTAGGGTACATTTTGTTTTGTTCCCATTATACACACAATATTAGAGAACTGAAGTTACCGTAAGAGTGAAATTGGTGCACCATCATAATACATAATACGCAATTAAGCCTTGAACAGGGTTTCCCTCACATCTCACAGAGACAGGAACATATCAGTTTCAGTTTTCTATATGTATGAACGTTGGTAGTGCTCAGTGTTTCTTCTGTTAGCTTCAGATTCTGCCTGGCTGATCATTATGATCGCTGAACTGCTCAGGTATTAACGTCTTGCTCAGTGACACTGTTGTTAAAGTGGAATTACTCAGGTTCATTTAATCTACTTAATATACAAATAAAACTTAACTAGTTATTTTCCACTTTGGAACATCTGTTAATTAGTTCATTTTAATGTGGTCAGGTGCCAATCCCAGCTCAGCTACCATAGCACTAAACATGCATTAACTGTTTGATTACAACAGCAGCAGCTTTTTCACAACAAGTTGGACAGAAGAGTGAGACTTATGGGGAGCTCACGTCTCATAGTTGGTTCAGTTACAGCAATGACCACAAGGTGGTGGTAAAATATTTCTGTACAGACTGGAGGTAGATGTTCGTCAGACTTGGCGACTGTAGTTGTATGTATGTAGTTCAGATAGACGTGTCAGCTCAGCTTACCTTCTTTAAATCCTGTACAGATCCCATGTAACCCGATGAAAATCAGAAGGATCCCCGCTGTTGACCTCCGACCCATGGCTGAAAAACACACACAAAAACACAGTTATCCAGGCTGAACATGCTACAAGGCTAAGGCTACAACAACAACAGCCTGAAATAGGCACCGACAACTTACTGGAACACTTCTGGCCGAGGACAATGACAGGTCGCAAGAGGCTTTGAAACACAGCAGTGATCAGCCACAGCGGTGTCCTTTCCTCTTTAAACCACATGCCGCTCTACCTTATATTTCTAAAACTCAGTCTCTCTTCATCTCCGCCTCTTCTCTACCCTCACTCTCTCTCTCATCCTCCCTCGCCGTCCCTGCCTCAGACATGGATGACAAACGCTCTGGTATTTCAGGAGTCATTTGTTTGGAAACCACTTACAAAAAGCTGCGTAACGCTTTGGACTTGGACAGAGGCCCAGGCTGAACGCTGGGGTGAACATTCCTGCTCAGCCTTGCCTGTCTGTGAATCTGTGAATGAACACTTTAACCATTTTTAGGAAGCCTGCATCCTCTTTTTCTCCAACATGTACAATACTGCGGTTACTGTGTTAGTTCAAAATTCAGTCAAGGTTTTGGTTCGACTCCAGAGAAAACAAAAACATCAGTGTGATTAATAGTCACATAGTTCCCTTAATGTTTTCTGTAGGTGAGTTTCAAGGACATAAGTCACATTAAGTCCTTTACCTTTTTAAATTAAATGTCATCTCAGTGAGAACTTAATCTAATCAGTTTACCATGTGGCAATAGCACAACCCGTTTAGTCATGCAGATACACGTCAGGAGTGTCAGTAATGTTCACACCAAACATCACAATGCAAACATGCATCTGTAACTGCTGTTCTCAGATTTTCCTTCACAACAATCTCTAGAGCTTTTACTGGTGATGGTGCCAAAAACGGAGAAGAAAACATCTAACTGATCGAGAGAGATCAGTGGAAAATGGCCCAGAGGTGATAATAATCTGAGATGTACAACAGGTCTGAGGTAGATTCGCTACAGCACAAGAAGACCACACCCTGTCTGAGTGTTGTTGCTGATCATGCCCTTTATTCACAATTTACCATCATCTAATGGCTGCTTCCACTTTTGGTTTCTTTCATGAGCCTGACAGTGAGGTCAGTGTACTTCGATGACCTCTCCTGTCACCAGAGCAGAATCCAACAGAGAAGAACCTGGGGTTCAAATCTGTGCAGCTAACAAATCTGCAGGAATGTGATGTGGTCATGTCTGTTAACGTGGTGCAGAAACTAAGTGGCATATTTCCAACTTGTTGTTGAAGCCATGTCACAGAGAGCTGGGGATGTTTTGAGAGCAGTGTGTCAGAGTGTGTTTCGGTATCACCATTCGTCTGTTAAACGATATGTAGGTCAGAGCAAATTTGTGGTTACAGAAACGTGTTTGTGTATGTAAGGCTCAGGTGACTGCTTGTGTGAATCTGTGTGAAGTTAAAGAGCTTCAGATCTTCAGTATGTTACATATATATAGAAAAAAAAAAAAAAAAAAAAAAAAAAAAATATATATATATATATATATATATATTTTTTTTTTCCTAGAAAGCACCCTTGCTTTCTAAAAAATGTGTTGTGATGTCTAAAGCTAAAGTAGATCTGTCACTAAGAACAAAAACAAACAAAAACTGAACTTCTACTTCAGAAGAAATTACGATGGGGGGGGGGGCAGTCTTGTTTTTTCCTGACAAAGGACCAGTTCTAACGAACATTATTTACATAAGAAGCACTGGAGGTCCACACATGTGGGCGGTTTGTCATGAAAGTATGTGACTAAAGCTGGAAACACACATAGATGCAGTTGGATGTGGGTTGACTCAGTAAAATACAACTTTTTCTTGTGAAGATAAAGCTCCGAAGGGAATTAAACTGGAAAGCATATAAAAGTATAATAATTATAATTATCATTTCTCAGAAAAATTTGACCTCCAGTTGATTCACCCGTGACCTTGGTGTTACTCGTTTTGTGCGTCCAGGGACAGATTTGGAGCTGGATCCAAAATCCTAGCTAAACTCTTGCATTTGTTCTTTCGGTGTTTAGTAATGACAAAACAAAGAAGACCACTGTCTGTGTTCAGAAATATACGACTAATTAAGGGCATCAATCAGGCTTTGTAAAAGATTGCAAATGCAAAGGATGTGGTGCAATAGCATCTATGTGAACAAGACACCGTCCACACAGTACTTAATGTACTGCACACGTACGTGTTAAAGTATCCAATGCAATAAAAAGAAAAAAAAAAAAGTATACTGCCAAATCAGAGTATGCATTATTTCCAGGCACTTTACAGGGTGAGGCCACAAGATTTAACTTTATTACTTTTTCACATGGAAAAACCTCAAGATTACACGAAGAAAACAGCACAGCAACAAATTTCCTTTTTACCAAGAAGAAACCTCAAACAGAACGTGGCTCAAACCCAACCACACGCCACCTGACATTTGTACCGTGTTAGATTCTGCGTCAGGACAAACTCAGTCTTCAAGTCGTCGGAAAGTCTTCAACAGATAGCAGATCTAATCTAACCGCATCTACCATCGCTAGCAGTCACAATGCTGAATGAAAGGACAGTATTTCCACTACCATTTACCTGTCTGTGGCTTCTATAATACATTATTTTGCAGAGAGTGCAACTGCTTCAGTGGCATTTATGATGACCCATGCCAAGCAATTGTATTTTCCAAGTGCCAAGACAAACATAAGCATTTGTAAGTTACAAAAGTAGCGACAAAATAAGGAAACAACACAGCAGCTAGAGGAAGATTATCTAAACCACAATCTATATTTCTCATCGTGCTACAGGAAGCAGAGAAAGCGATGCAGATGATGAACGGTGGTTTAGCTGGCTGCTGTGAATGTGAGGTGCTGCGGTTGCTGCAGGTTTGTAAAAGTATAACTTTCACACCTGTAGGTGAGTTCATTTCAGTAGATCCAACAGAAAAAGTGACAGATCAGAGAGTGAGTGAATGTGTTCACAGTGAGTGAAAGAGTTCACAGAAAAAGAGTGGATTGTAAACATGTTGCTATTATTAGATCACACATCATCGAATGTCATGAAAAAAGATGAACAATATCGTATATCACGATATTCCAGGAAATTCAATTACAGGGTTGTCTTACACACATTTCAGTGGGCTTACTCATGCAGAGTAGGAGGACTCAAGCTTGTTGTTTTCGTAGATATTCATTTTTTGAACATAAGAGTCATCTTGGGGGGGCCTGGGGAGCGTCTGAATCAGCTTTCACTAATTTTTCCATTTAATTTCACACACTATTTCACCGGCACTTGCTGTCTACACTCAGGAAGCATAGTTTGACTCTGGGACAAGCCTGGGTAGAGAGGAGCGTGGGAAGAGTGTAGTCAGTTCAGGAGGTCACGACAGAGACGTGGGAGTGTGAGATGGTTGATGGAAAAGCCTCAGTCACATGGAGAAGAGAAACAAATATCTGTTTTCTCTTGTAACTGCAGGTTTAGAGGGGATCGTTGGCTGAGCACTGGTTCACAGTGTTGGTTTTTATCCTCAGTTTGTTTACCAATATTTGGAAGACATAAGACGTATTTTGTGTTTATATTGTGTTAGTTTATTAGTACCACACTTGGTGTCATCATGAATATTTCACATATAACTGATAACCCACCCTGCACTCTTAACTGCAGTTCACAGTTAATGGAGATCAGACTTCCTGGTAGGAAACTGTTAAGAGAAAAGAGGAAAAGAGGTTGTCCCTGGGCAGTGTTGATACACAGTCTTTTTTATATCTGCTTTTGCTTTTTAACCTTCACACTCCCAACAATGACATTTCTCTTCTGGATGTTTCCTGAGATCAGAGGCAGGCTGCATCTTCTAAAAAGGTCTGTCCCTCAGAGGACCTGAAGACCGGGGTAAACGTGCTCTGTCTCCACTCAGTCTAGACAGTCCATAGGGTCAGAGAGATCACAACTGATGGCTGTTTTCAACATGCAAAGTCATGTTTTCATTTGCTCACTAACACTGAATGGAAACATTAATATTTCCTTTAAGCTGGTGGCTGTTTAAAAATGGCAAGATGTAATGCCTGATCACATAATTATTAGGTAGGTCTTTTCCAGCACTGCCTGCCAGTCTGAGTGTCAGATTCACCCTGAGGGGTTATCAGACTCGGAAACACTCAACACTGTTGAAACTACAAGGCAGGACTTTAAACCTCTGGAAAGATATCACTGTGACAATCATTTTATTTTGCATTGTGACAACTGGCTGGTTAGTTTGAGGATATTGTTGAATGGGGAAAGTGCCTAAAGAACTGGGAGACCAAACAAGAGGAGGACACTGTTACTGCAGAGGAAACGAGGCTTCAAAGCTTCCTGCGTCCGGTAAGAGCAGACGGTGGAAGGATTGAAAGGCTGATGGAAATATCATTACCAACGTGTTTGTTCTCTGCAGGGAGGAGGGGGAGCATGTACAAGAGCGCAGGGATGAGGGGGTTGCTGGGAAATGTGGACAATTTATTGATGTGTTTACTGATGCAACAAATGCTCTGTAAATTTTATCTGATCTCCAACATGAGATGTTGTGCTTTCTCCAATCAATTAATTTTAAAGTGACATGTTGTAACCAGTCATCTAAAGCAGGATTGCAGAAAATGCTTGCATGGCAGAAACCACATCAATTGTTGGGAAATGAGGAGTCGCTAACTGACTGAATTTGTGCAATGTTTGATGTCACTACAGGGAACTCACAGAAAGGAACAAGTGTCCTTTTCTTTCTGTTTGCATTGAGCGAAGAGGTTGTTGGCTGTGTTGGCCTACACTTCTGCTCAGTCGTGCGAACTTTGTCCGTCTGTTTATGGGGCAGTGGTTGCAACACAGGTTGAAGAGCGATCACAGGTTCAAGATTGTGACAACATAAACATCTACAGAGCTTGAAAAACATCATGTGTTTATGGACAGTTGAATGTCTAGGCAATCGTAGAGATACAGTATGATAAGGGATAAAGATTTTTATTGCTGCTTTAATTATTGAGCATAGATAAGGACATATACTAGTTTCAATATGAAAGCAGTGCAGATATGAAGCTAGGTAATGCTACAACAAGAGAAAATCCTCATAGTTAAAGGTTAGACTAGAAACAAACAGAAAAAAAAACCCAGAATAAAATGGAAAGTAACACTGGCAGTGATTTGTTTGGATCAGAGCTTATGTGGTCTTAAGAGCTGCTGCCCTGCTCTGAGTCATTATTAACATCCAGTCTCCTCTTATGATTCACTGACAAAAACAAACGTGAAGCATCAGCAGTAGATCTACTTCCATCTGCTTTTGTTCACACTCACACCCTGAGCTGAAACTGTGACATTAATGTGCGAGACTGGAACAGCACAAACTCCTGGAGGGAAAATATTACAGTTAGCACTCCCACACAGCCCTGACTCCATCTGACCCACTGTGTCTCATTTCCTCCCCAGCACCACAAATCATTAAGATATTTTATTTATTTGGCTTGTAAATGTGAAGTCAGGTCAATAACTCAGGGCTGCCGCATCGATTGTCATCATTAAGCTGCCGGTATTTCTTTATGTTGTTTACCAAATGCACATCACAGGTTCTCGGAGCTGATGATGGCATTTTCTAATACACACCCGTTTAGTAAGTGATTAATCATTTGTTTTCTCCATAATGGGCCAAGAAATAAAGAAGAACCTTATTGTATTGATAAAATAACCCACTGTTTCAGCTTTGACTGATTTGGGAAACATGAGAACCGTACAAAGTAGGAGCTGCTCTCTTTCTTTGCACTCTTCAGCACTGAGATCAGCTTTGCCCTTAAGATGCTTTTGGGAAGCAAGGTCTTTTCTCATGTTCTTAGAGTGATGAAGAACTGCTGAGCAAAGCAAAAAAAACCTTTTTTTTCTTAAAAAAAAAGAGGAACAGGATGTGTTTCCCAGTTATGGTGGAGAATTGAAACCCAGGTCCTCAGTGTGTGCCTTCATACAACCTGCAGCACATGAAACAACTTGCTTAGATGACTGTTTGAGAGTAGAGCCGTCATACCATGAGTCAAAACCGGTAAAGCCTTTGGCCTGGATCACATACCTCAATATCTGCAGATTAAGACTTGCTATAACTATAATTTATGACTGTAGGTTGTGGAATGTGTAGGGTTTTGTTTTTACATAACAGTCATGTTAAGACTTGATAATTGACCACTATCAGCTTAAGTTCTTCTTTTCTCCAGCAAAAAGGAAACATGCTGGCTCCTAGAAGGGCTCTCTACATGATTGATCATGTTTCCTGCTGCAACCACTTAATTTTTAACCCTCTCTTAGGAAATGTTGTTAAAATTAAAGACGGACTATCAGCAGGCAGTTACCGGTTTGCTGGAGTGACTGGGACTAAACAACGTGGGAAAATTCTCATATAAATAACAAACTTCAGCCTTTAAGCATGGACACAAGGAACTGCAGACTTTTTGTTGGAAATGTCATTAACCAGCAGTTTGTGTGATCGGTGCTGTCTCTGGATTAGGATTGATTGATACTTCATAACTCAGCTGACATTAAAGCAGGATCCCTCCCATGGCAGAGCATGACAACATAACCAGCATGACTGAATCATGATGTTTGGTGCCAAGGATGTACTCCTTATTCAAGCGAAATTGTTTTTCTCAGTAATCTGAAATGTTTTCGTCTTTGGTTTTTGTGGTGAGCTGCTCTCACTAACTGCTCACAAATTTACGCACTGCCACTTTTTCCCACTGTGGCTTTAGAGCTACAGAAACACCACAGTGAACAGTGGCAGCGACAACAGGGGCTTCTGTGCTGTACACTGTCAAAGAGGCTGAAAATCATCATCAGCTCAATCTCCTGCGCTGTCAGAGCAAATTTTCAACAGTTTTAAGAAGTTGCAATGAATGAATAAATGTAAGAGAGGTCCAGATCTGACCATGTGATGAAAAAAAAGTTACATGAATAAAAAGCCATATGGGCATAAGTCTAACATGTGAGTGAACCTACAGTAGTTTCACTTCTGTCCTGTGGTAACAGAACGATCAATGTGCTTTCCCGTTGCTGTGTTCCAGGTACATGGCTCAGCTATGCAAGATGTGACATAATGCACTGATTATGTGCTCGGACACTGTAGTAGAGAAACGTGTGCACAGAAAACTGGTGTATCTAAATATTTACATAACCTGTTGGTATCTGCGTGGACCTTGATTTAACAAATGTAATAATGATTTAATCTGTCATTTTCTTGGGAAATCCTTTGTTTTTACTTCTTTTCTCAAAAGCTTTTATCTCCATTCTGTTGCTTCAGCAGGAGAAAATCAAATCAACATTACTGTAAATTCACAAAACTTAAAAATAGATCATCATTAATGGATGCGAGTGTGAGAGGAAGTGTGTCTCTTTGTGGTTAGAGTTACAACACACTTCTCCAAAAAAATCAAAATGCACTGCTTAACAGTGTTTTCCAAAAGTGAGTATAATATTGTTTATTGACTCACCTCACAGAAAGCAGCTCACAGGCACTGAGCGGGCAGAGGGAGGAAGGATGAATGAGTTTACGCGACAGAGCAGAACAGACAGAGGAAACCTCAACTCTGACCCTAGCGTGCACAGTGAGGGCTCGACTCCACCGACTCAACCAATGATTCATCGGCCCTGTCCCACCTACACGAGCTCATATCACAAACAGCACAGACAAAGAGGAGGAAGAGCATGTTTGGGTTTCAGCCCTCAGCTCTCTGTTCACCTTCCTTTACATTTCAACACTCAAGTCAAATCATCAACAAGAGACCTCACATCTCACTGTAGCCATGCCAAAAATAACCAGAATCACAATCTGTGAATAGCTTCACCTCAGGTGGAAATTACCACTGAAATTTTATTCACGCACAGGTCATAATCACGTTTCTAGATACAGATATGACTGGCTATTGCTGCATTTCATCTATTATGTCATCAGCCACAAGTCAATACTGTACTGAAATTATGAAGACTATAACATCCACCGAGTTATGATAAAATTGGGCTGTTAGTTTAAACAAACCCTTAATATGTATATATGTATATATATATCACATATATATATCATATCTATCAGTTAATTGCACCAACTGATAAAACACCTTATGACAAAAAAAAAAACTAAAGGAAATGAAACATTTCATCTTCTGGGGAAAATCTTTGGTTTTCCATCCCTTAAATGTTAAACTGATCAAGTGGCAGTCATTCCAACAAACAATGCAAAGAGCAGTTATACAGAGGTCTGAAGCCACACCTGGGCTTCCCCACTGCATGGTGCAGAAGTCCCGCAGTGGATAGGCAGCATTTTAAATATGACTCAACCCCTAACAAAACCTGTGGATACATGCAGTGCTTTCACAGCCACAGTGTGGGAGTTTGAGTTAACTTCACCCAGCTTGTGCATAGTGCAGTTTAACACAAAAAAAAAAAAAAGTTTTGTTTCAACCACGAGTTTTTTCTTTTGTTTTTTTTTGTATTTTTTCCCGACTTTACAGACCAGGGGACTTCTTTGTGGTTAGAGTTTGAGGCACGGATGACTGACAATACCAGTAATGAAGTGAGACATTAACAGTGAGGATGCAGTGTAACCTAATGATGTGTCTTTAGATTTTCTGGATGGTTGAGCAGAGCTGTGTGTGCTTTTAAAGTTGATGCTTGTATTCACATCTCAGGCTGGGGATGTTTCAGTGGAAACTTGCTGAATGGTGTGGAAAAATGCTACTGAAGTGATGAATGAGGGGGATTGACTGCACATTTTATATATATATATATTTGAACTTACAGTAGAGGGTTAACATGAGAACCATGGCAGGTGGGATCATACACAGAAGATTTGTTTTGATATAAACCTACATCTGTCTCTCAGGTGCTGGGAAGCCGGTTAAATATATTGAAGAAAAAATGTGCTAAAGCATCTCTGGTGCAGGTCCCAGCAAAATCCAGCTCTGGGTGTTATCTCATTCATCCTGAACAGGCACAAGTCTTAGCGGTACCAGCTCTTTGTTGATGTTGAACTCACCGGCTTGTTGTTACTCCAGTCAGTTAATAAAAGGCAGCAGCCTTGGTAGGTCACATGAAAATCCTCCTCCTAACATCTTTTGAAAAAAGAAAAAAACTAAACAAAAGAAAACACTTAATCTGAAGCTCGGACGTGTGTCCTCCACGGCTTTAACTTCCTCTTCTGTGGAGACCAGCACATGTTGCAATTTCCTTTTCAGGGATCTGTTGAAAGCCAGCTAGTGTCCTCATCTGTTGTGCAACAACTGGGAGGAGAGAACTTTGGATCCTCTTGTTCATATGATTCACACCATGCTCAGATCTGATACACAGCATTTACACACAGCACTTGTTTTTTTTTTAAAGAGACAAGCTAATTTAAACAAGAACATTGTTTCTAACAGTTGTCTCTGTCAGTTTAATCCATCTGCTGTGTGCCATAAGGTTTATGTCAATGACGTGTTGGAGGCAGCATATAAAGCCCTGTCATGCTGAGACCTCTCGTGGCCGCACAGAGCTGCAACTCGACATGAAAAAACCTGCAAATGAACCGATTCACAAATCCTCCTCCAATGTACCCAACATCACGTTAGTAAGATATTATCGCAACACCGATAAGATGAAGTTGTGACAAACCCCCATTTCTGGCTTCCTGTGCTGCTCTGTTTTCTTCCTGTTGGAACAACTTGTACCTGACAGAAGGGAGAGGCTATACTGATGGCATGCACACATTTTTTTGTTTGGTTGGGGCTTGTATCTATTACAACACTTTTCATTCATTCATACATAACTGACTACATCCGTATCTTCACTGTTCACAGTGTTAAAGGAGCTTATGGACATATGTTGTGACCTTTGTCCTCTATTAACTGTCTTTTAATGTGATTAATCACTTTGTGGTATTACTGTGCACTCAGCAGACTCAGCTAGAAAAGTTCTACATGACTAATAAACAGTATATGTTTATGTTTCTGTGCAGATTGTCATGGTGGCTCAGACGTCGGGTGAAGTCCATGTGGTAAGATAGAAACACCAAATGAAATTACACGCTGGTGCGAATGTGTTTGAATGTCTATATCTGTCTTTCACTCAGGGCACACTGGGGCATGCCAGTCCCACAACCCTAGAAAGCATGTCTGGGTGAATGTAATGAGGATGTTTTTATTGGTCTTTGTGGTGTTCAGGGATGTTTTTAGAAAGTCGTTCTTGCACTACACTGATGATGAATGATGTTTCTTCTCTGGAAGTTTCACCATAGAAAGTGAGGCCACCTTGGAAGAATGAAATAATCTGCCACCAATGAATTGAACTTTGTGAGTATAGGTGACAAGTGGGGGCAGAAAAGTCTGAGAAAAGTGAAAATTATAAACATTGTCTCTGTACAGTATATAGAGGTATGCACTTTAGTTATTATTTCAAATTAAATACAACTGGAAAAAAATGTTAAAAAAAAAATTATATATATATATATTTTCTTTATTTTTTTTTTAGAAGTATATTTTTTGGGCATTTTTGCCTTTATTGGACAGCACAGTGTAGAGAGACAGGAAATGGGGAGGCAGAGAGGGGGAGTGACATGCAGCAAATGGCACCTGATGCGGGATTCAAACCAGAGCCGACTGCAGCGAGGACTATAGCCTCTGCATATGGGGCGCCTGCTTAACCCACTGCACCATGCAGCACCCCCACTATTTTCTACCTACTGGAATTAAAGTAAAATATCCCTCAGGCATGCCACGGGAACTGTACACTCGACAAGTGTAATTCCTGTTGAAATCTTCCTCCCTCAGTTCAGAAATCGTCAGCAGACGTTCAAACCACACACCTTTTTTAGGAACTTGCATCCATGAACTGGAGAGAACAGACAGATAAGAAAAAGAAGTAATGCAACAAAATGTGATGATACTGTACTTGGTTGGATCAGGAGTGCCAACATGAACTTCATTTACACCTTACATCTTATAGCCCAAAATACAGCAGATCAACAGAACAAATGAAAAGACAGGTAAAAGTACTGACTGTTGTTCCGATATGTAGACGCGGTCAGCGGGGTCAAAATTGAAAATCAGATCATCTTGGGTCAACCACCAGACATCAAGGAAGGGAATGGCTTTTCCCGGCACAAACACACGGCACCGTTTGGTGAAACTGGACCCTAAATACAAACAACAAAACAAAGAATTCCTCTGTCTTCATAATGTTTATGATCATATTTCTCAGAACATGTTACAGAAAGTGACTCACCTATTTGTGCCTTGATTATTTCATTGGTTGGTTCATGCACTTGTGGAACCAAAGAGTTCTCCCCTGAAAAGACAAGATGGATTACACAGGTTCTGCAGTCATGCCAATGTACAGCCTACGTAATGAAAGCAGTTAGTAGATCTCTTCTACCTCCTCCCACCCTTTGCTTCTGATTAGTGTGGGTTCATGGAAATAAGCCTAAAGGCCCCTGCTTGCTTGCACACTCAAGTATTTATCTTCATACTGACCTGTGACCTCTGTATCAATTGTCTCTGACACCGATCCTGTGATGCCACCAAGGGTGAAGGTGAGAGTGCAGGTGTGGGTGCTGTTGTGTTTAGCTGCCACCATGCCAATTGATAACTTGGTCTTATCCCTGAAGGTATACCCGTCTGTCCCTTCCACTATGGGCTCACAGCCCTAGATGAAGAAAAGAAACACAAAGGTCAGGCTTTTTTTTTTTTTTTTTTACAATATTTAAAAAGACAGATTTTTTTGCTGGGGAAGTAAGTGCAAATTTCCTTTGTTAATGTAACTTGAATCTATGTGTGATGACTTTTTTATAGTAAAATATGTTTACAAACTGACACGTTTTAATAATGTTGAATTGTTTATTTAAATCAAACTCAGCAGATTAATGAATATTTTATATCAGACCTCAACTTTCCCATAACTCACTCTGTACCACTTGAGGGAGGAACTGATGTTGTAGCTGTCCAGTTTATTGATGTAATCCATCACAGGGCAGGACAGGGTGTCCCAGACTCCATGTGTAAGTGTTTGAACAGCTTTCCTTGGCCTTCCACACTCTCCGGCAACTGGCAGATCCACCACCAGCTTGGTGGCCTGCATGTAGCACTGAGAAGGAGTCCTGTTGGGAAATGAATGAGAATTTCTTTGATTTTTTTTGCTTGTCAGATGATGATGCATAACATCTCCACCAAACTCTAAACTTAGCTATTTAGCTGGTGCTGCTGTACCTCAGTATGCACACATATTCTCCACTGTCCTCGAGCGACACGTTGAGAAACCACAGAGTCTCTCCGTCTACTAGGATTCGACCAGGCTGGTTGCTCATTTCCTGACCTGTCTTTGAGTTAAACCACGTGATGTTGTATGGGACACTTGTGAAGTTGAAGACATCTGGAGACACTAAGGTGCTATTCAGCATAGCCATGTCCCCAGGAACAGAGGAGACCCTCTCAAATTGGATGTTGTAGTTGGTGCAGTTCTCTGCAACAAACACACATATGAGCTCAGAGCAAATATTTGTTTGTCGGATAAGGCTGGGCAAATTCAATGGTAGATTCACAAGAAAGAAACTTTTTGCTTTATCTTTCTTTAAATGGATTTTATCAGAAATTTTAAGAAGTCGAAGTTTAGGAAGAAAAAGCATTTGTTCTTTTTTGCAAAATTTCCTTTTTTTGGCTTTTGACTAATGGTACAGTTACCAGTTAGAGTTGTGCACCAGAACAGAAATGGGCACAAGGTGATAATAAAACAAACAAACAAACAAACAAAAAACAATAAAAATGTGCAATATACTACTTCAAAATGTATACAAATATACACATGAATTCAGCATCATAGTAGTATTTATGTTGCTCTGTGTAGTTTTGTCCAAAGGTGTAGCTCACCTTGTTTAAATCCTGTACAGAGCTCATGTAAGATGATGAAAATCAGAAGACTTCCCACTTTTAAAGTTAGGCCCATTTCTGAAAAACAAAAGAATACACTCTTAAATCAATAATATAATAATATACTACAGTCTAGACTGAAAACGCTGCAGGAGAAACAGAAGCTGAGCTCACTGGACCCCTTCTGTCCGAGGACACTGACAGCTCACTAGAGGCTTAGAAACACAGCAGTAATCACCAAAAACAGTTTTCTTTTCTTTTTAAGCCACCGTTCACCCCACCTTACATTCCCAAAATCCCCTTTTCCCACCTCCCTGTCCTCCCCGACCTTCCTGCCTCAGATATAGATGACAAACACTCTGGTATTTGAGGAGTTATTTGTCTGGAAACCACAGGCAAAGAACTGCATAATGCTTTTTTTTTTTTTTGACCTGGAAAACGGCCCAGCATGCGGATTGCTCAGTTCTAAGAAAATGTTCGTGCTCAGTTTCCTGTAAATTTTGTGAATGAACACAGTAGCCCTTGCTGGGAACTCTAACGTGTATACCTGCTCCAGTTTCTGCTAGTTAGAGAGGGCCAGGGTTTTGCTATAGAGATTTGAAACTTTAAAGGTCTCATAGTTCAGTAGCAGATTTCAAGTATCGAATCCTAATGGCACCATTCTGAGTAAAAACTATGCAACACCACCTGATATCTTGTTTTAAGACACAGCTTTTGGAAAATGGGATGTGACTCTCTATAGTATGGACACTTGAAAGCTTATGTGTAAAACTTATGTGTTCTCTCGTGTTACTTTTTTTTTTTTTTTTGGTTGGTAGCACCACGACAGCACTGATGTTTTAACCTTAAAAGGAGCTAATCTGGGATTTTCACACACAACCGTCAAGTTTTTACTCAGAACGGTGCCAAAAAACAAACAAAAAAAAACATCCAGTGAACAGCAGCTCCGTGGAGAAAAAACACTTTGTTGTTGAGATTATATGATCATATCAGGTTCTTGTGCTGGCAGACATGAACATAAACCTGATCCTGCAGTGGGCTGAGGCTCGCCAAAGCCAGACAATACAAAAGTGGAGAAAACTGGAAAAGTAGCCTTGTCTGAAACTGCAGCAGCAGATAGGAGGGTCAGAATCCCAACCTGTATTGTGTCCAAGCAGGTGGTGTTGGCCGTGGTGGTGGTGGTGGTGTTATGGTGTTGGGAATGTTTTCTTGGCACAGTTTGGACCCCCTAATACCAATCTGTCAAGGTTTGAATGGCTCCGTATAATTTTCTTGATTATGTTGTTGATCTTCATGATCGCAATTATTAAACATCTTCTAATGGATTCTCCCAAGAGGATCAGATCAAAATTCAGCTTGGCTGCCATGGCACATCTAAATTCAGAGGTGTCCTCCCCGGCTTTGACTTCCTCTTCTCTGGAGTCTTAAGCTCATGTTGCAGCTTCCTTCTCAGGGGTCTTTTGAAAGTCAGCTAATGTCCTAACCTGTTGCACAATAATGGGGAGGAGAGAACTTTGGATCCTCTTGTTTACACGAGAGAACTTTTGATCCTCTCGTCCACACAGCAAATACAGTACCTGTTATTGTTACAACCCTGCTATGCTCTGTTAATCCACTTTAACCCTATGTTATCTTGACCTGCAGCGTGTAGCTGTCTCCCACATGGTTTATATTAGTGAGTCACTGGAGGCTGCATTTAAAACACTGTCATGGTGAGAGAGACCTCTTGTGGCTGCACAGAGAAACAACCTGACTATGTCCATATCATTTACCTATCATTTTATTTTCCTCATTAATTAACTGATTTTGCTTTGGACCTTTGTGTGTGTGGATATGTTGTACAAAATGTGTAAAAATATTTATGCTTAAATACATTAGATTTACATTTTATAATAACTATTAACTCTGCTCTGATTGTATACACCAGTCACCTTGTGGTAGCGCTGTGTACTCTGTAGAGGGAGCCAGAAAGGCTCTAAATGAGTAATTTGATTTGAGTAATGTTTCTGTTTCTGTGCAGCTTGACACAGTGGCACTGGCTCAGATGTTTGGTCGGTGCCTTCCTGTTGTTCTCCCTCGACGGAGGGAGAAGATGGATAAGGTAGAAACTCCTAACTTACATGTTGGTGTTAATTATTTGAATTTCTGTATGTTGCCGTTCACTCAGGACACAGCGGCTTAACAATCCCATACAAGCCTAAAAAGGTTATTGATCGATAGATGGATTTTCCATTGGCCTTTGTAATGTTCAAGAATATGTTTTAGAGTGACCTTATTGCACTGTGTTGATGACACTATGCACAGTACATATTTAACTCTCTGCCCCTTCATCCCTCTATGTAGATGAACAGTCACTGTTTTTGTGTTACTTTTGTGCAATAACCACAGAAACGTATGCATCACCAGAACATTCAAACCATCACCTCCATCAAATGCTTTTATTAGAATATGTAACACATGTTTTATATGGCCATAACATTAAACATGGAATATTCAATAGTCAAATATCAACAGTGTTTTCTCACACCACTTTTAGCCACTTTAATCAGATTAGTCATGTCAATGCGCAGACAAGCTGATGAGCGAATCTGAGCTGAACATTTCTGTACTTTGCAAAATGCTTCCCTGAGAATATTTATTACACAGTACACACATATCACATAGTTTGCAGTGGTATCACAGTGTCAATCAAAAAATGAACATGATTTATATTTGAGATAAAAAAAAGAAAAAGAAAAGAGTTGTAGGGGATTGCTTAAAACTTTACGGGTGTGCCTCATAATGAAGTTGCCAGTGTATTTTTGAAGGAGTGTTAGATCCAAGTAAACAATTGAAAAGAGTCCATTTCACATTAAAGTTGTATATTCAGATGTTGTCATGGTAGAAGTCTTCATTGTGTTTGACCATTTATGGAAACTTCAGTCCTTTTTTGCGGCACATCTCAGCCAGACATTTCTGACACGCCTATACAATACAATACAGGATACACAGAAGGTTCTGCAGTGGCCACATGAACTCATACTGTATCACTCAAAAGTGGCAAGAACATCCCTGTGCAATTCTCTCACTGGGATGAGCAAGTGGAGGACTGTGAGTAACAGCGTGCGACTGCAGCCGAATGCAGCTGCTGGTTTGAAAAATACTGAATCCCTGGAAAAGGTCCGTTCGTAGAGGGACTGTGTTACAAGCACAGCTAGAAGGTGCTGTTCTGTCGAGCCAGAATGTAATCCATTTTATTTTTCCTTTTAGGCTTGAAGAGGACATAGATGAAGATGGACACCACTGTCAGGAAGCAGGATATAGCCACCACGGCCACCACTAGCCATGTAAATGTGGTGTCTGCAAAGAGATACACAAAGATAAATGGATCATCAACAAGGCTGTTATGAAGAAATATCATCTATTTGGCATGTACCTAACACACAACTTACCCTCTAGCTGAAGCTGTGCGACAACTTCCTGTCTTCCTCCTTGGTTCTGAGTGACACACCTGAGCTCTGTGTGCACATCTTCCTCCGTACCCCTACAACAACCAGCCTCACCTCAATGTGGCAGTCCCTGGACACCTTGGTTACTCTGCAAACCATTGAGACAGACATCTGTTAACATGGTGTTATCTGGGTGGGCAACATGGCAAAAAGTTCATATAATATTGCTCCTCTATTCTTAGTCCATATAATAATCAAAGTCAAAGATGGTACAATCCAAAGTGTTTCCTCAGCGACAGAAAGTGGGAAGTTAAAATCACTTGTTCTGTGTCTGTAGAATTTATATTTGCATTATTTCCACTTGATTTGGAAACTGGTTTGTGTTCTCTTTATGCTCTATTAAGTCTGTTTATCAAAAACGAATTGACAATTACCTCCTTCCCCCTTGCAGAGCTCGCCCATCAAGGTACGATGACTCGACTGGTTGGCGGTTGACGAGCCATGTGACCACAGTGGAATCTGCCATTTGACACTCAGTGAGCACCGTGCAAAGCAGCTCCACTCCTGAACCTAGATGAAGGTAAAAGTAAATTGACATAGCGCCTTTGTTTAATCTGATTGTTATTATTATATAAATTCATTATTGCATTTTTTTTTGCTTCACGGAAGAAATTTTATATATGACACAACATTTTTTTTATCACTCACCATGCGGACTTTCAAAAGTGGATCCATTCAGTGGTGAAATAATAATAGGTGGAGCTAAGACAAAAAGACAAACATTTAATCAATAGATGAATAAAAGATAGAATAAAACCAATCTAGGAGCATCAGTGTGGTTGTTCCCACAGAGATATGAGTCAATAATGAAAAAACTCACTGTGTACGTTGTCGTAGCTGCTGCTGACCCCCTCTGGGTCAGAGGTCACAGAGAGGTCAGGGACACTGGTGCTGTAGTCGTAGTAGTAGTAATAATCTGGATCTGGATATTGTAGTTCTTAAAACAGAGACACAGCAACCGTTCAAATAACTGCAACAGTGACTCATTTCACACAATAACAACAATACATCCCAACTCATTGTTTTGGTATATGTTTGGATATGTGGATTGAGATGCCTGGTTCCCTGTGGCTGGGCTGAGTCATTGTGTTGCATCTGTGAGGCCAGTAGAGGGCAGAGTGTGCTCAAAAATGGTGATGTGAGGAGGTGAGCTGAGGTATCCAGTTTATAATGCATAACATTATTCATCATTAAAGTAATGTATAAGATAATGTGTTTGTTTTCATACGACTCAGATTCAGTTCTATTTTACATACTGGTTTAAATTAGATCAGTAAAAATCCACTGTTACATTTTGCTTTTTTAAGAATATTAAGCAGTAAACATAAAATACATGGCAACCATTATTTATAGGAGTATTTTTGCGATAGAAAACTAAAACTCTGACTTCTCAAGAGTGTTGTACATAACAGAAATGATGAGTGTTATGACTTTACACATCACCTACCTTCAACTTGGAGCTGGATGGTTCTGCTGACTCTGTACTGCTGGTTGTTGATGAGGACTTGGAGCTGACAGGTGTAGAAACCTGCATGGGATGTCTTCACATCAGGGATAATTAGCTTACCACTGTGTGGGCTGGAGGAACTCACTCTGCTCAGTGGAACGGCTGAAGAGCTGGAGTTCTGTCAGGGAAACACATAAGGCATCACTAACAGGGAAGAAGCGAGGCACTAACCCTCTGTATGGGTTTTTTAATTGGGGTAATCTGTCTGTTTTCGAAGCATCCCTGGAGTGAGAAGATGTTTGAAGTGATAAATGGGCCAATAATTAATACACTATATGACTTTTGTAGATCTCTGGTGATGGGCATCGTTGAGTCAGCCGACAGTTTTCAGGTGAAGTTACACAATTCCCTTTTTATGGCACAATTTTCCTAATTGAAGTGATACAAAAATTCAGCGTTCTCACACTTAAAAAACTGTCTTCAAACAAATTCTATGACAGATTAATAATAATATTAATTTTCATCAAAACAAGTGCATTTTTGTCTAATTCAACCAAATTACATATTTTTGTAAAATTCACATTTTTCCACAACAAAACAAGTGAAAAACTATAAACAATACATGATTTTCTAAAGTGAGTATATTTATGTATCTTGAATACATGAATATCTTTGTTATAAATTAAGAAAATTCTCATTCTGTTGTAAAAGTGATTCTCCTCTCACCTTGTACCACTCTATCTCTCTGCCTGTCCTGTTGAAGTAACTTAGATGGGGACATTTGTACTTCAGGTCTTCTCCCACGAATACTGTGACTGGAAAGTATGTGTTGTTGATGTTGGCAGATTTGGACTTGTACACATACAGCCTGATGCTCCCGGTTAAACAGAAGGTTTCATTTCTGGAAAAGTGAGAAGTGTGTCCAGCATGAAGGTGTGGCAAGTAATAATATCGTTCGGATCTGCCTGAGCATGTGATGGTCCTTTAAGCAAAAATATCAAATCGCTGCAAGTTTCAGATACGTGATCTTAACCTGTCTATGGAGGAGGAAGGGGGCAGGGGTAGAGAAAGCACAACCCTCTGGGTACCTGTAAGTGCAGTTGTATAATCCTGAGTCTGAAGCCCGAGCTGGTAGGAACCACAGCTGTTCGTCATGCTGCTGGACACGCCCGTCGCCCTCAGTGGCCTCCCCTTCTGTTCCATTGTCCTTAGTGAATAAGTACCCTGCTGCTGAGGGGGCGATGTTGAGTGATGTGAGCTGTCTCTTTAAATACGGGAAGGAGAGGATCACAGGCTCACCCTCTGCTCTGAATATCTCCACCTCCTGATACACCTGGTGACAGCCTGCAGGGGAGAAACAGCACCCACAACCTTAGTTATATGCACTCACACATATACAGTTTTGTTACATAGATCCAATATTGGCTCATTATGTAAACACCAGACCTTTAAACACAGTGCTCGGCAGGCCTTCACATGTGACTGACATATACAGTTTCAACAGACACTTAACCAAAGATGAATTTTGATGGTTATAAATTGTGTATGATACACAGTACAGTTTTATCACAGTTTGTGTAGCTACATAATATATCGAGCATGCTCACCTTCCACAGGCGGAGGAGGTCTCCCATAAACGTGTTCAATCATGACCACAGCCAGTATTAATGCCAGACGAACCATGATGACAGCCTGCAGGGGCACAAAAAAAAATCTGAAATAAAAGGTCTGCTCACAAAATATGTGAAGAGACGTCTAACCAGTGGGCCCAATGAAAATATTTTGGGTTTGATACGAGCGAAGAGCGAATGAAGAACAGTGATCCCAGTTGGGATAATAAAGAGCCACTAATAGAGCACAAACTTCAATATTGACAAAGGGTGTTAAGCTGAGGCCTGGGATTTTACTGATATCGCTACCTCAAGCGGCTTTGAGATGCAGTGACGTTTAACATTTATTTATACCGGTGTAGATTGTAAACCTTGTGACATCACAAGAGCTGTCATCTGCCTCTCCCATCCATCCCGCCTCCACATTGAGCAGCCAGATTTAACCACAGGGCTTTACCAGTGAGATGATTCACAAAGGGCACTCATATCAGAGGTCAGCAATGTTTGATATTTATCAGAAATAGTGCAATAAAGAATATATATATATGGGTTTCAGTGAGTTTCTTAATTAAAAGCCTACATTTAAATGATTTCAGAAAATATAGTGATTAAATTGTCTGATTAGTTCCATGATTTGCAGTTCCATAATTGATTTATTATATTCTGTATATATGCTGTAGGCCTACATATCGTAACAAATAACATTGACATAGTACATATCCTGATTTGACATAATTATATTCCATAATGTACTTAATCAATATAGTTTATACTCATTCATTCTATTCTATTCTATTCTATTCTATTCTATTCTATTCTATTCTATTCTATTCTATTCTTCCTCAGTTGCAGCTCTGTCAAACAGGAAGGTGAACGCTTGTGTTCGTGCAGAGAGTTTCTGCAGCAGAATTGAAATCATCATTTCCATCGAAACACAGTAATTTTCACTTCTGCTTCTGTTTCCTCACTTGAGTACAGGATCAGCCGACAGCAGGCAACACTACATATTCCACTTTCTATATACTTATTCCCACACACACACACACACACACACACAAGCATGTGCTCCAGTGATACATTTTTTCCTTGAGAAGACCTTTTGTTTCACTATGTCATCAAAGGATGATCCCATCCATAAAATCTGTGGGAGTGAATATCATAAATGAATACACATGAGTCATGGCGCATTAAATGTGCTATTATGCAGGATCAAATGGAAATTTTGGCGAACATAAAGCACCAGTTTAAGAAACAACTCCTACCTACTCCTGACAATTTTGATTTGTCAGACCTTACTGTCTGACTATTACATATTACGCATATTATACTGTTTGCTTTTGTAGGAGTTTCTGTCGACTAAGAGAGGGACCAATAATCACCTTCAGTAGTTATCATCACTTTACTGCGTCAGCTGCCTTTGACTCAACAATGAATTGAAATAATTGAGTTATTATGATGACAGTATATAAAAATGTTTCCACTGACATATATAAATATGTCTGTAAATGTTTTTACCATTTTCTATAATACAAATTCACGCTCACTTCAAGTGATCATTTGGGACTTTTTGTTAAATACTTACTAATACTGCAGTTAATTCAGGTAGTTACTACTCACACACCTATTAACACGCTCACTAACCATTAGTACACATGTAAATAAGATAAGATAAGATATTCCAACAGCAGACATCAGTGAAAAGCAATATAGGGCAAAATAATAAATATAAAGCAATACAAATATTTGAAAAAACAAACAACAACAAAAAACACTGTATGTATAGTATATGAATAGTTGTTAAGCAAGTCGAGTAATTAAGAGTTAAAGATTTACAACTGCATCTATAAATTATACTCTAATTAGTACCAATGTAGGAAGAATGTTTCATAAATGATGAATTAAATATTAAATAATGCTTAATAATGTGTCGTCAAAAAGTTTCAACAATTTGAATAAATGTAAACTTATTGTAAATGAACTGAAAGTCTGCACAGGGAGAAAATCAAACTACTTCCAAAAAAAGCCATATTATGATGTTTAAAAAAAAAAAAGTATTAAAGTGATAAATAAATATAAACATCTATCTATAAAATATAAAAATGTATTAGTATTTTGTTCCTATGTTGTTATGTACTTAAAAAATAAATACAAGTAGCACTTATTATTACTAATTCTTAACACAAACAAGCAAGCTCACACATAAACACTGATTTCCTATGTATACACTGTACGTTCATATGTAAGACAAATACTCACGGTGTTCAGGTGATGCTGGCGTCCCTGACAGAGTGATGGTGAGGACAGACAGATGTGATGAGCGTGTGCACTGGAGCAGCATCTGGTCAGCTTGTCGTCCGCTCAGGGGGAACCTGCGCTCTCTTTATCAAGGTTCCCACCCCCCCCTCAGATGGAAATTTCTCGGGTTTCCCAATGTATCTCACTCAGTGTCCTGTCCAGCTCATCACCCATTACTGCTCACCACACACGTTCTCACATACACACATACATTGGGGTTGGGGGGGTGGGGGGGGGGGGCGGGGGGGTGGCGGAGGTATTTCCTGCAGATTTATTCTGATGAATCGAGACAATTTGAGTTTTTTAGTGTTTACAACTGCTGTTGCTTTTCCTCTGACATCATCTGCCTGTTGCGTCACTGGTGGACACATGTTTGTTTTAGCACAAGAACGTGGATCTTACTGTTTTCGAGGTGGTGGGTTTACACTATGTACCCCCTGCTTCCTGTCTGGATGTTTAATGTTTGTTTTTATTTACATTCACCTCCTGGCTATTGTATTTTATATTGTTATCTGTTTCTGTGATTGATTGTGAATTATGAATTTCTGATCAACCGATGATCACTTGTTTTAACCTATTAACCAGTTCCAGAGCTGTTGAATGAGTCATATGACCAGAGGGCAATCCTTACAGTAGTACCTGTGTTGTGTGTGTGTGTGTGTGTGTGGTTACAGTAAAACTGGAGGTGTAGCACAGCTCGGGGGGTGTGGTGACAACCTCTGTATTGTTTCTACAGCATGATTAGTAATAACGAACCAGCAGGGCTATATTGAAATGTGCGACATTCCCAAATTTTCTTGTTGGGCGGTACGTGAGCGTTCCAGCATTCATCAGAGCAGGCGCCATTCGATATTGCAGCAAGTAGAAACTAGGGGAGGTGTGGCAGAAGCGTGAAACTTGGAGTGTACGCAGATCTGCATCCATGCATGTTCTGATGGATGTCCAGTGGATACACACACAGACAGGCAGAGAGCGTAGCCATTAAGTTTTTGTATTACACAAGAAAAACTTGAACGTCATATGAAATTATAACATCATGACCAGTAACATTATGATAAGGGTTGACAAAGTGATGACTGGAATTATCAGGTAAACTATTGTGAAGTGCACAGAGAGCAACTGGGCTTCATTATATTATGCAACTAATTTTGAAATTTCCACTTTGTAGAAAAAAAGACTGTGGTCTGAATTTGTCTACTTTACATAATCAAAGGAAGGATCTTATCCAATAGCTGTCTCCGTTTTAAAAAAGGAAGCCAGCAAATTTTAAACTGTATTTGTAGTCAATAGGACGTGGGCCGTCCTTGAGCAAGATCACTGATCCAGTGGACCTCTTAAAGCCTCTTAAAGTCCAAGTGTGCAAGTAGGGCTGTGATTAAAAAAAACTACTTAAATTATTTTATGAATACTTAATAATTGGCTCTGAAGCAGATTGTGCCTGAACAGGAAAGCCTGGCACCGAGCCAGCCTCTCCTGCATAAACAAATGTTTGAAAACAGCTGTGTAACCGCGATGTGACTCACTGCTCTGTCATCGCCCTGAACAGAAACTATGGCATTCACCTTCTGTGCATTCTTGTTCATTACTCAAACTGGGTGGTATATTGATCATGACTGGGCATTTTACAATAAGGACATACTACATGGAGGTGACATACGTAATTTTCAGTGATGCAAGCGGCTGTCGAATGGCAAGGTTGTCATGGAAACAATTCCATAACTGGGAGTAAGCTGGTTGAAACTTGTGCAACTGAGTGTGAGAAGACACGTTTGCTTTGTTTAAATCTGTGTGGGTCCAAGCAGAGCCCGTGCATGGAAGAGATTTGATAGATGATGTCACGCACATTGTAATTCAATGTCCTGAGCATTTTATTAGGAACACCACACTCATGCTGGGTAGTTCCCTCGAGTGCTCTCAAAACAACCCCAGTTCTTTGTGGATCGGGTTGACACGTTCTTTTGAGGTTCTGCTCCATGCATACATGATTGCATCTCATAATTTCTGCAGATTTGGCAACAGCACATTCATGCTGCCAATGCCCTGCTCACCGACATCCTAAAGATGGTCTACTGGATGGTCTCTGGTGACTGAGGAGGCCACTGTCAGTGCTTTCATGCTGTTGATCCCAAATTCAAACCTGACCATCTGCGTTTCCATCTGAAATCATTACATTTTCTCCTAATTCAGATGTTTGATGTGAACCTTGACTTTTGCATAGCATTGCTGCAACATGATTGGATCATTGCAGATTGCATAAATAAGTAGGTGTACTGATTTTAAAAAGCCTGAAAGATGAATGTTTTCTTTTGAGAAAACCAGCATACAGGAAGAAAAATTAGTAAACAATTAATAACTAGTTCATCTCAGCAGAATCTGTTTATGTCTCAGCATCTGGACTATCCTCAGTTGCAGTTTTATCATTAATTGGAACTGATTTGTTTATCGTAGTTTTGGGATGGTTGGACACAAACACACAGGCAAATACAGAATGAGCAAAGTCAGCAAACTAACAGCAGAGCATTCACACGCAGTAGCACTGTGTTTCCAGGACTTTTGACACATGCAGGTTAAAAGGTTGGCGACACGTAACATACTGTTCATTAAACTCACACTGACCGTTGAGAAAACAGAAGATGTTGCATGATTTGGGAATTCTCCAGATCGCCTCATTGTCCATGATACCCTGGTGTTCATTAACACTGGACAGATGACTAAACAGTTTCACAGGAGGAGTAGTTTACCTTCCAGCCCTTCAACGGATTTGTAAAATTACATGATACACCCAATATGACCCATTTTTATCAGTCCACTGGACAGCAGGCTGTCTGGTGCATCTCTGAAAGTGTCAAAATACCTGAAATTCCCCTGTGATGGAGCAAAGATTCAGCAGAAAGGATTAACATGAAAAGGGGGGGGGGGGGGGGGGGGGGGGGGGGTTAAAATAATGGTATCTCTAGATTGAAGCACTAGTTGAATCATATTAAATGAATAATCTTTACAGATTAGATACAGTAGATCTCAGAGGGGGGGTTTGAGGAGAGACGCTTGCTCTTACAGGAAATAAATGCCATTTCTTTGTCACCAAAGTATGACAAACTCCAGACTGCATGTGGTCAGAGCAGCTTTTAACAGCTAAGTAACTGAAACAGACCAAAAGATCAGTAATGTTATCAATGTATAACCCAATGATAACTGTACCAGTCATGGTTCAAAAATGAGAAGTTTTGCATGTGATCCAGAGATCTGCAATGACCTTTTCACTCATACCAGCAAAAATAAATCATTGGATTTTCAGCAAAACTTGTTTTACATTTTCACTTCAGTGTTTCCCGCCACAAACGTCACCAGTTACAGTATTAACTGTGCTTCAAGTTGAAGATGTCAAACCTCAAAGTTTACTTAGAGGTGAGCTAAGTCATTGCAGCATTTAGCAGTAAAGAGACCACAGAGTTATCTGAACCTAACAAGGAAAGTTGCTTCTAAAGATCTACATTCTCAGAAAATTACATTTGTCATTACTTCTCTTTTCGGCAGGGCTCAGACACCCACTCACACTGAGATCAGACGTGAACACCACAGAATGGCCTCAACATGAAGTCAAAAATTACAACACACAGCTTTATCTGAAGCAGCTGTTCTTGTGAATGGTGACAACTACATGTCTCTTCAACATGCACAGGTAGGTGTGTGTGTGTGTGTGCAGCCTATCAAAAACAAAGGACAAACTCAAAACTTTTAAAATTACTTTTAAAGTTTATTCAAAGAAAAAAGCCTTCAGGAAAATACACGACTTCCTGTCATACACAGAGAGGACATAAGTTAGAGTAGCATGGCAGAAACAGCAGAGGAAAAACACGTTGCCTCACGTCCAAGCCTGCAGGGAACGTTACTGCGAAGTCTCCACGTTGAAGCAGCGCTATGTGAATACCTGAAATGAACAACATGTGTGTTCTTTATTGTTTTTGTAAGTAGGTGACTTAGTGGGGTAAGGGACATGACAAAAAAAAGAAAATATCCAATACAAACTGGGCTCAAAAAAAAAAAAAAAAAAAAAAAAAAACAAAAGACAGAGTTTAAGAACCAAGACGCATATGCGTTAAACATAAATACTGTGATGCACATTAGTGTAACAAAACATTGCCCCTGTAAACATTTTCTCCACCTAAGGTGAGCGGAATAATATTAAACCACCGCAGTCGCATATTTACGTGTACGTAGACTTACAGAAACAACAGAAACTATAGTTAAGCCTCTCGACTAGCTCTAAAACTTAAGAATACACAATTCTTCAAGTGATTTTTTTAAACTTAAAAAAAAAAAAAAAAAAAAAAAAAGGATTTCCAAGTAGTGGTTTTCATAACAATATGTTTACATGTTTTATATGCTGCCTTCTTGGCACTGATTCCAATGTGAGCCGGCGAGCGACTGCTTTTTCTCATCAGATATAGAGACTTAAACGCATCTTTTTTTTTTTTATTATTTTTTTTATTTTTTTTTTTTACTTCAGCCCATTAAGAATATCAATAATAACCACAATTTTTTTCATGAAGTCAAACAGCCACTCATCAAGGCCTTGATGCAATAAGAGACACACACTGGGTTACTACTGCACACACAGACCTCAGACGACACAGCACTGGGGTCCACACAGCTTCTCTGTACAAGGGGAGGGAGTGTCAACACACTGCATGTGAGTGTAGTTGTTGTTGTCGTCAGGGGAAAAACACATACAAGGTAAACTTGTCTGTGACCTGACATGTTTGGACATGAAGTCTGAGCACAAATTACCCCCCCCCCCCCCCCCCCCCTTTTATTTTCAGTGAACAATGTGCAATCTTTCAGAGTCGTTGTGGAAACGGAGGAAAATCCAGCCCAGCAGATGGCCTGAAGGAGATCAATGCTGCAGTTTGCTGCTCAGTCTTTCACATATACAGACAACTTAAATAAGCAGGAAGTGGAGAGCACAAAAGAGAGAAAACTATTCCTTCCCGAAAAAATGGGTTTCCGTCTTCTTCACAAACAGCCGAGTGAGGAAAAGTTCTGCTCCATGTTGCCCGCTTCGTGACACTTCATCACAGCAACACTGAAATCCAGAGTCTGAGCGCTGAATTGATGAGGTTTGTGTCCTCATTTGATGGGAAAAAAGTGTGCACAATGCACATGAAGCGGACTTTAAGCGCGATGCCAGAAACCCCCCCCCCCCCTCAGCTCTGATGCATTCAAGGCAATTGATTCCTCACAGTCTCACAGCTGTGGAAAAGGTTCTGATCGTCTTTTAAATTGAAATTGAACATCTAGGATTGATCACTTGTGACTAGATACAAAGCAAAAAACATCATCTCATGCCTTAGACCACCACACAGTAATAAGTCTTTCTACATTCTGGACACTTAGTGCATTGCATTCATACAAATGATACAAATGAAAAATGAAATGATTTGAGAGAACGAAATGGAAGATAGAAAAAACGCTTTCCAGAAAAAAACCCTACTGAATCGAGCCTGCTGCTGACCGCACGTTTACCTCTCTGCCACGAAAATCCAATTTGTCGATGACTCCAAACTCTCCAACAGCACACGCACACACATTTACTGAACTTTCCTCTCTACTCCATCATTCCATTATCATCTCTCTCTCTTTCTCTCTCTCTCTTTTTTTTTCATTTTATATTTGACTATTCACAGCAGTTCAAGTCTCCAGAGTTGAGTTTACGTCGTCATGTTTGACTGGTTTCGGGGGAAAACATGACCACTGACACTATCCGGAAGCTTAAATTAATTTTTATTGTACATAGACACCTTTAATGTATTTTATTTTTTGGACCACACCCACATAACTTTGTTCTGAGACAAACACACCTCGCACGTCTGTGGGTTCAGAGTAAAAGCAAGCAAACTGTGGACTGTGGGTGGATGTGCGTAAATCTTAAAAAACAAGGTAAAAGACATGTTTAACTTCCACATAGTTACACTTATCTTTAAGGAATAATAATAATAATAGTAATAATTCAAAAAATACTATTCTGAAATCCATCTGCTTCAACATCTCTTTCTCTCTCTCTTTGTCATCCCCCTTTTTTAAAGCACCTGTCCGAACAACACAATACTTCAGCAATACACACAAACACACCCTCCTGTCGAATCCCATCAGTCAGACTTACAGTAAAACCTCAAACATTAGGCCCCTCCCACCTGTTTGGCCACCGTGATGAGTCGCACCAGCTCCGGGGTTTTTTACAGCCCCCCCCCCCAACCCTTGGCTGACAAGTCTCGATCATCTAACCAGCCTGTCAGCAGTAACTGGATCAAACAGAAGTACATTTACACACACGACTGTAGCATTAATACAACAGACTCGTACCCCACCGACCCCATGAAATGCTCACAAGAGAGGGGCGGAGGGTAAGAACATGGGGCAGAGGGGGAACTCTGCGACAAGAGGCAGACCTGCAGAAGGTAGTAGCAGTAGTAGTAATTATTGTTGTAGCAGTACTAGTAGTTAGAAGACCTCAAGCTTACTGACCAGCCCGGGAGCACGGAAATGATGCAGAGGTACAAAAAACATCTATCCCATCGCGTTTCTGATGAGCACCAAGAAAATGCAGAGGGAAACCAAAAAACAAAAATCGTTTGCCCCCCTTTTCTTGAATTCACATTAAATTTATTTCTACTTCCTTTCATGTATTTATTAATCACTGATTTCTTTCCTACACGAGCCGTCCCTTCAGGTATTAAGGTGTCCCCCTCCCTCCCTCAGAGCTTGGATGCAGCTAAGGAAGCTGAAGCTGTTGTTGTTGTTGCTGTTGTTGTTGTTGACGACTGCTCCATAGGGCTGGTTGTCGGTCATTTTTTTTTTTTTTTTTTTTTGTTCTCTTTTGGTTGTTGTCCAAGGGCTGATGAGACATCGACGGTGGGTTTCTGAGATCCAGTGTTAGCGAGGGTGGAGGACAATGAGGAAGATGAGGAGGGGTAGTAGTAGGAGGAGGAGGAAGAGGGCAGGGTGTGGACCTCTACCAGCTGAGCAGGTTGCTTCGGCCCAGAGTCATAAAGTAGACCTGGCTGGAGCCTCCGGACCGAACGGAGGCGAAGAACACCTGAGGAGGAGGAGGAGACACAGACACAGAGACACAGATTAACTACAGCACCAGATGTGATCACACTCTACTACATAGTTTTTTCTTAATTATGCTGGTTGTTATATTTCACATCAATATCTGGATTTCATTGGGACTGAAACATTGCTCATATTATTTCACATACTGATGATTAACTAAAATTCTGCAAATTTAATTGAAGATTTTTCCCATCTTTCATAAATGGGTCAAAAATCTGGTGTTTGATTTGCACAAAATGATTTTTTTTTGCATTATTGGTAATTATAATGATTGTAAAGTTGATTAGCGCGTTTAAGTGGAAAAATCTGACATTATTTCTCCAGTGTAACAAATCAATGAATGCAGTCGTGTAACATTAAATTTCACTGTGGCACATTTTCTTTTTACATGAATTATAACTCATTATAGGAAATTCATCTGAACAAACCAGATGTATTGATTACCCAACTGACTGACTGAGGGGAATCTGAGGACTAATTCCCATATGTTACAGTCGTCACAGCACAACTTGTACAGAAGTGCAGAGGGGAATGTAATTATTTGTCTGGCTGTTTGGACTAACGGGAAGTTGTGTTATGAGAAGAGAAACTAGAGCAGTTTTGAAGTTACTTCTGCAGCAGTCAGAGCTGAACTAAGGGTGGCTGAGAAAACTGAAAGTGACTTTACAAAGACCTCAGGGCAGCACACTGCAGCATTAGCTAAAAGTCTGTTGCCTAATTCACATTGAACAGCAGGGGGACATTAGTGTGGACCCCTGTGTCCTCTCTGCCACCCTGCAGTGATGTCTGACAACACAGTCAAGCTCCCGAACCAACCATCCAAACAAACAAACAAAACCCTTGTTGTGCAGAGAAGGGTTTAAACTTTTAACACTGTGTTGTGCTTTAAAATGTTTCCTACTTCACCACAGATCATGACGCACTGCTGAGAGTCTACACGGAGGTCTCACCTTGTCATTTCTTTCACAGAGGAACTTGAGTCTCTGGGCTCTCTTGTGCATGAAGACGCCGTCCAGATGGCCAGTCTCCACTGAGCGGATCTCTATGGCCTTCTCCCCCCAGCCCATGATCTGGTTGGAACGAATGTAGGCTGCAAAGAGGTGTTGAAGACAATCAATACACAGACAGTGATATGTCTGTATGTGTTTCTGCAGCTGCACAGATCAAATAATCAATGCAGGTTGCTTGTGTGGGTGAAATACAATAGTTGTGTGCATATGTAATGGTGTTAGATATTGATTACTTAATGTTCAACAAATCATCATGAAGACTTTGACCCATCAGGAATACATTAGCTATTACATGTGCCATAGCTATTGTGTTTGATGAAGTAACACACATGGAAAAATGTAAATATCTTTATTTCCTTGTGACTCACCCACTGAGGTGGGCATCTCCCCCCACTGCAGCACCACATCCTTGGTGATGCGTCCATAGGTGTTGACATAGACGCCTTCATCCTCGTAGCACACCAGCAGCTCAATGCCGTCAGTGTTGGGCAGGATGATGATGGCGTGAGACTGGATACTGGTTTGGATCTGCAGGTATTCATTTATGAGGAACCAGTGGAGAGTCAGTTCACAGCTGAGTTAGTTCAGGTCCAGAGAGAGAAATCTCGCCTCATAACAACTCAGCAACCATAGTCAAGGACTGACAAATCAGACAGGCAAACATGCAAGTGAGATGTTTTTGTGTGCTCTTACGTGTGTGGGCAGGTAGATGTCGTAGACAGCCCCAGAGTCAACATCCACAGCGTGGAAGCCCGAGCACGATCCGTAGATAACCTTTAGCCTCTGGCCTTCCTCCACAGTCAGGTCAACCAGCAGAGGTTTGTGCACCAAGTCACCGAAAGACTGAAGGACACAGGTGAGGAAAACAAGTTGGTCTCTCAGCCAGCAGGAGCAGGAGCATCATTAAATATTTACCAGGGCAGAGATTATCAATACTGACTGCAAGCTGCACAAACAAATGTGTAGTTGACGTGACACGTTCACAACACAACCTTTAAAGTTCATCTTGAATCTGTGTCAAAAAACAGACGCACTAGAAATCCAACTCAGCACATTATCTTTGGTTATACATCCAGTCATACATGAATTTCACAAGCTCAGCTCGTTCACTGACTCACCTTGAAGGCCATGAACTTGTGGTAGGGCTTGGGAGCCCAGGCGTAGACCTCCACAGAGTTCTTCAGGGCCAAAACCAAGAATTTGATCCTCTCATATTTCACTGGGGAACAAATGTCAAAATAAAACATTAGAAGAGGATCAGGGTGGGAAAGCAGGGCCAGCCGCACATTGTGTGGCTCATTTAACTGATGCTCATTTGGGTTTCATTTCATTTTCTTTCCTGCTGCAAAACTGCAAGTCGCTGCAAGTCATTTAAGATGAATGTTGAAGAAACAGAAGCACAGGACAATTTTTCTTTCCCATGTAAATATCTGTTTTACCCAGTGTTACATATTTTCATTTGTTTTTTTTTCTGCTCTGCAAACACACAACCACCAAGTATCCATGGGTACAGTCACTTAAAACTGCGTAGTTTAATGTACGACAGCGTGTTTTCCACAAATATTGACACATGAATAAAACTCATTGACAGGAAATGAATGACAGATCTGATCGGTGGAGGAGTTTCCAACAGGAAGTGTCTGTCCTTGCTCAGTGGCACTGCCATCACAGAGGGGATTCTGCATTTTAGACAGGGCAGCACAGTGACATGTCCACTTGGGTGTCCATAAACGATTATTACGTCACTAAGGATTTTCCTCTCATCCATCAATATGTGCTTCTGTATACATACATCGTGTCTCCATCTTAAACTGAATTTATGTAGTTTGTAAACATACTTGTGTGTGTGTGGAGTCCAGATGTGGCTGGATGAAGCAGCAGTGGTCAACTGAATAAGATAACCACATATTTATTCAGTCGCTCACAGATTTCAGTGCAGTCATGGGCAGGACGATAGTGGGAGTCATTTACATACAAACCTCTAACTGCACCACACTTAAGCTTAGACTAGAGTCTATTATAACTATTTTCTTTGCATTTGTTGGACACATAAAAGCAAAATAACAGGGAAAATAAGAAAAGATGACATGCAGTGTGAGTTCCCAGCTGGGCTTGAACCACGTAGATGTGATGGTGTAACAGACGTCGTAGACCTCTAAGTCAGAGGGAAGCCCAACAGGTCATCTCAGGCCATCATCCAGTTTATCATTCCAACAGGTCCTCTGTCCCAAATACTGCTATTTAGACATGTAAGAATATGACCTACCAACTTTGTAGTGGACGCAGCCCTCCAGGTCTCCCACAGTGGTCCAACCCTGTTTCTTCTCCACCTCAGGGTCGTTGTGCAGGATCTTGTTCCTCAGCCAGGACAGGTAGTAGACACGGAGCTTGTTCTTCTTACCTGTCGTTGATAGAGAGAGGTGAAGTCAGGGCTATTTCTTCAATTTGTTGTGTGAGGTTTTCACTCTGGCCTACAATGGTTCTCAGGTCTTCATACAACAAAGGGCTGAACGAGGGCCTTCTTATCTTTAATGTTGCAATGATCGGCCCAATACCATGAATATTTCAGGGGCCTGTTTGGTGGGATTTTCCTCCTCTGTCCTGTGTGTTTGTAGAGTTTTGCAACAGTTCAGGAAGTTGGTGATTTGAGTGTGGGGGTCGAGTGGGAACAAAACAACATGTAAGGGAACATTGTGTGACCAGGACTCCTTCTTTTTACTGTTCAAAAGCATAACAATAACACTTTTCAGTCAGTGGTGGAGTCAAAGATTCATCTGAGCTCCTCATTCAGGTTAAAGAAACTTTAGCCAGGTTAAAAGTAGAGTCTGGAGCTTTTGCTCAAAAATAAACGCTAGACTTATACAAATGAAATCCTGCTTAATCATCACCTTGATCATGTCCCCCGCCTGTATTTTGGTCTTTTGCTTTGTTTTGTTGCAGAGTCTGAGTTTTCTCACCAGCCAATGACAGAGCAGGTGAAGTTCTGTGCAGCATGAGTAGGAGGGCTGCTAGCCCCGCTACCTGCCCTGGAGGATAGCGAGTGCCACGGCTAACACCCACTAGCACCCGCTTCCCAGCTCACCACAACGGCCCTCCTACTTGTCGCAGCGTAGCAGGGGCAGGAGACTTGCACAGTTGAGCCCGAGAGGAGGGGCCCAGTCTGAATGTTTTGTTTACAAACTGCAGTGAACAAACCTCCAAACTCTACCTTTAAAGAGAGACTTTAGTTTCTACCCAGCTGTCTTACTAAGGTGCAGGTTGTGCAAGATGAGGAAAAAAAGGGTAAATAGGTGTGCCAGTGCTTGGAAGTGACAGGTACACAGGCTGTGGCTTTTACGTCTGCATGGAAATACTTATATTCATGAGAGGTGTGCTGTAAGACCAGCAATTACTCTGATAATTCACCTTTGCATTTGAACTTTCATGTACAACAGGGTACAAATCAGAGACACTACATTTGTAAATGTCTGGAGATGACACCCTCGTACAAAGATAACGTATCATATCTATGAATCTGGTGTTATTTGCCCTCTTTCTATCAATGAGTTTAAAATTTTCCCTCGTGTTCCCTGACTCCCAAAACACAAAAAGCATTGATTTTATCAATCGATGCTGTAGAAGAAGTCGATGAAGAGCCTTGTCACAACAAGGAAGCTGATAAGAGGTGGAACATAAAAAGAGGCTCCTTCATGCATCAGTCTGGCTGCATTAGGTGCACCTGTTCGCCACAGACAAAGCCCACTTTATGCCACTCCCACTAATGTTACAAGAATTTGGTTGTGTGTGCTGATGGATCCTTTGCCAGCCTCTAAAACAATGGACTGATATAACTTTCCATGACGCGTATCTTGGCAACGCACACACATTTCACGGAAGGAAATCGACGCATGTTTCTTTGTGGCATTTCCTTCCATCATGGAAAGCGCAAGTGTGTGTCAGTGTTACATATTGTACACACACATGACGTGCTGTTAACTGACAGAGGTTTACCCAATATCCGTTTGGCTCAAAATTATTTGTTGTGACACTGCGTGGCCTCTGTGTGTGGGTGAAATTGAGAAAGAGGAGAAGTAAGAATGTGGATGCACTTTCAATCTGAGAAATCCTGGAACTTAACTGTGTGTGGGGAGAAAAATATTTATGCAACTTCAGACACGAGACATATTTTCCCATAATGCACCATTCGTAGCAGGTTTTAGAGGCTGCTTTATGAGCAGGTGCCAAAGTCTGTAGGAGAAGTAGACCAGACAAAACACACACTCTCTCACACACCGTTTAGACACACACATGATGGAGTATGAGCTGGCTCAGCAGGCATAAACAGAAGTGAAACTCTTTGAGCAGAATTTCACTCTGCTCTGGAGAAGAGTGTGTGTGTGTGTGTGTGTGTGTGTGTGTACGTACCTGATATAGTGACCAGAACGTTGAGTCCCTCCAGGACATCCATCTGCTGGAAACGTCGCCGGTTGATCAGAGGGTACACCTTCCCCTGCCCGCTACGATCCAACAGCATCAGGCCGCTCTCTGTGCCCACCAACAGGTTCACTCCTACACACACACACACACACACACACACACATTTTTAGAACAACACCAACAATAATGACCACACTGCAGTCTGCTCAAACAAACGGAGTACAGTATGTAGCTTCTACCAGAGTTTTGCTGCCACCTGGTGGTGAAGACTTTTATAGCTACAACCTGTAGAAACACATCAGTTCTGTCTAAATAGGTAAAGTAAAGTAAGGCAAACAGGTGATGTCTATGTGCTGGTCAGTTTATCACAACTTTTGCAGTTGTGTATCTCAAAGTTAAAAGTTCCCCATCAGTCTTCCACACACCTCTTGATGAAATATGTTTTTCTTTGTTCTTACCCCAGAGAGCAGCACAAAGGATCTCAGAGTTAAACCTCTTCTTGTATTTGCGGATCTCTGGCGTGTCGCTCTGAGGACGAGTGTTGACCGGGTTGACGTTGACCACGGAGCCCTTCCGAGACGGGTCGGCCCTCAGCGCCTCTGCCAGCCGGGCGTCGTTGCCGTAGCCTAAAAGGTCAAAGGGAGGGGCTTAGGTAGGACGGTGTAGGATGTAGAATTTACCAGGCGGGGTGGTGGGTGGAGGGGGGCGGTTAAATGGCCAGTGTTAGACAGATAGATGATAGATAGATAGATAGACAGATAGATCTCCTTACTGCTTTGTTTTTGTTGATCATAAATACAGGATTGATTTTACAGTACAAACTGAAAGTTTTTTGGAGATGAGGGTACAACAAACATGATTTCGATAAAAGAGCTGGTGTAATCTCCAAAAATGTGAAGTTTTATGACAGAAGTCCGTCTAGATTTCTTGAGCAGTGGTTGTAGGTCACTTCTTTGAGGGCAGAGAGTGGCGAGAGAGTGATAAAAGGTTCTTGTTTGTTACTGAAACTGTGCAGCCATTGCAACATGTTTTGTGATGGTATCTGTCAGCGTGGGCCACTGCCTGTCTCTGCCTCTCTTAAGTTGCCATCTGGACTTAAAACAGGAAAATCTGCACTCATCAGAATCAGTGATTAACTGCAGACTGAACAATCAGTGTGCTGCAGAGGTCAGTGGCTGGTCACCAGCTGCATCAGGTGAGGTAAAGACTCAGCATACCACAGTCCTCAGAGCTGGAGAGATCTGGTTTTGGCGACGGCCAATCCTCTGAGGGATGATGGGAAAAGGAGGACTGTCGTGATAAGAGAGCTTTGTTTGTAAACTGTGGCAGCTAACGAGCTCTGTGACCTCAGTGGGTCCACGCTAACCAACAACTGCTTTTGCTTTGCTTTTGAACGTCTCTCGCTCTCTCTCTGGACCTGACTCTGTATTCTCCAGAGGAACCTGGTTTTGATTTTGGTTCATTGGCCACAGCTCCAGAGTGCAACTTCAAACTACCATTGTGGAGTTTACAATAATAAACACTGCTGATTGGTCAGACATAAGATCAATGGGAATCTTGACTGTATTGTGTGATTAAAAAAGTGCAGATAAATAGTAAGTAAGTAAGTAAAGACTGTCCCACTTTTTCTCCTAAACTGAGCCTGATGTGGAAAATCTGAGTTTCTGATTGTTGTGGCTCATGAAAATTTAAGCTCCTCCAGTTTCTACAGCTTTTGATGGAAAGGCCTTTAGAGGCCCGGGATTAGAAGTTATAAAAGGCTCATCTCTATGGTTGTGAACATTTTGTTGTGTGATTTTTTTCCCCAGGATCCACTGGGGTAAGAGACATACCAACATTGTTGAGGGCGCTGCCGGTGGATGGAGACACTTGAAGGAGGCGTGGGTCGATGAACGGAGTAAAGGAGGAAGAAGACTTGTGTTTCTGCATGTTGTTACTAGACTGGCTCTACGGAGAGAGAGTGAGATAGATTTAGTGCTGACAAAATTTCACAACTCCAAAAAAAAAAAAAAAACATTTTTATAGCATCACATATTTATAGATAAAGACTAATGTAAACAATTGACAACACGACGTAGCCCAACAAGCTGGCAAACTGAGGTGTTTGTATGTGTTGCATGCAAACACAATGGACATTCAATCTGAGGGTAAAATCATAAATACTGAGGGGAAAAAGGCAAAACATGGTGGAGGGTGAAAACATGTGGTGGGCTGCTGACAAGAAGAACAGAAGGGGAAACGAAACCAATGTATTTCCATGGGAAATATACTTGCCGTTCTGCTCCTAACCGCCCTGTTTGCAATGATCTATTGTCTGGGGAATGTGAGAATATGATGCGTTTGCTGAAAATAGGCAACATCAAGGAATGAAATGAGATTTAGATGTTTTGGGGGGGAATGCTTGTAAAACCACAACTAGCCTCAGAGGACACTTCAGCAAAAAAAAAAAAATCTCCAAAGCAGAGCTAACAGGCCTGTTGGAGTGATGTGACTGCAGCTGTAAATCCTTCCCCCCAAGTAAATGATCTATTCTTTGTATTTTAAATCAAAGTACTTAAGCCTGTGTAAAATAAACTTCACAGGAGGTTCTTATGGCATAAAATGGAAATCTGTTTTGTCCTCCTATTCCTCTTATTGTACTCCCAACAGAGCTCTAAAATCCTGCCCTTCACCAACACCTCTGTATTTCTGCCAAAAGCTCGTGTCAGTAGAGAAGAAAAACAAGAAGTGGTGAGGAGGCCTGATTCAACCAGAGACTGAGCACCAGTGCAAAAAGTGATCAGCAGAGGGCGCCCTTCCAAACCCAGGACATAGAAATAGTTGCAGAAGACATTATCATCATAGATGGTCAGAAGTGTGGAAGGAACAGAAAGTGTTTTACATAATAATATTAACTTTTTAGTTCTCCACTCTGTTACTGTCAGTAAAAACCATTTTACTTCTTTTTACTTCTCCTAAGTTATTCAGCGCCCTACATCGGCCTCGTGTTGGGGCTGGGGGACATACCTCTGTGAGGATACCAAGCTTGTCCAGGGGACTCTGGGGGGACATGGTGGAGGGGCTGGCAAGGCTGGAGGAGGAGGGGGAGTTGGATGCAGAGGAGGAAGGGGAGGAATGGTGGCTCTGCTGGATCAGGTCTGGGAGATGGTGGATGCGGCCAGCAAAGCCGTTCCTGTCCGCGTGCTGTGTGGGGTGATGGTGGTGGTGGTGATGATGATGGTGGGGGCTGGGGGTGTGGTGACCGAGCCCCGGGCCCGGCACTGAGCCGGGGCTCGGGGCGAAGCCTGTAAGCAGGCCGGGGGTCTGGGCTTGGCCCGGACCGGGGACCACACGTTTTCTGTTGTCACCTGCACTCTGGAAGTAGAAAGAGGGGTAGACGACTTTGGGTCTAGATGTGTTCCTGATCAGTTCAGGGGAAGGGAAGGTGTTAGCTAGAGCAAAGGGCAAACTACAGTGGCTACTCTACAGGCGGAAAGAAAACTCTCGTTAGTAGTCAATTATCAATAAATATATCAATTAGTACTTAGATAATTGACTCTGTAACTGTATGTATATTGACTGATGAAAGAATCTCTCAGAATATAAATGCGCTGAACAGACTGAAAATGTAACAAACCTGGATAAAGGCTGGTTAAAGTAATAAATCCCCATTGCTGAATTAGCTGCCAGTCTTTATGTACATGATTAAAACCTGAGTATCCGACCTACACTAAGCTGCTCTGTAACTCTGTGTTGAGTCTGGGAGGTACAAGAACAGAATGTGAATGTGAATACAAACAAAACGGAAAAAACACTTTGGGGTATGAATGAACAAAAGAGACACACAAAACCAGAACTGAAAGTCAATGTGAACTGACTGGTGTTTGTTTTTGTTTTGTTTTTCCAGCTGGTACCTGTCTGACGATCAGGGTGCTGTCTTTGCAGGGCGTCGTGCCTGCGTCGCTCTCGCCTTCGTCGTGGACGATCATGGTTTTCACTGACTCTGTCTCGCCATTGCTCAACCTGGAAGAACTGCAGGATGGAGGAAGTGTTCAACACAATGCATTATGGGAAAGCTAATGGATATTGGTTTTAAGGTTTCATATGATCCTACATGTTTGGACACTGATCTGATCCATTAAGTGTCAATACAATGAGTTTAACTTGTTTACGTACACAGCTCTGGAGTCCTCCGGGCCAGAGGTCGACTCTTCACCTGCCTCCTGGTCCACCTCTTCATCGTCGTCTTCATCTGTGGTGTCCGACTCTTCACTGGAAGATGAGTAATCGGTCACTTTATTTGGGGGGCGAACATCGTCCACAGCACGCAGCTCCTTGGCCAGAGCTGTCAGGTCCTAGAGGTCAGTAGATAAGAGGTAAACCCTGGGTCAGAGGTCACTGATTTCTGTCTTTTTCTCTGTCGGAGATTTTGTCCATTCACTCATTCAACTGCTAGCTAAGACGTCACGTAAGATTTTCAGTTCATCTTCTCATGTAAAGGAAAAGCAGGAAACAAAAAGCTGCTGAGGAGAGGAAGAGTGGTTACAGAGGAAAACCAGCCAATGTGAAGCCAACGTGAGAGCAGCGAAGCCGAAAAATGAAGCCAGGAAAGAGATGATTGTCTTCAAGCTGATGCTCTTCAAGCTACTGTAGCTGAGGTTAGTGGATTAATTCTAACAATGAGACAATAATCAGAGCTGCAAAGATGAAAAATTATGACAGTGTAGAAAAAAATGTGAGTTTTTTTTTTTTTTTATTATTGAGGTTAGAGAGAAGGCATGTGTTAAAAAGGCTGCCAGAGAGACCAGTGGAGGGAAAGCAAGCAATACCTTTCAGCCAGTGATCAGTCAAAAGATAAAAACAACCAGTTCTTTATGTCTCCAGGTCACATGACACAATCCAAACCATTCAGTTCATTATTATTCTCACACAGACACACACACAAACGCCGCATCAAATCATCACTCACACTCCAGCTTTGTTGCACGCACTAACTATCAGCACACACAGCTATAGGTCTAGATCTATCCCAGCTAGCAGGCTACACTGGTGGCCAGTCGCCTCTGATTCTCTCTCACCGCTGGTCTGCTCGGCCTGACCAGGTCCCTCCTCTCCTCTGGTTTTTTCCCAGCATTCTCTGGCCGTTGGAGGGGAGAGCCCTCTGATTTGGAAGATGCTGAAGGAGGTGGAGGTGAAACGGTCAGTTTACTCTATAGAGGATATTGTTGGAGAAAATGTGCACCTGTGTGTTCACCTTCATGAGAGTGGTACATGGACATGTTCAGGTGTAGTGTTGTGGTGATGCTGTTCACCTCCTGTGTGTTTGTGAATGCTGATTGCTTAAAGTGTGTGTGGACTCACAGCGGGCCCTGAACCTTTCTCCAGAGCCGCAGTGAGAACTGGGCTGAGAGCTGGAGTTACTGGAGCTGCTGGAGGAACTGGAGCCTCCACTGCCGCTGTTACTGGTTGGTCTGGGAACCAGTTTCTCCACTCGCTCCCACAGCAGCCGAGGCTCTGCTGCACTGTGGAGCCAAAACAGTCAGCGATGAAGCCTTTGTAAAAACAGCAGGGCTGGAGAAGTGCTGCTGCACGTTCTGCACTTCATTAAGCAGCTTTTAAAAAATCTTTTACAGACACAAACAAGATGCTAACGGCTAATATTTTAGGTAGATTCAAATTCTGCAGTTACTGCAGCTGAAGGTCTGAGCTGCTGATCAGAAGAGAACAAACCATGAAATCGTTTGGAAATTGTTACCAGACAAATAAAAGCTGAGTGAATACTACAGTGTCTTTACAGGCATCACAGCACACTCACATACACAGCTGCCCTAAACCGCAGTGAGAAAGAGACTATTAAAGTATAATGAAGCGTAATATTAAACAGAAAAGCACAATTATCATCATGAATCATCTCTCTGTCATGACCACTGCATTAAAATTGAGGCTCGTGATGAAGAAATATGTGAAATAACTAATAGTACGATTCAAGAGCAGGGCGTGGGTCATTCTAGAGAAAAAATAAACAGCGCCGCAGGGTCAGAGGAAGAGAGAGGGATGACACACAAAGTCCCATGAGTAGGCTTGTGGTTTGGAAACAGAAAAGTGTGCATGTGCCTCTGAACACACACATTCAAACGCACCGGCAGAGAAGTATCACAAGGTTAGACAGCTAGCACTATTACATAAATCCTCCCACACAACTGCATACACAGATTATAGCAGCACAGAGACAGTGAGGACACTGAGTGCACAATCCTCCCCAGCCCTGTGTGTGTGCGTGTGCATGTGTGTGTGAGAGAGAGAGAGAGAGATCTATCTCAAAACAAGGCAAGTGTTTGTTTTTTCCCCAGAGTCTTTGAGCAAGTCATCATGTTTCATGTCTTTTTAATTGCATAGCTGAAAACAGCAGTCTGGGTTCACGCTGCTTCACAGCATCTCCTGAAGGCTGCACATGACTTTGTTTATGTCAGAGACTCAGACTGACTCAGCCTCCAAAAAATGTTCTGTGTAAACATACAGAAACTCCACGAATATATTCTCCTCTAAAGATAAAACCAGTGGAGTCCTACACAGCTCGACTCTGGGCCCAGCTCTGTTCCACATACTTTTCACACGCCTGTAATATGATGCAGATTATATTTTATAAGCTATAGCATGACAGATATTTGATTTGGATCTCTTAGTTTTTAAATGATGCAGATTTTCATTGAACACTTGAACAAATTTTATTCTTGTAAATATCCATTATTAGATTATACAAACTACTCTTTGCCAGTTGATTATAAGAGTTAATTAACAGCACATTGCATTACAATGAATTTTGAAATAGTGGAGACCATAGAGTCCTATAATGGTATAACTCCCTGATGAACCAACTACACCACACATAATAACAGCATTTACATTTACAAAACGTATAATATCTATTTAAGTTAAATAGGGGCCGTAACCCTTTTTCTCAAGAAATCCTTGTTAATATTTTGAAAAGTGTGTTTTTGTTGTTTCCAAAACACAAGTCTAGTTAGATTTGATCATTTGTGCTACGACTTGTGTGATGGAGAGAGAAGTAGAAAAAATACAGTGAAGACAAAAAATTAGACAAATCAGTGGCTTCTTTAGTCGGTTTACCTTGCGGCATTGCGGTGACCGGCATGGCTGCTGTGTGAGGCGCTGCTGTGGTGATGAGGCGAGTCTCGCCTCGACAACACCGGGGACCTTGATGTTGTCCTGACAGGAACCTTGTTATGATAAAGACAGTGACCAGCTCACACATACACACTCTGCACTTGATGGAACAGTGAATACACAAAATACACAGAGGCCATTACAATCCCCTGACTGGCACCAGCTCTTTTCAAGAGAAACCTGTAGCACTATGCCAGATTCATTTAGTCAGATAACCCTTGGACGAATGATAATGAATGATGCAGTGCAAGAGGATGGTGCTGTCTTGTCTATAGCTCCACCGTGTTTCCTGCAGGATGGTCTGATTTGTTTAAACCATGTGGATATCCATTTATATACACAGGGATGACCTGTGTATATAAATTTCATCACAGTCAGCGTTCCTTATGAGCTCTTAATCTGCACTGTGGTGTTCTTATCTGCTGCCTGCTTTCTACATCAATCTGCAAACCAAAAGTATATAGGACTTAAAATACAATACCTAAAATACCACACATGCATCACAGAATTTAGGCAAGTCACCCTCCATCATCTGGAGTCTTGGTCTCTCCCTACCACACCGAGAGCACACACACCAGTAGTCATCTGCCTCACACCATGGTATTGTTCACCCTGACATATCATGTATCAGTTCAGCAAAGCCAATGCAGAACGTCTGGCAGCATCCAAAGCACAGAGCGACACAACACAGCCATGCACAATAGACCTCAGCTCAGTGAGTGCAGCCAATGTCACAGAGAACCAACATAAACAGCCGTTGTTCTGCTTTGTTTAGAAGTTACATGGGAATGGATGGATGTTAAAAAAAAAAAAAAAAAAAGACATCTACCATCGTTCAGCTGATGCTTGTGGAGACGTTTGTGTTGTGCTGCGCTGGAAGTCTACTGTACGTACTGTAGTTCAGTCCTGACAGGGTTGTGGTTCGGCTTGGCAGCGGCTCTGTTCGTAACAGAGGGTTTCCTTTTCTGGAGGACGGACAACTTTGGCTCCGAGGACTAAATTTAGGTCTCCCTGAACCCCTTTGATTTCTCACTGCCCACAGATGTGGGTAAGTGTCCTATACTTAGCCAGAGCATCCAATGCCCTATACATCCTCTTGCTTTTTTTTCTTCTCCCTCCATAGTTATTCTATGTCCTTGTGGTCACACTTAATTTACTTGGAGTGGGAAGATAAAAACAACACGGGACAGATTGTCTCAACATGTCCTGTTGTTCGGCATTGTCTCAGTATACTTGCAGCTGGGCTGTAAAGAGGGCACAGGCTGAGTGTTGTGGTCGTATTAACAGCAGGCCACCTCAGTTTGTGTCAAAACTGATTCATATCACACAGAGTGGTGTTCCCTTCCTCACCTCGTGATTCTCTGTGAATCGGGGGTTTGGTTCAGAGCAACACGTCATTTCCTAAGGCGGATACTGGATCTTGAATGTGGGGAGGAGAACTGATTAAAGCCTCCAACATGCTCATTTAAAAAACACTTGTATGATAATTGACCATGGACTTAATTAAATCATCAGTTTTCTTCTGCACCACAAGAAAATAATGAATTATTGATAGCAGCAAGAATCAGGCAGAGGGTGGGACACTATTAAAGTGATGAATTGAACAGTTGAGGATAATGACAGTTCGATCTCTTGGGAATCAACTGCATCTAACTGCTGCTGCCAGGCTACACTGGGGGGGGGGCTTCATTCCTGTCACTCCTTACCCTGGGCGGGACCTCCTCTGAAGGGGCTGGTTCATGGGGCGAGGGCCTAGGCTGGGGGTGGGACTGTGGGTCAGTGCGTGCAGGCGTTGATGATGAGGAGGAGGATGGTGATGAAGATGGAGGGTGATGGTGCTGATGGGGTTCCTGGCTGTTGCGGAGGTGGAGATTTTCAAAGCTAGGGGCGAGCGGCTCGCTGAAAGAGTGCGACCGCGACACCACAGGCGGCGTGGTGGCGGAGGAGTTTGAGGCCACGCTGCCGCTGCTCTTTAAAGCAGCCAGATGGGAACGGACCTTATAGACAACAAAAACAGAACACATGGGGGGAGGACGGGTCAGTCGGCATGCAAAGCACTCTGAGAAGAAAAGGGGCGTCAGGGTGTCTTTGCAGGGTTGTCAGATTGGAGCCATAATGAATCCTAAAACAGCTCATGGGGACTGAAATTAAACCTGTTTCAGACATAGAACACGTAACATTACTGACTTCACGTCGTCCAAAATAAAGTCTTAATTTTGGCTTTTTTCAGACGTGACACACCCTGTGTTTCTCATACAGAAGCTCTACCAGGGCGGACTAGACCACCCAGGTAGATAAAATCACTGTTTCAAATTTGTGCCTAGCCACCGAGCGAGTGTCTACCAGTTGTCTGGTATGTGAGGCATTTAAGGACATCTGTAAATTTCAAGTAGAGAAAGAAATGGCCTGGGTTACAGGTGCATACCATTACAGAAACATTCATGATTTCAGCCCAGCAGCTGAACAGATTACAGATTAAGTTTGTATACATATATTCCAGGGCTTTTCAAAGGTGGAACAAGACCTGTGTTTAATATCTATGTGTATTAAACATGCTGCAGGTTAATCTGAACTTCGATCAGAGTGACGAAGGGCAGCGCTCATTTAGAAATGAATACATTGTAAAGCTGCTGCCATGTTTAAACATCAGGGTGCATGTCTGAAATGTGTTAGAGAGAACCAGCTGATTTCTGTTAGTTTGACTCCTGCAATAGCAGAGGTGTGAATTACAGGTGTTGTAGTGTTTGTTTGGAGATAAAACCTGAAGCTGTTTTAGGAACATGGTTTATATGACATGGCTCCAAATCTTCACAGATCCCCTAAAGAACCCAGGTTTTTAGAGTGCAACAGGAGAAAAGAAGGAGCAGTCACATAAAACACAGACGCTGAGCCTGTTGTTACTGAGGCTACACTTTTCTCAGAGGGGAAACTCCACTGTCAGAGTTTTTATTACAGCCACAACTCGAATTATTAATCAACAGAGAAAAAAGATGCAGCCTGAGCAACAAAAGTTCATGTCGTACTTTGGATTTCTGAGAGGGACACAGGGGGAAGACAATAACAACAGCACAAAGCACAGGAGGCAGATGGAGAGATGAAGCTGGATCCTGAAGCAAACAAGGGTGAAACTCTTATTGTTGTTAATCTTGCCCATCTATGCTCGTTTGTAATTACTTCCACACAGGCTGTAGTTCAGCTTGTGCATGTTAAGATTAATTGATATACAAAGGGCGGAGACAGATTTTAAAAAATCCCAGTAACAAAGTAAGTGCTGTGGTTAAATCATTAAAAGCAAGGACAATGAATTAATGTCAGGACAAGCATTTAACTGAACTGAACTTAACATAAAACATCCTTCAGATGATGTGACTTAAGCCTCACCACCAGCACCCAACATGAACATATTGAATGCATGAACAGAGGCTGGGATGCAAACATACATTTAGGCAGGATCACACACAGGTCCTATGTCATGCACACATTAAGGTCGACACTCCCTGTCTTGGTTTCTTTCACCTGAACCACTTAGTTTTAGTTCAGCTTGTTTGAACTGACTCAGTTTTCGCCTTGCACAAACGTGTTGGAAATTAAATACATTTCCTTGCATGACGCTGATTCTGGGTTCAGTGTGAAAACTCCCCGACTGCTGCTTCTTGTTTTCGTTTTGTTTTTTTTTTCACTTGGAAATTAAAGTAGCTCAGAGTCTGTAATTTTCATTTTTATATAATTAGCCCACGATCAGAGCCTCAGAATGAACCCATTCAAGTTTGATTCAGGACCCAGTGAAGTATGTGTTGAAACACAACGGCACATCTGCGCCTGATGACTCGCGGCTAATGAGAGAAACTTGATTAATACACTTTTAACATTATGGCAAATGTTTAATACTGCAGCAGCAGTGAATTACATTATTACCCCCACCGCCCCTCCCCTCACCTTAGCAAGTTACAGCATTGTGTCTTTATAATTTAATCTGTGACATATTCAAAACAGATTGACTTCATTGAACTGTGATTATTCATGCTTAGTGGGTTGAAGATGACTAATACCGCCTGAGTCACCCTGCTGCAAATCTGGGTGCCCATGAATTATGGATGTTTTTAATCACTCGTGCACAATGAGGAGGTACAGTATGTGGAGCTGAGATGTACAACCCCCTGTCGTACCACCACACAAACACACATCCCCAAGTGCACACAAGCAAACACACACACACTCTGTAATAATTACACATGTGACAAGTGGGAGGACAACCTGTCAGTCAAACGGTTAGTCCAGGAGAGGAGTATATAATCAGGGTTGTTTCCATTGTCACAAAAAATTTAGCCAAAAAAAAAGGAGACGTCCGTGTGTTGTCATGACAACAAGTTCCCCTGTCTGAAAATGAAAATGAGCATTGCAGATTAAATGCAGAGTCACAGTTTAGTTAGTGAAATAGACTTGCTGACAACCGTTAAGTTGGAAAGAAAAACATCTGGAGAGAGCTGGATCCATTGTCCATAAGAAGCAGCCTGAAAGAGCTGAGCCACAGGAAGCAAGTGGTGAAAACATCTGTATACAACGTTAGAGGAATACAAGCAAGTCGTCCACAAAGACCAAAAAAAGTGTTGACATGACCTGAAAGAAGAGGAAAATTTGATAGGCACAGGCAACATCTGGAGCCAGTGAAGCTCCAGACAGTGCTGATGTTTCTGTTTCCTAATTATCTCAGATGTTAGACAGACACAAGGTTTTCATTCCCCCGATTGAACAACAACCAGAAATCTACAGAAGCGTCAGCAGAGATGGATTTAACACTACAAATTACCGACTTCACACCAGCTCAAAATGCCGCCTGTGAATACAACAGCAGTGAAGTGAAAGAGAAAAGGAGTGAGGAGGAAGTTTGAGGTCACTGTGGTTACCTGTGGTTCCACAGGACGGTGCATGGCCGGCGCCTCGGATGCAGAGTTCCCGTTGGGGTAGGAAGACTCAGAGCGTGGCGGCACCGGAGGCTGCTGTGGTTTGGTCTGAGCCGACTGAGGAGAACCCTGGATGTTCTTGCGGTACCGCTCATCAGCCTAGAAGGACACGCACATACACAGGAGCATGAGCGGTGGTTTGAGAGTACGGGTCAGCGTGTGTCAGTACATTAAGGGCAAGTTAAGGGGAAAGAAGCCATCGGATGCCACGGTGTGTTAGTTTCCTCCGGCAGAGAAGAGACGACTTCTACCAGCAGAAGTACAAGCACGTCAGAAAGTCATCTGCTGAAACAGGCACAGCAGCAGGAACAACAAAGCACTTCCTCAAAGGAACCAATGTTATTGTTGCCGCAGTATTCCCACATCACTGCTAGTAGGACGACAGCACCATGACCAGCAAAGAGCGTCATGCATTTTACACGTGGAGAGAAAAACACACAGTGAAAAACAGAGGTTAGGACACACACCGAGGTCCAGGACGCTGATCCACTGTAACAACTCAGGCTCTGTGTGTGTGTTTAGTCTTAAATTGTCGTAAGTTTTTTTTTGTTTCTAATTTTAAAAAGCTGAAAAGTAGATTACATGTCAATGACCGGGTGATTACAATGTTAATATTAAGAGTGATGGACAGATGTTTCTGCTGCTCACAGGTTCAAAATCCAACATCCAACTTTTGAAAACATTATTGCAAAAGTTCTTGGTAGTTTTTGAGTTGACTGTCCCAGATTTAACTAGAATGACTATCTTGTGTAAAAGTCTTGAGTAATGTTTTCAGAGCTCCCGCTGACTTTTGATTAATCTGTTCATCTGGATGTTTTTACTGCATTTGAGGAAGTTTCAAGGTGTTACAACATCTGGCACTCACAACACTGAGGTCATGATTTGTGACCCTAACCCTTGGAGTTTTAACCACCAAAATCTAACTCTAGTTCATCCTCATGTCCTCTTTAATGTTTGTGCCAAATTTGAAGAAGTTATGTCAAGGTGTTGCTGAGATATCGTGTCTACAAGAATGGGGGCGACAAACAACCTGAACCTGAAAACAACACACTCCCGGTTCCAGTAGAAACGATGTGGTCACTCAAGTGCTGCTGGATCTGGTCCATGTCTCTCTGCTCTTTGTCCCCCCACCAGGTGCTAAATGGCAACAGCAGGAAGCCAAAAGGAGAGAGACAGGGAGTCACACTGAGGCCTAATGAGGTGGCTCATTACTGCCACAATGTCGTTAATATGGTGGCAGAGACAACAGTGAGGCCAATTAGAGGAGCAGCAGTGTCCTCCCCCAAGGAGGAGGAGTCCAGGTAAATACTAACCTGCGACTCTACAGTCAAGAGGGAGGGGGATCATAATGGATCATAATACGTTCTCTAAAATATCAGATTTCGTCACTTTGAGGGTCCATCACATCTTGTATTGTCTCTATGTACTATATGGTTATTTGTGTGTGTGTGAGTGTATAAACCAATATCTCAGGTAAAAGGTTAGGGTTAGGGTAAGGTTTATAAATCACAAACTAAATATTTCATGATTTGAGGCAGAAAACAAAGGAAACTGAATATTCGATTAGAATTATAACTCAGCTATCAAAATTTGAACGATGATTTCCTGACAGAGTCAAAGAGAAACCATGTTTATTTCAGTCATAAAAGTTTAAGTTAAGTCTAAATAACTGGGCCTACGTACAAAAGCTGCACAAAGATTTTGAAAAGCTATGTTTTTTTCAATTGTATTTCAGTTTTCCATGAAGCATTCAGTCAAGAAATGTCCTCCGTCTAGAGACAAGTGTAGAGACAGACCCGTCTTTGTCCATCACCACTGGACAGAAGCTGCACCGTGGACCTGTTTGGTTGTTAGACGTAGAGGTTTAGAAAAGAGACGCCGACAGTTTCTAGTCACAGAGTTTGTCTACAAAGCATCCACACACCCCACACCAGCAGCCACCCATGTCCAGGTCCACACAGCACACCCCAGCCGGGGGGGGGGGATCACACTCAAGCAGAGGGAAGCGTTCTACAGTGGTCTAGCTGCGAGGGTTCACCTCTCTGACGGATTCAGAGTCAGGGGCGGGGCCTTGGAGGTCAGCGACAGGTAGCTTGGTGTCTGTAGTTTTCTCCAGACTGTGGTTTTGACTGGACCGTGTCTTCTCACAGTCACTGCTCTGTGGTGGCGTGTTCGCTGCATCCGGGGGGCTTGGGCTCTGGGGGGGCTTTACCCTATCGAGTTCAAGGTTCTGTGGGGGCTTGGTGCTCTGTTGCTGGGCTGGTTTGCTACTGTCCAGGTTCTGGTTTTGCTGGAGGGACAGCAGGTAGGCCTGCTCCTGCTGCAGCTGCCTCTGGAGCTTCTGTGCTTGACGCTGCTCCTCCAGCTCCCGCCACTTATATTCCTGAGTACAGGGAGGATCAGGTTGAACCAAAACTACTCCCACAGCATGTGTGTGTGTTTTCATCTGTTCCTTCAGGACGCCTCAAGTGAAAGCTCATCATCTGTATTCATTCTCACACCCTGAGATCTGTGGTCGACCTCATCCTGATGTTGCTATGGTGAGATGTGAACTGATGCTTTTAAGCACTGGATTAAAATGCCCTGGATTTATAATGATTTTTTTTTCTTACAATTCATCTCTTAAAAAATGAATATGTACATCACATCAGAAACAGGACTTTTTTAAAGATTGTGCTTCAACATGTCACTTTTGAGAAACAGTTATTTCACAGCTGCTAAAATTCAGTCACATTATTAAAAAAGACACCAAATGCATCTAAACCTTGTCCGATAATCAGTGAGGCACTGATTTTTTGAGCTTGAAATCAGGGTTACGTTGTCAAATGACAGAGAGGGGTATCACAGGGTCCAAACCAAATATTAACAACTATTAATAACTTTGGTGAGAGTTCAGGTTTTTTTGGAAAGTCAAACATTAAGATTCATTTTCATTAAAAAAAAACAAACAAGAATAATAATAAAAAAGGCTCTGACTGCACTGCACGCCTGTGAGAGCAGTTAATTCTGGTCATAAGTAATCAAACCATAGAGCTATTAAATCAGTAATGACTTTTATGAGTTTTGATACTTACGCCCGTGACCAGAAGCTGCGCCTATATATAGCAAGACCTTGAATCCAATATGAAATTCTCTTAAATCTTTGCAAAGCAAATGTTTTCTTACTAAAGCCAGTGTGACAGCCAAATATGATGTAAGGGAAATGTGTGTGTTTTCATGCTACAGTTTATGAATGGTGACAAGAGTGGGAACCGGAGAGCGAGCAGCTCATGGTAAAGCGCTGGTGTTGATATGAGTGGTCGTATCCTCTCATTATCTGAGTATCCTCTGTGATCCCCACAGGAGCAGAAGCCTTTAAAAATGAAAAACATCAAGTCGCAGAGACCCCCATCTTCCTGTTGGATGACTAGTTTCCTGCTGGTGACATCACCATCACTACGGCCCAGTAAACATCCCGACATCCCGGCAACAACCTAAGAGGAATATCATGTTTTGACCTCGGACGTTAACGGCTCCCTGAGGATCTACAAAAGTCTTAAGTCAGCTCCAAAAAACTGGATTCGCTTTAGATTTGAGGGAAAACAGGAAAGTTTGTGTAACGGAGGAATAATAAGTACCTACATTATGAAATTTAACAACCTGGGAGATGTGGAAACATTAAAAAATAACCACTGGGGCGAAGAACAGATGGAATAACATTAAGGAAACACAGATTTAGAGGCAGGGGGAAAGAAAGACAATTTATATGAGGAGAGGACGGAGATCAGGGGCTAATACTCAGATAAAAATTGACTTTTTATATTTTTATAAGGGAGAAAAATGAACTGATGGTTTTCTTCCAGGGTTAGAGAGGACAGACGGACAGACGGCCGGACAGACACTCACCAGCAGCATGGCCTGTTCATGGAGCAGCTGCTGCTGCAGGATCTCCAGGTGCCTCTGCTCCTCCTCCAGCTGCCGACGGATGTACTCCTGTCAGTCAAACACAACCCCAGAGCTCAGCGCCAGAAAACAATACATTTCATTTCCACACATTATCTTAGATTAAAGGTCAACGAATGAGGAAACACTGGGGCAGCCCCCCCCCCCCACCCAGGATCCCGAAGTTGAAAGAATCAATGCAAATTCAAGTTTGTCTCTTTGTTAAAACATTTTTCCCTCGAAGTGCTTCTCCCTTTTTCAGCTGAAGTCAAATGAAAATCAGAACCAGTCAGTCAGAACCATCTGGGACCAAGTGATTTCTGACGTAACCACAAAGCAAATTCACCAAATTTCATGAGAAATGGTGGGAAAAAAAAAAATACTGTTTTGAAATGTGTTGTACTTGCAGAGGCAGATTGAAAAATCATAAGTAATCCCACTAAAATCTCATGAATTTTCACTTTACTGTTCACAAGCAGGCGAACACAACAAAGATGTAAACATGTAATCAGGCCACACTTCCTCCAGCATCATGTCCTACCTGTTCTCGGTCGGCCCTCCTCTTTTCCTCCTCAGCCCTCCTGCGCTCTTCCTCTTCTTTTCGGCGACGCTCCATCTCCTCGATGCGTCTCTTCTCCTCCTGCTCGCGCCGGCGCTGCTCACGCTCCTGCTGCCTCCTCATCTCACGCTCACGCCGTTGTTGCTGCGAACAAAAACACAGGAGGCGAGTTAAAAGAAAAACAAGATCAGTGTCGGAGGTCTGGTCTGAGTCCTTGACACGGACGCATTTTTATTTTGATCATTATGAAAATCAGATCTTGAATTTTGTTACAAACGGGCAACTGTTGATTTGTTGTTGTCACGTCAGTCGCCTGATAGAGAACTGGTGTCAACAACAACATCAACAAACACAAACAAAGTCACAAGGCAAAACAGCCAGTGACCCGTTTTTGTAGATCTGATTCTGTCCACATATCCAACACATAACTGATTATAGTTTAACCACATTTACAGCTACAAAGTCTCCTGAGCAGAAAACACATGATTATTATCACAGACTCATTTTCGGTTTCTTCAGAGTCGTTCTGTCGTCGAGCCAGAAAACAAACCAGAGCCAAGAAAGAGCTCTGACACAGATGATCCCATGGGGCGGATAAAACACATCTGATAGAATCAGATCATGGAGACAAAAGTTTGTCATGACTGATCATATTCATAACATGTTGCTAAAATGCTGAGTCAGATTTATGTTATGTTGGCAAACCTGATCGATCTATGATTCACTTCACTGGGAAAAATGCCAAATATTTGCTGGTTCTGACTTTTCAATCTGTTCTTTGTTTTTTTTCATGTCATGTAATATAGTAAATTAAATATCTTTGGATTTAAGATGAAGATTAGATTAAGAAGTTTTGACATATCACCTCACCTCATCTGACTCTTTCTTATAGTAAAAGAAGAAACAGTCAGAAACTTAACGCCTCATTAACAGATGACAAACTGAATTGGTGCAGTTTTAAAAAATGTAAACGTCAGGTTCATGGCAGCGGGGTAAACACACTGAGTGCTACTTTCTAAAAATCCAGTACATTCAAGGCCATCTGTTCAAGGACATGTGCCATTTTCTTCAAATCCACAGGCTGTCAAGGATTTTCAAGGCTATACTAATGAAGCTTAAACAAGAATTAGGATTTGAGCAGCCCTTCAAATGGTCCAAACCACAACGCTCGCTCTCTGGATGGATGGTTTTTAGTCTGCGTGTCTGTATTTACTGGCCCTGAGTGGAGAAAATATAAATAAATACAGACGCTGGATGAGCTGAGGAAGTTCAAACATCAACATTTTTAAAGCTCTGCGTGAGGACCTCATCAGTAATCAGACTAATAGTTTAAGTCTGACAGGCAGTTATCCAACTCCTGGTTCTCTGAGGAGACAGATGAAGACATTACTCTGACTCCTGTGTCTGTCAGCGCTGGAAAGCTGCAGGACATCAGCTGTGCAGGCTTCGGTATTGTGACGCATCATGTTTGCACAGAAGTGCAGCGCTCTGCATCGAGGAACCCACAGGAGCTCATCTGTCAAAACAGGAGCGCACTTGTGCAGCGGTATTTCTGCGCTGAGCCGAGGCCTCTCTAACTCTCTGATTTATACACGAGCTCCTTCATGAATCAAACCTGGAGCCTGGAGCTGCGACTGCTGTGGGAGAAACACGAGCTACAATCAGACTTTCACCTTTGAGGTGTAGTAAATTGCATCTGTTTGAGCATGTTGGAAAGTGCTCAAAGTCTCCACACCCTTGTCTCATGTTATGTTTTCCTCTGTGTTATTCCATGTGTTACTCTGTTTGCTGGCGTTTAGGTCTCTCTCTTCCTCTCCTTCCGGAGAATTTAGTTCAGTCTACTTCTGTCCAAACTTATAATCATCTCCTCCCGTCCTCCCTCCACCTCCCTCTCTCTTCTATCACTAGACATTTTGCTCTTCTCCTCTAAGAGAAGTGCAGAGGAAAAGCACCCGAGCTCACACAGAGGCTAATATAAAAGGACCAGAGCTCAAAGAGATAAAGGATAATTACAAAAAAAAAGGCTTTTCAAGCTCGTCCTCAGGGGAAACCAATTAAATCTTCATCACTGCAGCTTAAAATTGATTATTATTTGAATTTATCATACACAAATCTGGCCACTATCCTCCAGGTCAGAAGTCACTAATCTTATTACACAGAGATAATGTTCTCATATATAATCTGGAGCTGACTACGTGGATGTAGAGTTCACCTCAGTGGAAGGATACTCCAGTCAGACAGTTGTTTCCTACTTGAAGAAATAGTTCCTATGAACGCACAGCGGTGGCTGATCAGCCGCAGTCGGTGGTTGGTAAAAAAATATAAATCATAAAAATTATAAGCTCCAACATTAGGCTGACTGGACCGCACATGAGTTAAAGGAAAGGGTCAAGATTTTAACTGTTATGAGGTCAGATCGGCCTCGTTTCCACCACAGGAACTTTCCTCAGGAACAAGAAACATTTTGAGGAACTATGTGCATTTCAACCACAGGAACCAGGGTCTGAGTTTAGTCCTGGGATTATTGATGGTTCAAGATAGAGTCGAGGAAGAAAGCCAACGACAGATACTTTTATTACAGAGGTGCAGGCCTTAGGAAGATGCACAACTACCCTTCATATTCTTCTTACTGCCACCTACTGGACTGGAGTTCTAGTGCATTTACCTCCATTGATTTTCCATACATCATCTCCCTGATTTGCACACTGTGTTTTTGGTACGTGTTAAGAGTTCATGTAAGTATCTACGGAGCCAGTGCTCTCACCTCCTCCAGCCGTCTCCTCTGCTCCTTCTGCTGCTCAATACGTTTCTGCCGTTCTGCCAGTAGTTGGCGCTTGTACTCCTCCTGCTCGCGGAGCTGCTGCTCCTGGAGAAGCTGCTGGCGGCGCAGGGCCTCGGAGCGCTCCTTGTTCTCCTGCTGCAGCCGGATGAAGTCGCGGCGCAAGGTCGACTCACCCGGCACGTTGACTATGGAGCTATACGGAGGCAATAAAGGTTGTTTGTAGGTCACGACACAAATGCTATTGTTTGACTTCCACATGCACGGACATAGTCTGATATTTAAGTGGCATTGTTTAAAGTGTGGGAACAAACACGTGACCACAAAATACAGAAATATAGAAATTACAATTATATAACAATATTTTTTTGGTTATTATTTCATGTCATTTTTTAATTAATCATCTTCCAGACTTGACGATCATGGTGACTGGTATCAGTCTGTAGTTACCTCGGCTCTCCTTCCTGCTCAGATGCTTCTTCCTCTTCTTCTTCACTGCCACTGTACTCATACTCAGTCTCATCTGTGAAGAGCAAAGTAGGAGAAAAGAGATGTTAATGTGAAATTATGCAACTGAGAGCACAACATAATGTAAAGACTGTTACTGCTGGACACTTCAACAACCATCGTTTTGAGATTTTCCTCAAGCTGAAATGTCCCAACAATAAAATCCTAAATAAAAGTTAACATGGGAAAAAAGTGCAATTGTACAACAGGGTGTGAAACCAAATCTGAACCCTCACCTTTCTCTCCCCTCTTCTTCTTGGTTCGGTCGATATGGTCTTTGAGTTGGATGCGGACCTGCCTCTCGTTGGGCTGGTCCCGGATGAAGGGGTGTTTGAGCAGCTGCTCGGTGGGGGGGCGCTGGGTGTAGTTCTTCACCAGGCAACCCTCGATGAAGCTGAAGAACTTCTTTGACCTGTTGAGTGAGAGTTGAGACGTGCGTGTGTTACATACTGAGCTACTTTTGAGCTCACTTTTAACAGAGATTACAAAACTTCACCCACCATTTTTTGGACTTGAGTCGAGGAGGAGGATTTCTGGGAATGAGGAAGAGTGCTCTCATGGGATGCATGTCACACAGTGCTGGAGGAAACGAGATGAGGCAGGAAACACACAGAGATTTTAGCCTGAATCTTTTCTGTATCCATGACGTCTGAACAGGAAGAAACAGCTTGAATAGAAAGTTAAACTCAGCAGTGAGTTTCTCTCTGACGTTTGGAGGTTAAAACCTGAGGTACTTTGTTGCCATCACTTCAAACAGATGGTAAATGTTCTGCTTTTATATCACTTTTATATGACGTTTTATTCTCTGCCAAACAAACCAGGAGCAGGTTAAAGTGACTGTACTTACGCGGAGCTCCCTCAGCCATCTCTATGGCTGTGATGCCACAGGACCACAGGTCACTCTGAAGGACAGAGGAGCAGAGTTTAGAAATATTTAACAAAACATTTATCATGGCTTGATACAGTGATATTATGATCTGTTTCTACTGATCGGCTGCTGTTCATGTGTGAAAGATCCAGTCTTAACTCTTACCCTGTAGTCGTAGGTGGCATCAGGGTTCTCATCACAAGCTATGACCTCTGGAGCCATCCAGTACGGTGTCCCGATGAAGGTGTTCCTCCGACCTACTGTCCGGTCCAGCTGAGCGCTCACACCAAAGTCCACTGAGGGGAGAAGCAACATGAGTGTTTTATGGTTTCATGGTGAGTTTGTATGATCAGTTAATGCTGAGACAGATTCTGTGTGAAAGCAGATTAACACAGGGGTCGTTTAAGTTTCTGCCTCTGAGCCACATCAAAGATTCACTTTCTTGTCCTTGAACCATTGTTAATTTAAATTTCACTCATTCTCTTTGTCACGTTGAAGCCACCAACTCCACACATCTGGCCCTGGACTCCCAGAGTAAAGGCCAAGGACATGTGGTTTACAGTGCATGTCAAAGGACAGCAGCAGAGTAACATCATTAATTGTAGATATTAGCTAAACAAAAACAAGAAGAATGCAAGATTCATAAAAATGTCCAGATGCAGGGGATCTTTTCAATAAAACCTCATGTTTGACAACTTAAAATATGAGAAAGGAAAAGGCCCAAATGGGAAATATTAGATTTTCTTTGATTGGCACTAATGTTTTAATCATTCACAAGTGACCAGAGGTGGTCTAAAAATAAAAATGCCTTTCATGTCCAGTTTTGCTTGTGAATACTCAGGCGGAGCCAATCAGAGTTATGCTGGTGGGATTATGAACGTGTCATTGTCTGTGACTGAAAACACATCTAGAGACTAAACATGAGGCACATACATCTTCGTTATGAGGTAACACAAGTGTGCTATTCAACAAACTAGCTTCTAAATACTTTATTAAATCAACAGATAAATAGATCTAAATAGAAGCACAGCTCTATTTCCTACATACAGTCCCATCACTGTACTAACGCTGCAGCGAAAAAGGCCCAGTTGGCTCATGTACCGGTGCTGACTCAATATCTGGTGCCGCAGTGTTTTCTCACTCCGTCCAGACCTCAGTGGAGGCTGAGCTCTGGGTTTTACAGGCCCCAACATCAAACCAACACGTACCCAGTTTGACCTCAGCGTTTTCAGTCAGCAGCACGTTCTGTCCCTTGATGTCACGGTGGATGACGTGATGAGCGTGCAGGTGAGCTAATCCCTGTGGAGATGAACCAAAAACAAAGACACGTCACATACACAGAAGAGCTACGACAAGGACATAGAAAAATGGACTCTTAACTCAAAATATACAATTTTGGTCATTTTGTCTGGAAATGCAAAACTTGATTAAAATTAAAAGGGGAAATCAATCTGTGTAAACCACAGACTGTAATTAAAGACACCTACAGGTTTCTGAGTCCTGCCAGTACCTGACTCTACTCAACTAAAAGCTAATCCAAAAATGTGCAGATGTGTGGAGCCAAGACTTCACTCAGCTGTCACTCGAAGTGGCCACACCCTCAATTCTGCAGAACTTTAAGACTTAATAAATGAAAACGAGTGAGTTATATAAAAATTCAAATCCATACAGATGTAGTGAAGTAGGCAACCAGCCACAGAGACCAAATGCAGAGTGTAAACATGATTATTCCTGCTGTTGAGTCAGACATCTTAACACAGAAGTCCATAGGATTGAGTTTCTGTTGGAGTCAGTGGTCATTAAGTAGTTTTTGGTTTTTCAGTTTTCTCTGTATTACATGCAAGATCCTGTTGCCTTTTTTGTCCAATCAACCAACTAAAACCCTGCCTTCACTTCATATCAGTGTCAAAACCAAACATCCCATCATCCTACAGTGAAGTTAGTGTCGAGCTGTGAACGAAACACCGACCCTGAGGATCTCTCGGGAGATGTAGGCGATCCAGTCCTCCTTCAGCGAGTTTCCTTTGGTGTTCTTCACCAGGTCTGTGATGGAACCGGCGCCGCAGAACTCCATCACCAGCTGGAGACAACAGAGGACAGAGGACAGAGGACAGAGGACAGTGAGAAGACTGGACCAGACTGTGTTACAAAGAACATCTGCTGAAGCTGCTACACACCATCAGTAAACACATTCACACATTGGCTTTGCAGCACGGCTTCCTTCAGTCGCCACATGAGACAATCAGTGAGAAAACTTGTCTGTCTCCGTTAGTTTCTACTTCTGTGCATTTGTTTTCCTTCGGACAGCCACGGGGACAGAGCTGAACACAAACTGTGCTCAGCTTCTTGGTGCACAAAACACTCTTAGAGCATCTGGTGACAGGAAGTGGCGGCAGGAAAAAATCACTTCCAACATGTTTACCCTGTGCAGTGATTGGAAACAGGAAACAGCAGGGGCTGACGGGAGAAGTGGTCTTCATGTGGAAAAGAAGAACGTTAACAAACAACGAGCGACTTCAGCGGCTAGGGACTAAGCGCTGCATGGCGTCTCTGAAGAGCCCTCATCACTGTTTCACATCAGCACTCGTACAACAACACTTCAAGAGGGAGAATATTTCTCCAACATAATGTGGATCAGGAGAGCAGCTCGTCCACTAATTGGCAGGTCGGTGGTTCGATTCCCGGCATCTCCAGCCTAAGTGAAGCGTCCTAATAGCCTCAAATCACTTCTGATGAATGTTCGGTGTGTGTGTGTGTGTGGCTCCTATATATGAGGAGAACAGTTCTATATGAATGTGTGTGATGTGGTTTGTAATGTAAAGCACTCTGAGTGGTCGATGAGACTAGAAAACACCATAAGCGCAGTTCATTCATCACTGTGACGGGCGGCTCTGTCTACTTACAGTACGTGTTGTCTATAATGTAAAGACTCCAGCTCAGTGTTTGTCTGCTGAGCTTAAAACGCTCCAAAAAGTGCAAAACAAAACCTTTTTTTTTTTTTTTTTATTCAACTATTCAACTGTTGTTGGTTTTACTTATGAGTTGCAGGATGCCTGGTTTTCCTGCAGGGGATAAATAAAGTATATATCAATGTATCTTTTGTTGCTTTTTAACATTAACATCAAATCATATGAGTCTACTTAATTATAATGATACTGAATTATTGCCCAGCCCTGGAGACTGTGATTGTTTTCATTAGACAATGGCTCTAGAGCTAAACAATATAAAGTTTATGTTTAAAGGGAATTAAAGAAAAAAAAAGAAGGGAACAAAAAATATTTGGATTATGTTCGGTGACAGATGGTCGTGATACGAGCAGGACGATCAACTCCATCCAGACCTTATATATTTATACACTGTGCATTATCTTTAAATAAATCACTAAGCTCGTCGTGGTTTGTGTCCAACATGGCGACTATAATATAAACAGCCTGGTCTTCTTCAGTAGGGTGAATGTAAAGAAAATGACGCTTTCACTCTCTGTCTCTCTCACACACACACACACACACACACACACACACACACTGCAGACAGCATGAAGCCATAACAGTGGGCGCTGTGAGGGGGTCGTTGAAGCAGCTGTAACAACAAATACAGACTCATGTTGTGGAGTGAGAGTGAGCTCTCTCCTCTGTCGGACCAGCAGAGCTGCTGGGTCATAAAACCAGGTCCTTCTAAACCCAGCTCATATAAATCTCCCTCCTTCACTTCTCCTCTCTCTCTTTTTTCAATTTACTGCTGTTTCTCATTTGTTTAGTTTGTTTCCTCTTCTGTCTTTTTTCACTTTTTTAAACATTTTGTTATGTTTCTGTATTGCTTTCTTCTGAGAGAACAGAGCCATAGAGGGCTGTGACACTGGGAAAACACATTTGTTATTGTCTGAGAGTAATAAAGTGTGTGAACAGATCTGCTGTGTGCAGCCATATTGACTCTGTATGAAGTCCTGATGGACTGTGTCCAGGTCAGGACCCTCATCTGTGGAGGCTGATGAGCTGATCTGTGACTTCTCTCTGACTTTCCAAAACCAACACTAGTTATGTCCCCACATGTTGTACATATGGAAACATCCGATAATTCATTCAAATCATCATCATTACACTGATCTAATCCAAAACTGTTATCCAGCATGAACTGAACTAGATATTTTTTATGAAAATCTGTTTTAATTAGTCTTGTAATGGGAACCAGGAGGAGGCAGATGTTTTTCATCCAGAGTCTGCCGGTTCTGTTTCTGCCTGATTTGAAACTTCATGCAGCCACATGCAAAAAAAACACTTTGATGATTTTCTTCTTAAAGCAAAATTAGTCTCATCTTGCTCCGCTTTGTTCCACAATATGCTCTTATTTAACTCGCCATGAGTTTAAGTGTAGAGGTCGCGATTGTTTGGTGAAGACGTTACATGATTTTTAAAATGGCTTAGAAAATGAATAACTCACCCAGAGCTGGTCGTCGTGACCCGGAGGACTTTTTTTGATGAAGGCTCCATAGTAGGTGGCGATGTTTCTGTGGTGGGAGTACTTCTTCAGCATGTTGATCTCCAGCTTGATTTCCTCCTCTTCATCCTATAAGAGAGTGACAGAGAGAAAGAGCAAGAGGGGGAGAGAGAGAGAGAGAGAGAGAGCCGTCAGTGTGGAAACCGTTATATGAACTAATGGAGCAGGTCAAAACAAACAGACTGAGTCAGGTTGTTGCAGGTGGAGCTCAGAGTCTGCACCATGATGCTTCAGCAGTTACACCTTTAGTTACCTGTTCCTTAGGCCAGCCTATGATTTTCACACTTCATCTGCATGTAATTAAAACACATGGCCCTCCTCTGTGCAGTCTTGTAAAGGCAGTAATGAAAACATGAAGTAATGAAACAGCTGAGACACTTTGAGCTGTGACTCTACTGGATGTTGGTTTTCAGAGCGGTTATGACAGAGATGCTGAGGAACAAAACCTGTTGTTCAGAGTCAGACCAGTCTGATAAACGGATATTACTCTGAACAAAAACTCAGACAGATCCTGAACTCCTCTCCAGGATATTACAGGTCCGCCTCAGCCTGACAAACACATGTACAACAAGATCCAGTGATTATTTCTCAATCATAGCGGCATCACTGAAGCTCTGTGACATTTATTTGCAAGTACTTTGCATCAGCCGAGCCCCGCGCGTCTCCTCTCATCTCACCGGGCCGACTGGGGCAGACATGACATGACATTTCCACTGTTATTACAGCCAGTCGATAAGCAGCAGCGTGATGGGCTGGCGGCCGCCCCACCCCCCCCGACTCACAGAGAGTCCACAAAGGGGGAGCTCAGAGGAGCGGCGACGGTTTGGCTTCTCGTATCGACATTCATGACATTTTGGCAGTTTGTGGTAGAAATGTAAACAGCTGCATCGTCCACACACACTGTGACATCTTAACATCAGGATTGCAATGATACTGTGGAGAATAGACTGGATCTCTTCTGTCCAGTGCAATCAAGACATTGATATTAAATAAGAGTCAAACACAACTCATATCGTGACTTGACGGGTGAAATGGTTTATGTCAGAAATGCTCTTTAGTTGCGATGATGCGTTCAGGGGAGCAAAAACAAGCTGCTGAACAAAAGAAGCTCCACTGAGAAAGTCTTCAGACTGATCTGAGCTGAAGGTACTGACTCATGCGATGGGACTCGAACAGGAGCCAAGAGCAGACCGTGGGGTGTTAAGTTATTTAAGAATAAGTCCTTTAACTGCAGAAGGCACATTAACTCCTGGCTGTAACGCAGCTGTAATAAATAAATACGTCTCCAAACAGCTGAGTTAATGCAGCCTGACTGCAGAGGCCTTCACATTTATCTCTGCTCCCAGCGACTCACTCACTGCTGTCAGCTCCAGTCGGGGCCTGTCAACACCAACCAGAGTTTGTCTTGTTTATTTCTTTCTTTTTTTAAAAACAGGAAATGTTAAGTTATGTGTGTGAGTTTATTGTGAGAAACTGGAGCTCAGGCGTCTTATCGAATGCCGCAGCTGCGAGAAGCAACAGATGACAGGCGGGCTGACATTTCTGAGTCAGGTCCAGAGGTTGGAGGGCGGCTCTGCCAAAAACGTGAGCGTTTAAAGATGAAAGATGCGTTCGCTGTCTATAAATCACATCACCTGCAGCTCAGTAACACTATCTGTGTAACACAGAGTGGCAAGACGACCAAACTTATCTGTGATTATTACTAAAGCTGCCGTCAGTCATCTGGAGAGAACGGCTCATACGTCCTCGTTAGGTTCTGCCACTAACTATTTTTTGCACTGGACTAAGCTGTTATTACTGTGACAAACTGCTTCTATAGAGCTGTCTGCTGTTTGCAGCACGTCTGCTGCAGCTAAAAATAAAGACGTTCTGTGTTATTCATGCTCACGAGATGTTTAAAGACGCGGGAGGTTTTCATGCACCACAAAGAGAGAACGATTTGCCTGTTATTTATTCTGCATTAATCCACTGCAGTTTGAAGAGTTCAGCAGGAGTGTGGACTGCCTGTAAAGATGACGGGGTCAGTCGGTCAGCCAGCCTGTCAGCCAATCCCTTGAGTCACCGTCAGTCAGCCAGCCAGTTGGTTACCGCTGCAGCCAGGCAGCCAGTCATTTAGCCGGGCGGCCGGCCAACCAATCACTCAGGAGGCCAACAAACCAGACTGCAGGCCAGCCAGTCCTTCTGTTAATCCACTCATCATCAGCAGCAGCAGCCGAAGCAGCAGAGCAGGCCATCAGCAGTACAAGCAGTCAGTACAACCAGTCACCAAGCAGGTGAGTCACTCGACCTGTCAGTCACATACATAAACTGTGAAACTGTGGAAACAAGGGCAGCAGCTCCAGGAGATGTTCAGAAGAATCAGCTCACACAGACACAGAGACCTTCTGTGGTCGCCACTACATCCCGTCGCCCACTAACTGTCAGTCATGTGAACGTTTTTGGAACGAGTCAGCGTAATTACAGATCCTGTGGCCAGACTGAAGGAGGAGGGACACAGCCGAAATGTTCGTCCTCCACGGGACACGAATAGACCTTCAACATAACAGCTGAAAGAGGGAGAGAGAAGAAATACGTCCGACCGACAAGACAGAACATAACAATGGTGACGTGATCTGTATCTAAAGAAGAGGAGGAGGAGGAGGAGGAGGAAGAAGAATGACATCGATCTCAACCCACTGGAGGAAAAGAAATTATGGGTCAAAGGTTGTTAGCAGTTAGCTGTTAGCATAAGAAACCTAAAAGGTGCTCTAGGAGACACTAAACATCCTGATGAGCTGATGAAAAGTGTCACACAAAAAGAGAAGTCACTGCCCGGCCTCTTTCAGCAAGATGGTGACGGTAACTTTAGAAACATTAGAGAACGACGTTATTGTCACCGTGTGCAAAAAGTCCTGAACTGCTTTGCACCAATCAAAGATGGAGGTGTTGGTTTATGTTCTGAATCTGTCGTGTATGACAAACTAAGTTATGGATTTGCAAAGGTCCAGTCTCAGTTTTCTTGATTTGTCCAAAATCCAACAAAGTGAATTAATTCACATGATCAGCAGCAAATCCTCACATTTGAGCATCTGGAGCCAAGAGCACGTTCGGTATTTAATCAGTTATTTGTTATTTGATCAAAGACTGATCAACACAGGAATCAGGCCCAGCCAGTTGTTGCTATTGACGACGCTGAGCCAGCTCAGACCTCAGTCTGTCAGAAAGCATCATTTAGAGACAACACACACACAGCCTGGTGTGTGTGTGATGGACGGACAGAAAATGACCTGCAGGTCAGGATACAGCTGCTTGGACAAGGAGACAGTGACATCATCCTCTCTCTCTCCCTCTTTCTGTCTTTCTCTCCGTCTCCATCTTGTTTTTAAAGCGTCGATTTATTGTGGACACACATCGTCTCCGTCCCTCTCGTCCTTGCAGCATCACTTTCCATTACCGTCTCCGATAATGACTTTAGTCCCATGTCCATGTGTCCCATCACTGTGACACCACACCACACCTCTCTCTCTCCCCTCTCTCTCTCTCTTTTTCTCAATCTCTCTCTCAATTTCCCTGAACTATAAATTCACAGTCAGTCGTTCAAAACAAGGCGTCCTGAAGCTACTCATTATCATTCCTGGGCATGAAATGGTGGGGAGACTCGGCGGCGGCCATATTGCTGCTGAAGTATTACAGCACACAATGTGAAGGGACACGCAGCCACAGGATGGAAGAATAATGGAAAGAGGAGCTGAGTGGGAGGGAGAGACTTTGGAGAGGTCGAACCTGCCATCCCATCATATCTGAAGAAACTTAATCAAGTTAATGTTTGTCACTGTTTTCGTAATCAATAAATTAATCAGGAAAAATCATTTAAATTGCTTTTTAATTGGCATGATCTGGAAAACTTTGTGTAACAAGTTCTTTGCTGGCCCTGTGTTAGCCTAGCCTGTGCACTGGTCCTCGGTTGTCATGGTTACCGCAATAAACATGCAACCGCACAGGAAGTGCCGCATCATTCATCGCCATGGTTACCACAGTAAAGGGCTTGGCTTGGCTTAGGTTTAGGGTTGTAGCGACTTCCCCAACATTAGTCGATCTTTGTTGCCAAGGTGACAATCATAACAATGTGGCAACTGTCGGCATGGTAACCACAATAGAGGTCCCAGCTTGGTTAGGTTTAGGAGAAGTAAGATGACCGAGGTTTGGGTTGAACTTCCTCAACATTAGTCGATCTTCGTTGTCATGGTGACAATATTAGCAACGTGGTTGAGTTAGCTGAACATAATAAACTGATGGATCCACGTGGGAATCGAACACAACTCCCCCGTGTTATATTATCATTGGGTTTTGTTGACCCATCCATCCACCGTAACAGACGTTTCTCGATTTTGTCGCTCTGTCTCTTACATCATCGCACTTCTCCATTTGCTCCCGTCATAATTACTATGACCAGTAGATGTCACCTAGCAACAAAATGTAACTACGGGTGACGGGTCAGTGTTGGGAATTCTTATATTTTACAAAACAGTCTTTAGAAAAGTGCACTTGTTTTAGTATAGGTGTGTTGTCCTGTTTCTTTCAGGACGATAAAGTTATCGTATCTTATAATAACCTGCTGCTGCACAAACGGCCTGTTCGCTAATTTTTGGGTTAATGGCTCAAAACGGCTCCATCACCAGCCTCAGCTCACCACTGTAGCTGTTCATGTCTTCAATCATTTTTATGGCGGCTGAAGGAGGATAAATCTCAACCGTCCACGTTTCTTACAAAAATAAGGGATAAATTTCAGCTGAAGCCGATGTGAGGCCTCAGTAACCCTGAATCAGACACAGTCACTGTCTCATCAAAACTACACTCTCTCTTTTTGTTTCCCTCCACTGCGCCTCAGTAAGAAAACACAGAGTGGGAATTTCAGGCCTTTTTCAGGCCTCACCCCACGAACCTCCTCCAACTGCTGCAGCCTCATACAGAGGAGACTGTGGACTTTGTTCCCCGTCATTTACATTATACATCATAATTCATGTTTTTTACATTTAGAGCCAGTAAAAGAGTTATAGTGACCTGTGAGCGAAACTTTAACGTTCTGCTTTAAATCATGTTTTTGTGTGATGATGGTGCAACCACCACGTCCATATGTAAAACCAGCTCTGGATATATTGTAGGATTACAGATTAGTATTATCATTATTATTATCAATCGATTGAAATATTTAATCGCAAGAGACAGTTTAGCTTGAAATCTCTGATTTAAACTATGTCTCAGGTCAAAGGTCAATATAATAGAACATGTGTTAATCCTCTATTACTATCCTGTTATTATAGATGATGAATAAATCTGAATATCTTTTCAAAACTTTGTGGAAATCCATCATGATAGTCAGTCATAGTCATTAGGTTCATCCTCTGAGGAGCCTGAACAGCTGAATAGTTTTCATATTGATCCATCCAAACAGAGACGTTTCACTGTATCAAACACAACATCTTCATGCGGATGAAATGCAGCTGGAGGCCGAAAATGAGTTTTCCGATGGATCGTTTCTAATGTTTCCATTGTTTTCTTGTGTTGTTCAAGGCCGAAACACAAGTGCACGTCTTCAACACCTTCACACTTCTCACTTTCACATGTCTGAGAGGACGGGGGTGGGGGGGTGAGAGAGAGAGGCTTTAATGTGTCTGGGTTGTTTCATGTGTAGAATTCACAGAAATATACAAATGATGACAGCGACACGAGCGATTTGTTCTCCAGTGGAAACAAAAAGTTTAACTAAAGAGGAAGACGTTCGCTGGAGGTGTGTTTGTTTTGTTTTTTTGACTAATCAAGATCGATTTTTTCCATCTGAATCCCACTGGATTACATCAAGTCAGCAGCAGCTGAGCTGAGCACACTGAGCTGCTGCAGCTTTTCTCTCTCTCCCTCTCTCTCTCTCTCTCTCCGTCCTTTCCTTCCGATTTCCTGCTGGGATAACGATGACTTCACTCTTTCTCTCTCCTCATCCACACCCACACATTTCTCAAAGAAAACAGAGGGGGTGACGACCAAGTGAATGAGCGACGGCTACTGAAGAAGAGAAGAGCAGAAAACACAGAGGGTGGATGCAGTGGGAGAGGATGGATGGATGGATGGATGGATGGATGAGCGAGAGGAGAGGTGGCGGATGGAGGTGAAGAGAGATGCACGTGAGCAGTATTAGACATCCCATAATCCCACTGCACTTCAGCTGAACCTTCTCACAGGAGGAAAAAAAGACTCCCTCATGGTTTCAGCTCTTCATCTGCTCTCTCTCTCTCTCTCTCTGTCTCAGTTTTTCTCCTCCCTCCCTCCCTCGCCTCCCTGCCTTTCCCCTCTTCCTCAACACACTTAAGAGAAGACGCCGTCTGTGTTCCCTATAGAAAAATAACAGACTGTGATACACTGTGGGCAAACACAGCCAATCACATGAAGGAATAGATGAAGAAAACCATTTCTGATCAATCAGATCGATTGATTGACTGTAGGAACAGTAACTACACTGAATAAGAGTAGGACTACATTATAAGATTTTAATTATCTGTTAATATAGAGATTATCTTTTATATAAACAATAGATCTTCTCAAGACATGTCATGACATCATCATGACATCATCATGACATAACTCCACACTATTGACTATTGATTATGCATTATGGTCCAAATGTTTAACTCTGCATTAATGAGCTCATCTATAATGTTGTTAAATGTATTTTTGTGAATGATGGATCCAGAATTTATTGATAAATATTACATCAATCATTTATTAAAGAGTCAATAAATGATCAACAAACTATTAATGCAACATTAACACATACAATGATTTAAATAGATGTTTTATTATAGATGAGCTTATTGATCCAGAGTTTAAACATTTATAACTGTGTTTATTACTATATTAACTATAGACTAATCAGTATCAATATAGGAAGAATGCTTTAATAAAAGGTTTAACTAACGCTTAATAAACAGCGTGTGTCATTGAACGTGCTGCTGCTTTTCTGTTGAAAACATTTCACTGAATTTTACAGTTAACAAACGTTTGGGTTCCTGTTTGCAGGTTTGCAGCTGATTGGTCACATTCATCTCTGCACTGTATTGGCTGTATTGATTACTGTATGTGTGTATTTAAAGCTGTGTGATATGAAACATTACTATGTTGTTCTCTCCTCACTCCTCAGTCCTGCCTCTTGTGTTTCACTCATTGTCCACTTGCTCTTCCCTCCTCTCTCCCTCCCTCCCTCCCTCTCTGCTGCGCTGTATATGGAACAGGAAGTGGTATGTGGGTCAGAGCACATATGCTAAGGAACGCACAAGGAGTCAGTGGACACACACACACACACAGGAGAGGTCGATGTATAGCTGTGTTGTTTTGAATCTATGACATGTGAGTGTATGAAAGGCTCCTGTGGTTCGCTTCACTTCAGAGGTCCCACACTCACACACACATAAATGTTGCATGGGATTACTGTGTGTGTGTGTGTGTGTGTGTGTGTGTGTGTGTGTGAATATCTGAAGTTTTTCCACTTCCTCTTCTTAACCGTCACTCTTGGCGAACGTCCAGACGAAATGAGTCTGTTTATTTTAGAAAACAGACGAACTCTGCAGTAAAAGCAGGGAAAATAAAAACGAACCGTCACTTCTCCGTGTGTATTTCTCTTCAGTGATTCAGCTCGTGCAAAAACACAAACACACGACCATACACACACACACACACACACACACACAGACTCCTGTCATACGGTCCTGATCTGTTCTCATGTCCTGGCTCTACTCTCCACATTATATCACCAGGGCAGATAAAGTAAATCAGCTAATCACCCTCATCATCATCATCATCATCGCCATCATCATCATCAGGCTTGAGTTTTAAACACTATTAGTGAATTTCCTTGTGTTTGGCATCTTAGTTTTTCCCAGTTTCCACTAAAATAGGAAAAAGGAAGTAGATGATACAGTCTGACTAATCAATACTCATTGTTTAATAAAAGGCTGTACAACGTCATCCTGATCGTCCTCATGACATTTATTTCCTTTCCACCCATTGTCCAACTGGATAAACCTCTGACTGTAAAACTGAGACATTACTGATAAAGTTTGTGTTGATTGATGTACTTTGGATCTTTGACCATCATCTGCTCTGATCAGGATCAGTCAGTCGACACATCAGAGCAGCAGGAAAGCCACCGTCAAACATCTGCACCAGCTGTTTGTTCTCACCCCTGTCAGCTTTGAGGTGCTGCTGGTTTATAGCTCCCAACATATATACACACTATTGTCAATAAAGTTGGATTAATTTTTTTTTTACCTCGTCTCATGAAGTGATTGTGACAATGTGATTTATTCTTGATAGATAAATTGTAAAACTTCTCAAACCTGTAACAGGGACTCAGTATGTAATCACTGCATCTGGTGTGTATAGATAAGAATGAAAAGAGGAAGGTCACAACATGATTACATAGAAAAAGAAAATGTATATGTGTTTAGGTTTTTGATAATGTGGAGAACATTCGCCTTTACTTTGACAGGACAGTGAGGAAAGGTCATGAGGTCACAAGTAGACTTTGCTTTATAGGGTTGATATCATATCCAGTAGTTATGACAAGATTATCTAACGCTAATGGATAATAAAGTCCATCATGGTGAACCACTCCAAACTGAGGCTGCACTACAACCACAAGTAAAGCTAAAGCACAACATTGATGCTAAGAAGAAGAAGAAGATGTTGAGAGTCAAAAGCAAAAACAAAACTTGTGACTCAAGCACAAAACCACCGTCTCCTCCTCATGTCTGTAAACTGATTATAGATGATCTGATGTTAAATACCACAGACTCCGTGTATATGAATTATTCGACACACTCAGCCCTAACAACAGGACTCTGTCTTAATTATAAGGTGTGTTTATAGATGCAGCTAAAACCACCAGGGTCCTGAAGGACAGACGGTCCACTCCTCTCCTGTGGTTCCTCCAGATTAAAGGACACCGATGATGATGATGAAGATGATGATGATACACTCACTCACTTGCTCATCTTTAAGGCGTCTGGGCAGGAAACGGTCAAGTGGCCTCAAGTATGTGTTTGTGAATATTTCTCTCACTTTGTTATTCATTCGATGATGATGAGTAAGACGAAAGGGAGAAGAAGAAAAAAAGGCGCCACACAGTGTCATCAGTGTGGAGGAGGTTGGTGCAAGAACAACAGGCTCCAGTTACAGGGGCAGACACGGGCCTGTGGCTCTTTAAACTGCAGCACGCACCGTGGACCTTACACACACACACACACACACACTCCAGTGTTCAATCTTAAAGACCGTTGCCTGAGCTGCCCTTGGGAAATTGGAAATCAGTTGAGCTTTAAACACAAACTCGGCTTCATCCAATGCAGGAAAAAAAAAAAGAGATAGAAGAGGGGCGGAGGCTGTGTGTGTGTGTGTGATTACACGTCTGAGCGTTCGGACTATTTTTGGAGAGAAAACATTGACATTAGGGTGTAGAGCAGAGAGAGAGGAAGGGGAGTCGGGGAAACTGTTTGTTTTGGTGTTAACGTTACACTGAACGTCTGAGCGCTGAATTAGTTCTGATGTATTCTGTCAGATGTGATGAATCTGGATTTGGGAATCAATTCCAACAATCTGCAGAAGCTGTGGTGAGTCTGGTCCCAGCCGCCGACTCTCCTCATGCATGTTTCATGTTTCTATTGCATCTGCTCAGAGTGGAGATATTTTAATGGAGCTGTGCAAAACTGAGTCAGTGTTCGGTTTGTTTTTTCACCGTTAGACAAATCCAACATGGCCGCCAGGTTCAACCAAACCAGACTCCGTCTCCTACACTGACTTTGGTGCATCGTTTGTCATCTTGTTGCGTTTTCTTCCTCTGCAGCTGTTTATCTCAATACACTGAACTCCTGGAGATGGATGGATGAAAATGTTCTGCTTGTAATTTGCACCAATTTCAGATGGAAACCTGACTACATTACATAATGAGAACAAATATCAGCAGCACACATCACAGTGACTTGAGTTCACTGACCTCGGTGACGTCCATGACCTTGATGGCCGCCAGTTGTCCCGTCTTGACATGTCGACCCTGGACAGGAAAAAAAAAAGAAGAAGAGAGAAACATGAGGAAACCTGCAATTTCTTTCTCCCACGGTCATTTAGCAAACTGCGTGTCTATTGTTCAGATAAGAATAGAGCAGTTACAGGACAATTATGACACAATGAGACAATTACAATGGCACTTTCTTTTTCTTGGTTCAGTTTAGTTCAAAGAAACCAGAATGACACCGACGTGGTGGCCGTGCAAATTGTTGGTAGGAATCAGAAAAGCATTTTTTTTTTTTCTTTCCACAGGCTCAAGTAAACACACAGGGTGATTCAGATGGATACACAAATAAAGAAACTGATTCATAACAAGTCATTTTCCTCCACAATAGAGCAGAGAGCGGCGGGCGGCGCTCCGCAACCTTCAGAAAAAACCCCTGACAGAGCGAGTGTGTGGACACGGTTCAAAATCCAACTCGGAGTTCGGCTTGAGTTTTCTCACACTCACAAACCTCCTATAAGTTTGCACATGTGTCAGGCCTAAAGAAAATATACATATAATACAGGTCTCCTGAATGGGTGTGGCCAAAATGCTGCACCTCTGGTCACCTTCAGGAGCATTTACACCACAGGGCCTTTACCTATGTGGATATAATAACTGGTAGACACACGCAACATGCCAAAGCACACACACAAAAAACCTCAGCACCCAAAGTCGGAACCCAACAGGAAGTCAGACATCTTGATTTTTACTCACAGTGTCTCTCTGTCTTGTTAATGTCCAGAACTGTGTCACAGTAGTGTCAGTAGGTGAGTGTGTGTTTACAGTGTGTGACTGTGGCACTACTGCAGTCTGTCTCTTCTGTTTGTTCAAGCTGTTTGTGTCTATCTGATGTTTACACACTCAACCACGAGTGTGTGTGTGTGTGTGTGTGACACCTATGGCCCCTCACACCTGTTGAACATGTTAAAACCGGTTTTCACACCACAACATGACCAGAGTGGTTCAGTTGTCTCTGTGGGCTAACGATGCTAACGATGCTAATGATGCTACAATCTTAAATGTTTTCACAGATGGAAAACTGGAGCAGGAAGAGACGGACAAGGAAAGTGTGTGTGTGTGCGTGCGTCTGAACTGCCACATGATCATGTTTCTTTTGTGTGAAGCAGGACGGCGACACCTGAGCCACCGGCCCCTGCTCCTGAATGAGTCGGCCCAGTCCACATAGTTTGAGTGATGACGGATTAGCCCATTTTGGTGTAAACCACGGGGGACAAGTGTGTGTGCGTGCATGTGTATGTGTGTGTGTGTTTGTGTGTGTAGAGGTGGGGTTGGCGCAAAGGTCAAGGCTGATTGAGAGAGCGAACTGCAAAGATGACAAGGAAGCAAATCTCTGCTGGTGTCGACTGTGGGAACTCGGAGAGAGAGAGAGGAGGTGAGGTGAGGGAGGACGAAGCTGTCTGACGTCCAGCAAAAAAAAAAAAAAAGTAACAAAGAAACAGAGAACTGAAGAAGTAGTAAAGATGGCAGAGGAGTGGGAGAGGACATGTGACATTTTTATAGTGATTTGTAAAGGTGGCAGCAGAGTGGACCGAGTCTGTGGCTCATAGTCACAAAGAGAAGTGGAAGAGGTGTCAAAGCTTATCAGCTGTAACACACAGATAGAGAGGGAGAGTGGGGGGGGGGGGGGCACAGAAAGACAAACAGAGCAGTTTCAGCGTGACGGAGAGGCAGGAAATAACAAAGGGACCTGAACAGGATGTCTAAAAGTGAAAGTTATTTTTAAAGCCGAACAATATAAAAACACAAAGATGAACTGTGTTTTAATGAGCGAACAGAGCAGACACATGTTGGACAGAGACACATGTTGGACAGAGACACATGTTGGACAGAGACATGTCTGTAAGCAAAACTCCACTGGGGAAATGTTTCTTCTTGTTTAAAATGTAAAGGAGAATTGATTCAGTAGCTTTTGTTAAAATCTGTTTTATTGACATCGAATCATTTGAATTTATCATTTTCAACCATTTTTACCTAATTTGCATAACATCTGCATATGATGATGAAATAAGTAAAGAAATGTGGGCTATTCTGTTGGTTTGGTAAATGAAATAATATACTTCATACGGTAACATACGTAGTTCTTTTCTACATCCTGTTTGTTTTCACTCGTGGGTGTTTTTCTCCAACATATTTGGGATTATATCAGTGATTATACACAGGAAACGTTGACTCACTGACCGTGGTTATCTATCTACACGAGTTGATGCTTCATGATGAAAATATCTAAACCGGATTCATCGTGTCGACAACGATGATGTTTCTTATTAGCTGATTGGATTAGCTACAGTATGCTAACCTGTTCGCTACAGCTTCTTCTCACATCTGCAGATTCACCAGCGTGGATTGAATCCAACCTTGACCCAGATCATTACAGGAAGTCCTCAGTAATGTGTGTGTGTGTGTGTTGTCGCAGTGTTTGTCCGACCTCCATTAAAGCCCAGCATCCATCTTACTCTTGTGCCGCTGAGTCATCCCATTCTACCTCACGACACACACACACATGCAGAAGGTATTTCTGATGTACTAATGCACACTGGGAAACACACACACACACACACTCCTCAGCACTAATGAATTACCCTCCCCAACTCCATTCACACAGACAAAAAGTATATGAATCACACCGTCTCCTCCAGCTGCAGGCACACTCACTCTGACCTCGACAGCTCAGTCCCACTATTTGCATTTGGTTTTCTACAGTGACGACAGGCAGCAGCGTGTGTGTGTGTGTGTGTGTGTGTGTGTGTGTAGGTTCAGGTACCGGCACATCTCAGCTGACGATGCAGTTTTGTGAAGGCTACACAAAGTGTGTCGACCAGGATTATTCATAATCACACACGCACACACATACAGGCACACACACATACAGACTCACAGACAAACACACAGACACACACACACACACACAGGTTTTCTCTCCCTAGTGTTTGCACTTCTGGTGCGTATCATTTGGCCAACCTGAGGTCCTAATGTCTGTTCACACACACATCCTGAGGCTAATATAATGTCGGGACACCAGTGACATCATGACAGATGTTGATGAATGAACAATTTTGAGCACGCACACTGAACGCACACATACACTCACACACGTACACACACACACACACACACACACACACTAACAATGGCTGGCTGCCAGTCATGAGTGGTTTTATTCACTCTCATGAAATTAAATCTCAAGAAGTAAAGAGACGAGCTGTGTGTGTGTGTGTGTAAGGTATGTATAAGTGTGTGTGTTCTCCCAGTTTGGTTTGTGTGTTTGACCTTTACTTTTTCCAATCACATTGGGAAATATTTGCCATTTCTCATTTGATGAAGCTGCTTTTTAAAAGGAAACGATTAACAACACAATGATGAAAAGTGCCTCTGTGTGTGTGTGTCTGTGTGTGTGTGAGAAAGGTGACCTCAGAACGCAGACTGTAATAATTACAGAATCCCCCCAACTGCCGACACACACACACACAATGGCTAAGAGATGACATCATCCTCTCTGGTTCCTTTGTTCAGGAATGAGACTCAGACGCTCACACCTGGTTTATATGGACAGAGAACAAGAGACGGAGGGACAGTCCATCAGTCCATTAGTGAGTCAGAGGAGGAGAAGTTTTGTCCTTCACAACATGATCAGGTACAAACAGCTAGCAGTGAAGGTCAGAGGTCAGACAGCCTGGGGGTTAAACGCTCCGTGTTTCAGAACAACTGCTCCAAATGAGCCAGGTGTGAACACAGCCTCGTGCACAGCATCACACAGCTCCTGGATCTTCTAACTCCAGATCTCCTGCAGGTAATGTACTTACTGGACAAGACCACCTCACACAACCTCATGTCTAAAAACCCAGAGGAGGTCAAAGGTGAACAAGAAGTCTGTTTCTAAAATCTAATTTCCAGCATCTGAAGTGAACAAACTGGGATTCAGCCTCAGTTTCTCCTGTGTTGAACCGTGGTGTTCGTCTACGTCAAAACGTCTAACACTGATGACAGACACTGACACTAACCCACATATCAGGAGGTTCAAAGTGTCCTGTAAACAGTGAGCAGTGAGTTCAGAGGAAACCACTGAACCTCATCGCCTCTTCTTCTTCCTCTACCAGACTTTGTCCAGATTACATGATTTCTAGGAAGTAAAAATCAAGGCAACAATGGAAACACAACCAGCCGTGGAGCAGAAGAACAGAGGACCTGAGCCTTTTATGAGCATGAATGTAGATAATGTAGTTATTGAGACTGTGGAGGCTCCCTGCTGACTCCACGCTCCAACATGACATCATCCTCCTGTCATCCGACTCTCCCATGACCAGCGCCATGATCTCTCTCCAATGTGCTTGGTCAGGGCTGTGTAGGGGTGAGGAGGGGGTGTTTGGACCTGAGTGTGTCTCGCTTATCATGGAAAGAGCCCCGGGGCCCGAGAGGTGAGCCGCAGCCAGTCGGAGGTGGTTTCAGTTCAGTTCAGATCCAACCTCATGTGGTGTCGAGACGTTTCCCTCAGATGCCCTGAAGGCCTGTGTGTGTGTGTGTGTGTGAGAGACTGAGGTAACAACACAACAACAAGAATGTGACTCTTATTATTTTCCACAGGTGCCGACGACTTTGCAACTTAATCATTTTCATCAGCAGCTCCTGGACACCACTCTTGATCATTGTCTCAGAGTTATAATCATGTTACATTGGGGGCAGAACATCAAATCTGTGGAGCAGATTAGCTCAGGTGACGTCCTCCAGGGCTGAAAACTCATTATCAAGTCACCTGCTGGTTATATTTTCAGTTAACCGACTCATTGTTTGGTCAAAAGCAACGGTGAAAAGGAGATCCTTCGAGCCTCAGGTTACAGTTTGAAACAACAAAGGTTCAGTTTAAAGTCTCATGAAGTGAAGAAGCGTCACATCAGAGAAGCTGGAACTGGTGAAGGTGATTAATTTGCTGACTGACATATGAACATGTGACACACTGGGATCTGGACTGGACCCAACAGGACCAGAGCTCACTAAACAGGCCTCATGCGGGCCACTGACTCCCCCCCCCCCCCCCCCCGAACTCTGAACACATCACCAGTTCTGTGGTTGTTGTTATTTCAACTCTTCTTCCACTCATCGGCTGCTGACTGCAGAGCTTCATTCTGCTGAGCTGGCTAGACGATCGTAAAAGTTTAATGAATTAGTCTGATACAGAGAGATAACGGCACGAGGTCTGATCATTACTGGGAAGAACTGGTGCAAGACCACAGCTCCCATCGGCTCTGTTGTGTTCATGTCTGTAAAACCTGCTGGGAAACTACAAACACTTCAACTTTGGAGGTTTTCATTTTGAGAAATAAAGATTTGAGGATTCATGTTGGTACAAAGTCTTCTTTTAAAAAAATGCTGCTGCTCAGATCCGTTGAAACAAAGTCTGAGAGAAAACACAGCTGTGATTCTGTAGCTTTCATAAGAGTGAGTAGACACTCGTGAATGAAACCAAATCACTGCAGCACTGATCGATCAATATCATTGGTTTTGTTTAAGTGTGGGAAAGAGGAAACATAAAGTCAGCTGAGTGTATTTACTATATAAATAACTACCATAGAACGGCACTGGACTGAGATGAACAAAAACACTTTGTGCTTTGTGTCCAAAATTTTATGTGTGAAGTGTAGGAGGTGGATGAACCGTAGAGATCAATAAACCTGTTGTATATTCCTCCAGGAGTTCACAAACTTTTCCATGTCAAGGCCTCTGAACATTTCCAGCACATTTACAAACCACCTGACCAGTATCACAGCTCATCCTGCTACACATTTCCTCAGTAATATTTGCATTAATTCACCTTTTCCTGGTCCAACACTGGAGCACTAGCTCGTCCTACTAGCAGACTGACAGAGTTTATGATGTCATAAATGATGGTTTGACTGCAGGCAGCAGAAATACGAGCACAGCCAATAAGATTTCAATATGATCCTTAATGTAATTATACATTATTGCACATAAAACAATCAGAACTTTATTGATCTTTTTTAATTACATCTTTCACTCAGGTTCTTTCCAAATTGCCACCACTTTGAAAACCACTGTCCTACTTTCACATTGTTGATATCATTGATGTTTACAGGCACCTTTTCCAGTCTTCACACTCGAAAAAAATACTTCATTGATCATTAAATGTAAAATGCTCCTTCCTGTATCTTTAAGAAGCTCTCCTCACCTGTGACCTATCGATGATGTGGAGCCATCTTGTTTTACGCGCTGACAGATTCACTGACGGCTCATACAAAGGTACATTTGCAGCAATTTGACAAAAAAATAAAGGTCGGTGATCAAAACGACAATCATCGGTCCTGAACGAGCCCCACGGTGGACGTTCAGAGAGGCCGGGTCACGTCTCCCTGACCTTTAAAGCTTCCTCCGCTCTGATCGCTCCTCTATCCAATCAGGAGCCGACAAGGGGAGGGGGGCAGACGTCAGCTTTAATGACGTCCCCTGACTCAGGGCGAGTGGGAGCTGACCCCCAGAGTTCATAAGGTACACTTTAATACGACCCAGCCGGGGTGACCTTTGACCTCAGGTTTCCACTCTGAGGGAGGGGGAGGGAGACAGAGAGTGATCTGGGTTTCTCATTAAGGCTGCTGATCAGCTTCTTGTCCGATCAGAGAAAATCAACAGCGTGTAACATCAGGATGAAAGCTAAGAAACTCTGGAGGTGAAACTGAGAGAGAGAAAGTTCAACAGCCGAGAGAGGATCCCTACACGCTCCATAACACTAATGGTCGAGCTGTGTTTTCATGTTCCCGCTCTCCTGTCTCACGTTTGTCGTTTCGACTGCAGCGGAGAATGATTCAATTCAACGGTCTCACAGAAACATTTGTCTCCCGTTACTTTTTACAACCATTTTTGGTGCCGCTGCGCTTTTTCATTTTAAGACCCGGGAAAATCTGTTTTCTGTATTTTTTCAAGCTGCTGCCAGAAAACACACAGGAGGGATGAAGGACGACGAGCAGGAGGAGGGAAGGAGAGAGAAAGAGGGTTGGAGTGTCAGAGGGTTTAAGAGAGGACAACACTATGAGTGTGTGTGTGTGTGTGTGTGTGTGTGTGTGTGTGTGTGTGTGTGTGTGTGTGTAGAAGATGGCCAGATAACTAGGATGAGGGAAGAAGGGAGCTGAGCAAACTTCCCCCCCAAGGAAATGCCAGGGGAGTGGAGTCATCCTGGACCAAAGCACGAACACACACACACACACACACACACACACACACACACAGTTTCCCAATGTATACATGTGCCATTTCAGACAGGTGATATACTCCCCTATAATAATCAGTTATCAACATACTTTGTGTTTAGCCTAAATCTGGACATACGTCTGGCTCCACTGACTAAGAAAATGTGTGTGTGTGTGTGTGTGTGTGTGTGTATCATGATTTTAGGGACAAGGCGTTCTTTATTGCACTTCTCTGAGCTTTGGGGCACAGACAAGGAGCCAGGTGCAAGCTGTAGTACACACACACACACACACAGTCACATGCACAAGTAAACACACACTGGCACACTTACACACACACACACACACACACACACACTTCCTATTTCTGTTCAGCAAGTGTGAAAACCATCGTCTTTATTGATCAAATGATCACACTGCTAATGATCGTCGTAATGATGGATTCCACACTTCAGGGTTTTTCTCACATACTGAACAGCAACTCATAGACAAACAAACACACACACACACACACACACACACACACAATAAGAAAGAAAACGAGTGGTGAGGTCCAGAGGAGGAATTAAAATATTTCTGGTTGGTTCCAGACGAGCGAACACACAGCAGCTGCTGCTGAGCTCTGTACATCCTGTCACACACACACACACACCATCGACAACAACAACAGGCAGGACACACACACACACTTCTTCACTGTCTCACAACAACACACATTTACTGACTGATTATGGAGACTGTTGTTTTTGTTTGTCCTCTAATGAAGGAAATCAAACTTTCTCTCAGTTAAAGTCATCACACGGTCGCCATGGATACAGCACATTTGTCATGGACACTGATAACACACTGATAACACCACATCACCAGCAACAGGTTATAAACTCAACTACATCATGAAGTTCACCCATCGCACACTCAGAAAACAGCTTGGTTCATGTGCACATTGTGATGTCAGAGTGTGCAGTGTGTGAAGCAGCTGCATCCCAGTGACACACCAGGCTTCACTTCATGACAACACACACACAAACACGCAGTTAATGTAAAAAGCTTGTAGTGTGGAGTCAGGTTTAAGAGTTTTCCCAGAGGATGAGCATCACTGCCTTTATTCTATATCCAAGAGAACAGCACAGCGACAGGAAGAAGACTAGGAACATCTTCAAGGAAATCCATAAGGAGGAGCGGCGACTTTGTTGTGAGAGCTTCGTTTTTTTAAGGTGGACTTTTTGTTGAAAGACACGTATGTAACCAAAACTCGACACCAGGATGATGTCTCATACCTGAACGTCATGTAAACAGCTGATATCCACATTTTATGTAAAATTGTTGAGTAAAATCCAACTTTTCTTCTTCCAAATGTCTCATATTCACCGTATTAAACACTGACATTACCCTCATGAACAAAACCGAACGTCTGCTACACATCAAAATACCAGTCAGCCAACGTTTGGCGTTTGATCATGTCAGTCTGATTCTAATTTCTGATGTCATTTTGACATCTGACGCTGCAGGGACAATCGGGAACAACGTGAGTGAAAAGCTACGGCCTGAAAAGTCACAAAACAAAACACTGACACTTAAATATGTTTTTAATCATTTAAATGAATTTCAAGACAAACGAGGCACATTTGAGCGAGAGATGAAGAGATGTTGCTCTGCAGCTCATCTGTTCGTGTTGCTGCTTTCCGCTGAGGCTGAGCGGTGCAAACAGGAGCTGCGTGTAAGTAGGCCAAGAAAACAGCCTCACTCAGGGGAGAGAGACTGAGACAGACAGAGAGAGAGAGAGAGAGAGAGAGAGAGAGGCTGGTCAATTATAAATCTCTATTGATCGCTGTAGTGCAGCTGAAAAACAAGGGGAGTGTCGGCTCCTCTGCTCCACAGCCAACAACCATGTACAAATAAACAGAGGCCAATCAGGAAACATCTGATTTTGATATAAATGAATGTAACATACGTTTGTGTGTTTGTTATTTTAAAGATTTGTTCCTACAAAACAAAGAGAGGCAGAAAAGTGAGAAAAGGGTCCGAAGTGAGAAGGTCAAAGAGTCAAAGGAAACGTCGAAGCAGCGTTGGAGGAGAGACGGGTTGTCAGAGAGACAGACAGGCAGTGTTGTTGCATAGCTGCTGTAATTAGATCTTGTAGTAGTAAAGAAGAGGGGGGGGGCTACATTCTGACCACGGCTGCAACTTTCCATAACGTAATGGGGCTGTCACCCCATTTTTAGCCACACGAGGATGAACGACCGTACAGTGAAATGGATATCGCCCATAACCACCGGGCCGACAAACCACCCAACATCAGGGCTTTTCCACAGCCAGGGCAGCTGGGAAAAAACACAAAAAACGCTGAGTCGCTCCGAAGATTAGCGCAAAGTCATGATGAGCCAGAAGAACAACTGACACAGACTAATACAATTGATCATAAACTTCCTCAAGTTTAAGTTTAAACCCTTCAGGGTGTGTCATCAGCTCACGTGACGTTTTCAAAACGCCGCCGTCACAAAAAAACTGGGTCACCTGCTGTCAACATCACTCAAAAGAGCAAATTTGAGACTCTCTCCCAGTTTTTGTTTGAGTTTGACAGACCATGTAAAGTGGATGGGATGGGCAGGCGTCACATTACTTCTGATGTATTCGTCTTTTTTTGTCATTTGTATGTGGGATATAAGGGTAAAATCAACTACCTCTAAAGGGTTAAATGTGCAGAGAGGTTGAGAAATGAAATTGATAAAGCAGATCCACTGTTTAAGGACGTCCAGACACGAGACGAGAGAATCGTCCTGTCGCTGCTGCTTTCATCGGGACATTCCTCCATCAGGCCTCTGAGCCCGGAGGATCAGCAGGGAAAACACAGCGACACGGCGGAGACAGAGGCCGAGGGCTGGATTAGTGCATAAAAAGGTGAAATAGACGGAGAGACGAGCCGATTAAGGCGGTGGCGGCAGCTCTCTGGGTGCAGATCAGAGGACGAGCCCCTGCTTTGTTTGTTTGGATCTAATCTGCTGTGTCTTCAACCTGGAGCTTTAAATGTCTTCACTATGAGGCTGAAATGATTCTAAAGTTTTATTAACTCACATTTCAGATGTTCATCAGTTTGCTCACATGTTCATCTCAACCGAACTTCAGTGTTTCATCAAGCTGTCTCCAGGTACACAGCGTGTTGTGGACGGAGGAGCCCAGATGAAGCAGCGGAGGAATTATCTCGCTGTCAGACGCCATTACCTCTGTTGTTACTGAGATCGGGCACCGACTCCTCCTCCACACGCCGTCCTGCCTCGTCCAGTGAAGACGCGGCCGAGCGACCACTAGAAGCTCATTATTCTCTCTACAAAGGCTCATTAGTGTTGATCTTGGCTGACTGGAGGAGTGGGGGGGGGTCCACAGATATGAATCAGGGAGTAGTAGACTATTAAACAAATCCTGTTAGAGAGGCCTGCTGCTCCGAGGGATCGGGACGGAGCCAGATGAAGTGATAGAGCGATGGTTGGTAATGTAGGAAAGAAGTGAACGCTGCTCCACAGAAGAAAATTAAAATCAGTGGAGAGAAAAGTGGGGAAGTGAAAAGAGAGACGTGTGAAAACTTCTCAGATGTTCACACTCAATAAACGACACACAGCCTTAATGACTTCTGTCTGTTCCTGATCCTGCTGTTCACTAATGATGACTCGCTCATGTCCAGTTCACTTCAGCTGTGCTTTGCTTTGTGCTAATGTGTCAGGTTTATTTTATATAGAGGGGGAGTGATGTGCAGCAAAGGGACACTGGTTTTGGGATTTGAACCGGGGCCGGCTGCAGCGAGGACTGTGGGGGGCCTGCTCAACCCACTGAGCTATAGGCGCCCCTAATAACACACTAAACTGAAGCTGGTGATCATGGTAAACATTGAATCCTCGTGTTAGCATTAGCATTTAGCTCAAAACACAGTCTCTCAGAGCTGTTAGCATGGTGGTGATGGTGGTGGTCTTCATCTTCAAAATAAGAGGAGAAGCATCAGTTCATCATCACTATAGAGCTGCACACTGTCACTGAAATCACAATCGAGCCAAGTGTAACGTGGGCAATAAAAATCACAGCTGTTGACGAGCCACATTCAGTCCATGTAAAACAACATAGAGCTGCATGACAACAGAGACAAGAAGGGGAAACTATGGAGGACGAGAGGAGCTCAGAGTCAGACTCAGGTAACATCCACTCCACAGCGTCTGTTTTTATCTCCTGCTTGGCTCGCTGCCTCCTTCTGCTCCCTCAGTGGCCCACGACTCCCACACACACACATACTCAGTCTTATCTGTGCTGCCTGGCTTAGAGCGAGGCTCCGCCCACCAACTCCACATCAGACGTGAAGACTGAGACTCTTTATGTCCTGCTTATAAACAGGAGTGGGAGTTCATCGAAGGGGCGCTCGCTCACCCAAAGCCCCTGGTATCCTGGGTCAGCACCATCGCACTGAGATGTTCACACACTGGTTACTGCAGCGAGTGAGGAGAGACAGATCTGATCTGGGATCTGATTCATCATGACTCAGTAACATTAATAAACTAACACAAATCCTGTATCTAAGAGTTGCCGAGCACCAAAACAGCACATCCGCTTTCCATTACAGGGACTTTGTGTAGGCATCAGCAGCTTAAACTATTAATTTTCTCGCATAGTTCGGGGATTTAAAATCCTCTCTCTCGACCCGCCGTGGGCTCCCAGCCTAATTTCTGAAAAACGCTTCTCCAAAATGCAAATGATGGCAGAGAAAATTAGCAGGAGAAACAAGAGGCGAATAACTGGAAAGGACTCAGAGCGGCGCTGAAGCGAAGCGAGGCCGGCTAATCCACAGGGGCTAAAAGCTGCTTACATCCAACCTGGAAACCAATGCTGAGCTTAATCAGAGCAGGGTCGTGGCAGGCTGAAGTGCTAACTCATTTAGCTTGTTAGCCGAGGCCGACTGGAGTGAGGAGGAGGAGGAGGAGGAGGAGGAGGAGGAGGAAGGACCAGGAGCCATACAACCACATAAACCTGCCAGACAGCCTGAGCCCCGGAGCAGCAGTCCATCAGTGACAACATGCAGAAGTGAATGTGGAGAAGCAAGTCAAACATCTTCATTATGCTAATATCAGTGCGCAAGTAAAGAGATGTAACTTAGTGACTGTGGTGAACCTAAAACCTCACAAAGCTAACACGCTAACACACAGATCTGAGACCCAGTGGTGGTTTGCTTCTACCTGGTGTGGTCCCTTGACAACCATGTGAGACAGTGGACGTGACAGATGTTACGTCCCACACACAGACAGATCAGCACGCAGAGAGGAACTTCTACTATTGCACAGTTAAAACAAGATGCACACATCTAAAACCTGAGACAGATGTTACTACCTGTGGTCAAACTTCCACTCCAACCTTCCTCATCTCCGACCACCTCCGACCTCAGTCTGCACAGACCAGGAAGGGGCGGGGCTCCGACTCTGGTGCTATGATGTCATTAATGTGATCAAAAATTCTACATGTCAGAGCCTGAATCCTTCACAACAAGATCCCTCAACCATGACTTACACCTGATCATTCCTCTGCCATCCAAATAGAGACCAATTAAATATTAAGGGGTTCTTCTTCTGCAAAGAAAAAAGTCTTTCATCTATTAAAAAAACACCAAAAAAGAAAAAATCAATATCACCCGACATATAATTCTCAAATATTGATCATGGCATCAACCTCAAAAGTCCAGTATCTGTTCTGTGCAACAATCATGAACACAACACATTAAATATTAATATAAAGTGATGTAAACACATGAATGTCCCACACACACACGTCACACACATGTCCCACCGATGGGACAGAGGTGGAGCCGCCTTAAAACTGAACCGACCCTGTTACATTCACACTGGCTTCACTGTAACTCCACAGCAAAGTTAAAAACAATGGAGCCATCTGTGAATCGTCTGAGTATCAAACAGGAGCCTCACACACACACAGACACACACACACACACACACACACAGACACACACAGCTCCATCCATCTGAGGAGGGTGAACGGAGCACGAGCTGTAGTGTGGCATGTGGCGTGCAGTCGGCCATGTCAGACGCAGCTCGTTTTGATGACACAAGTGTGCTGTGGAGATCAGCTGTGTGTCCGCTCGCCTCAACCCCCCCCCACCCCCCACCCCTACACCACCCACCCTACCCCACCCCCGCCGTTTTCCTGTGTTGTGTGAAAGAGGCCGGTGGCCTACTTTTCCTCCTCCACCGCTGATGCAAGATGGCCACTCCTCCAGCAGCCGGGTCACTGTCAGTGGCTGCTAACGTGCAAAATGATTAAACACACCAGAATGATAAACTTACACAAAGGTTAAAACAAAGAGTCGATCAGTCAATTCACTATTGGAATAATTAGTTATAACTGCAAAACAGCTGTTGATTCAGCTCGTGTGAGAGTTTGCTGCTTCTCTGTGTTTTGAATCATGTTAAAGGCAGCGTCTGTTTTTATTAACTGGACTCTGAAGATGTAACGTACAGCAGGCTACAGAGCTTCTATATAGTTAAATACTTTATTTTTTATAATTATGGGTCCATTTACAACAGGAACAATGTGCTGCATATTTTCCTTTGTGTTTAACAGCACGTAAAGAGCTGCAGGGGCTTTAGTTAAAGTACCTCTGTCAGTGTGTGTGTGCATGTGTGTGCACTAATCTACTCATTCCTGTGATGCATCACCCTCTTTCCACCGCCCTGCAGCGGCTGCACCACCACCATACATACCGTGTCGCCATGGAAACAGAGCAAAGGTTGAACCCGAGTATAGGGTCAAACGTAGTAAACAAGATCGTCTCCTGAGTCTGTATCACCTGCTCTGTGACGTTAAAGCCTGGAACAGGCAGAAACTGTGAGCGGATCTACGCCTGCTTACTTCAGATCATGTGTTTATTATCATGCAGTTGGTTTACATTTCAAATACTTTGAGTTGCATGTTTGTCTTGCAACAGTGATGTCATAAGATTTGAGATACACTCACTTATTTCCCTCTCAATAAACAATATTAAACACATGAGTTAGTTAGTTTAACTTTTTATATTCTTTAATTGTGTCAATGCAAAACCACTCATCCACAGATACAGGCCTCTGTATGTAGCTACGTGATGGAGGGATTAAAGTGGGTGCACAGAGCACATCTGGATGAAGCTGCCCGTTCATACAGAGCAGCAGATACAGCTGTAGGTGCTTGCTCAACTGCATCTGCACGAGTTTCCCCGTGGCACCAGATGAACACTGTCCACCACCACCACGAGCTGCACAGGATGGAAACTAATGCTTAGAAACACAGAGACAGAGGGAGGAAGATCCCCCCCCCCCCCACAGTGGGAAATATATTGATATATCTGACTGAGCAAAAACAGCTCGGCCTGCTTCCAAACCAAACCTCAGCTCTCTAGATGATCTGCCCCCCCCCCCCCTTAATAGATGGTGCACAGGGTGCTGCAGTGTTTAGCCGGCTGGACGAGCTGGCAGATAAACAAGCTCCTCTGAATGTACAGGCGGAAGGAAGAAGGGAAAGACGGCAGGAGAGGAGGGAGGAGGAGATCTTCAAAGATCTCCAGCTCGTGCCAAGCTTTTCAGACAAGGGCCAAGGAAAACGACCGCTCTCCTCCTCCACCTCCTCCTCTTCCTCCTCCTCGTCCATCCTGCTGCTCTGTCATTTAAAGCAAAAGTCTGGACTGCATTCACCTCTGCTGCTTCCCCCCACAGGCTGACTTCTAGTCATGCTCAGCTTCACCTCTGCGTCCCACCAGACAGGAACAGGAAGCCGCTGCCAGACAAACGGTCAAAGTCACAGGAAGTCACAGAAAGTCACAGGAAGTGAGTGGTTTGAGGGTATGTCCCTGTGTCACTGCTTTTTTTTAATGTATAATCTCATGATTTGGTGCTTTTCTGACAGGGACATCTCTCCTTGCGAGGATTTAGTCGGGACGCCAACTACGCCCTTCGTTTCCAGACACAAGGGCAGGGCGATATGCAAACCACTGGGCATTTTTCTCACCTCTTCAAAAGGCCGGGGGAGAGTAAATGAGGGGGTTTTGTGTGTGTGTGTGTGGGGGTGGGGGGGTGGGTGGTGGCTCTGGTAAATATAGGGCCCTGCCATGGTGAGGAGTGAGGTCTGAAGGAGGTTTCACATTCACAGCAGGGCCGTAATAAAAGAGAGCGGCTCTGTTTTCAGTGCAGGGAAAGGGTGAGGCGCACTTAATTAAGACAGAGATGCTTTAACCGCCAGTGAAAACACACACACAAAAAAAAAGAGGAGTGGGGCGGCGGGCGGAGGAAAGAGAGAGGGGGAAATCTTACACTGAGGATTGGATAACACGGGGGACGCTATTGTATGAGGAGATCTCCCTGGTCTATTCTGTCAGAGACAAGTGATAGAAGGCTGGAATAAAAGAGACGCACAAACACACCAGCGCTGTGAAACTACTACAACCCTCCACAGAGCTTCAGAAGCACAGAGAGAGAGAGAGAAACGCAGTTCAGTGACAAGTCACAGCATTAAAATCTCATCAAGGGATAAATCACACAAATCCCTTCAGACATCAGAAGTTTTCCCGCCAAGTCGACACCGAGGCACTCTGGAGATGAGCTTCCTGAGTAAACACTTCAACAAGTGAACAGTGTTGGCTTCGGCTCAAGTTAATGTCCAACCAAAAACAAAACATAACACGACAACTTACAGAGGTGATACGTGAGATTATTTCTACTCAACAACACATCTCTGCAACTGTACAGCCTGTTCTCCTGTAGGGCTGTGAGTGCTGGACACTGACGCCTACCCTGCATGGATGCTACACTAGAATAGCTTAGAGCAGCACTCAACATCAAACAGAACGAACATGTCACCAACGTGCACCTGCACTAGGCCGCATGAGAAAACAGCATTCAGGAGAATGAGACTCACAGGTCACTGCCACTGACAACGGGAGCTCCCAGCCTCTGGGAACCACCACATGGCCATCGACCTAGAGGGCGTCTCACAGCTACCTAAGACTGAGAGGGCTCGTCTGAGGACGACGACCCAACACAATTGAAGATCAATACATTTTATCAAGACGACATGAGGCCTCATAATGGTGACGTGTCCACCTGATGCATCCTTCCTTATATGTGACAATCCAAGAAGTCGACTGATCAAAATGCTGCCTTTCGATCTGTCAACTTCGATTTTAAATGCTACTTAAAGATTTAAGGTTTAATATCATTAGTTTTGCAGCACCAGGGCAGAAACCTGCTGGAATAACCGTAGACATCTTGTGTTTACGTTCCCCTTTCCTCCAAAAACATGGGATCATCAGACTCAGAGGTTGGTGAAACCGTCCGTCTGTTCACCATGAGTCGAAAAAAATCGGATTTCACTGCTGCGGCAAAAAGTCTGCGTCCTTATTTCATTTCTCCGTGCAGCACAGTGCCGACTCTGTTGCAGTGAACCGACATAAAGAAGGTCTTCTCCACGCCGCTCCTTGTGACAACCATTACTAAAGGTCGCCATATAGACGCCAAATGTCAGTGGGATAATGATGAAGTGGAGCCACATACCAACACGTCGACAAAGATAGATTCAATCAACAACTCACAAACAGTGTCCAGCCTTTTTCTTGACTCACCTCCACATTAGCATCTATAATTAAACAGAACCAACCCGTTAAGATGTTTTCATTGACACAGAAGCATCATGTTGCTGCACAACAACCTCCACTACAAAAAGGCCTCTCTTCTGGCTCCGCTCTCCATCACATCCCATCCAAACAGTATTACTCCTTTCTGCTGGGGCTTAGCGCAGTGAAAAGGCCTTTGCAGGGCTTCAAAACAAAAGTATTGTAGGGCCACATATCTATATAACAGGCCACAGTGAAAACTGTTCAGAGCAGGAAAACAGTCCAGGAGTTCAGATGTGTGGGTGCAAACTGCTCCTTTAAAAGCTGCTGTGCACAAAGCTGCGGGATTATGGGGGAGTAAAAGAGTAAATCAGTTAAAGCCTAAAGTCAACAGTAAGTGCACAAACGCCAGTGCTGCTGCAGGAGAGAGACAGAGAGAGAGAGAGAGGACCGATCGGGTTCAGATCAGCTGCTAGCATAGCACTAGCACTGCTGCTGCTGCTGCTGGATGTGGACGTGAGGATCCAAAACATCAGCGATATATCATTTAGTTTGTGTCTGACTGTTTCCACAGCATCACAGAGCTTTGTTACTCATCTCACTGTATGATGTCATCATGGAATAGACGTCTCAACGGACCTGAAAATTAAACCCCAGCCCAAACTGCAGTTGAAGCCCAGACCTGACCTGATCTGGGTCAACTGTATATATTGTCAACCTGAACACGGCCTGAACCAGCGCATCCGGTCAGGCCGTTTGAGAACCATCAGCAGCGCGTCGCGTGCTGTGTCGGGTGCTGAGTCGATTACGTTCTCACTGCAAACGAACCGCTCCAGGGCTCGAATGGAAGCGAGCGGACATCTCCACTTCCTTCCTTGCCATCTCTGCCCAGTTGTTTCATCCTGCATCTGAACGCAACTGCTGTGTTCACATCTGACCAAATGAACCGATCTTTGGGGTTAAACGCTCCCTGTTTCGAAACAGCTGCTCCAAACAGCCAGGTCTGAAAACACCCACAGATTACCTGCTGAAAGTCTGAGGACCGACATGTTCTCTTAATAAATCAATAACCTCTTGCAGCTGCAGTGTGCAGGAGTATTTTTGCCTGGCATAAGGCATACGCTCTGATTTGATGGGAAAAAGAGTTGGTGACCCACTGACATTTAACTCAGAGGTCCCTGAAAGCCATATTATGTTGCCGAGCAACGGTGTGCTGTGTAGCCTTTGTTTTCAGGTGACTAATATTTGGATGGAGGTTATTCTAATTATAGCACATCGCCTGCTGACCTGGATTCAGCTCCACCCAAACCTCTTCACTCTGTCATCGATCCACACAACACAACAGGTACAGCAGGCCGGAGTGTGCGCCGCTGAAGTTATCAAGTGTGTGTTACTTTTACTTTTTTTTTTCTTTCTTAAGCTTAAATGTTCAACAAGTTGTATAGTGCTAAAGACTTTCCTCTTTTCTTCAAGCAAACGTGGTCAGTTTTTTTTTCTTCCCCCTTTGAGCTGTGATGCGCCACGCCGCAGCGGCAGCAGCCCCTCCTCCCTCTCAACATACTGACCCACAATTCATCTGCTGCTGCTGCTGCTGCTGCTCTCTATAAATAGACAGAGATTTAACCTACAGCGAGGCAGAGTGAGAGGGGAGGGTGGGAAAGAATGAAAGAGAGAGAAGGAGGGATGAGGGCAGACACAAACATGAGCAGAGAGAGGTTTTCTAGCTATCCAGTCTTGGCTGATGTTTTGATGCTGCAGCGGCGGCGGCAGCAGCTCATGTCTGACGGGAATACGAAGTGGCAGCGATGTTGAGAAGACCTGTGGGCCATCAACAGCCACAGGAAGTCACATCCATCTGTCCTCCAGACAAATTAGTTACAGAGCAGCTTTTTTTTGTGGCCTTTCTGCTTCATTAGGTGACTGAAGACAGACAGGAATTATAGAGGGAGGAGGAGGGAGGAGGGGGGTGGGGGTGTGGGAGGGGATGGTACTCCTTGTAAGATGACAAGGAAACACAAAGAGGGAGATGTGACGACGACGCCTGCAGATAATTAAATATTTTCATTACTCATTCATCCATTAAATAATAATTCAGACGAATCAACTCACACACTGAACAAAAACCCTGAAGAAGAAAGAAGACAGTTTGTTGTTTCCTCTGCTCACAAACATCTGTCACACACACACACACAATACAAGTGTTCAAACATGCACTTACACACACACATACAACCTCAATGACTGCAATAAAACAACTGATGATGCAAACCTCAACCGTTTTTATTATTGAATAATCACTTCAACCGGAAACCGATAGGCCTGCACATTGATCGCAGCCCATTACTACACCTGTGGTTCACTTTATGATACTCACAAACCTCTGTTGTCTAAACACATGAGATGCATCAAGAATAAAGGCATTTGCATAAGTTTTTTGAGTTCAGAACCGATGCTGTTTCTTTAAAGGGAGGAGTTATTCAAGATTTGTACCTTAATGAAACAGCTTCAGAGGCATTGTGATGGTTAAATGACTTGTTACAGGGAGAATGGAGGCTCTCTGCCCTCCATCTAGCGAGCGTCTCTTGGGCCGACAAGCAGCCTTGCAAGATCAGGGCCTCTGACCAGGTGTCCCAGCTCTCCCTGTAACCTGTAATCTTTACTACTACATGAATACATGCATCATGACACGTATATAATATATATTGTTATCCATCGCTCCATGGATTGCCTTCACGCCAGCTTCATTGAAAACAACTGCACATGGCCGGGAGGGGGAGGGTCAGCAAAACCACAGAAAAGCGACTGGACTTGCATGGTTCCCCTTTAAAAGAGTCACTGGTCTGATCATTACCAGTAATGATCAGACCATAAGTATTTGATCAGATTCAAATGAAAACAGAAATATGAACTCTCCCTGTGCTGTTCAAAGAGCAGACACACCTGTTTACTGATCTGACTGGAGCTCAGAGAGTTCATGCTGTTTTTTTCCCCCTGCTCTCTTTTTGCTGATGAGGAGTATTCAATGTCACAGTGTGAACAGAACCAGAGAAGAAGAAAAACACTCAGGTCCCTCTGTTCTGCTCGGTCTGATAATCCCTGCAGCCTGGCTCCTCTCGTCTGACAACACACAAAAGCCCTGCAGCTCCTCCAGCTCTGCAAAAGCCTGCTATGATTTATTTAGCCAGTGAAAGGGGGAGAGAGGACGGACAGACGGACAGAGAGATCCTGGGTCCTCAGGTTTCCACTCAGGTGGGTTTTTGCACCAGGCTTGCATCACCCTGCCTTCATCTGGTTCATTTTTAACCCTCAGGAATGATGTCACCCTCTCGCCCTCTATGCTCCCGCCTCAAACCACTGCATGGCGTGACAGCAGCAGGGACGGCACTGCTGGCACAGAGAGACAGAGAGAGACAGGCTCTACTGTAACATCGCGCTTCCCCCTGCCGAAGGGACTCCATCCAGACAGGAAGCCCCAGACCGGCTGAGTCACGGTGAGCGGAGGAGACGGGGGGGGGGGGGGGCAAATCTGGGGAAAAAAAGCTGCATTAAAGCCAAAATTAACTCTGCAGAAATCTGACCATGCTTGTCCAGAAAGAAAAATAACAAGGGAAGAAATGTAGTTTTTGGCTTTTGAAAAGAAAAAACACACTGGTTCTCAATCTCTCAGCCCAGGACCCCATTTGATAAGATTTAGTCCCAGGGTCCCACGTCTGATCAAGAGCTCAGATATTCATTACAGAAAGTCTTTCAAACTCATGACCCAAATAATGACATGGTACTTTCTGCACTTATGGAAAAACACTGATCGCTCCAATATGAAGACCAGTCACTGCACATGCACGTACTGGTTACAGTTTATGTACACAAACACACACACACCCACACACCACAACATTTATGTGTGTGTAACAGTGATTTCCCAGCTCGTCTCAGACTTTTGGACCCTAGTGTACAGACTATTCATATGTACCATACACAGTAACTTCTAAGGCTGGAAAATGAAGCAAACACAAAAACTGCAGTTCGTCAAATGACCACTAGGACCTGACACCAAGAGTGAGTCGATCTCCACGGACTCCTGTGTTAAAATGTCCAACTCTACAGCAGGAATAAACATATTTACAACCTGCTGTGACACAAAATGTTTTTAGTCCCTGAGGCTCATTTTCCTCCTTCATGACTCATATAACTCACATGTTTAAATCTTTATTGAGGTAAACAGTCGTGGGCGTGGCCACTTTCACAAACAGGTGGGTGAGTGTTCGTCTGCCTCAAGTCTCATGCACCGAAGTCTCAGCTGCACACACACCTGTTTGTGTATTACCCATGCACATATCTCTACACACAACCAGCTACAATATTAAAAACTTTAGCTGGGAACATACACAAGTATTTAAAGCACCTTATCGAGCTGCGTGCATACATCCAGGTGAGAACAATGGCTCTGTGACACAAGTGGAAGTGAATAAGTAGGTCAGATATATCCAGAGCTGATGGGCATTTTTTCTTAATCAATGAATCAATCTAATGATTACTGAACAGCTAAGCAACAGATTTACATCATATGTGGACAGTGTGTTCACAGATGTAAAGAGCTCATAGAGCCAGAAACTAAAACACAACAAAGTCTACGTTTACAATCTGGTTTAGACAAAAGGTCACACAAAGCAGGACACACACACACGCACACACACTGTAGGTCACGGCATCCAAAGCCATCGACCCGAAAGAGACAAAAAGAAAAACTACAGCGTCACTTGGCCATTAACGGCTCCACTGAAAGCGTTTAACCTTTTCCTGTCCGCGGCCCCACAGAGCTCATCAGCTGAGGAGACTAAAATAACCAGCAATCCCAGCATGCCTCACAAGTTACCATGGGATCAAACAACAGGGGGAGGAGGAGGAGAGTGGACACCAGGGGTTTGTTTAAATCACATGGTGGGGGAGGAAGGACTGTGTGTGTGTGTGTGTATGGGGGGTATAATAGGGTAAAGAGTCAGAGGGAGTGAGGACGATTACAGAGTGATTTCACTGCAGAGCAATGTGATGATAAAAGATGAACAATAAGCCCTTTGGCTTGACTGAGATGATTGACTGACAGATTTACATGTGTGTGTGTGTGTGTTGTTTTATGACTTGGCAGATCCAGGTCTTGTATTTTGTCCTTTACAGTGTTGTCAAAGTGCCAGACTTCCATGGATGCTTTCACTGCTTGTAAATATGCATGCGCACACACACACACACACACACACACACACACACACACACACACACACACACACACACACACACACACTCTCTAACCAACAATCTATCCCGCGCAGTCATGTCACGTCAAGTCGGGCTTATTTACAGAGCAAAAAAATCACAAGTTTGTCTCTGTCCTCACATACTGGATCTGGACAACAACACAACTTCACACTAAGAAACATTCAACCTGTTCTGCTTTTGTTTCCCCCTCATCTAAAGAAACCACACACACACACACACACAAACACACAGAGTCATGAATCAGGTAGCTGCTGCCTTGCATAACAAAAAGCTCTCACATGTTCACTGGGTCGTTTCCACAAGTGTTTATTTCACTTTTTTATGACTTTCCTGGGTGTGAAGCTGCTGTGCGCTCCACTCACAAGTAGGACAGGGTTACAGTATGTGGGACACACACACACACATCCTCATACACACCCACACACAAACACACACAGGAGCTCTCAACACTCATCATCGATGCTGCTCTTCCAGCCATGAAGAGACAGGTGCATCACAGAGGTCAGACAGGGAGAAGTGATGTCAGAAGAAAGTCCAAAGGCATAAACAAAATCTTCCTTTCATGATGTCAGATCCATATTTAACACAAATACAGCGACAAATCAACGTTCACTGAGGCACAAAGGTCTTATTTTTAGGAATAAATATATTTCAATTCATTCAAATCATGTCCACATAGTTAGAAACCTGAACATTTGTGGGGTTGTTTTTAACTTTAATGACCAGTGATAAAAAACATCCTACTGAATGTATTTCATATTACTTGTTGACGCATCTCTGTGAATAAGAAGAGCCAGACGTTTTATGGCAGATGCAGCACAACGATGGGGAAAAACACACTTTGAATTCGACGCTCATCAAACTCCCTGATGTGCAGAATTGCAGCGAGGCATCCATCACGACGGATCTAGGAAGGGGTCAAAGTTATTTCTAAAGGGCATCGAACACATGATCGCACACACACTGTTCAGATGAGGAGGCTTTATTCACCTGCAGAGACTCATTTAACTCTCTTTTACACACTATGACCTCCTTTTATCTCAGGTTCAAGTGCAGATCATCTTGTTTTGTACTTCATTTGACGAGAAATGAACTTTAATAGTGTGAATATCAAGAGTATATATGTTTGGATGGAGACACACCAGCGCTTTAAACTCAGGACGTTAATGCTGGTGCTGTTTTATGACATCATCCTTCACAATTAGTGATTAAAGATGTAACTGTGAGTGTTTTTCTTCACAGGTGCAGGTGTGTGTGTGTGTGTGATGGCATGTGTCTCCTCTCCACCCTGGCAGGCAGCAGGTGTAGCGGCCTGATCCACAGACATGTCCGGGCTTGTTCTTGAGGTCGGTGGTTTGTAAGAGAAAGGGAAAAAAAAAAAGAAAAGAAAAGCTGGTCATGGATCAAGTGTTTCTAAGCAGCTGAAGCCGACGTTTTCTCCACAGTTCACCGATAATCGAAAGCCTCAGGCAGCTTTTTTTTTCTTCTTCTTCTCTTTTTTTCTTCCTCTCACCTGCAGCTACACAGGTGAAGTGCTGGGAAGAAAAAAAAAGTGTTTTGTGACAGAGGAGCTGTTCCAGCATTTAAAAAAAATCCTATTTGGGAAAAGATTTATTGTGAAAACTGCAGATGTGAAGTCCTTGAATATCAATCAATCAACTGAAAAACTTCCTGAAGTGACACTTTATTTTGAAAGGATATAAAATTGTGTCCATGTAACGCAAACATCTGATTTATTCTGGTTCTATTTTGCCTTTTGTTTTGGCTTCAATATCTTATTTAGGTTGTGAAGCCTATGTTTGTGTTTGTTGTTTTGTCAATTAATAATAACATGAATACAAAGGTGGTGAGAACAGATACAGAGGAGCTGAGGAGTATCCTGAAGGCAGACGAGCAGCAAACAAAACATAGAAGTCTGTTTTGTTTGTTTAATAAAGTTATGAATATTCAGTTTAAATCCTGTGTGTGAGGATCTTCCCTCGTCATTAAAAGGAGACGTCACATCTCTGCACATCACAGCTCATTTTGTCTGATCCCCTCTTTTTATCAAGCTGTGATGCACTGCTAAACACTTTCCAAACCAGTCTCCAAGGCAACCTGGTGAACAGTGTGAGTGTGAGTGGCAGTGGGATCGGGGGGGGGGGGGGGGGGGGGGGGGGGGGGGGCTGGTAGGAAAACTGCAGTAGGAGGGCATCAGTGCCAGATCTGACCCCACAATAACCCGAGCACCAGCTGCTGTCAACGTGCCCTGGAGCAGAGCAACAAGCGACCGACAAGCAAACGCCCACGACAGCAACAACAGAAGAAGAAGAGGAAGAGGAAGAAGAGGAGGAGGAGGCTTCTTCACAGACCGAGCCTGTCACTGTGGCAGATACATTACAGTAGGAGGGAGTGTGTGTGTGTGTGTGTGTGTGTGTGTGTGATCGGAAACAACGGTGTGTGAAGGTGAATGACACAAACAGAGACGCAGGAGGAGAAACCTCAGAGGAGGGTGTGCAGTAGTAGGGTTAGTATTTTGGGACATTTCATGTATCTGTTAATGAACAGTTCTCAGAAACAACATGACGACAGACTCAAGACAGAGACGGAAAATAACGGCAAGAGACGGGACACAAAGCACCCTGGGTACTTTCCCTTCTCAATATCTTTATTCGTGGAGCATAAACACTGTTCTGCTGAAGCTATTTCGACTTTAGTGGAGGAACTCAAAGATGAAAGATCGTGCACACAGGCTCTCAGCTGCCAGCTTCCTATTCATTCTTATCTGTTTCCAATAATCAATGCTGCAGACACATGTTGCACAAGGCTGAGGTTTAAGACCCAGAACTACAGCTGTGCAGGTTCTCCTTCAAAAACAGCCTATATGTGTGTATATATACTTCCATCAGTGAAACCAGAGGTAATAATATGCAGCGTGAGATTTTCCCTCTGACCCTGGAGCTTTGCACAGGTGCACGGAGGCAAACTGATTTAAATCTTCTGCTGTGACATGTAAACAAATCTCAAAAAAAGTGACACTGTTGCTTTAATAGCAACAAACTCTCCCTCTCTCTCTCTCTCTCTCTCTCTCTCTGTCTCTCTCTTGATCTCGATCCCTTCATGAGGAACTTCTGAAGCTCGTCTGATTTTCTGCATCTGCCCGGTAACAAAGACACTCTCAGAGTCGACACGACGTCGCCTGCGTACGTGCGCACTTCGCATCTTCCACTTTAGATTCGTTTCACTTGAGCTGAAGGACTGTGTGTCTCTGCAGCTCAGATCAACTCCTCCGCTTGTTAAACCCACCATATCAACATCAGGCAAAACATCCCAAAAGTAAAAAACGTGTGACTTGTTTATTACTTCAAAATGAATCTCAATGAAAGTCACTGATTGGCTGTTTGACAGTCACCTAGTAACTACTGCAGAGGATCCATGTCTATACTCATCCCTGTGTCTGTCTCCTGGCTGCAGCCTATATGTGTTTCAAACCCCTCAGTGCTCATGGGAGTTTTGCACATTTAGAGTCTGCCCGGCTACAGGAGGAAGTGCTTTCACAAACTGTGGCCCAATCACAGGCCTGGGTTCCGGTCAGCTGGCCGAGGCTCATCGCTGCAGTCCAACCGCGCGGCGGGGTTTGTGGTCAGGTGACGAGCTGAGACCGGGCTCGCTGTGTTTTGAAGCGGATGAAAACAAAAGCAAATGAGGCTGTCAGTCGTCCCAGCAGCCAGCTGCCTCGCTGTGAGCACGGCTCAAAGAGGCTACACAAGTCCATGAAAGAAGAACAGGATTTATTATCACTGCGGCAACAAGTGTGTGTGTGTGTGTGTGTGTGTGTGTGTGTGTGTGTGTGTGTGTGTGTGAATGAAGGTAGAATAACAAGCAGGTACAGATTTATACTCTGACTTTCTAAAGTCAAAGGAGCATATTCTATAAATTTATATGCTACTTCTGTTTACAACTGAAACTATCTGTCAATTTATCAATATAATAAATCAGAAGGAAAATAACTGTTATTTAATCAATCAAACAAAAACACCTGGTGCTGTATTTGGGTTGTGGGCTGCTGGTTTGACAAACTCATAATTAACAGTAATCAGTGTTGGACTTAGTTAATCATGGTGCCAGTCTTCATTCATTTATGACTAATTATAGGCCGAAAATGAACACGATCAATCAGCTAATTGTGAAAAGAATCTGACTGAAAAATGTGGGGAAAAAAAACAACTCAGCAGGAACCAGTTTTCTAATTAAAGGGTCAATTAAACTGATCACCAATCAAAGACTGATTCTACTGATGAGACAGAAACAAATCTGCTGTGTCAAAATGACAACGCTGATTATTTTGTTTCAGATCATGTATGACCATGTGTCCATCAGTGCCAAATGATTGGATTGTTGATTAGTGAACAAACAGACAATTTGTTTTGCTTTGTTTCAGTTTTTAAAGTTTAAAGTCATAAATCCACAACAAAAAACTCACAATATGTAAGAAAATAACTCAAACATGTCTCCACACGTGAGATTTGATGAAGCAGCAGGTGATGTTGTATACCTTAACCTCATACACTCTGCTGTATATTCCAGACATCTGGACGGGGTTCATCCTCGTCACCATGAGAGTGAACAGAAACTGCTGGACAGAAACTTAAACCTCTGTCTCTGGTTTGTTTTATCCCAGTCAGGATCTGTTCAGAGCTCCTGGAGCCATATCTGTTGTTGTGAAACCTCAGTTTCATAAAAAAAAAAAGTCTGGTTAAAGTCTAAATCATCCACCAAACATGCAGATGGTGACGAAGCTGGCTGCCCTCCATGCACATTCCCTCATTGTCCTGACTCTGAAGCATGACTCTGCAACTGCGTGACCTAATTTTCACCTTAAATCTGCCCAGATACTGATCCTGATCTTGCAGGAACTATGACAACACTTCCTGGACCATGTGTTTTTTCACTTTGGGAGGTAAACGAGTGGTGCAGATGTATCTCAGGAACACCAGCCACGCAGCTCGACCTGCAGCACAACTCAACAATACGCTCTCCATGGCATCTACTAAGCTCGTACCCAGGACACACAACCCCCCCCCCGCCTCAATCCCCCCCAGGAGCTGCTTTGTTTTCCCTATCCAGATGGCCGCCATACAGTAACCGCACACACACACACACACACACACACACTTACACACAGAGTGTCCACCATGTCCACCTGTTAAACCCAGGGAAGCTCAGACAGGCCGACAACTGTCATTAAGAACATGGACCAGACGCTGAGAGTTAGCTGGCATGTATGTGTATGTGTGTGTGTGCATCCAGGGGGAGGGGCTATAATAAGCCAACAGGAGGAACTGTGCCATCCGGCGGGGGCCAGTTAGTCCACTTCTTATTCACTCACACAAACCAGACTCCGACTCAGTGGCCCCGGTCCAAAGCTACAGATCCATCTGAACCCTGGAAAATAAATCATTTCCAAACATGATCTCGATCTATAAACTGATGCTCATCATTCAGCTGCCATGGTAACCATCCAACTCTGTTACTAACTCTGTTACTGCTTATTATTTCTGAAGCAAATTATCATTGAAAAGCGTAAGAGAGGGGAAACAAATGTCAGATCGATGGCCCTCAAGTAATACAACTACAGAATGACTGTCCAGACCACAGGCCACACAAACCCAGTTACACACAGCACACAGTCAAGTTGCATATCAGACACATTTTAAAACCCTCTCACAAAAACTACCTGAGCAATGAGACTTCAAATATCCTGATAAATTCAAACTTTTAGCTAGAGTATGATGGATCACTTCTTTTATAAGCTCGTTTCTACACTTCACTGAGGCCAAAAGCACTGACATTACATCCTTTTAGGCAAACGACTAAAACCAAGGTGACATTTTTCACTTGATGAAAACACACATTGTGGAAATATTATTAACTCTGAGAGCAGTTTTGATGCTTTTCTGGTGAATAACCTAACTCCGCATCACGCACACACACGAACATCCCTCTCCCCTTCTTCTCATTCCCAACTGGAAAGCATGAGGGCGCCCAGGTGGCGGCCATTTTGGTTCTTAACAGAGAAGCATTCAGTGGGTTTTTATCAGGCAGGAGCAGGTCACAGATAACAGCATGAAGGGGCTGTTGTACCAAATGCTCACCAGTGCCATGGAAAATCAATATGGGTGGAGTCCTGAGGAAAAACAGAGAGAGAGAGAGAGAGAGAGCGAAGGAAGGAGGCCTGAAACCCATCCGCAAACACTGACCTTGGAAATATGTGTGTGTTCACAAGACTCAAATCCAAGAAGGTTTGGAAAAAAACTTAAAGACGAATGTTTTGAAACTAATAACTGATGTGGTGGAGGTGATGATGTCAGTGCTTCTTAATTTCCAGTCGTGTCACTACATACAGTCTATTGTGGAAGTGAGATAACTGGTATAAATCACTACAGAAATACTAAATCCCAGACTCAGCACTTCTGCAGCCAACACGTCCTCGGCTCTGTATGGAGATTTCTGCTCAATGCAGCAGCTGCCGTCTGCCTGTACAGGCTGTATGCGTGTCCTCGCTCCTCAAATTCCTATAGTTCCTGCTTCATTACTGTGGTGCGTGCAGCGCTAACTGAAGACGGGACTGACTGATTACCGTCTGGAGGAACTTCTTTTTGTGTTTGTATGTTTTATAACGTGGCTAAAATGCTAAGCTAACAAGTAAGAGTGACCTGGGATACAGAGTGTTCATCTACTAGATATTAGTATAATACCAGTATTAAAGGACTGGTTTATTAAATATCCTTCATCCCTGAACTCCCAGAGGCCTGCAGCTAACAGGTTTGTCCATTCTGGACTACCGTAGAAACATGGCAGGCGCTGCATCTGTATTAAGGATAGTACCTGGTACCTGGTACTTTTATTGGTAACGCCGATACTAAAACGTGACATCAACCTACTGCCGGCCACTGATTGGCCAGAGTGTCATCACTGGAAGAGTCATGAGTGAAACATCCAACACGGCGGCAACAGCGTCCACTGATCTGTACTGAGACTGTTGTTATTCTTTCACCTGAGTTAAATCGCTGCTGTGCAGAAAACCACACTCTGGCGGTCTGTCTGGCGGGAAAAATAATCCAAACCAAGTCTAGTAGAGCCGAGCAGAGATGTGAATGTGAGCGAACCTATAACATTTATTAGTCTCAGGTGATTATGTATTTTCTGATTCTGCCAAAGGATCAAAAGAAAATCCAACACACTGGTTCTTTAACCTCAGGCTGTGAGTGTTGTGTGGTACGAGCTCCTCAACATCTTCAACACGCATCTGTCGGTTCTTATTCTGCAGTTTGATCCATTTTCCTGCTGCTTCTCCATCTGGACTTCAGTTCTGGTCACATGCTTGAGGCTGTGGCTCGTCAGCAGTTACAGTAGTAACAGCATGATTGATCTAACACACGGGAAATATTGAGCAAGCTGAAACAACAAAAACAAAAAGGGGGGGGATCACCCAGGAATATCACACAGATTACAGAGCGTGTAAACTCTCAGAGAGCTCATATGACAGGCGGCTCAAGGCTAACGAGCTGGATGGATTTGAGAAACCTGAATTGTGTCTGCCGCAGCAGAGGAGCGAAGAGCCAACACAAAGGGATGTCTGTCCGTAATAAGAGACGTAATCAACCGAATAAACTACTAACCGCCTTCCGTCCTAGTCACACAACGGCCTCCTTCACACTGAGGAACAACTCCACCAGCGCTCGCCTCCCAAATTACATTTCAGGCATTTAGCCGACACCCTTATCTGTAAAAAGCTGGACAATGAGAAACACTGACACCCGCAGTTGTGTCGCCAAGAGAGGCAGCGCCACGAGAAGGAGGTGGAGGTTTCTTTAAAGCAAACCTTAAAAGCCTGGCACAGTTAAGGCTACGTGTAAACTTAAGACACATACAAGTCACATTTCACCAACAAATAATCGATAACAGGTTGTTTCTGTCAGAGGAGGAGGCGGGTGGGAGGATATAACAGGAGGAAGAGGAAGGACAAAGAGGAAGCAGAAATCAGTGGAGTGATATCCACCTGTGATTCAGAGACCGACATCATTATGTGGGAAAGATGAAAGGGTTTCATCTTTAGCTTTTAAAAGTTAATATTAATATTTTAATATGCAGACTGGAGCCGATACCGCCGGCCTCTGACATTAGGAGATGTGAAGACGATTGATCCGTCTTAAATATCGTGGTCTGATTCATCTGTGGACTGTTCGAGAACAAAATGACACAAACACGATTGCTACAAATCAACAGTGTGAATTATGACGATATTATGAAACTACAATATTTTTCCTCTTTTGTTTCTTTGTACTTTGGAGACAATGTGTCGGCGACACCTTACACAACCGACGGAGAGATTCAGCCTTTCATACTCGGCCCGGTCTCTTCAGCATCACTGCCTCAGCGCTACAACAACAAACCATCTGTTTGCACTGTCTGTCCGTCGCTGCACCCACCACCACCACCAGCAGCAGCGCCACATCGACACACACACTGTAGCCCAGAGTGTTATATAACAACCTGTACAGGAGCCAGCAGACACCAAACCAAAACAATAAAGGAGTCACTGGTTAATTATGAAGAGTTTTTTGTCACGTTCAGCGAGTTTATCAGCTTCTACATCGTCAATACATTTTATAGATTATCTGCAGGTTTCAGGTCAACACATGCTGCACAAACTGGATAATGTCTAAAATAAAGGTCATTTCATCCACTTCTATTTTCTAATGATGATATGAAATTTAAAAAAAAGAGACTTCAAATTCATCTTTTGTCCTTTTGTCCGTTCAACAACTCATAATCCAAAAACGTTCAATCTACAGCAACATAAACGGAGCAAAAACAGCAAATCTTCATGTCTGAGAAGATAAAATAAATGAATTTCAATATATTTTTGTTTATTAAATGCGAATCGAGAATCAGTTATTAAAATTGCTGTCAACCACTTCCTGTCTTTGTCAATTAACGCTTCAATATTCGAATGGTTTTAACGATATATTTGATAATAAACATGATATTCATTGAGTACATACAAGTCTGATATGACAACATAGCAACAGTAACACCTTTTATTATGGTTTTCAATATATTTTTTTACATCTAAGAATAATTATCATTAAACAGGGATAAATATCTGAGTAAGTATATCTAAACGTGTGCTTGTCGTCTAAAGAGCAGCCTGTGCATGATTTTTAATATGTCTTGTCCTTTATCCTGATCACTCCCTCCTCATCTCAGCGTGTGCTGTCTCATGCTGAGGGATTACTGCTTTGCATCAAACCCCCTCAGACTCAAACTCCACCTCATCCCAGAGAGGGCACGTGACCACAAGGTCGAGGAGGAGGAGGAGGAGGAGGAGGAGGAGGAGGAGGGATGTTCAAGAGCCACGACCTTCCTCTTGCTGCTCTTTTCTACCTCCTCCTACTTCTCTTCTTATTCAATCCATCCCTCTTTCCAGAAGCCTCCTCCTGCTTGATCCCCAGACCTCTGGCCTCAGTCTCCTCTGATGGAAGCTTCCTCACCCCTTTGCATTCCTCATCGAGGATGGGCTTTGAATGGTTGGAGAGGATTTTTTTATTTCCATCCTCAACCTGGTTCAGGGCTGGGCCGAAAGGAGAAATGGAGGGAGAGAGAGAGAGAGAGAGAGAGCGCTCTTCTTCTGGCCACAACAGTCAAGTTCAGCATCAGAGCGAACTGAGGCAACGTGATCTTTGTCACAGATTGTCCTCTCTCTGCCCTCACACTGACTAATAAAGCATAAATGCAGATTATTCAGATGGTGTGATATGAGCTTGTGCATGTGTGTGAGTTGCACCTGGAGCAAAAAAAAAAAAGGTGTCAAACAGACGGCGACAGCAATGAGGTGATGAGTAAGACGAGATGTGGGAGTCCTTGGTTAGTCGATTGCACACTGACGTCACAGTGAAGTTGACTTCATCATTTTATCTGATGTTTATGCTAAATTGTTTCAAGATCAACATATGAATGATTGAGTTATGGCCAAAAACTGTTGTGTGTATGTTTGTGAGGTCTCACTGGTCTTAACGTTTGACCTTTGACCCCCAAACTAGAATCAGTTCATCCTCAAGTCTGAGTGAATATTAGCACAAAGTTTGAAGACACTCCATTATGGGGATGGACAGACAGACAGACAGAGGCATCAAAAATAATCATCATCAGACATTGTCATCAATATGATTATTTTTATTCTTATTATTATTAATTGCTGGAAATCAGAGAGAAAGTGAGTAACGAATCCTGCCAGAGGCTCAAAGGCTGAGTCTCCACCCAGGCTACAGGCGTTTCTCTTGATCTTGTGCCAGATGTGTGAAAAATGAGAGTAAATAACTGCCAACAAATAACATCTGTGACAGAAATATGTCAGGAAGCCAACAGATATGAAACAAAGCACAGATCTAGCCGCTGATGTATGAATGCATCCACAGAGGATCACCAGCAGCAGCAGCAGCAGCAGCAGCAGCAGCAGCAGCAGCAGCACAGTCGCTGCATCAGTCCACAAAGTGAGCATCAAAGAACATGACCCAGATACTGTCTGAGGCTGTGACTTATTTTTAGCTGAACCGTAGCTAGCAGGCAGAGCTGGTCATTGCTAACAGACTCATTAACAATGGTACGAAGAATTTCAAATGTGTGCAAGTAAAAAAAGAAAAAAAAAAATCATCATAACTTCTATAATTACTCCATCACTTGTGCTTGTGTGCAATATAACGTTCAAAGTATAATCTCTGCTGCAGATAATTATGGAGGCGTACTGGCTGCTCTTTCACTTCACGTGTCAGCAGATATACTTTCTCCTAAAACTGAAACTTACTCGGCTCAGTTGCACTAATAAACAGGTTTAATAATTACCTTGTAATGTAATCAAGATAAGCTACATTTGTGCTTTTCATTGGGCAATTAATCCCCAAAATTATTCAAGTTGCTTTTTAAGAACCAAAAACTTAATACCTTAATACAAACATCTCCTCTCAGCCAATCAGAAGAGAGGAGGCTCTGATCCTCCCTTCTGATTGGCTGACCTAGTAAACAGCAGATTTCAGGTAAAGCAGAGAAATCAAATCCCACAAGTGTTAGATGGTGGGCAGAGCTTGGTGATTGCTTTGTTGTGACATCACAAAGTTACAGGAAGTCTTAGCAACACATTTTATGGCTCAGTTTCTGAAAACAGGTTGTGTGCATTTCTCTGTGGACTGACTGAGGCTCTGACACCGGATCAATACAGAACCTAAACCTCATCTATAATCAAAACAGACATTCAGACACACATTTCACACTGTACAATATGGGACCTTTAATGCTATAAAAAGCATTTGCTCTGTGAGGAAACAAACAAGCTCAACATTGATCCAACCTGAAATGTCTCTCGCCCTCAGAGGTGAAAATAAATGCTGCTTGAAGAAACCAGCTCTGGTTCTGGTGTTGGTGAAACCCTCACACTGACTGAAACATTCAGTATTTGTTCATCAGCACTGAAAACAGTGATTATGTGCAGCCGGGGGGGGGGGGGGGGTTGCATGGGAACACGACACCACATAGCACAACTTCACCCTCAGAAACTGTGACAAAGTCAAGTTCCTGTTGCTGCTATCGGTGGCAGAGCTTCCACTTCTTCTGTTTGGAAAGGTCACATTAGATAACCGCCTGAGTTTTTTTTTTGACTGTAAAAAGAAAAAAGTTCCCAGTGGAGACGCAGCCTACTTTACTGCTGCTGCAGCTCTTGTTGTTGGTCGTGGCCGCGCTTCACTTCCTGTGCCGTGAAAGGTCACAGCAGACACGACTAACATTCCAGTTTGAATAGCCGGAAGGTCGGTGAGCCAGCTTTGCATGAGTCTATTCCCTCTGACAGCTTTGTAGTTCCTTCACTTTACACAGTCGGGAGGAGGGGCCTATAAATAGCTCCCTATAGAACTGGATTAGTAGAAACAATAGAAATTTAAGTAGAGTGTAATACTAGGCCATACAATTGCACAGTTGATTGATTTGGCCATTTATCAAACAAAAAATCCAATAATTCTTTGATTGCTGTTTCAAACATGTATGTTGACCTGCTCAGACGTCACTCATGTTGAGTGCGTGTGCGTCTCGGCTCCGACGCAGATCGTGTACAGGAGGATAAAGCGAGTTAGAAACCTCCTCTCTTGTGCACTTAGACCTGGATGCATCTGACAGATCTGTGTTCAGTGAAGTGCTGCGGTGCATTTCCTGCGGGACGCGCAAAGTGATGGTGCTCTGCTCGACTGATGACAGGCTGCTGCTGCTGCTGCTGCTGGTGGAGAGCCACACCCAGCTTCACTTTGTCAGCGGCAGCATCCTCTCCATGATACAGTGAGGAATGAAGAGAAGCAGAGGAAATGAAACTGCTTTGAATTGCTGTTCTTTATCTGTTTATACGTTACCAGATTCTCAGTAATGCAAATTCACACTTCACACATAAATGTCGCCCGCCTGCAACTGATATGGCAGAACCACAAAAAAAACGCTGCTGTGCAGCAGGTAATCTAATCAGATGTCGTTATCACATCAGACCTTACTCTTCCCTCTGTTCACTGGCTTCCTCAACACAAAAAAACCTAAACCTAACCCTAACTAAACAACCAGAGCAGCAGAATTCACACTGGTGGTCGATGGGATAATAACATGGACATCATGCAGCTTTCATCTATATCTACACAGAACAGGACGGCTTCTGAGAAATCATTAAATAAGATTACAACGCAGTGCCTCAGAGTGGGACACTCAGCATCCCACCACTGGTATAAGAAGATGAGTATGGTGTTTGTGCAGTTACAGGACACCACTCATACATGATGACTTCCATGCAAAGGTCCAGTGACGTCTACCTTATCTCTGGTTTTGCATATTTTCACACTAGTATCAGAATAGTTTGATATGTAGGTTACAAATTTAGCTCATGTAAAGCAGAAGCCTATAAACAGTATGTTAAGATTTAGGTTGATGGATGGAAATTAAATGACATTATGAACATTGTTGACAAGTGGAGTCATTTTTGACTGATGATGATTTGGGTTCTCTGTTTTATAATCACTGCAAATTGAAGATTTCTTTCGATTCTGTGTTGTTGCTTCGTTACATCAACATTAACAAGCTGAAGCCTTGGATTATGTTTTTTTTAAATCATAACTAGACAATAATCATCATCAGATTAATTGCTAATTGAAATAATGATCAGCTCATTTCCCAAAAGAGTATAAACTCATACTCTGTGTTCTTGGACATGGAGACAGAAGCATTCATAATTTCATTCACACAACTCATCCCACATTCTGACACCACCGTTTCTACACTGTGTTTTGCACCATCAGTAGAAATTAAAGTATGTAAACTTGTCATTTTCATCTCATGCAGACACACGACATGGCAGCAGGAACAGGGATGTGGTTTTCTAATCTGGCAATCACAACCAGCCACCAACTTCTCCTCACTGGCCTGATGACTTCCGCCGTTTCACTACTTCCTCACGAACCAACCACCCACCTTCTGCTGACACCCACAACAAGCAAGGTATCAAAAAAAAAAAAAAAAAAAAGAGGTTTCATCTTTCTTCCGTTTGACGGATGAAACATACAAAAACAAAAAGAAAGAAAAATCACAGTTTGATTTGTTTGCTCATGTCAGACGTTTTGTAAACTCGGAGGCTGAGACTGTTACAGCTGTGGTTTTGCAGGAGAGAAGCTCAGCAGCATAAAGTCATAAATGGGTTAAACCATTTCCTCAGAGAGGGGGATTCCCAGCCCCACATGCTGAGTGTGGTCTTACCCCAGAGTTTTAAAAATTCCTTTTCCTCTCATTTAATTTTCCTCCTTCACCTCCTACTGATTAATGGAAACAGAAACACGGCGACCTCTGACCTCTTTACTCTTGGCTGCTGTTCATGAAGTTCAGGTCCATTTTGTTGCTTGTTCGTTCGTTTGTTTGTTTGTTTGTGTTTTTTTTTCTTTTCCAACTTGCATCCATGATCATGATCATGTTTCACTCACTGATCTTCTTCTTCTTGATTAATTTCCTCAGTTACCTGCTTTGATTTGTTTTTGACTCCTGCAAAACACAATTTTACAAAATAACACAAATTAATAAGAATTAAACTATTTACAGATGCGTGTTTTACTCGCATCTGTTACTGTTTTCAAACTGAAAACATGACTGATTTTTAAGACTGAGGTTTTTGACACTTGAAATGTTTAATGTACAATGTGGGGGGGTGATGCATTCAAGTTCTTCTGCGTCCTTTATAAGCATCTACACCGAAACACTGCGGTGATTAAAGGGTGAGTCTCTCTCTCTTTTGTGGTTCCTCTCTTTTTTTCATCTATGTCTCTCTATCCCCAAACCTCCCCTCTATTTTATTTTCCAACAGCTGTTGTCAGTGCGCACAGCTGCAACAAGCCTCAGTCGGTCGCACTCTGCAGCTCCGACCAATTGCAAAAGTGTTGATCAAGTGCACATGTGCAGACCCAAACACACACTCACGCACACACACATACATACATTTTTGAGTCAGATGTTTGCAAGCCAGGCGTCGCAGACAAGGCAGAGAGGGGGGAAAAAAAAGAGTTCATCTCTACTCCTCACACTCGCATGGCACACGTGGTTATGATTCACTGAATCCTGAGGAACTAAACTCAAAATGTCAAGGTTAATTTATGTTCCAGTGCATCTGAGCGTTTCCACAACCTCTTGTCCCCCCGCTTTAATGAAACGTTTACAGCCACCGTCATCCTCCCCGAGCCACAAAATAAAGAAAGGAAAAAAAAAACACAAATAAAGTAAACAAAAGAAAAAAAAGAAAATTCAAATCAATTCAAGATGTGTTTTTGGTTGTATTGTTTTCCCCCAGCACACGACCAAACATCACTGTGTTTAATTATAAAGGAGACATGTCTTGGTGCACAGTGTGAGGCAACAGCTGAGCAGAGACTCGCCTCAGGGCCGAGCCTTAATGTCCATCACTATAATATCTGAGTCAAAGTGACACTCGTCTCAGCGGTGGAGTCGCCCAGCGCTGCTGGTCACTTGTGTAAACCTCAGAGGCAAAGAGACGCTGGACCTTCACACACACTGACTGCCCCCCACCCACCCACCCGGACATTAAAACCATTATTATTTATTGTGCGCATGAAAAAAAAAAACGAGCCTTTATGAAACCAACAGTTCAGGTGTCGACTTGTTTCCAGCTCGAAGCCCTGGATGTTTTTTTTGTAACTCTGATCATGATGTGACAGAAAAAGTTACTGTGTGTGTGTGTGTGTAGGAGTTTAGATCCGAGCGACGTCCAAACTGTGATGATTCAGTGTCAACATCAAATGACCTAATTTTGCTGCAGCAGCAGCAGCTCAGGTGAGTAAGACCCCCCCCCCCCACGGCTCTGCTTTCTCAGACTCCACTTAAAAGGCCTAAAATGGCTCCTCATATATAGTTGATGATTTCCTGGAAGACAGCATATGGTGTGTTCGTTACTTTAGGTTATGTTTACCATGAGCTTTGGCCTGTAAACCGCAGAACAGGATCAATTTTAGGTTGCGCGGTCAAGCAGAGTACAGCTGAGAATATACTTTCTACATATAGTCCGACTGCAGACTTGGCTGCATGGCACCTAAAAAAAATCAACCATAAACACACCATAGCATATTGCAGGCTGCTTGTAGGTGGAGTTGCCTACAATATATGCATATGCATATAAGTGACCTCTTTCAAATCATCATTTGGGGCTCAGGGAGCTGCAGCAGTGGAAACGGAGCTGAAGATGGATGCAGATCTCGCTGCTTGCTACAAGAACAAAATGCATACACCTCTGGCTCTGTTACACCAACATTATACAGAAGTTGGAGTAGCAGCATCCAGGTGCTAATCACATTTTTACAAAAAGCTTGTACCTATCCAGGATAATCCATAATCAAACCATAATGGAGCTGTTCCACCCTCACTGGACCAGCTCCATCAGTGCTACGAAGGCCACACCACTGATCATGTTTATTTACCCTTGCACCATAAACTGCAAGTCAAGGTGTTCTGTGTTTGCTGAGTTTCATTTGGCTGTGTTTCAAAGGGTTTGGAGTTGGCCGACCCCCCCTGCCCCCCCCCAGTACTGCAACACAACACAGTAACACAGACTAGAAAAAAAAGAGCTGGTGGGTCTATTTTCCAGCCACAAGCAAATGAGAGTCAATCACAGTTGGACACAGCTTCCACTCTCAGTTTATGGTACGTAAAAAAAAACATCTGTGTCTAGGCTTTATCTGCCGGTGCGAAAGGTTTGCAGGTCCTAACGATGAGGTCACTTCCCACCTTCTGTCTCATGTGACATCACTATGACATAATTCCAAACAAACCTCTTCCTCTCTCTCTCTTTTTCCTGCAGCGACGCCAGAGCTCAGACATGCAAAAAGCTTTGGTAAAGTGAAAACAAAAACACAAGAGCCATGATCTCGGTCAGCCACATACAACAACAAGACACACATTTTGCGCTGCTTATGACTGATTTCAAAGTAAAAGAGCTCAGTGGGAGCCTGGAGGGAGCCAGCAGCTGTGGTCTGGTCCTCCTCTTTTCCTCCTGCTCTCATTTCTACCAGGCAACAGCAGGATGATGTCGCTGCTTGCTGCTCATCATCTGTGATGGGAGGCAGAAATCTTTTAGGGCTGCAGAAGCACCAGGTCTCCATCAAGATGCCTTTTCCACTGTGCGCCTGTGTAAGTGTGTGTAGGCTATATACACATATATATATTATATGATGGGATGAACGGGCCTATTCCCCCTCCGGTAAATGCAGCTCAGAGCCACTCCAGCATAAGGCCTGCTGGGCAATGGTGTGCACAAATGCGCAATGAAACACCGCCCACCCAATGGCGCACAAGTCGGTCAGCGTGGTAAAGAGGCTGTCATGCACGGATGGGGTTGGACTGATCAGTGCAAAAAGCAAACGCGTGCAGTATGCGAGGAATATTTTACTGGGGTGTGGATGAGAGGATGAGGAGGAGGAGGAGGAGGAAGGAGGAGGGGGTGGGGGGGTGGATGGAATGGAGGGAGAGAGGGAGGTGGGACCTCCTTGGGACCAAAATAGGTGTAGCTGGGGATGGGATGATGTTAGCATCGGTGGAAAAAAGACAAATAATGAATGGATGGGGAAGCAGCAAGAGGCCGAAACGGCTGCTATCGGAGAGATAATCCAGTCCAGACCGCACCGGTCCCAAGTGAAGGAGGGGAGGGGACGGGTTAGAATAAACGTGTCCCTGAGACCGTGAGAGGGGAAGAAAAAACACACACACATAAATGCATGTTTGTGCTCCAGTTTCCGCCTGTTTGTTCTCTCGGTTGGGGCTTAACACACACACACACACACATAGTCACACACACACACACACACACACACATAGACAGATGGAGGCTCAGACCAACCTTGTAGACTTGTCCATAGGTGCCATTTCCGACTACTTCCACCAACTCGAAAATCCCAGCAGGATCCTGTATTTAAAAAAAAAACAAAACACAAAAACACACACACGCACACGCGCATAAGAAACAAACATATAGAAAAATCCGTGATTGATTGATTCCCTATAGTAATTTCAATCGGGGTTAGTTCGATGTAGGAGCCGGCTGCGCCCGGTTTGCTGGCCTCCCATGCCAGCGGTTATTAGACAAAGAGAAGCCACCGCAGGGCAGTGTCAACAACAACACTTTTTACCACATTGATTGGTTTTTATTTCTCCATGTGAACGGGTAAAATGCACCGCAGAAACACAGATGTGACACACACTCACCCGCAGGGATGCCAGGTCTATATCCACCAGACTTTTGGCCGGAGAGTCGTTCGCCATTTTCGTTAAAAACGGTGATAAATAAGCGAAATAACGGCGTGTTTCTGATCCTCCTTCAAGCGGACGGTATGTGTCTCATCCTCGGCTGGTTTTATTTTTAATCCCGCTGGAGATATCTTCTATCCAAGGCGCGTTTTTCCCTCTTTGTAATCCCAGTCAGAGGCTCCGCTTGCTGCTGCTGCTGCTGCTGCTACATACCGACCGACTACCGGAGCCCTGCCTGCTCAACCTCTCTCTCTCTCTCTCTCTCTCTGACTCTCTCTCTCTCTCCCTGTGTGTGTGTGTGGGTCTCTCTACCACTACACTCCGCCCCCTCGTTCTCTCGTCCTCGCGGTCTGTCGTACGTCTCTCATTCCCTCTCTCTCTTTAGTCTCCACCCCTTTTTCTGTCTCCCACGGACAGACCAACACTTTTTGGGGGCCTGAACAGATTTTGAATGTCCCCCACCACCACCACCACCACCACTAAAGGGGGAAACAACAGCCCATAATAATCCACATTTGACCTGTGAGATAAATTTAAAGTATCTGTATATTAAGACTGCTGTGATACCTATACAGTTCAATTTTGGCAGCCGCCATCTTGGCTCAAAGAAAAAAAAACATTTGCTAATTAGCTACTTACTGAGCTAAGCTAACAAGCTAAGCTAGCATGGTAAGCATTAGATTTTCCAAATTCCCAGTTGGAGACTTTGCCCCCGGAAGTCAAATTTCCATCTTGGGAACCCAGAGCTCGCAATCCAAGATGGCTGCCGATTTCATCACTTTTAACTCGTTTGTTAGCCACATAGCCAATAAATTAATTGCAGGCTACCGATTGTACAACAGTTATCAGCTGGTATTAGCTATCAATGCAAACAACAATAATAGCTAGGCTAACAAAAGAGTTGCTTGTCCAACTTGTTAAAACCAACCCATAGCTGAAAATGTCAGCTAGGATGTGATATCATTCCCAGCTATTCTGAACCAAAATTTAAAAGCTGAATTATAAAAAAACACCCTCTGTATTCATGATGATGGAGGAGATTAGCTGTATCCCCAAGTGGTCATCAGAGGAACTGCAGTTTTTGGCATTTCATTAGTCAGCCATATGCATTTTTACCCCAATTCAACTTGTTAGCTTGTTAGCTAGTTAGCCTCCTATAGCCTGTGGATATAATCTCTGGCTACATGCAGAGGTTGTCAATACTCGTTGCAGTTTGTTTGATCATTACTCTAAAAGCTAAATACTCAACACACACATGGCATCAACACAATTAGTCAGTTAAGTAAAAACAGGGGGTAGAGACATATGCACAAAATGGAAATACTCAAGTAAAGTAAGGTAGCCTACATATCTGAGTAAAGACTTCCACCTAAATAATCATTTTCTGAGTGTAATCCTACAGCACACCCAGAACTGTGAAAAATAAATGGATAAATCCAGTGCTACACTGAAATATTTGAAAACAAGCCCAGTGAGTTATAATATAGAAATATGTATCTCATAGACATCTGCTTGCTTTTCTTACTTCAATATTTTACAGCATATTTTATCCTCTTTTTTTCCCTCTGTTCTTCGTGCTTCCCCCTCTCTCTCTCTCAGGCTTTGTTTGTATCTCTCCTCCGGTCTCTCCATCGGACAGATACAGAGCAATTAGAGCATATGAGATGGAAAACTGGTAAATATTTCAGCACCACTGTCATTGCTGCTCTGTTCTGTTCTGTTGGAGGGTATCCACATAGACTGGATTATATCCTGCTGTCATCACTCATCTACCCGTCAGCTGCCCGGCCTGATTCTGATTAGCACTCTTCCTTGGATCCAGAGCAAGTCACACGTCACACTTTATCACGTGTTGGTTGATATTCACCTTCTAAAGTCAAATCCTAGGCTGACAGGTTTGTCGACTGGTGGTCTTGTGTGTTTTATGGATACCTGCTGGTCTTCCTTCAAAGCCTTTTGTTTGTTTTTTTTAATTGGGGCAGACCTTTTCACTTCATTGATGCACTTTTATTAGTGTTTGTTATGGATGTCACCCTGTTGGTCAGTCCACTACTTCTGTCTACACTAAAATGTTTCAATAACTGTTTGATGGATTGACATATACATTGACATATTGACACTGGTATCAGTCCGACGACCTTTCGCACTTACTGTACTATCAGGAGTCTGATCGTTTTGCTTTTGAGTGCAATATAATGACAAAAGAACAGAATTCATTCGGGAATGCCCAAACTGCAAGGGATCTGCCCAAAACATGTCTAAGTCGCCCGACCCCCCAACCAGCATCTATACGGAAAATCAGAACTGTTTTCCTTCCTCAAAGAAGATAAAACTGTAGGTCAGACTCAGGGTCTAACACATACGGACGCACCTCACAGCTGCTCATGTTTGTAAAGCACAAAAACACAACAACACAAGGTATACCAGCACATGTGGGCCTCCACTGAGTAAGCCAATCAGAGGAAAGCAGGAGGGGAGGGCAGCAGCCAACACTAAACGTTTTAGGAAGTGGCTGCAAAGCCATCAGTACGAGACAACTAAGGAGTTTTTGGAGCTGACAATCATGCAGAACTACTCTGTAGGTGTTGAAAAGTGACACAATGGTGAGAAAAAAGCAGTAAAACATGCAGAATATGTCTCCTTTAAAAACCAGCAAAACAAAGATGATACACATGTACTGTAGATTTAACCAACCTGATGATACAAAACAAAAACTTTACATGCACCAAATGCTTCCTCTCTTCTCGCCACCAGCGCTCTACTGTACAGTCAGCGTTTTTCTCCACATGAAGGCAACCCCTCAACCTCTCTTAAACTTTCTCCCAGTGTGTCTCGTGCCTCCATTTCCCTGTCCACTGGAATGCATGTGTGCCCCTCTCTAACACCGCTTTACTATTGCCTGTTAATGACGGTGGTTAAATGCAGATGTTAAAGCTTATTCCATTGCCTCACTCACTCTAATTTCACTTTCCACAAATGCCAAAAAAGCGAACATCTGTTGGCACACACGCAACAAAAAAACCCACACGACTTAAGAGTCGTTGAACTGAGTCAGAGTGGGACATTTATACGGCTGATTATCAGTGTTACTTTAAAGACGGTGGAGGGGACAGTCGACAGCCTCCCAGAAATACACAGGAATACATGGAGCTAGACAGATGTTGTACATAATGAAAACAACAACCAGATGATAATTGCTTCATATAATAATATACAGTTTGTTTGTGCAAATTGCATCTGTGTGTCACATCTTCCAGGACTGAGCTGCTGCACCATGTGAGGATATAAAAATCCACTGGATGGTGTGGCACCCTGTAACTTCTGCTTTGGTCTGTGAGTCTTTACTTTGTAGTTGAAGGAGGGGGGGGGGGTGCCCCACACACCCCTGACACTAAGTATCACCCGCTGGGTGTGCCCCAGCTTTCATGTGTTATCTATAGCAGGAATATTTCCAGGACTTCAGGCTGTATGGTACGTCTAAATTACTGAGTTTATTCTCGACCTGGAAACTTGCATTCATTATGTTCGTTAGACTGCACTGAGAGGAACAGGGAGGTGCACTGAAGTTCAGTCCTGTAACCGTCAGAAGCTCAGAGTGTTTTCTTCTCAGCTGTTTTCTATTCTGACCCTTGTCTCTCGCTTCTTCTGTCACAGTCTCAGCCCCTTCTTCACCTCAAGTCATATAATACAAAGGTGTTGTTTTCATTACATATAACAAGGTATGAGATGCATTTTTCTAGTTTTTCTTTAAGTTCTGCATTATTATTCTGCCAAAGAGTGGATATTGACTTTCAAATTTGGCGATGCCAAGCGAGGTACAGTGTTGTATTGTGTATTTATATTACATTCAGTGTTCCTTTGAACCCACCGTGTGCTGTCAGTGGGCTGTAGGTACAAACTGTGCAGCAGCAGATATAACACAAAAGTGAAATCTGAGTCAATGAATTGTATCTCTCTGTTGTTATACCGAGTGACTGGATGGTTTTTAATTCACTGAACAATGTGATGATACAAAAACAACTTAAGTAGTGACCTGGGTAAACCTGAAATAAGCACCATGGCTGTTTAATCTCAGTTACATACACACACACACACTGCTGGGCCACACCTTCATGGTGGACAATGGTTGCCAGTCTGGTCTTGTCAGACAGATTTTCACTATTACTCCAGAGTTTCTTGGTAGAAGCTGCTCAGTCAGGTTTTCTGATGCACATGGACAGCTAATAAATTTATAACTGCACAATTTGTACAAAGTTAATTACATAATCTGTGGAAATGTGGCATGGGCAAAACTTGGGCAACACCCAGAACCTGTCTGTGGGAGCTGTTAGCTCGGATGTGGCAACTCCTGATTCCATCACATGCCTTTGTGTGTGTCTGGGGATCTGTGTTTGGATGGGATTGACACTTTGCAAACATTGTCTGTTTGTGTTTGATATGCAGACGCTTCCTCTTAGGCTTTGCTCTATGTGTGTGTGTGTGTGTGTGTGTGTGCAGTTATATAAAGAAGGTGAGTAAGAGCTGCATCACAATGTTGGCTAGGTATGAGTGAAGCTGGAAAATCAGGCTTGTCATCGAATCACTGTTAATATTTTAAGAAAAAAAAAGAAGAAGGATTAAGATGAACCAGCTCTACCTCTGCCCTGTTGCCCCTGAGAAAGACACGTCATTGTTTCCACCTCTGGTCCAGCTTTCCCAGAACTGAAGGTATGATACTGCATGAATGAGAAAAAAAAAACAGGGTGGTGCAGTGCAGGATGGAAGGTGAGTCAACTTTCCCTGGACAAACAGAAGAAGAAGAGGACGTGACAGGTGGATGAAACCGTATCAATGGCGCTGACCTTAGATAATAAAACCACTGACGTTAACCTTTCTAGTCTCACTGATGTATTTCCCAACTAGAGGCCTCATATCTGCTCTGCTGCTGGTTTGAGGTCAACGGCTCCTGGAGCTTTTTGAGGCACTACTATCTTAAGAGATAAAACACACCCTCCACAAAGGTTGTAAAATCCGCTCCCGTCAATAACACTGTCACCCAACACACACACACACACTTCAGACAGATTAACACCTTTGCCATTCCTGAGCCGACCAGTTCTTGTACCTTCATCACACATAAATCCTTAAACACACAACTAAAGAAGCATCCATAAATAAAAATATAAAGATGAAAGAAAAAAAAAACCATACAAGGTGCCCAGCAAACAAATGTCATGCGGCCATTATACTTGACAAAACAAAGGCACCAGATGGAGCAAATAACGTACGAGCAATTTTCATCCTTCCTCATGCAGACAGGATTTCTACCTGCTGGCAGCTGAGTCAACAGTCAGGTAATGGTCAGATTTAAAATTAGATTTGGTCTCTATGTGTGTGTGTGTGTGTGTGTGTGTGTGTGTGTGTGTGTCCCTGCAAAAAAGGAGGAAAAATCCACATTTGTAATGTTCCCCTCAAGTTTTGCATGTAGTCAATTATAATTGTTGACTAGAGTTCAGTGTAATGAGCTCTTAATATGGTGTCAAAACACAGTGGATGTGTTTAAAGTGAATATGAGTTTCAAAAATATTGAGTATTTGAAATGACTTTGCTCGTTTTCAATTAATAATTTAATCCAGAAACTACGTCTGCCTCTGTTTGTCTATGAACTGTGTATGAACTCAGTGCACCCACCACATTCATCTCACCTGTTATTTCACTGACCAACACTGCCCCCCTGTGGCGAACAGCTGCAGCTGATTCCTGCAGGAAAATAAGAGGGGGGGGTCAACAGCAACATCCAAAAATTCACTTTGCCCAGCAACAGCCCCAGTGTGCAGACTATATAAAACCCCAGTGAGTGAGAGAGAGAGGAACAACAGGAAGGTGCTTATTGTCTGTGGGACAGTGGCTGATTAAAGGCAACAACAACTCCAGACTTATGCTCAGTTTTCCTTCCCCCTCTACTCCTCCACATGTCTTGTTTTTGAATCTAAGTGGTGATGGGTCCATGTCAGGCTTCGGGGGAGATCAGTTCAGCTTCCCTCCCTCTTAGACTGGAAATAATCCTGTTTCAAACTGGGTTAGTCAAAACCATGTGTATCTCTATGAGACACTGAATGTTATGCCATGGTATCTGGTATCTGTGTGATCTGAGCATGTGACGTCTGGACCTCTGACTCTTAATGCACATTCACTATACTCAATTCCCATACTTAATATTTAATCTTAACCCAGGATATTTTGTATTTGTTATATATTGTGATGATCATTTAAGATGCTGGCACCTAATAGCAGTCAAAACAGTTAACAACATCACTGCCAAGGCGCCCTTTAGCAAGATGTGGCCTTTTCCTCATTGTCTAAGTTGTGTAAGAGCAGTTCAGAAAAAAAAACAAAAAAAAAAACTTGTGTCTGTGTTACATTATCATGAAGTTTGTGTAGGAAACTGTCATTATCTGGAGCAGACGCCCACATAAAAAAATGCATGCAATTAAGGGCACAACAGTTAGACATGAGCAGAGAAGGATGCTGATGTTGCTGCAGCTGCTGTGTCTGTGTGGGATGGAGTGTTTATCTAGTTTATCTCCATCTTGTGTTCTTTCCCCTCGATGAAAATCCAAACATCATGCAGAGACAAAACTAAATGTATTTTCTTTATTTGCAATAAAAAATAAGTAAAAGAGCTCCCTTTACAAATATACCAGGGAAATGCAGCACATTGTGAACACCGCTCCAGAACAGAGAGCCCGCGACCGCAGTGGAGTCACAAACTTTTGGAAGGACAGAATCATACAGAGAGTTCACAGTGCATTTTCGTGCATGCTCAATAATGCAATTACAACCACAGCTGTACTATGAAAACATCTTAAACCAGCTGAACATTATAACCTGACCCAAGACTGGTGGTCTCTCTTTCCTCTTTTTCCTAGCTGGTACACTCCAGTTGATTTCAAGTTGAGCAGAAATGGTTACACCTAACCCATCGACATTTCCTTCAGCGCTCATCCTTCCAGAGGTACACTGGAGAATATTCTCGTAAACACGTACAGTTATGAGTTCAGTGGTTCTCACCAAAACCCAATGAATCCTCGTTGGCAAAAACATGTGCAAAACTCATGTTGAGTATTTGAAACTTGTCCACAGTGAGTCCTGTAATCCAATCAGCACCTTATTTTGTGTCACAAAGTTATTACAGCCAATTTTCTTCAAAGTATCCAATTGACTTTTTTGGACCACTGGCTCAGCTTTTGAGTTACAACACATTCCTGCCCCCAGTTTCACCTTCAGTGTCCACACAGTATTGCATCATTAAAGGCAGGGACAGTTCAAAAATATTGTAAAAAAGAAAACCTCTGCCATTTTTGCAAGAAGAGAAAACTACTCAACACGTCTGTCAGACCTCTAGGATACACTTTTGTGTTTTGGTGAGAAACAACTAATAGTTTGCACGCAAACTCCACGGGGGAACTCTGAAGTCCAGGAATTGCATTACAGTGTGCATGTAAATGTACTGAGGGAGAAAGATCAAGAGAAAGATAGAGAGAGAAAGAAAGAAAGAGAGGTTGAAACGTTCCTTAAATAAAACATTAAAAAGGCCTCCGTGTTACATTGATATACATATAAATCACCCAACTTAAAATTTCACCATACACATAACACTTAAGGGCATAGAAGAGAGAGAGAAACAAAAAAAACCTATGACTACAAGTCTGTATTTGTCCCAGAGATATGCTACAACAGGACATAAAAGCTCCAGATCCACTGTATCTGGGAGGATGCATTTGTATGTGTATTTTCCTAAATGCCACTAGAGCCTTCTGTGACTGCCCGACATGTGTTTACTCTTCAATCCTATGTTGAATCTTCTTTTTCAGGAACAAGTGGAGCAAGTTGGTCTGGAGTTGCACTTGTTCACACACACACACACACACACAGTCTTTTTTTTTTTTTTTTTTTTTTTTTCGTTTTTTTTAACCCTTTTTTTTAGTGTGATCGTGGACAGAATCACAGTCCTATCTCAGAGTATCTGCTCTCTCTGAGCCTCTGAACTTTCTTATGCGACAATCTGAGGTACACGGCTGCGGCCAGGTAGAGGCCGCAGATATAAAGTTCCAGGGTTTTTGCACATGAATTTTGGCTCAGTCAGGAAGATTTAAAGTGAAGCAGCTGTTGCCGGTGCACATGGAGGAATGTGACCTCATATGCACCGTGCCAAACGGACTCTGTAGATGTAGTGGGGAGGGGAGAGGGGGGTGAAAGAAAAAAAGACACCCACATATTACAGCCAGACCCAGTACATTCATGTCTGTATGTTACTCTCATGCCAAGTGTTTTTGTTTTACTTCATATTTTGGAAAGTGAGTTTTTGTTTTGATACCGTACCTGTACAAACTGTCATACATGAGGATGTGGAGGGATATATGGGGGGGGGGGGTTACCGGCTTTATTAAAGGGCCGACTTCTGTTTCAGCTTATGTGAAATACTGCTCTGTAAATGCATGTAAAGTGAATTCCTCTTGACACTAACCCTGAACCTGATCAGCTCCTGCTCACAGTGCTTGTGTGATAACAGGTTTTTGTTGTTGTTGTTGCTTCATAACAGAGAGTGAGGAAAATCTCCCCGAAATGACCTAAACAGAGATGACAAACAAAGAGGTGAGAGGTCACTTGTTTTCAAAATTGTCTTGTAGTTCAACTCAGCCAGTGTAGCTGTTGGCTAGGTGGAGTGGCCGCATGAACCGATGGATAGCGGGGGACTGAACGTCCCCCTTGCAGCAGCATCCATCCCCACCCACCACACGCTCTCAGAAAGGCTGCATGACACAGGAAGAGGTTCATGAGCATCTGAGAGAATGAAATTATGTAGAAGTAGATGGGTGAAGGGATGAGTTCAAACGTGTATAGATGAGTGCATGAATCAGTCAACGAAGGGCTGAATGACCAAGAAAATAAAAAAACAACATGAGTGAACCAACTGCTGAACTGCATAGAAGCCCGAGCATTTCCGGTCTGCCTCCTCTGAGTGGTCTGGACAAAATCATCGCGGCCTCTTGCGCGTGACAAAGATGAGGACCCGGCGGATGGCGATGAGACGGTCCTTGAGGGAGTTCATGGCCAGGATGGTGAGCTGGGCTCGATTCTCCAGCGGAAGGACAGCAAGCAGCCACCAGCACCAGGCCGGACCGCTGGGACTGCCCTGCAGGGGAGAGAAAAATTTAAAAATAAATAAATAAATAATGATGAGATGATGAAAACGTTGATTTTAGTTTTTAAAACTGAAATCTTCACTTCTCTTAAAAAGAGTATGTCTCTTATTCCAGAGGCTTTAGAGCATTTCTTCTAAATGCATCTTATCATGTGGTCATCCCTCAAGTTCACTTACAAGAAGATGCTGCACTATTTTCCTGCAGAAAATGCTCCTGTCTCTGTTTGTACTCCAAGTGAGTTATTTAATAAGTTCTTGCATCTGCCATAAAGTAGCCTAGAGTTTTTCAATGTGCCCAGAGAATAACAAAGAGAAAACCTGGGGCGGGATTGAAGGTTTTTTTTGAGTGGAGACTGGAAACTGCCACCTTCCCACCCTGCCTCACTGCTCTAGGAAAATACCCTGGGCTTCTGCTTTAATGACACTGGCTGGACACAGAATGTTCCTGCTAAGTTTTTAAGCACATGGTGTTAAGATTCATATTTTCCTATGATAGCAGAGTCATAGTCAAACAAAATTAGCTTTCAGAAATCCGTGAGAAGCATCTACTTAGAAAGTGGAAGCATCGCTTTTTACACTGCATGAATTTAACCTTAACTCAACTAAAATGAATCCAACCTTTCCTTTCTTCAGTCTCATATATGCCAAATCAAAACATAACACATTCATGTTGTTCTTAAACGTTTCAGAGACAGTGATCTGTTTGTGTATTGGTGCTAAAAATCACTGAATCTCTGTCACTGCAGAGTTTTCAGACCTGTGGGTCAGGGTCTTCGCTGGGAAGGTGTCCAAAGTGACTGAGTATCTGGCTCTTCATGTTGTCTTTCAGTGAGGTGAACCAGTTGTTGGCCTGCTCGTACACAGAGTCGTGCAGCTTCAGAAGCTCCACCAGCTCCTCGCCCTCCACCTGATTGGAAAGACATTTCATTTCAGTTTTAATAATAATTTTTTTTTTAAAAAAAGCAGTGGACAGGGGAAAGATGGCAGAGGCTGCAAAGTTTCCAATTACATAAATCTCCACCTGACTGGAAAGGGAATAATTTGAGTACATATTTATGAAATCAACAACGTGTGTGTTCATGTGTGCAGAGTGGTTTTTCCCCCTGTGGTAGGACCTCTCCTCTTTCCACTGCTCAGCTGTCACGTTGAATGGTGAAAAAAAAAACAAAAACAAAAACTGTGTTCTGCCTTGTGTGACATAAGCTTTGTATTAGCATGATGGAAAGTGCCTGAAATGACATCCTCTGACAGACACACCCATGCAGTCGGGCTCTCAGCTCACCTTCTTGTCCTCCAGGTACTCTATCTTGGCAGTATTGTAGCCGTCTCTTTGACCGTGGCTGAGGACCTTGAACCGTGACACACCGATGGTGTCGACCACCGAACGACCGTCAGGAAAGAATTTCACATCTCGCACCTGAAACACAGTACATCTTGTATTTACACTGACAGAATCTCTGGGTTTTGACTGCATATGGTCACAAGCAAAGGAGTGACTTCCTATCAACAGCATGGCCTCACCTGCAGCATGCAGCCGTAGTCAGCGAAGCCTTTGAGCTCATCAGCTATACACATGCCGAACTGCTTGGTTCCAGTCTCCATGGAGCGGCGGATCATGAGGCGGTAGCGTGGCTCAAACACGTGGAGTGGGCAGGGGATGGTGGGGAAGGCCATGGTGCACACGAAGATGGGCACTTCCTGGTTCAAGCTACGACAGAAATGGTGACGTTGTTGAGAGTTTGGCATTTTGTGTGTATCTGTAAGTGTTACAAAACACCATTTACTGTGTGTCCATGTGTGTGTAAAACTGACTTGGACAACTCCTTCATTTCCTCTTCATGGATTTTCTTCCTTTCTGCCAGCTCATCTCCTAGGTAACGCTGCAGCACTTCCTCCATCAGTATGGTCTTGTTGTAACCCCTAGTGGCCAAATACTGAAATGACAACACACAGAAAAGAAAATAGCCTCAAAAATTTGAAAACCACTTTTCAATTAAAAATGATATTTGCAATAAAGGGAGGACAGTGAAGTAAACTGATCCATCATTTATCCATAATGTAATATGAAAAGGTATATTTAAGACAATTAAAGTAGTAGCAGGAGCATTAGACTATTCCTGTGTGTACCTCAGACAGATTCTCCTTGCACAGGGGGCAGTTGGGGTTGTGATCCAGGCATCGCTCCAGACATTTGAGGCAGAAGGTGTGTCCACAGGGAGTGGCCACAGGCTCGTAGAACAATCTGGAAAGGAAATAACCAAAGGGACAATATGCTGCAACAGCTAGAAACTCAAACATTCAAGTGTAAGTCTGTAGTTTTGGTTCTAAATATTGCCAATATCTGCAGGGACTATCTGTGTGTGTGTGTGTGTGTGTTGGACTGTGCAGTCACCTCATGCACAGTGAGCACTCCAAGTCTCCGCTGTCCAGCAGATCCACAGGAACCCTTCTTCCGCACACTGAGACTGGCTGAACACTGTCACCCTCATCTGCACAAAATTGAGTATATATAATAAGTCATTTTATAAAAATCAAACGATTGATAACAAATTGTATTTTACAAGTAATTGTAGTTCTTTTTGAAATGGTGAAATAGCTGATTCAACATTAAACATGTAACATGGCACATTTAACTAGTCGGACTCAAGAGTGAACTAAAATAAAAATGTTTTCTCTTCTCTGGCTGGAAAAGTAGTTTAGCTGGTTCAGAACAACTAACTCTATTGGATTCAGTAATAAGATATTTCCATATAAATAATTAATATAAGTTTTATACCCAAAGTGAATAACTTATTGTCAGTGAAACTCACCTGGTCTGAGGAGTTTGGAGGGGGGGCTGAAGGGTGCTGCGGGTCCATCACTGCTGTATTTCCTCTTAAGGCCGCCAGGGGGTGCTGGCAGTGCAGCCAGAACTTGAGCCAGGCTCTTGGTGCTGCCTTCGCCTTCAGCAGGGTCAGATTTACCAGGTGTCACAGCAGACAGCGTGGAGGACGAGTTGTCCACTGGAGTGTTTTTAGTCACACTGAACTCTGAGTACTGGACACACAGAGACGGAAGGAGAGATTAGAGCTCCAGTTTTTCAGAGCAGGACGATTATAAAAAGAGATGATCCCCTCGACAGCTGCACTTTGCTCCGGTGCAACACTAATCAAAACGTCAATATAAAATGCCAACTGTGGTGGAAACAGGAAGTATTCTGACGAAAGATCAAGCTCGGCTGAATGTTCATCCATCTAAGACTAATAATCATTTGCTCTCAATCAACCAGCTGACATCAACACACCCACATTAGATTAATAAGTAGATGTGTTTTCCTTGAAGCATGCTGTGTGTGTGTGTGTGTGTGTGCAATCACCTGTGAGGAGGAGCCAGGTCTCTGTGTGAGTGGCCTCAGGGATCTGAGCAAGGCAGGGGGTTTGATGAGGCGGGTGGCCAACCCTCCCTGCAGAGGATGCAGAGGCGTTGGCAGGTCCTCATTCTCAAACACAGAGGAGAACAGCTCACTCAAGATCTGCAAAGAAGAAACAGAAGGAAAGACTTGTTCACAATTCACACAGACGAATGAGAGGAATGACAGATGTGTGACGCCTAAACTGAAGAACCGACAATGACTCTCTTTGTATTGATAACCTCATGAGTCTTGCATCGTTTACAAGATTTTCTTTGAACCAATGTGATTTAGAAAATGAAGATCTCAGATATCTAACTGAGCTCGTCTTACCCTCTGAGCCTCCAGTTTGACTTTGGTCCAGTCAGGCTTCAGCGCCACACACTGGAAGTACTCCTGCAAGGCCTCATCGTTGCGACTTGCTTTACTCAGCGCTGTTGCTTTCAGATAGTGAGCCTGAAATCAACAAGAAGTGTGTGTGAAAAAAGTTATCCTAACACATGAATCATAAACAACAGGTTGTGGAGTCAAGTAACTGCATTTACTTTAAACCAAATGTCATAAGTATAAGGAACCATCCATTATCCCCTACTGATCATATACAGTTCTGTAGTGGTAATGTCACTACTTCCAAGTCACATATACATTTCTGTTTACTTTACGTAAGGCATCAATAAAATCTTAAAAACGTAGGGCAAGTTGTCTAAAAAAATCACATAAATATACTCAGCTCTGCTTTGCAGATCAATTTCAAACCTGTATCTCACCTTCGTCCAGTGAGGCTTTATACAACAGAGGCTGCTGGCGTCCTGCACCGCCTGGCTGAAGTTCCTCATCTCCATGTGCAACTCAGCCCGCTGGTACAGCAATCTGCCTGAAGAGGGCACTGCACACCACAGGACAACACACATATATAACACACCATCAGGTCACTGGATAGGCCTCCAGGGGTTGGACTAGCTTTTCTAGGTCTGGATAAGTAGGGCAACCATGTAACATGTGGCATGAGACCTATTTCACGTGTCAGAATGCGATGTAACTTGTGTTGTTACAGCGCGTCAGTAGGTGAGGGGGGAAATTAAAATGAAGTGTTAGTCATATAACCATCATTATATGGACATGTTATCAAACCAGTCTGTATGTCACATAAGCGAATTATGCCCTTGTAAAAGTATGTCACGCACCATAACTTGGACTTTTTAGGAGAATATTTTAACTCTCTTTCCTGTGTATGTGTGTGGTAGTAATCTTCTTTCCCCCCTGATGATTATTTCATGTGGTTAGTGCAAAGCGAGGTCAATTAAAATGAACATCTAGAATCAATAAAAAGTAGAAAATGAATAAATAATCAGGACTGAGGAAGACCGTCCTAAAATGCACAAGGCTGATAAGAAACAGAAGGAAGGTTCAGTTGCAGTTTGTTATCGTCTCCTGTTGTTGGTTATGCAAGTAAACTTGTTTTATAACTTATATAACTCCTGTTTTTTTTATTAATGCTTTGTTTTTGCCTGCTTTGCTTCAGAAGAATAATTATTTTTGCTTTACTTTGTTTGGCTCAAGGATAGAGACTTATACTTCAAGAGCAAAACACGCACTCATCCACATCATGCATCTGGTTGACGAGTCCCATTGTTTGGAAACTCACGAGTGGAAGTTCAGACTCTCAATCACACATCTAAACCTCTCATCTTCTCAGAGTTGAGGAAGTTATGCATGCAGAACCAGCAGTAACTTAAGCACAAATATTAAAAGCAGGAACAGCAACCAATATGTAAATGTTACCCAGGATGATGCCTGGAGAAGAGCAGGACAGCTTATTGAATGCCTCAGGGTGCTGGATTTTTGTGTGTGGTTTTAACACCATAATTGCAGCAGCTTGATGAAAGGCGTTGCTGTCTTTCAGATTCAAATGGGAGGAGCTGTTTGCCTATTTACTGACACCCGTGTTGTTGTGAACTCCAGGAAGTGGTTGAGTGAAAATGTGAGTTCGCTGATCCTAAGTTGAAGGAAACTTAAGTTTGCTGTTCCAGAAAACTGCCATTGATCAACTCTGTGATTTACCCTGTGAGCCCAACCGGCTCGCTGTCCCTCCTGTTACTGGTTCTGAATATCAGTTATTGATCTTCTCGATTACTTTTTAACAGATTCTACCTTGAAAAACTTAAGATTTTTCATGGGCAATAACAAAGTTGACCCACTGAGGTGAGAACGGAGTTGGCTGTAGGGCTACCTCAAGGCTCATCCTGTTCATTGCCGGCAGAGAAAAATAAATAAACGCAACCGCAGCGGTGAATCTCGCCAGCATGAGTGCATCTTGATCAATGCAGCTGAAAGAATGATGCAGACAAATGTAATGTAAATGTGCAGTGTGGGAGTACAGTCAGTAACAAGTGGAGGGCTGTCTTCAAGGACAGAGATCCAGCTTTCCAGAGGAGGAAACGCATCAAATATGTGCGACGCATCTTGGAGAGTTTTCCCTCGATGCAGATCAAAGATTAAATCTTGTTTTTCTACTTTAATCCGTGACAAAAAGAAAAAACAGGTAACTCAGTCACTGGCTGCTATATCTGTCTGTCTGTTAGTAAGTCAGAGGTGACTGAACTGATGACCCCGATCTCACCGCATTAAAAAACTGTCCTGGCCTGGGGAGGGGGCTGATGTAAGCCTGTCTGTGTGTGTGTGTGTGTGTGTGTGTGTGTGTGTGTGTGTGTGTGAGTAGTTAAAGGACCGGATCAGTCTACGCACTCACTGCAAACTGTGCAACTATTTTGATAATGTTTGGGAGGCATTTCTTACCATTTTCGGATTTCGGAGAAACCAAACAATCAAGTGATTAATGGGGGAAAAATATCCAGAAGATTAGTAAAAAAAAAATGAAAATACTCATTAGCTACAGTCGAATTACAGAGAGCTCCACTTCAAACAACCCTGCTTTAAGATTAATACATGAGTAATAAAAGTCTTGTGATCATCTGCGACCACTTCAACTCTATTGAGCAGGAGTCATGATTAACATTTTCATCATCATTTCATTTTTCCTGGTCAAACTCTGCTTTGAATGTCTGTTTTCACCGTCTGGTTGTTTATTTCTTTTCTTTACGACGCCATCCTGTAAATCCTCTGTTATCTCCTTAAAGAAAATGAAAGCATTTACAAAAACTTAGGCCGAGGTGTTGCTTTACCAAATACGCCAAAGCTTCTTCCTCATTGTTATATCACTTCCATTGTGTAAGTACAATATACATGACATGTGGACACGGATTATCATCAGAGTGGGAGACACACAGTGTGTAGAAAGGCACAGGCTGGAGAGCAGCTCTGTTTCTGGTGACATCATGAGCCCATTACACTCATCCTGAATCAGGGACACCAGAGGGCCTCCTGCTGCCTTTGTTGGGAAAACACCAGCCGACAGAACCAAAGCTGTGAAGGCACTCTGTTCTCCTGTCACCTAGAGTCCTTCACAAGACAGAAGGCATGAGTCAATATTGATCTGGGGAGAGACGTATCAGGGAAAAATTGCCAAACTGACAAAAAAGACAGAGACAGGGGAAGAAATCCTTTCGCTTCACGTTTTAAAACCTGATCAATTTCTTGCCTGAGATGAGCCAAGTGGGGCCAGCGCCATGTGTCGCCCATCGAGCTATTCGAGGACCACAGGAAATTAATTTTTAATGTGACTCTAATATGAGGGCCAGAGGTGGGATGGGTCAGTTCACCTCTCTCCGAGGATTCAAACTGTGCAACATGAGACTTGCCCTGGAGCAAAATTAACGAAACACATCGGTACACTTTATGTAACGTGCCAGGAGAACAGAACATTCTGGATTTGGCTCAGCAGGTTCAGGAAAAACAGCGGCTTAATGTGACAACAACCCCAAAGGAAGATAAAAACACAGATTTACAAGTGTTAATATAAGTTGCTGTTTGTTTTGTTAATGCAGAAGAGCTGCTATAGTGCATCACTGTGAAGGTTATCCAACACATCTTATGAAACACCTTTGGTAATGGAAGGAGGACGTCCATCTTAGTTTGTCATTACTCAAGAATGTAGTTATATATACAAGTTATATATTAAGCAAATAATCACATTATTTTCTGGATAAAACGGGGTCAAAGTGACTGAATGAGCAACAGTGGTCAGAGAGCTCACATTCCTCACCCAGAGCTATAGTATTATAAAAAAGGTGCACATAGAAAACGGTAGGTTAATGTGGAAGGAGGCGATCAGATGTGTGCTACTTAGGTAATGACGGCCGGTGCGTCATGTAACGCCTGACCCCCCCAGCATCTGAGTAGGTAGGAGTGCCGCCACCTGTCGGTGACACTGGGAAGCTGGACTGGGAAAAAGTAGGTCACCTGCACTTAACACTATAGTTATGCCAACAATATGTCCCATTTAAAACAAAGAAAAAAAGTTGTGCATGAAGTGTTCTTGCTGTGGGCCCTCTTACCTAGCTCCACAGCTGCGTTGTACTTCTCCAAAGCATCAGAGAGGCTCTGGCTTTTCCACAAACCCTCTCCCTCGATCCAGAGTTTCCTCGCTTTGCTCTCAGTTGCAAACAGTTTATCCAACAGGCCACTGAGAACGACGTTTAATCTCCGGCAGTTTGCCACTCCATCTTTTTTGCTCAGGTCTTGTTTGCAGTGTAGACAGTCTTTGACAGTTTCATCCTCTAAGCAGCGTTTGCAGAAAGTGTGTCCGCACTCCACGGTTGTAGGCTCATGGAGCAGACACTTGCAGAGGCGACAAGAAAACAAGTCCAGGGCTTCATCCTCCTCACACTCCCCGTTAGTCTCTAGCCCATCTTCCCCGCTGCTGCTGACACCGTGGCCGTTTATAGTCCCGGGGATGCCCTGCTCTTTCTCGCGGAGAGTCCGAGCGATGTTCTCCACCAGCAGGGGAAGCTCCTCCGGGCGCAGTTTACCGAGGCTGGCCGCTGAACAGTAGGAGTCCAGTGCCTCTGATATCCGTCCTGCACGGGCCAGAGAGTCAGCCTTCCTCAGGCACAAGCCCCTGTCCGGCTGCTGGAGGTCTGCGAGCTGGGAGCTGTAGATCTCCACGGCCAGGCTAAAGTCCCCAGCCCGGTTAGCCTCCTCCGCCACCTCCAGCATTTCGGGGCAGATCCCCGCAGCCCCGGGGTTGGAGAGGGGGTGGACGAAGAGCTCGCCCTGGCGAGACCTGACTCCCGTCTCCATCTTCTTCTCCCAAAGGGAAAATCAGATACGAAGACGAAGAAGAGGTTCACTAACAGTCTGGCAGAAGCAGACCCAACTCCCAACGCTGCTCTGAAATCATACTGCTGTAGTCGGGCTTGACTGTCATCTAACAAAACCTCGACCCGAGTCCGATTGTCTCTGTTGGCCGCTGGAAGTAGGTTAGGACCGATTCCGAGTCACACGACCTCAACCCCAATAAAACAGGTTGTGTATGTAACATTGCTCGTCCCTTCAATAAGTGTGGTCCCTCCGTCGATAAAGTTAACAGGGGATATCTATCGCCTCCCTCAATCACTGGCCACCGTTTGTCGTGGAGGTGGAAGGTCGGTGTTATTAAACACACAGTCAGCTTATCTCTCGCTTCATAACAAGGAGGCGGTCTGACAACATCCCTCGTTTACAAACACAAACTTTCCTGAACCACGTCGCTGTACAGAAACAAAAAGGAACCGATTCCTATGGCATTTTTAAAGCAAATGTTAAGTCTTGAACCAAAGCGTAAAATCCTCCGGGCTTAACGTTAGCAAGTAAGAAGCTTAATTTCCATTTGGTCTATTGCGCTAACTTGTCGTTAAGAAACAATTTAACCACAATAAAGTCCAAGTTTGAGGTCTGAAATCGTTGAGAGTACATGGAAGTAGAGGATGAGTGTATAGATATTTTGGCTACAGACCCCCGTCTTTGCTCAAGTGAACCGCAGCCGTTGTTTTTATATAAGAGACCCTGGGAGCAGTGAAGCAGACGGAGCTAGCTAACGTTACAGCGGGTTAACTGTCGTCGAGCTCCGCAAACGAAGTCTCGTCGTGCCGATGTCCCACACACTCCCTTGCCGTAGCGTATCCGGATGTCATGTCCTCGTCTTAAAAAACACTGAAGAAGCTCCGATGAAAACAAAGCTCTCACTACGGTTCTCCATCTTGGTCGCTAGCCAGCTAGCTTCAGCGGCTAAAGGTTGTCGCTTCTTTGGATTTCATGCAATTCGCCGAAGCGGGCAGAGGGCGTCACGTGACGCACGAGACGGCCTCTCATTGGTCGATTATGTGGCTCACTTATATAACGCAATGATATTGTATAACCTCTTACAGAAAACAGTCAATGAGTGGTTGTGAACTTCAGCAAAAGAGGCCCACAGTCGTTGGTTTTAATAAGATTTGAGCTGTAATGTCGCAGCAAGATGCCTTCAGGTGAAATAAGAGGGACGTTCAATGCTGTGTCTCACTTCTCAGTATCACTTTGTCACTGGTTAACTCACAGTTTGGTTGGCTCTGGGATTGATTCATTGTTTATGTAATGCTTTATATAAGCAATGTGTCAGGTATGATTTCGAAGTTAAAAATGCTGACAGCATATGACGCTTCATATCAGCCAAAAAGAGCTGAAAAGGAAACCTGGCCTCCCACGCTATTTTATTTAGACACCACTCAAAATTTCTGTGGTGCTGCTATTCAAATACTGTTGCTATATGACCCAATTCAGGATCCAGGGAGTTTCACAGGACCTGACTCAGGGGCAGACACTGACTCTGAGCAACTGCACATGCCACCCTAATAGATAGTACATTAGTGTTGAGATATAACACACTGGCAACAGGGAACAGAGCAAATAATCTTGTATTATTTAGATTACTGCCGTGATTCACACCCTGCTCTGAACAAGGAAACAAAGCACTAAGTTGTCTATTAATACACCCAGAACACAGGGACTATTTTTTAGAAACTGCTGCTGTACCGTTGTATAGATATGATTTCTCAATTTTAGCAGCACAAATATGAGATTTAGGGATATATGAGGAAATTTGTCCATTGGAATTGGATGAGCTGAATCTTATATTCAGTTATATTCATGTGAATTGCTGCACTGCAAAGCTACATGGATATACAAGGAAAAAAAAAACAGCTTATCAGAATATAGCATCTCTCCAAAACAACTTTACAGTTTTCATAATTGAAAAGTTGTATAACTAGGGGCCTTAAGCCACTGTGATTCATTTCCCTGAAGTACCATAAAACCACTGTTGTCCTATCTGTTCGACATGCCCTGCAGGATGTTGTGGGTGTTGTAAAAAAAAAAAAACAATTGATAAGGTATCATAAAGTGACACAAGCTGCGCAACAACGCCTGCACAGACTTGTAGGACACCTGCATAGGAATGCAAATACACACCTGACGGAACAACATTAAATGGCTGGGATACGTCACATGGTCCATTTTTCATGCTTACACACAGAGATGACTTGCATTGTTCTGGACCATAGATCAAAACCTTATGAAGCACACTCGAGTGACCCACATCTTCAACATGTATTCCTGATGTTTTGTAATTTCTTGACACAGATCCGATATTGGAAATAGAAACGGAGGAAAGACTTCAATCCAATCCAAAGCCTGTTACTAAACTGTGTCAGCACATGAGGTGACACAATGAATCACGCACACACACCCCTGCACGGCTCAGCTTGAAATACGTAGCCATCCACACGTTTTAACTGAAGACATCAGGGTTTTTTTTAGTTAATTTAAACGAATGCGACCAAGATCGCACCCACGTCAACACCTCTGCACTATACTAATTATAGAAACAGGAAAAAATAAGCAGCTTGTTGTTTTCGTCCTCACATATAGATTTTGCCACTTGTCAGTTTACTGAATTATTCAGTGTCAAACACCAAAGCTGCCAATTACACAGCCACCGAAAATACATGCTGATTATTCATGATTGAGAGAGAAAAAAAAAAAAAAAAAGCAGAATACAGAAACAGAATATTTTAAATCATAAACATGGTCGTGAGAAGGAGGGAGATCTTCACAGAGGACGCCATCTTTGGTTCTGGCTTGAATTTATAAAAGTTCAAAAACTCCAGGCAAGTGGTTGAAAAGTGACACTGCATTCATCCAGGATTTCCAAACTGCACCACTTCTCTGCAGACCATGCAAATTCACATTTATCTGGTGTAACTGACCCATTAAAGTGTCTACAAAGCACAAAACACAGAACACAAATGGCAGCCCAGTGACGTTGTGACACAACAGAGAAAGGTGTTCAACACTTTAAAAGTAAAGTTACAACTTCTCTGCTAACCATTTCTTTGTCTGGCAGAAAGTGTTATCGTTTAGTTTCTAAAAGTCAGATGTATTTTAATGCATTAATTCTTTTATTGATGCATTGGCCAACAAGCAAAGTTTGGAGATAAAGGTCTGCAGAAGTGTGAGACGGTGACAAGAACTGATTAGTGCAAGGTTTGGCTTGTGATCAGAGGGTGGGAGGCTGCAGGAAAACTGCTTTGCTCCAAAAGTGATTAGACCACAGCTCAGTTCTGCCTCACTGCCTTTAGTTGCCCTATGTGCATAGTTACATGATGAGTTTTGAGCTGTTTATTCTAACAGGGCATGTGAGGAAGAGTGTCCACCTTCATGTTATATTCTTTCTGTTAAATTTTGCACCAATTAAAAAATAAAGTCAGGTTTTTTATTTCTTAGTGTAGACACAGGTTGTGCAGCCTGAATCAGATGCCACATGCCTGCACCTGAACTCACGGCAGCCACCACTTTATGTCTTAATCTGTGAGGTAATCCCAGCGCTCACCTGATTTTCCTCAACTGTACCATAATCCCCCAGGATTCCTCCAGCAGCAGTCTCTGCCAGTGGAAAGGCCTCTGCTGTGTGACGAAACAACCAGCGTGAACATATCCACACACTGATGGACTGATGGGCTGCCACTTATTTATGACAGACAAGCTGCTCTCATTTACGTTATATTTAGAGCCAGCGTCTGTGGGTGAGTGACACACAGCTCTTACACAGCACACGAGCTGCTAATTTAAACCTCCATGTGTTGCGATTTGTTTGTGTTTTATCTTGACGTCAAAGGCCAGATGGAGTGATGCGCTGACACCAGTCTACTTTAAATCTTAACATGTTCCTTATATGGTGATATCATTTTAGACAAGGACCGGGTTTACTGAGAGATTCTCAACATTTATTTGAGAATACAATAGATTTCTGTTTTGTTTGTCTCTCACATGAGCAAAGAAGCCGTACTTGAATGAGGTTGTTTTTCTAACAGGTGAAACCCAGTTGGATAAATGTAGGTGTACGCCTAAGACAAAGACGAACTCCCTCCTCCTCTGCAGGAAGAACCAGCCAAATGATGTGCACTAATGGAAGCGGTTGTTTCTAAATGGAGAATCTTTTTGGCAACAAGCTGCTATTACAATAAATTATGGAGCATAGTCCTTTTTTTTTTTTTTTTTTTTTTTTCTAAAAATGCAACGGAAGCAGAAGCAGGAATAAAGTGGAACATCCTTCCCAGTTCAGCAAAACAAACATCAGTGTTTTCAACCGGGTAAAACTGGTAGAAAAGTGTCTCTAAACAAAGACAAAATGTCATTATTACAATAATAAACTGTGCGCAAAGTGTCATGGAACAAAACATTTAACCCACTGGAGCTGGGTTTGTAGTTGGATCAGGGGAAAAAAAGCTGAGCCAAAGATGTAAAGCAACATCCTGAATGTAATGAAATGATACAGTTTTCAATATCAGTTTGTTTTATGTTTTAACCATTAATCTATCATCAATCAATTTGTTTTCAAGAGCCAAGAGCCACGTGTGTCAGAAAACCTCCAGATAAGAGGTTTGTCAGATGGAGAGCAGTCGATGTGAGACATGCAGTGAGCTATGAAATTACAGTATGATTGACCACTGCTTGTATCGATTTTATCTGTGTGTTTGAAGCGGAAAAGGAGAAGGAGGGCGGGCACACACACACGCACACGCACACGCACACACACACACACACATAGAGTGATATACAAGTTGGTAGTTGGTCGTCTTATTCTATGTGATTTGCCGAGGCAGCAACACGTGACGACTTGCTCTGCTGCCCTGGCTGATGTTCAGATGGCCTGCAGTTATTCAACAGTCAATCCCAAGAAGGGGTGGGGGGGGGGGGGTGCAGGTCTCAATGGTTTCCTTTAGATACAGTATCCCATGGTTTTCAATGCTGAGGACTTACTGAAAACACTCCTCTGTTTGTCTGATCTGTACTTTTAATGTCACACTCACAAAGGAGTCTCTCTCTTGTAATCATAAAATGCTTCATTTCCCCATCAGTTCAGCTGGACGCCGCCACGTCTGCTTGTTCTCCTCTGCATTTAACCACTCTCTGTTCTCCTCCTTGTTCCACTAATGTCACGTATCAGAAACAATTGAAAGTCTCAGCCTTGCGTCATTTATCTCTGCCAAGTGCACCGTGTCCCTCATCACCAGCACGTGGCTTCAAAACCATTCAGTAAAAACCACATGGGAACAGGTCACACACACACACACACACACCTACACACCTACACCACCTGTGCTTCAGCTCCAGTGTGCAGTGTTCACTGTATGTGGAGACGGAGGGAACGCATAATAAGAGCAGCAGCAACACGTGAACGCGTCACCTGCTGGCCCTCACACATGCAGCAGGAAGGACGGGTGGGGGTTTGGGGGGGGGGGGGCGCTGTGGTTACCATGGTGCCTGTTCCACTTGCATTTACCCACATCCCTTGTGTATATACACACATACACATACACATACACATACACACGTCTCATCCACGTTAGGCAGGTCCAGAGAGAGTACGCTTACATTTGCTCATTCAGTCTACAGCTCGACAACATCCTTAAAATAAATCAGAGTAGTAATAACAATAATGTTCCCATTTCCTTTGGTCTGCACAGAAGAGTGATTGCATTCATTGTAATAGCACATCTCTGACATCCCTCAGAGATTACCTGTTTAAACACATGACAAATGTTTTCTTTTTTTCACATCAGAATAAACAGTGGGAGATAAACATGTGCTGCAGATGTTATATCATCAAGAATATCAAATATCATCCACAGTCTTTCTGTTTTAATGTTTATTACTTGATGTCATTCCCCCTAATCCTTCCCTATTAATCCTAATAAGGTGACATATGTTGATGACATGATGATGTAAAGCTTGTTCTACATGTGACAAATGAACACCATGCAGTTTGTACACAGCGGAGTGCACCACAAGATGGCAGTGTGAAGTAGTTTAAATAAGTTTCTCCTCCTTTTTCTGACCCAAGATTTCATATAATCTAGATGGAACAATATGTTGATATATAGATCATTAATTTCCACACAAATAATTGCGATTAACAAGTTAGTTGTCTTTTTCTGATCACTTTATTCCACTAATAAACATAGTTAATGATATTACACTTTATGAAGAACAGTAAGAAGAAGAAGAAGAAATTACATTTATTCTCATTAAACATTGGAACATATAGATAAAAACCATTTCTGTTTGACTTTAGGCTTTGACACTAAATCCATGATGCTAACGTCAGTAGATGCTTGTTGAAAATGAGATATTAAGCGGCTCGAGATAAACAGTCTGTGGCGCTCCACTCCCATAGTAGAAGAAGTGGGCGCAATATGATGATGCCATAACAGTGATGGAAATCTGACATTTCTGTGATTATTATATATTAAAATGTGGCTGAATCATTTAGTTATAAGTGATTATGTCTTGCCAATAAAATTCCTCAAGGTTTTATGAGTTGGTTATTGATCAACAGCGGGTGGGCAGACCAATCAATTCTTACCAGACTCACGCCCAGGGAGCTGCTGGGGTCAGTTCTCGGAAAGCTTTGTTAGTAATCAGGCCATAAAGATTGACTTTGCTCCGTGTCTGTCATGAGTCACAGCATGACTGCGTGCATTAACAGGCCGACGCAGGAAGGAACGCAACTTATGTGAGACACTCTGATGCTCCCGGTTGTGACTGCGTGGGCAATAAAAGCCATCCAAGCTGCATGAGCTGATCAGCCATGATGAAAAGGGAAAGGCATTTTTGATTGTCAGGCTGATTGTCCAGCTCATAAAACCATAGGATAGAATAATGTCACTGTAATTATTCTTTTTGTGGGCTGAGGGGACTCTAATGGTCGAGCGTGAACATACTAATGAGTTTTCAGATTGACCTTTAAAAAACAGTACGGTCCTGAGACGGTTACTACGTCATCAATCAACACCAGCAGTGAACAGCTGTCAGAGCCCACACTCTCCACTGCTTCAATTCAGCTGCACGCCACAATGACAACACTCTGATTCACCTCTGATTTACCTGACAATGAGCTGTATCAGGCTGTACCATTGTGACGAGACACTGCAGTGATGTGAACTTGACACAGGCTGGTCCGAAAATGCAATAGAAGCTTGTTCAAGTACAATTAAATGGGCAGCCAAGCAAATTTGGGAGAATTGTAAAGGACAGGCCTTATGTATACGTCAAGCTCCATGACCCCTGGAACATCTGGATCTCCCATAATTCAACACAGTCGTGTCTTTTTTTAGACACTTCCTACCTAAATCTGCCTCCACTGGTTAGTGCAGGTCTGTTGCATGAGGAACAGTCTTCAGCTCAGCTGCCACTGCCACAATCTTACATTTACATTCACTGTATTCAGCTCCTCATTTTGTATTTAATCATTTAGATGTTAGATCTTCATACTGCATGGGGGTCAAAGGTCAGAACGAGTCCTAGTGCCTGTGACTGACAAGACCCCAAAAATATTAGATTATTAGCTATTTTTTCCTATATTCAATCATAAAAACTTACTTCTCATCATTAATATAGTTTCTTTTGTACAGTGAAGACTGAGTGACTCAGTGCTTCAAACTCACACTTTCATAATACCTTGATAGAGACTGAGAAATGGTCATTTACTTGACATCTACTGGTGCTGCATGCAGTTTATTTCAGTTTAAGTGATGTATGATCATGGGGCCCAAACACCTGATAGCCACAGTCTTAATGTGAGCAAGCGTCGTCCTTGTTATGCAATGTAGGCATCATTACTTTGGAAGGTAGTGTACACACTCTGCTCTACAATACAACTTATTGTACAATAACCTGCACAAGAGCATTGAATGCCTGCACTATGCACAGACTACATCTACATCCTTTAACATAAATGACAGTTTGACTTTAAAAGCTGCTGGTGGAAGAAAAGGTGACTGTGACTCATCGTTGACCCCTGGTCTCTTATTAAGATCCTATTACTCTCTCACAGCGTGTTCCAGCTCCTAATTGAAGCTGTGTGACATGTTTAAACCCTCTTTTCACTTTGCAGCTGCATCTTTGCGTCACACAGAAATATATTTGTTTAGTGCATCAGTTTATGCTCTTCTTTCACATTAGCCTGCCTGATGCATTCTGTGTATTTAGAGTCTCTGATGTGTCCAGGTTATATTAAACAACATCAATTAGAGTGTTTCGTTTGTTTTCTTTGAGAGATGAACCATCAACAAAACAAACATGTGTGTGTGTGTGTGTGTGAGCTTTACGACTATAAATGATATGTCCTTGATCAAAAGCCTGAACAGAGCCACTGACTTTTTCCAGTATTGTTTTGTAGATAATCCTCTATTGTTTAGTTTTTGTTTTTTTACTTTGGCTTCCACGGTACAAGTTTTTTCCTCAAAGGATGTGACTGAGGTGATTCATCAAGCCGGGCCGATATTGCATCCATGTGTTGTAAAGTTTTACCGTTCTCGGCTAAGTGGGCTCAATAGATTTGTTTATTGAAAGTGCAAATCATGAAGCAGGTTGAATGGGGGATTTCATGCAAACGTGAACTAAACACCTTCCCTGCGTGGATGATGTGGTGCAACAACATATATATCAAAAAAAAAAAAAAAAAAAATCATTAAAAGCTGAAGCTCATTTTCAACCAAACGTCACAAGAACTAAATGGCAACACAACTGGATTTAGGATCTAAATCAGACACTAACTCTGTTTTGTTCGATCATATCATTTCCACCACATGAACCATGATGATGACTTATAATGGGAAATATACTGGAAAGAGGACAGTCAGGAATAGAAACTAATACTTGAAAGCGCAGGATAGTACAATACAGTTTCACTCTATCAAATAAATGTAAAAGCAGAAAGAAAACATGTGGCCTTGGTGGGTCATTCCTATGAAGACTACAGGTCTATGAGATAAAGACATACATATTGATGAGTGAACAAAGAGTATCAAAGGCCTATTATCAGGCCTTTAAAAAAAAAACATTCTTAATTTAATAACAAAAAAAAACTCAATTACACTTTCGTGCACTTTCTGTGCTCCAGCCCACCAATACAATGATATTACATAGACACATGGGAAATGATCCGACTTATCCAGCTGCTGCACACAGAGTACGATCGTCTCCGCTCTCTCTTTTACACCTCCCTCCTCCCTCTCTCAGACGGAGGGTGTTGCTCTCCTCTGACTCACACTGACTGAGCTGCATTGGTCACTGTGTGTTAATGGAAAACATCTGTCTCACACCACATATTGGAGTTGGATACTTCACAAGCTGCTGCACTGGGAGACACCCCGCAGAGATGATGATGATGATAATGATGATGCTGATGGAGAAGATCCACCAGCAAACAGCTGCAGGTCGTGTAATGTGATCAATCTCATAAACAGTCATACATTAGTTAGCAAAGGAGGAGAATTAGTGTGCGTGGTTTGGTTTAGTCCTGATATCGATAGAAACAAACAAATGAACAACATAAGAGCAGCTGTGTGAAGCTTAGAATTAGCTTAATATTGCTCTGGCTACATATACAGCTGTTTATTTACCAGTCTGGAAGAAATGTTGCACAAGTACAACATCCAACTTCCACCAGCGGCCTCCAGCTGTGTGAAAGCAACATATGTCAACTACTGTCTCTATCACTTATTTTCTTCCACTGACATTATTAGCATGTTATCCAGTTAGCCTCGGCTCACCTGCAGTCACTGCAGCTTCTGTCTTGAGTATGCAGGCTATGATTGCCGATGCCTCTTTTATTATCATTATGATAAGAACAAAACAATGCCTGAAGCTCTTGTCAAAGAAGAATCACCTCATCTAGTACCTACAAATAGAAATATCAGCATTAGCTGCATGCTCTTACACTCCAAAGATAGATAACTCTTCTAGCTGACAAAAGAAGAAATTTATTCCAATCAGTTTCAGATACTTTAAGTTTTTCCATTTTGTGCTTCTTTACACTTTGCATCAGCATCCGATTGACTTTGCTTCTTCTTGTCTGATAGCCTGCAACATCCCATGTGCAGATGCATGCTAGCATTAGCATTCATAAGACTTGCATGGTAATTTACAGTGTTTTGATTTTACTCATGTTTTGTTTTGTTTTTTTATTCTTAGGATTTAGCTGTAATTAACTTGTAAACTCTGATGACACTTCCACAGATTAGAAATGTGATATGTGGGTCACAAGCAGGACTTTGTTTGTGCAAAAAGATTAGGACACTATGTTATTTATTAAGAATGGGACACTGCTCTCTGATAGTCTTGTGTTTCAGTTTTGTAATGCTTTGTGCTTTTAAGCTGGTAACTGCAAAATTGATATGAGCAGCTGTGCTTTCTCCAGCTAAAGCTGTGTAATTTGATCGCAAATCATCAAACAGCACTTGAGCTTCATCGACCATGTGCGGTGCGACACAGTGGGTCACTTTAAAGGTGAGGACTGCTGGCAGCCAAGCTGACTTATGGGGTTAATAAGGGGAAGAGCATTGATGTGGTTCAATAACAAAGAGATGTTGACTTGCTCATTATTGCCAGAGTTTGATAAACACCTCGGAAAAATAAAAGAGTCAGGAATCCTTTTGCTGTTTGCTTTTCTACTTTCTCCCAGATACAAATGTATGGTTGCAGTGTCTTCTCTCTTCCCATTAACATTCATTTTTATACAGGACTTCAAACACATAAAGGATGTCAGTGTATAGGGTGATGCTGATTTTTTTTCTACTATCTGAACTGTAAGCCCGAAACTAATGCAAGCTAAAATAAAACACACTTGGGGATTCATGTATATATGTACTGATGGATTGATGTAATAAACTGTAAAAAAAAAAGATGGATGCAGCCTCCGTGACGTCATCCAGAAGTTGCTGGAGCATGTGTGAGCCTGCAACTTTACGCATGCATTTAATTTTACATGTCAACTTGTGGAAAGCATGCGCAGAACTTTAAGTCTTTATAAAATGTTAAAGATTCACTCCAGTACAATAGGAAATTAGCTGTAGAGACCTGTTTTTTTGCACAGGTATATGGGGATTGACTCACTATTGGAAACAGAACTCTAGTGGCTATTCAAGGAACTGCAGTTTCTGGTGCTTCAGTGTTGGCTTCTTTTTTCACCTCAAAAGTACTGAATACTCTCAATCAGTAGACAACACGGGAGGCAGTGATGCAGCAGCAGAAATTGGACATTGCTGCTTGATAAACACACATTTATTCATTTGCTGAGTATTTCCAGCTGCCACATGTCGTGTCAGTAGATTTCAGAGTAAAGAAACAAACTACAATATGTGTGTCTATGTTCATGGTCATGTAGGAACACAATAGATGTGGCACAGAAGAATAACATAAACACTCAACAGCCACTCTACATCTATGAAGCTTCAGTTTTTACTGACATTACCAGAACTGTGATCATTCTACTTGATGTGCTGAGGTCATAGTGAGCGATGGAGATGGGCTGAATTGAAAGCTGTATTGAATTAGATTGCACATGTGTACTCAAAGTGGCTGTTGAGTGTATATCAGACGCACAAACATGTTTGGGTGCCATCTGTCTGAGGTTTTTCATAGCGTGTCCAACTGGGAGAAGGCATTACATGTCCCATATGGCCAGGAGACACAGGACAAGCTGGAAAGGACATAAGAAACTTCTAGTTCAGAGACACGACCTTTGATAAGCAGAGGAAAAGAAAGTGGACGGATACACAAACACCCACAAACAAGGGGTTTGTAGTCGTTTCATGGGATTTGTTGACAACAAAGAGTATTTCTCCAGCCTTATGTCTGACACAGTGAAACCTCAAGCTTTCTGCCATATGCAGGAGATTCATCTATATTCTGTTTGGCTCATTTCACTCTGTGACACAAAGGAGAACATTGTGTTTATATGCACAATCATATGCAATCAAATGACAACACTTCCACACTTTAGGACGACGCCGCAGCAAATCAAACAGAGGCAGCAATCAGGGACTATCCAACATCAGACCATCTGAAAAAAACGCACAACATTCGCAGTGATGAAGCAGCTGCTACGACAAACCAATCAGTCCAAAAGGCTGCACTGAAAACCTCAAGACTGCACGACACTTTCCCATAATCCTCTATTGCTGGTGAGTGTATCCCACAGGTAGCAGCGGTACAGATGCAGCACATATGTCAACTGTTGGATAGGACCACAGGGAGATACATCAGGGGTGGTTGTGAAGCTAATGGCCAATTTTTGTTGAGGAACATATCACACACCATATTGTCCCGAGACACTAATGTTACTGTTACGTGTGCTGCACCATGTCACTGGGTGGATGATACATGGATGGTACAGATGAAAGTCACTCAGATCTGATGCTGTTTTTTTTTTTAGCCCCAGGACATGAACAGAAAGCTAGTCTTGAACTTTCTCAATCTCAACTTCACCACCATGTTTATCCACATTTTGTATGTTGGTTACATGCAATTGTACTGATTGACAGTCAGTCGCAGTGGGTTGCGAAAGGAGAAGATGGCTAGCGAGAATGAGGAATGTAAACAATGATAAACACTGATGCAAACTAACTCTTGTTAAAAGCATGAGTACATGACTTTATTGTAATATGGTGCTCGAAAAAACAACGGCATTATAGGGTTGTAGGTTAAAAAACATTTTTCAAGATTAAAATCTGAATTACAATAAAAAAAAATAGAAACACATCTTGACTTGGTCAGATTTTGAAGTATGTTGGCAGTGGAGGATCAAATTGTACTTTTCCGCAGGATTTAGCAATAAAGACGTTTGTCATTATGATGCCTGTGCTCTGAATGCACACAAATACAATGTCTCTAAGTTTCTGTCTTACCAGAACATATCTTAAAGGAGACATATTATGCCCCTTTTCCATAAATCAAAATAGTTCCCAGGTGTCATAAAGACATGTCTGTGATGTGCTTCGATCAAAATATCCCAAGGATCAAACATCACAGCACTGTTTCAGTGCCCTGTCCCTTTAAATGCAAATGAACCACTGCTAGCCCCGCCCCACCGCTTCTACCGGTACCAGGTAGGGGTGGTATTATGCAAATTTGAAAACTAATGACATCATTATCAGACAACCGAGGAGACAGCTCAAAAAACCACATGGATTTCAACCTGTGGAGCCTGAAAATGACAGATTTTATCGTCAATTCTCACATTTCGGGGCAGAAGGCAAGTCAAACACCCAGATATATGTTAAAGAGTCTCCAGAAAGTGATATTTCCATAATATGTCCCCTTTAATTCAGAGAGGTGCTGTAAAATGCTCCTGTCACCCAGAATCATTGCACGGCCTCGCACCAGTGGGTGTATTAGTTTTATTCCCCTCTAAAGTTTTTAAGGGAGAATCAGAGAAGCTCCAGCAGGAGGAGGAGATGGGAGGAGAAGACTGCTTCACTTTCTAGTCTCGTCATTTCCAGAGTTTGTATATTTTATTTATAACAGAAAGCTTTAAATATCCCCTGAACATGGCATTTGAACTTCCAGGAAAACAGTTCATCCTTGACGGTCAGTTGATGCTTCTCTAGTGGGAGTTGAAAAAAAAAAAAAAAAAAAAAAAAAAGCCTCTCCTACCTCTGAGTCACCCCTGACATCTCTGATCTGTTTCAGTTAATGGGAAAACATGTTTGTCTGAGCCACAGTCGGAATGCGTTCAGAAAATAAAAACTCCTATGAGATCATATTCATCCCATCGACACGACAAACGGTATGTGATCTGATCAGCTACAATTACTGAACTGACTGATACTATAGATCAGTCTGCACTCTCACTTTTTAAGATAGAGATTACACCAAATGTCTATAGCCTTTAAAATTCATTTCAGAGCTGCACACGACGACCTGCAGTGAAAGACAGTGACAGGGAAATCTATGAATACCTTCAGGACTTAATGAAACACTTTGCTGCTCCCTCACACACACACACACACACACACACACACACACACACACACACATCTGAGAGCTTCGCTGCTCACTAAATGACCATCATCAGAAGCTTCAGTGTCCTCTGTTGATCTCACCTGCCACCAAATCAAGAAGAATGGAAGTCATATTATGCAAAACAAGAGGCAGCGGTTTCAGCAGCGTTTCTTTAACCATTATACCAACCACCTATTGAATCATGTTAAGACAATTGGACAGGTTTAATTAAGGAGTAATCAAGAAAAATGTTGCTAAAGAGAAAGTGAGAGCGATGCTTCTCATTAGATAGCTCACACATGGTATCTCAATCAATCAGTGCACATCAAGACAACACTGGATAAGTCTGACTTCCTCACATATTATTATCATCACAGTTTGCTCATTTATCTGAAGAATCACATCTTCACTGTGACCAAGACAAGTTTCTTACAATAACAATCTTATCACATTGGTCACATTTTATTATAATCATCAAATATATGTTAAAAATGTGACTGGGTGCTGATACAAGATGGGGAACAATGTTGAAATTTACCAAAAATCATAACAATGGAACCATTAATTGTTGAGATGCCTCCATCTGGACCAAAGACAGATCTTTAATGCCACCTCTAGAGCCACTACTGTCATGGTGAAACAACATTTAATTCTCCTTTAACCATCTGGATAAATAACAATGGTCTATCCAATGCACTATATATATATATATATATATATAAATTTTATTTGAGTTGGATTCAAACAAAGATGGCAGCCGAAATAACATTTCCCCTTGCTTAATTTGTAGGACACAAGAATAAACCAGTGCAGAGAGACCTGTGACTGTGAATATGAAATATGGAAAGGTTTTAAATAATAAATACACCCGTATGAAAATCAAGCCACTCTGTTAAGCGTTTCAAAGAACAACAGATGCTTCAAGGTTTCCAGTCACTATGCCTCATCTCCCACATCGAGCACTTTGATCTGTAACTCTGTGGTTGTGTAAGTGCCGGGGGGAGCGGAGGATGTCCGTCTTTCAAAATAAGAAAGTGAATAAGAAGCTCTTCAGCTGCTTCTCTATGGCTCAATTATTCTTATTTCCTTTGTTTTTTTCCGTGCAGGCCAATCACACGAGATGGGCTGTGATTACCAGATCTTCAAATACACTGCACACTGTGAAGATTCAAGAGTCAACAGTCAACAGAGTTTATTGCTTTAAAAAAAAAACAAAAAAACAAAAAAAAACATGACAGATATGTCAGCTCAATAGTTTGTCAGTTCAATTGCTTTTATGGATGGTTGATTGAATCTATTACTTGATATTTGTATATATACAAATAGGGTGACCAACACATGCAGCTCGATAGCTCAGTGGCTAATGCCACTGACTTTGGATTGGGATGCTGGGGTTGAAATCGCACAGATGGCTGGTGTGCATTGGTGCGGTACGGGAAAAAGAAGAAGAAGAAGAAGAAGCTTTTCATTACTTCAGTCTCCTGGTACCCCAGAGAGCACCAGAGACAGCATGGCCTTGGGCTCGGCCCAGGCACATGGACCTTCGCACCAACCCCAGTCCCCCGAGAGTGGCAGAGACAATGTGGCCTTAGGCTCGGCCCACGCGTGTCGGCCTTTACACCAACCCCAGTCCTCCGAGAGCACCAGACACAATGTGGCCCTGGGCTCGGCCCACACATGTGGGCCTTCACACCAGTCCCAGTCCTCCGAGAGCACCAGACACAATGTGGCCTTGGGCTTGGCCCATGCACATTTGCAGAGCTGCAGAGTTGATCATTTGTCGTTTCAAGTGACTGCTTTCACATTTGACCGAATAAATTGATTCATTGGTAATGCAAAAATTATTGATTAATGGACCCTTTAAATCATATTCCACTGTTTATGGACCATGGGACCATGTATAATGATATGGATAACACACACCAGCTGAGGTCATATTTAACTGTCTGAGAGGAAAATACATCTGTGAAAGTTACATACTCCTTTGATATCTTTTACTGAGTGAAAAAGATGGAAGAGAGAGGAAGAGAAGGAGACACTCTTCTATACGACATATAGTATACACTGAGATTTACATTGTAAACCTGTTATTGTCATGATGAGTGCAGGGCAGTGAGCAGTCTACCATTAGGCCCAACTGCGCAACATCACCTTTGCTTTGAAAGGTCAGGTTTTAGTGTTAAAATCGATGGCGTGTTAAATGTCAATCTTTGGTTTAAGGTGACAAATAACCAGTCTGGCTACATGCAGCTCTGTCTCTAGTTTTACCCGATCAGAGCAGTTAATCCCTGAACACAACAACATACAGTGTCCACCTCATAGGAGCACAACCCGACCACACGTCTGTTACTTGACTGGGTAAATAAAACAAGAGTTAGTCGTCCAGACAGGCTTTGGATCAGCTGACTGACTCACAATCAGGACATGTTATTTGTCCTCGAATGAGTGATGTTTGTCTTTACCTTTTATTTAAGCACAATGGCATCATTATGATTAAAAACTAATGCACAAGGACAAAAGCTATGACAAAATGTAGTGACTCTTTCATCAGTGAATTAAAAACGAGATGAAAAATGTTCAGCCAAGACAAAATCCAATCAGGACTAATTTAGTTTTGTGGGAGGTGGCGATGGAGGAGTCTGGAGGAGATCCAATAATAAGGGCTGTAGCTGTGTGGACAGGACTGAGTGGAAAGTAAGTGAGAGCGTCGGTCTCTGATGCTTCAAATAACAAGAGTTTGACCAGGCACCTACAAACCTTAATATCATACAACTTTACATTTTACAGGGTTAGGGGTCAACTAAATCTACTATAATGTTATGATGCTGAGTTAACATAAAACAACTCTATGACTTAAAGGAGAAGTGCCCTCTTAAATCACACAACAAAGTCTTTTCTCTATTCAAACAAGTGTACTTCTTTTCTTGCACATGAGGAATAATTGATGCCTTAATCTAAATAAGTGACATATTTCATCATGAGAGTTGAGTTCCCATCCTCTACAACTTCTATTGTAACTCTTATCATCCACTTCCCCTTCATACTGCACACACAGCTATTATTAATCATGACAAACACCTGACGTCAGTACAGTGTGTTTAAAAAAACAAGAGCCCAGTATTCCCAGTCCTGTGGTATTCCCAGAAACGTGTGTGTGTGTGTGTGTGCGTGTGCGTGTGTGTGCGCGTGTGTGTGTGTGGAGAGAGAGAGAGCGTAGATGGGGGGTGGGGGGTGCGTTGGATTTGCGCAAGCGGGTGTGCTGATGAGTGGGCCGGTGTGATTGGTCCCCTCAGCCTCTGACTGGATGCCAGTCAGCCCGCAAAGGTGACTGCTTTTTAAAGTGCGGCGGGCAGAGGGCACAGTGGTCAGACCACACAGCTGCTGAGGCGATCCAGATCAACGAGCCGAGCCGAGAGGTGCCGAGAGGAGCCGAACGGAACCGAACCGAATCAAATCGAGCAGACACAAGGCAGAGGGTTTCCTAAAAGTCCACAGGAAGAGGAGTGAGGACACACACACACACACGCACACACACAAAGAGAGAAAGAGAGATGACTCTGACAACTGTGCAGCAACTTTTTATCTTATGTTCACTCTGGTTTCTTGGATCCTGGAGCACAACAGGTGGGTGATCACTGTTCATTCAAATAGATTAAAGCAAGGAGTTAATTACTGTTGATTTTGGCTTTGATTTTGTGTCTTAAAAACAACATATATGTGGAAAATTCACTGTACATTTGCATGGTTTATAATGTGTAGTTACATCATAGATAAGTAGTAATCACTTGTTGCTTTGCTGTTGGCTCTCTAATCCATCATCAGTCAGAGATCACCATTGTGCATGTTTCTATTCTGGACAATTCATTGTAAAGGAAGGTGACATAAGTCACAGTCCACCATACAACACTGTAGTTTCAAGTATGATTACAAACTGTAAAGTAAGTAATGCATTAATGATTCTTTATCAATGACTTTTCAATAAAACACCAGGGTAATTAGACTGAGGAGTGCAGGTGTAAATGTAGCAGGTTGTTGTCAGATAACCAAAAACTTTATTTATTTATTTATTTATTTATTATCAATGGCTCGATTATTTATTAGCCATGTATAAACTATGAGTAATTAGAAAAGGAAGTGGTATACAAATGTAAATACAAATTTCAAAGTATATGCCTTAATGCAAAACTATGTTTAGTGATGCATTCAAATTTACACTGATGCAGAATTTTTTCTTACTTTCTGCAGAAACACTGAGGGCAACATTATCTTAAAGAAACAAAAAGGAAAAGTACTCCTTCTGCAAAATGTCCCACAGCAGATTAAGATTTTTAATCACTTTAAATACCCAGTTGTTAATAGATATAGGAGGATGCATTATATATATATATACATGTATGTATGAGACATATCCTGAAGCTAAAAAAAACTATACTTTCAAATGCAGTAAAAAAGTACAAAATGAAGTGAACTGCACATTTAGAAGGTATAAATAGTATTAAGAGTATAACGATGTCAAAATCAAAGTTCAGTATTAGAGTAAATGTATCTAGTTACTCTCACCACCTAGTAACTTAAAACCGAGCTGAAACTGGTCATCTTCCAGTTAAATATTGATCTAACTGCCCCCACACAGTGACAGTGACTTCATGTATTAAACAAGTGGACGTCACAGTCACCCTCAGCCACTGGAGGTCACTCCAAACAACCTCAGTCCTGATGTGTTGAACCAGAGGGAGGCTCCTTTACAATGAGCCAGCCAGTCACTGTGCAGCACAATGTTGTGTCCACACACTGCAGATTGGGTTGTTGTTGTTGTTAGGATTTATTATTGTAATATCCTGTTCTAACACATGGGCTCTCTGTCCAGATGCCAGACCATATGACCAGTGGGAGGACGGTGTAGCGCTAAGACAGGTGGGGAATCATCTGCTCATGTTACCACTCTCTGATAATCTGACTGCATGTTTGGTCCTATCTCTACAAATCAATACATAAACGAAAGTTATCACATGGTCAGAGGCAGTGTGGTGGTTTTACAGTGGTTAACCAGCGTTTTGTGGCCTCATGTGATCATCATGTCACACCTGTGGTTTGTTTATCCGGTGTTGCTACTGTTGCTAATCTGAACTGTGTTGTTGTGTGTGCAGGTGCGCGGCCTCCACAGTGATGACTTGAGTGACGTTTTGTGGAGAGACCAGAACGAGGTGAGTGAAGACACACACACACACACACACACACACACACACACACGCTCTTCTTTTGACCTTCAGTGCTTTCAATTTGTTTGTCAAAGCACTTCATAAACTATATAAGGTGCCATACACATAAAGTTAATATTTCTACAGTATGTGGTTCTGTAATGAGGCTAGGGACTATAGGTTTTACTATCATTCATATATTATGCTGCTTATGCACAACGACAATACAAAACTCTTGCTTTTCATGTTCATCTGTGAGAAACAGCAGACAGACAGAGGCCTCTAATGTCACTGCAGTGCGTGGACAGCATGCTCCACCTGAGCTGCCGATATCATGAACCTGATCACAGAGAAAAATAACAAACATATCAGCAGTGCAAACTGTCATCGACGTGCAGGCATCAAACTAAACACTCAGTTTAGTGCACAGCTCCCAATATAAATATAACAGCATATCCTAAAAGTCAGTTTTGTGTTTGTTGTCAGTGACAAGAGCACAATATACTGTAATAAAACTCTGCATTAAGAAGAGTAGGAGCATGTTGTTAGAGGTGTGTGTGGTCATTAATCTGTCGTACGTGTGTCTCCACAGGAACAGGTCCAGAATGTGTTCAAAAGAGTAAGTTTTCCACCTTATTTAGTTTTCAGTGTCTAATAACTTCTCAGCAGCAGCAGCAGCAGCTCACTGACTCTCAAACGTCTCCTCTGTGTTCCCAGTTTCTGTTCCATTACTCCAAAGCACGAAACTCTGTTGGAGCCGTGCAGCACGAGGTGAGCGGAGGAACAACTCAATCAATTTTGAGTCATCAGGTCTAAAGGTGTATTGAATAATATCGAATTAGTTTAACTGAGTCACCGTTTCCTGGTGTTAAATTGAATCCTGCTGGTTCACACTGAGAGTAAAGATAATGAACTGGAGCAGGTGGTCGGTGACACTCGGGCCACTTGTTTATAGTAGATCACTTTGAGAAGTACTTTGTTTTTCTACAAAGACACTATGGAAGAAAAAAAATCATGATTTAAATTGGAGCAAAGCTTCATAAAATTACTTGATTGCAAGAAGTCAGTTCATTTCCTGCTCTGTTAGTGTTTAATATTAGTATTAAACCTACCTGATACCTGAAATAATCCCTCTGTGTGACATTTTGTGCTTTACTAACCATAACAACACCTTTAACACTACAGACTCTTATTTCAATTGGTGCCTTTGTTTATCTAAACAGTCTTAAAATGAATGACACTCCACCTTGAGCAAGTCAAATCATTAATATGAAACCTCTGTTCCTCCTCCAGTCTCACTCCGTTCACCCTCTGATGCGACTTTCGCCCAAACTTTCCCAGAGGAGAAAGAAGGTGTTACTTCTGGTGAGAGAACTACAGTTGCATTCACTGTTTAAGTCTTTAACTGCACTGTTTTTTACAAGATGAACAGACGCTGTGTCAGGTTTTTTTTTTTTAGAAGATGAAGCAGGTCTGTGAGCTTCCACAGACAGCAGAGTGAACAGCACTTCAGCACAGAATGATCCAGTGTCTAAAAAAATAAAGAGTGGGAGCAAGGGAAACACTTAATGTGTGCAGATGCAAAGATCAACAGCAGAGCGACCTGTGGGCCGAGTGGTTCGAGAACACATGACAGAGCCCTGCACCTCTGACCACATTAGATCAGTGTATGTAACAAATATGAAAGTGCAGAAGTGACAACATGGAGCTTTATATAGTTCTTGAAGTCCGTGTTGCCACTGTTTCCTGTCTGTGCTCAGATAAACTAACCTTCTGCCTGCAGCTTCATATGTCACTGATGTGATGATGTGATATGATGTGACACCCATATTTCCCAACTTCCTGAATTATTTCAGTAGCAAAAATTACTGACAAGTCTGATCTAAATTTGATATTTCATGACTCCCTTTTTCATTTATCTTCCACCATTTCTCCTCATCTCTCTAAGTTTATCTTTTCAGGAACTTGTTAACTCAGGTAGAGTTAAGAAGTAGAGACACAGTGATGACAGCGAGGAGTTGGTGTCACTGTTCAGGTGTCATTCGTCTCTGACTCTCACTCTCCTCTCGCTCTCTCTCTCCGTCCTGCTAATGAAACAGAAGATCTGAGAGCTGCCACAGCCGATGTTGTCAAAGAAGAATGTGAAGAGGAACAGACGTGGAGCAGCAGGGCAGCTTCCCCTCTGGACATCATGCCCCCCCCCCCCGAACATCAACTGGTGGAGCAACGTGCCACCAATGCATCTCCAGCAGAGTTTTTGTAAACAGAAAATAAATGATTGTACAGATGGAAATATATATATATATATAGAACTGCACTGTCATGGCTGCCATGTGTCTTCCTGCTTCCAAATGTCAACTGGTGTAAGTCAGTGTAAAATGTTCCCGAGCATGTTGCACTGTTACACAAGAGGTGTTGCGAAATACAGACAAAACAAGCTGTGAAGGGAGGGTTTTATACTCTGTTAAAGAAAATGAAAATAAAAGAGCACTTGGGGAAAAACTGAACAACGATTGTTGTGGCAAAGAGGTGAACTCACATTTAATTTAACAGGTACGGTACATGTACGTTTTGTGACAAAAATACCATGAAACATAATAAAAAAAAAAGTTAAAATTTGTCTTTGATGCTTTTGTAAAGATTCAGGTGTTGAAATTACAAAAAGGTGACCGTTGTGCTGTTTCCCCCCACCCCACGTCTCCCCGAGGAGATGAACACCGGGGTTCAACAACAAGGTCATGGGTTCGATTCTCTCCGGCCAAGTGTCCTGTCAGAGTTCCCCTGAGCTGGACTGAGCCCTGCGTAACAGCGCCACCTACATGGTTTAAATATGAAATGTACTTGCTGATAGAGAAGATGCCGTCTCTGCACGAAGCATCTCCAGATGTTCCAGGGTCCTCTGAGTGTTTTATCCCCACATGCAGGCAGTCACATGATCTGTCTGGTTTGGAGTGACAGTGATTTTTTTTTTTGTCTCCTAATAGTCCTCGTCCTCAGAGTCACTGTCCTTTCTTGTCGGGAGCGAACATCTGATCGATGACATTAGCTTGTCTTCAATTTGTTTCTTAGGGTTTTCCTCTAGGTCTGTCTTCACCGCCCCGGTCTCTGATAACCTCCACTCCAGCTCTGCAGGAGAGACATGGCAAGTTACAAACCCTCCTTCATGAAGCAGGTGATCGTCTCTTTTTATATGAACAATATCTCCCCTTACCTTCAACTTTGAGGTTCATGCCTCCGAAGACCAGAGGCCCAATGAACTGAGCCTTCATCTCCCCCTCAAAGTAGACGAAGATGGTGGGCAGGTTGCGGTCGGGGTAGTTGGGGATGCAGGTGGTGGAAATGGACTTGAGGAACTTGGTCTGGGGGAACTTCCTGGCCAAGAGACTCAGGTGCTGGTTGATGAGGGTACACAGAGGGATGCTGGGAAACAAGAAGGATGGAGAGGAGAGAGTGGAAAGACTTATTAGTGCTGCAGTGGTTTGTTTGCTTTGAAGTGGTCTGAGAAGTGAAATGTCACAATATTCAACAGTAATTTAAAAAAAAAAAGAAAAGCAGTAAAATTCAGATTTAAGAAGATGGAACAGGAGAATGATTGATATTTTTGTTTGATCATTGATAAAACTGAAGTAAAATTGTTGCAGATTTTCTGTCATTGATTTAATCCATAAACGGACTTATTATTTAGCACCGAAAAAAGTGTGTGTGTGTGTGTACACTACGTTCTCATTAAGGTTTTCCTAAAACAGCTTTTCACATGAAGAAAAACAAACTTGTCTGGAGGTAAACTAGCTTGAGTTTTTGCCCCATAAAAGAAAACAGCATCCAAAGTACTCAGCGCATCATATAAGTCCTAATGTCAGCCCGTTATTTAAGTTCTTTGGAGGACCTACCCTTGTTTGTAGAGATGCAGCACCACCCAGATGCCCTCTCCAGCCTGGTTCACCTCCTTGACGTAGTCTTGCCCTGAGATTTCCACCACCTCTTTGAACACGTTCTTCATCTGAGCTGCCTTCCACTCTGCGAGACGCTTCTGTCTGCAAACACACACAACTCACATCAGTTTGATCTTAAACGTTCAGAAAACTAATAATAAAAAAAAAACCAAATATACTTTAAAATCAGTTGACAGATATATTAGGCCACAGGGTCCATGAAGCGCTGACGACAGCACTCACCTGTACATCTCAATGGCTGCCTCATCTTCCTCACCAAACTCATCTTCATTCTCCTCCAGTTCTTCCAGTGTCATGTCCTCATATGTTTTAACTGTTCAGAGAAACGACGACAGAAGCAGCAGCTGAATTTTACATGTTCAGTAAATAATCAAACACTGAAAACAGACAAATTAGCCTGTTTATTCCAGTTCAGTTTTATACACCAACTCACAACATAACCCAAAGGTACCTTACAGGGTGAGATCAGGACATGGCAATATTATACAGAGAAACCAACAGTGAGCTCCCACAATGAGCAAACAAACAGGTAAAAACAAGGGTGGGAGAGAAAGAGAGAGAAAGAGAGAGAAGAAAGAGAAAGAAGACCAGGACCTATACTGTTGGTGTAGTGAAAATAATAACAGTTATACCCTTAATAAAGGTGTTATCAGCTCTAATGGTAATAACAAAAGCAGTATTAACAATCACTGTGCGTCTGTGGTGAATGTTTTCATTTATTTATCTGCAACAAAACAAAAAAAAATTATAGTGTAAGTTGTAACTGTATGTTGGAAAGACACACCTCCATCATTAAGTCACAAATAAACACAGATGGTTAAACCAACTTACCGACAGACTGTTGCTGGAGGGCCAGCTCCTCCTCCTCCTCATCTTCTTTAGGTGTCTCTTTGGGAGGAAGAATACCTTTCTTCCTCAGGATGTCATTCCACTCTGTGTCTTCATTTGGGTCCTGAGGAGAAGACAAAACATGTCAACAGGTCCTTTTTTAACAAAATACAGACACTTTTACAGTGTGAGGATTTTCTGCTCTTCTCTCCACTGGACACTGCAACGATGAGTCACAACTTCCGATTTAGCAATTAAGAGGAAACTTAAGGAGAACTTAAATTATAGGATTAATATAACCTAACTAGTTCTTCTCTTAACTGGACGGCTGGAAGTTTTTATTAATGTCATTGTGGGACAACTGGATTTTGAACATTTTGTAGACTAACTATATTTTATCTCGAAATAAATCAAAGTCTATTGGCATTTCTACCATCGCTGTATCGATATTGAAGTGTCTAAGTCTTTCTTAGCATTTTTTCTCATCGATAAAACACAGATCAGTTCAGTTTTAGTCCCAGTGAATTTCATTTCCACGGTCTTTCACTCGGCTAGCTAACAGTGAAGCTACCGTTCAAACTGTTGATACGCCCAGCTCCTCTGCTAAGCTACGTTTCCCGGCTCTCTTCTGACATTATCTCAATAAGCTTCGTCGACAATGAGCTTCGTACAATTGTCTAGCTGGCCAACGTTAAACCGCGGTGTTTAAAAGTCTCTTTAAAAGCTGTACCAACCTGCATCTTGACAGATAAGCGTCTCCTCAGAAATCACACCGCTCCCCTCACACACACGGAAACAGAAGGACCGCGCGACGACGGAGTCCGGCAGGAAACACAAACCTACGGCTTTCTCAAAACACACACAGTGCGTCGAGAGTTGACTTTAAATCACTTTAATACAGAATATTTAAATTCATATATATATATGTCTCGTTTTCGTGAGGCTACGGCGTGTAATTGAAGTTTAATAAGACGGGGAACATCGGCTTTGCGGGCCGGACAATAATAAAAGTGACACCAACTTCCTCTTGAGGCTCAATATGACCAAATAAGGAGTCAGAGCGCAGCATTCCATTTGTGGCTCAAACCAAACAGGTGCTTGGTGTTACACACACACACACACACACACACACACACACGACATACCTCTTATCTATAAGAAGTACCATATAAAAATAATTTTGCTTTATTTCATTATTTTACACCAGTGAGGGTGTGGGCTGAGTCATCAGCTACTGAGTCAACCACTCTGTAAAATAATATGATCAACAGTAATTAAACATTATAACATGTATTTTCCTGCATGGAAAAATCATTGATCATGATCAAAACAGCACGGAGCATAGTGTGGGATGTTAGACAGACAGACAGACAGAACATACAACCAACCACAGCTGGTCATAGCTATACGCTAAGACAGGCTGTGCAGCAGGCTATCCTGTAAAGTTACCATGACCAGAGTCACCTCCTGGGGGGGCTGCAGGCTGAAAACAATTGTTCCTGGTCCACCCAGTGAACATGCCAGTTGTAGACTCACAACCAGCTGAATGGAGCTGATGGTTTTTTAGATAATGATCTTATCATTAAAGTCAAACTAATACCTTAATAACAAGCATGTTTCACTACTTCTGACACTTTGTGTGCTGGACACTTGATAACAGAGATAACTGTTGGTGGCAGCTCTGCAATGCTATTATTACTACTAACCACAAGATGGAGCATTGAGGATCTGTCAGAGTTGATATTTATACCTGCATGTGGTTTTTCATGGGCTTAATCTAATGGAGTAAGAAGTGAGATAAGGATGTGGTGCAGTAACTGTAACTGAAAATTACACACATGCAGGCATGCAGGTCCCATTGCAGATGGGGGGGGGGGGGGGGCATAAATTCCAGTGAGACTGCATTTCCATTTACTGTGGTTGTTTGATTAAAGGCACATTTTCGAGGGAATTTGCATCACTAAAGTTACACTGTTATCTAAGGTAGGGCCAGGGGTGTTACCTAATGGCGCCATGTTGAGGGCCTACGTGTTTGATATTCACTAAATATATAATCACAAAGAGCCCTGGCCTGCACCACACAGTGTTAGTTCAGCTGGAGCACTGGTGGTGAGTTCCCTGGTCAAACGCTGTGCAGGATGATGTGTACTGAGCTTAACAGGAGTTTAGAGATTATACACAATGGACAGTGTGTGTGTGTGTAGTGGTGGGAGGGGGGTCTGATGGGTTGATCCAAATGATTAGCTCATGACACAGAGAAGACTTTGAATAACTTTTGTAACAGAATGAGAGATCGTCTTATTTTGAAAGATCAAGAAATACATCCCCAGTATAAACATCAGTCTTTATAATGATCATTTCTATTCTCGCTTCCTCTCTTTCTTTCTCATGAGCACTGCGACCAGTTCTGATCGTAATCATCAAGCATTTCTGTAAGTGGCTCTAATGCACTTTCACTGATAAATGACTGGAGATAATCCACAGCCACTCTGTGTAAAAACACATTTCACAGTTTATCTGCAGCCAGTTGAGATAAGACTTCATCATCAGTCTGAGTTAAATAAATCAAGTGGATGTCTCCAACAGTTACAGTCTTCCCCCTGTTTGAGTTGCTGAACACAAACATAGCATACACTGAAGCTGATCAGGAAACAGATCCTCCTGCAGGACCAGTATAAAAACAACAACAAAAACCTGTTTCAGTGTTTAACCTGACAACTGACATATCGTTTTAAGGCAGATTTGGAAATGTGCAAACCTCTTAAGAGACAGCTGGAAAGTTATTAATTGTCTATTTTTACGTGTGCCTAGAAACCCCACCCTGGTCTATTTTAACACTGACCATTAGAAGTGATAATCAGCTGCTATGTTTCCTTCATCTGGGTTCAGCAGCTCTTATCACCGTGGGTCTTACACACAGCACCAACTAAGGCCTTTACATGTAAAACTCTAATAATTATATGTTTCATCCATTCAGTTCTCATCATCAATGGGATCAAAAACAGCGGGAACAGACAGCATTTTTTTTTTTTTTTTTTTGATCCTCCAGGCTCTTTGTTTTATTAGTGAATGGACTGAACAACAAAAAGCCTTTGTGTGATAATAATCGCACTGAACACCTGAACACTGCATGTGTCAGCTCAGCAGCCAATCACAGCAGGGCCAGTGGATCTCAGCCGGAACTGGCGGAAGGGAAAGTTGGTGAAATGCGGAAGACAAGGGAATGAAACGAAGAGCTCTCACTCCGACCGTGTTTTTCATGAACCACAATGACCTGATGCTGTGGTTGTTGTAGTTCATTACTCCTGCTACTACTACTACTACTCTTTCTACATAATTAAGAGGAACTATGCAGGATTTTCCTGTGGCTATGCTTCATTTTTACCTTAATAATGCAGCTACGGAGGAAGTGTGATGGTAACATACCTGACTTGTAACCTGTTAGGAGGGAGAATGGAGGCTGTCTGGCCTTCACCTGGCGTCTCTGGGCTGAAATCCACCCCGGTGTCCCAGCTCTCGTCTCTGCACACCGGCGACACTAAACGCGCTCCGTAACCCGTAATCTTTCGTTATGACGGTTAAGACTACACAGATATAAACGTCGTGTCATTGTAACGTTATCCACCGCTCCATGGATTGTCTTTTTTTCCACCGGCTTCGTTAAAAACAAATGCACATGACCCGGAGGAGGGTAAGCAATAACAGTGGGAAAGCGACCGGACTTGCATAGCTCCCCTATAAGTTGATTTTTTGGGAGCCTATCTTTGGTGATGAGACCCGATTCGGCTACAGAGTGAGTCATCGCCTCACACAGACGATCTGCGTCTGGTGTGTACAGCTGCTGCAAATCGGGCGTGAGGGAGCAGCAGACGTGAGGCGAGGAAGTCCGAGACCTGCAGCTGTCCGGGGGAGCGCAGGATCGTCATGGACAAACCCGAAATCCCGCCGCTGTAGGAGCGATCGGGCCGCTCCCGAGCCGCAGGACCGGCACACACAACTTTACACACCGCCGCTGAGGACACCGAGACGGCGGAGGGGCTCCCTCCCGGTCCCTCCCTTGCTGGACGAAATGTGGCTGAACCCGGAGGAAGTTCTGCTGAAAAACGCTCTGAAGCTGTGGGTGACCGAGAGGAGCAACGACTACTTCCTCCTGCAGAGGAGGAGAGGCCACGGGGAGTCGACCGGCAGGATCACAGGTAAACAACCACTACACAAACAACAAACACAGGAGAGGCCACACGCACGCGCGCGCGCACACACACTCCAATACAGGTAAACAATGACAACACTGTGGAAGAGCTGTCAGCAGAACAGGTGAAAACAGGAAAACAGGAGGAGGCCCTACGCCTCCAGCAGGTAAACAAGGGAAGGGGGGGGGGGTCCAAGGGGGTGTGTCCGGGGGGGGGGGGGGGGGGGGGTCCCAAGAATTTAAGAGTTAACCAGATTTCTTAAACCAAACTTGAGGGAAATCCTGTATTTTCCATTAAACAACAAGATGCCCCTGCTCCAGAGTCATGGTTATGTGCATTGCTATGGCAACTGTGACCATCATCTGTGTCTCAGGTTAAACTGGGCCTTCATCAGGCTCCAGCTCTCCACCACAGGGCTCAGCTGAGACTTTATTTTTACCACCCCAGCAGACACACAACTCTTTCTATAATCAATAATATCTATACACAGCCCTCTGCTTCGCACCAGACACTTTCACTTCCTTTTAAACCCTGTGTGTTGAACCATGAGTGGAGGTTTCAGGCAGCACCACACCTGTGTGAGACGATGTATGCATGCAGAGCAGAGAGGCTCAGAAGTCAGACCACTCTCATTATCAACAGTCAGAAGAGCCAAGACTGGAGGAACAGAGCTACTGAGACTTTACTGTTGTTATTTACTGTACTTTACTTTCCACCTTTTCTACTGGCAGGTGTTGACGTGCCAGTGACCTATGTTAAGTCCTGGGATGTCGGTCGTCCTCATACATAAACCTGTGTCTTCTGTACATTTGGACTTGTTGTGACAGATTCATTCATATAAAGCCACACCCTGCTGTCACTGGTATCTAACCCAGACCTGACCTGACTTGAGTAAACATTAAAGTTTACTTAAGTCAGGCTTATATGACGCTTTAGCTCAGCCTGTCAGGAAACAATATAAAAACATCACTTCGCTCAGGTAAATAACACAAGTTTCACATTGGAGCTTAAATGTCAATGTAATGAACAGATGAGTGAATCGACAGCACATGAATCCTGACGAGTGATATTTCCTGTTTGAGGCTTTTCAAGCTAAAATGTCAATGTAAATCTGTTCCCCTGTTCTGTGTGAATTTACCTCCTCCGTCTGTGTTTATCTTTATAAATTCAATCATTCGATCATGCAGAACAAACAAATTTCATATTATGTGGTTATACTTACATGTGATATAATAGTTTATTGACTCTATTAGTGCAGTTAAAGATTCCCTAAACAAAGGTCAGTTTTATCTCCACTCCTGTGTGTGTGTGTGTGTGTGTGTGTGTGTGTGTGTGTGGGAACAGATCTCTCACTGTAATTTCCTGTGGGACAGCTACAGGTTTTGTCATCAGTTGGGATTGTGATGATGTGGAGGTGAAAATCCCCTCGTCATGACTCACACTGTTCAAAACAAGTTCAATCCCTCCATCATTATTATCACTATTATTATAATAATAAAAATGTGTGTGTGTGAGCATGTGCTCGTTGTTGCAGCTGTGGTCCGTCCGACAGCTTCCCGCCGCTCAGGCCTGTTTGCTGCTTCCTCTGTCTCGCTTCCTCTCTGTGTTTTGTATCAGGATGACAGGATTTGCTGTCACACTTGGAGCCGGGCTCCACAGTAGATTTGTGTGACGAGTGACAGACGTTTCATGTCATTAAAACCAGGCCGAAGACAACAACTCACACAGGCTCTTCCCTGTGATGAAACCAGCTCCTGTCATAAAGCAGCAGAGAACAGAGGAATAGAGCAGGGACTTCCTGGTTGTGTGTGTCTGTTTGTTCCCTTGGTTTCCATAGTGAGAGGGGGTCAAGGGTCAAGTCCTGTTGTCCCGGCGTTTAAAATTAACTAATTAAACGACCTTCACTTTGACATTCCTGCTGCACAGGAGGAGCTGAGTTGTCTGTTTTATGGTGGAGAGCTTTCTATGTTTGTTTTTTAATGGTTCCAGCTGTTTAAGATAAAAGCAGAAGCTCCTAAACATCTGCAGCTGATCTCTCCCTTCATACCAGCCTTTGTCTTTTTTTATTATTATTTCTAACCAAATATTTTCTCTATAGAGCTGAAACACTCGCTTGCAGCAGCCTTTAATGTTTGTGTATTCAACCTGTTCCTCTTGATTTAACGCGCTGCTCTGAAAGCAGGACGAGAGAAAGAGCAGAGAGCTAATTCAGTTAGATGAAAGCAGCCGTTACAGTCAGAGCAGAGCACTGTGTGGTGCTGGTGCGTCTCCACATCAGTGGAGAGAGAAGGCGATGATTCATATCGACTCCTCTTTTCTCTCCTTCTCTTCTGGAAAGTTCAGCAGTGTGTGAACCCCTCCTGGGCTTTGTGGTGACAGACGGATGGTTTTGTGTTGCCAGGCTGCCGGGTTGCTCAGCTTCAAGCAGGTCGACTCCGACTCTTAAGATGTGGTTTACATTTGGCTGACAGCCAGAGGTGCCTGCTTGGGGGAGGAAGTATATTTACACTTCTCCACCTTGCCAGGAGACTCGAGACTGATATTTGACATTTTCATGATATAAAATAAACAAAAATCCACTTTTTAGACAGCGTTTGTCAAATCCCAGGTTTTATGGGCAGACAACCATGAAGCTGTTGAGCTCAGCTGATGCCGCTCCCTCGTCCTCTGCTCTCAGATCTCATGTGTCTCATTTTTGTTTTTGTGTGCCTTTTTTTTTGTCTGAACCACCTGTGACCACAGAGACAGACAAACACCCGGCTGCCCCCATTTGTCCAGTCATAACTTTTGACATGCAGGCGGGTGATTAGCTGTGGTGCACTCAGCTGATCGGCCTGATAAAGCTGCTCAAAGAGGAACTGGGTGAACAGCATCAAATCAGCCTGTTTCTTTAGAGCCACCTCTGTTTGTCTGGACTGAACGTCCTGGTCCTGAACTATGACTCATGACTGAATTAGTTTGAGGAAGTTTGTATAAAGTATGTGTGTTTGTGTGTGTGTATGTGTGTGAATCTGACGTGGTGACTGCTGTAAAATACACTACACACTACAGTTGTGCCTTCCTAAAAAAGGTCACGCTCAAGTTAGCGGTGAATCAGCCACTGGCAGATCTCCAGGGGAGGTTCGTCATCACTGCATCACAGCTACATGTGTATATCATGATCAATGACTATCTGTCATTCATTATATCTTCATGCTTTAATTTACAAGATCAGAGTGAAGCTGATTAAAGACATTTTCCCTGCAGCAGTTATGTTAACATAATCACTGTCATGTAGTGAGGAAGGATGTTGCTATAGATCCATACACATGAATGGAACAACAGGAAATGTCCAATGTTTGCTGCAGGAAAAAAGTTATAACTAACTCATCCCCTTATTGAATTCAGCTGATATAAGTGATGGACTGCAGCTGTCATTAATGTAAATATTGAAAAGATGTGAACATTGATTGTATATTATATATATATATTTCATATTGCACAGGTTGTCACTGAGTCACTTCATCATTTCCAAACAGCTAAAAAGTGTCTCAGAAAAATCTCTTAAAGAAATTGGGAGTTGAAACCGAGTCATAAAAGTTAATGAAGTTCATTATTTACACACTGGTTTTACCCAGAGAGTCACACACACACACACACTGTTGAGTTAAAGTTTTCAGAGCTTAAAGACTGTCCAAGAAAAAACAACAACAAAAAAAAAAACAAGCAGCCAAAAATCCTCCACACCCAGTCACATGCCACCACACTCAGACCACATGCATTCTTTCTGTGTCTTCACTCAGAACCAAACATGAGCGCTGAACTAACACTGATGCTCAAACAGTGGATCGTGTTTAAAGCAGATCTTGAACTACAGATGTGTCGTTGTCAGGAAGCGTCGATGTTTTATTTGTTACCTTTCTGAGACAGTTTTAATCTGAAGCACTTTTTTTTTATTGTCAGCTTGTGTTTTCTGTCTCGGAGGAAATGCAGAATTTAAAGGAGCACTATAGGAGAGTTGTTATTGAAGAGGCGTGATGCACATTAGTCACGGCTCGCCAAGTGATTGAGTCACGTGATCCTTCAGTCTGCTCAGAGAGAGCTCACATCTGTGTCTTCCATTTGCCTCATGATTTAAAAAAAAATCCATTGATTGGTTCAACATTATCAGTTCTTTGGGGGTTGGTTGATTTTTAGTCTTCGGAGCATCTGAGGAGTTGAAATCAACATGATCAGTTTCCCTCTGAACACATTTCCTGCTGGAGCCGTAGAGCCAGAGCTGAACCATCCACTGAAGACACAGGAGTTAATTACCTGAGTGATGATGACACACTGAGGTCCTCCACTCATCTGAACTGTGATAAGAACCTGTGACATGTTTCCTCACCCTCCCATTCTGCAGGTCTCCTTGTGGGAGCCCTGGACACGGTGCTAGACTCGAACGCCCGGGTCACCCCCTTCCGCATCCTCCTGCAGGTCCCTGGCTCTCAGATCAGCTGGGTCATTGCCAGCGGTGAGCTGAACCATCAAGTCTCTTTTTTTATGTCCTTTCATCTCTTTTTGTTTTCGTCATCTGGTTTGGGATTTTCCTGGGAAGTTTTCTGTCACCTGATTCATTCACTAGCCGCCGGTAAACCCCCTCTCTGTTTTTGTCCTTATGTCCATCAGGGGCTGCCATAGAGGAGGTGAACAAGCACTGGGATTGGCTGGTCCACAACCTGCTTCACTCTCTGTCTGTGTTTGAGAACAAGGAGGATGTCGCCAGCTTTGTCAAAGGAAAAGTCAAGGTGTGATTATGAGATGTGTTTACAAAGATCTAAAAAGGATTAAAGGTGTTTTGTTGGTTCAAAGTGAAACATGTGCAGGTAATATGATAATGAAAAGCTTAAATCTGGAGTCATCAGTGAGAGCCCGCCTCCTCTGCAGGGCCTTATTGCGGAGGAGTCCCGGGGCCGACAGGCTGCACAGGAGGACGACCCGGAGAAGTTCAGGGAGGCGCTGATGAAGTTCGAGCTGCGCTTCGGCCTCCCGTCATCGGAGAAGCTGGTGACATACTACTCCTGCTGCTGCTGGAAGGGCCGGGTGCCTCGGCAGGGCCTCCTCTACCTCAGCATCAACCACATGGCCTTCTACTCCTTCCTGCTGGGGAAGGAAGGTCTGTACACCAAAGTGAGGGCTCTGATGCTCAAACCAAGTAACCGAATGTAAAGTCAGCCAGAGAGTCGCTCCTCACAATCCACAACTATCACCACAGAATAAAACGTGATCCTCTCTCCTGTCACGTGTAGTTTATATGTTTTATGCTCCTCTTCCCTCCCCAGTGAAATTCGTCATTCCCTGGGCGGAGGTGACGCGGTTGGAGCGGGTCTCCACCGGCCTGATGACGGAGGCGATCCGGGTCAACACGCGGCAGCGGCAGAGGGAGTTCTCCATGTTCCTGAACCTGGACGAGGCGTTCGGGGTCATAGGTCAGCTGGCTGACATTGCCCTCAGGCGGCTGCTGGACAGCGAAGGCCTGGAGCTGGACCGAGTCCTGCAGCAGCCGGCACGCATCACCAAGAGGTCAGTTCAACAAGTTTGACTTGTTTTAAATCATTCAGGTCTCAGGTGAGTGGTTTTCTGGTTGAGAGAGTGTGAACAAGAGTGAAAAAGGTTCAGCTTTCTTATCTCCACACAGCTGGTCGTTCACAGCCTGAAGTGGGTGTTGGTGTCGGAAACTTGCAGAAGTTGTCTGATAGAGCTCAAACCAATCTGATGTTGGAGAGGTGTGTGTGTGTGTGTGTGTGTATGTTTGCATGTGTGGGTGTTCAAGGTTTTTTCAATCATCCTAATCTAAAAATATCAGACAGTATGTTGTGAAGCATCTGTCCACTATGTTGAGTTATAATCCTAGAGCCTCTCTCCTACTAACATGAAGAAGAAGAAAAGTTCAACATGACTCTTGTACCTGGGTGTTTTTCAAACATTTGCATTTTTGTTTTGAGGTTTTGAGAAGTTTTTTATCGTCCTTGTCATCCGGCTCCGATAAGACACGCTCACACATGTTTGGACTCCACGTGTTGGTCTTTTATTTATTTTCATCCACATCAGATGTTTTTACTTGTATTGTGTAAAAACGTCCGTGCTGGAGCGAACCCGACTTCCCTTTGGCTGCTCAGGCAGCATTGTACTGTTTGGCTCTTCTACACACAGCTTCCCTCCTCAGATGCCACAGTGATACACGGGGTAGAGTATTTCTGTCTGTGTAGAAACCTCAAAACCAAAACAGGAAGTTCAGTTAAAACTAAACCCTGCGAATGGCAAGACTTGTATGACTTTGTTTTTCTTTTGTTTGTTTGTTTGTTTTTCTTCTGTAAATTGCAAACATGTTCAGGTATTTATAGTAGACAGAGCTGAGCATCAGTCAAATGATGAAAATTGAAAGAAGGAAGAATAACTAACAGAAGGAGCGTTTTGGAAACCACGGAGAGTCCAGACTGAGAAGGAAACATAAATAGGAAGTGGACTGCAACTGGGCTGTTGAAACTGAAATTACTCAAGTGACAAACAAACAAAACACAGAAAGAGGTGATTCAGGTGAAAGGACATCAAAGTAAAAGAAAGTACAGTGAAGTCCCAGTATCATTCTTCGCTGTAGTGGATACACACAGTATATAGTATATGTCGTAGATGCTGGTGTTGTTGGTCTTTGGAGGGGAAACTGATTTGGGTCATTTGTGAGATCTGGGTCACAGAGAGGAGAAAAACAAAAATAGCTCTGTTTCAAACTGAACTCGTCTCCTCGGGGTTCAAGCCAGACTTGGCGTCTTGTCAATGAGGAACAGTTCGCTGCCTAGAGACAAACCCCAAATCACCACCCATCTATCCACCACTCACTCTAAATCTGCCCTCGCTCGTATCCATCCGTATGTGCACAATGTGCCTGTGTGTTTGCACTTTAGAGCTTTTAGTCGACAACGAAACTGAAGACCCCACTCCTCCTCAAAGATGTCAGAGTATTACCTCATCCTTTTTTCTCTGTGGAACAGGAGCAAGAGCCCAAAAATAGATTTGTTGTTTTCCAACGGTCCACACGCCAGAGGGAGGATCTGAAAAGTCAGAAACTTGTGTTGACAAAAAATACACAAAGAAATCACAGGATATATGACACATGATGAACGAAGGGTTTGAAGAAGGTTTGCATCATTGAAACAGACGTGATTTTTTGTTTTCAATCTGAAGCCAGTCCAGCTCTGTCTCCTCCTGACAGAAGTCACATGTTTTTTGTCCAGTGAAGATGAGGGAGGAGGTCTGGAGCAGATCTTGATCCAGAGCCAATTATATGCATCTGTTAGTTCTCAGCCTTGTTCTGTGGTAAATTGTTGTGCATGTGTTATATTTTCTCTTTGCTTATAGTTGTTGTGAAGTTGCTTCATGTTTTGTTTTCACGTGCCGACATTTCTGAGGTGACAAGCAAAGCAGAACAGAATTAAGTAACGCTTTGGTGACTGATGTGCTCGTCATGCCATCACTGTTTCCTGCCACTGCGAGAAGCCTTTCGTATTGTTGCTTGAAAGGTCCCGTGTTGTGTAAAAAGGGAAATTCTCATGTCTGTGTTGATTATAGATTAGGTATAGGTTTTGTATGTCCTGAGCCGTCAGGACTTCTGTGACTTTGTGATGTCACAACAAAGCTATCTGACTTTATCTGAAGTCTCCTCTCCTCCTTCTCCTCTCTCCTCCAGGATCCTGGAGGAGCAGGCATTGAGGGAGTACGTCCTGGCTCTGTTTCGTCTCCCTCGCAGCGAGAGACTCCACGAGGTGGCGTCGTGCTCGGTGTGGACGCCTCATGCCCGCTGCCACACGGTGGGGACTCTCTACACCACCGACAGCTACCTGTGTTTCTCCAGCCGAGGGGAAGGCAGCTGCACCCTCCTCCTCCCCCTCTCAGAGGTACAGAACCTGCATCAATGCAAAGGTCAAAGAGGAACCTAGGGAAATGAGGGGGGGGGCACCTTCATATAGAAAATCTGAAGGTGCAGTATAAATGTACTCCACTTGTCCCTGATATAAATTTCCAACACAGGGAAGTTCAGTTCTAACATTTCACGTGAGCCACATCAAACCAGGTCAAGTTTAACTTTTTACGATGCCACGAAATTACTGTAAAATCCTGCAGGAAGTGAGCAGCAGAAATCCAGGGGCGCTGGTTTATTGGTCCAGTACATGTGGTGTAATTAGTGGAAATCACCTGAGCAGCAGGTGGATTCACAGTAAAAGGGTTTATGAAAGTTTTAATAATTTAACAACACAACACACCTATAAGGATCAGTAAATTGATTACTTTTCAACACTGACCCATGTTGATATGACTCAGCACGGACAGCTAAACTTCACTTCTCCATCTGTTTGTGACTTTCACCTGCTGCGATCTTCTCATCCGTTCATGTATCAGACCACTGAGTTTACAGTTACAGTCTGTCCTCTTAGATGAAGGTGTTGAACAGTCTGTGTTTCTTCTGCAAGCTGCAGGTTAAACAGTAACACATGGGGCTGGTTTCTTGTGGTTGGTAAAGTTCACACATTCACACATCACCGGTGGAGGCTGATGTTTGTTGCAGCCGTGAGAAAAAAGACACGTTATATGTTTGTTTCTTTAAAGGACTGATCAACGTTTGAGTTAGTGAAGGAAATGAACCTGTCAGGATTTAAAACTCTGTGTTTATGCATGTTTACTTGTCATTTTCTGACGTCTTTGAATGTCAGAAAAACACTGGTATATTCACTAAAACATGTAAAATTGTTCTTCTTGTTCTACTGTTATTGTGGAGCTATTTTAGCTCAGTGTTGCCAGTGAAAAGCAGAGATTACGCAGCCAGCTGCTCAGTGTGTCGGTGAACAATGTACAGAGTCATTCAGAGTTTCTTCCCTCCACTGCTGCGGTTTAATCCTCCATTTCCTCTTGTTTTCTGTTGAAGCATTGTCTCTTAGAAAAAAAAGTATAATCACTTCCTCCCACCTAATCTGTGGCTGTGAATAAGTAATAATTCCCCCTCCTTGCTCCTCCACGGCCTCTTTAGCCTCTATTGTCTCTTGTATTCCTGCACATTTCCTGTGGAGCTCAGCTCGTTGAGCTGTGTAGTGATGTCACAGTAGATTTCCTCATTTAGTCTGTTGTTTAAAGTCCGTCCGAGCTGATCAATCAGTTGACGATCTATAAATGTGTTTACATGTGTCTCTATCACTTATAGATTCAGGCCAGTATTATATGACAGCTGCTTGTTACTGAAAAGATACGTTATAGATGTTCAAATAGACTAAATATTGATTTTTGATCATATTTGAGTGACTTTCTTTGTCAACTATTTCAAAATCAATGCTGTGGTACTGATTAGGTCATATTTAAACACAAAGTCTGTATAATGTAAAAAAAAAAAAAAAACAGTGTGTTTCCTCTGCACCCTCCTCAGGTGTTATCCATAGAGAAAGCAGAGAGCACCAGCCCACTCCCCAACCCCGTCATCGTGAGCATCCGGACTAAGAAGGCTTTCCAGCTGATCGAGCTGCAGGACAGAGACGAGCTGGTGGAGAGGCTCAACTCCAGACTCAAAGCCCTGCAGTGGAAACAGTCCATGTTCCGCGGCAAGAGGGAGAGGAGCGTGGTGCGTGTGAATGTTTCATGACCGATTCATTTCAATGATTGACGAAAGAGAGTAAAAACTGAACTAGAGTCTGTTTTATTGGTAGTATATGTGTGAGTCAAAGGAATTAGACCATTAGACAACAAAGAACCTGAGCAGGTCAGATAAATAAGACTGGAGGTGGATTCAGACAAAAGTTGACACTGACAGTGCCTGAGTATGATGATTTAACACAAGCTCAAGACTTTGGGTCAGTGGGTTGTTGTCACAGAAGCATTCATCAAGGTGACGGGCGGCTCATGGAAAGACCGTGATAGCAGGATGTAAAGTGTAAAGCTGAGCAATCTCCTCAGTCACTGTTTGGTGAGACACTGTTCAGCCTCGTGCTCTGGTGAAACCTTGATGCTCACAGTGTGAATATGACAATTCAAGGAGCTAAAACCTGAATGAGCCACACTGGGTGTCGATCTGTGCCTTTTCTTTTCCTGCCTCAGGTTCAGGTGTTTCCTCATTATCACGTCTGATCCAACACATCAGATGAGTCAGTCTCAGTGATGTTAGAAAGAGAAAACTTAAAATGAGCCGATGTGGAGCAGGTGAATCCTCTGTCATCTCAGTGGAGGTGCAGTTTTAGTTTCAGTAGCTGATCAAGATAGTTCCTCTTCTCAGTTTTATCATGTGGACAGATTTCTGCAGGACGCTCATTCTTATGTATTTTTCCTCAGAGCTCCCCGACTCCCTACTACACCTTCTACTACGACACTGGGTTTTCTGATGAAGAGGAGATAGAGGAGCAGGTTCTGCGTAACACGGTCAACAGCGAGGCCTTGATGACGGCCTTCCACCACAACCAACCCGGGACGAACGGCAACAAGGTGAGAGGAGGAGACCGGCCCAGTGAGGTCGCAGCTTCTGCTCAGCTCAGATCAAATTCACACAGTGGTTCACAGGCCTGAATGTGTGTGTTTGGTGTCAGAGCTTGGAGCAGGCCAAGGAGCGGCTGTGGGAGGATCACTTCTCAGAGTTCGGCCGCGGCGTCCACATGTTTCGCACAGAGAAGATCCAGAGACTTGTTGCCATGGGGATACCAGAGTCGCTGCGAGGGGAGCTGTGGATGACACTTTCTGGTAAAGGAGAGAGAGAGGCAGCTTGAAAAAGAGCAGCCATATGGATGAGACCCTGTGTGTGTGTGTTCGGGGTGTGTGTGTTAGTGTGTGAACACAGATGGGGCATCACTTCCTCTTCTTACATCTCATACAGTAGCACCTTTTTTTTTTGAGTTACAGCGATGCTCCGACAGCTTTTATTTTGGTTTTCTGTCACTTCCTCTGCTCAGTCTCACTTCCATGTGACACAGTGTCAGCCGTCACTCAGAAACTGAAAGTGACGAACTGAACCTTTGGAGGAACTGAAACAGAACCTTAAAAAAAAGGCCTGGGGGGGGGGGGGGGTGTTATACATGCAGCTGATTTAACAGTATCTCCACCTGGCTGTGTGCAGATGCCACCTCGGAGCTGGAGTCCCATCAGGGCTACTACGCCGGCCTGGTGCAGAAGTCGATGGGACAGAGCAACCTGGCCACAGAGGAGATCGAGCGGGACCTTCACCGCTCCCTGCCGGACCACCCCGCTTTCCAAAACCCCACCGGCATTGCTGCGCTCAGACGCGTCCTCACCGCCTACGCACACCGCAACCCAAAGATCGGATACTGTCAGGTGAGAACCTGACGTGATCTGAAGAGAGTGGTGACATCAGAGCAGAGATTGTACTGATAATACAGAATAAACATCTGCAGTGTTTACTCTGAGTGCAGCAGCATTGGTCAGACACACAGGGGCAAAAATGTTTGATCTTCTTCGTCTCTCTCTCTCTCTCTCTCTGTCTCCAGTCCATGAACATCCTGGCGTCGGTGCTGCTGCTTTACGCCAAAGAAGAGGAAGCGTTCTGGCTGCTGGTGGCTGTTTGTGAGAGGATGCTGCCCGACTACTTCAACCGCAGAGTCATAGGTGAGAGGTCAGGGGTCAAAGAGCTTTAAAGCTTTATTCACTCACAGTAACAGCAGCTGTCCCGTCTTTAAAAACACATGTAAGCACAAACTGTCGGCTTCATATGCTGTGGTTGTTTTATCTGAGCGGTTTATTGTTGGCTTCTAAAATAAGAGCCCATTTCCTGTGTTTGTGAAGCTGTATATTTATGACATGTGAGGTGCATTAGAAACAATTTCCTCTTCCTGTTAATGTCCAGATGCTTGTGGCCATCTTCATCTTTGACTCAGCAACGACGGTGTTTTTCATGCACAAGGAACACAGATTTGATATTTAGTGAACACGGATGAGTTTTTTTTTTTATTCCAATCTTTATAAATATGAACAGTTTCCACACTTCTGAACCATAAGAGACAAAAACAAGGTCAAATTCAGCCTGTTCCCGACCGTTTGAATATTTGTTGATCATACTAAATAATAAAATTGATGAAGTAACACTGCATCCTCTGACTGCGTGTCTCTTGCTGCCACCTAGTGGCCAAAGCAAAGAAAACAGCAAGTTTAAAATTACTCATTCTTGGATCAGATAATCTGGTTTTAATTATAATAGAGGTAATTTTAGACTGTATTTAATGTAGACTGCATCCTCACAGGACTCCTGTCAGACAGTGTGTGAAATCAGCCCGGACTCCGTTGTTTCCTCCTGCAGGAGCTCAGGTGGACCAGTCGGTGTTTGAGGAGCTGATCCGGGAGCGTTTGCCCGAGCTGGCTGAGCATGTCCCCGACCTCTCCTCCCTCTCGTCCATCTCCCTCTCTTGGTTCCTCACCCTCTTCCTCAGCGTGCTGCCCTTCCACAGCGCCGTCTGCGTGGTCGACTGCTTCTTCTTCCATGGCATCAAAGCCATCTTCCAACTGGGTTTAGCCGTGCTGGAGGCCAACGCCGCTCAGCTCTCTGCCAGCGTTGATGACGGACAGGCCATCATGATCCTCACTGGGTACATCTGCGTGTTCTGTGTGTTGAATCAAGTGTATTTATGTTCTGTAAATGTTGTGTCTGACGTAAAGTGTCTGTTTCGCAGTTTCTTGGACCAGGTGGGGAGTAAAGAGTCGTCCTGTCCTCCGTCCTCACCTCCGGCTGCAGAGGAGCGCAGCAGCAGCAGCAGTGACACTGAAGTTCCCACTGTTAGACACACGAACATCACCAACCTCATCAACGAGTCGTATGAGGTGAGACGCTGAGATGTCACGTCATATGAAGATGTTGTTGGTCTTCAATTCACTGTTTTATTCACTGTTCATGGCGGCTGAAAAGTTTCTCATTCTTCTCTGCTGTTCGTCTCTTGTCCCGTCAGAAATTCGGAGACCTGACGGTGCGTCAGATCGAGAGGCTTCGCTGTCGACACAGAATCCGAGTGCTGCAGGCTCACGAGGACACGACCAAAGAAAACGCTGTGAGCAAACGGAGAAGATGAGCGTGTTTAAAGCTGCTCAGAGGAACACTGAGGTGAACCAACTGACGGCCATCTTTCCTTCTCTGTTTGTGTCTGTGCAGTTGAGACTGGTGACTCCTGAAGTGTCCATCCCTCCAGAGATCTTAGCTGATGTCTACGACCTCTTCAAGGTAACCAGTCAACACCCAACTCATATCCTAAGCTAGAAAACACACCAACTATAGATAGATATCAGAGGCACGTTATTAGCTACCTGAGGTTTCAGCTATTTTATAATCCTGATCATTTTTGTGTCCGTCCTTGTCTTTTGTCCTCCTCCTGCAGACGGAGCACTTCATCAGTCTGTACTGGGGCGACAGCAGCTCTGCAGCAGCGGCGGAGGCGGCAGCGTGGAGTTACGGTGACTCCGGTCGCTCCTACCTGGAGCGACAGTACCGCCTGGACCGGCCCCAGTTCAAGAGCCTGTACGGGCTCCTGGTGCCGTGGCCCGGCGGCTCCAACCAGCACATGGACACCGTGGCCAACCGCACCTTCACCCTGCTGGACCAGGACCGCGACAACCTGGTCACCTTCAGGGAGTTTGCCGGCTGGCTGGGTAGGTGGAGGGGGGGGGAACAGACGGGAACAACTGAGAATAAAACGCTGATTTAACGAAATGAAAAGCGCAACTAACTCTGTCTCCTCATTTTCAGACACTTTATACTGTGAAGAGCTAAATGAGAAGATTCGGCTGCTGTATCGCCTTCACATCCCACCAGGTCGGACATTTCTCTGACCCTGTGAAAACCATTTAAAGTCTGAGCTCTAATTCAGTGACTAACTTAAAATCTGTGTGTGTGTGCAGCTCTGACAGAGAGTGAGGACGACCCCGCTGTGATTAAAAGCCCCCTGCTGTCCACCAACAGACCTCTCTGTGTTAATCTGCCCTCCGGTTGGTCCAGACACCACTGATATTGACTTCATTAGCTCAAACTACAGAGAACACATGCAAACAGACAAACCACAAACAATATGTCAATATGTCTGACTGTGACTCCTGCTCCAGGTGTGGAAGGTGAGGTGAAAGATTACCAGGAGCAGCTGAAGCAGATGCTGCAGGATCTGGCCAAAGAGAAGGAGAAGGATGTGGAGAAGCCTCTGCCACTCATGACTCAGGTACAGTAAACATGCAGAGCTGATGTTGTACCACACAGCAGAGTCACTGGTGATCTGAAAAGTCTCATCTGTCAGTGCTGCTTCCTTTATTTAACCACTTAGCTTTGTTTTCTATGCCACATTCTGAGAAGGAGGACATGTTGAATGTGCATGTTTTCTCTGCACATTGATGTTGATATACTTGTTTTGGCCTGTTGTTGCAGCACTAACCAGTTGGATTATGATAATAGGTATGAACCACTTACCTTTAACCCCTTCATCTCCTCCTCCACAGCGCGAGTTCATCCAGTTCTGTAAGTCACTCTACAGCATGTTCCACGGGGACCCGGAGGAGAACGAGCTCTTCCAGGCCATCGCCACGGTTACAAGCCTCGTGCTGCAGATCGGCGAGGCAGGCCACCGTGGCCACAGCTCGGGGTCAGAGGTCAGCACTGAAGCGGAGGCCAAAGGAGCACAGCCCACACAGGTGACCGCAGAAGGTGCCGGAGCGAGTGTCAGCGGAGGCGACGACGGCTCGGCCGCGGAAAAGGAGTGGACGGTGAGCTACGCTCAGATCCTGGCGTCGCTGCTGACCGAGCAGTCGCTGGTGAACTTCTTCGAGAAGCCGGTGGATCTGTCGGCGCAGCTCGCGGCGGCCAAGGAGAAGCAGTATCACCAGCGGGCCGGTTTGCTCACACTGCAGCACAGGAGCAGGTGACTGAAATGTGAACAGAGTGGACTCACAACCACGACAGAAGCCAAATATCTTCACGAAGAAAACCACAGTATCAGTATCATTTGACTGAAGCCGTGTCCCAACTCAGGAGCTCGAGTGACTGCGTCACAGCTGTCCAATTTGTCTGGAAGCCTTCGTCGAATGCAGCCTTCGTTTCCGGGGCAACGGGTCCCAGGATTCATTGCGTCCAGATAAAAAGGAAACAAAAATGCGGAAATTAAGTGTTGATAAATGTATGTATTGTGTTTTAGCTCAGCTCAAGCGTTGACAGTACAACTGTTAAACCACGGGCCTTAACACTTAAAGTCTTGTCAATCAAAGTTGCTATGCGACAGGAGCTGCGCTTTGCGTCGCAACGTTAATGGCGGACGCAGCTGATGACGCAGAGTGTAAATACACTGTGGACGTTCGCGGGCTTCAACGGCTACAAAGGGCATAGAGCAGGCAACGTCCTCCGAATGGATGCGGCCGCTGAGTTGGGACACTGACTGGCTTCACTTTCAGAAGCTAGCCAGGAAGCTAAAGAGCCTTAATATTATCTGTGACAGTGATTATATCAATAGTGTGACGTACACGAGCCTGTGACAAACATCCACTTTTGCCTGAAACTGACGGAAACAGAAACAAGAAGACATTGTGAGCCTCAAAGACAGTTTTCAAAACTGGTCATTCTGTGTTATGGACACTTGAGAAATTGCAATTATTGCCTTCTTATATCACCATGACGATGCCTGCAGTAATCTGCCACCACCATCACTTATTAGGCACCCTTTATAAAATGTTTATAACTGAAGAAGCCGATTACTAATGCTTTATAAGTCAGTTCAGACACTAATTTGAACAACCTTTGAGTTGCCAGGCAAAACACGTAATCATTAATGATGAAGTCATCCATAGCATTTCGCCTTCTAATAAGCCATTAAGTCAAGAATAAAATATTGTCTCACTAACTATAAAGTTAACAGCCATAGTAAGTTATCTGCTACTTGGGGTCAGAGGTCAAATGCTCCTTTAGAGCAGGTAATGTGATGAACTAAAGAGTTTAAAGACAAGTAACTGTGCTACCAGAGGAGGATAAAGGATAATGATAAAGTCTAATCACATGTATCTATAAAGTATTAGTATATGACAGGACTCATAAACCCTTTATAAAGGCTGCCTCAACTACTAATCATTACCAACAATGGTGCAGCATTAAGGACAAATCTAGCATGTGCTGACTTCTCTTGTCTTTTTTTTTTTTACCTGATTTTATAACTTCTGTTCCTTTAATATTAAATGTTTTCACACACAAATGCACCCCTGTTAAAGATGTTTTTTTTTTGTTGTTTTTTTTTTAACTTTTTCAAAATACTGGAAAAAAAAAAACAAAAAAACCTACCGTGCTCTGAAACTGTTGCAGAACAGAAGACAACACTGGTGAAATTGTCTTTCAAATAAAATATATTGCATAAACACAAAACACCTCTTTTTCTATTTCTGTTAAACATAGATGTTGACTGAATTATTGTTATTTTATTTATTACTTAAGCTCATTATTCAGCTGGTTCCTTGTTTTTTTTTTTGCTCTTCCCATTACTGAACCTCAGAGGTTGTTTTTCTATTTGAATTTTCATTAAATGAGCAGATTTCACAGTATAGCTTTTATGTAAGTCGACTTACAACCTGCACAGCTGTATCGCTCACACACTGGTCACCATTTTTGTGCCCATTAACAAGTTTTCAGGCTCTGGCACAGCAAGATAAGGTCACTATACTTTTATTTCCTTGTCTCTTAGTAGTCTGCAGGGTGGTGATTCAACCATGTTAATATGACGCTTGAACGCTGAGTCTGTGAACACAGTGGCACAAAATCACAGGAACATGTCCAGACATTGACAGAGATATCAGCAGCTTTGCAGATACAAATAGTTTAGCATTTTCAAAAGTATCTGAGAATGAAGAGAAGGAGGCAGGGTGCTGCAGGAGCTTGGTGTGCTTTATTGGCTACTGATTAAAGGTAGAGGACGTGCCTTACACCAGAACCTAAATAATCGGAAGAAAACAAAACACACATTCTACTAGTGGCCAGCCTTCAGTGTAAAGGAGGGAAGACTGAGGCTTGTTTCATTCAACTCTTCAGGAGTGGTTTAATCGTGGAGGAGGTAGATGGTAACTGACTCCTTGTAAGTTTCATTGTTATTATCGTTTCCTTTATCTCTCCGTAAAACTTCCATTAAAGGCACAACAGGAACTACTTGAGCCCTTCGTTTTTTGTGAGAAAATACTCTCTCGGTACAACTCGGACAAACAATGTTTTATATATATTAAATATTAGTGTAATTTACAACATAATGGGCCAGGATGTAGGTCAGTGACTCTTGCTTTTCCAAGATGGCGTCTCGGAACAGTTACACAATCTAAAATAGTAAAATAGTAGGCATAGTATGTATAATCAGAAATATTTATAGTTGTCGTGTCACGATGCTTATATCACATCCACAGGAAACGGGGGCAGCAGCATATGAATGATAACAGACTTACCAACAAGCATTACAACACAAATCAAATACAGTTACAGAGCTACAAGAAACCAAAAGCTACACAATTGCACAAAGCCACAGTTGTGATCAAAGGAGAACCAATCGGTTTGCCCTGTGGATGCGTCTCGCCCACTCCGGAGGGACGATGGGCGGGCTTTGTCTTTAAATTGCTTCAACGTAGTTGGCTGGCAGCATGCCGGTCTTGCCGGTGCGCTGCACGGTGCCATACATCCAGCCCTCATCGATGGACTGCACGTTAACAATGACGTCGCCATCCTTGAAGGACACCTCGTCGTTGTCGGCTGCACCGTAGTCATACATGGCACGCACGGTTTTCTGCAGAGCATAAAGACAGATCAGTCAGAGTCAGTGTGTTTAAAGGATTAATCTGATATAAAACCAAATGTTAATATCTTTGCCTGTATCCAAATATTTCTCATTCCTACGTTCCATCAATGATCCCCCTCACTACTGTACTGGGTGATGTCATCCCTCATTAGTATGAGCACACTGTTGCTGTTGTGTATTTTGACTTCTACAGTCACACATGCACCAGAGGATTACTAATGCACTGCTGGAAACTGTTCAACCAAATGCACTTTAAGTGATGCAGTGATTCATCACTGACTGGATCCTTGTTCACTTATTCATCACTGCAGCAGGATAAGAGGTTGAACCACAGGACTTGTTAGGACTTGTTTGTGTTCCTCTTATCTTTCCCTACTGGCTTTTGCAGTGTGTGTGATGTGATGCAAGTGCTACTAACTCCAGTGGTAGAGGGGTGAGAGGGGATGGAGGACACGGTGGTCTGCTGGGTGGCCACTGATGATGACCTCTGCTGCAGCTCCACAGTCTTAGCATGCTGGTAGCCTGCAGGTGAAAAAAAACAAACACAGGAGCCCACAGGTAAGGCACAAGTCTGCTGATACTGTGTGTATATATAGAGAGAGATGGCATAAACCACATATTTGATCTGAACATTGTGTATTCTGTAGTTTGCTGCAGTGACTCTGAGTCATTACCAGTAGAGGAGGTCATGAAGCCGTTGCTGTAGAGGGACATGTGGTGATCGGCATCCTGGGACAACTCAGACTTCTCATCAGCCATGCCGCTCAGAGCGCTGGTGGAGCGGGAGTGCTCCTTGCTGCGGCGCTGAGCTTGGACTGTAAGAACAGTGTCAGAGGTACGACAGGAATGACGACAAGCGAAATACAGTCACATTATCTGATGAGACATTACAATCATTCTAGTTGTGACTGGAACAGATGTGTTAAATTTAACTCCTTGATTATTTCTGTTTTGATTCTGTTGGACTTATTGCTCCTCAAGATAAATCTCGGTCAGATTTTTATTAATGTATTCATATTCATTGATACAGTAACAGTCAAATGCTTGGACACATCAAAGGAAGCCATACTTATTTATCAGAAGCACAACTTCAATGTTACCTGGGAGTTTCTTATCTCACCTGACATCATGTGCAGACTCCTGGACTGGATGTTGTCCTCAGCAGGGTCGTAGTCAAACACAGAGCCGGGGTTTGTGCGCCACACACGCAGATCTGAGGACACAGATAAAATAAGTAATACAGTCGAATAACTGAGATCAGCTTCCTGACAGTTGTCTGAATGGCTGTGCTTGTGTTTGCAGCTGTACCAGTGATGGTCTCCTGGTCGTGCTCCATGGCGCGCCTTCTCTCCATCTCCACCACACGCCTCTGGATGCCACGGTAGCTGATGTCACTGAAGTCCTGGGTGTTCTTCTTCACACGGTCCGTCACAGGGTCGGAGGTGGTAGGAGTGAAGCTGCCCTTGTTCTTCTCAAAGTCCTCATGGTATCTCACCTGAAGAGCATAAATCGCAACCTACATGTACCTACTGTATATATATGTCATTTTAAAAAAGACTGTTGTCCATCCACATCCAGAATCCACTTAACTGGTCATTTCTTAGGCCTGAAAAAACTGCAACATCCAGATTGATGTTTTCCTTTCAGTTATTAAATTCATGTACAAAATTATTGCAGTTTACCAGAATTAAAAATACAATAAGATCCAAATAGTTATATATTTTCAGGAGGCAGTACACTAGTGTCATTGTGCATTTCTCTTCCTGTCAACAATTCTCATTCACACACCCAAACCTAAAATGAACTGAGCCTAATAACAAGCCGACAAAGTCTCATACAACTCGTCTCTCTGAGCTCCATTGTTGAAACAAATAATGAGTCCCAGTGACTCAGTCCCACACACACTGTCCTGCTGCTGTAGATACTAACAGTACACTATTGCACTGTGTATTAATCCTTTGCTGGAAATACCCCCCTAACAAATGCACTACTCACTCAGCATTTTTTGAGCTGTTAGCTGTTTTAGATATTGTAATTGTTCTTATCATATTTTATTTTTATGTCTTGTGAAGGAAGAAATGGCTTAGGGCTGAAATGGATTGACAGATTGGAGACTTCCTCAGCAAAGCTACAAAGTACTTCAAAATGGCAAAAAAAAAACAAACAGTAGAAACATTTCTAAGCAGAAAACAATGAAACAACACCAGTCTTTTCCTTTGAGGAGAAAATTGTTAGGGAAGTAAACTAGATAAAAAAGAGAAAAAACTTAAGGTGCATATTAAAACACATTTTAACAACAACAAAATCTTACCCCAGAAATGATGCGCTGGGTTTCCCTGACGCGCCTCATCTCAGGTGTGTCCAGGACGAAGGCGGCCTTGCCCTGGACCTGCTTGCGGAAGCTGTCCGAGTACAGCACCTGGTGGAAAGTGAGGACAGAACAGTGGAGGAGCAGAAGACACACTGTCAGCGTCTGAAACGTTTTACACCTGAATCCATCAGACAGTAGCCATTAGCATCCACAGCACAAAGGGTGTGGCAGAGAAAGTGAATGGTAAGAGGACACACACACAGCTGCTGGGGACATTACTAGGAATTCAGACAGATGAATTAAGCAGGGAGAGTTTTATTAAGAGGTTGATGTATTAAAAGAAACAAGAATGCGCCCCAGTCTTCAGTGGGAGGACGACAGGGAGGGACAAGATGGAGTGGACTAGTTTCAACAACAACAACAACAACAACAACAACAGGAGAGGTTAGCGGTGATGATGTGCACAGACACACCGCAGCTGGTGGTATTAAACACATTTAAAAAGAGAAGAGAGCGCAGTGGGGAGAATTAATATGATTAACTAGAGCCAGGGGGACAAGTCAAGTTAGACGAGGGGTTAACGTGGGGTTCAAGGAGAACATTTCTAAGGCAGAACATGTTCTTGCAGTGGTACCGAGCTAATGTTTTCTTGGTTCCTTTTCACACGCTCCATCTCTGGAGTAAACACCACAGGAGTTCCCTTGGCGGAACTGTCTTTATACAACACCTACAGGACAGAAGCACAGTGCCCCAATGGGCCAGTCAGACACTGAACCAAACACAGACCACACACCTATAGGACTGGTTTCATAGACTTGGATTAAATCCTCTCAGAGAGATGAAACAGGGACATTTTCAAGATCGATTAATTTCAGAGAAGGTGTTGTTTTCAGTTTTCAGCTTCTTTTTTTTTTTTGCTTTTGGAGTACATTACAGAAGAGTCTGAGAAATTGGTCCTATAGAGTGATTCATCCTGGTAGCTCCTGTCAAAACCGCCAGGATCTCTGTTGTAAACACAAACGCTGAGATTAACACACTCCTTTAATGCTTCGGCGGTAGATTTTAGCTTTTCATTTGCTGTGAAGTGTAGAAATTAACTTAGCAGGAGCTTTATGTGAAGAAAGCTGGGCTGCGGGGTTAGAAAATACTGTATTCACAGGCCAAAGGAAGAGGGTTTCACTCGACTCGACGGTTGATGGTTGAGGATTAAAGATGATTTAAAGGAATAAAAAGAAAAAAACGGGAGGAAAAAAGAAATGTATGGATGGAAATTAAAGCTACTATAGATGGTCAAAGTGGAGATGATGATGGCAGGGCTGGAGCTCAAGGAACTGCAGTCTGTGGCTCAGATGGAGATGGATGAGCAGGAGGTGATGAGAGCATGAGATGATGGCGGGGGGGTGAGGGGAGGTAGCAAACAGACTAATGGAGGGGCATTATTGATGGGCACTACTGTCCACTCTCAACAGTTAGGGAGCACACGTAGGTTTTGGTTTTGTTCCACTACCGAGCTGATGTGCTTCTGGGTTTGTTTGACCCGCTGCACCTCAGGGAGATCCGGTATAGCTGTGGCTCGACCTAAAGAGTCCTTGTACTTTATCTAACCAAACAGACAGTTTGGTTTTCATGCAGATAAAGTGGAGGGAGGGGAGGGAAAAAAATCAAAGAGTAGGTAAATCTGTGACAATTGCAGGACGACAGACACGACAAGACACAGCACGGCACAAAAAAACAAATAAATAAATGAAATACACATCACAGCAGACATGAAACATGGAATTAAAGACACACGTCGCGTTTTTTTTTTTTTTTCCTGAGAAATGAAGAAGCGGGTTATGTTAGAGACATGTTGGAGTTTAGCTGACCCCACGGCACTCGTCGGTGTTATATCTGGACGCTAACACATCTACACATCTAAAGAAATGACTGGTGATGAAGTGTTATGACGGTACGTTTGAGGGAGATGAAGAGGTGAATGGATGTACAGGACAGGAGGCTACAGCGGGATCACTCTGTGGATACCGTGCTAATATTTTGCTGATTGCGTTTAACTCTCTCCATCTCTGGGGTCTCTGATACTGACGTGCCTTGTCCCACTCCTTCTTTGTACTGAAGCTTTGAATGAGATAGGATAAAAAAAAAGTCAAATATGGTTGTAACACAATCAAAGACAGATTAGTTTGGGAGGGAGGGAAGTGCGGAAGTGGGGAGATGCAGACTAATACTGGAAAAAAAAAAATGGGGGGGAAACTCGTGTTTTTTGTGGAAATGTGAAGTCAAAATCATCAGGTCATCAACCAGGGTGATAAAAAAACTGTGATTTATGGAACCGAGTTAGGATGGAGGAAGGAAAAACAGAGCTAAGAACATGAGAGGTCAAAGTTGGTGGACTTTTAGACAGGTGGGAGAGGTCAGAGGTCATTTTAAAGGAATGATTATGAGGGGGGTGGGGGGAGTCACTGCAGGTCTGTTCCTCTACCGAGCTGATATTCTTCTGAGTTTCTCGGACCCGCTTCATCTCAGGGAGATCAGGTATGGCTGTGCCTTGACCCACAGAGTCCTTGTACTGTATCTGCCCATCGCATAAGTTACACAGGCACAGAGTCAGACAGGGACACACACAGAGGACACGGTATGTACCTATGTAGAACACGTCTGTCCATTCATAACAACAGCAAACACCTCACCACAAGTGACAATGAAAAACAGATTATTCACATAGATTTTCATGTATTTCAGAGGTAGTGTAGCTGGATATGTTGGGAATAAGAAAAGTTCTGCATTTTCAAAATGGATGACGTCATGTAGTTTATTACTTCTGGGTTTAGATGAAATTAATTATCATGAAGGAGGAAAATCCTCAAACTCCCAATATCAAGTCATCAAGGAATGATTTATGAAGCTCAGTTAGGATGAGGGTGGGAAAAATAATCTGGAATAAAAACATGAGAGGTAGGAAGTTTGGTGGACTTTAAGATAAGTGGGGGGGGGGGGGGGGGGGGGGGTCAGAGGTCATTCTGAGGAATGATTATAAAATGAGGGTCACTGCAGGTCTGTTTCTCTACCGAGCTGATATTCTTCTGGGTTTCTCGGACCCGCTTCATCTCAGGAAGATCAGGTATGGCTGTGCCTTGACCCATAGAGTCCTTGTACTGTATCTGTCCATCACATAAGTTACACAGGCACAGAGTCAGACAGGGACACACAGAGAGGACAGCACAGCACAAACACGTCCATCCATTCACAACCAAAACATGTTTTTACAACAACTGACAATAAAAAAAAGTTATCACTCAAAATGATTTTCATCTTTTTCAGTGGGAGTAAGTACAGATGTGAAAATACACAGCATCTGTTTTCAAAATGAATGACATTTAATTTAGTTTATTACTTCTGAGTTTAGATCAAATGAATTATCATGAAGGAGGAAAATCCTACAGATGACCCAAAACTCCCAATATGAAGTCATCAACCAAGACTGGGGGAAAAAGGAATGATTTATGAAGCTCAGTTAGGATGGAGGAGAGAAAACTGGTACTAAGAGAGGTCAGAGGTCAGAGATCATTCTGAGGAATGATTATAAAGGGGGGGGGGGGGGGGCACTGCAGGTCTGTTCCTCTACCGAGCTGATATTCTTCTGAGTTTCTCGGACCCGCTTCATCTCAGGGAGATCAGGTATGGCTGTGCCTTGACCCAGAGACTCCTTGTACTGTATCTGCCCATCACATAAGTTACACAGGCACAGAGTCAGACAGGGACACACAGAGACGACAGCACAGCACAAACACGTCCATCCATTCACAACAAAACATGTTTTACAACAACTGACAATAAAAAAAGTTATCACTCAAACTGATTTTCATCTATTTCCATAGTTGTTCAATATGTTGGGAATAAGTACAGATGTGACATACTCCGTCTGTTTTCAAAATGGATGAGGACTAATTTTGTTTATCACTTCTGGGTTTAGATGAAATTATTTATCATGAAGGAGTAAAATCCTACAGATGACCCAAACTCCCAATATGAAGTCATCAAGGAATGATTTATGAAGCTCAGTTAGGATGGAGGAGAGAAAACTGGTAATAAAAAACACAGAAGGTGAAGTTTTCTAGACTTTAAAAAAGAAAAAATGATAGAGGTCAGAGGTCATTTTGAGGAATGATTATAGGGGGGGTCACTCCAGGTCTGTTCCTCTACCGAGCTGATATTCTTCTGGGTTTCTCGGACCCGCTTCATCTCGGGGAGATCAGGTATGGCTGTGCCTTGACCCATAGAGTCCTTGTACTGTATCTGCCCATCACATAAGTTACACAGGCACAGAGTCAGACAGGGACACACAGAGAGGACAGCACAGCACAGAAACGTCCATCCATTCACAACAAAACATGTTTTTACAACAACTGACAATAAAAAAAGTTATCACTCAAACTGATTTTCATCTATTTCCTAATTATAACTAATATTTCCGACTAACTTTGTTTATCACTTCTGGGTTTAGATGAAATTATTTATCATGAAGGAGTAAAATCCTACAGATGACCCAAACTCCCAATATGAAGTCATCAAGGAATGATTTATGAAGCTCAGTTAGGATGGAGGAGAGAAAACTGGTAATAAAAAACACAGAAGGTGAAGTTTTCTAGACTTTAAAAAGAAAAAATGGTAGAGGTCAGAGGTCATTTTGAGGAATGATTATAAGGGGAGGGGGGTCACTGCAGGTCTGTTCCTCTACCGAGCTGATATTCTTCTGAGTTTCTCGGACCCGCTTCATCTCAGGGAGATCAGGTATGGCTGTGCCTTGACCCATAGAGTCCTTGTACTGTATCTGCCCATCACATAAGTTACACAGGCACAGAGTCAGACAGGGACACACAGAGAGGACACGGTATGTACGGCACACACAGGCATGTCCATTCATTCATAACAACAGCAGGCACACTTAGAGGTGTGAAATATGCACGATTTGCTTTCAAAAAATGGACAATAAACAATAATTCATTGAGTTAATCACTTCAGGGTGGTCAGTGAAGTCCACATACTTTTGGACATTTAGTGTGACGTGAAAACGAGGCTGTGGTCTTAAAGAAATGAATCTGGGCAGAATTATCTACAACTACATGTTCATACAAGTTAACAAAAGCATGGGACCTTTGGGTGGGGAGAGATTACATGTAAGGGAAGGTCTGGTTATATTCTCTATTTTCTATGGAGGGGAACATGGAGGGAGGAACGGTGGAGGAGGAGATGAAGGAGGGCAGGGTCACTCTGTGGAGTACCGTGCTTATGTTCTGCTGGTTGCGTTTAACTCGCTCCATCTCAGGGGTCTCAGGTAAATCTGTTCCTCTTCCCAAATCCTCTTTGTACTGAATCTTTACACGGACGAGGGACGAAAAGCAGCAACCAATGGTTAAACTGACTTTAACTGCTGGATAATGACGACTAGCTGACACCTGTTTACCTGTGTCGGACCAGGTGAGCAGTTTTTCGCCGAATAAAAACACATTGAATGAGACAAACGTCAAAACAACAGATCTCTGGACAATGTACACAACAACATGGTACAGCGAACAAACTGTTTTCCAACACACAAGCTCTGCACTAACAACTATAGAACAAACTGTCAGGTGTTAGTGTTGCGTGAATTAAAATGCAGCATATTTGACACGGTTAAATAAAATCTGTTTGAAGTGAAAGAAATAAGGGCTGCATGTCAGGGTTTGTTAAAGATGGGGAAAGAAAGTCTTAAAAAAAATAAAGGAAAAATTAAAAAAAAAAAAAAAAAAAAAAAAAAAAAAGTATTATTAGAAAATGTTAACAAAAATGTTAACATAAAAATATTGTGGGGTAGATACCGAGCTGAAATTCTTTGTATTCTCTTTAACACGGAGCATTTCAGGAGTGTCCTTTACAGTAGACACTTTGCCCTTTATGTTTTTAAGGTCAATCTGGTATTGAAGCTACAGAGAGAAAAACAAAAGTGCAGTTAAAATGTTTCACAATGACACAGAGGTAAAACAAAAAGAAAAAAAAAAATGAAGAAGAGAAGAAAACAGAAAACCAGAACAGAAACGACTTCTTCCTATGAACTCAAGTTTATCTTAGCGACTGCTACGCATTAGCATAACAGCTATTCTTACTTAAATCACATTACAGAACACGGTACAAAGACAATATACTGACAGTGCAGAACTTGAAAGTATTGAAGATAATACTTTACAGCGGAGACGGAGACGTACACAGAGCCACCAGACACCGAAACAAAACCTCTGACTTCTGACTATGACAAAGGTCAAAGGCATGTTGCTCCGGCACATTTTATTCATTAACGTTCATCACTTACAGTGCTGAAGTTCCTCTGGTTCTCACGGACTCTCTGCATCTCCGGAGTGTCCAGGACTGGCACGTAGTGAGACATGGTCTTCTCCGCCTCCTCCTTGTACTTTTTCTGTTGGATGCAAATACAAACAGCAGTTGAAACGGATGAAGAAAATAAGATTTTGTACTTATTTCCGCCCCAGTGAGTTGAAATCTCTTTATTACCTGGCTGACAATGTTCTTCATTTGCTGAGCGTGGATGATGTCCGGGGTGTCAATGACAGTGGTGTAGCTGGCCCTGTCCATCTCAGCGGTCTGCTTGTACTTAGTCTGCAGAGCAAAGAAAATGTCAGTGTGCACAAATCATGATCTTAGTGCAGAAGCCTCAATGCAGCATGTACAAAACAACATGATGAGACGTTATGTTTCAGACCTGACTGAGGATGTCAGTAGCGTTCCTGGCCCTCATGAAGTCGGGGGTGTCCGTAGCCAAAGCCAACATTCCCTTGCCCTTAATCTCCTGCTCCAGCGCCTTCTTGTACTCTCTCTGTAAACATAACAGTTGATAGACTGTCAACATAAAAGCATAATACAGAGCAAAAAATAAAAGCAGACAGGTTACTATAAGTGTAAAGATTTTCGCTCATTCATACTGTAAGGGAGGCTGCAAACATCATGTGGCCTGGGGGAATGGTGAATAAAGAAAGTTAGAGGAAATTAGGAACAAAAGTGGTAATTGGAGAGCAGGAGTGTGTGTCTGTGTGTGTGTGTGTGTGTGTGTGTGTGTGAGGCTCCACTCAAAACTGAAAAATAAAAACAGCAGTAGTCAAGGATAGTCTGTTAAAGCATAATTAGTTCGTTTCAAGCCTGTTTTCTCATACTTTTTGAGTCATTTCGGTTCATCTATCAAAGAAATAAGACTCAGAGATATAAGACTCAGAGCATATTTTCACAAAAATATGTACTAAAATTAAAATTAAGTAAAGGTAAAGATGTTTCTGTAAAGCTGCAGTGCTATGTGGACCACAGTAAGCAGCATTTTGTTCAGTTAAGTGATAAATTAAAATTAAGATGTGCTCTGAGTGTATTATATAGTGTAATATTTATGAGACGTTAAAGAAAAGTAGAGGAGAAAATCATGGGAAAATTAGTGTTGTAATGAAGCAGGGACAAGAGCAAGAGTCACACCCAGCAGTCGCCCCCTTTTTTTTAGTGCGATGATGAAGCTTAGTTAAAGAGGGGATGGGATTCAGCACCACGAGCGGGATTGTGGGAAGTCACTCGCGCGAGAGCGTGATGTCGCCTCCATCACCTCTCAAGTCAGTCGTACCTCACACAGGATTTGAGTGGCATTCCTTGCTCTCAAAAGCTCCGGAGTTTCCTCCAGTACAGTAAGCCCTTTACCCTTCACTCCCTCTTCTAGATCCTTCCTGTACTCTTTCTACAGGACGGAAGAAGAACAGAGAGACTGCAGACAAGGGCACACAGGCAGGCCAGGCCAAGGCGTACATACAAGACAGTACAGTCGGCAAGCTCTGCTGCTCGCCCTTTAGCTCAAAGTCACAGAGTCTCCACCCAAAAAAACTAAAATGAAACCAAAGTATTTAGGTCTAAGTAAAGATGGTTCCTTTCATACAGAGAGGAGACACTGGTGACTTTGGCAGGAATCCTGATAAAAGACAAGTTGAACCACATTTTATCAGACAGAGCATAGAAACAAAAACAATTCATCTTAAGTATTTCACCTTAAAAAAAACCAAAACATCAACAACAACTGCATCACTCCAATCATCACATGCAAACATGCAGACCTTTCAAAACAAAGCTGGTCCTAATGATCTGCAAGATTAAGAAGGGTTGACGGTGAAATTAAGAACCCAGCATGTGAGTAGGTACAGGTAGAAACAATACTAACTACATAACAACAAGTCACACAGTGGATAGAGACAAGGAGGATGGATGAAAGTTGCATGATTAATAGTATGAGGCTGTGTATAGTGGATCATGCAAAAGAATTAAAACTAAACTACATGGATGAACCTGTACAAAGGAAGGAAACACTGTTAAATTTACTTATTTATTTAAAAAAAGAGGTAGTGTAAAGCAAGAGGGACCATGGTTGTGATGTGGTCTTAGTATGATTATAAAGCATGGGAAAAAGAGATGAAGCCGTCAGGGATAGATTATCCTTTCGTTACCTCACTGGCTATTTTGGTGGCGTGTCTGACATGTATCATGGCAGGGGTGACCTCCAAGCCTGAGAGGTTCTTGCCCCTCATGTATTCCTCAAAGTCCTTCTTATAGTCTTTCTATTGGCCGCAAAGATAAGACAAGGGGACAGACAGATAGCTCAGATAACCACATGCAAGCAGTGCTGGTTCACAATGCAGTTACCTCAGTCCTGGTTCACACCACTCTTATGCCCATAACTGACACACAGTTTCTGTGGCTGCAGTTTCTAATGTAAGTGTTTGTGTACACATGTTAACAGAGGAAAACAAAAAACATCTCTCGTGTTTGGAGTCTGGAGTTTAACACTGGAATAATTTTAAAAAATTATCAAATGATTGTAAATTAACACAATGAAAATCTATAATCCAGGCTGAGATAAATGAGAGACAGAGGAAGAGTCTGCACTTATATCATACACAGCATTAGGGAACAATAAACAAGGCAATGGGTAAGTTTAATTTGAACCCATTTTACACTGCCTGCTTCCAGTTTATTTTTTTAAAGAACAGCTAATTAGTAGTAGAGAAGAGTAAATGGCAAACTGTGGGAGTGACAATGATGTAAATAGTAAAAAACATAAAGAACATGTCATTAGATTCTGTAATAAGCTCTGAAACACGATAAACTGGCACTAAAGGCACTGTAAAATGTTTTTTTTTTTTTTCCAAACATCAAAAACATTCTGTAGGTCTCATATAAACAATAGCTTGACATCCAACAAGCTGAAGCATATCAATATATAACCAAGAGGCAGTACAATACAATACAGGTTAATACATAAACAGGCACTGAGGAGTCTGTCGACTGGTAGAGAAGGTCTTGTTTAATGGACAGTGTGTGTGCGTGTGTGTGTGTGTGTGTGCGTGTGTGTGCGTGTGTGTGCGTGTGTGTGTGTGGCGTCTGGAGCTACTTGGAAACAAGACAAAGTATTTACCTGGCTCTGCATGTGCTGGGCCTCCTTCGCAGTCACATATGTGGGAGTCTCAAAGTCCAGCATGGGCTTGCCCTTCTCCTTCTCATACTTCTCCTTGTATTTCACCTGCAGCAGCCCCACAGAAGTGTAATGTCAACTGCAGGTACATTATCATAATGGTTTTCATTCATTTCTGTCTGCTACGTAATCAAATGAAAAATGTAAGTGCAAATTGATGTTGACTGTGATGGATTACACTGCTCAGTCATTTTCCAGTAGTTACATAATTGATGCTTATATTATATGGGCAACAATGGAAAATACATTAAAAACCTAAAATACTAAACTATCAACTACGAAAGGTAGCATATATACAGTATAATATAGTAAAAGTATAGTCAATTGATATTTCTACACACATATTCTGTCTGTAAATTACTTTGTTGATATATAATTCTTACTTTTGGAGGGGAGTGTGTAAAATATTAAACAAAAATATTAACATTTGATGCACTGTACCACAGGTATTAAAGCTAATTTACCACCCACTGTTATGTTATGTTGTCCTCAACTTAAATTATCATCAAAACAATGAAACATCATTACATTGTGTGAGAAATAAATACATGAGAAACACATTTGTTTAGCAATTACAACAATTAAACCCCACAGCAGTGTTTTGGGGGAGGGTTTGCAGTGTTTGTGGACCCCCAACCCCCAGTGTCTGTACCACTTACGTTGCTCTGAAGCTCAGAGGCCTCCTTGTGATGGAGCTGCTCTGGTGTGTCAGGAATCATATGGTAGTGACCCTTACTCTCCTCAAATTTCTTCTTGTAGCAGTACTACAGGGGGGGCAATTCCCAGTCAAGTAAGAGAGCTCAGTACAGAGAAACAGAGCGTCTGTCTGGAGTTTACTCCCATCAGTTTCATAAAATATTTAATGAGAGAAACAAAAAACAGTGACTTTTAAAAGCTCTCAGCAATGTCAAAAAAGAAGACATCGTCAGAAAACGATGGGAGGGGAAAATTAAAAATGGTCGTTAAAAGTTGTGTGAAAAATGAAATGAAACTCAGTGGGAATCAGCACACAGGTTTGTGTTAGGTGATCATTAATCAAAGAGAGGTACTGTGGGAACTACAGGAGGAAAAAGGACAAAACTGAAAAAGTAGATGTTATAGAAGGTGATAGTATGACAGGGTCAAAGGTAAGAGAGGGGTGGGTAAGGATCACTACCAGATGAGGAATAATGGCTGTTGGGGTGATGGAGCTTAGTGTGTGTGTTGTTACTGTAGAGGTGAGGGAAACTCTGAGATCAGACAGATTTCAGTGAACCGCAGACGGAGCATTGAAACTGAAACTGACTCCCAGCAGCCTCCTGGGTGAGAGAGTGAGTTACGGGGAGGGGTTACGGGCTGATGGTGTCTTACTTGGCTGGACAGTTTGCTGGTGCTCAGGCTGTGCTGCATGGACAGAGACTCGGCCATGTCAGTCACAGGCTTGTGGATCTTCTTCAGGTCGCCCTTGTACTTCACCTGCAGATGGTGTGATTACAAATTAATATCTTAGAGCAGATGATGTTTTTTTTATTTGAAATGGTGACTTCCTGAGATTATTAATGAACTGGTATGACATGGAAATATTGTATATTCTCACTACATTATTGCTGCAGTTGCAGATAATTCTGCTTTTTGAAGGTTGTTTTATTTTATGGATTTATTTTGATATTATTAAACACACACATAGTGACTCATGCATGTAGATAAAACATAAAAAGTCACTTATTAAAAAACAAAGCAAAAACTAAGCCATTAATAAAGGAAACGTGACATAATAATGTTATATGAAATGATACAGCGTGTGTGAGCACATACCTCACTAGCCAGGTCGTTGGCTTCCTTCATCGTCTTGTAAATCTTAGCCTCCTTCAGGTCATATTGTGGCCTCTTTCCTTTCATCTCCTTGTCAAACTTCTCCTTGTACTTCAACTAACAGAGTGGGAGATACATGTAAGAGTTAGTATAGGTGGTAACTTCTGGAGGGGGGGGGGGGGCAAAACCAGTGGAAGGTTAAATGACTCCATAACAGTGGGGACATTGAAACGACAACATAATGCTTTTTTTATAGTGTATAAAAAGGGATGAGTAACTCTGTACAGATATTATTATTATTACATACAAGCTTTGTACACACTGCGTGCTGTGTTTTTAGCAACTTTAGTTTGTATCCCTTGTTATACAAGAATTATAACAAACAGTGTATCTTCTCAATAAAGTTAATTTTACCATGCATTAATTTATTTCTAGCCTCAAAAGGCATGTTCACATCTGCGTTTTGGTTTCAGGCTTCAGAGGAAGTGCACTCAAACTCCTATTTTTGCCTATTTCAGCTGCTTTGGTTCAGGCTGCAGTTTTAATAAAGCAAACGTGTCCTGGTTCTTCTCAGTTAAAACCAGAGGGGTCAGCTGTAGAGACATCCTCAGACACTGGTCAGACCTCATGTTGTGCATTTATACAGAACCAGTTTGTGCATAGATTCAGCTAAAGTGGACTTTAGTTCACACTTGACATTAAAATGCATCTCAGAGAATCTCACTGTGCTTCTTTAACAGTTGTCTATGTTCGTCTATCAATTATGATAAGACTGCACTACGTGAGTTGTGTTTTTATTTGCACCGATCTGACCACCCATGATGCATTTTGGTGCTAAGTCTGAACAGAGTCTAATACAGCATTTTAGGGTTAGACTCCATATATAGTGAAGTATATATGGAAGAGGTACGGCAGTATGACTGTGGTTGTGTTTCAGTCTGGACTGTTGTTTCAATCTGCATCATCTTATAGAAAGTGAGACAGAGAGTATCTTTTAACACTGTCAGAGACAAGAACATGCAAATCTAAGTGGTAATAATAGATCATTCTGCACCTTTAACACATTCATACACTTGTACCAATGTTTAAGAAATCTAACACTGTCTGCCAGTGTGCAGATCAGACAGGCTGGACACATTAGGATGCAGGGCACAGATGCTACTACTGCAGCAATGCAATGCTTGTCTATGCTTAGCAATGAACACAAGCTTGTTTGGGAAACAAAAAGCAGAGGGTGCACACAATCCTAAAGTCAGAAAAATGACAAGCTGAGTCAAATCGTTTCATCAAACGTCCTTATGGTTTGCATCACAGGCTCAGTCAATCCTGTAGTAAAATCAGAAATCAACTAATCAGTCAGTCGACAGACATGTACGAAGGGAACAGAGGAGACAGAGGAGACAGACAGACACTAGCAGCCCTTTTAGTCTCAGGGCGTAAACCTCCTTACATCACTAGTCACGGCACTCATTTTCTTAATGTGGCGCATCATGGGGGTATCATAGGAAGCAGCTCCATGGAGGGAGGTCTTGGCCTCCACCTACAAAGCGCAGTGAGATGGAGGGATGAGAACACACAAGCTAGGAAATCATGGAAGGAAGGAGAGTGGAGAGGAGAGAGATGAGGAGTGAGGAGAGTGAAGCATTGAAAGGTAAAGGAAGGAGTGAAGCAGTGAGGGAGGACAGGTTGAGGATGGCAGGATGAGGATGGCATATGTACAGTGATATGAGCAGTTAAACATGTAAATGTACTTTCATGGAGTCACAGTGGCAGATTAAGACAGGGATTATAATGCAGGAAGCACTATGGAGGAGCTGCTAGTTGTATCGTTAGCCCTACACGTTAGCCCTGCTGCTAAGCATCTAAAATCAGCAATACCAGTCTGCAACACATTAGATTATGGAAGCTGATCTGACAGTGACACTCAGGCAGCTGATCTCTGCTGGTGTGATACGACTTCCACTGGCTGTTTCCACCTGTCCATGTATGTAAAATAAGTACAGGTCTAAGAGACAATGACTGTAGAGACTCAGAGGGACACTGTGATGAGGCAGACGGCTGATTTGGTTCTGTGTACCTGGCTGTTCAGCTTGGACACCTCAGTGGCCAGAGCAATGTCTGGACGGTGGGCCAGAGAGCCTCCGCGGCTGGCCTCCTCACGGGCCTTGTCACGGTAGCCGATCTGATGGAGACAAGACAAGAACAAGAATCAGTGGGACCATTCAACAAGTGTTTAGCTGATGTAGTAGGTGCAGTATGAGATGGTGGGAGAGCCTTTATGTGCAGGTCTATGTAGAGGTTAGCAGTAGTTACATCGCTGATGAGTTTGGCAGCCTGGGTGGCCTTCCTTATGTCAGGACGGTCAGCCACAGTGGTGTAGTGCAGGCCGGCCTTGGCGTCCTTCTTGTAAGCAATCTGAGGCATTGAGAAGAAAATCAGTTAAGCAAGACTAGATGTTAGCATCCTTCATATCCTTAATGCTATAGTATCTCCTAGGTGCTGTGAACTGTCTTGAGGTGACTCACGCTGCTCTGAGCCTTGGCCACGTCGATAGCATGCTGAACGTCAGGTGGAACGACCATGTGGTTGTACACCGACTTGCCCTTCTCCTTCTCGAACTTCTCTTTATAGACTTTCTGTGAGGACAGAACAGAAGGTCAAGGCCAACAGCAAAAAAAAAAAAAAATCTCAGGAATATGAAACGACCGAGCAGATTTTATACAGTAAGTATGAAGTGTGAAGTTTTACCCCGCTGACGAGCTTGTTGACCTCCTTGCTGTGGGCGGTGTCACGGGTCTCGGACAGAGTAGTGAAAGAGCCAGACTGCATCTCCTTCTTACTGGCCTCCTTGTATTTGCTCTGATGAGGAGAATAAAGAACTTATAAAGCACATGTTGTCTTTTTCAGTCTAATATAAACCTCAAAATAATTTCTCAATTGGTTCATTCCTAATGAACAGTCTTTACCTCTGACGCCAGAACGCGCACAGCCTTGGCATGGAGGATCTGAGGAGTGTCCAGGACCGGCATGTAGTGGCCCTTCTCCTTCTCATACTTCAGTTTGTATTTCACCTGGAGGGCGGGAATGAATGAAACAGTAATTAACAATCCATTAAATAACACACACTGGGATCTGAAGCTATGTTTTTCTGGACCCTTTGGCGATTTCAACTCACATCACTGGCCATTTCAGCGTTCTTCTTGCACAGGAGGGTCAACTTGTCATCAACGACGGGAATCACACAGCCCTTCAGCATCTCTTTGTCGTATTTGTACTCAACCTTTAGGTGAGACAGGGGGAGAAAAATGTGAAGATGTGCAAGTTGTTAAAATAAAATATCCAAATACATGAGTAGGAAGCAGTAACTCACATCACTCTGCTGCAAAGAGTTCTTGGCAGCGTTGACAAAGTCAGGTCTGTCTGTTGTCCAGATCCACTTGTTCTTGGTGGCTTCATACTTTTTCTTGTAGTCAAGCTAGAAACAAAAAGAAAATCATGTATTATTAATATTTTTTTTAGTAATCTGAGTTCAGTTTTAATCAACAGAAGACACAGCAATAGAAAAGACACTTACGTTGCTGATGTTCTTGTAGGCCTCCTTGGCAGCGCGGATGTCACGGGCCTCAGGATCCATGTTGATCTGAGCCTTGCTCTTCTCATACACCTCTTTGTACTTCAGCTGTAAGATGCACAAAAAACACCATCATAAAACATCAAACATACAAATGTATTATGTTTATATATATCTAAACATATATATATGTTTTGGTGTATTCAGTGTGAGTCTGAGCAGGACTTACAGTGCTGGTGATCTCCTTGACCTTCTTCATGTGCTGCTGGTATGGTGTGTCATAAGGCAAGGTGTATCCCTTAGCCTTGGTCTTGTTGTACTCCATCTTGTAGATGATCTAAGGAGTAATCATCACCACATTGTCAGGGAAAAGTTCAAAACAAACCTGCAAACAAATGTGCTCACATTAATTGAACATAAAAACTTACATCACTGATCTTCTTGCTGCGTTTGTGAGCCTCGTACTCAGGGGTGTCCAGAATGGAGGTGAACTTGTCCTTGGCACGTTCATACTGCTCCCTGTACCTCCACTGATGGAGGACGACAACGGGGAAACAGAGAAACAGTCAGTATCACTCCTAATCAATCCGCTGCTGTGATCACTTTTTTTTTCTAATGTGTCTTCTGATAGCTAGTTTTGTTTATAACTTATGTGGCAAAAGACAAAATCTATCCTAGAGGAAGGAATGGATGAATTTTCTGAACTCTTCTGCTTAAGATAAACACATTTAACATTAACTTTCTGTGGTTACGTTATAAAGCTAAGGTGTAAAAACAATCATTCTGTTTTCCATTCACTGTTCTATAAAAGCCATTAATCACACTGTCAACACTACATAATCTCTCTGTATATCTATATGAGTGAAGGGGTGCGATGTGTATGCTTGTTAAAACATGCTTCATGACACATGCACAGAACACACAAAAGGAATTATTAAACCAGATGAAAATGAGGACAAGGACACGTGTGTTACCACAGTTCAGTCATGATAGTCTGCAGGGCCCACGTAGTTCATGGTGACCAGCAGTCCCTCATATGCTTATTACTCACTGAATCCGAGGCTGACATTACAGAGTGGCTTCAACAGAGACGATGTTACCTCATGAGAGGCAGAGGCAGATTAATAATGTCATAAGAAACAGAGAGGAATCTATGCCACTTATTCACAGACTGAAAAATATAGGAAGGAAATTAAAATCTAGAATCTACATTTAGGATTTAATAAATCTTAAACTTTATAACTGGAGTCTAATGTATAGATATATTATAAAACATCTTCTGTCACTGTACTAGACTTTCTGACTTTAGATATGTCTGCCAGATGTTGGGCAACCATTGCACTGCATTTTAAGATGAGTTACAGGTTTTATAATTACAGTAGAAATCAATGGGACATGGGAAGAGGAGTGATTAGCTGATGGAGGGATTAAAGGATGAAAAACATGGATGAAAACATGTGGAAGAAGTTAAAACCACTTTTGAAGTTAAAATGAGATGGATGGAGGGAAGTCCCTGTCCAGAAACAGTGAGGAGGAACAAATAAAAAACTGTGAGTCTTTAAAAACTACACAGTGTTTGTTTTTTGCCTGTTTGTGGACAGAGATCAGTGTTACCATGGTTCACCGCTCTGTGGCTGTTTACCTTACTGCCAATAGTGGACTGGTAAAGGGCTGTGAGGATGTCAGGGCGGAGTAGCTCATTGCAGCCACTCTTTAGTAGATCCTTTGCTCTGGATTTATATTTTACCTGTCCACACATACACACACACAACATGCAATAGTTGAGGATAGGTGAGAGACAGGAGTAACACTGGGAGGACTGGAGAAGTTCTCCGGAGATCCAAGTGTGACGAAGGAGCTGTTTGTCCTCATCTGTGCCCTCTGAGTGACAGGAATGAGATTGATACATATTCATGATTTTAATTAATCTATTATCTATAATTGGGCTGTCGCTCTGATGGCACAGATAGAGGAGGCTCCTGCTCACTCAAAATAACCTTCCAGCTGCTATTTGAGTGGCACTGTTGTTGATTGCAATAACCTGCAATGGGAAGAAGAGAAAGAGAGAGAACGAGTAGACACTGTTTCAGACACAGAGAGAGAGAAAGAGAGAAACTGATCGTGTTTGGACGAGCTGTCAGAGGCATGCGAGGACGACCCCATGGCGGGGCTGTTGACGACCTCATGCACCAGTGTCAGAGGTCTGTATGACCGGACTGGAGGTTGCAGGCTGGCCATTCAACATGACCGTGGGCGTTTACCTGGCTCATCTTCCTGTTCTCCCTGGCCAGCTGGTATCTAGGATCATCTGTAGTAATGGTGAACTTATCCTTGGTCTTCTCATAATTAGCTCTGTAGGCCCTCTGCTCAGAACGTCAGAAGGCGGTTAAGAACAAATACCCACAATATACAACAATGTCATGTGATGATGAGTCGTCTCCGGGGAACAAAGGAAGGTTAAAACATATTAATGAAGAGCAAATGGCACATTTTAAACACCTGATATTAGACTTATACACATAACAAGAGCAGGTTATAAACATCATAGGCAATTATCAAATAGTGCTATGAATTCACACTCTTTTACCTTTAAGCTGAGAGTCCGGCAGAGATGCACAGAGACAGAGAAATGTGATCAACAATGAAGATTTTACAAAGTAACTGTAAAATTTTTGCTATCAAAACATAAACATTTCACTTCCTGCTCTGCGTTAAAGGATGAAAGGACTCACATTGTTAATGAGGATGGAGGCGTTCTTGACGGCCTCGAAGAACGGAGTGTCACAGGTGTACTTGAAGTTGCCTCTGTTCTTCTCGAAGGAGGCTTTGTACAGTCTCTGTTACCAGGAGAAAAAAAAAAAACTATTAGGAACTTACAGGGACACACTTTACAGCTGTTTATCATAATTTGTACAGATGTTAAAACTGTAAAAACAGATCCTTCACCTCGCTGTACAGAGCTTTGTTCCTCTCAGCCTGCAGCAGCTCAGGTGTGTCCCATACGTAGCAGCCAATGCCCTTCAGCCAATCCAGGTCCTCCTTGTACTTGATCTATAAAGAGACACAAAAAGGGATTCGAGTTAAATAAATGCACATACAAACATTAGTTTGTGTGTGTGCATAATTTTGGATCGCAAATCAACAGTACTCACGTTGCTGATGTTGTCATTGACAATCCTGCTGAAGAAGAACTCAGGGCGGTCAGGGATGGACTTCCATGTACCCAGGGAGTTGATGTACTTCTCCCTGTATTTAACCTATGGCAGAGACATGGAGAGAAAAGGAGTTCAAAACAAAATTATTTTAAATTTTGCATGCATTCATAATAAATAATCAACCATCTGATTTCTACTTGCTGACCTCACTGATATCGTCAGTGACTCTGCGGTGGTAGATGATGTCCAGAGCGTCCTTGACCGTGCGGTAGTGGCCCTTGGAGAGCTCAAAGGTCTCTTTGTAGCGCAGCTGAAAATGTCAAGAATACATTTCATCAATGTTTAGTGGTGTCTATAGCATCAATCCTCATTCAATCACCGTAATCTGAAGGTAAAAATTTACATTTTGCACTCATTTGTACAGGTTTTTATTTTGTGGAATGATCAGTGTTAATAGCAATTTCTGGAAAATAAGTAGCAAATTTTAACTTGAACTCCAAACTAAAACTAATCAAAAAATGAAAACATGTCCTTCTCAGGTTCATAGTACTGGTGATAATATCATTGTTAGTAATGAAGGTAATTCAGTGAGCATACTCACATCACTAGCCTGGAGGTAGGATTTCTTGGCACGGATCAGGAGTGGTGTGTCAGCGATGGCAGTGTACCTGTGCTTCATCTTCTCATACTGATCTTTGTACTTGTTCTAAGGGAAGAAACAATTTAGGTGACACGTTAGACTGAGATTGATTCTTAGAAAAGAGCTCTATAATTCACATATAATATAAATATGCAGTATTCTTAGTTCTTTATAGTACTACTGTAGTACTACTACTACTTTGTATATAAACCCTGACAAAAAATAAACAAAGGAGATATAAAATAGATAAAGGCTTACATCACTGTAGACCACTTTCATCTTTCTAGCATGGCCCATAATTGGAGTTTCCATTTCTGGAGTGAAATGAGCTCTCTCCTTCGCAGCCAGATCAGTGTACAGGTACTGTGGAGAAACAGACAAAATCATTGTTAGATTATCTGATAAAGAACAGAAATCTTTGTAACTATAATGTATTTGCTTATTTGGTTGATGCTGCATGTGAACATGCCTTGTTAGTCAGCTGCTGGGCCCATTTGACTCTCTTGATGTCCAGAGAGTCCACGGTGCTGGTGACCTTGGCCATCTCCTCCTTGCTTTGGGCTTTGTAGATCAGCTAAACATAGAGGAAGAGAAAAAAATATTATCGACCATTATTTTCTGACAGAAAACAAACAATATATATTTTTTTTAACAACGTAATGAAATGTGTTAGAGGGTAAAACATCTTACGCTGCTCATGTGGGTCTTGAGCTCAGTCACACGTTTGTACTCGGGGGTGTCCAGGACCACAGAGTAGTTGGCCAGGTTCTTCTTGGCATCCACTGGATAGTTCACCTTTTAAAAGAAAAACAGACAACAGAAATGATTATGATTGTCCTGGATCAAGCTGAATCTGCACTGGAAATCAAAGTATGATAAAATATTCCATCCAAAAGGAATTACCTACCCTGAATTTGGTGATGTTGCGGACATGGACCATCTCTGGGGTGTCGTACAGGAAGCAGCCAACGCCCCTCAGCCACATCAGATCCTCTTTGTATTTCAGCTAGGAACACAAAATGATTTTTTGTTTTTACTTTTTGATTTTTTTGCAAACATCTTAAAGGTGGCTTTGTGAAAGCCTGTGTTTGTCTTTTTTTGCGCCATACCTCACTGGTGATGTCATTGACGTGGTAGCAGTGCAGCAGCTCAGGTGTAATGGGCATAGAGATCAACTGGCCTCTGCTGTTGTAGAATTTCTCTTTGTAGCACAACTGGGATGAGAGAGAAGCAAGAATGTGGCATAAATATAAATGCACAATGTATGTTTCAACTCCATCAAGCTCCTTTAATAATGTGAGGGCGGCTCCGTACGTCACTGAGGTGCTCCTGGTTCATCTTGACTTGTCTGATATCGGGGGTGTCGTAGGTTGTGTGGATCTTGTCCTTTTGCTTGTGGTACAGCTCACGATACAGACGCTAAGGAAAAGAGTACAACATATGAGCTTCTTCCATTAACAAGAGCGTACAAATAGTAAAGTAAATCTCACCAATGACTCTCTCAGCGTGTCATCTTACCTCATTGATGATCTTGTTGGCTTTTCTAGTGGTGACAAAGTTGACACCCTCTGGATGAAGAGTGTATGCCTTAGCCTTCATCATCTCATAGGCCTCCTTGTACTTCACCTACACAAATAAAACCAAAAGTATGTGACTCATTAATATCAAGCTGCATTATCAACAGGGCTAAACTGCTGAACAAGATCACTGGATGATTCAGGACAGTGAAATACTTACGTTGCTGGAGACAATGCTGTTTGTCTTAACCTGCTTGATGAGTGGAGTGTCATGTGGCATCGAGTAACCAGTCGGCATGAAGTTCTTGTTGGCCTCTTTGTAATAGTTCTAAGAAGAAGGAAATAAACAGAGCTTGAACATACTGTATTGTATGTGTATAAACACTTTGCAGAAACAAACATATTGAAAAAGCTTTTTAATAGCTGAAATAATCACATACACAAACGTGTCCAAATTCTGATATTACTGCTCACTATAGCATACACCATAGTGTGTATTGTGTAATTTTACAATATACAGACTGTCTGCATGAGAAAGAAATTCCCCTCTGAATGTTAAGGAATATTCACTTACGTCACTCTGGATGTAGTTAGCCAGACGTGCTCTCTCTGTGTCGATGGTAACAGCAGGAGAAGTGTTTGTTCCCTTAACGTTGGCGTTGTAATCGTAGCGGTAGTGCAGCTGGAGAAAGAGAAGAGAAAAATATGAAATGTAAGTCTAACCCTTATATAATAAAATTTAGATTGTCAGCTTAATAAATGTTTAAGCCACTTACATCACTCAGGTTCTGGGCGTTCTGTTTGGCTGTCTCATACACTGGAGTCTCTGTCACCACTGAATAGTCCTTGAAGGCCTCGATGCCCTTGGCTCTGTACTTGTTCTGGAATAAAGTTGGCATGAATTAGCATGAAAATTTTTTATCAAACAGGAAGTTCAGATCACAAAGATGCATGAAGGGCTGAGTGTAGTGAGTGGACTAACATCGCTCTGAAGGTCACCAGCGTGCTTGACACGCAGGATCTCTGGAGTGTCCCAGGCATAGCAGCCGATTCCCTTCAGCCAGTTGAGATCATCCTTGTAGAAGATCTGTAGGGAGCACACAATGAAACATAAATCTCACTCTATAAGATATTAATTTAAGAAAAAAAAAAAAGATAACAGGCTGAGGTAAAGTTACTCACGTCACTGAGTTGCTCGTTGACTTTGCGAGCCTGGACGTACATCTGCATGTCAGGCAGGCAAATCCACTGGTGCAGATACTTGCGGTAGTGGATTCCACTGACGGTGGACTGGGTGTTGCGGGCAGACAGGATCTCCAGCATGTCTGGTGGGATATGGTTCTTGGCCTTGGTCTTCTCGTAGTTCTCCTTGTACAGGCGCTGTAAAGACAGATAGAAATAATCTTCTATTAGTGAATATGCACAGAGCAAATCCACGCAGCAAACAATCCATGTAAAGTCTATTTTCTAGTCTTTTATTTTATAACTGCACAGTAAAAAGATGGATAACTCTAAAGGTATCCAACTGAAGATGACTGTGAACCTGGTGTTATTCCATGGTTCCAAAAAAATTTAAATATGTAAAAATCCACACAACTGGATGATACATCTTAGCTCCTCGTTTGTTAAAATACAGACATGTGGACAATATAATGACTAATTGAACTTACGTCCAGGACCAACTTTCCGGCTTTGACGCAGCGAGCAGTTGCAGGATCATCCTCCAGAGACTTGGGCAGACTGTAGAGGGATTTGAACTTCTCATAATCCTCCTTGTATTTCACCTACGGGAAGAAGATAATTCATATTGTCTCTTAATGGTCAACAGTGCAACTCATATGCTGTATGTGGACAAAATCCTGAAATGAAGGGAACTCTCAGTTTTTAACTCACGTTGCTGAGGACGACCTTCTGCTGCTTGGCATGTTGCAGAGCATGGGCATCATGAGGAATCTGGTAGTCCTTGGCTTTGATCTTGTCCCAGGCAGAAGTGTAGTTTTTCTGTTGACAGAAACCAGAGCATTATCAACATGTGTACAGAGCTGATATCTTGACTCTCTTCACTGAATGTAAAACATTTGTGTTTATCTTCACTTACGTTGCTGAAGAAGTGTTTGAAGTTGTGGCATCTGGCATAGTCGTAGGTATCCAGAACGGTGGTGTACAGGTGCTTCTCCTTATGATAAGCCTCCCTGTAGTTGAGCTGTCAATGACAATTGTTTTATTAATGCACTCATTTGGAGGCAAACGTAGGTAAAATATATGGATTTCATGTATATATATATTTATATTTTTTCCAGCTTACTCACCTCACTGGCCCAGGTGTGGCCCAGGACGGCAGTCACATAAACTGGGGTGTCTGTCACAATGGAGTAATTGTTGAAATCTTTCTTGGCCTCGTCTCTGTATTTAAGCTGTAAGGAAAGACATTATATGGATAAATTATCACCGCTCCACAAGTTTAGAGGATATTATTCTGGCTCAGTCAACTAATTGTGAATAATGCGTCTAAAATTTCCTTCCATGTTGCCACTTACATCGCTCTGCAGCTCGTAGGACTTCTTGGCACGGAGAATCTCTGGTGTGTCCCAGACATAGCAGCCAATGCCCTTCATCCAGTTCAGGTCATCCTTGTAGTACACCTATTAAATGTGAAAAGCACCGTTTTATTAATGGAGAAAACATCTGATAATATTATAATATTTTGCTTGCATACAGATAATTCTAGCAAAACAACTATCATTTATTAGAAAATCTTCAAAATTAATGCTATTAGCTGGCAGCGTGTGCAGAATTGCGAAGAACCTACATCGCTGAGAATCTCGTTGGTCTTGCGGGCACGGATGGCATCTTCCTGGTCAGGATGGCAGGTCCACTGGTGCAGGTAGGTGCGGTAGATGACGTCACTCAGCATATCCTGACAACGCTTAGCAACCTGGTTAGCGATGATGTCAGGTGGGAGGTGGGTCTTGGTCTTGGTCTGATGGTAGTCCTTCTGATAGAGCCTCTGTAAAGGTACAGACAGATGTTGAAATCACCACTAGAAACAAATTCACCAAAAGTAAATCTTAATCATAAAACCATTAGTCTTGTGTCCTATCTTGTATCTTACCAGTCCCTTGCCCTTCTCCTGATCTCCACAGCGCATGACCTCAGGGAAATCAACCAGGGTACCAGCCATGTAGTGACCTTTGGCCTTCTCATGGGCGTCCTTGTACTTGACCTAGAAGGATCCATAATAACGCAAAAATTTTCAGTTTCCCCTGCTTTTGCTTCATCAACACTAACTACTATTTTTAAAAAAAGTTAGACAGGCTCACATCACTAGCGATGTCCCTGCCCTTCTTGCCGCTGAGGAGTGGGATGTATTCATGGTCGAGCTGGTAGCCTGTAGCTTTGGTTTCGTCCCAGCCCTGTTTGTAGAGTTTCTGAAATAACAGAAAACAGACACTGTGTTAAAAGAAAGGCGGAGAAAATATGTGATACACAGTCTACAAATGATGAAAATATTGAAGATGCTTCATTTTAAATTACCTCGCTGATGTTCTTTGACACCTCTCTGCTGTGGGCCAGTTGAGGAGTATCATCTGAACCGATGTAGTGACCCTTCTCTGCATTGAATGTCTCTTTGTACTTCAGCTATGGTAGGAAGAAAGGATGCATTGTAAATTTGATCAATGTTTGTATTTAATTTTCACATATGCATCTAGAAATTGAGCCATGTGTGTTTTTACATACATCGCTGAGGTTGGCAGCATTTGTCTTTGCCAAGAGGATCTCAGGGATCTCCGGAACCAGGGTGAATTTTCCAAAGCATTCTTGGGCATCCTTCTTGTAGAGCCTCTGTAAATAAAATTACAGTGCAAAGATAAGACACAATGAGCTGACAGAAAAAAGGGCTGAATAAGAAAAAGAGTAAAAAGACAGATTATAACACAGTTAACATACGTCGTTGAGAATCTCCTGGGCCTTCCTGACTTTGACGTGGTCGACAGAGTCAGCTGCGACCCAGCCGCAGCCTCGAATCCATTCCAGGTCGGCCTTGTACACGTTCTGCAGACAGAAACAAAGACACATTTTAGTGGGTTAAAGGAGAACTCCCTGTCAATTTATTCTGTGAATAGGATAAACAAATCTTGGCTTTGTGTAATTCTCAAGAGCACTCACATCACTCTGGAGATCGTATGCTTTGCGGGCCTGGATGACATCGTTCTGATCGGGCAGACAAGTCCACTGGTGCAGACGAGTTCTGTAGTGGTCGTCATTGACTTGGATCTGGCATTTCTTGGCCAGTTCGAACTGAAGCATGTCCACAGGCAGGTGGAACTTGGTCTTGGACTTGTTGAAGTCCTTCTTGTACAGAGCATCACTGGCAATCTTGGCTGAGTTCAGGGCCAGCATGAGCAGAGGGTCGTCCTGGACGCTGAGGGCACCGATGTGGTGACCCACCTGCTTACGGTATCCCTCGAGGTACTTGTGCTGCAGAGCAGACATAAATCATTGTCTTCATTTCATTGTCTTGCATGTTTAATTAAAAATATTTTATTACATGCTTGCATTAGCTACTCACATGACTCTGCACTTTACTTGTCTGGATGCACTGCTTGATTGGCACAGCATCTCCGGGCATGAAGTATCCTGTAGCTTTGACTGCATCCCATGCTTTGGTGTAAAGTTTCTAAGAGAGATGGAAATATGAATTATAGGTTTATAACAATAATAATAATAAGGCATAACACAATTATGAATTAAAATACACAGGCAATACATCACATGAGGAGTGATCTTACCGGGTGGACGTTCTTAGCCACCTCTCTGGCTGTGGCAAGACCTGGAGTGTCCACCAGTGAGTAGTGGGTCTTATCCTGGTGCCAGGCCTCACGATACTTAGCCTGAAAAGAGCGAGAAATCAAAGTTTAGTAAGGAAAAACTTGGTTTGATTGAAGAGAGAGGACTTTGAACATATTGAATCAGGATTTGAGGAGCAGAGAGAGTCCTCCTCACCTCATTCAGGACAGTAGCAGCATTCTTGGCACAGACCATGTCGACTCTGTCAGCTGGAACTGTGAACTGCTGTTCATCCAACTTGACACGGTAGCCTCTCTGTATGAAAGCAGGAAGCAAAACACACAATATAGTTAATCAACATTACTGGGGATATGTGTGTAAATTATTTATCTGGTTGAATTTTACACACACTTTTAAATCATTTAAGAAGTGTATGTGATTTTACATCTACTGACAAAGTCGAAATACAACTAATAAGTGGGCAGACTTACATCAGCCAGGATCTTCTGAGCATGCTTCACCTTCATGACATCCACACACTCATGTGGCATCCAACCACATCCACGAAGCCACTCCAAATCGGCTTTGTACACAGCCTGAGGGGGAAAATAGCAGATTTGTTCATGTTTTTCCAATGTGAGAAATTCTCATGTACAATATTGTGTGGCAATTAAGGCAATTCATGTGCACAGCCATAAACCTACATCACTCTGGAGATCATAGGCCTTTCTGGCCTGGACCACATCGTTGGAGTCGGGCAGACACGTCCACTGGTGCAGGTGAGTTCTGTAGTTGAAGTCGTTGACCTGGATCTGGCATTTCTTGGCCAGCTCAAGGTTCAGCATGTCCACAGGCAGGTGGAACTTGGTCTTGGACTTGTTGAAGTCCTTCTTGTACAGAGCATCACTGGCAATCTTGGCTGAGTTCATAGCCAGCATGATCAGAGGGTCGTCTTGCACACTTCGGGCACCAATGTGGTGGCCAACCTGCTTACGGTATCCATCTTTGTATTTGTACTAAAAGAGAAGAATTTAATGGTTAAAGAAAACACTGTAAATAGTTGGTTTCTCCAGTATCCAACCTGCAATGAGTCTTTATCCACAGTTTTTGACTTACATCACTGACGATATCTCTGGAAGCTCTAGCCTTCAGCACAGAGATAGCATCCTCCTTGATGTGGTAGGCTCTGGCCTTCTGGTCATCCCATGCCTTTGTGTACAGTTTCTGCAGAGAACAGAGTATCATCAAAAAACTGTGAGCACCTTTACATCCCACACTGACAGAATAATATACACAAGAACTTCATGTAAATCTTTGTCACAAACATACGTTGCTGATGTTGACAGAGTTGGCCTTGGACAGCTCAAAACTGGGGGCGTCATGTGGAATGTGAATAGTGAGCTTGTCTTTATCCCAGACTTCCCTGTATTTCCTCTGCCGGAAAGAAAAGAGAAAAAGATTGACTTCTGTATTTTGACACATTCATTCATACATGTACAAAGTATTTTGTTTTAAATTCACCAGGGAAAGCATTTCGCATGCCAGGTTAATAAATGTCATTAATACTCACATCACTGAGGTTGTCAGCGTTTTGCTTGGACAAAACAATAGCTGGGAGGTCCACCACGCTGGTGAACTTGACAGTGCTTGGTGGCTGGCGGTAGAGCCTTTCATTGAGAACTTTCTGGGCGTTTCTAACTTTGAGAACGTCCACAGAGTCATGAGGTGACCAGCCACATCCCCTCAGCCACTCCAGGTCAGCTTTGTACACAGCCTGAAAAACATGCGTCAAAAAATTGTTGTTTTTGTCGTCCTCGTTGGGTTGAGCATTTGTGAGGGACTACATTCAAAACAGATAAACCAACCTTAAAAACTCCTGGCAAGAAACCATCATAACCTCATGTAATTTCCAGTAGATTAACAATACCTTTTTGTGTAAGAGCAAACTCATAAAAATCCTTCTTTATTTCATCAGCTCTGAATAAACACCTGAACTTCAAAGGTACTCACATCACTCTGCAGGTCATAGACCTTCCTGGCCTGGACCACGTCATTGGAGTCAGGCAGACAAGTCCACTGGTGCAGGTGAGTTCTGTAGTTGAAGTCGTTGACCTGGATCTGGCATTTCTTGGCCAGCTCAAGTGTCAGCATGTCCACAGGCAGGTGGAACTTGGTCTTGGACTTGTTGAAGTCCTTCTTGTAAATGTTGTCACTGGAGATCTTGGCTGCGTTTGCAGCCAGCACAAGCAGTGGGTCGTCCTGGACGCTGAGGGCACCAATGTGGTGGCCACACTGCTTGCGGAAACCGGCCTTGTATTTGTACTGAAATTTTAAGACAGAAATCATTTTGTTACTTTCATGATATAAATCATTGCTGTAAGATAAAAAAAAAAAGAAAAGTGGCTTTTGAAGTAAAAACTTGGAGTGTGTACTTACATCACTGACAATCTCTCGGGAGTGTTTGGCTGCTAAAACAGAAATGGCATCTTTGGGAAGGAAGTAGCCCTTGTTGATGGTGTCCATGTAGCCTTCACGATAATGTTTCTGTAGAAACAAAAATGAAACTGTTAATTTGTCTAGCATGATGGAAAAGTCTGCAGTTGTGTTGATGCTGTTCACTCCACATTAATGTGCTACATAACCAAGTAGAAAGGCTCTGTATTACCAGACTGGTGTTGAGTTTATTCTGCTGGGCCAGGACGATCTCTGGGGTGTCAGGCATGACATGGATGTTGATCTTATCACTCTCCCAGGCAGCAACATATGCTTTCTATAAATGGCACATGAACAGGGTTTAGTGAGATGTGACTTTTATTGAGTAATAAAACATCATTATTGAACAGCAGGGGAAAAAAAAGAGCGCTCCAACATTTTGTAATGTTTTAAAATATTCATGATAAGAACAATAACTTAGATTAAAATTTAATATATTTAATAACATGTATTGTCTTTACCTTATCCATGGTGTGGGCATTGGCCTGAGCAAGGGCATAAGGCATGTCACATGTTTGGGCAGTGAACTTGAAGTTGCTGGGATGCTGACGGTACTTCCTTTCGCTCAGGATCTCCGCTGCTTTCTTGGCCTTCTCCACATCGACCGACCCAATTGGCACCCAACCTGTGCCCTTGATCCATTCCATATCAGCCTTGTACACAGCCTACAAGGAGGAGCAAACATGACGAGGTATATACAAAATATATATAAATGCAGCTTTTATCAGACAGATTCAGGCAAACATTGCCATCACTCACATCACTCTGCAGGTCGTATGCTTTTCTGGCCTGGACCACATCGTTGGAGTCTGGGAGGCAGGTCCAGTTGTGCAGGTGAGTTCTGTAGTTGAAGTCGTTGACCTGGATCTGGCATTTCTTGGCCAGCTCAAGATTCAGCATGTCCACAGGCAGGTGGAATTTGGTCTTGGACTTGTTGAAGTCCTTCTTGTACAGAGCATCACTGGCAATCTTGGCTGAGTTCAGGGCCAGCATGATCAGAGGATCCTCTTGTACACAGCGAGCACCAATGTGATGACCGACCTGCTTACGGTATCCTGTCTTGTATTTGTACTACACAAAGGGAGAAAGAGCAAAGTGATAGTTAAGAGGATAAACACAACCACCACAAAATACAAGAGGAAATAATTCACTTATATGTTACATACGTCACTGATGATATCTCTTCCGTGTTTGGCAGCAATAACAGAAACAGCATCAGCCTTCATGTCATAGCCCTTTCTGAAGATCTTCTCAACATCTTCCCTGTACAGTTTCTGAGTAAGGAATGAAAACAGATGTATTAAAAAATAAAATATTCACTGACAGGAATACAGAAAACTAGAGCAAATAAAGACAGATGAAACGTACCCTGCTAATGTTATATGCATTAGCTTTGGAGAGCAGCAGTTCGGGCAGGTCTGGGGTGACATGAGTCTTAGTCTTGTCAGACTCCCAAGCAGCAATGTAGTCTCTCTGTAGTGGGAAACAAGAAGAATCAAATTGTGACCATCACATAAAGACAGAGCAATTGTGGTTGTGCAAAATTTATATATATATATATATATATGTGTGTGTGTGTGTGTGTGTGTATACATATTTTTACCTTGTTCATGATATTAGCATTAGTTTTGGCCAAGACCATGGGCATGGAATTCATGTCAGTTGTATATTTCAGTGTGTCTGGTTTCTGCCTGTAGAGACGATCGCTAAGGATTTTTCCAGCGTTCTTGGCTTTCAGCACATCCACTGAGCCAATAGGGACCCATCCCACACCTACAATCTCATCCAAGTCAGCTTTGTACACGGCCTGGTCAGAAAAGGACATCAATGCAACATTAAAACACATGAGTGCAGTTGACATGGCAGGCTGAGATATGCTGAAGATGACCCGAAAGTGCTCACATCACTCTGGAGATCATAGGCTTTCCTGGCCTGGACCACGTCGTTGGAGTCTGGCAGACAAGTCCACTGGTGCAGGTGAGTTCTGTAGTTGAAGTCGTTGACCTGGATCTGGCATTTCTTGGCCAGCTCAAGATTCAGCATGTCCACAGGCAGGTGGAACTTGGTCTTGGACTTGTTGAAGTCCTTCTTGTACAGAGCATCACTGGCAATCTTGGCTGAGTTCAGGGCCAGCATGATCAGTGGATCGTCTTGCACACTGCGGGCACCGATGTGGTGGCCCACCTGCTTACGGTATCCTGTCTTGTACTTGTACTGATGAAATCAGCAAAAAAAAGTTTCATGTTACAACTAAAACATATAAAGAGACACTATGCATAGATGCAGTATTAGTGACTTACATCACTGATGATGTCCCTGGAGCCCTTTGCAGCCTTTACAGAGATTGCATCTACAGGGAGGAAGTAGCCCTGTTTGATTGCGTCCTCATAACCTTGTCTGTAATGTTTCTGCAAAGAGGAGATAAAATGATTATTACATATACAATATGTTTAAGAGGGAAGATAGAAAATGTAAATACAGCTGTGATCTCAATGAGGCTGGAGTTGGTAAGGAAGTAAACCTAGTTAAAAGACTGTCACAAAGGCAAGAACCAGTCTTGACAAATATATATTCAGGGTAACAAAACAAAAACATTAAATATTCAAATTTCTGCCTTGTGCAATACGTATCATACTCACATTGCTCATGGTGATAGCATTTTGCTGAGAGAGGAGGATCTCAGGAGTGTCAGGCATGACGTGCACCTTGGTCTTTTCCTTCTCCCATGCCTCAGTGTAGAGACTCTGCGAGAAACCACAAACAATCCTGGCTTCAACTAGGCTGTTAACTAAAGAGATCGCCAATGCACATCAAGATAATGATGAAAATCTACCTTGTTCATGGTCAAGGCATTATGCTTTGCTAGTACGATGTTCATGGCGTCTAGGGGGGAGGTGAAGGGAACAGTGCTGGGGTGCTGGCGATACTTCTTGTCACTCAAGATTTCTCCAGACTTCTTGGCTTTTTCCACATCAAGAGAGCCAATGGGGACCCAGCCCATGCCCTGGAGCCACTTCAGGTCAGCTCTGTAGACAGCCTGTGAGGTGTGGTAGTACAGAATTTAATTTAACCCATGACAGAGTTTGTGATATGAAAATTTTAAAAAAGTATCGGAAACAACACCATGGGGCAGCCGCACTCACATCACTCTGCAAGTCGTAAGCATGTCTGGCCTGGACAACATCGTTGGAGTCTGGCAGACAGGTCCAGTTGTGCAGACGGGTGATGTAGTTGGCATGGTTGACCTGGATCTGGTTCTTCTTGGCCAGTTCAAAGGCCATCATGTCCACAGGCAGGTGGAACTTGGTCTTGGACCTGTTGAAGTCCTTCTTGTACAGAGCATCACTGGCAATCTTGGCTGAGTTCAGGGCCAGCATGAGCAGAGGGTCGTCTTGCACACTGCGGGCACCGATGTGATGACCGACCTGCTTACGGTATCCTGTCTTGTACTTGTACTGAAAAAGGGGAAGAAAACAACTTTATACAACTTTAAACAATATTCTGGTTCTTGTTCAGCAACGATATGCTGTTTCCATAAAATGAAATGAATTATTACTTGTGCTAAATATAAAGAGTGGATAGGAAATTGCTTACATCACTGGCAATATCCCTGGAAGCCCTGGCTGCAATAATGGAAATAGCATCATTGCGCAGGTCGTATCCCTTCTTCTTGGCCTCTTCATTTGCTTGCTTGTACTTGCTCTGTATACAAGAAAAAATACAAAAAACCTGTCAAATATCCTCTGAAAAATGGTGGTAATTTTGGTTTAGAAGCTATGACAACAACTTGATTTTTGTTTTTTTTTGATGAATTGTGATTTGTTTAAGAAAAACTCACCACACTGTAGTTGATCTTGTTTGCTTTGGCCAACAAAATGTCCATAGCGTCAGGCATGACGTGGATTGTAGTCTTGTCCTTGTCCCAGGCTTGAGTGTAAGCTTGCTGTAAAGTAAATATGTTTCCATACAAACATTAAAGACTCACATAAAGATGCCATTTGGTGTGTATTCATGATTGAATCAGTAGTGATATGGGACAAATATCCAGCTCATACCTTGTTCATAACCTGAGCATTGGCCTTAGCCAGCACCATGGGCATGTCTTCAGTGGTGCCGACAAATTTGAAGTTGCTTGGGTGCTGACGATACTTTTTCTCACTAAGAATCTCACCGGCTTTCTTCACCTTCTCAACATCCAGTGAACCTATAGGCACCCATCCAATACCCTGCAACATCCTCTGATCCTCCTTGTACACAGCCTGGATAAAACAAAGCAGGTTTGTTACAATGAGAATTTACCAAGAAGTGTAAAAATAAACATTTAGAAACATGATTACAAAGATCTATACTCACGTCACTCTGCAGGCTGTAAGCGTGTCTGGCCTGCACAACATCGTTGGAGTCTGGCAGACAGGTCCAGTTGTGGAGACGGGTGATGTAGTTGGCGTGGTTGACCTGGATCTGGTTCTTCTTGGCCAGTTCAAATGCCATCATGTCCACAGGCAGGTGGAACTTGGTCTTGGACTTGTTGAAGTCCTTCTTGTACAGAGCATCACTGGCAATCTTGGCTGAGTTCAGGGCCAGCATGAGCAGAGGGTCGTCCTGGACGCTGAGGGCACCGATGTGGTGACCCACTTGCTTACGGTATCCTGTCTTGTACTTGTACTGGAAGAAAGAAGAAGAGGAAAATATGCAATGGTTTTGTGTATAGAAGTAAATACATAACTGTTTGTCATGAGTTATATCCAACAACTTACATCACTGGCAATGTCCCTGGAGGCCCTGGCTGCGATGATGGAAATGGCATCATTGCGCAGATCATAGCCCTTCTTCTTGGCATCTTCATTTGCTTGTTTGTACTTTTTCTGTGAACAAACACAAACATCCCTGAAATTTTACACATATTCACTTTCCATTGTAAGTAGGGCTGGATGATGATTCAGTATCAGAGCTTTTTGATTCTAAATGAAATATTTCATGATGATTTGATAAACAATGAATTCTGCAATTAAAATTAATGATTTAAAGTGATTTCTAATTTAAAATATATTTTTTCACACATGATCTGAGTTCTGTCTGTTGTGGTGCCAGATGGTGCAACACAGTCAACTTTACTGAACATCTAATTAATTATTTAATATGTGATTTCACATACCTTGATATATATTCATCAGTAACAGTAAAATATATAAAGATTTCAACCGTATGTTATCTCAGAGCCTGAACTGAAAGTAATCCATAAACAACAGTCGATGAACCATTATACCATTTTAATTTTTCACATACCACACTGTAGTTGACACTGTTTGCCTTGGCTAGAAGAACATCCATAGCGTCAGGCATGACGTGGATTGTAGTCTTGTCCTTGTCCCAGGCTTGAGTGTAAGCTTGCTGTAAAGTAAATAAGTTTCCACACAAACATTAAAGACTCAGAAGAAGATGCCATTTGGTGTGTATTCATGATTGAATCAGTAGTGATATGGGACAAATATCCAGCTCATACCTTGTTCATAACCTGAGCATTGGCCTTAGCCAGCACCATGGGCATGTCTTCAGTGGTGCCGACAAATTTGAAGTTGCTTGGGTGCTGACGATACTTTTTCTCACTAAGAATCTCACCGGCTTTCTTCACCTTCTCAACATCCAGTGAACCTATAGGCACCCATCCAGTACCCTGCAACATCCTCTGATCCTCCTTGTACACAGCCTGGACAAAACAAAGCAGGTTTTGTATGGTTTAAATATGCTCTAGATGTATGTATTTATAAACATGACACATTTCTAGAATATGAAATTTAGGAATTCATACATCACTCTGCAGGCTGTAAGCGTGTCTGGCCTGGACAACATCGTTGGAGTCTGGCAGACAGGTCCAGTTGTGGAGACGGGTGATGTAGTTGGCGTGGTTGACCTGGATCTGGTTCTTCTTGGCCAGTTCAAAGGCCATCATGTCCACAGGCAGGTGGAACTTGGTCTTGGACCTGTTGAAGTCCTTCTTGTACAGAGCATCACTGGCAATCTTGGCTGAGTTCAGGGCCAGCATGAGCAGAGGGTCGTCTTGCACACTGCGGGCACCGATGTGGTGGCCCACCTGCTTACGGTATCCTGTCTTGTACTTGTACTGAAAAAGGGGAAGAAAACAACTTTATACAACTTTAAACAATATTCTGGTTCTTGTTCAGCAACGATATGCTGTTTCCATAAAATGAAATGAATTATTACTTGTGCTAAATATAAAGAGTGGATAGGAAATTGCTTACATCACTGGCAATATCCCTGGAAGCCCTGGCTGCAATAATGGAAATAGCATCATTGCGCAGGTCGTATCCCTTCTTCTTGGCCTCTTCATTTGCTTGCTTGTACTTGCTCTGTATACAAGAAAAAATACAAAAAACCTGTCAAATATCCTCTGAAAAATGGTGGTAATTTTGGTTTAGAAGCTATGACAACAACTTGATTTTTGTTTTTTTTTGATGAATTGTGATTTGTTTAAGAAAAACTCACCACACTGTAGTTGATCTTGTTTGCTTTGGCCAACAAAATGTCCATAGCGTCAGGCATGACGTGGATTGTAGTCTTGTCCTTGTCCCAGGCTTGAGTGTAAGCTTGCTGTAAAGTAAATATGTTTCCATACAAACATTAAAGACTCAGATGAAGATGCCATTTGGTGTGTATTCATGATTGAATCAGTAGTGATGACAAATATCCGCTCATACCTTGTTCATAACCTGAGCATTGGCCTTAGCCAGCACCATGGGCATGTCTTCACTGGTGCCGACAAATTTGAAGTTGCTTGGGTGCTGACGATACTTTTTCTCACTAAGAATCTCACCGGCTTTCTTCGCCTTCTCAACATCCAGTGAACCTATAGGCACCCATCCAGTACCCTGCAACATCCTCTGATCCTCCTTGTACACAGCCTGGATAAAACAAAGCAGGATTGTTACAGTGAAAATTTCCCCCAAATTTAACATTTTCATTTAGAAACATTAATTATTTCCACTTTCGATTACTTACGTCACTCTGCAGGCTGTAAGCATGTCTGGCCTGGACAACATCGTTGGAGTCTGGCAGACAGGTCCAGTTGTGGAGACGGGTGATGTAGTTGGCGTGGTTGACCTGGATCTGGTTCTTCTTGGCCAGTTCAAATGCCATCATGTCCACAGGCAGGTGGAACTTGGTCTTGGACTTGTTGAAGTCCTTCTTGTACAGAGCATCACTGGCAATCTTGGCTGAGTTCAGGGCCAGCATGAGCAGAGGGTCGTCCTGGATGCTGAGGGCACCGATGTGGTGACCCACCTGCTTACGGTATCCTGTCTTGTACTTGTACTGGAAGAAGCAAGTGTGAGAGATTTAATTTGATTAACCAAATTTTGGTGAGGTGGAAAAAGTAAGAAATGATATGTACAGGAGGTCATACAGTATAGAAACACCACACAGACACTTACATCACTAGCAATAGCAGTGGAGGCTTTGGCGGCCTGGACAGCGATAGCATCAGCACGAACGTGGTGGCCCTTCTTCTTGGCCAGCTCATTGTCCAGTTTGTACAGTTTCTGAATAGAGAAAATGAAGACCATGTCCACTTTAAAACAAATATATTATATAGCATCTGTCTGATCAATCCCAAAATTCATCCAGCAAGATTACTAATAAAGTAATAAATAACCAAACTGTCTAGAAAATGAAGGTTTTACACTGTACCTCACTGTATTTACTCTTGTTCTCTCTGGCCAGAACAATTTCCATTGCATCAGGCATGATGTGGATTGAAGTCTTGTCCTTTTCCCAGGCTTTCAAGTAGGCTTGCTGAAAAACAAAATGCACTTGGTTCACAAACACTGATAGTTGAAAAAAAAAACCCAAAGAACAAACCAAAAAAAAAATCTCTTAATTTCATGTTCAGTCCGACCCTGTACCTTATCCATTATCTGGTTGTTGGCAGTAGCCAGAGTCAGATCCATGGAGTGCATATCCTTGGTGAACTTGAAGTTGCTGGGATGTTGACGGTATCGCGGTTCGCTAAAGACCTGGCCAGCCGTCTTTGCCTTCTCGACATCCAGAGACCCAATAGGAACCCAGCCTATTCCCCTCACGAAGTTGTTATAATCACTCTTGTACTGGTTCTGAAGGGTGGGGGGGAAATCAACAGACACAGTGTTCCTTCACAATGTAGCACTCTTACAAGCAGTAATAATAACACTAATGTAAGTAACTTTAGGCTTTTGTTTGGCTCTACATACATCACTGGCAATGAACTGCATGTTACGAGCCAGTTCCAGGTTCATGGCATCAGGCAGCACTGTGTAGCGGGAGATGATATGCTTGTATCCAGCGTTGGTCTGGACAGTAGAGGCGTGCTTGGCATGGACCACACTCATCATGTCCACTGGGGAGTGATACTTCAGCTTGGCCTTGTGGTAGTCCTTCTTGTAGTTCTTGTCACTCTGTATCTTAGCCACCTCCATGTAGTGAACCAGCAGGGGGTCGTCCTGGAGGCTGCGGAAGCCAACATGGTGGCCTCTGGCCTTCTCGTAAGCCAGCTTGTACTTGTACTGTGAGAGCAAAATGCATACTTTCTCACTCACAGAGACTGTACTCTTTTAAAATATGTATTGTAGCAGCAATATGGTCAATATTCAGTCAATACAGAAAGATTTTTACAACTTACATTACTGGCAATAGTGGTACCAGACTTGGCAGCCACAATGGGGATGGCATCAGCTTTAAGGTTGTGGCCCTTGTTGGCCATCTCCACCACACCGGCTTTGTAAAGTTTCTGTGGAAAAACAAACAGGTTCATAAAGTATCAATTAAATGAGGTTAAACAAGTGAAAAATTAAGTTTTGTAATTTAATGAATGCCTTACATTGCTCATGTTGATGGCGTTAGCCTTGGCCAGGAGAATCTCAGGAGCATCTGGCATGATGTGGACTGTCAGCTTGTCCTTCTCCCAGGCTGAAGTGTAGGCTTTCTGTTAATGAAAAACAAATGAATGATTACGTTTATGAACAAGATTATTAATGTATTTGTGGCCCTGTGCCTAAGAAAAGGGCTAAACAGACAGCACCTTGTTCATTATCTGGTTGTTGGCAGTAGCCAGAGTCAGATCCATGGAGTGCATGTCCTTGGTGAACTTGAAGTTGCTGGGATGTTGACGGTATCGCGGTTCGCTAAAGACCTGGCCAGCCGTCTTTGCCTTCTCGACATCCAGAGACCCAATAGGAACCCAGCCTATTCCCCTCACGAAGTTGTTATAATCACTCTTGTACTGGTTCTGAAGGGTGGGGGGGAAATCAACAGACACAGTGTTCCTTCACAATGTAGCACTCTTACATGAAGTAATAATAACACTAATGTAAGTAACTTTAGGCTTTTGTTTGGCTCTACATACATCACTGGCAATGAACTGCATGTTACGAGCCAGTTCCAGGTTCATGGCATCAGGCAGCACTGTGTAGCGGGAGATGATCTGCTTGTATCCAGCGTTGGTCTGGACAGTAGAGGCGTGCTTGGCATGGACCACACTCATCATGTCCACTGGGGTGTGATACTTCAGCTTGGCCTTGTGGTAGTCCTTCTTGTAGTTCTTGTCACTCTGTATCTTAGCCACCTCCATGTAGTGAACCAGCAAGGGGTCGTCCTGGAGGCTGCGGAAGCCAACATGGTGACCTCTGGCCTTCTCGTAAGCCAGCTTGTACTTGTACTGTGAGAGCAAAGGCATACTTTCTCACTCATAGGGACTGGGCTGATTCATAATATGTATTATAGCAGCAATATGGTCAATATTCAGTCAATACAGAAAGATTTTTACAACTTACATTACTGGCAATAGTGGTACCAGACTTGGCAGCCACAATGGGGATGGCATCAGCTTTAAGGTTGTGGCCCTTGTTGGCCATCTCCACCACACCAGCTTTGTAAAGTTTCTGTGGAAAAACAAACAGGTTCATAAAGTATCAATTAAATGAGGTTAAACAAGTGAAAAATTAAGTTTTGTAATTTAATGAATGCCTTACATTGCTCATGTTGATGGCGTTAGCCTTGGCCAGGAGAATCTCAGGAGCATCTGGCATGATGTGGACTGTCAGCTTGTCCTTCTCCCAGGCTGAAGTGTAGGCTTTCTGTAGAAAAAAGACAACAAAAATGAATTAATTATGATGTTTATGAGATAAAATTATCATTATTAAAATTTTGTGACCATTATTTTTTATTTAAAATGTTGCACCTTGTTCATGATCTGGTTGTTGGCAGTAGCCAGAGCCAAGTCCATGGAGTCCATCAGCTTGCTGTGCTTGAAGTTGGATGGATGTTGGCGGTACTTGTGGTCACTCAGAATCTGACCGCCGACTTTAGCAGTCTCCACTCCAAGTGAGCCGATAGGTACCCATCCGATTCCTCTGATACAGCTGTTCCACTCTGACTTGTAATCACACTGAAACAATGAGACAACGTAAGACGGTTAGGGTGATTTTTTTTTTTTTTTACCTTCAACTTTCTGTGCAAAGGTGTAAATGATGTGCATGATGAATATTCAGTGTTGTTACAAAAGACACAATTCTCTCATGATAAAAGTCACTCACGTCACTGGACTGGGTGTTCATGGTGCGACACAGCTGCAGGTGCATGTTGTCAGGCAGGAGGAAGTAGCTGTGAGGGATCTTTTTGTAACCAGTGTTGGTCTGGACAGTAGAGGCGTGCTTGGCATGGGCCACACTCATCATGTCCACTGGGGTGTGATACTTCAGCTTGGCCTTGTGGTAGTCTTTCTTGTAGTTCTTGTCACTCTGCATCTTAGCCACCTCCATGTAGTGAACCAGCAGGGGGTCGTCCTGAAGGCTGCGGAAGCCAACGTGGTGGCCTCTGGCCTTCTCGTAAGCCTTTTTGTACTGGACCTGAAAGAAAAAGAAAAAATAACTTGTAAAATGTCAAGATAGTACAATAATAGCTGTTTCAGTTATGTGGAAAAAAGTATTAATCAGCGTGTTTAATTGATTTATGATTTACTTACATCACTGGCAATATGTCTGCCTTGCTTGGCATGCAGGATAGGAATAGCATCAGGCTTCATGTCGTATCCCTTGGCGATATCTTCAAGCCACTGGTGTTTGTAGTGACTCTGTGGAAAAACAGTAGATTGTTACAGAGATAAACGATACTGAAAAACTTTCAGCGTTTTAACAAAGTGATTTTCCTTTTGTTTTGCAACTTTGCTAATCAAACACCACCTAATGTTGATTTTCATTTAATCTAATGAATGATGAACGAACCTCGCTAAGGGTCTGGGCATTGAATTTAGCCTGCAGGAACTCTGGGCAGTCAGCAGGCAGATTGTAGGTGTGCACAAACTTCTCTCCAGATGCTTTGTATGCAGCCTAGAGGAGAGAAAAGCAACAGTGGATTTTGTCAACATCCTTGTGGGAGAATCTGACATTAACACATCCACATGTTACAATTGGAAGACTCATACTTGGTCCAGCGTTTTCGAGTTGGCCAGCGCCAAAGCCATGTTCATGGCATCAGTCTTGCTTGTGAATTTGAGGGTACTAGGATGTTGGCGGTAGCTTCTCTCATCCAGCGCAGCTTTAGCAGTTTTGGCCTTCTCAACATCCAGAGAGCCAATAGGCACCCACCCGGCACCTTTGTAGCAGGAGTCATAATCAGATTTGTAAACGTTCTGTGGGGATAGAAAGAAAAATAAACTGATTAATAATTTGTGGAGGAGTTTCAGTCATCACAGTGCATATTTGCTATTGTGCATGTAAACTATTTAGTTATATGTGCGGCAAGTATATGGATGTTATGCTTTGGCATAATATAGGCGAAAAGAAAAATCATACATCACTCTGGATCTCCATCATGTTGCGACACAGCTGCAGGTGCATGTTGTCAGGCAGGAGGAAGTAGCTGTGAGGGATCTTTCTGTATCCAGTGTAGGTCTGGACAGTAGAGGCGTGCTTGGCATGGACCACACTCATCATGTCCACTGGGGAGTGATACTTCAGCTTGACCTTGTGGTAGTCCTTCTTGTAGTTCTTATCACTCTGCATCTTAGCCACCTCCATGTAGTGAACCAGCAGGGGGTCGTCCTGGAGGCTGCGGAAGCCAACATGGTGGCCTTTGGCCTTCTCATAAGCCAGCTTGTACTTGTACTGTATAAAAGAAAAACGCAACATATTATGAATAACAGTACTGAGTACAGTAACATCTGAATAGTACTATTGATAGCTTATGCACAACTTACATTACTAGCAATGTCTCTGGAAGATTTTGCTGCAACAATGGGAATAGCATCTTCCTTCATATGATGACCTTTGAGAATATCTTGACGATGAGCATAGGTGTAGTAATTCTAAACAAAGAAATCATCAGAGTTATGTCACAGATATAGAATCAATTCAATTTCTATATAGGATGAAAGGCTGTAAAATATTAGAGAAATCTCCAGCTCACCTGGCTGATGTTGACAGCATTGTATCTGGCTTGCATGAGTTCAGGGGCATCAGGAGGAAGATGGTAAGTGTGCATGAACTTCTCTCCACTGGCCTTGTAGTCTTTCTGCAAAATTACATGGAAGACTCTGGTTTATGTCGTTTCTGAGAAGGAAGCCATGAACTAAAATCATGAAATTTATGTTCCCCATATTTCTCTGTATCCAACTCACCACATTCATGATCTTGGCATTGGCCTTGGCCAGCTCCATGTTCATGGAGTCAGTAACACTAGTGAATTTGATGGTGTCAGGGTGCTGGCGATACTTTTTCTCATCCAGAGCTGCAGCTGCGGCCTTGGCTTTTTCCACGTCCAGGGAACCAATGGGAACCCAGCCGCTTCCCTTAACTGAGTTCTCATAATCTTGTTTATAGTTACACTGTGAAGTAAAAGAGTAAGGTCATTATCAGACATTGTGAAAATGTTATCTTTTAGCCAGGATGTTAAGTATTTATCTTAATTGTGTAAGGGTTGGGGTTCCTTAAAGAAAAATGAATGTTACATCACTGGGATTGTAGTTAATGCTGCAAGCAAGTTCAAGATTTCTCCCTTATAAAACTTATTCTCTAATAAAACTTCCTCTGTCACTCACGTCACTTGACTGGGTGTTCATGGTGCGACACAGCTGCAGGTGCATGTTGTCAGGCAGGAGGAGGTAGTTATGAGGGATCTTCTTGTAGCCAGTGAAAGTCTGGACTGCTGAGGCATGTTTGGCATGAGCCAAGCTCATCATGTCCACTGGAGAGTGATACTTCAGCTTGACCTTGTGGTAGTCCTTCTTGTAGTTCTTGTCACTCTGCATCTTAGCCACCTCCATGTAGTGAACCAGCAAAGGGTCGTCCTGGAGGCTGCGGAAGCCAACATGGTGGCCTCTGGCCTTCTCGTAAGCCTTTTTGTACTGGACCTACAACACAGGGTGTGTGGCGTTTCTAATTATTGGTTCAAATCAATTAGTATTCTATGATGCAACAAGATGTATTAATATAGGGCAGGTTTAAATCATGTCAGAAAACTTACATCACTAGCAGCATGTCTGGCAGCTTTGGCAGCGATCACAGAGATGGCATCGGGCTTCAAGTCATAACCTTTAGCAATCAACTCCTGCCAGGCGAGCTTGTAGTTTTTCTGAAATGACAGATTAAAATTATCAACAACAAAACCTATGGACACTGAATACGTTTGGCATGGGGCCACCATGTGCACACACTTTCTCATCTACAGTATAGGGTTTTACATATGACCACATAAAGTCTATGCATGAAATATCAGATTCAGGAGCGAAATTAAAAAGTGTGCCATCAAAATTATCTTAGGATGCATCACCTCGCTGATGTTGTAAGCATTGCACCTGGCCTGGAGGAACCCAGGGGCATCAGGAGGCAGAGAGTACTTCTGATGAACCTCCTCGAGACCTCTCTTATAGAACCGCTGAAATGAAAGAAGACAATAAGGACAGAGGTCACTTGCACTGCACTTAGATGAAAGAAACAATACAAACAGTCTTATAATACAGCAAATCTGATGACTCACATCACTCCTCTGAAGCTGGTTGACTTTGGCCTGCATCATGACGGGATGGTCATCGATCGATGTGAAGGGAACTGTGTCTGGGTGTTGTCTGTATTTTTTCTATAAGAAACAGGTAAATCAACACACCATGTGACACAATCTGCCAACCGTCAAGATGCATTTGGAAAATGTCAAGAGGCTGACGAACACACCTCACTAAGGATCTCTCCTGCTTTCTTTGCCTTTTCCACCTCCATGGAGCCAAAGGTGACCCATGGTGAACCCTTGGTATAGGTGTTGTAGTCCGACTTGTACTCGTTCTGCGACGCAGAAAAACAAACAAGGAATAATAAATACAGGTTGTCAGAGCAAAACTGTCAGCTAAAAGACTTTGTTGTTAAGTCTGTCTGTACTTACATCGCTCTGGATGATGTTGGCTTTCTTGGCCAGGTCCAGCAGCACGCTGTCGTAGGGCAGGTAGAAGTTGGGATTGATGCGCCTATATCCAGCCATGCTGGCAATCGCCTGGGATTTCTTGGCCGTGGTGACTGACAACATGTCCAGTGGTGTGTGGTACTTGGTCTTGATCTTTTCATAATCCTTCTTATATTCACGCTGTGGAGATAATAAGTAAATAAAGTGACGGCTGAGGGGTTTTAATATAAATGTGTAAATATACCACTCTCTGAAATAAAAGAAAATGAGTAAAATACTTTTATGGGAAGCTAATGACTTACATCACTCTGGATTTTGGCCACATGAACAGAGTGCATGATCTTGGGGTCGTCGTTGATGCTGAGGGCTCCGACCATTTGTCCCTTGTTCTTTTCATACTCCTTTTTATATTTAACCTGCACCGAAAAACAAAAGGTTAAAATAATCACATTATTGAAAAAGTACCATGATGAACTGAGCACTAAAAGTAACTGAAACAAACAAGGAATACTAAATCCAACAATGGCTGGTAGCGTAGCACACTTACATCACTGGCGATGTTTGTGTGAGCACGGGCAGCAAGGATGGAGATGGCATCGCCCTTGACCTCAAACTTCTTCGCTTTGGATTTCTCCCAATCGTACTTATAACAGTTCTGCGAGGAAAAATCATGTCATTCAGGAAATTAAGAAATGTGCAAAATTAAAGCCAACAGAAATTCAATTAATGTGATTGAAGAGTGGAGTATTACTTACATCACTGAGGTTAAAAGCGTTAACTCTGGACTGGATGAAGAAGGGATAGTCTGGGGGCAGAGAATTCTTGAACTTTGTTTCCTCATACTTGGCCTTGTAGTTCAACTGCAAAAAGGAGCAAAGTGATAAAATTGAGTTTTATCTAAACATCAATAAACATCATTATTGCATATTTCAAGTAGTTTAAAGACAAAAGTTGTTAAGATTGCTTTTTGATTTTCTGTCACTGGAGGGCAGTGGTGTACCAGCTGGGATCTATCTGAGACTTCACTGTCCCTTTCCCTGTCTCCCAAGCCCCTTCACTGATCACAGGGTTTATTCTGGGCCAAATGAATGCTTGTTGCTATTTATACTACAGAGAGATGGCTCTCCAGTTTCCATGGTGCCCACAGAAAGACAGCTGGGCTACATGGATGATTGGGCACATTTTAAGGTGATCTGCGTATCCAGGAGAAATTTGATCCAGATCATTAGCTGATGATTGAAGCAATTCCAGTCAATATATGTACAATATCAAAATGAATTAGGTTCACATCAACCTTATATAAATCACTTACTGATGTATATGAACCAAAGACTTACCTAAGAATTCAAATGATAGAGTATTAGTCCTATTATTATAAATCCAATCCAAGTTTCTGAGATATTCCCAATTTATCTTGACTGTCACACTTGTGTATTACTACCAAGAGGAGGTAGTCCATGAGTGGTACTTACGTCACTTAGCTGTTTGGCATTGATGGCGGCTTGAACCTGAACTGGCGAATCCACCACTTGTGTAAATTTCACTGTGTCTGGATGTTGCCGGTAAACTTTCTGTAAACCATAAGAGTAAAAATAATTACAGCATTGGTCATATTTAGGTTAGACATATGATTATACATTATTATTACTATTATTGCTAGGAGGTATTTTATCACCAGAGGCTACTCACGTCGTTACACTGTTGAAGCTTCTTCGTAGCTTCATATTCAGGCGTGACTGTTTGAGGGTAGAAGCATCTCGTTTTGATGTCTTCATAGTCGGCTTTGTATAATTGCTGCAAGATAAGTGTGACGATAGGTTCAGCGTATTCCAAGTATTAAATCAGTTCATGCTGGGGGGGATTATCCTTTGAAAAATGGAAATGTGGAGACACATGTAGAGATTTACCTCACTCTTCATTTCCTCGACTTTCTGGCAGTGAAGCATATAGACATCTTCATAGCTGCCAATGTAGTGGCCCTTCACCTCATTGTCATACTTATCTTTGTAATGTGCCTAAAAAAGGGAAATCAAAATGTGTTTAACTTAAAAATAAAACCGGTATAACTGGTGGAAAGTTGGCATCTCATAGAGCAGTCTTACATCAGTGAACTGTTTAAGTACTGAGTCCATCTGAAACTTGGGCGTGTCACAGTAGTTGATGCTGAAACCCCTGGATTTCTCATAGTTGGCCTTGTATACTTTCTGCAAAGGATATAAGAAACAAATGAATCAATAATTCCAATAAGAAAACACTCAACAATGCATAAAACGCTAAACAAAACACTTACTCATACAACAATCCACTTTGAGGGGCTTTATGTTAAGACTTATCACCACATTCATTCATTGGTTCATTGGTAAATACCTTTGATTTTATCATTTTTTTCTCTAAAATATCGTCTATCATCTTGTAAAAAAACAGAAAAGAAACAAATTATAACTCCAGACACCTACATCACTGAGGATGGTGCCGGCGTATCGGAGTTGCCTGAGGAGAGGATTCTCAGTGGCGGGGAGCGTGTTGTAGTCAGACTGCGCCTTTGACTTCTCATATTCCTTCTTGTATTGGACCTAAAGACAAAAGCATGTGGAGACTGGTGTTAGTAAGAGGAGAGAGCAAAGTGTGACGATCAAGTGTAATGACGTGATTGATACACTGATAATGTTGGTGGAAGATTTCCCAGAATTACACAGGTTTGGATTGTGTGTGTGTGTGTGTGTAAGTGTGGGTGGACCGCCTCTTCACACAGTTTGATATGTTGTGATTGGAAACAGGTGAAATGACACACTGAATGTGTGCAGTGACTGTGAAGCAGAGGTAGACCTCTCAATCACGCAGTGCATGTGTGGGCACGAAACAAACGCGTCAGAGTGGATTCACTGCGTTGACTCACACTCCACTCTGAGACACGGGTCAACTCTCTGTCGTGTCTTCCACATGAGATAGTACACATAAAAATACTCTTGATACCTTTGTGTGAGTGTGAGTGTGTATGTGTGTGTGTGTGTGTGTGTGTGGACTCACCTCACTAGCAGCAATGCGAGACTTTTTGTTTGTGTCATAAACCGGCGTGTCGGTTTGCATGAAATAAATTTGGTCTTTCATATCCTCATAATGTTGCGTGTATTTTCTCTGTGAAGAAGATGAGACTGACAGTTAAGATACAGTAAAATAAGACTAAAATATATAATACTATTGTGGATAAATCCTGTTCTTCTTCCAGGTCTTACATTGCTGAGGTTGTCCATCGCCACCCTGGCAGTGGCCACGTCGAAGTAAGGCGTCTCACACCATTGACCCTTCACATTTTTATTGTAATCTTCCTTATATTTAAGCTGCGGAGAACAAACAACAAACAACATTTAGAAGACTGATTTCGAAGAGGATTTTGCTGTAGAGTAATGTACAGAGGATATAAGGATAATACCAACACACTATATATCTTCACATGTTTGATAAACCACTTTAGGAATGACTGGAATCCCTGTAATTCAGACCTATTGTTAGCCTCTCCCTCCCAGCTTAGCATGGTCAGTAATATCAGAGAGCAGGTGGTCAGTCATCCCAAACAGTGACTTAGAGTTGGTTGGTCTCTGAGGTCACTGTTTCCATGTTGGTGCACTGTGCAGAGTGCAGATTTGTGCCTCTAAAATGTAATTTTAACTGATAATCATGTTCCTAATTGGCACAGTGGTGACCTGCTCTGAACCAAACCTTCATCCAAAACACAGAGGAGATAATGTGAAACAGTGGATTCCTGCTATTTCCTGTTATTTTCAATGGATGATGCTTTGTGTAGTTGTCTAACTAATCTGTAGACATAAAGAGCCAGTTTAAAGTGGTTCTGCTTACATCGCTGCGCTGCTGCTCCACTTTCTTGGCCAACTCCACTTCAGGAGGGTCGGGCAAGGAGGTGTACTTGGCTTTGCGCTCATGGTGTCCCTTCTTGTAGTGAATCTGTACAAGCAGACAGCAGGAGGAGGTGAAATTTACTGAGGTGGTTAATTTCTTCAACATCAATAGCTGACCTCGGTGCACACAGATCGTATCTACATTGACTGGTGATTTCCTTACATCAGCAAAAAAAGGTTAAAAACAGTTGTGGTCAAAAAAGGAAATGGCCATTTTAACAGTCTGCACTGTGAATGGAAAAGGCTTTATATGATACATTTGACTCAGCACAAACAAATAGACCCTGAAAAAATTGACTGATGCCGAATGGCAAACTGTCAATGTAAGGCATGAAGAGCTCAGGTGAAATAAAAGAAAAACATAGACACTATCCAATGTGGCTTGAAGCTACAGTTAAATATTTATAGAGTTATAGAGTTAAGTACATAATAAACAACATAAACAGCACAGCTGTTTATTAGTACACCTAAAGAAACAGCAGCAAATCACAGTGATAGATAAAATCACACTGGAGTCAAATTCAATACATGTTATATTTTCTAAATGTTTGCTTATTTTATTTTTCAGTATAGTAAATATAGATAAGCTGATGAGAATGTCTGTGTTCAGAAAGTAACCAGTGTCCCTTAATGTCAGTTCGGCAATCCTGCTCACTGATGCATCATGGCATCATTGATCTGTGATTAGTGGGAGGGTTGGATGGCAATGTGACAAATGTAGATTTACAGAGGGTTTCTTTTCTAAATAATAAATCTTCATGCTAATATTTAAACATATCTATTTTAATTTATTGCTGCTGAGTATTAATTCGTGTTGATGGTGAACTCAACTTACATCACTGAGGACCTCCTGAGCCTTGGCCACCCTGCGCAGCTCTGGGCTGTCGCTGTAAGGGTACAACATGGTCTTCTCTTCGTCCCACGCCTCCGTGTAGAGTTTCTGGACAAGATGCAAAGTTGCAAGTGTTACTCATAATGCTTTATCATAGAGTGAGATAGATCTTATTTAATCATCAGCGAAAAAAATCCCTATTTTCAGACATGAAACTCTTCTCTGCTTGAACGCCTCCATGCTTACTTTGCTGTAGTTAGCAGCGTTCTTCACAGCCAGAACCAGCTCAGGAGCATCAGGAGGCAGCAGGTACCTATCCTTAGTCTCATCCCACTTCTGTCTGTACAGGACCTGAACAAGAAAATCAACAACGCTGCTGTTAAACAGTCCGAAGTTAACATTTAAAGCCTTATGTAAATCAATATGAGTTGAGGTAACGCACCTTGCTGATCAGGTCAGACACATGCTTGACGTGGGCGATCTCTCTGGCCTCACCATCGTACATACTTGTTGTCCGGGCCTTGTTTCCCTCCATGCGGTATTTAACCTGATGATGATGACACATGTGATTTCTTATTATTTTCAATTTTATTTTTTTTATCTGTGCCTCCATCTCTTCTTTTCTATTATTTTCCCCAAAAATGACTACATTCATCTCCTCTGTTATACACTCATACCATCACTGTTAGCATCATTCTGCCTATGGGATTGTTTCATGAAGTAATATTATTTCTAGATATGGTTTCACCACAGTCTTCGTACCTCACTGAGCTGCTCCTGGGCCTTCCTGATGCGGATCATCTCAGGGGTCTCAGTGGTGATGGCAGGAGGCTGGCCTCTGGACAAGTCATAAGCCTGGCGATACTTGTTCTGTAGAGTAAATATTGAATTGAACAGATCTACACTGAGATCACTTAAATTATTGTATGATGAGTATATTCCAGTGAAAGGGCATTACATGATTTTTTTTTAAAAAAGAAAAAATACTTTATTTCTGCAACCAGGTGATGTTTCTTACGTGGCTGAACTGCTCCAGCATCTTCTGGCTGTGAGCCAGGTATGGAGTCATGAACTTGGAAGTATCAACCTTGACCTTCTTCCTGACTTTCCTGGTGGGCAAGCCAGACTGGAGGGGGACATTTAAATACAATTAATTATCCACCTATCAAAAGAGTCTAGGTTCCCTGATTTACACTGAACATACTGCTGAAGAAGTAAAACTACAACCACGTAACAACAAGGCAGTCGCCAAAGACACTGATTACTTGAGATGTGTTGTAACTGTGGTGCAAATTTGTTGATTAAATAAAGATCTGATTTTATGGAGGTGATAAGAAAACTTACCAAATAGTAAACCTCTTACTCTTATCACTCACCTTCAATAACTTACATGTTTAAAGTTAGGATTTAAAGGGATATGGCGTGAATGAAATGTATTTTACATGAAGGTCAAGTTAGAATAATGTCTTTATTATGTACTAAAATACTGTCAGATGAAGGGTGACCGAGGAACAGACAAAACCGAGACAAAGCATAAAGAGAAAAGCCAGATGTACAGTTACACCTACAATATATAAAGAGTGCACTGTGCAGCATGCAATGTCAGGCTGAGGGGCACAGTATTTCATCTGCTGGGCAGTGAAGTCACAATTAACAAATAGCTCAGAGAGAAGATTGGCTACTGAAATTGTAAATGCTGTAAATAACTTTAATGATCATGCAGATTTAAAAAAAAAAAAAAAATTTCTAGCATCATTTCTATTTTTAAATCCTTAAGAGATCCAGAGATCCAGGCACTATATCCTCAATGAAATGATCCAGACAATGTATTATCCATACAGGCATGCAGACAAGGAGGGGGATGCACCATTGTCAACACAAGGGAGGGTATATCCTGCACAGTTTGAACTGTTGTCTCTTGGGAGGAGGTGATTTACCTGGAAGGACTGAGTCTTGTGCTCAGTGACAGTCGTCGTTCTTATCTGCTCAACATATTACAAATATAGGACAAACTCTGTGGTTTCAAAAGTGCCAGGACAAAGTGATGGGAGAAACAGCACAGTACTTGTGTTGGATTGAGGGTGATTTTTCCACAGCTCTGGTGTTTTTTCTTTAAATCACTGCAGCTGACACTTCTGGTATAACAAGTGGGAAATCTGTCTACACTGCATCGACTTAATAGGCATCATGTCAAACGCCCTCATACAGCAGCGACTGCAATAAAAGCAGAGACCATCACCATCAGACACTTTTGTTCTAACCTGTAATAAACCGATTCACTCTCCATTCAAATAGTGTCACAGACAGATCAAACCCTCAGAGAGGAGTATTCTGTAATTGTGACTGCGGTTTAATTAAGCCTGTGTCCTGCAGCGGAAAAGAGGAGCATTAATATCTTCTGTGTTACATGAGCCTGACCGCTCTAAATCTTTGATCCTCTCACCAAGTCTATAAACACCAGGCGCTCACATGACAATAATTCTATTCTGATTTGTCATTGTCCCCGTTATCAGTTGCTACAGCACACGGCAATACACAAACTGTTTACACAGCTTTATCTTCTCAATGCCAACCACAGCTCTCTTGGTTTTTAAAGGGCCTCTTCACCCAAACGACTAAAATTTGGCTTTCCAACACCTGGTCCAATGCAGATAGTTTGGGTTTTCTGCCTCAACTAAATCATAGTGGAAGTGGACAGCACTAATAAATGAGACTCTGTCTTTCCTTGTCAATTTGTTCTTAGTAGTTCTTTGTTTCTGAGAACAGAAAGAGTCCTTGTTTGCTATATTTTAATGACACTCTTGAACACTTTTGAGCACTACAAATCAAATCCTGCTCATCTTGATTGTGCTGAAGCTGGTGGATCTGGTGGATCTGGACATTTAAACTAAATGTGTAAATGCATAGTTTTATTCCACTTGAAATAAGTACCACTTGTGAATATGGGATAAACCATCTATTTATGGGAACCGTTATTTTCAAGCCAAGCACCTCAAGCTACAGTAAGTGACAGTATTCCCACACATTGCATACTGTTCCATGAATAGCACGTCTAACTTGCAGCACGTCTGAACTGCACTTCCCTCTGCTTGGACAGTGAAATATTTACAGTCACATGAGGTTGAACATTGTGCATTAGGAGGCTTTGGACGCAAGATTAATGATTCCCTGAATCGAGCAACAACCAGAGCTGAGAGAAAGAACATCTCAATCATTTTTATCAACATGTGTAAGAGGCTTCGATATCTGGATCTATCAGACAGGAGAGAACCATAGGTGTGTGGATGAGATAAACTATAGCCTGTGAGACGTCGCTACAAAGCGATTCAAAAACAACCTGTGTCCTTACACCCGCCAGGCAGTTTTTCCATGCAATCTCCTCTCCTAAGCAAATTTCTAACTGTGACGTTAGCACACTCTCAGAGTGTAATTTACAGCAGCAACTCGACTCACTTGCCCTCTCTCTCTCTCTCTCTCTCTCTCTCTACTTTCTCTCTCTTAACTTCTCCCTGTACTCCATCTCTCTGCCAATGTGCCATAGATGTCCACTTCTAAATTTGTCTGAATGCCAGACGGAGAACTCTACACTCCTCCCCTTAATGACCGCAGGAGTTAAGTCATTTTTTAAGATGATATGAGGAAAACACTCATATAATATAATGAGTCACATAATGACTCATGATGTAGATCACTATTGGATAAAACTAAAACTCATTATGTGCAAGGTTTTTCTAGAGGTCCTGTGTGTTACATGTTTTCATGTCTGACCTGCAGCACTATGTTTCTCCCCATTCTGTAGACTAAATAAGAAGCCGTCTTACTATTTTACTCAGAACAATGTCACATTTCTCCACAGTGTAGATGAAAGTGCTAGTGAAATCAGAGTGTATTGAGTTTGCAGCTATCCGTTTGTCCCGCCTCCCAAACGATTTACATCTTTGCAAGTAAAGATGGTAAATCCATTTGACACAGCTGATATGTTATATGGGAGTTAAATGATAACAGCTGATTGACTGCTGGGGAATAATATCACCTCGTCCAAAAAAAAAAACATCATTCAGACTCCCCTATGAGATACCAGCGAAAATTAACTAGGAACAAATACGAGGCATGGTTTAATCCTATTTCACAAGGAAATATGGGATTAAGCTGTTAGCCTTCTGCTTTCACTCTTCCATTGGACACTGAAATGGAGACCTTCAACAACAAAACACACAAAATAATCCTGAAACACAAGGGGATATGAGATATCACCTCATAATCTGGAGGCAGATATTACTGGGGATTGATAATGAAATCCAAAATGATATGTTTAAAGTGAAACGTGTAGAAGAATTTTTAACAGATCATTTGGTAACTTCTGGAAACTGGCACAGCCCCAAATTGTATGTAATGTAATCCTGCACTACCTTTGTTTCACAGGGAGGGTAACGTCAAAATTTGAGAAGCATTACAACACTGGGTTAGATATGTAGGAGATAGTAAAAGACCTGCTGCAGAAATACAGTTACACTAATGCTGTAAAGTCATCTGCAGTAATCTTTTGCATCTGGCTGTTGTGTAATGATTACATCACTAGACACCATTTATAATGTTGTGGGGCCATATAACATAAGACTCAGGTAAAATTACCTACAATTTTTTTTTTTAAAGGACACAGGTAAAAATATTCGTCCCTCAATTTGAAATAGTTTTGATTTATAGTTGGCCGTTAAGGGGAATCCAGGACTTAAAACGCTTTTGGAGGTATCTGCCTGAAACAGGATCCACCAGCAGACATGAGCGACTGGTTCCATGAACTGCTGACTGGATCATCGCTGACTTAACTATTCATAGGGCCTGCCACTGGGCCTGCAGACCCAGTGGATAACTTCAATCTACTGACTCAATTGATATCATATCAGTGGTTTTAATCATATCAATCAGTCTGGAGACAATAACATTTTGAAATATAGTAATGAAAGTGTAGAGAAGTCAGCCTTAGTTACTGATAATGTACAAAAACACAGCCAGAACATCTCTACTTACCTCCTCCACAAACTCCTCCACCTCTTCCTCCTCCTCCTCCTCCTCCTCCTCATATTCCACATACTCCTCCACAATTGTCGTCATTTTGGGACGGTTTTAGAGGAACTAAAACCTACAGAAAAACACAGATGACATTTTGATGTGTTCACTTAAGCTCTAAATCAACAACATTTGTCCTCATAAGGTGAAAAAAACAAATCTAAAGGGAAAGCGTACGATCCAACAGTGGAGCAAAGTTATCCTAAATGTCCGTCTGTGTCAAAGGCACCAAATGACAGGTTCATTCAAACAGCATATGCTGTGGAGAGACACCAAAGGACGACTGCACTGGAGATATTTTGGGATGCTGAGAGCCATCCCCCCCCTGCTGAACTCGTTTACCTCATTCAAAAAGAGAAATAATAAACAGCACACACATGCTATAAAAGAATATAAAACCAACAAACTGATGTTCAATCAATGTGCATGCCATACCAGCGAAAGATTCCTGCAGTATTTCCTGACAGTAAGGAGGCCTCACTTGCCATCCACTAGGGTCTCAAACAGCTAGTCCGACTTTGTGATTTGCCCCAGTCCTAAACAAAGCAATAAAAATGTGTGAAACACCTCACGAACTGTGCCACAAGTGTAAATCAATGATCACACAGGGAGAAGGGCAGATTAGGAAGGTGAGACACTGAGTGCATTATAACAGGCCTCTGCCTTTGAATGTGTGACAGCGACCCCTCCTCCTTCACTTGCCACAACACAACTCAAAGAACTGTGCCTCCTGGCTGAAGGTTGGCGACAGCTGCCCAACTGTGCTTCAGCTATTTGACATGTAAGCTAATGCCACAGCCTGATTGGTTGACTCTGTTTAGCAGACGGAGATGCAATGCCTTCTGAGGGTGCAGGTTAAATATAGGATGGCATACTAACTACCCTTTTTTAGCACTTGATAGCCCTCTCTTTGAATTAAAATGTTAATTTTCTCTGTCAAGACAATAAGAGAAATAGGTGGAGCGGTTGAGGTAGAAGGACAAAATAGCCAGGTAGGCGCCGAGCAAAGAAGCCAGACTGGCCAGACTGTAGCTGTGATGGCAGAAACATCCAAAGGTAGGCCCGGTCTGATCTTGCTTGAGTCTTGCAGCTCTGAATTGTTTGGTTACTCCTTCAAGGTGCAGCAAAGCCTCCACAGTCCTTATTCCTCAGTCAGCTTAGTCTTCCTGGATCCAGATGGCAGCAAAGAATTGGCATGGCAACGATGGGATGTCCAAGCAGAAGTAAAGCCATGCAGGGAGTAGAAAATATGGATATTTGTGCTTTTTTTTTTTCTCCGTTTCTTTGCTTACCAGTTATTTTAAAAGTTAAATGGTCTCCCAAGCCGCCAAAGCCTCCCCAGCTTCCCTCCAGAGAAACGCTGGGCGACAGCACACAGCTGCGGTTTCTACCCAGGTTATCATGTGGTCGCCACAGCCAATCACAGGGCTGCACTCTCAGGTTTCAAAATCTAAATATACTTAAGTGATCCTTTCAGAAAAGAGCACCTGTTGGGGCGAATGCATCAGCGGTACAGTTATGAGGAAGGCAGTGGGGCACGCGTGGTGGTGGTGGGGGGGTGTCTCAGGGAAAACAAAAGTAATACCCAACAGAACCACCCCGTGTTGATGGCTATACGCTGGCTGTGATGTTAACAAATGCAGCTCTCCTAGTAAAAGGTTCATAAATAAGTGTGACCAGGAGCAAGAGTATGAGTTTGAGGTTGGGAGGAGAAGGTTAGCTGAAGGCCTGGCAGGGCTGCAAGTGTCAGATCTGTTGAGGTCATCTGTTAGCTGACCCCTAGCTGGCGGGGTCCTGTCAAGAATCAGGTCAACATCAAACTGAGGACCTGGGAGATGCACATGGCCCAGTCAATATGAACCACAAACACAAAACTAAATGTTTCAAGTGTGACTGAGTCTAAAAAAATAAAGTCTGATAAACCAACAGTGCTCTGAAGCCTGTAATTGAGGAGTCACCCTGATCTGGGGGGGGGTTGGCATTTGTTTGGAATAAAGATGGAGGATATCAGATACATTTGCCACTGAGGGCAGAAGAGGTAACGTGCAGTACTGTGCACACATTTGTGTTGGGCAATTAAATTTAACAATATGGCCTCCACTGTCAGGTCAGCTCCAGATGCAGCCCTATATATATATATATACACACACACTCACCTCACGTTATAAAATAGACTGGAGGAATTTAATCTAACCTCTCAAGTGACTGCAACCTGGGTACAAGAAGAGCAAATTGTGGTGAACCAGACCACTTCTCAGGTTTCATATGACCTGAGTGTGTAAAAAAATATAGGGATTTAAAAATACATCACTAAGTCATTTGCAGATAACATGCAGAATTCAGTTGATAGCAATAGCAATGTTATGACTTTAATTATGAGGGCGAGGGCATCACATCTAAACCTGTATGCACAGTGACAGAGAGAGGACATATGTACATTTCCTCTCTTTAAATTATGTGTGTGTCTCTCTCTCTGGTATGTCATATCTTTACTCTCACTCTTTGTGCCAGAAGCAGGGTGCTACCCAGGGGACCAAGATGGACAGCAGCAGCTGAATGTCTCTCGCTCTCTCTCCCTCTGGAAAGTGGTAATGGCCCCTCCGCTCTGTGATGACTTGCTGCTTGGGTCCTCATTAGCAACATCACTGCTTTTCCGTTCACAGTTAATCTGCAAAACTGAAGAAGTGGTCATGTATTAAAGGGTGAGTTGGCCTAAACGACCAAGTTTGATTGAAAAAAAAAACAAAAAAAGAATTGTGTTTCTTGCCCTAATGAAAGCAACTTACAAAAATGCAATGTCACACTCTCCCAGGACAGAAGTCAGCCTAGTCCTTGAAGTTGACACAGTGCAACAGCCTTTATCATTCATTGACATTAAGGCTCAAATAATATGTATTCAAGTTTTGAGTTTTCCCTGTTCAACTCTATCATAGTTGAGGTAATGTTATCTTGTTTTTAGCAGTAGCATTGAAATAAAAAGCTTCTTGCAATCTAGTCTGGATTATCTAGACGTCAAATCAACTATTTTCATTGGCGCAATCTCTGATTAAAGAAATCAACTTCTGGTGGTTTACGAAGTAACCTGAAAAACACAATGGACTGAATCTTGACATGAGTTTCTTTCAATGTGGCTGTATTTCCCTCTGCTGTAGTGGAGGATATCTCAAAACCTGGGGATATTTACACAGTCAGATAGACCTGAGACACCGGGTGCACCAATCCTGCAGATTATATATACATTTGTTGAGCTTATGTTAAACAAAAGAGGTGGAAAAACTTTTTCAGGCTATGGAAACATTTTCTGAATTGTGTTGAAGGGTCATATCAGGGGTAGCACCACAGACTTTTAATGATCCTAGCAGTCAAAAGAACGACTTCCCAATGCCAAGGACATGCAGGGAGGTGTGTGGGGTGGTGGGACGGGGACCTGATGCTTAGTCACTGGAAAAAATGACAGATGACGAGTGAGACCAGAACACAACAGCTGCAGGAAAGACAACCACAACATAAACACTGCCAACCGTCAATTTTAGCCCACCAACACCAAAACAATCAACTCTGGTGAGGTCAGAGACCTAAACTGAAACCAATTCATCCGTCACTGAATGCCTTTGAAATAACAAGATAGGTAGATTTCCAGCAGGACCCACAACTGCCTTGACCTTTCAAGCTCTATGACAAGTGATGTCTCGGATAGAGACAGCTGGTAAACAAGAGGTGGACTCACTGAATCAACAAAACCCTATGATTTATGGCGTCGTTTCAGGATTTGAATGGATATATTTTGTCTGTAATTGCTTGTACTATGGCATATATTACTCCAATGCATGAACATAAATTAGACCTGACAACACCATTGACATAATGACTTAAAAATAAACTGTAGACACACGTCTCCTGTCCCGCCCTGCGGTGGAGTGTTAAATAGACACAAATACTTAGTGTTTCATTACATATTATTGTACACGTTTGACTTACCTGCTACCATACCTGAACTTAGACATGTAACGGTTGGACTGAGAAGAATCACAACATCTCCAGTCTGATGACGTTTCACTACAACAGGTAACAACATTAGACATAGTTTACTTTTGTGTAGGCTTGAATACAATGACACGATGGATACACCTGGGTGCTGCACAATGTCTCCTTACTGTAAACTTTCAGGAGCTTTCAGACAGCTCTTGTGGTGTCATTAGTAGGTGGAGTCTGTTCAGTTGTCCTGTGATGACGGCGATGTTTACATGTTTCAAATGCTGCTTTTTATGTCTCCACCTCTATTAATGAGTTTCATTACATGATTAAACAATAAGTCAATTCAAGACTAAACCACAGAATAACTGTGACGACTCTCTGCCTCTGAAACTAAAACCAGTTTCAGGTTACACCCTTGTTTATCCAGAATGTGTGAGTGATTTGGTCATGATCGCTGTATGAGCACTGACAGGGGTTTACTGTTCCCGAACCCAATTTTGAACCGGCCGGCACATTCAGACTGAAAAAATAACAGGTTCAGAACCTGAAAACTCAGGGCTGGGTTGAGCAGGTGCCCCATATATATAGAGGTTATAGTCCTTGCTGCAGCCGGCCCCAGTTCGAATCCCCCATATGCCTTTTGCTGCTCAAAAATATACTGAAAAATCTGGAAAGTCAGATCTCAAGGGAACCAACAAATGCTTGGTTCTTCCCTGTGAACCATGACACCATCAGGGAGGGTGGCTCTATTCTAGGCTGTGAGGACGAGCAGGAAGGAGGAGGAGAAGGCAGCCACTGACAACCTGGAGAAAAATTATTTGTCATGGTCTGCTGAAAAGACTAAATGTTTGTTGGCGATCTGGGCGTCCACAGAATTTCAAGAAAGCTGGAAAGCAGCACAAGAAAGACAGTTGTATGAATTTCCCTTTGGGGCTTAAAGTAAAGTAATTCGAAGAGGTAGCCAAGGCTGGGTTCATTCAAATGCCAGACAAATTAATTAACAGACAGATTACTGAGACAGCAAAAAAGCAAAAATTTTTACCAGTGTTGTGTTTACTTCCACCTGAATACTGCAGAATAATGTACGCCCGATATGGTTCTGTTTAAACTGGTGTGAATGTCGACTTGTTCGACAGAAAGCACCAAGGATCTGAGACTCCAGAGCCAGAAGCAGAACCAGAACTGTGTCTGTCGGAAAGCACCCTCAGTGACATTGACCTTTGTCCCAGTGTCCCTGTGGATGTTTGGGCCAAATTTGAAGAAGTACCTTCAACACATTCAAAGAGTTGGTGAACGTAAAACGTACTGACATGTAACTGACTTCTCCTCTGTGATAAAAGGCATTAAAAATTATAAAGCTCTTTAAAAATACTGCCAATTTTACAAATAGTAGTTTCCGCTATAAAATTAAACGCATACAAATTTAACACCGTTCATGGATCAATATTAAACAAAAAAAAAAAAAGAGAGAGAGAGGAAAGAAGGAAGCAAGTCAGAATGATCAAGAAACAACATCATGTGAGATATGCTGACGTTCAACTGTGGTTTTAGATTTGATGACACACTACGAAATTAAGGGTAGTGACTCTGTAACTAACTTTCTTGTACTATGTTACAGAAGATCAAGGCCTGGGAACACACGCAGAGTAACAACAAATTACTGGGATACCAAGTCTGAAAGGTGGTATGGTTTTGTTCTTTTTCATTCATCTGAACTTGAATTTCTTGAAAAACATGCCAACACCAGTGTGCAGCCCTTCCTGTTGTGCTGTGTTTTCTTCTTCTGCTAACCACTCACTTTGTGCTGCGCTGGCCCTGGTCTCTCTTTCTTCTTCTTTTTCTTCTCTCGCTGAACCCTGTGCCATCTTACTCTCTGGCTCTCTCCTCCCTACTCCTGTAGCTGCTCATCAAGTTCACTATAAAGCAAGAGGGACCATGAGCTCAAGACTAAACAGAACAAAAAAAATAATAACTTGAAGTTACAAAAACATTCTCACTGTGGCTCACATTTATCCCATGAGAGTAAAGTAAATCATACAGGAGAGAGAAGGACAAATCTTAGTGGTCACCTGAAAGAAACACTCATTCATGACACGATGCAGTTCACCTGAAACAGATAAAAACACTTTATTTCACTGATTATTCATAGGGACTGAAATGAGGAGGGTGCTTTGTGATTTCACCCTTCCTTCTGCATGTTTCAGTCGCCATCAACCATCGATGCTTGGACATTCTGCTGCAGGCACCACATTAAAAGAGAATACTGGACTGTACACACAGGGGGCAATAAAAACTGCCACAGCCAGTCCGGCAAATACTGCAAGGCCACCATGGGCTAGAGTCAAACACAGCTGAAGAGTAAGTCCATGTACAGTTCCAAGTCAGATGCTTTTTCTGACCTCTGTGTTTTTCTGAGAGGAAAACCGTGCAGAAATTTCAATTTAAATAATTTGAGCCTTTTGTTTGTCCAATGTCCCTCTGAAAGGTCACGTTGTTTTCGTTTTTTGTTGTTTTTTTTTTTGTTGTTGTTCAGAGTTCAGATGTCTTTTGTAAAATAAATTATCACAGAAGAACGTAATGTCCTGGCAGCGGCCTGCCCATGTCAGCTTCACAGGAAAGAGGAGAGGGGGCCTCACCCTTCGTCCTCATTTCAAGCTCATGTCTGGAGGCAGAGAAAACAGAGCGCAGGAAGCGCTCCTGATCAGAGTCAAAGGTCATCATCTCACGCGCAGTCGTGACATCATCCACTCAAGACCCTGGCACAACCTGCAGGGTAAAGAAGACATTGGGAGTGGTGTAGAGGAATGGGGACGTGGATGAGACGGGGACAGGAATGCAATTGGGCAGGTGTTAAGATAAAATCTCTGTCTGTATACAGTGGAAGAACACGATTGCGTCAGCACTAATGTAAAGCTGCAATTTTAAAACTGAATTAATCAAAAAGTGAGTATTAAATAAATGCAGCTCTTACCCCTCCCCAGTGAGCGCGCAGCAGGCCTGGATGTGCCACTGGTGGTCTTTGACAGAGGTAAGCTGGAGGCTCTGGGAGATCTCGGCCACAGACATGCAGCCTTTCACATCCTGCTTGTTGGCAAAGATCAACAGCCCTGCCTTTCTCAAATCCTGGAAGGCCGAGAAGAGTCGTCAGATAAGGAAAGGGTAATAAATGACATGTTATAGAAAATAACTGTTGAAGGTTGAACTTTATTCCCATATTTGAACAGTTAAAAAAAATGATGATGAGATGTATTCATTAATGATAAAAAAAAAAAAAGTTTGATTTTTCTTAATTACATGTCAGACTGTGATTGAAATAAACAAAGTCATCAGAGATTGACTCTGCCTTTTCCTATGCATTTTGATGCTATAATACTTTTGATAACCACCTGAGGACATTTCAGGATACATTATAAAATGTCTTACAAGTATCACTGTCACTCTTTCCTGATACTCACTTCATGTGCTAGCATTCTGTAGAGTTCCTCTTTGGTCACAGAGATCCTTTCTCTGTCTGTGCTGTCCACCACCACGATTACAAACTAGTCAGAGGAGACGGACAGAAATAATCAGCATTTAAAAAAAAAAAACACTTCCTGCAGTTATACTAGACTGTATTGTAATGGCAATTTATGCATTTTCAATTGCTTCATAATTACTGTGGCAATTTCTACAGTGGTAATTCAACCACATCAGCCTGGCTGGATGCCAAAGGAAGCCTCATAATTGTTTTGCATTGACAATGAGACCAAATAAACCCATTATTACCTCTGTGTTCGTGTAGTACGTATTCCATGACGACCTAAGGGACTCCTGGCCTCCAATGTCCCACATCAGAAAGTGAGTGTTGTTGACCACGATCTCCTCCACGTTGCTCCCAATTGTAGGGGAGGTGTGTACCACCTCATTCATTGAACTGCAACATATGAAATGAAATGGAAAAAAAAAAAAACAGACATAGGTTAGACATAGGAAATATGAAAACTGTGAAGGCTTATATAAAGTTTAGTGAAAGACTTATGTCTGGATACTTACAACTGGTACAGGATTGTGGTCTTGCCTGCATTGTCCAGGCCGACAATAATAACTTTGTGCTCTGAAAGGCAATAAAGACACTTACAAAGAATTCACAGAGCGAACAGTGACATCAATGTGTGGGCTAAGTGCTGGTGACTGACTGATGTACGACTCTAATGCAAACTCAAACCAACTAATCTGTCTCTAGGACGTCTTTTGATGTGGGACTGCATTGAGCGGACCGCACAAGAGCCTCTTTTTGTGCTCTTTCAGTACCAAATTGTGTCGTTTCACACATCCGAGCATCACTGCAACATTGTGGTGCCGTGAGCGCTGTACTTTCACAGCTACAGATGAATTAGTGGGTGGTCTTTAGCAAGCTTGTACAATCAGGCTGAAGCCAGTAGCGGCTGTGGGGATGGCGTACACCATTTCTCCCTCTTAAATACAAAGACGCTTTACTTGTGAAGAAGACAAGATGTGACAACTAGGATGAATTGCTGCTCTTGCTGTTGAGATGCTGAGGTGACAAGACAATAGTGAGAAGTCCTATAGTAAGCACAAGATTGGATAAAAGGTAAAGGACACAAGATTGCACAGCTGTCTTGCATCAAAGTGCTTGCTGCTTTTCTATAAATCTTTTGCGACAATGCCCAGCTTCAAGCATCTACACCACTCAGCGCTCTTTTCAAACATACACCTATAGTAAATGACCAGCCAGAAAACAGACAGACCAGAGAACAAGGACAGGCTGGTGTTATTAGTTATGACCAAATGGGTAATCAAGAGAAACTAGAGCATGACTGAACAAGTTTGTAGCCCACAGTGCACCTACACATTTTTTTTAAGTATGGCATTATCAGACTTACCTTCATGTTTAGTCTACACAGTAGCCTAGCATCACACAACAAACACACAAAGGCACGCACACTGGGGATACTTCTGGCCTCCGGCTAGAAATCGCTTAAACGGTGATGGCTCTCACAGTGACATTCAGATATTGTCCCAAAACGCTCGAGTTGTTTGTTTGTTTTTTTTTTTAGCAACAGATACAATCCCACTACAGCCATGCAAACTTCCCCACTGCGGGCCTAATAAAGAACTTATCTTATCTCTCAAACTAATTCACCAGATCATTAAACAGTTAAAGTGAACGGCGTGCTCCAGTATCTTCATATGGTTCAGTTGTCGACAACTGGCCCATTGAACGGTTTGTAATTATTCTACTAGGGGCACAACTTGGCACAGGTCTTTAGCTCTTTGCAACAACTGCCGCTGCCAACCAACTCACCCAGGTACGCACAAGACCCTGAGTGCATTTAGTAACTTGGGAACAGTAATTATCAAGAGAGCCTGATGTGATAATAGCTCTGGGCTGCCACCTCTTAACAATGCAGGGAAATTTAATGGAGGTTTAGCCAGTCAGACAACTCAAGGTGTTGCCTTGAAAATGAATGACAGGATACTTCCTAGGAAAGACAGCGGCCGCCTGGAGACCGGGACTAATTGTTTCCATAGTTTAACTTAATGGCTTTCAACAAGGACATAGTCGTAGTCCATGCTTTAAAGCCATTACTGAATAGTTCTTCAGCTGCGTTTCGTAATGTTTTTGTGATTATAAATAATTCATTATATCTAATTCATCCATGTTACATGATTACACCAAAAAAAGTCAGAAAGGTAATTTCACACAAAAACACGTTACCACACAGAGTTGGTCTACAGCTGTTACTGTGGCGAAGATCTTACCAAAGCAAAGGAAGTGAAAGCAATAGCAAACAGATTTACACAAGATACAAAAAAATGGGAGCTTAACCTGACTCTGTGCAACTCTCCCATGTTGAACCTAAACAAGACAACTGTGAGGGCGAACGACTGAGCTGCTTCACCTTTAGCATGGACCGCAGTCTATATGCATAGAGATAACACGCAGCTGACTACACACGTGTGAATCTGCCAGAAGCTTCAGCAGAAAAACCTAGTTGTTGTTTTTTTAAACTGTCATGCAGGTGTCTGCTACGCTGCCTGCAGATATACAGTCAAAACATATTTACAGTTGACATATTTAAAAGCAGGTGGCAGTGCGGCTACAGCCCCTGCTTGTTTTTTCATCATTGCTGAGCAGATATGATTTTATATATGTTGTCTTGTCACGTCAACAATACAAAAAACAGAGATCCACACTTAAGTACAAATGTGGGCGTCTGTGTAGGTCAACGTCTACCTCGCTTGTCACCCGATATGTGGGATAGTCTGGGCCCCTTTCTCCACGAACAGGGATTTTAAATGCTCCGAGAACAAACCTAAAATCACATGGAAACTGTGACCATAAATAATGTATGGCTCGTAATGTCTAATCACATGTCCTCCTCGCTGTGAATGAACTCCTGTTGTTCCGCTGGGCAGAATCAATCAGCTGGGGACAGCCATGGTTCAGGCTTCCTGAGACTTTAAAGTGCAGCTGGTGCTAGATAGAGGAGTTACAATAAAAGCCTTACAGACTCCAGGGACAGGAGGGATGGAGGCAAAATGGAGCAGAGCTCAGAGGAGCATCTAACAGAGGATGAGTCTCCAGACAAGGCTGGCAACAGCAAATGATCACATTTTGTCTATGTTTTATTCAGAGTTGGATATGCCTGTGCGCACCACTATATTTAAAGTAATAAACAATCAGTTGAATACAGTATAATAACCCACTTCAGTTTCCAGGTTAAGGACGTTGTGGTTCTGGTATTGTTGTGCATTAAGTGTGCTGGAGTCACTGCACCACCAGCATTGTAGGATCTGGAGTAGATGTAATGAATCTATTTTACAGCAATTTTATTCACAGCTGACTGCCCACAGCATGGGAGTCCCATGTGATCCTGCCTGAGTCATGACCAACTCAAAGTCTACAGTGAAATTACAGTCACTGCCCAGTTAGTCTAGTCAAGTCAACTGTGAGTGTGAGTGACATTATCATGACTAGGTGATGTGATTACACCGGCAGCATAAAGTCAACGTGACTCACTCACTGAAGTCATCCATTGATCCTTATTCAACCAAGCATTCTGCTGATGTGGCTGACTTCAGTGTGCTCTGTTTGTGTGCCCATCTCCAGTCATAATGCTGGTCCACCGGGCTCAACACTGGACCACACCATCAGCACTCAAGTTACAGGGCTTTCGCAATGACCTATCTGTTTACTGATTCAAGAACACAAGCTCAGGGATCGACTAACCTGCGCCCCAAACCCTCGAGAGCATAAATAATCTAACACCAAGTTAACACAGAAACGGCGAGCAGAGTGTGTGGGGAAACTACATCTTTCGCATGCTAAAAGGTTAAACGACAACGTAAACACGTGTATAAACGTATAAGATAAAGTGTTAGTTAGACATTACGATAGCAAGATAAGACTTGTTAACTGTCATGTGTCTACAGCTGTGTCTCCGGCTAGTATGAACGCAGCAGACCTGTCTTTCACAGCGGGCCTCCTCTGGCCACCGACTCCATCCACTTCGCTACCACAGTTTCATGATAAAATGTCACGGCACCATCCTTACCTTGGTGATTAAAAAGCCTCCATAGCTTTGTGAACAGTATTCCCATGGCTAACGGTGTCGTTTTTTTGATGCCAGCTTGTTGAGAATCCGCTGTAACTTAGCTAGCTAGCGTTGATGCTATTGAGTGCTATCAACTTTACCTAGCTAGCTAGCTCGCTAACTACACAGACGAGGAGCTGTCACGGCTCTGAAGTGTAACCGCCATACTTGTGTGAAATAATGTCAACGATACCTCTTCCATATGATTTTAGTTTAGGTATGGCGGTTCATTTATTACCGAAAACAAAGGCGAAACGCTAGCCACTGTGTGTAGCTGATTGGTATCAGCTGGCTGTTGTGAAGTGGGCTGCGCTAGCTAGCTGTCAATCTCGCGCGTGCGCAGTAGCACTGTCCTGTTGGTACAAATGATGCACTGAAAACTGATGTAGTCCGGTACAGCAGGTGTTTCTATTCGTTTGTTCACCGTATTAATATGATTGTCGGCTTAATATCTAAAGCTTCTCTGTCTAACAACTGAAACATCTCCTATAAGTGAGCATTATAGCCTCCAGGATGGAGGTTTCATTGCGTACGCTTAATAAACTGCTAATAGTACAATATATATCATTACCTGTGTGATTGTATTATATATACATCTGTATATGTGTGCACATATGCACTTAACCCTAACCCTGATGATACAGTATTCCCATTATTATATATATCTTATAGTTATGATATATTATCATCAGTACTATTCATTATTGCTATCATTACTATTATGCAAAATCAATTTTATTACAACACGTGCATGCAAATATTATCATTTATAGTCACAATATTTTCTAAGTCAGTTTATGTATATCATATAATATAATATGAAAATATTTTCTCCACCCTTGTTAGAAATAAACAATTTGAAGACATCACCTGAGGCACTAATGTGCAAATTTTCATTATTTTCTGGTATTCACTTCAGCAATCAATAGACTTATCAACAAGACATTGGTTTTGTCTTGTACTGGAAAATATCAGGACGTGGGAAGTTGCCAAGATAATGAAGAGGCGTCTGTGTATTTTTTGTTTTTGAACAAAACAAGCTCTATCCATACAACAGCATAAGGGCAGTTTATTTCATTACAATTGTAAAATGACAGTGCACACAAACTTCTAGTCAATGCATCATTCTCTCACAGGCAGTATTCAGATCCTTTAAATTGTTGCTTATGCTCCAGAGTTGAGAAACGACAACGATAAAAGCTACTGTATATGGCAGATAAGACCAGAAATCTCCTTTTCAATGTTCCCTTTCCAGAGGCACAATGAGATCTCTGGCCTATGGAACTAAAAAAAAACTTCCAACAACTCTCAACAAATATCAAATTACAGGATACAAGGATATGTCATTAAAAGGTAATGATATTAATCCTGCATTAGCCGTTAGCATACAAGTGAATTAATCCGATTTAAAAATGCAGGGAACTGCTCTACATTTCAAATGACGTAGGATGAAAAAGACAATGTGACAAATGCAGCACAGTCCTGTCCAAGTGCTTTCAGATAGTGAAAATCAAAATAAATACATGAAAACATGGAAGAAGGGCTTGTTATTGATCAGATATTGGCAGGATTACTGTATGCAAGACTTTGAAAGAGGAACTGAAATGAGCTCATTTTAAATCACTTGTCTGTATTTACATATGGAAGCCCTCAACATAAGTCACTCGTTTTAATCCAATTCTATCAGTTTTAAGTGACGTCCTGTCAAACACAGAACAAACAATGATAAATGCATGACACATGAAGAACATGCCGGCATGACATAAATTCTAGCGACTCCTGTGCTCTTTAATATTAATAACTTATTTTGTAACAACAAATCATAACATCTTTTAACAAGTTAATATCACACTCAGAATCAATCCCCCATCACATGGGTGTGAACGTAAATGCTACATCTGTCAGCACACTTCTACTGTAGGTCTTACTGACCTCTCATTCCTGAGGTTTGGAGACTTTACATTTGTCTAATATCTTCATGATTTTAATGTTTCTTGATATCGTTGATGACAAAAAATGGCATTGGTTAAAAACAAAGAGTGTGCACGGGGAACTAGCTACTGTATCCAACCAACACCTTCCAAGCAACTCTGGATTTGGGAACAGGCTTCCACAAGATTTATTAAACTCACATTGAGGACAGTGGCAAACAAACTTGAGAAGAAGCATTAAAGATGCATTATATTCTGCTTCTACCAGCTCCTGGGTGCGTGCAAACAGGGTCTGTGGTGATGATCACGTCACCACTGGATGCCCCGTGATGTCCGGCAGTGGATCAAGGCATGTCTTGATCTGTGTGATTACAGTCCTACCTGCATGCTACAGTAACAGCTGAGGTGGTGGGGAAGGGTCCAGAAGAGCCTACGTCGCACACTATCACCTGCTAGCGTACGTCACTTAACTACAAGCCACATCTGGAACAGATTCAGATCAGCTGCAGCTTTAACCTTCCCTCTCAAACTTAACTTTTCTGGTCTTGTGCTACTGTCATATCCAGTTCCCTCCCTTGTTGACACCAAAGCAAGAGCAGGATTTTTAATTTTCTATGTTCAAATGCCCGTTTGGCAGGAGCCGAGGCCAAAGGGAATATGAGGTACTACACATCAATACGAGGTTGTTACAGTCCAAATAAGTGTAGTAGTTTCATCGTGTTACAGCAAAGCTGCCTCAACTCTTAGGTCCGTGGTGGTTGCTCAGAGAAAGACAGGCCTAGACTTTTATTTTGCCAGCAGGCACAACAGCTCAGAGCCGGTGCCTGGACTCCTGGCTGTAGCCTCCTGGCGATCCTCGGTTACGATGGGGCTTGTAAGAGTCCTGGTAAGGGTCCTGGTAGTCCTCCTCCACCAGAGGTGAGTGGTCCCGGCTGTGCTGCGAGCCTGAGGACAGACGGTTGCGATTCTTCCGCGCCCATTCATTATGGTAGTTCTCATCAGCAGGCATCAGGCTGCGGCGTTCGACAGGTGAAAGATCTGTTGTTGTGTGGTTGCTATTCCGGTTTCTTTGGGCCTGTGTATGAGAGGAAATACTGGTTTTGTGTTGTGTTTGGTTTTGAGCTGAACAGAGAAGTAACCATGCATTGTTCATGGTTAGACGTGATACAAAAACTATCTCACATATTCCAATATTAGATCTTATACCTTCCCTCTATGTAACGTAAAAGCTTTTAATATAAGAGTCATATTTAATGATATAAGATGTTCTATGTCAAGGACTTCAAAGTTAAAATCAACTTTTAACACCTCAGAGTTACTCATGTGGACTCAAAAGACGGCTGTAAAATAGTTATAAAGTGTTAACCGTTTCCTCATTCTTGTAAACGAGGAAACAAATGAAGATCAAAGATTGCAAGCTTCTGTCTGCTCGTATTTAGTTAGTTGGAACGGTTTCCAGAAGTGTCAGAGAGCAAGCTGCACCTTCATCTACTTATTCACTGCCAATACATATGCTAGAGTACGGTACCAAACACACATAGTTTTGCCAATGTTTCCCTCGTTAGGCTGCTTTGGATGGAGCTTCAGAGCCTTGAGGAGAGACGGACGAAGGATGCAGAACTTTTTTCAATCAGTGAGTATTATTTTATGTAGGTGTACAGAACATCCTGAGCGTTTGGACAGAAAGCAAACACTTTACAGCAACCTTGTGAGACCCCAGAGAGTGTTTGAAGCTCAAAAGAGTTGAGCTATGCTTTAAGCTTGAGGATAAAAAAACCTGCACTGGCACATTTATCAAAGCATTTCTACCTTTGGTGTCTTTTGTAACAGTGGTCCCCCCAGATAAACAACATAATGAAAAGTAATCAAACTTAAAATTAATCTCACAGGGAAGAGAATACAGTACAACTCTTTTTATTTTTCTTGCTTGTTCACCTGAATGGCAGCAGGATACGGGGAGAGAGCGGTGGAGCCCAGGTTACGGCCAAGCAGGGGGTTGAGTGGCGTGCTAAGGGAGGTGTGTGTGGCACGCCAGTACGCCTCCAGGTACTCCGCCAGATGTTCACATGCATCTTCCAGCTGGTTCTCATCCAGGATAATATCAAACATCTCCTGCAGTTGGATAGGAGAAGAAAGTGTTCAAATTCACCACTGGTGGTTGTTACTTGTGTAGATTTTAAAGGGTGTTTGGCATTTTTACTTACAGAGGGACACTGTGCGAGTTTCTCAGCTGCAACAAGCTGCACATTCAAGTGTTTGCTTTGAGATTTCCCTCTTGATTTGATCAGCCGCTGAAGGACCTGTGAGAAGGACGGATGGACGGATGCAGCAGCCAAAGCAAAACACAGGGAAATATCTCCAATTATGGAATGAACACCAACCACATGATCTACCACTCAGTATACCAAGCCACACTCTCCCAGCTAGACAGTGCACTTTATCTCCATCTCCACTTCCTATGAATTACAGCTGTTCTCCACACATCACATCTGCTCTCTCTATGCATGTTTGGAAGATGAGATTAAGTTTCCAGAAAATCAAACCAGCACAAGTAATAACACGCCTGTCACTACTCCTATAGGCTCAAACTCCGAGTGTAACAGTCATGCTTTCTGCCTCAGAACACCCCCCCCCCGTCTTTGCCTCATATTTCACTTTGAAATGTAAATAGCAGGGGAATAAAAGTAAAACTGTTTCTGAGTTTCTGTTTGACATATTAATCTGCATGTAACAGCCTGTCTGGGCACAGTGAGTTATTTTTCATGACTTATAAATAATGTTAATCCTCAAAAGATAACAAATTTTTTGACGACATACAGCATCCTCCTGCTAGGAGGGAGCAGCAAGTCTTCAATCTTACCTTAGGTGAGGACACTTTAACGTGGACGATAATGGGTGCTAATGAGGTCTTGATGAGCTGTGCTGGATGGTTAATGGTGTCTGCATCCAACACCACCAGCTGTAGAGACCTGGCCAGTTCAAAGATCCTCTCTATTTCACTCTGGACCTCGGCTACAGGAGGACAACAGACGACACAGGGCAGAACAAGAATGAACATAAAGGGAAATTAGTTGTTATAATGTAATATAATATTCACAGATGTACCACCTACAATGTGCACATCATTGAGTGAGACTTTACCAAGGCTGGAGCGGGTGTTGGATCTCTCAATGATGGCCCTCTTACTGGGGTTGTTTAGTACTGACCTCTTGGCTAACGATATGTCGGCTGTTACCCTTGTGATAGATATCCTGCAGCAACAACAAACAAAAACTTAGTCATCATGCAGAGGGAACAAACAGTGACAGGTGCCGCTTTTATTTCGGCTGCTTACCTCCCATCAAACCTGTGCTTGAGAAAGTCGAACAGCGCCTTCTGCATCATATCCGTCACCTACATTCATGGAGGAGAGGGAGAAGAGAAAAGGGAAGGGGAAGGAGAGGAAGATCATGTAATTAAAGACTAATTAGGCAAAGCGGCCAACGTCAGCATCCTTCCATCCATCGGCATCTAGTGACTCTGCTACAGAGCAGCAAACAAGTTGGAGTGATCCCTTATTACTCATTCTGGTGCCATGGAGTCAGGCTGCTGAATTAAACACAGTTTCTTCTCTCCTGGCTCTCCACACGACGAACATGGGCCACATTAAATAAAGTGATTAGGAGCTAAATGGAAAAATGTCGCAGAGGCCAATGCACAGGTGATGAATTGTGGCAATTAACACAGTGAAGCCTACACAGTTTGAGCTTCGGCTGATGAATAAGAGTTGCCACTCCGAGGCCTTGAATTGAAATAGAAAGTCAAGATGAAGGAGTTGCTTGTGTTCAGAAAAGTCATCCTTAAAGACAGTCAGTCCGTCGTCCAGTTTGACTTGAGGCGACAAATCCACGGATACATGAATCTAAACGGGCAAAGCACTGCGTTTAGCTGCGCCAGCTGTCACTCTGATTAGCTGGAATGAGCCTGACAGTGACAACGGCTTCATGGCCTTTGAGCTGAAGCACAGAGCGGTTGTCAAGTGAAAAAAAAAAAAAAAGTGCTATTAAAACGTGCAGTGACTTTTTGGATCAAATGGTGATTAGTTGACAATTATACAGGAGCAATTACTCGAGCAGCACGCCATTTTATACTTTTAGTCTACTACAGTTTACAAAGACACGTGGCACTTATTTTGTATTTATAAAATGTGATTAAAATCCCCAATAGTGTTTAAGGTAGCTCAAACAGCTGCAACATTAAAATGACACTTGTATATATACATATAGCTGTTAAATACTGTGTATTGTAATATGTGCTGCATATAGTGTACTTCCACCTTAAGTACCTTTGGGACACAAACAAGATATATTTGTGTTTTTAAGAAACAAAAACCATCTCAGTGTAGTTTTACATCTCCTCTCTCAGGCTTTTCTTTGAAGCTCTAGAAACAACAGGTCTCGGAGCCAATCAGAAGAGCGGATGCTCCTATGTACACCAGATTTCAAGTAAAACACTCAGAGAGACTAAAACCTGCAAGGTTGGGATGATGGGTCAGGTGGGCAGAGCAGAGCTTGGGTCATGGCTGAGAGCAGTGACTGCTTTGTTGTGACATCACAACATCACAGAAGTCCTAATAGCTCATTTAAGGCTCAGTTTCTGAATACAGCCTGTGCACATTTCTCTGTGGACTGAGCACTTTTACACTTCCATAGTATCAATACAGAATCTAGACCTGATCTATTATCACAGAAAACAAATAGAAATCTCACTTTACACAACATGCTGGTTGCACTGCCCATGCTGTCGATCAGGAGCTTTCCAGCGTTGGAGTGAACAAGTAAATGAACCCCCCCCCCAAAAAAAAACACATTTAGTAACTCATCTGAGCACAGTACACATTATTCTCTGCTTTCTAATTTCAATCCATGCTCCACTTTTTTTTTTTTTTCCTCAGACTGACGCAGTTTACCCAGAAGGTTGTTACCACGGCAACACTAGAATGGGAGGCATGGACTGTGATTCCATGACAACTGACTCCGGGCTCCCACCTCCCACCATCTCCTTGGCCTCCTTTATTGTTTTGTCCTGTGGTTCCCAATAGTGACTGATAATCAATGGCAACTTTCAGTTTTAATGTGTTATCTCTGGGAATTAGCCAGAGCCTGAAGACATGATGCAACACAAGGTACAACTCAGCCTGGCCCATAATGGCTGCAATGTTACTATTATTTCACTGTTTATTGCTTATTCAACTGAGAAAGTGCACAAAATATTTATTGCACCAGATGTAGCTAAAAGTTTATTTTGTGTGTCAGAGGCTGCCGCGGTCTGTAGTGGTTATTTTTGCCAATTGGGTTTTTATATCATTATACTCTAAACTCAACCCTCATTTTCTACATGAAAACAATATTTGTGCTTCGATTTCACAATAAAAGCATAATTATTGGCTTCAGAAAGTAATTGCAAAATACCGTACCTTTATAATGTGTATATATAAGGGCATCAACAATGAAATTGTATATTTACATTATCATCTATAGAGAGCAGTTGGCAAAATAATGCAAGGATGACTGGATTTTACTTTTGGCTGTGAAGAAGAGGCTGAGTAATCTGCCTTGAGGAGCAGCGTCACATCCTACCTCATAACCTTTCAGGGACGGTCCCACCAGGACAACTGGCCTCATGGAGGGAACCACGTCATAGGGAGGGATGTGTTCAGCCTGGAGGGATGAGAGCACACAGCTACAGTCACACTTTGACTTCATTAGCAAATGTCTCCAAGTGCTCTTCTTCCAAGCTCTCTGATAGTAAATCTGTGCTTTTCACACTTATAGCTGTTATGATCATTATTAGCAGTTATAGTAGGAACAGAGCATGAATGGACATGTAAATAAGTCACCATACTCACCACTTTCTGCTTCTGCTTCCCTGAAAAGTAAAGCAATGATTGAGTGAGTGAGTGCACAGTGCAGTGGGACTAAAAAACAAATACTCCTCACACATACGACTCCCTCTGAGCATCTGATGTCAGTCTTTTCTCTCAGACCTGAGAAGACTTGTGTGTCTTTGGGACGAACCTGCAGAGTTGGGGTTTGGCTTGAATGTGCCCGACACCATTTCCCCAAGACTGGAGGAGGAGTTCCCACTGGATTTACTGCTATAATGACAACAGAACACAGAGAGAGAGAGAGAGATGAGTGTTAAAGTAAAATACAGAAAGAAAAACATCTTCAACAACCCCCTGGAGAACAGGTGAGTGAGGCTATTCGTGAAGACAGAAGAAGAAAAAAAACAGTCAGCATTACTGGATGTAACTAACTGGAGCAGTGACCATGTTTTTATGTTACTTCCATATGAGTGCTGTGGTAGCGTTGAACTCAAAGAGGTCCAAATCAACAAACACACAAAAGAAAAACTGATGTAAAAAACAGTAGATTTATCCTATCAGATAAAGACTTGTAAATGCCCCCCAAAATATTTAAAGTAAATACTGGGTTTCAACCAGATGTGACCATGTTCATCAAGTCATAAACTAAAAACAATCATTTCTATTTACCTATATTACTACTAAGACTAAAGGAGCGGGCAAACTGTGTTTTGCAAATCTAACAGCTTTAAAAAATCTCTCGAGGTGAGAGGTCTTTTTTTCAGTGTTGTAAGTGAGGAGAGATAATGGTGCTCAGCATCTCTAATCACCTTGGAGGATGAAACACATCGCCCCATCTGATGGAAAATTCTGTGGTGGCTGCGACCCAGGCACACCTCTGAGAGCCTGGACCACACAGCACACTTGGCTTTCATCCACCTGACTTCCTCCCTATCTGCCGGCTCCTGACTGCCAGGCTCTGTTGGCTCTCTCCCCTCAGCTCAGGCCCCCGAAAAACCCTCCATCAAACTCTCTTTATCCCCCCTGATCCTGTGTCTGTGCTGCTGATTCCTCTCACCTTCCAGTCCTCCTCCCTCTCTACTCACCCATGGAAGCGTCCTCTCTTCTGCTCCTGCTGGAGTCGGATGTTTTCCAGCTTCAGGGGGCTCGGGATAAAGCCAATGTCGCAGCCTTCCTTCACCAGACGGCCGATCCACCAATCGTTGTTGTACTTCTATAAAATGAAAAACAAAAAAGAGATAAATCATTAGGATTTCTAAATATTCTGCAACATGCCTGGTAATAACTCTTATGTAAGGGTCTTTTATATTATAAGGGTTTTCTAAACAGCAGTGAGTTAGTGGTTGGTGCCAGAAATGTTTGACTGATCCGTGACTGAAAATCATTTCTTTTCAAGAAAAATACAATTGGTTTCCAGTCAAAGTCAATATTTATGATACAAACAAATTCTCCTGACAATAATTTTTAGTAATTTTTATTTTAAGTTCTCATGCACCATACAGAATCATCAGGGAGGCATCTGATCAGTCATAGAGGATGAAGACATGAAGAACAAGGAGTACTACAGCAGGTGGTCTCACCCCCACAGAGCTCTGATCTAAATATCATGCAGTCTGAGACCATATCAAGAGACAGTAGATGCTGAGAAAGCTTAAATCCACAGAAGATCTGTGGAAAGTTCTCCAAGACACTGGAGGCAAACTACCTGCCTTTGAAAAGTACAAGTGCACTGAGAAGAGCCGATGCTGTTTTAAATGTAAAAGGCGATCACATCAAATATTTCAGGTTTCAGACTCCAGCCGTGTGAGCGATTGTTTCATCTTCTTATGCCCCTCTTTATTTAGTAAAACAGATCTCTTCATGGTAATATCTTTGAAAGCATCCTCACTCATGGAGTCAAATATCAGCGGGCAGAGTTATTCTTTCACTGTTAGATTCATTATTTTCTACACTGGGAAAACACAAGTCACTAAAGTGCTTCAAGATAATGGAAATGTGTTGTATAACAGGTTGTAAATACAGTTGTATAACAAATGGACAAACTCTATATAGCCTGCTGGTGAAGATCATCTAATTTGAAAGGTTAAATTGATGTCAGTGGTGAGACAGTTTTCTCTGTTATGAGTTTGGTCGCAGCCGTTTTCTTTACCAGTCAGGTTTGGATAACTAGTTTTGTGATGTTGCCATGGTTACCTGCAGTTCAATACATGTTTTTATATTATTTTGAACACTTAAGCTGTTGGCTGGAGCTAAAGCACATTATATTAGTGGATGGCTGCCAGCCTATCACAAAAGAGTGTTTTCTTTGGTGGTGAGAGAACAGTTTGGTAACATGGTCCAATCCCATGAAAAAAAGTTGATTAGATACACAGAAACACACAAACGCAGATGTGCTCATGCGATTTACAAAGCGAATGGAGTGTACTGAATTAAATCCTCCGCACGGCGCCACAGGTTTTAACGTTACTGGATGGCGACTGAATTGTACCTCTTTGATGTGGAGGAAGTCCTTGGCATCAAAGGAGACGGCGGTGCCAGCCACAGGAACATCCTCATCCAACGCACCACAGTAGCTGACATTGGTCCTCACAGCAAAAGCCACCGCTTTGGTCTGAAAGACAGACGGGGAAAAAAGTCATCAGAGCAATAAAACAGCAAAGGAAGTATATTAAAGGGAAAGGTGACACAGACTAAATCATAGACTACACAATATTAAAATTGATATCATGATATTGATATATTATAATGTGGAAATTCAACTGTTTCTCATAGATGCAGAAGCAGCAGGGTACACACAGTAGGGCGTAGGGAGTTATTGCAGCACCAATGTGCTCATTAACGGCTCAGTCCAGGGCTGCTGCACAGGGGACAATTCTAGGGGCCCACAGCCCAGTGGCAAGAACAACAAAAGTGGGCCTCGCACCGGCCCTAGTCTCCCCCTCAGAGAGCACTGAGGACATGTGGCCTTGGACTAAGCCACGCCTGTGGGCCTTGCACCGGCCCAGGTCTTCCTCGGAGAGCACTGAGGGGCCCTCTTCAGTATTTTCTCAGGGGGCCCAGAATGACTAGCAACGGCCCTGCCTCAGCCTAACACATCCGGTGTGAGCTGGCAGTGAGGGGTGTGTGGTGGTGCTACAAAGACGCTATTTCAGACCTCCTGGCGAAGGTGGCTGCCAGACATCAGCAGTGGGGATCACACCGCTAACACAGCACATGGCAGAGGAGCTCACTCCAAAGATTGGCTCCTTCAAACACATCACATCTTATTCTTCACCTTGTTATTGTTGTTAGTCAGTTAAAGTATTTAATTATAAGTGTCCCCAAAGTTTATCACAATGAATCACAATCTTTTGATTTGTTAAAAACTTTAAGAAATATTGTATTAAACCAGTGTTAAACAAAGGACAGTTTAACTTGAGACTGTGAGCCTACTCAAACTATGAGTCAGACCAGAGTTCAAAATGACAGAGCATGTATTAAAAGCAATTTGCATTAACACTTTGTTGTCACTATGTTATCACATTAACTTTAACAGCCTACACTTTGACAATATATCCTCTAATATCACTAATATTTCAGTTCCATCAAGATAAAATGACCAGAAAAAGGAGATTTAGTTTCATCACATTGCTGCTGATCTGCAACCGGAGGCTTTTCCTCTCGTCACAGTGAGAAAACCACAGGTGTAAATGAGCAAATGAGAAAATGAATCATGACTGAACGACACGCAGCGGCTTCAGTTTCAGCATTGGCTGCTATAGTGCATGTTAACTCACTGCTAACTCACTAACTGTTATGACTTCCCTGGGACTTCACTTAGAATAGATCATGGTAAACATCAACAGTAACGCTTGTGCTGCGTGGCATGGTGACACTGTGGTTACCACTGTTGCCTCTCAGCAAAAAAAGTTCCAGGTTTGATTCCCAGCTCTGGGTGTGTTGAGAGTGGGATCAGTGTCAGATCTCTCTACACACTTTGACGACCTTTAGACAGCCACTGGTGCAGTAGTATTATACAGTCAGTGAGGATAAATATTGTATCTGACTTTTGAGATGGGATTACGTTTGTTTGCGTTCTCTGTGTGATATACAGTGCAGTACATAGCTTTATTATCCTGTAGATAATTCCCAGTGCAACTGACCTTTGCCCTCTCGAGCTGAACAGTGGCCTGCTGCTCCTTCTCCTGCCGCCCGCCCTCCTTTTCCTCCTCCAGGGACACATCCGAGTCTGATGGTCGGCTTGTGTAGGAATCAGCTGAGCCCTGGAGCAGCAACAGGACACAGAAGATGGGAATTATTTACTACCAATACAGATTTAAATGACCAGTCCCGGGGAAAACAATGTGACACAGATTAAACTTGAAATTCAAGAGGTAAAATAATAATAATTTGTAACGTGCAGTTTGACATGTCTGACATTTAAATGCAAAAAAGTGCAAATAGAAGCAGGACATGACACAAAAGAACCTGTTTCTTAAAACCAAAGAGATGAAGCAAATGAATGAGGAGGAGGTTAGAGACACCCAGGTGTGTGTGTGTGTGTCTCACGTGACTCCTCTCCATACAGGATCAAAGGGTAAGAGATCAAAGACAAACAACCGTCTCAGAGGGAGGGTTCAGAAAGAAAGTGGGTTTAGATGGAGCTGTGGTTGTGGCTCAGGAGTTACAGCAGCCGACCTCCAATCAGAGGGTTGGTGGTTTGATCCCTTGGGCTTGTAGTGAGAAGTGGTAGATAAGACTAAAAAACTGTTCAATAATACATACATACATATTCCAAACGATATTCCCTCATCATTCCCTCATCAATTCACACTGCACTAATATATGCTGCAGTTATTTATTCCTTTCCTTCAGTCTGTATGTCCTGTAAGGATATTCTGGTTTGTCAGGATGTTTCTGGGTGAGTCCTTAAAAAATTACTGGTTATAATGTATTGTGTATGGTGTGCATGTGTGTGTGTGTGTGTGTCTGTGTGTGTGTGTGCTGCTGGGACTCAGTTGGTGTCTTGACCCCCACCCCACCCACCAACACCACAGTGCCTCAGGCTGCAGATCAGTCTCATACCATCACTATCACTGGAATCTCCTTCCTCCCTCCCTCACTTACCCCTCATCCTTATTAGCCACAAGTCAGTGGCTGCTGGGTTAGAGGGGCAGTAAAACCGCCCACCCACTTACTCAACACAGAGAGAGAAGGGGGGGTGGGCAGGGAGATAGTGAACCAGAGAGGCAGCAGGATTATGACCAACTGGCTGAGGAAAATGTGCAAACATAAACAGAAGTAACAGAGGCTGCACAGAGATGCTGCTGGGGAGATCCCCCACCCCAGCACAGAGTGTTATTGCAGCTCCAATGTGCTCATCAACCTCCAGCCTCACATGCAGGGAAGCTGCCCACCCTGCAGTGAGGGGTGGGCACTGCTGAGGAGACGTCTTAGTGGAGACATCAGCAGTGATGATCACACCACATCCACAGCATGCAGCAGCAGAAGCAGAGCTCGAACCAAGGCCAACAGGCTTTCAACACAGCACAAAGATGAGCCTCCTTTAATGCTGTCCTTTATACAGACTCTTATATTCCACCTTATATCTCTTTTATCATCCTATATCGCGCACCTCTTACTGCACAGAGTATAATTATATTATCAATGACATCCTTTTGGTCAGATAATTGTGTTTTCCTGATGTAAAGGTTACCTCTCAGCGAGAGCCTATGTAGTTTGAGCATTTTGTCTTCATTGTTGAAGTGGAGAAGCTCAGCGGGGCCCGAGAGAGGTGGCTGCCTTATGGTGACATCACAAAGTCACAGAGGCCCTGACGGCTCATTTTAAGGCTCAGTTTCTGAAGAAAGGCTGTGTGCATTTCTCTGAGACTTTGATACTTTCACAATATTAGAAGCCTTTAAATGGCAACTTCCTCAACTTACTCAATATGTAAATGCACCAGAGTACTGCACCATTGCATCGACGCATACTGATATACATATATATTGATATTTGGCCAAAACAACAGTCAAATCCTAAGACCACGGCATCAAGGTGACTGAGTCAGCAACACATGACCTGCTCCTGAGTGTGAAATGAAAAGCCAAGTCTTTACACACCTGAGCAGGGCCCTGTTTCCCTGGCTAATGGACTTTAATATAGATCCATCAATCATCAGAGATGGGTAAATCTACAGAGCGCACTGCCACCATTTTAAAGCAGCACTACAGACAGCTATGATGCATGTGTGGCTGCGCTATCTCAGCTCAGAGGACTTCACCTTTGGCTGACCATTACTGTAGCTGTTTGTGTTCCCATGTGGGATATCTGGCTTCAGGTCCAATTTGTTACAACTGCACCGTGTAGTAACAGCTCCTCTGTGTTTGAGCTATGTTTATTCACTGTATAATGGGTGTGCACTGTTGTGTGTTTCTCCCTTGAACTTGTCACAGTAATGTAATGTACAGTTTGAACATGTCAGTGCTGCTGTGGTACCGTTCTCTTTAAACCCAGAAACAGCTGCTGCAGTTTTGTTTGAAACACAGTACAGTATAATGAATTTAAATTTAATCAATTTCAATATTATTATTACAGAAACAACACAAGATAACAGAAAAAAGGAAAAGTGCCCTCTATGGCCGTCATTATCTTAAAATATAACTGTTGCTATTTAACCACCGTCTGATTTTTATAGTGTTTAGTTTCCTCATAGTCTTCAAACTTAGCTTCAGAAACAGATAAATAAATGTTGAAGAGAGTTAAATACTAATAACAAACACTTGTAAATTGCTGTCACCCAACTGCTAGCACAAGCTAACCTCAGTAGTTGCTTTGTTTAAATGCTACATGAAGTCTCTTTCAGGTGAACTGAGGTGACTTTTCTTGTGCTTAAAGTACTTAAACACATATATAACAGTGTTATTATATAACTGATGGATGTGATTTCACACCACAGCAGCATTTTTCACTCCTCACTCCCTCATCCGAGTCCCATTAGCTTGTTGTTCTGTCTCTGTGATGGAGTGAGACGTTGTCGCTGTATGACACAAAGTCCGTGCTTCACGCTACACCACAGCTGAGTAATCATTCCATTAGCATAAACACTGGACGCCAGACCCATAGGCAGGGAACAGCGAGCGAGCTCAGTGCCACAGACTCTCTGGGGTCCACGAGCTAATTACTGCTCATCATGGCTTTCCAGTGCAGGTATAGTGTGAATTGTGGCCTGCAGGCTGCCGTACACATCAACCTCTCCAGGGTCCTGAGCCAGTTTTACTCCACTTGTCACCAGCATTAAATGAGATGAAGGGGTGAATGATGAGAGTAAACATGGCTGCTGCTGCTGCAATGGTTGCTACCAATGACATCAGTAGCTTTTATGATTCATTGGCCCCCACGGTGTGTGTGACCCACCTGTCCACTGCCATTTGTAACCCTGTTTGTTTGCCAGTCCATCTGCCTTTATCTGTCACTTAGGCCAAAAGAGTCTTTCTGTGTCAGTTCCTCTTATTTTGTATTTCAACAAGCGATAGAGAACCATAAAGACCAAGGTGCAGTTAACACTGTGTTGTTGCTCCAGCTGCAAGTAAGTCCACATTAAACCAATATTTATTGGCTTGAACAGGCATGCAACAATCAGTGCATGAATATTACATAACCTGCAAACATGACTCTTACATTGAACCATGCAGCATAATGCAACAGCCGTGACATTATGCTGCATGTGCATTATTTCATACCATTATTTTCGTTTTTTTCTGTCATGATGCACACTTCTCTCACACCCTGCTCCACCCTACAGTTGTCTATTCCACAGCATACACATGGCAAATAGTCAAATGTGCCCTCAAACATAATAACGTCATGTTGACAGTGAGGCAGGTGATGTGTCGTCCTCTTTGTGTTGCACTCAGCAGAGGAAAGCAGAGCGCTCAGGATATCATGTTACTGTGTTTGCTACAAGTATGTTTCTGTGTAAACACTCCACACAACAAACCAACAGCACGACTCTTTCTTCTTCTTTCAGTCTTTTCTCTCATATTCATACTCATCATGCTCCGACTTGACAGTAAAAACAGTCAGAGGTGACGCTTCTCCAACGACAACAGCTGTGTCTATTCAGCATCAGTATATTATATTATACTGATGCTGAACATATTGATAAACCAAAATGCTGTTAAGCTGTTGAGGGTCATAAACGTTGATGTTTCCTCACTTTTTAAAGATAATTATCTGCTTAGAGAGTTATGTCTACAAAAACGATAGAGTCAATATGTGTCAAGTAGAAAATATTTGTTACAGATATTGTCCTTGTCTAGAAACTTGTCTTCAATATTCTAGCATCAGTAGTGCTGATTTTCAGTATTTTATTTTGAAAAGCTCTTGATGACTAGCTTATGTGTTTGTCATCAGAGAACAATAAATAGTTTAATGTGAATTATAAACCCCATAAATCATGGATAGTATCTATATCTATATCTGTGCCACTCTGATGTGTAGATGCTCTGAGCTCTGAGCGTCTCCGGCTCGTCAGGTTGGGTGGATCCTGCTCTGCGTTCTGCCGGACAGCCAGCTGGTGGACGTTTGGAGTCCTGCAGACTCAGCCAAATGGGGTGAAAAACTGGGCCTCAGCACAAATGTTTATCTAACAGACGATGGCACAGTCTGTTGCCCCTATGGATGCTGCCACGTACTCTGTTCACATTACGTGCATCCGTCCAGAGAGGACGGGGAGGCTGCAGCACGGCCAGATATACGCTCCTTTAGGAGCGAGTGAAGCTTCATTCATCTGGTCTGAATATTTCATAGATGATAAAAGATGAGAGAAATCGGTCCAGAAATAGTCGTGTGAAGTTTTTGGAGTGATTGTGGTTTCACAAGAATATTAATCTAGCAAGTAAAAAGAAATCATCTTGGAATTAGAAGAAACGATCAGCAATCATCTGGCCTGCTTTTATTTTGAAAGGAGTGGCTCATATTTTGCTTTTTTTTAAATATTCTTCATACTTTTGTCAGTAAAAAGGAGCTCCATCTAAAACCAGATGTCGACAGCTGTAACAACTGCACGCACTGCACGTGCAAACACACACAGAAAGGAGGTAAAGCTCATGGGAGCAGGAAACATGCTTACAAAGGGTTGCTTGACATCAGGACTAAGATATGATGTATTGCTTCAAATTCTGCCCTGTTCATCACTTTCTCCTCCTGCGCTAGTCTCTTCTTCTTCCTCCACCACCACCACCACCATCTCATCCAATCACCATCCTCACAGGAGAGCAGATGCTTTCCATAATTTTGTTTCCTGTCCTGATCAGCTCCACCTTGAAAGAGACAGCGGTGCAGTTTGTTTTTCATGAACTCTATATTACCATCATGGCGTGGGTAATAGTAGACCTGCTGTATGTGACCTGTAGTCCCGCCAACACTGAGTAAATTACATGCTTGACTGTCAAGTGGCACACAGTCAATTTATTATTGAGGAGTTTTCCTTTCAACCTATTCTATCATGAAAAATGCAAAGAGATATCTCATCATGCAGTTAACACAATAAAAGACAAGTGGGGGACGTGCTCTTGTTGTGAATCTGCAAGTATCTTTGTGAGTAAACTACAGGGATTCAGTGAAACAACTGCATATCAATAATTTAATGAAAATAAATGGTAAATGTGCAACAGAGAGTTTGAACTGCAGTAAGTCTTTGAAATCAAGCTGCCATGGCTGGACAGTGAGGATTAATGCCTTTGTCCAGGGCTTCCAGGCGCCTCTGCTAATGATCCATTCAGAGCCATGGGAGTCTTTCCTTGAAACAAATAACTGTTATTTACTGCCTCATTACAAATGAAATCTATAACTGGAGGACTGAGGAGAAGGAAAATAAAAGCATCAGTCCACTGCTCGAGCAGGGCACCTGGTTTATGTTTCACCATTCGCAACAATGAATTACACAATGTTCTGCCCCAGTGTGGAGGCTGGCCTGGTGCAGCAGGCAGTCTAGGATGTTAGCAGGATATTTTTAGCAGAGTTATACACAAAATGCTGATCTACATTTTTTTTTCTTCAATCGATCCATCAATAGCTCAATTTCTAAAAGATGGAGAGTGGGGCAAATTTCCATTTTAATCATCAGGAGCCAGTGACAAAGTCGACAAAATGGCTCATTGTGTTTTGGTTGTTAACTCCTGAACAGAAGTAAAATCTCACTCCAAAACGCTTTCATCTCAATAACTTTTGAAATTTGTCATTATTTTCCATTTTTAGTTTGACTGTGTAACATCTGTCCACTGTCTCTATGACAAATTCCCAGGTGACAGACTGGAATATTTACAGCAATGTTTCTTAATGTGAACCGTCATCTGTCAAATAAATGAATGAATACAATAAATAATCAATATCTTGTATATTTTAAACCAATATTAACACATTTGAAAAACAACATATCCAAAATAAGACTTAAAGAAGTTGACTTGGTTTCTACACTGTTTCCATATTGTTCTAGATGTGACCGTTGTGCTAATTTTACATCATTAGTCACATTCACCCATTTGCATTCACATTTTATGCAGTGATTTTTTCTGCCATACACACACGTTCACATAATTTCAGGTTCAATATCTTGTCCAAAGTTACTTCAACATGTGGACCGGAGGAGCCTGGGATCAAACCACCAACCTAAAAGCCACTAAAAGCTAAAAGTCACAGTGTGTGCAGATTTGGTCATGTTAATGTTGATGCATACAGTTGTCACGTTTACATTCCTTAAACTGCTGAAGCATGAATGACAGAGATGAAGCCATTCAGGGCAGAGACCGCTCAGCCGAGCACGAGGCACTTTGAAGCACTCCCAAAATTACTATCATGTGCACAGACACAAGTAACAACTGTGCCAACAAACCAACCAACCTCTCCCCCCTCTTCACTGCCTGCCTCCTGCCTCTTTCTACACACACACACACACACACACACACACACACACACACACACACACACTGACAATGAGTTGTTTGTGAGGTTATTATCTAACAGTGTCAAGTGGCCGGTCTTGAGTCCATCATGCCACACTCCAGTCTTATCTGTGCAGACGCCAGAGCCCGGTCTGTTCTCCCATCTCCATCCTTCATCCTCCCCGCTGACCTGCACCCCTATCAGACACAGGATAAAAGGCTAAAAGCATTTTGTCTTCATTACAACCAGGGCCACCGCACAGGGGGGAAATGTGATGACATTTCTAGCGGGCCACAGCCCAGTAGGGCCCACAGAAAAACCCCAGTAGCCTGCTTTACTATCTTAATCTTACTATCTTTACTATACTGCTACTAACACCGCATCAGCATCAAAACAAAACAAAGACACAAAACATGCAATATTTATGAAAGACGTTTTATTTTGCGAGCAATGACCCCCTGTTTTGTCTTAAAAAATGGTTTATTCTATGCTGGAGCAACAGTAGCCCCCACAAACTCTATTAGCTAACATAGCAGAGACAGGTTACTAGTGCCAGCTGAAAGAACAGAGATTGACAAAACATAAAACTGGTTACCAGAAACGAGTGGAGAGAGAGGCTGAGAGCAGAAACAAGGAGCGCAGAATATAAGAGCTTTGGGTGAGAGCAACAATAAGATAGCTAGCTAGGTGTACAGACTGGGCTAGCCAGCACTGAGGACGTGTGGCCTTGGGCTCGGCCACAGCATCGGCCCCAGCCTCCCTCAGAGAGCACTGAGCAAGATCGTCCCACGTTGAAAAATATTTTTTCAAGGGGCCCAGAATTTCTACCAACGGCCCTGATTACAACCAACAGTAACAGCAGCCCGGAGGTCAGAGGGTAAATGTCTCTAGACTCATTTATAAAAAACAAAAACCTATTGCTAATCAGCTGCTGCAGCAGGTTTATTAGACTTTGTATTTTACATAACAGCTTTTGTAAAGATGAGTCATCCATTAAACAACATGTACACTGTTTGTGCAGAAGTGTCGTAAGTGAGTAACATTGTTTCTGCAAGACAAAGCAGACAATTAACTTGTCATATTGGTAATTTCAAGCAATAATATCTAAATACTTTTTCTTGCTTTCATTGTTAAACTGATTCAATGATCTGAAGCTCATGTTCATCACAGCTAATCATTGATCCACACCTAAAATGACACATATATCATAATTTGTGAAAAGGTACTTTTCAACACTGCACTTAACTTTGTTGTTTCTGATGGACACAATCTGATTTTGTATCATATCGTATCATATCGTATCGTATTTGTGGTGTATAAGAAACCACAAATCTTTATTCACTCTGATCATGACAGCACTGCAAAGACACACACACACACACACACACACACACACACACACACACACACGGCTAATAGCTAAAACCACAAATCAACTGGAGATGAGTCAAACAAGAGAGCCTGCAGGTCGTTACAGGTTGTAATGCAACAAATGCTTTGGCCTCTCTCTGCCTGTTGCCTCGGAAGTCCCTGGATAAAAATCCAGACACCCACAACCTAATGACAGGCACTGATAGCAAACCTCAAGCAAGAGTAAGAGCCCCAAAGATGTTTCCTGTAGTGTTGCCAGGTCTACTCCCTCCAAACACTGGACAACAGCAGCTCTAAGAGCGCATGAACAGGCTTTCAAGTCTGAATCCAATGGATGGTGTGAAAGTTAACAAGAAGCAGATTCAGAGACCTGCTGTACTGACACACAACTGGATTAATTGCTTGATTGAAATCAGAAAAAGCCAATCAAAATATATGTATAAACACAGTATATATATACTGAACCTGCAGCTGAATGTGTAATAATGAAGGCTCACACTAATCATACAGTATCTGAACAGAGCGAATGAGGCAGTTTCCTTGAGAATATTGGGGTTTTATAGAGACTGCATTTCCTGAACAGTGTGAGGTGGAAGTAAATAGCCTCATCAGTTATTCAGACCCATAATAATGGAACAATACCACATGATAACAACGGCTGAAACAACAGGAAACAGATGGCGTTTGTGGATTGTGCCGCATCTATCAGGGACATACAGAGTATCACATTTGAGGCAGTTATTTTGGTTCTGGATGCTCTGCTTGTTCAGGGCACAGACAATGGTGGTAGAAACACTTCCCCTGTCCACAAAATATGCACACGTGCTTCTGGACACTCAATGAGCAGCTTAAAATTCACTTTAATGCTGCAGAAAATCAAATAGCAACATGAGAAACAGCTCTAAGGAACCCACCCTATACTACAACAGACTGATTCAGTCGGTGACAGGCTGCTGAGCAGAGCAGAGCCAAAAGAAAGTGAACAAGCATTTACCACGTGGCCAAAAAAAAGGATGTTGATCCGTCTCTGCTAGATTTACAAATAAACAATGTTTGTTACTATAAGGTCATCATATCATCATATAAAATGTCCATGTTATGTTCACAGCTGGTTTCCACTGCTCACAAAAATTCACTCAACTGCAGGTTTTAACTTTGTAGAAACCAGACAAAACAACCAGCAGTGTCATTTAGTTGACTTTCAGACTCAAGAGTTGAGCTAAAATTGTTTTGTTCCCTAATTGTAACAGCAAAAGGTCTGCATTTGTTAAATCTGTGACCTTTTCGGCATCGTGGTGACGACTCCTCCGATACAAAGTTAAAGGGCTGATCATAGATACGGTGGCACGCAGCACTTCTTTCAGAAACACTGACGACATCAGTTTAAGTCTTAAAGCAGTGAAATTGTGCATCTGCCAAACCTGTGACCTCTAAACACTTCACAACATCTGTCTGGACAAAAGTATATGGACACTCTGTTTTTTGAAGTGAGGAGATAGTAGATGCATGAATAAAATAACGTCAGCTTGTTTATATTGTCTGAAGAAGAATCCATAATCTATCATTCAAATCACTGACCCAAACATCCTCAACTGAAGGTGAAAAGTGGAATGAAAGATATCTTTGGAACAGCGACTGGATCCTGTGTTTGGATGCTTTGCCGGCCAACACCAACACCTTCAGTGGAGTTTACTCAACATGAAAAAGTCCCTGTGCACAGATCCAAGTCTAAACAGAGAAGAAAAAAATTCCACTGTGGAAGAAGTTGACTGCACAGAGTCCAAACTGAAACACCGGCAGTGACACTGATGACAGAGCTGGACCAGACAGATGGAAATGAGCTGATTCTTCAAAACCAAACTATCAGAACACACAACACACACTCTCTGCTGCTTAACAGTGACAGAATGAGCGAAAAATTTCCCTCCACCTTTAATCCACATGAGGCAGCCAGGATGTCAGGTGGAGTTACAGAAAGGTCTTGACAGATTCTGGCTCAGTGGGATCTCCACCCCACCCCCTCCACCTCCTCACCCCCTCCCCTCCCCTCCCCTCCCCTTCGCCCAGGAGCAGCTCCTATATTTATTGATTTTCTCCGATGCTCCGTCCACTCTGCCTGTCAATAGTAATGTTTGCCTCTCCGTATCAAAGCCAATGTCGCTCCGTCTGTGTGTGTGTGCAAAGGCACTTATGCGTGTGTGTAGAAAATATGACAATTTATACTTATTGCAGAGGGGAGGTGGTATTTCTCCAGCGTGCTTTCACTTTGTGTTGTGTGATGGAAGTCGCAGTTTTGTGCAACAGCACACGAGTCTCTTGCAGATGGATGGAGTGTGTGATGAGGTGATGAGGTGACGAAGGGAGAGACAAACAAGACAAGTGAGAAAAATACAAATGATGCCGCTGGGAATCAGAGAGATGTGCCCGCATCCAGTTAGCCTACCCAGCATGCACGCTGGCCATCCAGCATCCATATGGAGGAAATGCTGCTCAGGTCTGCAGACACTGAGTCCAGACAGGAGGAGACGAGCGTCACCTCGCTGTGGCAGCATCAGTGAGAAAACTGTACAGATGGTTGATTGAGGAGTGCTAAGACACTCTCTCTCTCTTAATTACACAGACACACACACACACACACACACACACAGACTTGTGCATACCCTTCCCCCAACCTCTTCTACTAACTCCCCCGAGAGGAGCGCACGTTCAGCCCACTCAAGTCTCGAAGCATACCATGGGTGTTTATGTAGGGATCAACGAGCCATGGCACAACAGAAAAGCATGGGTTTACAAGTGTCAGCCACCACTCCCCCCCCTTCTTCCTCCTCCTCCTCCTCCCTCCCTCTGCCACTCACCGCCTCCGAGTCTTCAAATCCATGTAGGTACAAGTTATCGTACATGGAGGAGTGAGAATCCAAAAAGCAGCTCCACGGCGGGGAAATCAGACAGAGGGAGACAAAACAGATCAACCTGTTCCACAGAGGATGGATGAGAAGGTCAGGAGGATGACAGAGTCCAGCAGCAGCAGCAGCAGCAGCAGCAGCCGCCTCTTTCTCCACATGAAGGTGGACCACAGAGCAACAAGATCACAGCAGAGGAGCAGATGGATTGAAACCAAAAAAAAACAAAAAAGCAAAACAAGGTGGGGCCCGGTGTGTTTTTTTCCTGGTGCTGAATTGGATGTTATTGCCCCCGAGCTGAGCGAGTGTTGGTTGCCATTATAAGGCAGCCTGGTCGTCCCCAGAGGCAGATCAAACCTGGCATTTCATCTGCCTTCCAAGCTCAGATCACACGAGCCAATCCCTTCCTCCAACACTGGCTGATGACAAAGGTGGGATGCAGCTTGCTGATTGGCTGGTGGAGGCTCCAGTCAGCCTGGCTGGCTGTGAATAAGGAAGAGGCATGGAGGGAGAGAAGGAGGAGGGAGGGAGGTAGGGAGGGCGGTGGGTGGGTGGGGGGGTTGACGGGGGTCTGCAGCCTGAGAGCATCATTAACCAGCAAGCTGTGAATTCAGTGCATGGATGTGTGTGTGTGTGTGTGTTGACGTAATCTCTTCACCTAAACACCCATTTGCAAACACCGACATATAATTTACTCACAGGGTGTCGCAGCAAAGGTCGACAGCTGAGGGACGATACTTTAAACAGGAGTCCGACCCTGAGCTGCTGTCGCTCCGTTACACCAAAGTGCTCGTGTCTTTACAGGTCTGTGAACGCACCGCAGCCATAAAGACCAACCTATAAATGTCTGTAACAGGAAAACTGATCATACAGGACATCAATCAAGAAGAGCTACAGAGCCTAAGTCCAAGCTTTGACACCTTTTATGAGCAATGTCTGATCAGTGCAATCACAGATGAATGGAGGAGGAGCAGTAAAGCTGCTGCTGGGAAACAACTCATCTTAACATCTTATGCTGCCTGGGTGAAGCTCTTCCTGAACAGTTTCCTCCAGTTTTACTTCACATTTTCTTTAATTATCATGACAATGATCAACCCATTTCATTAATTTTATTCCTCTATTCCTCCTCGCCCTCCCTCCTCCATCATATCTCCATCTATTGTCTTGATGGGTCATATATCTTTGTTGTTGTTCATTTTAAAATAAAAAAAGGTGTTATTAATTCAGTTTGTGCTGTTAAACACTCACAGACTGACAGATTGGGCCTCTGAGATTAAGTTGGTTTGTTCATGTTTGAGCGGATGTCAGTCTGTAAGTGTTGTTCCTCCACATACTCTCATTACTGTCACTTTAGCCATGTGTGCACCTTTATGTAGAGAGTGCCTATGAAAAATCAAGTGCACCTGTTACATGTAGAAATTTAACACACAAACTATAAAAAAATAAATAAATAAGTTATATTAATCAGACTGAGGCCTCTATGAAGCTGTAGCAGCTTCTCTGAGAGAGAAAGAGCAACAGCGCCCTCTCCTGACAGACTGTGTGACAGCAGCTCCTCCTCCTCCTCCAATCAGACTACAGCTTCATCAAACTTGCTGCAGGGTCTCTCAAAGCTCCTGATGGCTTCATCATCATCATCATCATTGATCATATTTTCTACTGGAGCAACAGCAGTGTCGCATCAAAGAGCTGTGGTGTCACAGTGATACTGATCAGTGTGTGGAGACGTGGGCAGCTCTCATAAAGTACACTCTGCATGTGTGTGTGTGTGTGTGTGTCATCTATCATCATCCAGTGGTTAACACCTGCACCTTTCACACTCGTTCATCCGACAGAAGCTTTTAACCCAGGGTGATGCACAGGTGAGCTGTGTAACCTAAGGAGAGGCCTTTCACAATAAGAGCTTCAACACCAAGTTTCAGTGTCACAAAGTGTCACAAAGCAGGTGCAAGACGTAACACATAAGGAGAAAGCTAATTATAAACAAACACAAAGAGGGGGAGCACATTAGTTCACTAAGGACTCTGGGAAGAAGTAGGTCTAGATAAAAAACAGTATTCTGTTGACATCCAGTGTCCACAATTTGTTATTTCTGCTTCCACAACAGTTAGCAACTGGACTGGGTGAGAGGCATTACATGAGTGATGATAAATATGTTCTATTAACTTCTATCTAACTTTGACTGTATTGAACTTGCTTGTTTCCAGAATGGGGGCGTCAAATAGTTCACTCAGTAGAGCAGACGCCCCCATAAACAATGGCCATAGTCCATGAGTGTCATTTCCCCCGATTTCCTGTCTCTCTCCAGCTGTCCTGTCAGAATAAAGGCGTAAGCCCCCCCCCCAAAAAAAATACTGTGCAGCTACTACGCAGGTCAGGACAGTGTTGATGTGTTATTTGGCAACAGTCTAGCACCAGTCCAGTTGTGTTCGTTGAGTCAAATAAATGATGAATTAACATCACACATCCTTCCCTCTCATGTGATACAGTTTAAGGTTCAAGGCCTGGATTTGAATTCTGACTGGATTTAATGTTATGAACCAGGTCATGGTTCAGTTCAGCTCTTAGAATAAATCACACCCGACTGTGAAACAATGGGAAAACTTCACTTCCTCTTGTTCCTGTAACTTTTCTGTTGCAGCAAAAGTTTTTTTTAAAAAAAGGAGCTGAGCTGGTGTGGAAACTGCAGATTGTCCTATTCATGGGTGATCTTGTTACGACGGTCACAGATTTACTGAGCAGCTACTGTGGACTGAAGACTAGTGCATTGTGTCAGTGTGAACTGTGACAGCGGCGTCTGGGCCCTGTCGAGTAATTCATGAATTAAAGGGCTGCTGAGTTGAGCCATGTGACCTACATAAGAGGGATTAGCAGCGAAGACGCCCGAGTCTTATCACTTCTTCAGGCCACAGAGTGCTGAAAAAATGAGGTTAAAGGAACGTCTCATTTAATGTTTCGTGATTCAGAAATGAAATGAAATTTCTCGTTAAATTAGACTTTTCAGGTTTTGTCTCAGATTTGCATTTCAGAGAGTGAGGAACTGAACTGAGCAACGGAGGCTGTGAATATGAGTTAAGACTTTAATTCAGATTCTGGTGGGAACCACAGACCTCAGCTCTTCACTTCACTGGTGGTGAAAAGTCATTTTCTGGTCAACCTCAGATGACAGCAGCATTAAAGCCTCCACTGAATCCATTACAGAACATTCAAGCTGTATTTTGTGTCACAAACTCAGACTCTTTCTCACTACGACATGCTGCCTGTATGGTTTTATGGTTCGGTTGGATGCATTTTCTCACCTCTCCCCTGTTTATTATTTGTATTTATGTCCACATATCATGTCCACACCAGGGCATCAATATGAGTTCCTGTCCTGTCTGAAAACTCGTTTCCCTGTTTTTGGGGTTTAACAACTGTCCTGCATGAAATGACCATTAGTTTTCTAATAAAGAATGATTTAACTAACAAAAATGGTTGCTCCAGCTTTTCATGGCTGTAAATATCAACCACATAAACTGTAGGAGGAGAGATCAGATGATGTCGCTAAAGCAACAGAGGTAATTTTCCTTGAGTCAGTGAATCGGTTTACATTTACATTTTGATCATACAGGAGAGAGAGAGAGAGAGAGAGAGAGAAAAACATGACTCAGCCATGTTTTTCTTCCTCCCCCTGACTGTTCATCGGCTTTGGAAGACGTTCAGTTCATTTCATTTTGTCCACCATCTTAGATGTTAAGTCAATTATCCTGCACTGTTACTGGCTCTTTGCCCATAACCTTCAATAAACGTATATCTGCCCTCTGTGGTCTGTGGACATGTGGTGCCTACAACTAACTCACATGTAGGGCTGTGTCTAGGTAGCACATATATGGGAGGGTTTGGGGGGGTGATAATATATTGCAATATACTGTCATACTGTAAGTAGAAGTTTTTTCCCCACAAAAGCCTATTTTTCTCATGGTTTGTCTCACTCCCTGTTCTAGTTCCTCTTTTATTTTGAAGTCAGTGTCCTGTCTTCCTGTGTGCGCCCTGCTGTGATTACCTAATGTGGCTCACCTGTGTTGATTTCCCCACCTGTGCCTTGTTTCTCCTCGTGTATTTAACCTCAGCGTTTTCCCACTGTCTTTGTTGGATCATCTGTGTTTACACTGTCTGCATTTGGTCCACAGTTTCCCTGCATGTTCCTGTTCCTTTGCTTTTTTTTTTTTTTTTTTTTAATAAGCAAAGTTAACATTTTTGTTCATTCCATCAAACCAGTCTCTACCTGCGTCTGTATTTGGGTCCAGTCGTCTTCCGAAAACCTGACAATATTTGGAAATATACATGACTTGAAACTCAGAACAGCTGCACCTGCATTTCTGCTTCATAACATCCTACTTCATGGTAAAATACTTAGCAGAAGGAGTAACACCTGCCTCGGTCTGGAAAAACTCAAAGGTACAAACAGGAACGGTCAGATAACCGTCAAGAAATGAAACAATGTTATCTGATAGATGTTTCTGTGCCATCTGAATAAATTAATCACCACCAGTCAGAGGCTAAAACGCGACACAAAACCACTGTCGCCACCACCAGTTATTGATAAACTATTGTTATCACATCAAAAAATATCATGATATTTGGTAAACTTCACATCCTGACCTGTTTTAACCTGTAGATACTGAGCTCTGAGGACACAGAGCGCATCAGAGCAAGTGCTGTATATTAGCTCCCTCAGTCAGATATCAGACTGACATGAAAACAGGTCAAAGGTCGTCAGAGCCTGCGCAGCGCTGCAGCTCTGGATTATTCCTCAGAGCGAAACATCTGCCGAGCTCCGGCGTCCTCTTATAAAGGGTTAGACTGGAAACTGCTCACGCGTCCTCTCCTCTCACATGCTGCACAGGAACATCTGTCCATGCTCGTAGTGCTGCATCCGTCATGTAGGTTTAGCACAACATCTGGCAGAATCAGCTTCCTGCTACCTCGTGATTCGTATTCATCCACTACATATGAAGCAATCACTTACTATAATGTAATCATTCTTTTATGTGTCATTTCCTTTTTCCCTTTAATGGACTGATGTGTGTGAGGTCATCCCACACAGCGTAACACACTCATCCTCCCGTAACTCTTAAATCTTAGAGCCAGTTGAAAAGTTCAGTTAACAACGGGCAGCGCAGCTCAACGCCTCATTTTGCCCTCCTCACTCAGCAGCAAAGTGAACAAGTGAACATAAATAGCCTCTCTGCACCAACTTTGTGCCGTAAAAGCAAGATTTCCAAAGCACAGAGCTGGTTTAAGGATTAAAAATGGAGACGTGATAAACTCCAAGGGGCCTGAATGTGACAAGAAAATGTTCCAGAGGAGAAATTAAAAAGGTAAATCTGTTTCTGTGAAAGCTGTTCTCTGTAAAAATGTGTACTTTATGCTGAAAAGCAGGAGGAGGAGCTGTTTCCTGCTCATCAACCTTCTGGGCTTGACCCCCGTTGTCGAGGGGCAGCCGTTACTATGGATACACGAGGGAATCAAAGAGGGCCCACTGCTCCTCTTCTCACCTGATGATGATCACGTCGGCGATGACACAAATCACAGCGGGGGTGTTCAAGAAATCTGTGAGTGAGTGAGTGAGTGTACAAAGGAGGAGTGAGTAAGAGCTGTTATGTGTCCACGTCTCCGTCCTTCTCTCTTTCTTGTTCACATCTCTTCTTTGTCTGCCTTTGTTTCATCTGTTTGTTTCCGTCTCTCTGAACCATTATATCTTGTTTGTCCTTCTTCCCTTTGAGCCACATCGTTACTCCGTGAAGTGGCTATTCAATAAATACTAGGCGGCATCAACAGGTTGCATGTGCAGCACATACACTAAACTGGAGTGTTGGTAATCAAAACACAAAGCCATTAGGGGCTTTTCATGTGAATCCATCATCAGCTGGTGCAGAATTAAATGGCATTAAACGAAACATTAAGTCAGAATGATGCATTATAATAAATCTACAGCGTGTGACCAGCCACTCCTTGTACACAAGTGACCTACATATAATGGAAAACACACACGCCATAGATACAAGATGATAAATTACAGCTGGCTCTCAGGTCTGACAAGTCACCGTGTGCTTTTTGTTTTTTGTGTGTCCACATGAAAAGCGCCTCGGACCAGATTTGACATCACTGTATCTCTTGAGAGAGACACACGGGGAGCTGGCAGACATGTTGGAGGAGTCTGGGGGTCAGGAATGGAGAAATGAAAGTGTGAAAGAGATGGGGGGAGAAAAAAAAAGGATGAAAAGACGGACGGAGGAGGCGCGGGACAAAGGTTGCCTGTGACAAACTACCCCTGGTGTCACTGAGTGGCCTCTCCAGGCTCAGTTCCCTTGGTAACTTGTTAGCGGGATGTCAAAGTCCAGGGTAAGTCCTCTCTGGGTTATGAATTTCAGAGGGGACTCAATACAGAAAACCCATTTGAATTTGTTTTACAGTGGCACATATAAAAGAAGGCGGCAGCAAGTGCATTCAAACAGCTGCCTGACCCCGTCCTTATGAATTATACATGGCTGGTAGACGCCTCGTACGCCGCCGCCACCGCTGCTGCTCTGGAGCGGCCTGAATGAATTCCCAGGCGGATACAAATCAAGGCCATTGATTCCCTAAACTACAGCAGAGGCTGAAAGCTACCGTCCTCCTGACTGTGTGTATTTATCTGATGTCACGGTTCCTTTGTTCACTTTTCACTCGACATTAGAGCCCAACTTTTTTTTTTTTTTATGGCTAAGACGACTGAAAGTTTTGGAGTGATGGATTGAGGTCAGCAAGCAGCCGTGGGATACTGGTGCCAGACAACTCACTTTGTCAAGTCTCACAAAAGTATGAGGAGGGATTTCAACAGGCATTTCTTCAAACAACAACCCCCCCCCCCCCCCCCCCCATCCCTGAATGTGCTCGGCATTTACAGTGACTCACACCACACTCTGGTCGAGCAGAGGTTGGCGTTGGTGATTGACTAATGGAGCCGACTCATCGCGGGCTTCCAACATCAAAACAGTCAGGTTCTGTTTAAAGACTTCGACCCAAAATGTATGCTGCTGAGTGGTTAGGAGAGCTCAGAGTATGCTTTCACTGAGAGATGCAAGGCAAATAAGGTAAGTAAACAAAGGTTTCCTCATTCTGCCATAAAAAGTTCACTCGAGAAGTTTCATCAGGCTCACTTCTGTATAGTCAGACTTCCATTAATGTGGAGTTATTCAGCCTTAGCTCTGCTCAGCCTGCGTCACTGGCATTCCTAACATTAGCCATGGATGGATGGATATCAGTCTCATACTTCCTATATCAGTTGGGTCCCCGAAGCAGCAGCTTCAGGTGTGTTAAATACCTGGATGCGGGTCCTACCTGTCTGAGGATGAAGCTGGTGGAGGTGGTGCTGCCGTCAGACCTCTTCAGTCGGCTGCGTCTGGAGTAAGTCCCTCTGTTTCCCTGGTGAGGACACAACAACAAACTCTGATTAAATCCTCTCTCTTTGTTTTGTTGCCGCCCTCTCATTGTTGTTGTTGTTGTATCCTCTTGGTGTTTATCCATTCCCTCTCTTCCCCCTCTACACTCACTCACTAACTCAAGGGCACCTTCCTTCCAGCAAGCCCATTAAACCCAGCATCTCGGGCCCCTGGGTTGTCGGGGCTCTGACTCTTTCCAGCTGCCTCTCGTCCTCTGCAGTGACCTGATTATATGAAGTCAATCTGTTACCACTTCATCAGATCGCCATAATGCATTTCTTGCGCCTGAACATCATAGCTGGGCTGCACACATTTCCTGACCTCGTTTCGTAGGTATAGGCACCCGATCTTGTTTTGCCAACACTTCATCTGATCAGCACAGGAGGTGGGGGGGGGGATGTGATAAATGACTTCTCAGCTTTTTTAACACTGCATGAGTGGCATCCTGTCCTCCTGGGAGGGGGGAGGGGTACAGGGGGCATCCAGGGTAAAGCTGATGCATCCTAGCTTCGAAACCTCCCAAATAATTGAGCTAATTGGCTTACATTTACTTTTTATGATCAATTCAATCTATAAGGTCGACCAGTGTAAAGTTCTTGTTCTGTCAAGTCAATGTCCACGTCCTCTAATGTTCAGGATGTTACCAGGGACGATCGCTGCACAATAACTGCTCAGTGAGGAAGATGATGACATTTTTCTTGCATTGCAGCAGCTTAGTTTGAATCAACAGAGATAACATCACAAAGCCCCACATACATTTGATCTGGGCTTAAAAGGCCATATTTAATTTTAGGACGCACTGGTGCATGACGGAGTCCTTCAGTCGCTGTGGACGCCTCTATCTCTGGTCTGATGGAGACATAGATGTTGGCCTTGATGAGCAGATTCTTATTTGGTGGCATAATTTTGACTTTTAATACAAATTAGCTTTAGTTCAGTATGATTTTTTCAAGATGTTGTCATGATGTAGTTTGTTTACAGCGTTTCATCATTGCGCCATGATTTATGTAACACTGCAATCTCCCTGTGGGGCTGATGGGGAACTCTATATGTCAGGGCACTGCAATATATATTCCATGAGATGATATAAATCTATATTGTCAAGTTATTTGCACCGTACCTTTAATACATGATGTCACTCTGCTCCTTCAGTGTGTTTTCTGGTTACGTTTCAACACTGAGGCCAATATCACAGATCAATATGGAGACCTAATATATGGCTGAAGTGGATTTTTAACGGTTTGCGCATCAATATGAGGCACCTCTTAGTTTAATGGGTATTGAAACTGATGGATGAACCAAAACTCCAAAGTAGCATGTGTCTGTTACATTTGAGGATAATTACATGTATATTTTCAAAGAAGAAGAAGAAGAATCTCAGATTACAACCACCTTCGGTACCAGCTCTGAGTGGGTAATGCTGTTACAAGGCTGAAATCAATTTCTGCTGTGGAAAAGTGAGCCGGACGCCCTCATACATCATGAGTTGGAGTGCCATCAGAAAATGGTTAATAATTAAGCACACAATTTCATTTACTTCTGAATAAATCAGATTCTCACCACCACCACACTGTAGGACCTGCTGTCTGACTAATGACCCCTCTGGGTCCAGGTCTCATTAGGAACAATGACACATGTAGTTTCAGTCACACAGAGCTGGACTGTGATGAAGTTCAGTCTGTGTCTGCGGGTTTGAACATTTCAGTTTTGGTTGTTATAACATTTCACTGTTAAGTCCTGATTCTGACTCATAATATTATGGGATGTTTACATAGAGAAGAGAAGAGAAGAGAAGAGAAGAGAAGAGAAGAGGCCTCTGTGTTTTCAATGGTTTCTGTTTTCCTACCTGAAACACGGGCTTCTGCAGCCCGTCTCCTATCCCGTGTCGGGTGTAGATGTGCCGGGACATCTCGGCCAGTTCATCGGTCCAGGGCGGAGGCTGGCGTTCGGTGCCGCTCCACTGGAACTGCTGCTGCTCCGGTGGAGGACAGTGAATCGCCGGCTCCAGCTTTGCTTTCGGTTCACGACGGCCAGGAGAGAAGAAAAACGGTGCGACGCGTCCAACCTCTGCTGCAGCAGGTCTGCTCAGATATAGTCAGTCAGAGGATAACTAACCCTCCCCCCTCCTTCTCGTCCTCCTCCTCCTCCTCCTCCTCCTCCTCACGCTGGTCCAGGAGTAGTGCTGCGTTCAAGGACAACTCAGAGCTTCAGACTTTCAGATGCACAGCTTGATGGACAAACCAAGAAACAATGTATTTTAGGAAAAGTAGACCCCAACCAAATCACTTTGAGTAAAATGCTGTATTAACCCACACTTAATACTATTAATACTATACTATATTCTCATCTTTATATCTAGTTTAAAGGTAGAGTCTGGAGGTTTTTGCCCAAATATAAACGCTAGACTTATACAAATGAAATCCGGCTTAATCATCACCTATGGCCTTCTAGTCCTGTGTGGTGGTGATTGTGTTTGCAGAGCCCCCTCCTCCCGCCTGTATCTTCGTCTTTTGCTTTGTTTTGTTGGGCACGGGGACGTTTCAGGTAGGGTGCCTCTCCGTTCACTGCAATGGTTCAGTTTTTTCAAAGTAATGGCGGAGCACGGAGCCCCTCAAGCACTTGTAAGTACTGGATGTGCTCGGGCTGCCCATGTTCATATAATACATCATGGATGTATTATATGAACTGAACTATAATACATCATGGATGTATTATATGAACTGGATGCCGGATCGAAAATGGCCGCCGTTGGTTTTAATTGGAGTTGCTCGCCTGGCGCATACGCCGAAAAAGTTTCTAGCTTCCGGGTTTACTTCCGCGTTATGGGCCCACTGAATATGCGCAGTAGAGTCACCCCCATGATGCTTTGGGCCCCTCCCATCATGCCTCTGGGCAATGAGAACGCGCGATCGGCGTTCTGGTTTTGGCGCTGCGCGTTCATGAATGCTATGATAGCGGATTTAAAGAACGAGTTTTAAGACTTTTAAAAGACTCACACGGGCTTGAAAATAAAGATTATGGTTGGCCAGCCCCCTAGCTTCCTGGTCACAGCGGGCTCTATTGTGTGTTTCTTATGTGCATGCGTGTGGGGCCGGCTGGGTCTGTGTCTCTCCGTTCATTCATGGCTATGGCGGGAGCTGTGGGGTACCGCGACCAGCGGCCAGCAGGCCAGCCCCATAGCTTCCTGGTCAAGTTGTGAGGGGCTCTGCCTGTGTGTGTGTGTGTGTGTACGTGTGGCTGAGTCTCTCTGTTCATTGCTATGGCGTGGTTGTAGTGTACCGCGACCACGGGCTGGCCCGGTCAGCTCCCCCGCCCCTCGCTTCCTGTCTCAGCGCCTGCCTGCCCGTATGTTATGTATGTGTATGTGTGGCTGAGTTTTGTCCAGGCTGGCGTGACGTGGTGTACCCATGGATGTATTATATATATATATATATATATATATATATATATATATATGTGTGTGTGTGTGTGTGTGTGTTCTTATAATAGATCCATGTAATACATCCATGGAGCTGCGTTATGACGTTGCGTTATAAGGCAATCGTGATTGACTGTAGGCATGGCTGTATTATTATAAGTTCTCGTGATAGATCCATGATTGTAGGTCGGAAAAAAGAAGGGTTTCTATAGATGAACAATGTTCAATAAAGTTCGGGAAAAAAAGTAGAGAAGTGCCTAAGAAATCTCTGTCATTTCCGCTCGTGATCAGCGGCGGATGCTATCCGGCACCGCTAACACCCGCTAGTTCGACGCTAACTTCCGCTAGCAGTCGCGGCTAGCATCCGCCATTAGCACCCGCTTCCCAGTTCACCACAAGGCTCCCGTTACCGGTGAAGGCCAGGTATCGGACCGCGGCTCCAGCGCTTCACTCGGACTGTATTTCCTTTTCTTTCCAGTCCTGACACCTGCTGCAGCTGCTGTCAGGGGCAGAACGCTGCACAGCTGAGCCCGAGAGGAGGGCCCCAGTTTGAATGTTTTGTTTACAAACGGCAACGAACAAACCTCCTACCATCCATCCATCCATCCATCTTCTTCCGCTCCTACCTTCAACCAAAATAAAATAAAACGTATGACAATGAGAATAATATAAGTTATAATGCATATATAATGTATTTCAGACCCGCACAGTCAAATTTCGACCGATTTAATGTTGTATTCTTCTCTTGGAAACCAAAACAGACCGGTTTTATCTCAGTAAACTCAGCAGGACAAACAACAGATTATAAAATCTCCTCAGTCATCGTCAGCAGACCGAGCCTCCAGCACCAGCTGTGTCGTTTTCAGATGTGGGAAGCCTTTACACTGTGTACATAGCCTGGTGAAACAGCCTGCAGTGTTTAATCTTTTTAAACATTTAATCAAGAAGAACAAGTCTTTACTCACACTTTGCCACCAGAATAACACTGGTGTTTGAAAGGATCCCCTGTGAATCTGTTAGGAAAGTTGAGAGCAGAAGAAACTATATATATATATATATATATATATATATATCAGTGACGTGAGGCACTGACTTCATCACAATCACATAAACATATGAAAAAAAACTGCATTTAGGGTTTATAAGTGACTCGCTGTCACTTATTCTGCAGCGGAGCGGAGGGGGCGCAAGCAGAATCCCGGGGCTCACTAGCGCCTCCTCCATGAGGCACCTTTTCGCAGCCGTTTTATGATCGCTCAGCACAAGAAACACGTTACACACACATACAGTTTTCGACAAAACACTATACATTATATTCACCAGCTAAACTATAGAAATGTAGTTTATATAGCAAAAGTATTTGAACATTTTAATAGCGACATAGAAAGAGACAGCAATACGGGCTCACCGCGTAGCAGGCAGCACAGTTAGCCAAGTCATTGCGCAATCCCTGGTGAGGCTCAGCTGCCTGGTGCCTCACCGCACGTCTCTTCTCAGTATTTGAACGATAAATATGAAAAATTGGTGATTTTGAATAAAAATAACTTAAAACTGGTTTAGTTAAAAGCAAAATAACTTTATAGTACAAATCATAGGATAAATACAATAATTACATTTATTTTTTTCAATTTACATTTTTTTCTTTCCATGATGACAGGTGAGGCACGGCCTCACTTGCCTCCCCTGACCGCACGTCACTGCACACACTCTCATATTAACCCAGCCGTCGGACAGGGGAGCCCTCGGCCGCGCATGCGCAGACACACACACACTCACTCACTCACTCACTCACAGTAGCCGGGGGGCAGCTGACCGCTGTGATTTTAGCTACGGGGAGCCGTGGTCCGCGATGGAGAACTGTGGCCAGGCTAAGCCAGCCCTCGGACAGGGGAGCCCTCGGCCGCGCATGCGCAGACACACACACACTGACTCACTCACTCACTCTTAGTAGCCGGGGGGCAGCTGACCGCTGTGAGAAGCTACGGGGAGCCGGACCGGGGGCTAGAGCCAGGCTAACCCAGCCCTCGGACAGGGACCCTCAGCCGCGCATGCGCAGACACACACCCACACACTCTCATATCAACCGGGGGCAGCTGACCGCTGTGATAAGCTACGAGGAGCCAGACCGGACCGTGGTCCGCGGCGGGGGCTAGAGCCAGACTAACCCCAGCCCTCGGACAGGGACCCTCAGCCGCGCATGCGCAGACACACACCCACACACTCAGTGACGTGCGGTGATGTTCATGGCTGGTGAGGCACTGACTTCATCACAATCAGATAAACATATGAAAAAAAAACTGCATTCAGGGTTTGTAAGTGACTCGCTGTCACTTATTCTGCAGCGGAGCGGAGGGGGCGCAAGCAGAATCCCTGGGCTCACTAGCGCCTCCTCCATGAGGCAGGAGAACTGCGTGCCTCACCCGGCACCTTTTCGCAGCCGTTTTATGATCGCTCAGCACAAGAAACACGTTACACACACATACAGTTTTCGACAAAAACACTATACATTATATTCACCAGCTAAACTATAGAAATGTAGTTTATATAGCAAAAGTATTTGAACATTTTAATAGCGACATAGAAAGACACAGCAATACGGGCTCACTGCCTAGCATGCAGCACAGTTAGCCGAGTCATTGCGCAATCCCTGGTGAGGCTCAGCTGCCTGGTGCCTCACCGCACGTCTCTTCTCAGTATTTGAACGATAAATATGAAAAATTGGTGATTTGAATAAAAATAACTTAAAACTGGTTTAGTTAGAAGCAAAATAACTTTATAGTACAAATCAAAGGATAAATACAATAATTACATTTATTTTTTTCCATTTACATTTTTTTCTTTCCATGATGACAGGTGAGGCACGTCCTCACTTGCCTCCCCTGACCGCACGTCACTGATACATACATACATATATATATATATATATAAAAGGCCATGTTCAATCATCAAACCATGTCATGTGGGTAATGATCATTTAATGGCTTGTTCATCATGCACAGCTGGTGATGTGGCAGGGAATAGGAAGGCTAATTAAGTGGACAGTTACTATTTTTAATCATGTTCCTTTTTAATTGCACAAATGTAATTACTTCAAAGCATCTAGGGAAAAATAAAACCTTATCAACACAGGTCAATTTGTTTTTATTTCAAAGAATATTTATATGTTTGCTCTGTTACAAAAGCAGTTTCAAAATTCTAGATAGAGGAACTTTTTCCTGGAATATTTTAAATATACAGAATTATACATATCCAGCGGATTCTGAGACTGAAGTTATACGCCAAAGCTGTATCCGTGTCATTCTTTGATTTCTACAGAAAAACAAACAAACAAAAAAAAAACAAGGCATCCAGTGGTAAATAAATGTTTACAAGGTAAAGGTACAAGCTAAGGTGCAAAGTCGATTCCACTGACAAAAACCAGGTATTTTACAAATCTAATGTACAATGCCTTTAATGTGAGGCGCGTAAAAGGAAACACAGACAGTTCTGGTTTTAAAATTATAACTACGGAGCCACTGCAACAGAACTGTCCAGTCTATGAAAGCTGCTCCTTTAGTTTTAAATGTAAAGAAACAACAACAGTAGGTTAAAAACATGTCGCACTTTTCTTTCTTCATATTAACAACATCAACATCTGATTTTTTAACCTTTTGATAATTTGTTCCATTTACATGTTTTTATGCCTCGACATTAAAAGCAAAAAGCAGACAGAAGGTAGAAACGATCAGTACACATTCTGCTACCATGTAAATTACAACATGTATCACGCCCCCATATATATATATATATATATATATATATATATCTCAATCAAAGTAGAGGCTTTATGTCATTGCCCATTTTTGAAATTTTAAGTATTCAAGACATGAACACACCTCAGTACTGTGCACTTGCATAAAACATGGATTCCTAACAGAGGATGCTGAATGGAAGAGACCTCACAGATGAAGATCAGAGGCAGAAAGGTACAAATAAGTAGATGCATCATTTTTATCATCAGATCGATAAACACACAAAAGATCCAACTAACTATGTTTCAGTTCCCCTTAAAAATCTGACAAACATGACAAAAAAAAAAAAATCAAAAAAATCAGTGTCATTTTACATGTCAGCCCTCAGGACAGATACAAACACACACAGACAAAACAAACACAAACCCGAGAAAAACATGTCATCTTAAATATCTGAAATGCAAATGCTCTACAAGGCAGTGAGGTTATTGGGAAAAAAAAAGCAAAGGTTGCATCTTTTACACGAATATAACTGTTAACATAACAGATCGGCTACAGTCATGAATGCTGGTGAAGGACACAGTGAAGCTTGTGGCTTTTTTAAATACCTGCAGAGCGAGGAGAGAGCACCTGCGACCCCGTCCCCACAGATTTAATAAGTGCTGACTTTGCAGAAACATGAGCTCCCGCACCTCCCGAGCTCCCTGAACGCTTCAATCATTCGGCACAAACAGCACGAAAAAGGACAAAAGAGGTCGTCGGGTTAAACTGTACCTGCCTTCAGATGAGTTCATCTACATGTTTAAAAAAAAAAAAAAAAAAACACAGATTGTGATTAAAAACTAAAAAGACAAACAGGACATTTTGAGGCCGTGTTCACATTTGTGTCGATAAATCTGAAATTTGCTCCTGAGGTTTTGAATGGTGTTCAACAGACACCATCATGTCTGAATACTGAGCACTGCTCAGGTCATGTCTGGTGTCTCCAATTTGTATTGACCTAAAAAAATAAAACTGTGTTTTGTCAGCTTGTAGGGTAACTTCCTCTGACATCTTCAATATCAGCTGTGTATTTATTAGTGATCTGTCTCACAAGCATCTGACAGAACAGATACACTTCAGCTCTGATCAATACACATTTGTAAAAGCTCAGTGACAGGGCTGATGTTTTACCTGTCTGTTTTATTCTGGCTTGTGCATGTGACACATTGATCTTACATGAGGCTGTATGGGACTTCCCAAACATCCAGTGTGGATCTTGATAAATGGATCGGAGCTGCTGCTTTCACTGTACTTTTAAATAAAGTAGTGTGAACAGAAGGCCAGAGAGAAAAAGAGGCTTTTTTTTTTTTTTTTTTTAAATCACATTTATCTACATTAGTGTGGACACGACCTTGTTACTTCAGAAGATGACATGTTGCATGGACTCTTTGAGCAGAGTCAACTCAGCAATAGTTTGTATATGAGTAGCATTGTGTTGCACTATCGATTGTGAATGCTCATTTCCATAAATCAGAAAATGAAGGCTCACTGGCTGCACTGATGAGCAAAACCAAACTCTTCTTCTGTGTTGACCTGTGACGTCTGTGGAAAAAACAGTGGCGCTTTTAGTCAACCAGGGAAAAAAGAGGAAGAGGAAGAAGAAGAGGACGGGAGAGGAAAACCCCCGGCGCCATGTTTAGCCTCAAATCCAGTAGCCGAGTCCTGATTCAGCTGTGCAGCAGACCTGCGTTACACACACCCACACACACCTCAGTTATATCAGCCCTCCTGGAGTGTGTTCAGTTGAGCCCAACAGGCACAAAAACAGCCAAAGGAACGATCCTAAAGCAGTGATCACACACACATGGTAAGTCAAATGAACACACAGCCAGCAACTGATACAACTCAAGTGTGTATTCGTGTCAGGTCTGCTGTCAGTTGGAGTTTTACAGCAGCGGCTGCTGATAATACGCTGCCTGCTGCTGCTGCTGATGCTGCTGCTGCTGAGGAGCCGGGTGAGGTGGAGCAGCCACAGGATAGGACACAGGAGGCATGTTAGGGTTGTGATAGGTCGACATGTCCATGGCCACGCCCGCCTGAGGTGGGTAAGAAGCTCCAGCAGCTTGGTTCATGTACTGAGTGTTGATAGCAGTGCTGTGAAGAAAATACAGATGTGACACGTTAGTATGAACAGAAAACATGGAACCTGAGTCTCAGCACGTCAAAGTCATAGTCTCTCTCCGTTTGCCTGTAGAAAATAAAATATTAACTCTTCGATCTCTTTCCAGATCTTTCTCCATATCTCATGCACAACTAAATCTTTAGTACGCTGACATATTATAATGAAATATTCAAAATCATTAATAATGCAAATAATTCTGCTATGTAAATGGCTGAATCATCGATAACTGTCTCTGATCAACGTTTGCAGACATTTGCCATGATGTGGTTCAGACTCATATTGGAAAATGATTCAAATTAACATTGTCACGGTGATTTCAGCCTCATCACTCAGCACTGATACAATCTGTGTTGGATTTAAAGCTCCAACTGCTGCAACTTTCTCCAACACACACGCCAGGGATAAATATAAATAGTCAGTGTTGATAAGCAAGGTACTTGTGTACCGAGCATCCATCCATTTTGGCTGCTCACCTGCCTATATCTTTTTTTGACAAAAAGCCACTTTTAGAGTGGAGCAGAGAGGTAAAGACAGCAAAGCAGCTTCACATGAAAAGACAGTCTGCGTTGAGCTTTTGTGTCTCTTTCAGTCCTTTTTAAAATTACTTCTTGTCTGTTAAATATAGACTGAGCCTCTATCACGTATTATCTATTGGTGAGGGATATTCTGGTTGCACACTCTTTCATATAAATGTGAGTTTTTATGTTTGTCCTGTATGTGAAATTAATTTACGTTAATCCATTTCCTCCCAAAGGCAACAAAACACACATGATCATTAATCCCATTTGGAGAACAAGCTCCTGTTCACTTCATTTGTCACAGGTGTCACAACACAAATGTCTACACCACATTACAAAGTCTTTATCTACCCAATATATATATGCAGGAAGAGCTGTCTCCTTACCTCATGTAGGGAGGCTGAGCAGCTTGGCTGTTGGGTGGGGCTGAGACGTTGGGGGGCAGTGAGTGCAGTGGTCCGGGCTGGTCGCTGGGCAGATTGTAAGGCTGTGCACCGGGAACTTGGGGCATCGCTGCAGGCAGGTAGGGAGCACCAGCTGGTCCAAGGTAGCCCTGAGCAGACAGGAGGGAAAGAAATGTTTGTAACATGTACTTCGTCATTCAATAAGGTGTCAATCACTGAGCAGAGTGAGCACAAAGCATATGTATACATACATATATCCACACCACTTGATGGCACATGATAGTTTAGACTTTTAACAGACACATAAATAGCTAGCCTGTAGAGTAGCTCCAACACAGAAGTTTCAAAATAAAAGCACAGACTAAATATTATATACACCAAAAAGGCAGTCGGTCAGTCATACAGCAGGGAGATATACTATTATTAGATGTGATACCTGGAGTTATTTAGGTATTTCTTGGCTGGATGCAGTGACCACAGACTCAAGAGAGACAGCAGGAAGCAAGTGTACCCAAACCAATAAATAGTCTGGATCACTGTTTATTTTTTGTTTTATTTTTACCCAGGTTAAACAACTTAGACGTAGTGTGTTATTTAGTGAGGTCAGGTGTACTTGTACCTTTTCATTCACTGCGTTCTGTCCTTATGCTTCATTCATGGTTGCTGGCTGTAGCCTCATAATTTAACATGCAGACATTAGAGTGGTATCTGTCTACATTCTGGCAAGAAAACAAATGTCTATTTCGCCCAAATGTTAAACTACTCCCGAGCTTGGAGTGAAAAGACAATATTATAAAAATGATAAAAGCTATATCACAAGTACAAGCATTAAAATTTGAACTATTACAAAAACTCCTATTCTTAAATTCTCATTCAACTCCCTGAGATGCAAGTCTCTGAGTTTATAAAACCCATTTCCTCACAAAGTTAATATCATCTCCCTCTGTCCCTCGGTTGACCCTGGCAACACTAATAAAAGAGAAGTCCATCACTGGGATGTTTGCGCTCCGTAAAAACGTCTGACTGCCGGGAGTTCGACACAGAATGAGACGTATAACAGTGACGGGTGAAGTGTAGATTATTCCAGGAAGACAGGTACAGTGCTGCTGTGTTATTTTTAAACACATTCAAAATATGACAGCGCTGCTTCGGATGTTAGAATAAATATGAATAATATCAGAAACATCATCACTGCAGGTGCAAGAACAAGCCGGCAGTCGGTTTTTACAGAGCAACGCACAAAACAAAAGAATGAAGAAGAAAGAAAGATGAGCAGCGCTGTGGTGAGGGGTCTGCCCAGTGAAGTGGATATTTTTCTACATCTCAGGGGAGAGACAGTGACATCAGTCATTAGAGAAAACATCCACTGCCAAGGAAACACAGGCAGTCTGCAACTCTCCAGGGAGAGAGAAGGAAAAACAAGGCTGACTGAATGTCAAGCTATCAGGACAAGTCCAGGAAGTGAAATCAACTATTTCAGACACATAAGACAAATAAAACACACTGGGATGTGACATATGAAAAACATATGAATACAAATCTAACTACACTCACAACTGCTCTAAAGAGATTGATAAAGAGATCAATAGAATCAATAGAAAGAGTGGGGGTCGACAGTGTTGACTCTATGGTAGTCAATACACAGATTGTCAAACAAACACCTCCTCCTCTTCAACAAAGTACATATTCAGATCTGAATCTTCTAAACTGTGAGTCAGCCTCTGACTGAACCCACCCATAAATTATTCATGACTCCTCATTGATCCAACAGTCAGCGGGAAAGAGAGAGGACAGCGTTTCCTCATGCCTCCTGAATGACTTGTCTTGATGATCAAGCTTACCTAGAATCGCTGGACCAGAGATGTAAGCATTACCAACAGCTTCTGTGCTCAGTTCTGTGTAAACTCTATTAATCACATGAGCCCGCCCCTGGGAACGACGTCTTATGGAGCAAGTAGGAAAGATGTGAAGTGTGTTGAGCTCTATAATAAAGACTAAAGTCTGTCATTAACACAAACAGATAGAGGCTTGTTAGAAAACACTGACTGTCTGGTTTCAGGAGAAAACAACAGTCACAGCATAGTGATACTCTGAAGACAACCTGATAATTGGAAGTGTCTAGCCTCCACTGGGCCATAGTGTTTTATTATGATAAAAGCTTAAATCAATAACATAGCTTATTTAACACGGACTACGTCATCATTGAGGTTTCCTGACCTGCATGGCCACAGCTGTGCCGGCTGGGGCGTACTGCGGCTGCATCTTGGAGTAGGACGTGTAGAACGGAGCCTCGTTCATGAGCTTGTTGTAAAGCTCCAGGGCCTCCAAAACTTTCACATTCAGCTCTGACAACTCTGAGTGCTTCCTGCAAAAAGAAGAGACAGACATCAGTAGAGCGCCCTTGTGGAATAAAGCTTTTCCTACTAAAGACGCCATCTTAATCTGAGGCCCCAAAGCAGCTCAAACAGATGTTAGTTTAGATAAGTGGAGCTATCTTTATGGGAAGTTTACTAATTAGTGATAATAATGCTAAAGTACCTGTCAATCTCCTCCAGCTTCTCATCAATCAGCGGATTCATCTGTTCACATGCGCCTGTTCAATCAGGCACAGAAAACAGCAGTCAGAAAACAACAGTGTAACTCAGATTGACAGCAGTCGTCACAGGCACAGAGACCAGATTTACAGCAGTATTAAGGTTTATACCCTCCAGCTGGATCAGCTCCAGGGAGTCCGGAGATGGATCTGCAGGATCTGCATTTTGCAGCAGTGCCAACGTTCTGTCCATCTTCCCCTGCAGAGAGGGGAGAGAGTGGAGAGAGCGGGTTTAGATCGGTGGTTTGATTGAGAGGTTATTTGGGTTCTGGAAATGAATGTCCACTGAGAAAATGTAGTACCTCGTCTATAAAGACAGGCTCAGGCTCCACTTTGGTTTCCAGACTCGTCTCTTCGGGGGTGGCTGTCTTTTCAACAGAAGAGATCACTGTAGAGGAAAATAAAAAAAAGATCAAGTTCAATCAGCAGTTCTCAAACTAACTTGAATTTAAACAGCCTGAAGAGGACAGAGTGTTCTTCAGTGTTCAAAGCTCAGGGGACAATAATGTTGGTTTTCTGATGGTGTAAAAATACCTGTCTCTGGTTCAGCATTCAGATTGGTTGTGACAAAGTTGGACGGGAAGAGGCCCACTCCTCTGTGGTTCTCTCCTTTCCACCAGTTTGGATCACTGCAAAAAAACAAAACAAAACAACATCAATCATGAGCTTCTGAGAGTGAGCCACAGTGAGCACCTGGCTCAGGTTCACAGCAGTCACACAGCTCACAGTATAAAATGATGGATTTAATCAGTTTATTGCATCTATTACTGCAAAGCTCAGTTATTAAATGAGTTATACAGCACATCTTCATGATATTAAAATCTATGAGTGTGCTCCTGGCTTTATGTGTTGAACAGACCTCACCAGCTACTTAATAAATCTACAGTTTGTGGAGAAAGTTTAGACTGTAAATCATGGGCTGTATAAAGGGATTTATTCTACTGAGCAACTAAAAAGGATAAATGAAAGTTTTAAATTTTTATAGATGATGCTAAAATGAAGAGGAAAGCAGAGTTTATCACATCAATCACACATCTTTTCCTCTCCTGTCGTGAAATTCTGTGAGATTATTACATTTCTGGATGCATCTCACACATGGTAAACAAACCCTGGGACATCATGTGCTGTACACAAGTAGGATTTATTGCACAGGGCTCATGTTGGCTGTGTGTCTGCAACAGCGATGACCTTTACTCTTAAAACTGGTATTTCTAGGGATCAAGCAGAACTGATTAGATCTGCTCCGAAACTGTACCTGTCGTCTAAAACCAGGATAACTTCTCCCGCTTTGAAGGTCAACTCGTTATCTTCGGCCGCTTCAAAGTCGTACAGCGCACGCACCTTCCGCGCCTCCTGCCCCCCTCCGCCATTGGCGTAGCTCGCGGGGTCGGAGGTCACGATCAGGGGCCGCGTCTCCGCCTGCTGCTTCTGCTCCTGTAAGGACAGCTCGATGGCTGGAGGAGGATGATGGAGAGAGAGAATGAGAGAGAAGCGGAGAGGAGAGATGAGTATCTGTCAAATGTCCAACACATATGGGCTTGGCAGACGCAGGATTCATCACTTTGATTATTTATTTTCTTATTTCAGGAGTATAAACAGCTCTCAGAAGACTGATCACAGGCAGCGAATCAACCCTTTGAAGCATGAGAATGTGAAATCTTGTCCAAAATCAATTTACAAGGTTATATTATTGATAAAAAAGGATTATATTTACTGAATAATCAGCCTCATAAATACAGCACAGAAGCAGCAAAAGTGTGTCTGCTGAAGAAGAATGATGCTTATGAGAGGAGTGTGTGGAGCTGATTCATGGCATCTCACTTTACCTTTGGCCAGGTCGTCATCATCCGATGCTTTGCTTGCAGCAGGTGTGCTGACCTTTGCAGTGGACCCCTGTGGTCAATATAGAAAGATAAGGTCAGGTCTGTGTGTGTGTCTGTATACCTACAGGAGGGAGGGCGAGTGTGTGAGCGTGTGAGCCTTCGGACTACAAGAGTGCAGCACCACCTGCAGGTCATGCTGGGGACTACATGCCTCAAACAGAAACTCCACACAGATGTCTCATGTTTTGTATGGCCTGTGTGACCTGAGGCAGCTCCGACCTGACGACCAGGTCAAAGTGGACATCGCTGCCGGAGTTGAAGCACAACTCTGAACAAATATTCACAGGGGTTGAGCTAAGGTTTAATACTCTCTGTTGGTGAAGTGGAGTGTACAGTATTACCTCGGTTATCGCGGTTAATGGGGGCAGAACCCCCGCGAAACGTGAAAATCCGCGAAGTAGCGACGCCCCTTCATAAAGCCCCAAGGGTCAAACTTACCTCGAGATGACGTCCTTACCGACTGAGAGAGAGAGAGAGAGAGAGAGAGACGAAGGGCTTCACAAACTTTTGAACTTGAAACACACCGCGAGAACACACCGTGAGACACAAACTCTTCTCACCGCGATCTATACACAGAGAGGAACGCAGAGCGGGGGTATGAAAGATGCTTGGCGATATGAATTGGCCAATCGGCATCCGAGATCTCAAGGGTGCTGGCCAATCGGCTTGAATCTTGGCTGTCTGAAACGTTCCTCGGTGGTGCGGGAAGCATCCGTTGGATTTTTTTTTGATTTTTAATATTTTTAAATAATTTTTAATTTTAATTGAATATTTTTTGACTCGCGAAGCAGTGAACCAGCGATAACCGAAGCGCGAAGTAGCGAGGTGTCTCTGTATTACCAAAGCTGATCCAGTACAGTAGAAAGAAAATGTATCACAAGGGCAGATTTTCATTATGGCAAAGGCAAACTATCATTTACAGAGAGTTTACTCACTAACATTGAAACCTGTGTTCACTTACATGCTGATGGTAACTGTGCCTTTGGCAAAGGAAATGCTTAAAAATTATAGTTTAAGCTCAAAATGCTCAAAAATATAATTTATAGCTGAAATTATTCATGATTTTTTTTGACATTGTGTCCTGCATTGATTACAAGGTCCTTTAATACAAACCAGGTTACAGATTCACTCCCTACTGAAGTCAGTGGGAAACTGAGTCCACCACACGTTTGACTTGTGCTGTACATGTATTTTTAGTTTAAAAGTAAAATACAATAATCAAAGGAATCATTATTTCATCATTGATACAATAATGGGACACTCAATAAAATGTAACATAACAGTTAAAGTTATGTCATTTAAAGGTGCACATCAAAACTGGGTGTCCTGCAGTGTCAGTGTGTGATTAATAGGTGGGGTTGTCACATGACTACACAAGACAACTAATAGATTATGTGGCATTAAGACTAAGTCCCAAAAAAAAGGTGAAAAACAGGAACTGGGAAGATCATTTGTTTAATGTGATCTGATAACACGTGGCTGGATCCAAACATGATGGAAAAAAAAAACAAAAAAAACCTGCATCATGTTTAAAAAAAACAAAGACCTTCAAGTTCAATGAATTATCACTGCAGGTAAATGGTGGGAAGTGCTGCCACAGCTTGAGTCACATTACCTGCTGCTGTTTGCACATCAGCTGATAGAGATTAAATGTCATACCTGCTGCCTCATGAGCCACCTGCTCTCGGTTTAAAGCAGGTTTCTCTGCCCTTCCCTCCACACAAAAAAAGGCAGCGCACAGATCAGAGAGCTACTTACATCCATGTTCTGACTTGTCTGTTTATACTAAACACACAAATCATATTCAGTAGACATTTTCTTAAATACACCTCCAAAAACTAATCTGAGTAATATCAGTGTTGAACAGTGCAGTTCAACACCAATGGAAAACAACCTCAGGCACATAGTGACATTTATACCTCTGACGGTGTCAATCCAATCTGAAGGCAGAATTTTACACGAGTGTGCTTCATAATCTTGATTTAATGAGGGTTAATTTAACCCTTTGCGTGTCGGCAAAGTGATTATACTGTAGTCTGTGACCATGAACACGTTCTTCTCCTCCTCATCAGAACCTGCTCTCCCTGTTACTCAGCCTGAATAAAACATGGACTTTGTTTATTATTTACCTCACAAAAGGCAAATTAGGGCTTGTACATGTGAGTCAATTTGTTTATTACTGATTCACAGGTCTGTCAAAATTTTGACTGGTAACGCCACATGGGCAAAAACAGAGACAAAGAATGCTAATGCTGAACCACTAGCACTCTAGAAAGTCATAAATTCAGACCGTTCAACACGTGAAGGGGCAAAAAGCACTGAGTGAAAAACACAGAACAAAAGCCGCCGGCCGCAGAGAGGATATGAATATGTCACAGATGATATAATTGTAGGTCAACTGCTTCATTGACAACCTGAGGACAAAGTCCAGGCCAACCCCTGACACAGATAAGATTGTGACATAATGAACCGCATGCAGCCTTCAGACAGAGAGTAGAGCAGTCTGCCTGCTGCACAGTCACACAGTCCACAGATCCTGAGATATAAACACACATATCCACAGAATAATGCAAAATATGTGAAGAGGAAATTCCACTGTAAGCTCCTGCCATACGAATGCAGACTCCACCCAGGCTGAACCCTCACACACTGGAGAGACACTTTCTGCAGTGAAACCACCACGGCCATAATAACAACCTGCAGCCAGACCAAACCTACCCACACTCATTTTATGTTGTTATCCTGCATATGGTCTACAACTGTAATTAGGGAGGGATTGTGGAGTGATGGCCGCCGCAGACACATTACAGCTGCCTGATGGGTATTTTTACTTTGATTTGGCCGCTCACAGACATGACAGGCAGCAAAGAGCCACAGGACAGACTCGAACCTGGGATACTGCAGTTAGGACTGGGACTACACCCACTCTGCTGTGTTTGCATTTGAAAATGGTGTTTTCAGATGAAACGATCTCTGTCCAGATGAGCGTTTTACACAAGCTCCATCCAGACTAACACACCTGAAAAATGAGCAAACCAGTGTAAACAGCAATTAGTCTGCTCTCGAGTTGATCAGTTGCAAAATGAGGAACAGCAGAGACAGCTGCAGTGTCATAATGGAGAATTTAATTCATCAGCAGCTGACAGCCAAGACAAAAACATCAGTAAGGCTTTTAATCAGTTTTACGTGTTGCTTTGACCCAATCAATCCAAAGTTCTCCATTTTCATCTATCCGGACGACACAACACAACACAACCCTGGAGTTTTCATACTAAAACGGTGTCGACAGTTTTTCCAAAAGTCTCTGTTTTCAGTGGACGGGAGGTGGAAACGTTGCAAGATGACTCACTGAATATACAAAAACTCTCGAGAGTGCCTCAGTTTCTGCAACCACCTTTTGCAAATCCCCACACTGAAGAGCACCAGAGGTAGTAACCAAGAGACTTTTCACATCCAGCCAACTCTCCATGCATGTGTTTTTTGATATAGGCAATTACATAGAGTTACTTGACTCCCACCTTTAGTTGTGTATTCTGTGTTACATCGACATACCTGTGAGGACCCGGAGGGGAAAGTGATGCCTTCCTCTTTAAGGGACTTGATGGTGGCACCGATGAGACTGAGCTGTGGATCCTTCTGGAAATCCTCTGCCCACTCCACCATCAGGGCCTTTAGCTTCTCACACACCTTAGGGTGGGCCTGCAGAGGTGGGACATGCACACAAACAGCTCTGAGTGGCCTTATCCAGTGTTTCTATGCCAGATGGAAGACTGTGACGGCTGCCCAGTCTCAGTTAACCTTCCTCAGAGAGTGAGGGAGTGCATATGTGAGAATGACAGACAGGTAAGGTTATGAAATGAAAAAAAAAAAAAAAATATTGAGAACATACCCTGCTCAGCACACTCCGTACTTCACTGGCAAACTCCCGTGAACAGATTTCCAAGTGGAATATTTTTCCACAGTTTGACACACAAGCACCCAGCAGCTGCAAGAGGAGACATTTGAATAAATAAAACATGCAGTATATGTTGAATTATAGCAAAAAAAAGCATTTCTACTGAGGATTACTGAATTATTCACTGTGCACATTAATACAACATGTAGCTTTTGTGCTTATAGATGGTTTTGATGACAATGGGGCTTTAATGAGTGAATGCAGAGATCTAAATATAGAGCAGGGAATGTGACAGTTTTCACTGAGAAACAGCTCCAACGCGCCTCATATCACAGTTTAATCCTCCCAGGATGAAATCTTCTTCACTTCTTTCTGTGCAGCTCTGACAATGGAGCGTTAGATCAATTACAGCTCCACTGCAGCAACGTTGTAATTAAATCCATTGACATTTGACAAGGAGAAATTTATACGCTTTGGTCTTTTTTTTTTTGTTCCAAATGGTTATTTTGAGCATCGGCTGCAGACGGATGAGGAAAAACAGACAAATATGAACAGGCATGTTTCTGTACACCTGTTTGTTATTGCCATTATCTCCACTTTGGGAAACAGTATTTGCACATGAGCACTTTGATTGCACTTCGGTTTCTGTTGATTTGTTTACTTTGTGACCGATGTGAGCCACTTTCACATCAATTTATTCTGTAATTACATTATTTCTGACTTAATAATGTCTATGAAGCAGGTCCATTAGAGAACTTAACATCGATTAAGTCTTGGGTTCAGAGTCTTAAGCTTTAGAGGACATTAACTATCTTTAATGTAAAATCACAGAGGAGCTTGTCACGTTGCCATGACGACACTATACAATGTGCAGCAGAACACTGGATGTGAGGCGTGACAGCATAGCAACAAACTCACATTGAGGGCCTGCATGGCAACATGAGGCACTTTGTGGTTGACTCTCTTCATAATGGATCTCAAGCTGTCCTTTGGTCTGGAACAGAAGATGTGATATAATTTACAGATTAATACAGATGTGATGTACTTGTGTAACTACCTCAATCACAGTGCTGTTCAATAGCTAATAAGCTCTTGTTATCAAAAGGAAAATGCGTCTTTTTCCCAGCTCACCCATTGGTTGTCGTCCCAATCTTATCGCAGATGTCCATAATGAGCCCCCAGTCATCTGTTGTGTTGTTTTCATTGGTTGCCTTCTCTGGAAATATGTCAAACAGGAATAGAGTACATATGGTGCTGTGAGAAAATATCTTCACTGGCATCACTGGCTGCTTGTACAGTAATGTAATCGTGGGCAGACATGTGAATAGCAAGTGGTGAGCTGCCACATTTTAGAAGTGGGACCCTTCACCGCCTACATTTCATAGCTGTTTTATTGTGTGAACTCGCAGGTTTTCCCAAGTCAGACGTTTTGTTTTGAAGTGATAAGCCAGCCCAGTCTGAAAGCATTTTAACTTGTGATCAGTTTAGCACATGCCAGGCTAAACAATAGCCACACTTATCAAATGGCATGAGAGTTTCTGTGTTGGAAAACAAATCTTATTTTCTCCCCAGTGTTTCAAGGCGAAGTTTTGTAATATTTCATAAAACTGACTTGATTTATAGGAGAGGAGAGTCGGGTGAAGTAATCCCCTACTGCTTTACAATATGTAAACAGGAAATGACTCAAACAGACATTTCCAGCTCATGGTTAACCCTGTCATGAGACTCATCATCGCCTTGCCCATGTAACACTCAGTAAGTCAGTGTGAGTGTAACAGTGAGCTATTGTCTGGTCATATAAGACCTGTGGTGTCACAGGGACAGATAAGGCTGGTGACCTGGAAACTTTGCATAAAATATATATGACATGACTGTGAGAAAAGACACAACACGGAGCAACAGGCTCACACATTGTAATCAAACTGATTCATAGCAGTAGAGGTGAAGACTCTGAACCAGCTGATTGATCAACTAATTGCAAACGCACTTCAGAGGTTAATCTGTTTTCAAAACAATTTGCTGATTAATTTCCCTTCAAATGAATGCTTCACTAACCCCACCCCTCCCAATAAATCAGTTATTTTATGAACATGTCAGAAAAGACTGAAAGAATATTTCGGTGCAAAGTCACACCTTTAAATGTGTGTCTTGTCTTAACTGTGGAAAATATTCAATCAACAATCATTTCTAACAGGAGGAGGCAGGAAACAATATTTGACAGATTGAGAGAGTTTTCAGTTTTTATTACTGCTTTGGAAAGGACCTTAATGATCAATCAATTATCAAAATAAATATTGATAAAGTTTCTTTTACCTGACTACTTCACTAATGGTCCATATATTTATTATCAATTGATTATAAGGCAATTTTCTCAATTTATTGCTTAATTGATTGATCAGTTATACATTTAAGTGATAAACCCTCGCTAACTGAATATGCTGTGTAACTGTCAATGCGATGGGTATTTTCACCCTAAATAAATGTCTTATTGACGAATTGATTAATCAAGATTTAAAATAATCGATAATTTCTGAATCTAATCTTATAAATAATCTCACTAAACAAACAGTATGACCTGATCTGATATCATGTGATCTTGTACTTCTCGCCAGTCACGGTATATGTCAGTCAGCCTCAAAGTTAGTTACAAAGCAGTCGCTTGTCTTGGTTAATAATGGTGATCGATAAACTCAGAGGAAGTTGTTGACAACCTGTCAGCCTGAGAGATACAAATCAAAACGAGAAGACACTGACATTTGTGTAGGTTGTTCTTACCAAACACTGTCTGTGGTGAGCAAAATAAAGAAGTGAAGCTAAGCTAAGCTAACGTTAGCTCCAAGTGTTGTTGGCCCTGTCGTTAGCTAGCTACCTCTGACACAGTGCAAACACCAAAAGAAACTTCACTTACCAACATCTTGGTCGAATGGATTTTGGGCAAATAAAGGCATGCTAACGATTTTAAAAGGGTCACACTATTTGACAAAAGAAAAGTATATGTATTCTGTGAACTAATGTTTAACCTAAACAAATATCTCTTCCCTGTCCATTAAACTCGCACCAGTTGCTTTTCCGGAAACCTGGCTGCCCTCGGTAATGCCTGAACAAAATTTTGATATCCAAGAATGCAACTATTTTTTTTTTTTTTTTTTGATTTTATGCTTTTAAAAAGTGTACGATTAAATAAATTAATTAATTAAAAAACACATAAAATAAAGCTAATTTGTATTAATTCATTAAAATATTCTACATAGTAGTGTATGTTATAATGCTTCTGTTTATAGAAGTGAAATACTGACATCTAGTGGGCAAAATATGAAAGTGCAGGCCTTATGATTTTTGATTTCATAGTTTCCAGTAGAGTCACCAAGTGTTTGGCTGGCTCCACCAAAATTTAAATTAACCAGTGAGTATGAATTTAGATGTCTCACCTATTTTTTTTTAAAGCAAATAAACCAATAAATAAAAAATAAAAAATAAAAATAAAAATGAAATGTTTTTCCCCCTCAATATTATAATATGAAACATTAAGCCATTTCAGTGTAGTTCAGTCCTTCAACACTATGGGGCGCGCCTCTCAAAGAGTGTCTCTTTTCATTCGGTGAAATTGACAAAGCATAAAACCTTACCTCAAGATCATTCCGGTCCCTCAAGCCCCAGTCATATCGGCAGTCACCCGATGGATAGAGCGACAAGTGTTTATTAAAGCAAGTCTGAGCACTGTAAATGGAGACCTCCAATAAATAAGTAGAGTTTGACATTGAACGGATCGATATATAAAGTGCCATTGGAGAAAACGCGACTGAAAACGAAGGCGGAATTATAGCGGAGTGAACCATCTCGCACCGGGACGACACTTCCTGGTGTGCCCTCCCTCCTCAGTCTGTTTCCTGACTCGGTGAACCTGACAGCCGCCGTTGTCCGGGACCAAAGACCGTTGAGGGTTGCAGTCATGTCGGCAGCTGCACCGGGGACCAGCAAGGCAGCCCATAGCGATGTGGCCCCGAAGAAGAAGAAGGGACCCGGCGCCCTGGCTACGGCCTATTTGGTCATTTACAACGTTGTTATGACAGCGGGGTATGTAGTGTGTTTCCTCGTGCTAATGCTGCTCCTGTTAAGTGTGTGTGTGTGTGTGTGTGTGTGTGTGTGTGTGTGTGTGTGAATAAATGGAGCAAGATTTCCCTGTTGTAGTATTACCGCGTTATTTTTGGGTTACTAATCTATGCTAATGTTGTGCAGTTATTATTAGAAACCCTGCTAGCCAGCTCTGTAGTAAAACAAATTTGAATTTGCTACTCAACGTCTAACGGCTCAAGCAGCAGATTAACGTTAGATGAGCAACAGACAACCACCTGGCGTGCACTTCAGTTGTGAGTGACTGGTCGCCACCCCATACAATGCAGAAATATATGGACAGCTGGTTTATTGTCTGCGCTCAGTGGTGTTTTTTTTTTTTTTTTCTTCTTTGCTCCAGAAACTCTTGCATTGTCATGTTACTTCTGCAGGGCAACAGCAGATTTTGGGTTTTATTTGCTCTTTCAGCAGAGGGTAGACAGAACTTGTCAGATGTAGATGCAGCAGTTCGGACACATACAGACACTAGAAATAACTATGGGTTGTTTACACAGAGTAACCGATTGAAGAAGAAGCTATTAGTGATGCAGAAATATACATTTATAAGAAATTCTTATCTTTATTGAAAAAATAAAGGAGTGAAGTGATGCAGGGATGGACTGTTTCAGATAAAAGTTGCAGTAAACATATTTGCCCATTCAAGGGCATGAAGAAGTTCCTTTTTTAATTAACATAATCAGAGTGTCCCCTTTATCTCCACTTCAAATCAATAATGATTCAGCATATTCATGTTGAACAGTATAAAATTAACCATCCTAATCATTGAGTTTGGTTAATTTAAGTGCCACTTTTGATGAACTGCAGTTTAGCGTTTTAAATGATTACTGTGAGATCTGCCCATCTCATGAGCTCCATTACTCAGCCCAGATACTTACGTAAATAAACGGCACAGTTATCTTGAACCATGAACTGAGAAATCTCTGCCTGTGTTTTATTGCACTCATTTTCAGGCTGTTGCACAATTGAATGGCGGGTGTTGTTTGCTCACTGTTCCAACCAGTTTGGTCACATTGTGTCCCACTCGCTGTTGATGGCGCATACAGTGCTTGCTTTGTATTGCACACAAGTTAGGGTGTTGTACGTGCACATTTTGGCCATTCATATGCAACGTCTGCATTCAGATGCTGCCCCTGCAGCTCGGAGGGCCTGCCCGGTTTCTGCTGAACTGGCTCTATTAGTGATATGATCATTACGGCCTATAAATACAAGTCACATACTTCAGTCTGTGAAACCAAAGTGTGAACTGAAACCTCAGCTGTGTTACCTCAGCTCTGACAGCTTGTAACCGCACCAGCTCGGTGCTGCAGCTGACCTTTGACCTCCCTGTGGAGGGTGGTGAGCTAAATCTGAATTGTGTAATGTATTATACTACATAGTTAATATGGTAACATTTTAATTATATGTGGTGAAATCCTTCACAGGCAGCAGTTATCCATGAACTTTACACCTAGTTTTTAATATTTACACATAATTAAACAATTTACTTCATCATAAGATTTTCAGTCTACTGAGTGGGTTAATAATTAGAGAAATTATGTCAACTAATGACTTACAATGTAGCAATAAGGGGGATATAACTGACTAAATAACTAAATATTAGACCATACATCTTCATGTGGCTCATATGCAGAGAGAAATGTTTACCCCTACCATTTACTTTCACTACAAGCCTCTGTAATTAAGGGTTTTGTTCAACTCGATTAGTTCCTCTGCCTTTTTCTCTGCCATTTCATGCATAAAAGTCTAATGCAGAGTTGATTTTACCTCTTGTAGTTCTTGTCTGAGATGTTTTTCCTCTGTTGTCCAGGTGGCTGGTGATAGCTGTGGGTCTGGTCAGAGCTTACCTGGCCAGAGGAAGCTACCATGGGCTGTACTACTCCATAGAGAAGCCTCTGAAGTTCTTTCAGACTGGAGCTATTCTGGAGGTGAGAGAAGAACAAAAGGCTGCGTGATCAGCATGCGATATCAGAATACAGTATATTTCATAGAGTACACGACATAGTATTTCAAAGAGGGTTGTCTTTTATGAGCTCCTCAGCACACAGCATCCAGTTTATGTATACATGGAGATGTTGGAGCTTTTCTGTAACATTTGAAAACTTTTTGTGAAGGTATTTAATTCAATGAGTGATTTATGGAGAATCACTGTCAGGATTTTGATGTTAGTGTCATTCAATATATAAATGAACCAGCAAAAATTAGATTTCTTATTATTACAAGACTTTTCCAGCTGATGGAAATTTACAGTCTGTCACTGTCAGAGTTTTGGAGTCAGGGCTGGATATGTAGGAGGCCTGTTATCTGTGCAGTGTTCGGTATGTCCTCTGTACCATAATGAGCTGGTATATTTGGATTGACACACACCAACACACACACGTGTGTTTATAGAGCAGAGGCAGAGCAGCACGAGGTGTTCCCGTGATCCTGTCCAGACGCACTGTAGCTCGGTAATAGGAGATTTAATATTGTCTAATGTCAGCATCTATCTCTGTCATTCATGAAATGGTCTGTGCACAGACTGAGCGCTGCAGGCATTATGCTATTCAGTTGATATTAGCAGCGTGTGTCACTTGCAAAATCAGTCTTTGTGGTGTGTGGTCATGTGCATGTTGTAGGCTGATGTCTTGAGAATGTTAATGGGAAATCAGTGATAGTCTTAATAACAACAGTGATTTTAGAAATGAGCCTGTCTTTCCAGCATTAAACCAAATGTTTTCCAGGAATGTCAAATAAAAGGAAAAATAAACCACATGCCACACACAGGAGTTAAAATAAGCCACCTCGTGCTCCACTCCCTGAAGCATATTGACTGTTTTCCTGTTATCTGCTCCTTTCACAGATACTGCACTGTGCTGTAGGTGAGTCTCTCTTCATCCTTCACCTTCACCTACACCACTCTCTCTGCAGCTCAGGGCCCTGGTTTGCAAGAATTGATATAATTTGTAAAGCATCAGTGCATTAGGCCCATAATGTTTGACTAATGTAAACAGGCTCATAGCTGTGCTGCTGAATGGTCGAGGAGTTTAATAATAACATCAGTAATGGTTACTGGATATAATGTGTTTGCTGATATCTTAGATTATGATTTAGACCAGGTCCCATTGTAATCACGACCCGTCATGATGCATTTGTAGATGTTCCTCAGATGTGTGTGTGTGTGCAGACAAACAGAAGCTTTTCATATTTGGAGTGTTTGCCAAAGAGAGACCTGAGAAGCTGTTGGCTCTCATGGCGTTAATGTGATGAGGAGAGGCTGGCTCTCGCCTGGCTGCCTCGCTGTGGCTCACAGTCCATTTTCTTCATTATCTGGGATTTGAAGCTAAAGCTAGCTGACCTTTCCCCCTGCAAACAGGCTCCCTGCAGCTGCCGTCCACTCAGTGCGCACACACACACAGGAACCCAACCTACAATTCAAGGTTCCTCTCTGCTCACTAGGCATTCACTATTTAAAATTTCCAGAATATATAAGGAAAAAAAACTGAATGTTTCCTCAGATATGATGCTTTAGTTCCTGTTTCTCAGGTTTGAGAAGGTGAAACAGACAAACAGCCCAGCAGCAGCTGTCAATCATCTCTGTATATGAACTGTTTGTCTTGTGTCTCGTGTCTCAGGGATCGTCCCGTCCTCCGTGGTCCTGACCGGGTTCCAGGTCATGTCCCGGGTCTTCCTCACATGGGCCGTCACACACAGCGTCAGGGAGGTAAGACGACTTCCTCTTTGCTCACGACACACATGAAAAACACGTTTGTTCAAAAAGTAAACTTTGACTGGCACATCGATGGAAACAGTTCCTTGGCTTCATGTCTGACAGTGACCAGCTGATGTACTGTTTGCCCTGTCAATAGATGGGATTGGATTAGATTGGAGAGGAGGAAACGTGTAAGTAACGTCAGACGGTCTTGCTGTAGGGTTGCAGGAATGGATCTGCTGGATTTGACTGAAGTGAATAACGTCTGTATTTTGTGTTTCTGTTGTACGACGCTGCACTCACATTCTTCTCAAGCTGTTCTCTCTGCGTCAGTGTGTCTGGAGCCTGTTTCTGGATTGTGAGTGTGTGATGAGGAGTGTGCTCGTCTTTTTAACACTGGTTTAATACCTGAGGATGGCGACTGGCAGCCTGCAGTGTGATCTGATCTCTGAGAATTTGTAACAAACAGCATGAAAAGTTCAGATTAGCCTACAGCAGAGTAACTACCGCAGCATGATGCAAGCCCGTCTGTTCCTCACTACTCCTCCCATCATCATCCTTTGTGTGTGTGTGTGTGTGTTTCTGCAGGTGCAGAGCGAAGACAGCGTGCTGCTGTTTGTCACCGCCTGGACCGTCACAGAGATCATCCGCTACTCTTTTTACACCTTCAGTCTGCTCAATCACCTGCCGTACCTCATCAAATGGGCAAGGTAGGAGAGTCTACCTGAGGGTGGAGTCACAGCAGCACACGAGTCTGATTAATAAGTAATAAATGAGTCAGCTGACATCACATTTTATCATATTGATGCTGTACAAAGGCAGAGACTGATGGTCACTTTCTTTATTGATTGATCTGCCCATTGAGTGATTGGTCTATAAAATAGCAAAAAGAAGAGTAAGAGAGTTCGCCTACGCTAACGTTGTCAAGTTTGACTCCCACAGACATTAATTTTTCTGTGATAAAAGACAAAGAAAAGTAGCAGCTCTTCACATTTGAGATTGACAGATTGGCAGAAGATTGATCAGCAGCTGTTTTGAGAATCACTAAATTGTCAAAGACACCAAAGGTTCACAGGTTTGTGTCGCTCACATGAGGCGTTTGCTGCTTTTCTGTGTTTTTCATCACATTAAATAAAAGTTTCATCTTGTGGTTTTCCTTCACTCTCATTTGGACTGTTGGTCAAACATATTGATTAGACACTTAATGAGTGTGAATATAATCACTGTTTGCAGCTCTACTTGTTGGCTGAGAAAAATTTAGTGCTACTATTTAGTATTAATGCTGAAGCTCTAAGGTTTGTGTTAACAACTTCATACTACTGGAAGTTGATGGGCAATACTATTATTCAGAAAATTTTATAGAATTTGAATTTGAACCTTTAAAATATGTTGGATTTTCACCATTTGATTTGTTTCAGGACAAACAGTAAACATGTTTTTGATGTATTTTCTTTAAAACTGTAAACTGAATGAATTGTTGTTAATACAAATACCACGTTAACATCACATAAATCCTGTAAGACAACGAGAAGGTGAAAGAGATCTTAGAGAAATGTAACAGCAGCATCACTCTGTAGAGCTGTTACTGTCAACGCTGATTACTTAGAAATCATCAAACCTGCAGAAAATCTTGTCGCCTCCGCCATAAAACTCACTCTCACATCTTGCTGCCTAATGGGATTCATCTGCCTCTACAGCCAAGGCAACAGTTGTTAAGTGGCTCCTTCCCGGCGGTCTTTGTTGCCAGGTAGCAAATGAGACCGTCGCTATATTGGTATTCGACCTTCAGTTCAAGTCGCACCCTGAGAGACAGAGAAATTGGCTGCTCACCCGTGGAAAATCCAGTGACGGATCAGAGACAGGCAGTGGTGGCTGGGTGTGGAGAGCTGGATGAGGAAGAGACAGAGCTGAAGGAGCTCAGTGTGTCGCTCATATTTAATTGCAAGCTTTCTCCTCAAAAGCCCCCAATCCCTCAACAGGGCTGGGATTAAACATTTAGCAGCATGCAGGCAGACAGAGGCAGCATTTTATCCTTTATATTTACACTCTTCAACTTTGTTGTTTAGGTGCACATGGTATCAATATCACACCATGTTCAGAGTTTGGATGTTATAACATAATATAATGTGATCTGTGCTCCACTTATCTCATATTTGCTGCATTACAACTGTGAGATTTTGTCTGTGGTTTAGGATTTGAAACAGTAAATGCAGCTTTTTCACCACTACATGAACGATTCTCGGTCAACGCTCAGGTGAAACGCAGGGTTATGGTGTTAAAATGTGTTTCCATGTCCGGGTTAAAGCAGCAGTTTGTTTGTATTCTAGGCAAAGTTTTACTTGAATTATTTGTGTCAGAGCCTGAAAATATCTTCAACCATTCCTCCGTTTTTTGTTTTTTTTAAAGAGATTTAAAAAAAAATATGTTCCTGGTATTTCTGCCTCTGGCCACAATCTTATATTCTCTTCTGCTGCACCATGTATATTTTTCTTTTAAACCAAACCATGTCTGAAGTCTGGGTGGAGTGCTGCTATGTTAAGGCCACTCTCTTCTTTATGCAGTCTGCCCCTCTCCAGCAGCTTTGTTCACTCACATCGCAGGAAAATGTGTTTATGTGTAGATACTCTGCTTAAGTTTAGAGCTGCACTTGTTCACACATACTGATGCTGTCAAATCCATACCAGGCACATGTCCCTTTGTGTCGTGCTGTTTCTACCATCCATAGCACTGACACCACCCCCCCTTCATGTAGCAGAAATAACGAAGAATGAAGCTGTATAATTCATGGTTTGACTCCCTCTGCCGCAGGTACACCTTCTTCATCGTGCTGTATCCCATGGGAGTGACTGGGGAACTGCTGACTATCTATGCAGCGCTGCCGTACGTGCAGAAGACAGGCCTGTACTCTGTCACTCTGCCCAACAAGTACAACTTTTCTTTCGACTACTACACCTTCCTCATCCTCGTCATGATCTCCTATATCCCCCGTAAGTCAACACAAATCAGATGTTTATGTTTTTCCCCTTTTTGTAGCGACAGACGAGTTACAACTTCCTTGTTTTGTGATTATTATTCAGTATCACTGGTATTGGTGTCATCACTGCAGACTGTGTTCGTTCACCCTGAATGTTCTGACTGTTAGTGGCATGCACACCAGCTGTGTGTGTGTGTGTGTGTGTGTGTGTGTGTGTGTGCGCTTGTGTGTCTGTGGCAGCTCAGATTCTGACTGATGTCAAAATTTACAAGGTTTCTCTGTAACTTTCATCCACTCTCTCTTTTTTTTTTCTTGTCTTGGTGCATTCGTGAATTCATTTGAATCTTAAATCCTCATGATGAACATGATTTTGTTGATGTTGTGGTTGTTAACGTCTCTCCACATCCATATCCACATACTGATCCTCCTCTTGTCTCTCTCCCTCCCAGTCTTCCCCCAGCTTTACTTCCACATGATCCGACAGAGGAAGAAGGTGCTGGGTCACGTAGAGGACTACAGCAAAGTGGAGTGAGCTCAACAACAGTATTCACGCAGATCTGATGGAGGAAAATAAAACCAAAACAACCAACAGAAGAGGAACAAAAAAGAAAAAAAAATCATTTCTGCTTATTGAAACACTAAACCAGTTTTTCAAAACTGCCAGAACCGACCTGGCATCAGATGATCCTATTATAAAGCAGTGTTTAGTTGTTTTGTTTTCCAGCTGTTGTCTGGGTTGTAAAGATGCTCACGAATCATGAAGAACAGGTGTTATTATTATTATTATTATTATATTTTTTTTGTCCTTGTTTTTATTTATGAACAAATTACGGTTTCTTTTGTATAGTCAGAGAGCTTTGAACTGTATTTTGACTCGGATACAGTTGGGCTGCTGATCTGAGCAGTGAGCAGAACTCAGTCACAGCAAAAGCATTGAACTAAATCAGGCACTGATAGTCAATAATCTCGTTTTCAGACACTATAGAAAATCTCCCTCTCACCTCCCCCATGGCTCGACTTTTTGAAGAAGCAGTTTTCCTTTATTACACTGTAGAAAGAGTAATGTGAAGAATAGGTATAGGTCGTCTGTAGGTCTTGCATCTACAGTGTGTTTCTTGGTGCAAACTGTGGTCCCGATTTGTCCTTTTTCTTTTTTTTTTTTGTTGTTGTCTCTCATTCATTTCAGTCAAAAGTTTGATTACATTACTAATTTAGTCCAATAAATCTTTTTTCATTCTGTGCTTGCATGGTTTTCTATCTGCACAAGCTTCTCAGTGATGATTGTGAGTTGTGTCCTTTTGGTTTCCTCATTGTTTGACGTTTACTAATCTGAAGTAGCCGTTATGTTGGTGAGGAGATTAGTCATGTTTTTTCCTTTGCACATCCATCAAAGCAAGCCAATCTTCCTCATTTCTGCAGGCGACTGCATTTTGCTTTCTTTTATCTATTCAACGTAACAACTTTAAGCATCTTTAGCTCCAGATTATTACATGTATACTTTGATGCTTTATGAAATATCATCAGTCCTCACTCCATCTCTGATTTATTATAGGGGGATGATGCGTCTTGTAAATGGGATGTTTAAAAACATTTTATCACAAAAGAACAATTAAGACATCATGACTTGTTATGAAAGACTTGCAAAAAAAACAACAACAACAGATAGCACAGCATACAGTAGCAACAGTGTTTTCAGATGAGATGAGCTTTAATATGTAACACAGGTAAAACAGCATACTACCCCATTTATTAGATGTTTAACTTTATGGGCTTTTATTTTGACGTACAGAGTGATGTCACAATACTTGAGCACAGAGAACCGGTGGTCATTATTTTGTATAGAGCTGTGTGAACTGGAGGACTATTCCTAAAAGGCATGTCGCTGTCAATGTGGGAATCGTCCATCAGGAGGAAGCGAACACACTTGGCAGTGAATTCAACAAGCAGGTTGCAGTCATGCCTCTTCAATGAGGTGGATTTAATCAGATACAGTACAGAGACTGAGCTGTGGATCAGAGTAGTTCCACCTTTTCAAGAAAATTTGTTCGGTTTGTCATGGTTGTGTTTTAAGGCACATTCAATCCACACTGTTTTCTTGTTTGTGACGTTTTGTAGTCGTAACCTCGACGCCTGTTCATTTCTTGACCTCTGTTAGTTGAAGCTGTGAAGCTGCTACATTTTTTTTTTTTCTACAAAGCTGCAGCAAAGTGAGAACTTCAACCACTTGAGGTCAGCAAAAACATCATGTGCTTGTGTTGACTCTGTAAAATGATCTATTCACCCAAATTACAAAGAGCAGCATTTGCCTCATACCCCTGCTGCTGGTGTCCAGACAGAACCAGTGCACGTGTTGCCAAATGCAAATGAAACCAGTTGATCGACACAGATGTTAATAATGTAACTGCTTATATCTGTCTTTGAGAAGTCATGTGAAAAATGATTTATTGAAATGTAGTTTAAGCTCTGATTCTGTGTCCCAAACCCTTCAAACTGTCCGGTTTCCTATATGAATTGTCCACAGTGTTATTATATTTTGAATATGTGATCATATGAATGAACATATATTCAGTTTTTTGAGGTACTCCCTCATTTTCACAATAATTATCCTGAGGTGGATGCAGTAAACTCAGAAATGGATTTGTCAAATATATCAATACCTTTTCTTGGGGTGGATGAGTCGGATGTTTCTTTAAATTTGGGTGATCTTTTTTTTTTTAAAAAAAAACGATGTTCTCAGAAGCCAACACCCATCAGCTTGTCTCTTTCAAGTGATCGATCAGTTTGACTTCGAGACATACATGTTATGTTGCTGAAGTCCTGCTTGCTGTCATGATCATCAAACTGTCTTACACTCCTTCCTTCTGTAGCAGAGTGAGCAGCAGCTAACAGCAGCTCTCATGTCAAATCTCGCCTTTTTATTTCCTCCTTTTTTTTCACCACAAGTGGTTTAGCATGATTTTAGGGAACTTGTTGGATGCGTCTTGCAGGAGCAGAAGGGCAGCTCATTGTAAAACTGCATGAAAGATGAAATCTGGTTGCCTGGAATGATGATTTGTGTTACAGCATAACTTTAAAAAAAAAAAAACAGCATGTTACTCCAGAACCGGGTCAACTGAATAAAGTTTTGATACAAATGTTTTGCATGGGGCCAGCATACTTTGTACTGGTATGAATAATGAGTATATATTTACAATAAACCTATGGGATGCATATTCACTTTTTTTTTTTTTTTTACATAACTGACCTGACACGTGTAATGCAGAACTGGTGGCCCTCGTGTGTTTTAATGCACCAGGGGGAAAAGAAGTGGATGGTTTCTATGTTTGCCTTAAATGTAGTGGTGACTCATTCACTTGTGCATCATGTAGGTGGGAACATTGTCTGTGAAGCATTTAGCAGCGCTGCCTGCAGGGCCTCACCAGCTTCATCAGATGCAAACCAACCTGCAGACCATCTTAAAAGCCATTAGCCAAACTGCCATGTTATTCAGACTCTAATGAAAATGGATTTGGTGCATGTAGCAGGGTCAGGATGAGCACTTCCCAGAGGACTCATCTGTGCACTGCTGTTAGGATCCTAACAAAAGCATATTGTTGCTATTGTTGTTCACTGATGTAAAGAATCTATAGGCCCATTAGTGGGACTCAGGTGCGTTCAGGAACAGCAGTAAAGCTGGTCACATTCAACGATCAGTCTGTCAGTATCACATGCACATACTGTACTCTAATGGAAACACACAGGCCTAATAAATTAGGTTAGTTTATAGGTCTTTGTTTTGTTTTGTTTGTCACTGGTGTCCATTGAATCTCTTGAAAAGGAAAACAGGGAGAGGGCAGATGCGCTTTAACTCTGAAAATATGAAAACAGACAAATAGAAAACACACTGAAGCATTTTGATGCCAAAGAGACATTCAAAACAACAGGTGATCCGCACCTACCTGTTAGCTCTCTCTAGCCCCGCCCCCTCTATTCAGTCTGCTCTGATTGGTCAGAAGAGACGTCAATAATAAGAAGATAAAATTCGCTTTTTTTTCCCCAGCAGAGAGAAGACGTCATGACGTCTTACGCTCAGGTGCGCACGCGGACCCTCTACTTCCTCTGACACCCCCCAAAATGAAAACCGCTCAGATATCTGTACCGGTAGGCCGCCACTTTTTGTCGCCAAAAAATCTTAATGAAAACAAACCCATCCGCAGGTGACGCAGGTGCAGACGCAACAGGAAATAAAGAATATGAATGGAAAATGAGGGAAGAGAGCCTCAGGTAAACAACAGCTCCACGGTGCTGCTGTAGATTCACATGATGATGGTGGTGGCCCATTGAACCCTCCGGGCCACCGTAGAGAAAGTGTGACCAAAGATTATGAATCTGATTTGACAATCCATGCCAGCTTTTGTCACAGCGCATTTGTTTCAGTCACTGCCTTGCCCACAACATATGACAGTATGATCCCTCCTTACACAACCAGACGGTGGTGACGTCCAGCCATGACTATTTTCATCTAAACACTGGCTCACACAGCAAATTCAAACAAACTGTCTGAGATGTGTGGGCGGCTAAGTGTGTGTGTGTGTGTGTGTGTGTGTGAGAGAGAGAGAGAGAGAGAGAGAGAGAGAGTCCCATTTGTTGCATAAACAGTATGCACAATGGCAAATGTATATGTGACTGTGTGTGTGTGTGTTTGGTTGTACAGTCCCCATAGTGACTGTAAAGGTTGCTCTCCACCAGGATGAGTCACAGCACTGCAGCAATTGTCATTCTCTCCTTTTTATGAAAGAGAGAATAAAACTACACTGATGTGAACTGAGATTTCACTCTTGTGTCTCACCACGTGTTTACAGGCTGCTCCTGGAGGAGGTGGAGGTGGAAATGGAGGTGGACCCTTTCAGGCTCTTACACTCACTCACTTACAGCTGATGTCGTTTAAGTCAGTCATTGTTCAGGGCCTGAGAGGCGGAGGGGAATTGGGCCGTTGTGTGCCCGGCCTGGTCCATCATGTTAATGGATGAGTTACAGTCAGGTCTCTTACAGACCATAGACTGTATATGACTTAGACTCATTCACGTGAAGTGTGTGAGTGTCCCATTGTCACATCATCATCGTCAGTTTATGTCCTTTCACTTTCAATCAGCATCAACACTGACTTTGCTTCAGCAAATTGCCCACAGTTCATAGCTATGTGAAGTCAAATACAGGAATGTCTTCTTCTAGGTTTTTCCTAGGTCTTCTAGGTTCCAGTTCCCTCCGGGTTCCGGTATGGTCCTGGTACCGATTCTGGTTCTGGAGGGCCTGGTTCCGGTCCTGGTCCTGGTTCCGGCATTGTCCCAGCCCTATGGTCCTGACTCTGTTCCTTGTCCCGGTTTCCGGTACGGTCCCAGCTCCTGTGGTCCCGGTCCTGCTCCTGTCCCATTCCTATCACAGCATCTGGTGGAGGTGATGGAGGTGGTGGTGAGGGGATCCTTTCCTTGTCAGGGCTTGGCCTCATGGTACAGTCTCACAGCAATCGTCTCTCTCTCTCTCTCTCTCTCTCTCTCTCTCTCCCCCTCCCTCTCCCTCCCTCTCTCCCTCTCTCCCTCTCTCCCTCTTCACACACACACACCCCGTGCTGCATCTTCACTGATTTCAACCACTGGATCACACACGTTGTGCATATCTGGAATGCCTGGTGCTATTTTAGACGTCGCTCATGTGGTTGCTCATGAGTCTCTGCCAACACACGTGGGTCACAATAAACAGTTTGATGGAACACTGAGAAGGTTTATAAGATGTTTTTCTGAATATTTACAGAGATGTTTTTTTTTTTTCCTCAGTCGACTAAAAACAGAAGTCATCCTCGACCAGCTCGTCAGTGTACGGAAATAATCAGATTGAACTTTTGTTTCATTTATACTTCATTCATTGTGGTAAGACACCAAAAGGAGGGTCTGCAGAAACACTGAAATAACAGTCTGAATACTTCATAAATGTTTTATTGTTAATAAACTTGAACATTTTTCATTTCATTTCCCTTCTTAACAGCCCCAGTATCTTCCCTCTTTCTTTTTACGCCTCCAGAGCTTTGTGAACTTTTTGACTTGAATGCGCCTCTTTGTTGTTGTGTTTTTTCTTCCCTTGGTGAATGTTGGCAGTGCATTCATTTTACTTAACATGAATATGAGTAAAAATAACTGAAAAGGCAAACATGGTTCTGTATGTGAAGATGACGTCTCATGATAAAACAATCTCACCTTGCGGTCCATTTAGTAGCTTTGGTTTTGTTTTGTGAGCTTCCTGTCAAATCTGACCTTTTAGATCAGAGGTCATGTCTGTTGTGAGTCCTGTTTGTGACCAGTTTGAGGTTTTTGTCGATGCTCTCTGGACCTCAGAGGTTAAATGTATAAAAGCGCTGCACTATGTGTTTGACATTTAATAACTAACCAGAACTGACTTTTATTCATCTCTTTCTTTTCTTTTCGATGAGCTCTTTCCTTTTTCTTCCCTGTGCTCTTTCTGGAACGAAGGTCGTTTGAAGATAAATCTACTGAAAACAAAGTGTGTGTGTGTTCAGTCGACTGGATGCTGCTGTTGTCACTGGAGGTTTTCCTTTCATCCAAGAACTTCAAGTGTTCTGCTTCAGTTCTGGACTGGATTCTACTCAAGTTAAAAATACTTGAGAAAGGAAAAACAAATAGCTAAATTACACTGGCAACGAGACGTCACAGGCGCTGTGAGCTGTTATTTTCCACATTTTCTCAGGAATAATGACACAATGTAACTGTTCACCACAAACGCTCCTTTTACAATGAATCCTGTTGAATAACTAGTTTTACTGTTTACCCTTACAGGGCCAAATGGGGGCTGGAGCCACTCCCAGTTGACAATGTGACAGGCTGGGTACGTTCAAGGGGGTCGATCAGACTATGTGCAGACGCCACAGGCAGCCATCTTGCGTCGGCCCGTCCGTCTGGCCACAGTAAGGTGGGTGAAATTTTATCTGTATATAGCTATTACTTTAAATATTTGCATAATGTTACTTGCATAGAAAAGTACATGATGAAAATTATTCGTACTTTTAAGTATGCAGTATCATGACTGCATTTCTGACGTTCATAACAAACCAAACCTTTTGAAAATCGATCAAAAACTGAGCAAGTTCTGCTTATTTTAGTAGAACATGCACCATAAGAATAATGCTCTGCGGGAGGGGGCGGGCCAACGCAAACTGGCAGCTGCGTGTCAACACCATGCCATTGGGCAGCAGCGTTAGGTTAGTCATCTAGTCTTCTTATATATATCTTTGGGGTACGTTCAGGGTCGCAAATTAACCTTTGGACTTTGGCAGGAGGAGGAAGCTGCAGAACGTGTGGGGGGGAGACTCATCCTGACCTGGGATTTAAACCTAGACCCTTCTTGCTGTGAGGTGACAGTGCTAACTGCTAACTACCGCACCATAAGATCACTCACTCCTCTTGGTATCCAACCATCTAGATACCAGATAGGATTGTTTTTGATTGTTCCTGTTTTAATTCAGCTGAGAAGTCGCTCCACTGAGAGCTGTCCAGCTTTCAGTCATTCTTGCTGTTCAGTCCCTCCCCAAAGCTGTAATTCATCAATTTAAGCACCATATACGGTTAATTTATTTTCATGATATGAGTGTGTGACAGCAGCAACAGTGATATCAAAACCTCTGCGAGTGGAATTGGAGCTGGCTGGATGAGGATTTAGGTGAAACAACAATGATATAAATACAGACACTTTATAGCAAATCTGAGTGGAAATGGAAAGGGGAAGCTGTAATAAGGTTAAGTGTGTGTGTGTGTGTGTGTGTGTGTGTGTGTGTGTGTGTGCAATTGCTGCTGAACAAGTTCATTTAACATTCAGATGATGGCAGTAGTGTTCTGTGTGTCAAATCAGCACACACACACACAACATACAGTGTGTGTGTGTGTGTGTGTGGGGGGGGGGGGGTTAAATCGTTGTGAGACATCAGATAGAGGCAGAAAACACACACACACACACACACTCAGTATATTCCAGTGGTGTAAATTAGATTCATTTAGATCTTCACACCACATGATCTCGTCTCAAACACCTCCCTAAAAACCATGTGGCCTCCTCGGTGCATCAACCTTATTGATCGGTATAAAGCAGCAGTTAAAACCCAAATGCTAATGTCAGACTCCAGGCTGCTCTTTGCTCGCTCTCAGACTCCAACTCCTCGTGAGACATGTGAGTAAAGTTATAACAGGAGCTAACTTTAGCTGCTTTATATTCTGCTCTGTGTGTGTTTGACATGTGACTACACACATCTTTGTTGAAAGGTCAGTCATAACTTTTTGTTTGTTAAAATTTTAACATGTAAAGAAGCCTTAACTATATGTTGCCTTGAGTATGTAGGGGGGGTTGTTTGCTTCCAAGTTTGGGGACGATGTCTTTATGTGATTTTTTTTTTTTTTTTTTTTTTGAGTTTTGGTGTGAAGAACTTGACTGATTGGTGCAGAACCACGACCTTATCACCAAAGGATCAGTGTGAATGAATGTTGTGGCTGAATGGGAGGAAATTCCTGCAGCCAGCTAGGGTCAGAAAACCTGGTGCCCGGTAACCAGAAGAGCAGAGGTCATGGCTCAGGCTTTGCAAATCTGCACTGTGATTGTAATGTTGTCTGCATGTTTTCAACCACTTAGTGAATCCAGCTGTAAAATAAATGCATGAATTACATAAAGTCTGCCTGAAATTTAGAGCAGAAGTACATCAACTCTGTGTTTCCTAACATTAACTTGTTTGTTTCTTGAGTTTAAAACGGCCAGATCTGCACTTCCTTGTGTTATTCAACAGAAAATTGTGTTAGGTGTTTGTGTGACGGCAAAAGAAGACGAAGAAGAAGAAGGGGAGGGGGCGGGGGCTACAGCGAGCAAACAAGCGGTCATAAGACAAGCAGAGCAAATAAGTTGCACAACTTGAATCAAGATAAATTTGTCTCTGATTTATATCTGAGTTCCCTTTTTATTTGATGAAGACAGCGCTGAATGGAGCCTCCTGTTCTCTCCGTTAACAGCGTTTCACCCTTGATGAATTCCAAAAGGGGCAAAAGGGAATTCAGCTGGAGGTGAGCCGGTCTTGGGCGAAACACACGAGGCTCCTCGTCACATGCCTCCAATTTCTAGTTCGTTAACGCACACAATGTGAACCTACAAGTGACACAAAATGCTCTCTTCTCTGGATGTAGATGTAGTGCACAAACTCGTCACGGCCCAGTGTGGAAGACAGAGAGATGACTCAAAAACAACCAGGAGTCACCAGCCACCTTCTCATCCTCCTCCTCCTCCTCCTTCTTCTTCTTTAGTGATCCATGTTGCACAAGCCCCATCTATCTCAAGCAAAGAAGTAAAGACCAACAATGTGAAAATTTGCATCAAATATTCAAATGGAGATCTGGAGCCATGAATGACTTTTCCAATTGGAAGATAAATGAATACATTAAGTGATTTTTTCAAAATAAAAGAAGATTTTCACTTTTGAATTGATTAACGTAACAAAATCAATCAAAAAAAGGCAGTGGAAATGTGACCAAATGTGTTAATACTGAAAAGTACAAATCTGTCCCCAGTAATTGAGAAATACTTTATTGTGATTGATCAATATTATTATCATCATCATCACTGTACTATTTGTTCATGTCCTTATTAAGTTCTTCAGGTTTAGCTGCACAGACTTTCCTCATTTTAAACTGTGGATATGAAATTGTAATTTTTTTTTTTTATAGGCTAAAAAGGGAAGTAATCGTGTAAAAGTGACGTCATTATGTGATCAGACCACAACTTCTCAGTAGCCAATGCAGGGGGCCAGTTTAAGAATGGGAACTGCAGGAGAGGATTCAACCGCCAGTGAGCGTGTGTGCGTGTGTGTGTGTGAGTGAGAGTGTGAGAGAGAGAGAGAGAGAGAGAGAGAGAGAACCATCCAGCTGTGAGTACAGACCCGCCCATTCATCGAAAGCGCCCGGGGGTCGCACAGCCCCTCTGACGCGGATTGACTGGCCCGTCGACCAATGACGAGGCGCCAAAGCGTGACTCACCCTCTCCCGTTTCCAATGGCAGCGCGGCGCCGAGGCGGACAGCAGGAAGCACACTTGGTTGAATGGCCCATTAAAGCAGCAATCAGCGGCAAATGTGTTATGATGCCACGCTCCAAACAGACACCGAGCAGGATTGTCCGAGGCTGCGGGGGCGCACTCCTCCGGCACCGGGTGGACGCTCCGTGAAGACACCGCGCCGCTGCAACGACCGCGGATCCGCTGCGCGTTGGGAGTCTGGCTACAAATCAAATCAGGAGTCTCTATCCACCTCTCTCTCTCTCTCTCTCTCCGTGTCTCTCTGGGGAATTGGACAGTGATGGACAGCTGTTGGACATTGATTCGGCGCAGAGGTTGACGACAAATTGCCTGTGCACTAACGCCAGAGCGGCACCATGGAGCAGGGGGCTGTTTTCTGCGGCTGCCACACGAGGAGACGCAGGAGCGGCTGAGTTTGCTCCTCCGCTCCGATCAGCGCCAAGTGTGCGAGGATCGAGATGAATATGATGATGATGATGCTTTCTGGCCAAACGTGAGGCATCCCACCGCCGACCGGGGTGGGGGGGGGAGGGGGCTGCGAACTTTTGGTCCAATTTACAGGTGAATTGAGACTTGACGGGGACCACATAAAGATCTGCCAACATGGGATTCGTCTTTTTTTCTTCTTCTGCCTCCCCCCCTCTTCCTCCTCTTCCTCCTCTCCCTGCCTCGGTCTCCTCTGTCCACGAGCCGTTCACGAGAATACAGGAAACGCGTCCGCAGATATAACGGATTCACGGCGTAATTGATGGTGTTGCGCTATGATCTCTGGAGACTGCCTTGATTTGTGCGTTGTGTTTAATCATCCACAGCGCGCGCTGCCGTGCAACCTCTCCATGGATGGTAGTTAATTGGGCCCAATGATGTAGAGCCAAATCCACCTGGATCTAATCTTCCCTCCTCTCGTGGCGAAACTGGCTCCCCTGTGACTTTTGCGCATGTTCAATTGTCCCCCCCCCCCTTCTCTCTCTGTTTCTATTCCCTCCTCTTGATTATTGCTTTGGACAATCCCATCTCGATGTTGAAATGAAATGTTTGCTTCTAAACCCTGTGATAGTTGGTTTAACTTGAGGTTATGGGAAATCCAACTTATAACAGACACGTGACGCGCCTCGTCTCATTGTCCTGACGTTATTTATTTATTTTGTTTCAGTGGAGCAAAACTTTGAATGCAGTGTTTATTTGTTTAAGCACGTTCTCTCATTGCCTCCCGTTCTCCAACCACTATGTCCAGATCAAACAGTGTCAGCCCACCCGGAGTCGGTGCGCCTGTGTTGAGGGGAGGGACCGAGCACAGATCAGCTTGGGGAGAGTCTGAGTCCGTGGCCAACGGGTGCCCATACTCGGCCACATCCCCGCGCAAGAAGCTCACCCGGACGAACAGTCGGTGGAGGGAAGAGGATGATCTGGACCACCGGCAGCCCGGCCGAGCCTCCACGACCGTCAGCAGGGTCAGCTTCAGGTCCAGGTCGGCTTGGCAGGACCATGGCGAGGAGAACCGAGAGCGCGCGTCCCCTAAACGCCCAGACGACGAGGTGAGACCCAAGTCCGTGGAGCTGGGTCTGGAGGAGCGCAGAGCCAAGCCGAGGACCAACGAGGAGGAGGTCATGCCCGACGTGAACTTTTCTTTAATGGCGTGCTGCACCAGCGTCATGCACGTTTTCAAATCCAAGAAATTCCAGTCGGAGAAGTTGGAGCGGCTCTACCAGCGCTACTTTTTCCGTCTCAACCAGAGCAGCTTGACCATGCTCATGGCGGTGCTGGTGCTGGTCTTCACGGTCATGCTGGGCTTCCACTGCTCCGGCGGGACGGCCAGGCCGAGCGTGACTTATGTGGTGGTATTTTCCGTTGCCATCTTCCTCACACTCATACTCATGGTGGTCTGCAACAGGAACGGGTTTCACCAGGACCATATGTGGATTGTTTGCTATGTGGTCATCCTGGTGGTGCTGGTGATCCAGGTGATCGGAGTGCTGCTCGTGCAACCCAGAAGTGCCTCGGAGGGGATCTGGTGGACCGTGTTCTTCATCCATGTCATCTACACTCTGCTGCCTGTCCGGATGCGCGCCGCGGTCATCACTGGAGTTATTCTTTCCGCCATCCACGTGGCTGTTTCTTGGACGTTAAACGGCATGGACAGCTTTCTGTGGAAGCAGGTATGTGGAGCAATGTCTTATACACATGTGTGTGTGTGTGTTTATATGTATATAAAAAAAAGTTTTGAGAGACCGTGCTGCATGCAGAGAGCTGGTGCCACACAGCTCCACTGTGCGCAACAAGGCGACACACAGCTCAACATGGAGCATTTCCTTTAAAGCCTCCAGCTGCTCAACTTGTTCAGCCCCAGTGTTTGAAATCTCCTCACAGCGGTGGTATGCATGCACTCTCTCTCTGTGGGGTGTGTGTGTGTGTGTGTGTGGGGGGGGGGGGGCACCACCACCTTCTCTACAAAGCTGCTTGAGTGACTTTTAGTGCAAAACAAACATTAGTCTTGAGGAGAGCATGTCAAAAGTGCGTGATCCATCATGTTAACCCCAGATATCACTAACCAGAGTGAGACAGTGTGATGCAGCCACGCCTTACACTGGTTTTGCCCCCCCCTCCCTTGCCCCCTTCTAACAAGAATTGGCACTTGAGCCCTCAGATGTGGTCAAACCTCCGTCATTTGAAGCACACTGAAGCCTTTAAGTGATCAGAGAGGCACTGTGGTTAACTACTGAGGGGCAGGGGCATTTAGGGTGGGTGGGGGGGGTGTGTGTGTGTGTGTGTGGTGTTCGGGATAGCAATGACACCCAGTCAGGTCTGAGCACCTTTAAGCATGAATAAAGTGATGCTGCTTCTGTTTCCGTCTCCATGGCTGCAGCCTGTCTCTTCAGCAAACATTAAATGGCTTAATTGACAAGTTGGGCTGGTGATTGGTAGACAAACACTTGGCTGGTGGTTGCCAGGGAAACCGCAGCTGGCTTGATGTTTCTCCAGAGAGCAGACAACTACAGGTTTAACACACAAGGGCATCCAAGCTAACTACAGTCAGACTTTCCACTGCTGCTGCTGCTGCTGCTGCTGCTGCTTGGAGTTTCCTGTTTCTTCTACTTCTTTTTTTTTCCTTAAATATTCCTCCTGTTAATGTAACTTCACTGACAGTGTGTGAACAGCAGCATCAACAGGAAAAGAGCTTTATTATTTCAAGCATTTTCCAATTAGAGATAAGAAAAAATGGATGACATGTTGACAGACTGGGTGACCTCAGATCAACACCGCAGATGATTTCCTTGAATGAAAGATGAGTGTGATGATATGTATCTGTTGCCATAACGATCGTTTTCCAAGTCATTAAGCACTTTTGGTGGCATGAACACTCACTGAAACAGTTACTCTGTGGTACTCTGGTCTTCTTGTTACATGCTGCCTTCACTGGTCAAGTTGAGTGTCAGTGTTTTGTGCTTTTTATCAATCACCCACATCCTGGACTGACAGTAGTTGGAGGCACGTATACTGACTTATCTGTGTTTTTAAGGGAACTGGTGATGAGTTTGGGGAAGTATGGTCTGTCATGAGTGAGATGAAGTCAGTGAGAGGATCTAGATGTTGATTTTGACGCGTTAAAATGGATAAATGTTTAACGGCCAAGCTCTGATCTGTAGTATGTCGTCCACGTCTCAGCAGGGAATGTTTGAGTGTGGATGAATGGGAATTGCTGAAGTTGAGAGAGAAAAAAACAGTGGGTTCCTGTATGTGACCTGACTGTTTGTTTGTTGTTCCTTGTGGTTTTCCATCAACACACTCTTCCATGTTATGACCTGCTGTGAATGCACAGGATGTTTATAACCATCGCATCTTCTAAGCATCGAGCTCAGATAACATTGGTGTCGAAGCACGTTTGTGACCACAGTTACGCATCGTGCTCAGGACTTTTTTTTTTTTTTAATAAAGTGACAATAAACCTGCTGCTTTAAATGCTTGAAGTTGAGCCTGTTTTGCAGGACGTGGTGGTGGTAGTGGTGGTGGTGGTGGTGGGGGGGGGGAGAAAACATTAGCCCTTAGCTTTGGAAAGACTGATCTCAGGTCGTTTGTTTAACTTCATCTGGACTTGTAATGAGCTTACAGTTGATAGTTTCAGGGGATATTGTTTTAATGTGCTGCTGAGCCTACATGTTCCTCATAAAGTCTAAATGCCTCTGGTAGTATTTTTACAACATCAATATTGCTTTCGAAACATCTCTGCAGGGCTGCTGGACTCTGTCTGTAATAAAGGTGCCTACACAAATGGCTTTAATTTTCCACCATTATTTAAAGGTACACTTAATTGCATTGTACACTCAGTTCTACAACTCGGTGTTATTAACCCAAACTCTGTGTGTGTGTGTGTTGTGTTTGTGCAGCAGCTCTTAACTCCCACCTCATTGTTCTGGCTGTTGACTCAATTTGCTGTTTTTATCAGGCCCTGTGTAGCTCATAAACATTCCTTCCAACAGTGTAGCTCCTCCACAGTAGGAGCTTTTATAATCCCCCCCCCCCCAACTAAAAACAAGATAGTTTAATTCACAAGTGTTAATCCTTAAAGTCTGATGTAGAGTAAACACAGACACTTGTGCACGTCCCTTTTTTGTTGTGTGTTTTTATCTATGACTGTAGCTGATGCTTTTGGCTCGGCCTTTTGCTCCAATTAGTCAGGTCCATAAAACAATGGTCAACGGAGTTCACTGTGGGTCCATCAGACGCCTTTGGGATGAACTGACCTCACTAGAAAACTCATGTCCACTCTACTGGAGAAGCTCAGAAGATCTCGAAACGACTGGTCTCCCAGGAGCAACATTTTCATTTTATTGTCCATACAGCTACATGCACACAAAGGCAAATCACTTGTCGACTCATTTACAGCCTTTCAGAGCACATATATATAAAAAGTAAATGAGATGAGCTGCTGCAGCACAAAGCAGACCTGGTGCATAAAGATGGTGAAGTGGAGAAATGATGCTTGACTCACACAGGTGGTGGACAATGGTTTGCAAATTGCAATAAAACCCAGTCGTGTTTGTTCATTTGTTCACGATGTTGTGGCTGAATAGGAGCAAATCTCTGCAGCCAGGATCTAAAACCTGGTGGAAAGCCTCAAACTAGAACTTGTTGAGGCTTATAGAAAGGGACATTAGCATTAGCTAGAAAAGGGAAACGTCCCGCACTTTATCTGGGCCCTCGAAGTGGATCCAACTTCAGAAAGGAGAACTAGTAATATATGGTCCAGCCTCAGCTACCTCTCCCGTCGTCTCTGATATCACAAGAGCATTAGCAATGAAAACGTGCAAAGAATGTGTTGAACACTGTAAAGGATGTAGGAATTCACTTTCCCCCTTTTTTTTGTTCCTTTTAGATTCTTATGTTTAGTTATATAAGCAAAGACCAGGCTGATAGTTTAGTTTAGTTTAGTTGTGTGTGTGTGTGTGATCCGGCATCTATTTGTATTTTCTGCGAAAGCCACATTGTCATTTGATGTGTTGATGTGAGTGTGTGGGAACGAGCTGCTGTATTTGTTGTTCTTTCCTCACCATGCTGTTGTTTTTAGCATATCTGTTCTCTCCTGTTTACATAGGACCGGGCTCTGCGCTGAGTTGAACCTCTGCTGTTTATGTGAGATCCCAAGATAATGTCGTTTTCTTATGCGTGTGCTCACAGAAATATGTTATATATGTGTGTGTGTGTGTGTGTGTGTGTGTGTGTGTGTTTTTCCTCAATATCACGTCACTGAACCTTGTAACCCTCCTTTTTAAATGAGCCCGATCAGCTGTATTGGAGGATTTCTCTTTTTATTTCAAGGTGTTTTTTTTTCTGGTGATATGTGTCTTTGTTAATTTTTCTCTTTCTGTGGCTGCCCGTCCCGTCCCGTCCCGTCCCATTGCGTCCCATACCGCCTCGTCCCGGTCTGTCATGATACTGTTATTGTGATTAAGTTAGCAGTTCATTGCCGAGGTCTTGAAGGGGAGAGGGGAGAAGGGGGAGAGGGGGGAGTTCACAGATTTTTCTTTTTGTTTTGACATTGTGAGGGAAAGCTTTCAGCTGCAGGAGAGATGACGACAATGACACAATAAAACACAAATAACCCACACACAGAGTCTTGTCAGTGTAAGAGGCAGATCAGTCATGTGCCTGTTTGTTCAACCCTTCATTTCCTCATTAGTCTCTTGTCTGTTCTCAGTAATTTGCCTTTCATGTCTTCACATTTCCTGTCACTTCACACATTTGGTTTATTAATCAGGAGACGTCAAGGGAAGATTCAGCTGTGGTTAGTTTGGTCTGAGCTGTTCAGGCTGCAGACAGTTTAGCTCAGTGTGCACGGTGCATTTGTTACAGGTGAAATTGAAATCTGAACCAGTATTGTGCTTCAGTGTAGCTGGTTTTATTAGCGTTTGGAGATGGATGTTGACAGGACATGATGAAGGACGGCAACCAGGCACCAGGGCAGCAAGCATGTGATAGCAGAAAGGTCACAAGGCCTCAAGAAGACCAGGTGAAAACTGGTCTACATTTACTTAAAAACTGATGTTAAGTGTTAGAAACTGGTATGGGAGCTTTTAACCTCGACGGTCAAGAGCATTATAATTACAGATGTTCTGATACCAATACCAGCATCGGAAATGTCTCCGGTACTGATGAAAATGCCGGATCAGGCATGGGCACGTATGTAAGTCTCTAAGTCTGTGCACATATCTGATACCACTGTCTTTGAATGGACTGGCCTGCTGCTGCAGGCGTTTCTAGGGGAAACACTTGGAGTACATTAGTTTGATCCAGATAAAACTGCATTTTTCTTGCACAATTTCAAGATAAAAGAGACTAGAGGTATTTTATTTTTCTAAACTGCAGCACTTCAGTTGTTTATTTCTGGATTTTTTTGTTTTTGTTTTAGTTTTAAAGTTTCTGTTGCACCACTCTTTTTATATTGTTTGACACTTTAAATGCCTTTATTTTTATAAACTGTCTGCTGCAGTTGAACAGCTATTTATGATCTTTGTCAGTTATGATCCATGACAGTCATTGTCTGCAACTTAAGCCAGGCCATATATAACAATAACATGTAATATTTTTAAACACACTGCTACTGGGTTGGTACTTGATACCAGCTGATCAACACAAAATCAGGTATCGAGCTGGTGTTATGAAGGAAAAAGTGACATGGGAACATCTCTAATTCAAATAAAGTCATTTTTATGAGATGGTCAGGCTGATGATGGGTGGGTAAAAAGGCTAAAAATCTAGACAGGACCACTGACATCTTCTCTCTTGGGTCCTTCTTCATTGTCAAAACATGTGTGTATATCTATAGACAAGGTCTGGTGAACTGATGCTACCCCAATGTTTGCCCCCTTGAAGCAACTTATCAGAGTTCCCACAGCCACAAAAGGCTTCACACAACTCTATACAACTTTGTGTTGTGCAAAAACGGTCCCAGCATGTTTAACTTGACCTAATCTTCGCAGGTCTTAAGATATGGTGGAAACACAAACATGGAGGAACTTCAGGCTCCTGAGTTGCTTCCTGAGTTTGTTTCCTGGGACTGTTTGGTGGAAAAGCTCTGCGCCCATTCTTCTCTGCCTCCCCTCTCTCTCTGAATCCACAGGAGGAGGAGGAGGAGAGGGGGCATGTACGCGGGCCAGTCCTGGCTGGCAGGAATCCAGTGGTAACAGGGTTTTCTGCCTGTCTAATTGAATTGCCCGTTGCTTGTAATGTGTGGAAATTCAAAACAGATGTCCACATCATCTCCCCGTGGTTTTTGCCTGTCTTCTTACAGCCATCCCTCCTGGTCCTGACCCGTTTCTAGACATCCTTTTAATTTCCCTATGAGACCCGGAGGCCCCTGAGGACCGACTTTTTAACCAATTCCCTCCTCTGCAGGGCAAGGCACGTGTGCTCGAGAGCGATGAGATAGAAGCAGTCCCTTTGGGAAAACTGTCTGAATCAGAGTCCAAACACACGGCGAGGTTGACTGCTCCGTACCTGTCCCCCCGTGGCAGCGTCCACGTATGTAGCTCCAGCTGTCGTTTGCTTAGTTTAATTGTGTTTTAAGAGAGCGAACACCCAGAGGCCGTGGAGTGCGACTGAGGCCGCTGCTGGAGATGATATTTGAACTAAAACATGGATGCAGGACCAGCTTGAGTACCTTTTTTTTTTTTTTTTGTCAACAGAAACCACTGCTGACGCATTCCCCTGCGAGTCCAGAAAACTGTGCTCAGAGCTGCTGTAACTTAGCAACAGATTTTTTTTTTTTTTTTTTTAAACTTCACAAACACCAACCGGTTCCTCTCAGTGCCTCCCTGGGAGCACCTGAGTGTGTTTTCTACCTCCAGTCACAGACTCAGAGCTGCACATCCTTCTGTGCACGGGGTCAAACTGAGACTCACACCTTTGATGAGGTTGCTCCCCTGCATCGTATCAGTTCCTCTGCTCACACAGTCTGCAGGAGATGATGTGGATATGTGTATTCTGAATGTTTTTTTTTCGTCTATAAATGATGCAGCCAAAAAATTTCCAAAATGAAGCAGTTCATGAGAAATTTTATTAGCTGGTTTGATCGTTCAGATACATCTGTATGCAGTTTTGCCCTGTCTTTGTTTGTGCGTATGATTGAAAGAACCACAGCGCTGGTGCGTCCATCTTCCAAACATCCAGTGTGTGAAATGAACAGAGTGATTCTCAAAGAAAACTGCTGCAGATACAACTACAAATATCTAAAAGAAATGCACGAAAAACCCTTTTGCTTTGGATTTTGTCAGAGGAATATTTGTCTTTTCAGTGTTGTCTTTCATCTCTGTACCAGATTAACTAATAATCCGTCTTCAGTGCTGTGTAGAGAAGAAACATCCATCAAATCATAAAGCCTTTTATGTTTATGATGAAGAGTGTAATCATGTTGCCAGGCCTAATGAAATAAAAGCATACAGACTCCTCAGGTCTCTGCTTACATGATCCAGTGCCAGCGTCCAGTTCAGGGAGAAGTGAGAAAGCAGAAGAGGACTGGTTTGGTTGGTTTTATGCAAAGGCTGAAATTTGTTTACTGTTTTTGTTTATCATGGTGTTTTTAGACACATATTTACATTAACCACATGTTTAGTTTCAATGTACAGATATTGGACGTCCACTGCATATTCAACACAGACGTTTTTGTCTGGTGATGGAGTTTTTTGCAATTGCGTGTTTGTCAGCCTGGCTCCGCCCACCTACGCCCTTACGCTCAATTTTCATTTCCCTCCAGTAATACTCCACATGGGATTGAAATGCTTTTGCGCCTTTTCTCCTGCAGAGGATCTACCAATCAAGAGTGAGGTGGCTGAGGGCAATGATGTTGAAGTTATGCGCAAAGTTTGAAGTTGTAGCTCAATGATGGCAGCCGAGATGTTTTGCCAAAGCCATTCATCCCGTTGTAGCAACTTAAACTTGTCGAGCAAAACCGACAGCAGCTGTCGTTGGTGTACAATCGTGCACACATTCGCTTTGCTCTGCTCATTGCAATGAGGGTTGGTCATTGTTTATAGCCTGCTGCAGCAGCAACATTTCTTTTGACAGTTTTTGTTTCTGTTTTTATAGTTAATTTAAGATGCAAGAAATGTCTCTGCTATATGTGCAGATAAATATCCAGCATGTTTGATGAGAATGGGACCAGTAGAGTAAGTGGTATAGTACAGTATAGTACTATGGCTGTCTTTGAGTGTCCTCCAGAGTTTTTAGTAATAAACTCTAGTTTATTGATCTTGATTTAAGCTCCTTCGCTGCAGGTATTTATGAGTTGCCCTGAATCTGGTTGATGTTTGGTTAAAGACCAAGGTGCAGATGAAAGTTTTGGAAAACTGCAGAGGTTGAGTCATGCCTCTCACTCAGATGTCGGCATGTTCCTGTAATTACTGAGCTGATTATGTGACGGTGAGAATCTGAAATCTGATGGATGGTTTCCACTTTTCACATCGTCGTGTTTCCACTGCACCAAGCTGAGGAGCGCTCGGTCGGCTGTTGGGCTTCATCGCCTCATTCTGCTCATCTGACATTCATTATCTTTGATTAGTTTGTATTCTGTGAAGGGATCTGTGCTCACAGTGATATTATTTCAGGGAGGAGTGGATAAATAATTATGGATGCACATGTCTTCTGTGGAAATGTTCAACCAGCGAGGTCGTTTTCTGTGTTTTAATGAGGTGGAAGGATTCTGCTTCCTGGTGACCACACCACTACACCATTTTTAGACTGAATCACCATTGTTTTTTTACAGCTCCATTATTCAGTCTGGCTTTGACTTATTTGATGTTGATGTTGTAGCCCTGACCAATAGGATGTGACCTGTGTATGTAAAGGCTCTTAAGTCAGAAAATGTTCTTTTCAGCTTCTATTGGGAGCTGCAAAAACCCTAATCTTCACCGCTGCACGTTGTGTATGTGTGTGCGTGTGTGTGTGTGTGTGTGTGTGTGTATATATAAAACCACTGAACACTTGAAATCAGACATTGAAATCCAGACATGAAATCCTGAGCTGGGTGCAGGAGGGTGGAGTGTCTGCTCAGGAGGGAGATTATTATGATCCTTATGCCGCCTGTTCCGTGACTTTCAGAAACCAAGGCTCAGACGATCACGTCATCAGGTGTGTGGAAGTTTGAAAGTGAGCATTTGACTGCTCTCCATTTGACTCAGGCCAGTCCAGAGGTGCAGCAGCTGTTGCCAATACAAAGAGGGCAAAAAAAAAATAAAAATACAAAGTGTTACCTGATTCAACTTTTCCCGCAATGCAGCATGTCATCATCTGGCAGGGCGCTCCTCTGGCCAATCACAAACAAGCAGTCCACGTGGATCACTTTGTAATGTCACTTTAACATTTCCAAGTGATAGAGAAGACTTTTGTTTCTGCAGTGCAGCTTTTTGGCATCTGAAGGTCTTTAAATCCAAATTGGCACCTGAACACACCGCCACTCTCACAGCCCCCCCCCCTTTCTGTTTAATTCTGAATCTCTCTTTATTCATAAGGCCTGCCATATCTCATGTGTGTAACTGATCTTTGCCACATGTGCAGATCATTACGCTGCAGAAGACACAGTTGTTGGCAGTGTGTGGGGGGGAATTCCCATCTTCAAATGTGGCCACTCAGAAGTTGTAACAGTTTTGTCTTTAGATGTGGATGGATGACACATCACAGACGCTGAGCACTGTCATGCAGCTGATCCCAGAGCAGTGAGGGGGTTTTCACAGGAATACAAGTTGTGTTAAGATGTTTATTGTAGAGTAAATGCCACTTATTAAATCTTTTGCACTGCCAGCACCAGCCACACCTTTTTTAATTGTTGTGCATTTGAAAAATCAAGCCCTTGAACTTTGAACCTTGGTGGCGGTGATTGAAAAACAGGAGAGCGAAGGTGAAGGGAGAGAGCCTGTCGTCCTGTTCAGTCCAATCCTGTCCATTTGTCACAACTGTCAGTCCAGAGTTTGATCACACCTGTCATCGCTCCTGCGAACCCTGCACCCCTGCACTCACTGATGGCACAGACTGAGGATTGGCCTGGTCTGGACTGTGATGAGCCTCTCAGCGGTTTCCTGCTTCATATTCTGCTGTATTTAAGCTCATATAGTTTATGTTCAGGCCCATCTGGTACATCTTTGTTCAGCATTCAAAGCGTCACAGATCATAGATTTTCATAACTTCTGCTGGTCACTGGGAGACTCTGGATGATGTGAAAATTTCCTCTCATCTTGTGCCATTTCTATCCTGAGTTTTTGCTTTGGTCACTGTTGGACATGGGACTATTATTTTATGTCTCGGCCTTGTTAAGTCTGCAGCGGCGTGCGTGGTTAGCGTGACTGGGTGATGATGCTCAAAGTTAGGCTGTAACCCCGTGGTTCATTAGACTGTGAGAAGAACTTTGTTCTGTTCTCAATAAGACATCTGAGAACAGACTAAACTACTTGAGCTACAGAATCAGCCAGTAAATAGTTTACCCGGCAAGTAAACAGTTCTCGCCCACACACATCTTACTATTAAGTTACTTTATTTATAGAGTACTTTAGAACGGTCAGAAGAGCTTAGGGAATAAACAAACAAGATAAGTAGTTATGAAAGACGTGGAACTTTTTTTTCTTTATGAAAAATGACATTTAAATACAACATGTACACTTCTCTACTCACACTTAAGTCATCTGCAGCAACAAAGAGTTTACTTTAAATACTATAGCCTGTAGTATTTAATGCATTTATATCAAAAAGCGTGTTTTCATCATTCAGGCTGTGAGCAGAGAGGAACAATGTGAGCTGCTTCTCCTGAAATCAGAGTCTCTCCTTTATTTATTTTTAAAGACATATTTTTGTGCTTTTATTATGAAAGGACAGTGTGAGAGACAGGAAATCAGGCGGGAGGGAGAGAGAGAGAGAGAGAGAGAGAGAGACAGAGACAGGAATAACATGCAGCACAAGTCCAATTCAACCTCGGGGCCACTGTGGTGAGGCTTATGCCTACCTGGGATGTGCACTACAGGGTGAGCCACCTGGTCTTATTGCTTTGTGTTCTTCCTGGTTCTGGTACTGGATCCAACACCAGCTGACTCTGGGCAAGGTCAGGGTACACCTAGAACAGGTGGTCAGCGTATAGAGAGACACAACCTCACGCTCAAATTCACATGTGATCACTTCGGAAATCCCAACTAGAGGAGAACATGGAAACTCCACAGAGAAAAGCCCCAGGTCCTTCGTGTTGTGAGGCGAGTGCCGGTGCTAACCCACTGTACCACCGCGCCATCCTCTGACAAGATCAATAAGTACAAAATGTCTCATTCTGCTCTCTGAGCTGAATGGGAGGTCGTCCTCTTGGGCTGTTTTAACATTTAGCACCAATTACTTCCGCAATTCAACCAGTTTATAGCATAAAATCAACACCTCATGATGGTTTTCACCCACTAAGCTCGTTTCAGTTTGTTTTCCTCCAGCCTGAGAGCAGCACACACATCTTTGTCCTTATATTGAACTGTTTATTGTCTTTTCAATGGGCTTTTTTTTTTTTTAAATCATTTGTTTTTCTCGCACACACATTCCTGGAGTGTGTTTCTCCTGTCAGTGATAATAGAGTGGTTGTACTAAATGCAGATGTTTTCCTTTTCGACAAGTGTCCTGCTCTGACAGGTTTAAGTCTGAGTGTGGGTCTGTGCTGGACGTGTCTGTGTCCGTGTATTGTTATGTTGTGTAGCCTCATACGTTCACCACCTCCTCCGCCACCTGGTCCCTGTGCTGCGGCCTTTTAATTCCCCCTCCAGGACTCTTACCGTGGGCTTGTTGTCGGTACTGAAGTTGGGTCATTGTGTGAGCGCAACAAAGCTCCACCACCTCTTTGATGTGCTCTCTCCAGTGAGGGGGAACCCATTATCTTTTTTTAAAGAGGTGTCAGCAAAATGAATCAATTGAATCTCAAATTCATTCACTTACATTAAAGGGACAGTGCAACTAAATTATAAAAACACACATCCTCACGTTCCACTTGTGAAATGTAGTCGTGTCGATGGTTTTATGTGGACGCGCCTCAGTGTATTTTGGTTTTTACTAAAAATGTTGCTGTTGTGCTTTTTTTTTTTAAATCTGTGACTATAAAGTAGTTTTGGATCATTTTCACCTCTTAATTTGACTTTTTGAGTTTCATCCAGGAGCAGCAATATGTTTTCAACAGTTTCTAGTCGTCCCATCTATAATTCAGGTTGACTGCAGGTCTCTCTAGAAGCAGTAAAAGTTTAAAAATTAAATTGAACTCAAGTTTTGGTCTGTCTAAGCTGACCAAGACCAAACATCCCCAGTTTCACTTTTTATTCAGGTTCACGGCAGGAAAAGTGAAAGAGAACCAGCCTCCTCGTCCTCATCGATTATCTGTCCATAAGTACAAAAGTCCACACAAGTGATGTGTTTGCACATCGGTGAGAGACTTGAATTTCTATGGCACTTGATGAGAAATAGACCTACAGTATAGTGCATGTTTACAGTGCAGCCGGTTTATCGCTCCATGGCCATAAAACAGGATTTATAACAGAGAGCAGGTGGATAGTTTCTAATGGTGAAGCAATATAATAAAATGTACAGAAGCATATTAATTATTAATGCCTTTACTGCAACCTTTTGCTCTTGTATTTCATCACTGCAGCCGGGGAATATTAGACAGCTTTGTTAATATGAAATTCTTTTTACAGACTGGATGATATAACCGTAAAGTGGACGTATGATAATGCCCTAATGATGTACCCAGTATTTGTTGCTCGAACTAATGCGTTAAAATGGTCTATGATATTGCTTTGCTTATGACAAAAGACTCCTTTTAAAACTCCGTGTGTTCGTACAGTCTCATGACCTCGGTATTGACTCTGTTTATTTGCCGTCGTGAGTGACTGTCAGGAAACTAATGCTCATTTCCCATGATCGGCCCTGTGCGGCTGCCCGTATTGCCGGCCGCTGACAGCTCAGCCTTTGATACAGTGGGTGGTGGGGTGGTCGGACGGACGAGCAGCAGCCGTTCTCCCTGCGGTTTCTCTCATGATTTTTTATCCCTTCATGAATGACTCATTGATTTAATGAGAAACTGTGTCCTCGAAATGTACCATATGAATGTGCTGGAATCTGAAACACACACGAACAAGCGCACAGATTATTTCCTCTCGATGACGCTGTCGGAAGTGGGGAAAGTGAAGGTTCATTTCAGAATGAAGGTCCAGATTACAAAGCAGCGACTCAGAGGTTCAGTATGGACCAAGGTCAATATGCAACTTTTACACATCGACATCATTTAGTTGTCTTGTGTCCTGACGTTATCCTAGATTTTTGCAATAATTTTCAAATCTAGAGAAATTCCTTATTCCATTATGATAACGAATTGTGTCCTTTGGATCGTCTGTCAGTTGCCACTTGTTATGGATCATTATTACTTTCAGTACCTGTACGTTTTGTTTGGGAAGCTCCAGGTTTCAATCAGTGACTCTGTGTGTCTTTAGCCTGGTGTGTTTCTGCAGGACAGGTAACAGGTGTGGCTGGCTGTGTGATGGAGGAGGATGCTGGAGAGGTGGATGTGATGTTTGAGGAGAGGACCCTGATGAAGCCTGGAGGTGGAGGATGGTCGCAGCTGAGAGCAGAGGAGGGGAGAAGAGGGATTTACAGGTTTCACAGCAACAACAACATGTGATCCAGGTGAAATCTGATTGGATACTGAAAACCCTCAAAGTTGGCAGATTATGTGAAGTGTGGTTGGGAGAGGGGCAAAGCGAGAAAACTGTGAATGAAAGGAGGGATAAGAGTGGACTTCCTGATTGAACTTAAGCTCAGGTCCACACGTAGGCAGCGTGTTTTTGCTCTTGAAGCTTTTTTGCAGTTCCCACTTTGCCTCCTCATGTTGGATTTAGTGTTGTGCATGATGACGACTCTCACATTTGGTGTCTGTAGCTGCTGGCACATATGACTTTAAAACATTGTTTAAATATCCGTGTTCCTCCTGTTTCTTGTTGCTGTGTAACTAAATGTTTTTTAATAACTGTTGGAGCAGGACAAGAACAATTGTTTGTTTCCTATAGAGGATTGTGCCCTTTTCCTACAAGCGTCCTTATGTGTGTGAGCGGGCACCACTGCTGCTGCTGCTCCACTGTTTGGATCTGCATGCTGGGACAAAGAGTAAGTGCACAGACTGGGCAGCCTGGGGAAGCAGGGTTTTTTTTTTTTTTTTGCATGTCTGTGGTGACCTCATAGACCAAGACTCCAGTGCAGAGTGAAGTTGTTGACCTGTAACATTTAGCTGGAGAGAAGTTTGTTGTAAGCACACACAGAAAGAGTGGTTGGTTTAAAAATAGCACCAACTAAGTAATGTGTTTTAATGTAACCCAGCCTGAAATGAGGACATGACGTATTGTTTTTCAGCACGGCCGTGTGTGTGTGTGTGTGTGTGTGTGTGTGTTGTGCCACATGCATTTTTATTAGTTGAGTTCCTGTGTCTGCTGGCTGCACAGGGATGTTTTCCTCTTCCATCTCAAAGGCTTACCTCATAATCAATGAATCAGAGGCTCTCAATGAACGGAGTCAGCAAATCTCTGTGTGGGTCGTGGCTGCAGCTGGAGCGAGGAATCAGATCTCAGCTTTAAACTTCATGAATACAACAACTCATGTTCTGGTGTGTGTGTGTGTGTGTGTGTGTGTCTGGCCTCATGTGTAAAACCATCAGAGTCCATCATATCCAGGGAAACGGCCTCTTGTTTCCTGGCTGGATTTACTTGTGTTGTTCAACCCCCGCTCCACCTGGACATATGCTCCCCCGATGTAACCAGAGCCTCTATCCTGACATGGCAGATCCTTGCTGTTGTAACTTTGATGATGATGATGGTGATGGAGCCGCCACACAAAGAGGGTGCTTGTTTAAGACTCACATTTGTGGTTGAGTTAATGTTTGTGGTGAATGATGTCATCGTGCAGTTGTAGATGCCACATGTTAACGTTACCAGATGAATGGAGGTCAGATCTTCACTGCACTTTTACATCTTTTTTGGACTTTGGACCGTGCTTCCCCGGGGATGCTCGTGAAGCTGGTCACACGCTTCACTTTCACCGCAGTGCAGTTGCATCTGGCGTGACCCCGCTCAGGCTGCATCGGCGGCACGATTAAGCAATGTTCTTCCACTTGAATGAGTTTAGAAACTTTATTTTAAGGTTGAGAAGCTACATAGTGTTGCTTTAACATACATTATGCACATCAGAGCCTGACTGAAAACATTTTCTGTGTGGTGGTGGTGAGCAGCTTCATGTCTGTTGGCAGTGTTCATTGGATGGTGTGGGTGTTGGACAGAGTTGAATTTTGCATTTTCTTTAATTATTCTTATTATTATTTTTGAGCCATTTTCTACATTTTAAAGGGGACATATAATGGAAATGTCACTTTCTGAAGGCTCCTTAACATATACCTGGGTGTGTGTCTTGCCTTCTGGCCCCCAAATGTGAGAATTGACAATAAAATCTGTCATTTTCAGGCTCCACGGGTTGAAATCCATGTGGTTTTTCGAGCTGTTCCCTCGGTTGTCTGATAATGTTTTCATAGATGTTGAATTTGCATAATACCACCCCTACCTGGTACTGGTAAGGCGGTGGGGCAGGGCTAGCAGTGGTTCATTTGCATTTAAAGGGACAGGGCACTGAAACAGACCGTTCTGAACAGGGCTGGTATTTTGACCGAAGCATGTCACAGACATGTCTTTAGGACACCTGAGAACTATTTTAATTTGTGGAAAAGGGGCAGAATATGTCTCATTCAAAGACAGTAGCTATGGAGAGAGGTGGGAATCCTGCTGAGAGCTCAATAGACCCATATGGAATGAGCTCTAACCACATCATAATGATTTATGATGTGGTTTAGCAGTGACCTTTCTGAGCGCTAAGCTGTAGAGAAAACAACCCTGTAAACATGGAGGAGAAATTAATAATTGTGGAGGTGGGTTTCTCCCGTCCTTTACGATGTGTTGCTGTTGGCTTCCAGGAGGTTGAATAAAAGGTTGTCTGACACTGTCCGTGTTTGAGGCGAGTTGTTGAATTGCAGCCGACAATGTCTTTATGCTCACTGCTTGATGTTGATAAAGATCTGAAAGATGCTAAAAGTTTCTGTGGATGATACAATGTTTAGTCATGATTTAGCTGCTTATTTAATAGTCATCCATAGTTAACATGAAGAAAAGTTGGACTCAAGTTTTTGTTGTCACAGATTAGTTTTAGCAGGAAAAAGGAAGTTATTCGAAAACGCAGGTGAAGTATTTTACTTCCTCTGCACTCTGTGACAGGTAACGACTATCCCTCTCTTCAGACAGTGTCGCTGAAGAGCCTGATTCAAGCATGTATGCGGTGCACAAAGTGTGCTCCCATGCACAGTTACATAGCATGGCTCACAGGCTGCCTTTGTCGTGGTGGCACGAAGAGTCCATTGAGCCCATTAGGCGCCATTATGCAAATTTTTTGAAAGTAATTCCATTATCATCAGTAATGAATGCAAATCCATTGTCCTGTCGTCAGGTCGCTGATGGATGGATGGAGGGTGGATAATATGGTGTTTTTCTGTTATTCATACAAGAGACTCACTTGCACATTTACTGATGACTCACCAGTGACATGACAGGGTGAGAACCGGCCTTTGGTGTGATGACTGCAGAACTGATCATGCAGACAATTTACAGTTCTGCATTGTGAAATATTAGAGGCAAAGATATTTTGGCTTCAGTCACTGAAGCACATATGTCACTGTCGCTCGAAAAGACAAATGTTTCATTTTTTTTTCAGTCTACTTGGCATCAAACTTCACTCGAGCTGCCACAGACCCCTTCATAGTTTTATAGAGGCACCATTGTGAGAGAGACATAAAAGCAGGCTGCTCTGGAGGGAGAGTGCACGACAGAGGCTAGATATGGGGCAGAATGCCCATCGCCAATTACCCCTCCTGCAAGAGGAACAGAGCAATTTGACGCACAAATGTCCCAAATGGAGAACAGGCAACACCAGCAAATGTTTTCATTGACGACTCGTAGAATGAATCCATATTTTATGACCAAACAGAAAAAAGCTCAAAAAATGTTGCTCACAATTTTCCAGATCCTCAAGGTGACATCTTGAAATAACTTCAGTATAACAAACAGCCCAAACCCAAAACGTCTTCAGTTTGTGGTTGTAGAAACACTGGAAACACACAGAGGTTGGATCAGATTGTGGTGCAGAAATCTAAAAATAGACTTTTTTTTTTTTTTGGATCCTGCACCCATCTGTATCATTCAAATGCTAATTGCTTACAAGTATTGTATATTCTCACCGTAGAGATTCGTCTTATTTCATGTAAAGCATTTACACAGTGCACAGTGATTAGAGTGCTGTGCACCAACCAGTAATATCCTCATATTATACAATGGAATAGTTTCCCTCAGAGAAACAAACCATTTGAGTGTATTTATTCTTAGTGAAGAGAGAGAGAGGGAGATGGAGAAGGAGAGAAGTGTGTCTGTACATCTGTTTATTCTTTTTATATTTAGAAAGGGCTGGTTGGATTGTGCTAAAACTAACTCTGAAATTACAGATGGTCCAAATCGGGCGGGAAGGGCCGTCTTTCAGCTCCTGAGGTTATCATTATTCTGTGGCTGGTTGTCAAGGAAAAGCCTCGGTCCTCAGATCCCTCTCCAGCGATGCTTCCCACATGTGTTATGACTGCAAGGCGGCGCAGTAAAGTAACACAGGGTGTGATAAGGCTCAAGAGTCTCCCCACCTGGCCTTATATGGACAGAGTTTGTACCTCAACTGGCTCGTACACCCGAGCTAGATACAACTGCTCACGAGCTGCAGGTCAGGGATTAACATGAACTGTCACCCTCACGCTTCCCTGATCCACGTCTCTGCTCATAAAACCAAATCCTATGCAGTGAATCTTCCAAGGGATGATGCCACGGCACTGGTGTGAAGTAGAGCTCTGCTACTGGAGCCTGTATATGAAATAATATACAGTGTATTGAGAATTTCATTGGTGCAAATCCTCTGCACAGCACACACCAAAAAAACATGTCTTTAATTAAAGAGGCTGCAGGCAGCAGTGGTATTTTGGTCACATCATGTATCAGTTATAAACCTTCAGTGTCAGCTATGTGCATTTTTCTCTGAAGTAGCTTCCTCATTTTCATCTAAAACCATAGATATCATTGAATATTTGACATTTGTCATCGATTCTACTTTATTTCTGTGTGTTTCTTCTAAAATCACACAGGAATGTGGATGAAAAGTGTTGGTTAAAGGTTTTTCAGGACTCAATTTTTGCCAGAAATGACTTGATAAGATTCAGATTTTAACCAGCGTGTGACGTACATGTGTGATAGGTGTTAAATTGTTCAAAATAAGATTATAAGTGAGGGGCTGAATTGAGTTGAGTCGTGCTGTCTGGGGGGGCGGGTGCATTAAAAGCAGCTTCTAACAAATTACAATCCTGTTTGTTTGTTACCACATGTCTGTTTACACTGGTCTCAGACCCCGGGGAGTTGAAACCTCTTGTTTCTGGAGTGAACTATCGCATGTTAGTGTCAGTCAGATGGCGTTGGTGGATGGTGGCATCCAAAAACAGCTTTAATGTCTGCATTGACTGTATATACTGTATTTTTTCCCCTTATACAACTGTGCCAGATTTCCACTCTTACAGTGGAAACAGGCTTACAAAGATCTTATGTTACACAAAGTCTTCACACGTTAGCTCGGCGCAGTCATTTCCAGAGATAAGTCGTTCCTCCATTTGAAGCTTTTCTCCCTTTTGCAAAAGTTCAACGTTAAAAGATTTGCTCGGGGCTCGCTAATGGGAGCTCTGAACAATGAAGCATAATGTCCTTGGTCTCGTCAACACTGCATGACTAATCCACTCACCATCAAACTGTCAAAAGGTGCAATATGTGTATTATGAGAGGAAATCAAGCAATTATTGCCACTAAAAATAGCCAACACCTCCTCTTCTCTCAGCGACGCAAGCAGCCGTGATGTCCTCAGAAAGCTGCTGAAGCTGTTGCCATGAAACCACCAAGCTGCAGCTGTCTGACTGCTTTGCCTCCTCCCTCCTTCTCGTCCATGTGCCTTGCTAATGGCGTTCTGAGCTTAACTTGTCAGAAATAACACGGCAGAGCACAATAGCTGACGGCTGGGAGAGGACCTCTGACATTCTTGTTGCAACAGACGCGCTGTTGTTTTGTTGGACGTCTTGTATGATCGACTGGATGGACCAAGATACTTTAACTTCTCGTGCCCCGAGGGAAAGCATCAGGAGTGTATGGTCGTCTTGTTCAGCTGTGGAGCAAAAAAAAAAAAAGTACAAGAGATCCTCTTGGGTTTCAGAGTTCCTGGAAATCAGGTGCTTGCAGAGCAGATAACTGCTGACTAGAAACAAAAACACACTTAGATTCAGAAAAAAAATGAGGACAAATGACTCAGTAACAACAACAACAGCAGATTTGTGTCTGGACCACAACAGGCCAGTAACTGTGAATGTGATTGAACCTCCACCACTGCTGAGCTACACTCTCTGGGTTTTCCTGGCAGCTCAGGAAATAAAGGGAAGTGGAGGAGCACTTCCAGTATACTGAGCCTGACCTCCATCATCGTCATGGCCCATAGAGCCCAGAAAAGTTCTCAGTATGAAGAATGCACAATGTTGTCTGCACAAACAAATACAGTTTAAATTTTTATATATTCAGACTCAGAACACACCTGGGTTTGTGTCTGTAACATCATACAAACTTGTTTTTGTGCAGCCTGAACAAAGGAATTGGCATCTGTCACTGTCACCATGAATGAAAATATTAACGCAGCGCTTCAAAGAATGATACAGTATCACATCATAAAATATCACCATATTTTAGCATGTAGATATTTTCTTACACCCCTAGTTGTTACTAAAGGAGGCAGAGGAACAATAAGACTCACCAACATGGAGAGAAAACAGGAGAGAGGGAACAAGATGCTTTCAGCAGTTCCTCACATCAGTCAGAGTGAGTTAGAAATAAAGATCTGCCTTTATAAAAGTTATATTTCTTATGTTCTGGTGTTGAGAGGAAATAACCCCAGTGACTTCACCTATAGATGCAACGTGCGTCTGTAGGCTTCAAATAACACGAGTAGACCAGAAAGTCCAACACAGCAAAACATCATCAACATGATCTGTATCTACTGTTAGTCTGAGCTTCATTAAAAACCATTGATTCTCGTGTTAATCTGATCTCCTTATCAATGCATGCAATGTTCCACACACAGACAGACAGACAGATGTGATGCAGACAAAGGTTTTATGAGCCAGAGGATGATATCTTTTTGAATAATTCATTTGTAACGTACAGTAAGTATAAAAGACAGCAACAGGGCTGCATGCTATGAAACCTAAATTATTAATCAGAAGAAGAAAAACTGATAGATGAATCACCTCTGTAGCTGTAACTCTGCTGTTTTTATTTCAGCAGAATATCTGGAATTTCATATCAAATGGTTCATCAACAATAAAGCGCAGGTGTACAGGAAAGAAAAAAAAAAAGCTTTTACAGGTGCTGGATCAAAGACAACAGAGGCAGAAAACAGACACAGGAGCCACACATTGTATTATCAGCTCCACAAAAGCAGTTTTATGTTTATGCATAATCTTTGTCGGGTTATTGTTGGCTGGAATTGGATTTTTTTTTTTTTTTTAAATGGCCTGAAATGTTTTCTTTGCAAATCAGTGTTCTTTCTGTTATCTACTAAAATCAAGCTTTATCTTTATTCTAGTCAGTACACACAGCTCCATGGTCCATGGTCATAGTGAAGACTCACATACTCAGACACAAACATAAGATACTTCAATGAGGAACTGTGCAAGATTGTTTACCTTAGTTAAACAGCTTCAGAGTCATTGTGATGGTTAAATGAAATGTTACAGGGAGAATGGAGGCTCTCTGTCTTCCACCTAGCGAGCGTCTCTTGGCCGAAAACCACTTCTTTACAGCATGTCCACTAATCTGTAACCTCGTGTTAACATTACCCACCTCAATAGACATTGCTCCACGGATTGACCTTCTCACCAGCTTCATTGAACAACAAATGCACATGGCCAGGAGGGGGAGGGACGAGGGTTAGCAGTGAGTTTTTACGACAGCAAAAATATACACTCTGAACCTGTAGGGGGCGCTCCATAGAGAGACCAAAACAGAGGAAAAAGTGATCGAACTTGCATAGTTCCCCTTTAATCGGACAATAAATTATCAAGAAGATATGTGGTTAAGTTTCTTTGACTGTTGCCATGGCAGCAATAAAACAACATCACATTGGCACCAGGAGGTCACTGTGAAGTTGCTCCTGAGAGACTGGGCACTGGAGATACACTCAGCTGTAAACACGCAGAGGTATGTTGTTGGGGAATGTCAACACCACTGAACAACAGTCTGAAGGGTTTGGCAGCCTCAGTGGTGCAGTTGGCATATTTTGAAAGGTGTTACAGTGTAAACTGTCACTGAACAGGCCAGTTGTAACTGAGACTCAGTCCAGCGGGCTCACAGGGGCCTCCAGGCTGTTTTGGCTCAGTGCTGTGGAAATCACAGCGTGGGTGTGTTTGATCACTCATACAGAACTGTCAAGGCTGCTGGCCGCCGGACGGCTCCCAGACACAACACAATGGACGAGAGCAGAGCAGACACACAACATCATCACAAGGGCCATGTGGCTAAAACTGTGGAGCGAGTGGAGGAGCATGGGAGATCTTGTCATGTCCATCTTCTTAATATCTTTGATCCATGAGGACACAAGGTCCTGAGGAGTGACAGTATCTACTCTTGTTGGGTTCCTGCAGATACAGAAAGTATAACTGGCTCCCGAACATTGGAAGCCCCCATTATCACATGGGTGAATTGACTGCATTAAAAAAGGACAAACAAAACCAAGGAAGGAAGTTGAACTAATGGAAATGACATCAGGAGCTTCAGCTTCTACTGATAACCCAGTTATTTATTCACACGTTTCCTTTCATGTAGAGTATTTAAACGAACACACAGCTGTGAATAAGTCCAGCGATTGTGAAGCATGAATGAAAAACAGCTGAACCCAGTCGGCCAGTGTCAGCGTGACTTTGTCTGCTCTGTCTGAACTGATGCCATGCTGCGTTGATGATGCGTCTGTTCCAGCAGTTACAGCTGTGCAGCCATTAATCAGGACGTCAAGGCAAAAACGTCTGATGTTTTATATATATTTATGTATATATATAGTTGTAGATAGTTTTCATACTTGATTAATTGTTACACATCTTGCTTTGTGCCTTAATAATCTCAGTGTCATGATCTCATCAGCTGTATTTTATTTTGAAAAACCATAAAAAATACACTGAAACCACGTGATCCACTGTTTCAAAATTATCGCCATTCACTTCCACAGCTGTTTGTCCCTAAAATGTGATCTCATTAATCATCCTGTCTCATTGTCTGGGAACCTAACGATGGACAGTTTTGGCTTTATTTGGCCGTGTCTTCCAGTGCGGTGTCAAGTAAATATACAGAACAGGGGAACAGGCCGGAGTCACACATACACTGAGGCTGAGTATTAATATTTATCCCCTGCTGGGTCAGACATGGCATGCCTGGTATGTTGGGGGGCTTGGTACTTTCTCCCACTAAGCTTTCTCTGTCCCTCACACACATACACATACACATACACATACACACACACACACACACACACACACACACACACACACATCATTTGTTTCCGTTCATGTTCCCCTCATGGGAATTACTGGTTCATTCAGCTGTTACAGCTCTGACCATGGCCATGATTTATCACATAATGCTTTACTGTGTTTGAGCTGCAGTTCCCTCGAGCACTTAAAGCATCCTTTGATCGTGTCGGACACGCAGTATAGATTTTGTAAGATCAGGGGTTATCTGGACTCAGATCAGTGTGATTTACTTTTCCTTTGTCAGTGTCGTTTGACAGACGTATGATCCGCACTATTTTCTGCTTATTCTGTTGCATTTAGGAGTTTTGCTGTTGGCTCTTATTTTGAAAGGCATATTGCAGGCTGAGAAAATGGACAGCCAGCTGGCACAGACACACTGATATTGCTTACTCCAAAGGGTAAGTTACTAAAAGTAGGCCCCAAAACTAGATGTAAAACAGCAGTTTTCCATGTGCAGCCAACTTTATGTCATTGCATTGAGCCTGTCCTGCTGCTGCTGCTCAGAGTTCACTGGCTTCTTACTCAACCACAAGCACATAATATCTGTCAATACATGTGTTTGTATTATGAAATTTCATGGCAATCCATCGAATAGCTGTGGAGATGTTTCAGCACGGAGCAACGGGGGGGGGGGCAGCTGTAAATCTGCCACTTCAGCCCTCTGAGTGACTTGTCAGTCCGTGAAAAAGACGGACAAGTCTGTCTACTGTATGTGTGTGTCAGTCCAATCACATACTTGCAAAGCCAGGCATAGTTTGTGCGCGTCCAATCGCGCACTTGCATGGGAATTAGTTTGCTCACTGATGGTTACGTCTCATCAATCGTGTGTTTTCATGCAGATTAAGTTCAAACGCAGTTTAGCCAAACTCAGTAAAACATATGACCGTATACAGACACGAGGATGCGTGTTTGTCCTGTTGTGTAAGCCTCAATAATTTGTCACTGGTGCTGTGGTTGCTATCTTGTTTCCCAAACTCCTCCTATATTTAAAATCAGTCCTGCTGCTCTGTCTTGACTTCTATTCGTGGCTCTGAGTGGAACATTTACTCTAAGCTGATATACTGAGGGCCACTCACAGCAACATGAGGATGAACTCTCCACAGAGTGAGCACAGAATAACTAAACATGGTCCGAGCGTTCAGACGTGTCACTCAAACTCATCAGCGATGGCACGCGCTCCTTCGTTGCATCGAGTGCTCTCTTGATGGCACGTTGTGAATATGTTTTGAATAATCAGCTCTGTGTGTGTGTATGTTAAATTCAGCCCTTCCTCATGGCCTCTATCAGTCCAACAGTTTGCATCCTAAGTGCGGCTGTGCCTCTGTTTATAGTACTGTTTAATTATTATGATTTCATAGGACAAGTGGACTCAGACGGGGACCAACAGTTGCTCTTTGTTCTCTCTGTGTCTCGTTATCACAATTACAGCTTCACATCACAAGCGGTTTTAGTGTCTCCTGACTGTAAATATTAAAAACAGTGGCGTCTGTCCGGCCGCGCACGTTCAACTTTATACTGTCGCTTTTAAGGCCTGTGATGGACGTTTTCATCTCATTATAAATCATTAGTCTGGTTTTGATTTGTTTGCTCGTGTGTCTTTGTGTAAGTCTGAGCTCAGATCACTGAGCAGGATTGTTGTCAGTGAAGTGAAATGTGTTTGTTTGAAACCTGTTTTGCTGTAAAAAGTGAAGCAAAAGGAAAAAAAAAAACATAGCAGTGCATCTGTGTGAGAATAAACCAGGTGGCAGCGGCTGGGGGAATGCATGACGAGTATTAGTGGACGGGTCGTCCCAGGAGACACTTTATTGTTTCTCATTGTGTTTCATCCTCCAGGCAGACTAAGGGACGCCTTCTCAGTCCTCTTCTTTTCTCTCTATAAGCTCCGGGCTTCTCCAGTGACACGGTGAGTGTGTTACAGGATATTTGTAGCATTGTTTTTGACCATGTAATAAGGCCGTGTTGGTTCTGAGGCCTTGCAGGTAAAGACGGAGGCCGAGTCCTTTTCCCCCTCCCGGCTTTGGACGGACCTGTGCAAGCAGAGGGGGGAAAGTTCCTGCAAGCTGTCGTTTTCTTTGTGGTCAGCAGTACACACCGGCTGCACAGAGCTGCCTGGCTATTAAAAAATGGATTTGTTTGCTGTCAGACTTTTCAAAGCATCGGGAGGAAAATGGATTTGAGTGCTAGGTGTTGACATCAAAGACACAGCCACACGGCCTCGTCTCCTGTTAAAATGCTGGGGTCTATATTTGGAAGAATCTCCAGTTAGTCAGTGTCCCCTCTCTCTGTCTCTTCTCTTTTGAAGCACGAGATGAAAAATTAAAGGTGCTTTTTTTTTTTTTTTTTTTTTCTTCTTGTGTTTGTCGGTCGGGCCCTGTCTTTCTTCTTCAAAGGCATGACTCACAGAATGACCTTTTTTAGTTCCCAGGAGTTCAGTGTCTCCTGTGAGGCACGAGGACTGCTTGAAAGCATTCAGGTTCAGGTTCGCCCGCGCTGAAAAGAAACTCCAGACATGTTCACAGTCAAAGGCAAATCGTGTTGTTGTGGCCACGTTCGGACAGAAAACCTGTGTATGACATAGGTCAACTCAACCCAGGTTCAAATTAAGACTTCAGTCTGCTCCTGTGTGTAGTGCCGGTTCACCACACCTGGGCAGTGAATCGTGAAGGAGTCCCATGTCTGTTAGTTGAATCTACGTCACTGTGTTGCTATGAATGTCTGTTCCTGATCAATACCTTGTGTTTGGTGCTTCAGCCTCTTGAGGTTGCGACGTCAGGCGAGATGTTTCAGACATTTGTTCAATGTATCTGTTGAATCAGATACCTGCGTCTTTACCTGAGGTTTTTTGTATCTATCTACAAAAGAAAAGAGAATCTGTCAGGTCTGAGTGTGTAGCTCAAGGTGAACTCACAGCTCCTGCTGTTAATGCTCTGCAAAACATTATGTACCAGACTTTTTATTCTCAGCTGCTCCTTGATCATATTGATCAACTACTCTTTTTTGTTTCATGCTCAACCTGTGCATCACTGATGATCCACTAACTCCAGAAACAGAGCAACACCTGAAGAATATTAATCTTTCTCTGGCAGTTTGATGTCGTCAGTGTTGTTCTTTTATCTGAGACAGGTATATTATTCTGAGATATTATTCATCTCCATTCGTTCTCTTGTGACTTCTCTAGATTTACCTCCTTAAAGAGGAACTGTGCAGGATTTTTAGCTTAACTATGCTACATTTTTACCTTAATTAAACAGCTTTAGAGTAAATAAATGATTTGTAATGTATTACGAGTGAGAATGGAGGCTCTCTGTCCTCCACCTGGCGTCTCTGGGCTGAAAACCGACCTTGCAACATCAGCACTTGGCCTCCACCCCAGCTCTCGTCTCTGCGGCACTGCGACACAAACGCGCTCCGTAATCTTTTGTTTATGACGGATAAGATGACACAAATATACACATTGTAAGACACATATGATAAATAACATTATCCTCCACTCCAGGGGTTGCTTTCTCGCCAGCTTTCTTTAAAAAAAAAAAAAAGCACTTGGCGGAGAGGAGGGTTAGCAAAACTGCGGAAAAGCGACCGGACTTGCATAGTTCTCCCTTAAAGCAACACCGACGTGCACCTCTGGATGTGCCTCACTTCACTGCTACTTCTCTTCGACTTGTGCATGAAGGACTGAGTTCAGATGATATATTAAGTACAGAGAAGTAATACAGCAGACTCCACATGATGAGTTTCCAATGAAGGGCTTTCAGTTTTTTTTTTTTTTTTTTTGGATAAGTTTGATTGAATGTACTTTAGTGCACTTTGCTCCTCCGAAGCAGAAATAACAGAAGAGTCTAATAATAGCAGTCATGTATAAAATATATTACATGCACGGAAACCGTGCAACAAAACCCTTCTTTGGCTCGTGTTTGGTTTGTTTCTGGTTACAAGGGCATTAATTCAGCAGCTGACGGCTTTCGAGGTAAAATCCAGCAACAAATAACTGCAGGCTCTCACGTGAAAGACTTTCACTCTCTTGTACATTGCCCTGCAGAGAGCGGCTGGCAGTGGGCTGCTCGCAGTAATCAGCATGCAGCACATGACCTGCATTTATCCTTAAAGCACACAATGTGCCTCAGTGTGCTAACTAAGGGGGGGGGGGGGTGTACCCTTGTAATCAATTTAATAATCTAATCAAAAGTAAAAGTAAGAATCGGACTGACATCAGACTGAGCACCGCTCACCGAGGGGCAAAACACTTCAACAGAGGCCTGTTTATTTTCCTGCTCTGACTTTTGGTTAAATAAAGTTTATGGTTTGCCTCAGCAAATTCCTCCTGGAATTTTTGGATCTTGTGATCGCAGAAATATCGATATTCAGCCAGTTGTGGTTTAACATGAAAGAGCCCGGCCTCTGATTTCTGTAATATTTCTACAAATAGTAGTAGAACAGTCGCTGCACTTGTCCTGCGTCGCTTAACTATAGACAGTGTCCTAATATCGAACCTTACAGTGAATTTAACCATCAGGAGGATGGAGATGAATGAATGAATGATTGAGTGCATTTTTTAATTCCTTTTACATCTGCAAAGCCTTTCTGTGTGTGAATTTAGACATCAAAATCTCTAAGTCTCTAAGCAGGGATTTTATTTTGAAGGGTTCATGCCTCTTATAAGAAAAGGAATATCCTGTGTGTTAAGAGGAAGTATGGCATCGTGATGAACTTACCAACTCTTTTTGTTTGAGATCATAGCAGTGATCAGGGAGGGAGCGGCAACTGAGGCTGTGTCAGCACCCCCACCCACACCACCGGGGGAGGAAACGGTGACTTTTCAGGTCACTCACTCCTCTGACCTTTTAAGCCACCTCTTATAATGCATTATTACAGCTGACTTTCAGTATGTGTAATCTATGACACATTTGCATCAGTGCTCTCTCTGTTCAGGCTGCAGACAACTTGTGCACCCTGATGATACACACAGATCTGTTCATTAAACCTTATTTATTGTTCTACAGGAGCGTTTCCTATGGACGTCTGTTAATGTTTGGAAAACGTGTTACCAGAAACACAGAGCGTCACATTAACACAGGACAGTGTGGTTTGGTTTGGTTTGGTTTGCTGACTTTTATTACTCGTGTGGGCTGGATGTTGGCTGTCGGTCCTCGACACACACACACACACACACACACACACACACACACACACATTGAGCTGGGCATCTCTGAAAGATACACGAGTGTAAATGAAAAGTCTGTTGGAGGCACGGCGAGAGAGCGGCAGAGTAGAGGACAAACTTGACGCCTTAGGGTGGGTGCAAGAAACACTGAAAAAGAAAGGAGTGGGAGAGACGTAGGAGGGTGAAACTCAGACTGCTGGGTAAATATTGACACCTCGGATGTTGTTTTTTATGGTCTCTGCTGGCAATTATTAATCACACACTAAAATCATGTTGCACACGTGAAAGAGCACAAGACGAGCTGGACTGAGACACGGCCATTATCACTGTATGTTCATCAGCAGACTTAATGGACTTGTGTGTAGTGTTGTTGTTTGTGTAGGTGGTGGCAGGTCTGGGGAAAACTTCTGTACCACTGAGGCGGCCATTAGTTAATACAGATAAATGTGTGTATATAGACGTATATGGATATATATGTTGAAGATTTTCTGTATCGTTTGACTCTATAGAAATGTGACAGTAAACCTACAATATGGTTTATTAACTCTTGTTTAGTTGGGTTGTAATCAAGCATGAATTAATCACAGTCTGAATTTCCCGCGCAGTTCTGCGGACGTCAGATGACACTGATTGTGGCTTTTGACTTGGATATGGGAAGAATACAAACACGGTTGTAATGTTCTCTGCTATGGTAAACAAAGGACCCACCACCACACAAAGTCCTCTGAAAAGTCCCACAAAGAAGAAAACAAAAGTTTTATCAGCGGCATCTCGTCAATCAAAGTTACCCACAACGGCTGTCGCGTCAGTATTGAGTCTTATTTCTTGATCCTGCCCCAAGTCCCTTTTAACATTGACAGAACTAAAAGTAAAGAAACACGATATGATCACATCCTCTCATCATAACAATATTATTGCACACACAAAGGTTAAACCCCAGAAAACAAGATAATAAAATACTCAGAGGTCCATCTGATATTTAGTCTGTTCTAGTTTATATGAGGTGAATGAAAGAACACCACACACATGAAGCTTAACTAATGTTAATCAATATGAATATTAAATGACCTAGGTACGTAGGTGTACCTAATAAAGTGGCAGCTGAGTATCAGCTAGAAATAAGACACACATGAGGTAGAAATCTGATCATAAAGTAAATAAATCAATTGATGATCAGTGGTGATCAACACACAAAACAAGGGCTAATGGTTTTCCCTTTTTCCAGACGTTTACATATCATTTGCATAAACGTGTCTCAGATCTGTACGTGTTGATTTGATTAGAGAGGTAAATAATAATAAGTAAAGAGCCCGTCTGCTTTTGTGCTGGAACTGAAAACAATGAAAGACCACACACACACACACACACACACACCCTCCTCGGTTGTTAGAGCTGTTATTTATGGTCAAAGGGAGGCAGCCATTGTGTTGGGTGTCATCTGCATCTCATGATCTCCACTAAGGTGTCATATGAGGAGAGAGAGAGAGAGAGAGACAGAGGGGGGCGGGGGATTAGGTGGGGGGGACTGACTGAAGTCTAACTCTTACTGTGGAGATGAATCACAGTGTAAAGTTACAGTATGTGACGTGACGTCTCTCTTGTGTAAGTCAGTGTGGTGTTAACATGGTGATGTGCTGCACAAGTGCCGCTTCTTTCCTCTTTATGCTTTTCGTCATCGTTGTTGTTTGTTTTGTTTTTTCTGTCTCACCACTATTTTTCTCATTTATTTTGTCTTTATTTTTGAGTTATTATCTCTCGTCTGTCATTTCTTGTTTGATGCATATTCAAAACAAACATTCCCAATCAATCAATCAATTAATGACACAAATATGCAAATGAGTAAATGCTAATATCCCAGTGGGCCTGTAGGTGAAAGTGCTGTGTCACATGTTCATCTTTCTTCCCTCTGTCTCCCCCTCCCTCTGACGACTTTTGAGCTGGATTCATGTCATTGGTTGTGTTCTGAACCTCTTTCTATAAACCTGTCTCTCCTGAGCGCTCTCGACATCTACAGCTTTTAAAAAAGTATGAAAATGAGTCAACGTGATGGAGGTGAGCAAAAACAATGAATCACTCAGGGAGAAATGACTGAAAACGAGCCTCCTTGATTATGTACGTTTGAGTTAAGAGAGGAAGACGTTGATTTATTTACAGCTGTGTGAGGTGACTTCTGGGGGGTCAGTGTTACACATGGGAGCCTGGTCTTTCCCTGCATGTTGAGGAATAGCCCATATGTTTCCAAATAAGGCCTTGGTGAGCAGTGGCAGTATTAATAGAAAAAGACTGCTGCTGCTGCTGCTGCTGCTGGGGAATATTTGTATTGACCTGTTGAAAGACTTTATCTGGTGCATGCCGTTTCTATGGCAGTGTGGGGGCGGGATGCTGCAGCTGGCTCGCTCGACTGTAGGTAGCAGGAGCCCACCTTTAAATGTCAGATTTAGACAGTGTGAAGCAGCAGTGTGTGTGTGTGTGTGTGTGTGTGTGTGTTTTAACATGAGAGCCTTTTACTCTACAGCCGTCAGCCTCCCTGTGGTTTTTCTACAAGGAAACAATTCTTCCCCCAGAGCAAAAAAAACAACAAAAGTATATCCTCCTCTGCTGATTACAAACCTCAAACACATTTGTTATGCAAATGAGCTCGTCATGAACATGAAAACATAATGATGATACTCGGTTTGTAGTAGTTTCAGCTGTCAAGAGGCATTTCACCCCAACGTCTGCTGTTGTAAAGCCTTTCTTCTTCGTCTTTTAGTGTTTTATAGTTGCAGATGTTAATTGTCTGATCTGAGTCTTGTGTTGGTTGGCTGGTTGATGAGAGCTGGTGCCTTCAGACTCTGCAGGTGAACTTCAAACTGTCCCTGCATTGGATGATCCACTAGAGAAGAATAATGTTGGTGTTGTGTTCATTCAGTTTGTGATTTTTATCTCATTTCTGAAGGTTTGCTCCACACGACACTGTAGGACTGATAAGAAGTGTGTCATCATTATTCATTAGAGGCTTTTGACCTTTCTCAAGTCAATTTTATTTATTTCATTTCCATGTTCCAGGAGTTTACTGCAGTGCAGCACTGAGGACGTTTTGAAGTTAAACAGTAAAATGTTGATCCTCCAAAACATATGAGTCACAAGTGTTTGAATATATGAAAGATTTTTGCAAAAAACACTTTTGTATTTATTCTTTTACTACTTTGTGTCTTTGATTTCTCTCAAGTACGCTCATCGACCTCTGAGCTCTTTTTCCTCTTTGTTGCACAATAACATCTTTTGCAGTGAGATGAAAAATAAATGTGCATTAACATTAAACAGTTTGGCCTCTTACACTTTTCAATGATGCTGACTTAGTGCAGAGAGGATTGTCTCTGATGTCACATGATGTTTTCTTCATCTGATCTACATATGTTATATTTGGACTGGCTGCGCTGTTTAATGATGAAGTTGATGAAGTTCTTTTGCACAGGTGGAACTGTGATCACTCTTTTGTATTCGCCTACAATAGAGTCTTCAAATATATTGCTAATTGATTGTCCAGCATTGATAAGGATGTGAGTTAATCGGATGAGCAGGGTTTCAGTTAGATAAGAGGCAGAAATACCAAAGAGTGACCTTTTCTAAATTCACAACCTTCTCCCTGTCTCACACCTTGCGTCTTTATTTTCCTCGGCCATGCTTCACATCCACACTCGTCTTCCTCCACTCGCGCACTCAGTTTTGTTACACACACGGACCTGCCGAGGAGAGTTTCTGACTTGATAAAGACGTGCTGTGTTTGTTCAGTTTGTTCCGGCAACAGAGAGGCCCGTGGTGTGAATGTGATTCAGCTGGCTGATTCAGCCCATTAAATAACTCTATGAAAAGAATGAGCTGCTGGCTTCAGCTTCCTGCTGGCTTCCAGTCCCAGGACCCACTGTATGCCTGGCACTGAATGGAAACAATGTCTTTTAGCACCGGTGCGTGGGACCTCTCGCCAGCCGTCAAGTGCCCAAGGTTGTGTTTGATAGGTGGAAACTTGGAGAGCTGTGTCTGTGAAACCTGAGGGAGCTGATTTGCTGCAAATGAAACATTAGAGTTTCAATGATGCACACACATGCAAGTGAGCACCAGCACTGGCAGCTCAGCCCCTTGTTATAGCTGCTGTTACTCAGTGCACTCACATGCACACAAGGAAAACCAGGTCTCTCGGGACGTTGGATAGCAGCATGTTTCCATGTACTGTAGTGAGTCAGGACAGTCACATCACTCCTTAACCTGCAGCGGAGACACAGTGTGCAGCTTTCGGATCTCTTCGCTTTGTGTTTTCATGTGCTGGAGCGCTGACATTAAAGTGAGAGGACGGACTTTATAGTGAGAGATCAGCTGTCCTCACACTGCAACTGTGTAAATAATTGAATGTTTAACAGTAGAAGCCGACTTATTTGGATTTTAAGAGGTGTATGAGTTTCAGTCGAACTTTAAATGGATCTATTGTCAATATGAACAAAAAACTTTTATTTACTGCATTCCAGTTATATGTGTCGATTTAAATCCAGTGAAAGTGTTTCTGAACATCTGAAGATCTTATGAATTTCCAGACAATGAAATGCATAAAATATTCAGTGTGGTTCATCAAGTCTTGACGTTCAAGATTTGCAGGTAGAGAAGTGAAATATCCTTCACAGTTCGAATGTCTCACCTGATTTCAGTTTGATGGAGCTTGTATTAAACTTGTGGAAGACCAAGGTCCTTATTTTATGTGCGTGAGTGGCAATGACAAGTACAAAGGGAAGGTCTTGGGTGTGCAGACTGTCTCCAAGTACACTAGCTATTTTGGTTCATGTAGGAGCAGCATTGCAAAGTGCAAAAGTGCGAGTGAAGTGGAGTATAAATCTGCTGATTGAGTCTATTTTTGGAGAAACTTGTAACAGTCAACACAGCATCAGCTGGTGTCCTGTCACTGAACAGATATGCTAAAGATCTCCAAAAGTCTCAGAAGATGTAATGTGACGTGCTGCACTGCTTCTGCTGAGGCCAAGTACTCGGTCAGTTTGTTCTGCACCATAGCGGTGTCACTGATAAGCTCACACTAACACTGTCTGTCTTATCAGAGGAGGCAAACATTCAGGCAGGCAGCATATGAGCCGGATCTGGCTCTACCCAGGCCCCTAATTGTGGGAGATGCTGTCCTGTCAGGGATTTTTCTGATGGATGTGTCAAAAGTGAAGAGGAGAGGGTTGAGACGCCCTGATCCCTGCACAGACTTGGGGTGGGGTGGGGGGGTGAGCCATGTGATGAAAACAAAGAGCGCTTTACTCTCAGTCAGAGGGCAAACAGCTGCAGGCCTGGAAAATATACATCAAACACAGCACAGCACCTTTGTCAGGCAATTCACTGTTTTCATTCTGCATATTTAAAGCTCTGAACATACGGTACTTTCCATATAAGGTTCATTCAGACACCGCCATAATAGTCCTGTTACCTAGTGTGTGTTTTGAATCTGTAACTATAGAGACCTTCAATGTCTTTCCAGAGGTATCGATGTCATCCTCAAACATCTACTGAGATAAAGCTGAGGAGAGTTTTAACCAGAAAAAAATATCCCAGAACTCAAGCTGACGCCTTCAGACGTCTTTCTTTGTCCAGCTGTTTTCATAAACTGTGTTGATGTACTGATTAAATCCCATTACTGACTGTTATTGCTCTATATGGATGAATAGAGAATGATAACATAGATGATGTAGCTGCAGAGCAGGCAGGTCATGTGCTCAGTGTTTGTGTTTCAGCACCGCATTTCCCAGAATTCACTTCCTGGTGTAGTTTGGGTTTGTGCAGGTAGAACTGAAGCTATGGGCTTGTAGTCATGAACCTGCTGTTGCTGCTGAGATGTAAAATACTAAACCGGCCTTCAAGTGTCGATTCAAAACGACACGTGTTTTTTCAGCCCGGCGCCGACCAGATTCATAACCACCTGTGTGTTCTGTGTTAGAAATCCTTGGGCTCACTTTCAAAACCTCCTGCACCTGTTTGGAGAAGAACCAGATTCATCAAATCTTCTTCTGGAGCGAAACACTGTTACCTTGCAGTTTTAACACCCAGGACAAATTTACATACATTTTACCAACATCGTCTACTGTCTCCACTGTCACGATAACAGTGTGGTGTATGAGACAATATGTAAACATGTGGTCCTGCTTTATGAAAACACACAGTAGAACACACTCTATGATGTTGATATTATGTCTGCCACATTTCTGTGTCTGTCTGAGTGAGTGACTTACTGTAGTCTCTGTCAATAATCTTTATGTTTACATCACATCTGGCTTCAGATTTGGGGTTTAACACAGTGTGAAGACTCCCTGTTGTGTTGTTATACTAACTGAGGGATTTCAATATAGGATAAAAATAGAACAGGACTTACAATCTCTCAGCATAAAAGGGGGTGGGGAGTTTATGTCAAAGAGGTAAAGAGCAACAGGAAGGAGAAAGAAGTGAAAATAACAGTATTATTAGCATGAGTTTCGAATGGATGCAGCCTTCTTTGTGCACTCACTGTGTGTCACTCTCTCTCTCTCCCACAGATAGTATCCAACGTGCTGATCTTCTCCTGTACCAACATCGTGGGGGTGTGCACTCATTACCCGGCTGAGGGCTCCCAGAGGCAGGCCTTCCAGGAGACCAGGGAATGCATCCAAGCTCGCCTCCACTCCCAGAGGGAAAACCAGCAGCAGGTGAGGAGGAGAGAGCTCAGGCTGGTGCTGATGGTGATGGATGCTGAGAGCGGAGGGAGGGAAGGTGTCACTGCAGATTTGATTAAATTAACTCTGTCTTTTTCAGGAATACCTCACTGTCTTTCATACTGAACGCTCAAACCCCTTGCAGTACCTCGGCAGCTGTGAAATGTTTGTTTAACACAGTGGCAGAGTCCGTTTGAGATGTAGAGTGGCCTTGGTGACATATTTTCATTTCCATTTTAAGGGAACACGTGTTTGACAGGTTTCCTGATCATGTTCATTTATTCACGGATCATTTCAACACTAGAAAATAGTGCCACTCGCAGTATTTTTCAAACATACAGATGTGCCAGAATATAAAAATGTTCTGCAGCATACACACCTGCACAGCTAATATGCACATTTAAGACATATGTTTCAATGATATTCACACACATTGGATTTAGAAGCATCTGTGCAAGAGTTTATGTAAAACTGACTCATCTTTTTGCAGAAGTGATGCATTTTCACTTTTGCAGAAGTGATGCATTTCCATCACTTTGCCTCCCTCTGTGAAACCTGCATCACACGTATGTGACAGATAAGCAAAGCATTGATCACAGACTATTCCCCCTGTCCAGTCATCACATGAAACAACAGAGGGAGCTGTTAATAAACCACATGCTCCTCCTTCACTGATTGAGAGCGGAAGAATCCACCCTTTGAAACACAGCTGAGTCACTTTGGTTCCTTTTTTTTCTTGATACAACCAAACCTGGACTTAAAAAAAAAAAAAAAAAAAAAAGCTCTATAAAACTGACGACATGTGGCTCAACTTATTCAGGCATGTTAGTCACTCTGCCTCCCCTCAGACAGCCGAAGCCTCCACCTCTTAATTTACTTACACTCATCCACTGACTGAACTCACCCCCACCTCCTCCTCCTCCTCCTTCTCTCTCCCACGCTTTTCCTGCAGGAACGCCTCCTGCTCTCAGTGCTTCCCCGCCACGTTGCCATGGAGATGAAAGCTGACATAAACGCCAAGCAGGAGGACATGATGTTTCACAAGATCTATATCCAGAAGCACGACAACGTCAGGTAACGTCACCGGGGATGTGCGTCTCAAGGAGTGGGATGATGTTAGAGTATAAAAGAGAAATACTTCTCTTATACAAACATTTCAAGTTGTGTTGCCTCAAAAACCCAATACACCCACACACTAAGATATGCACCATCACATGCTTTTCCCATGATGCACAGTGGCTGACACTCAGTGTCAATTTCTTTTTTTCTCTTTTATGCAACAGTTTTTAAAGCTGCGTTCAGAAATTGACCTGAAGGAAGTCAATGATTCACAGTGACATTAATGGTTAGTGTTTTCAGGAGAGTCAGAGCTCTGAACTCTGCAGTAGGTCAAACAGGAAATGTGGACTCTGCTGTAATAATGCACATCAAAGTCAGTTTAATTCTCCTTATCAGCAACAAACACACTCTCTCAGCTGATTCTGATCTGTCCAGTGATGTCTACGAACGACGACCCACATGATTTTATTTGCCGTGTTTGAAAATTAAAATCTGTTGACTTTAGATTTAAGTTTGAGATTTTTTTTTTTTGGTGCAAAACAGAACTGTAAAATAAACCACGATATAATCCAGGTTAATCCTGAACGGTGCAGCCCACCCACAGACAGGGGTGGTAGAGGAGCAGGAGAAGGAGGAGGGAGAAGTAGTGCAGGCGTTGCCATGACAACAGGCTGCATGGTATTTTCCCAGAGTATTTTTTTTTTTTTTTTTTCACCTGTCTCCCACATAGTGTACAGTGTCAGTAATCATTAGAGAGTGTTAGTAATGACAGGAAAGTACTGTAAACTGCAGTAATAAGAGTATAAACTATATTTTTAAAACCATTTTAGAAACTAGATTTATCTAAACCAAAATATTGTGTTAATTTGAAGGGAACTATCTTCATCAGACCTGTTTCAGAAAATCTATAAGAACATAAAACTTATAATGCACATGTGCTAATATTCAAGAAGTTTGCATATGTTTACAATATTGTAATGCTAATCACACTGTGGCAGGCACCACTGTCAGATGTGGAACTGCACCGCCTTTTCTCTTTCTCCCAATGTCCAGTTTCATAATAATCTGCAGTAATGAATTCAAAATATTATTTGATAGCAGACTTGATGCTTTCAGATGTTTGTCTTTCAGAAACCGAAACTCTTGACATTCACAGTCTGGTACGAGTCGCCAAGTGCCCGCTCTTTGTTTGTAGTTTCTCTCTCCTCCTGATGTGGTCAGGTCGTGAGCTCATCCCTGGAGGAGCTTTTAGATGATGCGATACTGTACTAACACTAATATCGACATATTCAGCAATGAAGGAGAAGTGTTGATGTGTTCATTTCCGTTTCCCTCCTGAGCATCGATTTAGGGAGGAAACGTAAACATTAACGAAGCTCCTGTCACTGTGTGTAGTAACTGTGCTCCAGCAGTGTAGCATATACAGTGTCCACACATGAAGCTTTATTTACAGTCTCAGAACACACTCATCCTCTCTTTCCCTTCTTTGTACACCTTTCTGAAGACTGTGTGTGACAGCTTTCTTCTCTGTGTGCTCTAATAGTTTGTATGGGACTGAATGAATGAATGGACACCTCAGTAGCTGATTGCCTTTTGCTCCTGCTTTTGATGTGGATTCCCAGTACGTATGGAATTAGCATCATGATGATAGGTGAGAGATAATGGCTGCTGACTCTGTATAAAGATGGTCTTTGGTGTCTGTTGTGAATGGCCCCTTTGATCTCTCTCTCTCTCTCTCTCTCTCTCTGGTCATTGATGATGACCTCCTCGTCTTCATCATTCACAGTCTCCAGTCTCTTGTCCAGGGTCGTTACAGTTTCAGTGACACACAGTTGTGTTATCTTAATTGAGAGAGTGCGATGTGGCTTTACTGTGGTGAGTGTGAACACACATTAGAGTGTGTATCCCACAGGAGAGATGCAGTTGGAAAGCTGTGGTTAGGTTTTGCACCACCTTGTGGTGGAGGAGCAGACTGCACCAAGGTGATGCTGAGAAACTGGCTCTGTGTGTATCTGTGTGTGTGTGTGTGTTTCAAACTGCAGAGTGAGAATTTCAGTGGCCTGTAGCTGTCACAGTCAGGTGGCAGCCAAAACCTCCATACACAGTAGGTGCTATTGAAGCTCTTTATCACTTTGAAGTGTCCTGTTTTAATCCTCGGGGGGTTACAGCATCAGGTCATGTACTTGGAGCTGTCGAACACAAAGGTCTTTTCATCGCTATTAAGATTATTTTTTTATCAGGAATGATCCTTTGTTTATTTCTCTAAGTTTAAGAGTTCAGAACATGTGGGATGGAGCTCTGTTGTTTTTTGTTTTGTTTTTTATTGAGAGTGGGCAGTGGTGAGAAATTAGGAAGGATCTGGGACATGTGACATCAGTTAATGTCACTGAAACCAATGTGCACAGAACCACATGAGAACTTGTGAATGAGTGTGCACAACACACACACACACACACACACACACACACACACAGGCCTTCAGCAGTTGCAACAATGCAGTTGTGTTGTCTGCAATCAAGAGGCAAATGCCAAGAAAGTCATGTTGGTTGCAGCTGCAACTAAATCTCTAGCACAACTTAGCCTTTACAGAACTGAAAGAAAATTTTACAGCAAACAAAAACTGAGAGGAGAAAAAAGAGGACTTGCAGTTTGTTCCACTCTAGCTTCACTGCAGTTGTAACATCTGCTCTGCTTGGCTAATTTCTGCTCCGTGGTCATGAGTGTGTGGTTAATGGCGAGCTAACCAGGTGTGACGAGGCCTGTCGGGGAGCGAGCAGTGGCTTTTGGTAATTGGGGCTCTGCTGAGAGCCCAAGTAACAACAGGAAGAGAAGTGACAGCTCCCACTGCTCCGACTGAAGACTGAGAGGGAAAACAGAGGAAGGTGGAGCGAGGAGCTGGAGCTGGAGACGCATGGAGTTTGTATGTTTCTGTCCATCTACCTGATAATTAAGTTATTGAGGTAATTAAGTCCTGAGCACTTAAAAACAGGAAGAAGAGTGGTTCATTTTTCACAGAGGAACCATAATGATCATCATTAGACTACAGTGAAGGTCACTCCTGCAGATGCATGGAGCTTGATATTCTCCACATGGATTCCAAGTGAGGTATGAATGAAAACAACTCATATCCTTGGTGTGTGAGGAAACCCGAGGCTTCGGAGCTGACACCGAGTCCTTTCAAGGCCTCCTAATTAAATGTGCAATGAATATTAATCTGACTCTGAGACACAAGAGCCGGAGCAGGAGCGTTTCTGCTTTAAAACTGTCGAGTCATGAAGTCAAGTTGTCCTCAAGGACTCAAATCTTTTGGGGGGGGGGGGATTTAAGTCTTACTCAAGTGTCAAAGCCTAATTTGTCTAAATAAGTCTCTTCTGCACTCTCTGCATCTGTGTGCACTATAGGCATCAGCAGCAACAATGCATATAGGGGAAAAAGGCGTCACTAACCCTATTACCTGGTTCCTCACTGAGTTGGTACTTGTATATAGTCGTGACCCAACCAGAGCTTTTTTTTATTTTATTTTATTTTATTTTATTTTATTTCCCTGCTCACCTTGCCCTGAGACTGTGGCAGCTCACTTCCATTTGTCCTCTGGAGTAAAGTCGTGTCCTGTGGCCAAAATCTGAGCTGACTAAGGTATTATGCAAGAGGGAGCTTTGGGAGCGGATGTTTGGATGCTGCCGGGGCCGCCCTGCGAGTGTTCAAGAAATATTCTTAAAAAGAACGCGGCGTCTGTCGTGTTTTTTTGTTGTTGCTTGCTGTTATGTAGGGCAGCAGCGCCCTGCAGAGAGAGACATGGAAAGAACATTGCATAAATTAGAGGGACTGAACTTACCTTTGTTCTCCATGTTCTAATTGAAGTAGGGACAAGAACTGACACTGTCCAGCAAACACACACATGGTTTTAGTGTGTGTAATGCAGTTAACCATGTGCGTGTGTGCGTGTGTGTGTTACATAAGGCCTTTCTGCTGATGAGGTTGGAGCCGGGCCTGAGAATCTGTCCTTGGTGAGCAGACGGCAACAACACATGCAGAACACACGCACACACACAGACTGATACACACACGACTTAGGAATCAGCTGATGCTTGCTGCCTTTATACACAAGTTTAGCAAAGACTGGTTATCTAACGTGGGTTAAGTGTTCCTTTTTATAGAGGCAAAGAGTGATTTGTCACCTGTTATTAGCAGATGAAGTGAGACTCAACTTGTCATCCAGATAAAAACTGTATGATGGCACAGAGTGAATACACACTTGTTTGCCAGTGAGCAGAGAACGAGCTCATTACGTGTCTGCAGTGAGGTTGGCCAAGAAACTGAAAGAGATGGAGAGACGAAGGTGAGAGAGAAAGAAAAGGGGGCGGGAAATGAAGACAGTTGTGGAAAGGATGATGGATAGATCGTGATGGATGACATGTTCAAGTTGGAGACAAAGGAAGAAAAGCAGAAAAAAGTCTGAGCCAAGCAACGATTAAAAGGACGGAAGAGACTTTGTGTGTGTGTGTGTTTTCCTGGCTGAGGTTAGTGAGCCACCAGCAGAGCTGTGGAGCTAAGCAGCTGGGGGCAGATAAAAGGCAGCTGGCCAGTGGCAGCGTTAGTGCCAGACGAGAGGGGGGATCACAGGGTCAGGCGATGCCAGCGCCGCACAGCTTTGGTTCAGCTGAGATTTGACCCAGAACAGATTTTGCAGCAGTGACTCTGCGCAAATGTTTATGGCATCTTTTATTTGATTTTTAAAAACTGAAGAGAAGTAAACAAAACTTCTGCTCTGTTGTTATTTCATAATGCAGTTAGAAGACTTTTTTTTATTTATGGCATAAAGGTAAATTACATTTTCCGACCTCATCAAAATCACATCAACCTAAAGGGAAAAAATACCAACAAGTCCTCAGAAGCTGTATCGGGGTAGCATTGTTGCCATGGTTACTAAACCAACGGTCATGGCTTCATTAGGTGCAGGCACAAAAACCACTTGATCAGGGTTAAAAAAAGATCATGATTATGGGGCGTTGTATAGCTCAGTGGGTAGAGCAGGCTCCCATATACAGAGGCTGTCGTCCTTGCTGCAGCCAGCCCTGGTTTGAATCCCCCGGCAGTCCTTTGCTGCATGTCATCTCCCCTCTCTGTCTCCCCATTTTCTGTCTCTCTTCACTTTGTTGGACTTTATAGCATGTCACCAGTTCTCTCTCTGCTCCTGTCAGGAAACAGACTAACACCACAAACCTTCTCCACAGAGGAAGATTAAAATATTAAAATGCATCTTTTTGCAATGTTAGAAAAAAACCAGATGATCTGATTCTGTCTTACAGATTCAGAGTCTATTTTTAGTCAGATACATGATGCTGAGATTTTCTGGTGGATTATCGATGCAGAGCAACGCCACATCCCACATCAGAGGTGACAGTACAAAAAAGATATGAGGAAACTACCTGAGGTCTTTATAAGCCCCATTTATTAGTTACAGTGGTGGTGATGAGTCACTTGTTAGTCCTGGGGATTTTTGCTTTTCTAAGTGACAGCGGCTGCAGAGGAGATCCTGAGCTGGAGGAACCCATACGCTCACATCAGAAGACGAAGGTTTTTTTTTGTTTTTTTTAATGTTTTGTATCTGATAGAAAAATAATGGTTAAAGCTGCTTTTAAGTCATTTTTGTCCGTCTTTGAAGGAGAACTGATAACACCACAGGCATGAAGGGGTTTCAAACGATAACCACAGAGTAGGTTTCAAGAATAAGGTGAATGCCTTAGAGATAAATATGTGACTCTGTGTTTGGTCTCACATCAGTTTATATTTTAGGTTCAGGACAAAGAGAGCCTTCAGTGATGAATACAGCTGTAACCGGGGACCCAGAGGCCGCAGAAACAAACGCTTCCAGGATTTTGGTTGTTGACGGTTTTTCAAGTGAAAAGAAGTGACAAAGACAAACACAGCAGCAAATATTAAAACAGAGCCGTCATTACAGTGGACTCTACTTTTTTGTTTTCGTTGGTTTTCCAAAGGTGACACTTTTAGCCTCACTGGCCAGTTTCCCAGCACCATCGTACAGTAATTGTGTGAGATTGAATGAATCTGTCATTTTTAAAACAGCCAAATAACTGCACAGGACTCAGTGCAGCCTGTTGCATTTCCATTGATGTCAATTCATGACTTAACAGCCACATGTCAACACAGTAATGCTGTCTGCAATTAGTTTAATTTCTAATTGGGAAAGAAAGAAATTCGTCATCATCATCATCATCACTGCCTCTGCCCAGAGCGATGGACCTGTTTCTGAGCTCAAACCCACCAGACACCAGTGTCTGGTTTCACTCGACCTCCCTCGCAACACTTCACAGAAAACAATCAATTATTCTCAGAAAGGAGTGCCCCAGAGTGGGGACTCTTAATCCTCTTCAAATTGAGTACATTTAAGAATCTTGAAGCCCAAGTTCATTAGGACACATCGGTGCTCTGGACATGTGGGCAGCCAAGAGGAAAAAAAAAAGTCTGTGAAGTCAGAGTGTAGCTCAGTTTTAACTTACATATAGGACCATGAGCTCCTGCACGTCCTGCCCACACATACTGTACAAACAGCCCCTGCTCTCGGCTGTGTAGCAGCAGGCACCTACCCTGTGAGATTCATGTGAGCGTGTTTGGTCTCAAACCTTTTGTTTATTCATCGTTTTCTCTTCTTCTTCCTGGGGGTCTGGACTAAGAGCGAGAGCCACTGTGACTTCAGAGGTTCAGGATTCAAGGTTCAATCATTTATTACCACAACAGAGACACACAACACACAACACAATTACATCACAGCATTAACATACAGAAGTCTGTGGCGCTAAATAAACCATCAACATGTACTCTTATATTAAACGTGGCATGTGCATGTTTTTGGTGACCGCCCTGCACAGACAAGTGGTACAACCAATGGATGGATAGTCAGGAAACTGTAACTGTAACAAAGCTGCTCGGTCTTACTTTGCTAGATAAGGTGCAGTGAGATTAAACAAAATGTTTTCTGCGATGGCGTCAGGTAAAAGTTTCACTGGGCTCGTACCATCGTCTGGTTTCCACCTGTGAGAGCTCGGGCTGGTTTCCAGAGGGTTTTTAGTCGGTGTGAAGCTGTGGAGCTGTGGAGGTAAAGTGCTTTGTTCTGGCAAACAAAGAGGAATCAGTTATTGTCGCCTGGCCCACTCATCAACAGCCGCCAAATAAGTCAGGCCACTTTTAAAACCCTTGACACTTGATTGCTGCAGTTTGTGTCAAAAAGTCTGACTCATACCTCAGCGCTCAGAAACACAGTACACACATGTTTTTATAGATTGAATGAGTCACGCTGTCAGAGCAGTGAGCGCTGGCATGGATGTTTACTACTACCACTGTATGTAAGAGCTGCAGTGGCATGAATAATCTGCAAAGAGAGAGAGATAGTGTATGGTCATATTATGACAACATGTGTGTGATTGGAGGAGTCAGCTGACACGGATCAGCTGATGGCCTGTTTTCGCTTCAACTAACGTAGTTCTCCATTGACATAATGCAAGTTCCTCACTTTCAATTCCAGTTTTCCCACATCTTTAGTCATAACGTGATTAAGATGGAAGCGCTGCAATAAAGCTAATGTGGCTAATAGTGAATGATGATGCTGTCTTCGCTGTTTGGGGATTCCACAAACTGGTAGAAGCAACCTCTTTATATCTGTAGGCCTATAGCATTGAAACATCTTCCCCTACCAGCTCTTTTCTGCACATCGTGGTCTCACTGAGGAGGATGTAGTCTTTACAAATGGATGCACAGTACAAACTTTATGCAACACAATCAAATCAAACACACCGTAGTTATTTGTCAGATGTCAGTCAAATGAGTTGAACCGCCAAGGTTGTTTATGTGTGATACACTACAGCAGGCGACGTGTGACAGCAACTATAAACTAAGTTATTCCAAAGAAACCGGAAATATGTTGCCATGGATTAACAACAAGAGTTCAGATGTTGGCTTCGTTTGAAGCTCTGAGATTTTTTATTTTTAGCTCATGTTTGTTTCCATTTTGGAAAATTAGATATATCTAATTAGCTATTTTAAGTTCGTTAAGTTTGTTATGTATCACTGGATATGGTGGAGGTTTATTTGCGGGTTGTGTCTTCATGTCCGTGTCTGTGTGTTCAGGTTTAATTGAATCACGGCTCAGATTTTTGACAGAAAAATTGACACTTATGATGGTTTTGTATGGGGATTTTTGCAACAAAGTGTGAGTTTTTGACTTTGATACTTGATTGTATTTGGTTTGGAGATCAGTCTGAGGGTTTTTATTGGGGTTGGAGACCCCTGAGTTCATCAGTATAATCATGTTGACGACTGAGGTCAATATTTAGAAGCCAGTAGAATAAATGAGATAAAGGTTGAAGGTTGAATTTTCTTTGATGGGTTATTTCATGTCCATTTGATGAGAGGGGATCCCACAAGGAGCGGAGTCAAGCCCGTGAGTTTTTGTCAGAGTTGCTGCAGGGGGAGTCGCTTCTACACAGAGGACAGAGGGCACGGTCTTCCCCTCTGAGTTATGAGACGTATGAAGTTCATCACATGTTTCAGCCTGGGAGGAAATCAGCGAGCGGAGAATAAATATGCTTATTATTGAAGAAATCAAATGTGAACCGCGAGACGGGACAAAGTTATGATGCCACAGAAAACAACTTGAGCCATTCACGACGAGCTCTCTCGTGGGTTTTATCTGTGAGTGTTCTTGTGGCCGACCCGACTGTCTCCTACAGCTGCTGCTCAGACTATTACTGTCTCTGCCTGCCAGCCCGGGCCCTGCCCCTTGTTTCTGTCTGAGAGAGATGGATTCAGCCCAGTGAGGTCCACAGCAAGACCTTTGCTGTTTCAGTTTATCTCGTCCTTGCAGATACATAAGGTCTCACTTTCTCTCTCCGTCACACACTCACTCGTCATCCCTCCATGCCGTTTTATGAGGTCAAGAACTCATTAGGACAAATGCTACATCAAGTACTTGTTAACATTTAGTCGTGACTCTAAAAAGCAGTTTCACAGTCACAAACCTGTCGCCTCCATCAGCGGCTTCAGGTACATCTTGACCACGGTCATTCAGTCACCCACCTGGCAATTTCCTGCATTAAAACTCACTGAAGATTCATAAGAGCTTTTCTGGGGCTACAGCAGAGCAGCGACACTTGTGTGGTGGAGAGGCCGTCAGGAGAACCAGGACTTTTTTTTCTGGTACATCATATTAGACAGAGAGAAGTTGGAAAGTGGTGTGTTGTGGTGGTTCAGTCCACCCACTCATAGTTTATGTGCTGGTATCCATATCAAGGTTTAAACACAGTCTGCAGTGAGCTACTGCTGAAAAGTTTAAAATCAAGGTCTGACTGAAAGGTTTAGAAAGACAAAGTTAAACTTAAAACTCCTCCACATAGTTGTGCATCTAAGCAGCAGAGTGGATCCCACACCACAGCTCCCAGTGCATCCAGTTCAACCTCCAGTCACATTTCACAGTGTGAGCTGCAGGCCGTTTATTTAGCAGCGAGATATGTGAATAAAGGTCAATACAAAACAAAGTGGACGGATTCTTTATTTATTAATGTGGAGTTTTTGCTTAAACTTGTTCGTCCACTGGTTCAGTGATATGGTTGTTTTTGTTGTATTGTTGTTATTACCATGGTCTATAAGGCAACAGTGTGTTTTATACAGTTTCTCTTCACAAACTAAAAACAAAAAATCATCAATGAGTCTGTAATTTAATTCTGTAAAATAAAAAATGATTATAAAATTACAAAATATCTCACTACATAATAAAAGTGTGACACACTGTGTATTGTATGTGATGGTGCAGCTCCAGATGTGTTATGGTCCAACACTGATGTTACTTTACTCCAATATTACGATTGATGTGGAGCCACTCTTCATCTGGATTGAATAAACAAAGCTGAATTCTGTCTTCTGTCTTTGTTTTTTCTTGCAGCATCTTGTTTGCAGACATCGAGGGTTTCACCAGTCTGGCGTCTCAGTGCACAGCGCAGGAGTTGGTGATGACGCTCAATGAACTTTTCGCCCGTTTTGACAAACTGGCAGCGGTAAGGACACACAGCACATGCATGTATGTTACAAGTCATGCTCACAAATGGTGCTTATATTTTTCAGATATATTTAGCGTAGTTTCTATTTGATTTGTGTTAACTTTATTTTGAGAGGGAGTGATATTTGTTTAGAGGAGTCCAAAAGTCAAAGAGCCCTATGAAGAATGCAGGGTGGTTTCCTAAGACAACTGTGGGATACTGAGTTGCACTGGGACTGGGTTCCTTGAAAGCATTTGCAGTTATATTTGTGTGTAACTTTATTTTGAGGTCAAATAAACCTGAGTATTAGTCTATATGTTCTTTCTTCCTCTGGTATCTGTGTGAAATTCACATCCTGTAGGCTGTAACAGATCGAGAAAGGTCACAAATTCACCTGCGTTTCCTCTGGTTTGATGTTTATTTAACCTGTGGCTGCAGCAGCTGTGTGTGTGTGTGTGTGTGTGCCCGTGTGCGTGTGTGTGTTTGTGTGTGCAGAGCTGTGGCTCCACTGCCTCATGAGTGCACCTGTCTGTGGTCATCACAGTGTAGCGCTGAGAACTTTTTCCATCGTCCCCATTTCAAGGCTCATCTTTGCTCTTACTGTTTCCTGCTCTGGTAAAACCTGCAGCCTGATGACGTACTAAACGTGCACAGAAATGCACAACCCTGACTCTAAGTCTGAGGAGAGGTGAAGAGGCACTTTTTCTCTTTGCTCTTTGAACCTTGAGTGTTAACAGTGTAGAGAGTAGAGGAGGAGGAGCTGTCATGAAACTGGTCAGCAAGAGCAGATAAGGCCTAGAGCTGTTTGATTTTTGCACCATAGCAGCTGTCTGAATGTGTGATGTATTATTAAAACACTTGTAATATAGTGTTAAATATTTCATGATATGCTTTTAATCTGTCAGGGGAGTAATCAGCATCATTAACAGAGGAAGTCCGCAGATGCTGCCAATGTGGAAAAGGTCTAACAGAACTGTCACCGAGTATTGATGCTTTACTGCAGCTGACCTGTCGCCTTTGCTCAGCATCTGTTTGTTCAACCTGACCCAGCTCTGAGGCTGTGACATATTTGTCTGTATCGAGCAAAACCATGTCACAGCTGGTTGAGATCATAAGGGGCCACAAGGTAAAAAGTTGTTAATGTAATCTAAAAATACAGATAAAACTTTTCAACTTGCATTGATTTCAGCATTTGGGTGGTGTCTTAAGATGAAAAAAAATGGACTTGATGAAATACATATCATTTGAATTACATAAAAACAGACATTTGCACAGATTTCCAGGGTTTTAGAGAGCCGCTCCAAGACTTTTTTATTTTCCATCTGCCATCAATATCCTGCAGCCTCACGTGTCTGCAGCTCATTTCTAATATCCAATATCACGGCTTCATAAGCAGCAGCACATTCATGAATATTGATAGTTTCTTTATCCAGAGGCTTCACTGTTTGTCCAGTCGGGGCTGGATGTATGTAATTTGTTTGTGAAAGGTGAAACGATGTGCTAATCAATATTTATGTGTGAAACAGGCATAATGGCAGTATAAACCAGAAATGTTGCTACTGACGCTTTTATGTCCACGCCAGATACACACACACACACACACACACACACACACACACACACACACACACACACACACACACACACACACATTCTCTGTCTATGCTCTTCACACAGTGGGTCTTTTTGTATTTTCCCAGAGCCATGTGCTGGAGAGATACTCAGGTGGCTATCATGAGACACAGTGTTCTCCCGAGCCCTACGGACCCACACACACGCAAACCATTTTATGGTCGCCTCACACTCTGCTAAGAGCTCTTTCAGTTCTCAGGCTAATGTGTAAAATCTATACTAAAATGCAGTTATTGTCATGGCTGTGTGTGTTTTTCGTCTCCGCAGAGGAGGTTTGGGTTTGAGGCTGAAAAACATGTCATGTACTCACCTCTGCTGGTATCTTCATGTGCAGATGAAGTGGAAACAGCAGCAGCAATGAGAGCAAAGTGGACGAGCCGAGAGATAAACTGAGCAACAGCTCTGAGATTAGACACAGTCGTTTTTATCAATGGTTAATATGAAGAGTGATTAGGCAGCTGTAGGGTCAAAAGTCCGCTCACCTCAGAAATTGCTTTATTACTTAAATTTCGCATATTCTTGATTGGAAACTTTGTCGCAGTTTAATGAGTTGTTCCTGGAGAAACTCAGATTTCTATAGAAAGGAGAAAATCGTATACATTAAAAAAAAAAAAAAGCACAAAAAATCAGTAAAAGTCATTCACTGATACCTTTTACTTACTTTTGCTGAATAAACTGCTTCTAGTTGCAAAATCCAAACTGTGGAGACTCGAATTGAACAATGGCATTTCTTTTCACTTCACACGTCAGATCATGAGTTTGGTCATATTACCAGTTCTTCTTGGAAGAACATGATATTTGAGGAGGAGGGGAAAAAAAAGACAATACAATGGCAACATACAGCTAATGGATTAAACACTGAATCGTTTCATCTTGGACTTAATATAGGAGCAACCTATTTCAGTGACCTGCACTGCAGCCAATCTGCTGTGTTATTTCAATGGTATGGCATTTGGTTTTAATGACAATTCATATATTTGATTCATTTTTTTTTTCTACTGTTAGCTGCCCCTTCAGCATGATAAGAAGAAACCATGGCTGCTGTGAAATTGCTAACTGCTAAAGCTGGTCTCAATTTGTACAGAGCATAACATTCAGTATTCCTCATTGGACAAATACAGACACAAACAAACATATTAGCAAACACAAAAAGGTCAAGTCCACAGGTTCCTCTCCACTACTAGGTCACTACCAGTATTTAAGCATGAATGAACCTCTGGATTGTAAACAGAACAAGCTGTACAGCCCCCAAGGGAAGAAACGTAAAAGTGAAGTGACCCTCCGACCCCCACCCCGACTCACACACACACACACACACACACTCACACAAATGTTGTAAATTCAACATATGAGCTGCTGTAGGTTTCCAGTAAGTTGTTCTTCCTCCTCTCTGACAGGAGAACCACTGTCTACGTATCAAGATCCTGGGAGACTGCTACTACTGCGTGTCTGGGCTGCCAGAGGCGAGGGCCGACCACGCCCACTGCTGTGTGGAGATGGGCCTGGACATGATAGAGGCCATCTCGTAAGTTACCAGAGGGGCTGGAGAAGATCGAGAAGATCCAGCTCACCAGCTGGAGCAGGGATGATATTGATGAAACACCACTGATCTTTTGGTAATCAAAGATACTTTGACTCTTTTGTTGTTTCTTGCAGGCTGGTACGGGAGGTAACCGGGGTAAATGTGAACATGCGAGTGGGTATCCACAGCGGCAGGGTGCACTGCGGGGTGCTGGGACTCAGGAAGTGGCAGTTTGATGTCTGGTCCAATGATGTCACATTAGCCAATCAGATGGAGGCAGGGGGCAAAGCTGGGTATGTATCTCTACACTCATGGTCAAGTCTGAACCAACTGTAAACCAGTGTGTTGTATTAAAACTTTATTTACTGCTGATGTTGATGGGAGTTGTTCTCATTTCAGGCGTATTCACATCACTAAGGCCACTATGAATTATTTGAATGGCGACTATGATGTGGAGCCGGGAGCTGGGGGAGAGAGAAACGCCTACCTGAAGAAGAACAACATAGAAACCTACCTCATTGTGGGCTGCAGTCAGAAAAGGGTACAGATATATATATATATATATATATATATATATATATATATATATATATAAACCACAATAAGAGCATATTATTATGTATGTATTGTTTTATTGAGAAACATACCTGTGCAGGTAGTGCACTTTCTGACACTCTCACACTGTAAGACTGTACTAAAGGTGCCATGTTGTATGAAGTAAGTTTTTTTCTATATTATAGATCAGCTCTAGGTTCTATATTAATACTGTGAAAGTACCAAAGCTTTTGTCCACAGAGAAATACAGCACACAGCCTATATTCAGAAACTGAGCCTTAAAACCAGCCGTTAGGACTTCCTGTGACTTTATGATGTCACAAAGAAACAAGCTCCATCCACCTGAAGCTATCAACCAACCTTGCAGGATTTGGTTTCTCGTCAGCCTCCTCTGATTGGCCGACACCGACCTGTTGTTACTGCAGAGAGAAGAATGAGAGAGGAGATATGAAACTAAGTTTGGATGCTTTTTGGCTCCCAAAACCACAAAAAAATATCTTGTTATGGGTCGACGCTTCATAGAAAACAGAATTAAAGATGCTAAAATCCTTATTTTGAGGCAGGATTTTTAAAGAAGTGAATTATTGTACCTTTAAAAAGCCTCAAATTGGTCTACATCTATTTTAAAATGAACAGCCGGTGAGCACTGAAAAAAAAAAAAAAGCAAAAAATAAAAAACAGAAGTCTAATTCCTGGGTGAAATGATTTTCTAAAAATACCATTTGTTCTGCAGACTTCCTGTAGCTTCACCATTTATTGTCTCGAAAGGTCTAATCTGCCGCCTCGGGCCTGATTTATCTGAATTAAGGCTTGAAAAAACACATTGTAACTGTTGCACATATCATTGTTTATAAAGCGCAATTCTGTCACATGCAAAGTGCGTTTGGGAGAGAGAGTGAGTTCATCTCTGCTTCGCTGCATGAGCTCCAGTTTGTTTATGACTGTCCTGCTTTTATCAGCTGTCTCTGTCCTCCAGCACTATCACAAGCTGTGATTATAGATAGCATGTCATGTGAAGTGATATCTTCCTCTCACTTTGCTGCTCATGCTGTGAGACAGAAGGAAGATTGTATAATCTAATTAGTGTGGTTACTTTTTATATTCCTATTTGAAAAAAAAAAAACACCCTAGAGACAGTATGCTGTCTTAAAATCAGATGTGCAGGAACTACAGTAGTCACATATTGAATCTGCAGGAGCTAAAACAACCAGGAGCTGAAAGAGATTGCATTTCCAGAGCAAACAAAACAGAATGACAGTCTGATGCTTTTATTTACTGCCTCTCACAGTTTGACGAGTAAATAGATGTTTAATGTTGATGCAGTGGGAGGAGATTATCTCCTGGTGCATTTTGTACTGTAGATTTTATCGTACATACACAACAACACTGCAGGTGATGATGATCTATGCCTACTGCTGCTGGTGTCAAGTTATGTTGTTAGATAAAAAATAAAAATAGCTGTTTTGGAGACAAGACAGTAACGACAGGCTTTTTAGTTGTCACGGTTACAAAAGCAACAAAGATTAAAGATTAGAGGCTTTGACTGAATTGTTGTGTGCATCAGTAATGACTTCAGCTCAATAATGAGAACCAAAGACCTACAGCCAGTCTTTGATGTGTACCTTTGCATTATGATTTAAAAACATGGGCTGTAAATAAAGATGGACGTAGCCTGTGTGACATCACCCACTATACCTCTCTGAGGCTCAGACCAGGCTGCTGCACTGCTGCCATCTTGGCAGTGCCTGACCCCTCCTAAATCCTGGTTAATCCTGAAGAGGTGGGGCTGAGGTACCACTTTTTGTACCAGACTGCAAACGTGTTTATTTCTGCTGAAAAAAAAGGACATTTTAACCTGAAAGTGTATTAGGCAAGCTCTAGAGGCCAGTCGAGGAACTGCACCTGCTTCATTTCTTCAGGCTTCAGAGTTTCTCGCTTGGATGCAGCACAGTTGTTTGTCTTTTCGAGAAACATGACGTAACTGAGTGTCAAATAAACTGAAGCTGGAGTTTGAAAGTAGCAGTAAATGGAAATATTCAAGCGCCTTTGTTAAACAGTGCATATAAATAAAACATCACAGCCCATTAGAGGCAGACTTGGCTGAACTGGCTGCTGCGAAACCAAACAAGAAAAAGTGATTGTATGACTGCAAACAATCTTTTTCTTCGTCGTCATATAGTGAATACACTCTGACCTGCATTTCTGTGTCTGTCTCTCACAGAAAGAGGAGAAGGCAATGATCGCCAAAATGAACCGACAGAGGACCAACTCTGTGACCCACAACAGCGGCCACTGGACCGACCGTCCCTTCTACAACCATCTGGGTGGGAACCAGATCTCCAAGGAGATGAAGAGGATGGTGAGAAAAAAAGTGCTGATTTTTACACGTGTCCCCCCCGTCTTTGCTCTGTAGTGTCTCCATCATGCTTGTCCGTGTAAGAACTGCCACAACCAGGCGACTCTTTTGTCAATGTCTCATCTCAGCTCTCATTTGGTGATGAACCCCCCCCCCCCAACATTGTTAATATCCATAATCCTTTCATCTGCAGTCCTGATAAGCAGGAGTGATGGGCCCTACACTGCACATACTGCCTCTCAGACATCACCTTGTGTCCCTGAGAGGCTCCCAGGAGCACTCAGAGACACAAAAGCAACATGTGGGCGGCTAAAGTGAAGCAGGTACCACAATAAACTGTTGGTCGTCTGCTGCCGGTTGGGTTGTAAAAGGAAATAAAAAACAAAGAAAAGACAGAGAAAGAGAAAGAGGAAGAGAGAGAGAGACTCCCATCATCCTAACTCCACCTTCCCATTGGCTGAATTAGATTTGAAGGAACAGCAGTGATGTGACCACACCAAGACTCATTTTTATTTACGTACTGTGGCTCTCCCTGCTGAGCCAACCCTGTAAACATTGACTCATTCAGCGAATGGATACTCTCATATTGGCGTCACACACACACACACGCACACACACTATTGTTTTTCTTTATATCTTTATCATCCATCCACCCTCCACTCAAGGTGAATCTATTATTGGGCAGACAGTGAGGAAGGACAGGCCACACACACACACATAGTTGTCTGAGTTTTTCATTTATCTTTAATGCTCCCTTTTATCAAGTTTAGGTTTTCTCATGGTGCGGAGTTTGTGAAAACACAACGTTTTCTCATTAGGGTTATCTCAGCTTGAGCTTTAGACACTGTGCATTTATAACAGAGAGCCTGCTTTTTCAGTCTGGGGTCATGGAGTTTGGAAGATGCATAAAGCAGAGAGTGATCTGCTATCAACATGCATTTGGGAAGTGTAGGATCCCGTGGACAGAAAGTAAAGATGTCTCTCTGTTAAGACCAGTATATGTAAGTGTACACAAATAACTGGAGCAGTCCCTTCAGTGATCAGCATCACAGAGAACATTTGTCACTATTAGTAACTGAACATTAGTGACAGTGGTAGATTGTTTGGAAAAGACGCATCTAGAGTTCATGGTCACATCAAACTCTTGGTCTGAGGGAACTCGAACACACGTGTTGTGAATCACTTTGAAGAAAAATGTGATAGTATGAATACATATAATAATAATAATAATAATAATAATAAACCTTTAAACTTTATATAGCACCTTTCATAATGTGAAATGCAGATCAAAGTGCTTTACATGAGCAGAATAAAGATAGTAAAAGTAGCAATAAAAAACATGCACATTAACTTTTAAAACAGTAGCAAAGGGAAGTGAAAAGTAAAAATATTAGATTGACGCTAAAGGGATATAAAACAGGTAAAGAGTGCAATATTAGGATGTAAAACCATAAAAAAACAACATAAAAGAAATGCTGATGCTGAAGTTGATCATAGATCTACTTCTAGATATCATATCACATATCAAAGTGAACACATTTACAATATGTGAGGAAAAGAAGATTACATGAAGACGACAGCCCAGGTCCTTTGTCTTTTATACAACAAGTAATTTGTAGCTTTTTATTTCTCAGCTAACATGGCTGAGCAAACCAAGGAAAGAGCGCCACCTGCTGAAACTGTGACATTCAGAGCAACAGCGTGATTTCTGTGTGATTTACAGAAAAGAACTTGATAGAAGAAAAACAAACACAACAACTGACATGATTCATCTTTAAACAAACAGACAAATCTCCTGTTGTTCTGGTTGAGTACTTTCAATCACGGGTCCTGACGTTGTGTCCGTGGCTGATGTGTGTGTGTGTGTCTTTGCTTTATATCAGGTGCATGTGTCACCAAAGTGTGTGTGTGTGTGTGTGTGTTCTTTACACCCTGACTCAGATAGTTTGCACAAACATTAGTGCTTTTGACAGCAACTTTATTTGCCACAGTTGAGTTTCCCTTCATCCTCGGCCTCCATTGTCACCTCCACCCCACCCCCCTCTCACTGCCCCCCCCACCCCCCCCACCCCCGGCTTATCACTCTCTCCCTCTTTCTATCTCCACACTGCTCATTAATCACCCAGGAAGCTGTGAAGATAAAGGAAGTTGCAGAGCGTGAAGAGTCAAAGACGTGCAGAGGGCATGGGGGAGAAATTTTATATCGATGGCAGAGAGGGAGGGGCAAGAAGGAGTGAGGGGTGTTACAAATGGATGTTTGTGTGTTTGTGGTTTTTTGTTTTCTGCTTGCTCCAGACACAGACGGTGTTGAGCTGTGGTCTGTGAGCAGCTTGTAACTTGTGAGTTTTACACATGTGCTTGTTCCTTTTCTTCTGTTTGTTCTTCCGCATGTTGAAGAACAGTGGAACAAACAGGAGCAGCAACATCTCAGCTTCCACCTTAACTCAACAAGAGTGACAGAGCTCAGCTCCTGATGCTCCTTCATTAACGTGTTCATCCACAGGAGGGAGCCAGAGACACACACAGCTCATTCTGTTCAATCAGAAACATGGACCCTGAATGCAAACAGGACGTTGGCCCCAAAGGTTCAGGGGCTCCAAAGACAGACCAGTTACTATGTTATTATGTCAGAGAGTTAAATGTTCACAGTTTAAGTTCTGTTTTCCCCTTACAATAACATTTCACTTGAATATAGTTCGATTAGTGAAGATCAATGATCTAATTATTGACTTGTGAAGGTTTGTTGTGATATTTTGTTGTAATAACCTGAGACCTGAGTTGGGGGGTGGGATAAAGTCTTCCGGTCAATCTATGTTCCTACCTTCACCTATGGTCATGAATTCTGGGTCATGATTGAAAGATCTAGATCTGGGCACTCCCTTATAGAAAGGGTGAGGAGCTCTGTCACTCTGTCACCCGGGAGGAGCTCGGAGTAGAGCCATTGCTCCTCCACATCAAAAGGAGCCAGCTGAGGTTGCTCCTGCATCTGTACCAGATACCTCCTGGATACCTCCCTTGGGAGGTGTTCCGGGCATGCCCCACTGGGAGGAGGCCTCAGGGAAGACCCAGGACATGCTGGAGTGACTATGTCACTCAGCTGCCCTGGGAACGCCTTTCGATCCTCCTGGAAGAGCTGGAGGAGGTGTCTGGGGAGAGGGAGGTCTGGGCATCCCTGCTCAGACTGCAGCCCCGGGGACCCAGCCCAGGATACATGGAAGAAGATGGATGGATGGATGGATAAACTCTTGAGCCACCAGATAGTATGTTGTTAAGAAGAAGATACTGGATGTGGATGATTATATAACATGAGTCAGAGTGAAAGAGGACAATGCTGCACTCAGCTCTTTCAGTTAAGCACTAAAACAGAAATCAGAGCTGAGTGGAGTTTTTTTTATCTGATCAAATATAAACCTCTTTAACTCTTATTCAAGAGCATTTTGGGGGAAGAAACAGAAAAGTGAAACTCTTCCAGTTTGTCTCTGCTCATCACTGTAACCTCCACTCTTCGTTCCTCTCCTCGGTGACTCGTTCCATCTCAGATCTCAGGACTTTGCCGTCTCATTTTAATCACCCATGAACCGCACACTCTTTGTTTCTCGCTGTGCCGAGCCGAGAACTGACGGGATAAGAATAGAGCGCTGCCAATCTTCAGCCCAGTTTGACGCAAATATCTTTTATTTTTTAGACGACGCCTACTTCATTTTTTCTTTTTTTTCCCTTGCTCCCTCTCTTCTAGCCACAGGGAGCCTCTCCTTTCATACCTCCTGCTTCATTTCATTTTTCTCTGGCTGCTTCTAATTATCTGTGTCAGCGAGTTAGTTCTTGTAGGAGGGATGTTATGTCATCAGCTGTTATTTTTTTGCAAATTACAATGTGTTGAATGTGGTAATTATTATTATTGAACAAGTAGATGTGCAGTCAGAGGGATGATTAGTTGGACTGAAGCTCCTTAACTCAGTTTTTAATTGGGAAAAAAAATGGATTTAGAAGATTAAGATAATTTGGTTTGGTACAAGTTATAGTGACACCACATATTAAAGTTCATTAAAGAAAAATAAGTGTATGAATGAACTGTGGTTTATTTAATCTACAAGTGTGTGGGCATCACTGCTGATGATGAGGATCAAGACATCTGTGCTGCTCATTATTCATGATTTAGCAGTCATCATTATCTCCTCTGCTTGAAGTTGCTGTGAAAGTTTCCAGAGTTTAAATTGTTGTGTTTGAGACGTATTAGTATATTATTTATAAACACAGTTATAAATGTCTGACTCTGGAGTAATAAGTTTTGATGGCTTCTTACAGATGAGCTAAACTTTTATAACTGTTTATTAATGACATGATAATGAGAAAGAGTGTTTTATAGATGTTGTTTACTAATGTTTATAATGTGTAGTTATTATAAAGTGTTACTGGGATTTGTAAACCTTTGATTGGATGAGTGGGAGAGTCCACAGTCAAGTTCCCAGTCATTGCTGTCTGACTATTGAAAGCTCCCGTTCCCAGTTAATCATCTCTTAACATCTAATTGTTGCATGTGTCTGTTTTTCTTCTGTGTCTTGCAGGGTTTTGAAGACCCCAAGGACAAGTGAGTAGTGACTTCCCTTCAACTCTCATGTGTGTAAATCACCTGTTTGACATGAATCTGCACTTGTTCTCATTTTCATGATTTGAAATCAACATGGGACCAACGTGAGGAATCATAACTGGCATAACTGAAAAGTCATTATATATGAGTCAGACAGGACATCGCTGTGCTGTGTGTTTCTATCCCTGCCGTCTCACAATGGAAAAACACATTAGCATCAGCAGTGTTGAAGTGCTGTGAGACTTAATGCTGTAGCTGCTTATCACTGATGTAAATGCCCATTAAGATGCCCTGCAATGTGCCCAAACAAAGCACAGATGGTAGCATTAAAGCGCCGTGCACCTGGATGCTATAAACACCTAGAGAGCTGAGCATAAAAGTTTAATGGCACGAGTCAAGTCTCCAACCTGTTGCAGCTGCTGCTGCTGCAGAAAAGATACAAAAACAAACAAGAAGAAAGTTTGTTTTCATTATTTTCTGTGGTGGAGTTGGTTCCTGCAGAGCTGCACGACCTCACCTGGTGATGCATTGACACGCCAAACACCACAGGACAATGCAGGGGGTGGACGGAGCAGCAGAATCACCTCATGCAAAATTAAAACGTCCAATTAAGTCACTATTGCAAAGGCTGAAAAAAATCGTTCGCTGCGTCTCTTCGTCTCTTCGTCTCTTCGTCTCTGGTTTTCAAAGTGGGGGAGGCTCAGCTGGAGAAAGATATCAAGGGCAACATCTGAATGCAAATCAGGAAGGTTTGTGTGTGTCTTTGTAAGGGTGGGGGGGTGGGGGGGGGGGTGTCTGTCAATCATTCATGCAAGATCAAACCAAACCCCCACAGACCTGGTGATGCAGATATTAACGTGAGCAAGTTTGTTTTTAATTAAAAAAAAAAAAAAAAAAAAAACGCCTGAGGATACGTCGTCCTGAACTTTAACTTTGATGCTTGTTTATTTAGCAGTGAATATTTAATGATGGAGAGAAAACACTTAGACATCGAGTTTTCAGGAGATTCAGAAAAAACATAAAAAGAATTGTTTTGCTCCACGGCTTCAAATCTGCTGCTGTTCAATTCGTTTTCACTTTGTCTTGTCACTTGTTGTCATGGTTTCTGAATTTATTCCTGTGGACAGATTAAGTCATTTTGCTGCTTTTGTGGATGGGAAGCTTAATCTTGTGTCATGTTACCATAGAAACCCAGATATTAAGTTGATGGGACAGGTTTCATAGCTGGTAACGGCTGCTGATTGACAGTCAGCTGAGTCCGACTCACCTGTTCATACTGTTAGTGGCTGTGATAAAGTTGTGTCAGACTCTTAAGTCGTCTTATCAGCGGGAGTTGAAATGATTCTGTCTGAATTCAAACATGTTGTCGTCCTGCTGTCAGACGGAGACGCTCATGAAGTGGAGCAGCCAGCTGTGACATGCACAATGTAAAAGTGTCTGTCAGTGATCACAGAGCTGGAGTCACTCAAGTGAAGACGCCGTCCTCCTCCTCCTCCTCCTCCTTGAGGGGAAGTACATGCTGTATTTTTTAAATCATTAGAGAGAGTCTTTACTGTAGATGAACTATCACACTGTAGTGTTGAAATCTGTAAGGAAGTCATCTCTGAACGTTAACTGTGACCTCATTCAGGAGTGGAAAATGCTTTTTAAAAGCTCGTCTCAATCTTCTGCTTTAACATATTAATTGCCAAAGATTAAGTGTTAATGTATCAGTGGGATTAAGACGTCAGCTCTGAACCACCATGTCCAAGGTTCAGGTAAGGTTGGAGGTGTTTGCTGCTCCCTCTCCACTTCATGTCATTTCACTGCCTCCTGTGTGAAAGATCTAAATCTGTGATCTAAATCTTTGATCAGTTTTTTTTTTCAAAAGATTTTCTCTGTATTAACTCCTATCTAAACTGTGGTGGCCAGTGTTGTGTCCCCGGCCTGGTCCGTCACGTTAATGGCTGAGTTCCAGTCAGGTCTCTTACAGACCATAGACTGTATATGACTTAGGCTCGTTCACGTGAAGTGTGTGAATGTCCCATTGTCACATCATCAACTCACTTTATGTCCTGGTCCTGGTCCTGTCCCATTCCTATCACAACATCTGGACCCTTTCAGGCTCTCACACTCATTTACTTGCAGCTGACCTTGTTTAAGCCAGTCAGGGTTCTGGGCCTGAGAGGCGGAAGGGAACTGGGCCCTTGTGTCTCTGGCCTGGTCCGTCATGTTAATGGCTGAGTTCCAGTCTGGTCTCTTACAGACCATAGACTGTATATTGTATATGACTTAGGCTCGTTCACGTGAAGTGTGTGAGTGTCCCATTGTCACATCATCAAGTCACTTCATGTCCCCTCACTTTCAGTCAGCATCGACACTGATTTGCTTTAGGAAATTACCCACAGTTCATAGCGATGTCAAATCAAATACACATCATCCGAAGCATTGCAAAGGAGCCGCTCCCGGTCCCTGTTCTGATCCTGGTCCCGATCCTGGTTCTGGTCCCAGTCGGGGTCCTGATCCTGGTTCTGGTCCTGGTCCCAGTTCCGGTACAGTCCTGGCTCCGGTGGTTGTTTGTCTGTCAGTGTTCAGGGACTGAGAGGAGGAAGGGAACTGGGCCCTTGTTGCATCAGGAAACAACAGCAGCTTCTGAAAAAGTCCAGTTGAGTTTTCATGCAATTTAAAAAAAATAATCGATCTGCTTCCTGAACAAATCTGGGTGATTTATTTCTAAAGTTAAACTGGAAAACTAATATCATTATCGTTTTTATCATTATTAATGCTGCACTTCACTTGGTGTTCTTTTGTATTGTATTTGTTAAATCCACTATGTATCTATGTATGTTACCATTCAAATAATATGTAAACATGTTTAACAAGACACATTTACATCCAAAAAGTGCATCTAAATAAATGACAAAACTTTAAGGTCGTCTTCAGACCTGCTTTAAATACTCGCTTTAAATAATCATTTATGGTAAATATATGATTTCTATGAATAAACCAAAGATTATCTACCAAAGAGTATCTACTTGATACTTAGTGTAGAAGCACAGAAGAGGTCATGTGACCACATCAACACTAAGAGAACATGATTTTAGTTTTGTGAATTTTTTTCTATGTGCAATTATATGTACAGTATGACAAAATATGAATCACAGTGTAGCACAATATGTCATCAGATGATCAGTTCATGTCAACAGGGCCAATCAGTGTGAGTGACACTTAGCAGATTTAAGAAACTGGCTCATCAGCGTCTTTTGGAAGAGACTGTGTGTGTGTGTGTGTGTGTGTGTGTGTGTGTGAGGTCAATTGCTCTTCTTTTTTCTTTTTTTTTCCACTTTATGTGCCATTAGCTAGATGATACTGCGCCCCAGGGTGCAGCGGGTCGTCATGGCGACTGTCTAACAGTTATATAAATAATAATTAGTAGGTGTTGAGTTTCTCTTAGAAGCCTTTTCCCAGTTTTGTGGAGATGTAAATGTCACTTAGTCTCATCTTGTTTTATTCAGGCATTTCATTTTCAGAAACACACAGGAAAACCTGAACCCAGAGGACGAGGTGGACGAGTTCCTGGGTCGAGCCATCGACGCTCGCAGCATCGACCGGCTGCGCTCGGAACACGTCAAGAAGTTCCTGCTCACCTTCAGAGAGCCCGACCTGGAGAAAAAGGTCAGGACACACACAGACTGGCACACACACACACTGCCAATATAGCAGCCAATAATTAGCCGTGACAAGCAATCTCCCCCTGCAGAAACTGAGTCTCACTTTATTCCAGCTGTATGAAGCCGGTCCAAGGAGACAGTGTTGATACTATCTATCTGCCTGTGCAGCGTTGATGCTGTAGTTTAAACTCTCAGTGAGAAGCAACAGCACAGAAATGACAAAGATACACATCAGTCTGGTTTGTTTGTCCTCAGCGACTCTGCTATATAGTTTGTCCTTCAGGAAATGTCCAGTGTTAAACCTTGACTTCAGTCCATGTGTTGGTCTCTGCTCTTCAATAATGAAAGTATTTTATCGATTTATTGATGTGAGAGAACAAAGCTCAGATGATGTTGGGGTTATTTTAGGTCAGGGTGAAAACCACAGAGCATCGTTCAGGGCTTAGTCTGGTGAAGTCTTCATGAGTCCAGGATCAAGTGTTTCCGGTCTGATCTTTAAATTGACACTGTTTGAAAGCTCCAATTTTACCTGTTCTTGGGTTTTACAAGCTCAAAACTCTTACCTCTGTTTTTTTTTAATTTCATTTTCTTCTCTTTAGCTGCAGTTTTTATTATGATTATTTCTGATCATTAAAAGTTTTAAGTTAGTCAACAACACTATATAACACTGTATATATTTGAGAGTAATGATGAAGTTTGTGGAAAAACTTTTGATCGTTATCGGTTTTTCAGTCTGTCTGAAAAACTAAGAAGTTCATTGTCACATATTGAATCACCCTCTCTCCCTCTCTCTCTCCTCCTCTCTCGTCCTTGCAGTACTCCAAACAGGTGGACTCCAGGTTCGGGGCGTACGTCGCCTGCGCCTCCCTCGTTTTTCTCTTCATCTGCTTCATCCAGATCATCATCGTGCCACCGTGAGTCGACAGTAATTCTTCTTCATCTCCTTCTTCGTTGTGACTAAGGAGTGGGAGGACAGTAATTAGTCTCCTCACAGACACTTCAGTCTTTTTTCTTTTTTTTACCAACATCTGGACTGAACAGCTGCTGTAGTACACACAGTTTCTGCTTCATGTTCCTCAGTCCTCAGTCTTTAGTTGAGCAGACATATAAAAGTGAAAGAAATGTGACTCTTTGTCATGACTCAGAGTCTGATTAAATGAGTAATAAAGAGGAAATCTGATCAAGATCATCAACATGATAATAATATAATCTGTGTATGAGCAGCAGCCAGGTTCTGCCTCCTTCCTCTTTTCACACTCAGACTTTCCTCCCTGCCCCTCTCTCAGTATCGATCTCCATCAGCCGCCTCTTTATTAACCTCTCCTCTCCATCCTTTCATCTCACCCCCACCACTGCCACCACCTTTCGTCTTTTATTCCTGTCTTTACCTCCTCAGAGTCCCTCCCACACCGTCTCCTTGCTGTGCCTCCTCCATTTCTTTGTTTAATCTGTTTTCCTTCATCTCTTCTTCTCCTTCACTGTCTTCATGCTCACTCACTCTCTCTCTCTCTCTTCACGTCACACCCACGCACACGCGCACCTCTGACTTCCATGTTATTTACTCTCACACAAGGTCGACAACACCTCCTCAGTCGTGACTACAGACAGAAATAAACATATGTACAGTGTATAATCACACACGCACACACACACTCTCTCTGTCTGTTGTTGTTTTTGTCTGCAGCTCCAGTCTGATGATCGGCTTCTTCATCACCTGTCTCATTATCCTGACGGCTGTCATGTTCGTCTCAGCTGTCTACTGCTGTTTTGGGGTGAGCCGTCGCCGTTTGTGATGAATGTGATGAATGTCAAAAAGAAAAAGCTGCAGATCTGAGACACAGCTTCTACTGACTGATAATTGATGAGTGATTAGGAGGTTTTTTTTTTAATGATGGAGTTGTATAGAATATTTATCTCAAACGCCTTCAGTACAGAGATGCAGTGACAGCTTTTCTCTTCAGACGTCATGACGACAGACCTATTGACTCTATTATCAGGCTGCAAGTTTGATGATGTATTTGCGTGATTTGATTGAGTGATTTAGAAACGTTAGCTCAGGACAAGTTGTGCAGATGTCGCCATGAGACTTAAGTTGCCCATTTTACATGTGTCCAATTATAATTGTGGTGCTCAACTTACATTCAGCAGACCAGTCCATGATATGTCCCTCCCCAGCTTCATGTTTTTACTGGAAACAGGTAATCATGCGTAAACTGTGTAGCTGCTTCAGGATGTCTTTAAAGGACCCAAAGGTGTGAAGGTTGATTAGTGTGTTTAACACACAAGTTATTTTTCGAGAGGAGCTTTTAACTTTCCTCAAGTCTGAGTACAGACCCGATGTTTCCTGACTACAGTAATGAAAATGTAGAGATTTTACTTGTGATTTAAAAACACACATCACACAAATGTGTCACTGAAAAGACCAGAGCTTACTTCAGTTGTAGGATGTGAATCATATGATGTTGGCTTTAAAGATGCCAAAACGTTTCCAAGAGTCTTTGCTCTGAGTCCCAGTTAAATCAAAGGTTGTTTCAATGTGTTTCTTTCCTTTTTTTTTTTTTTTGGGGGGGGGGAATGGGGGGGGGGGTTCGACCTCTCTGTCACATCCTAAAAACTTTTGCAGTCAAGTGCGTTCACCCTTGTGCTCCACATTGGCTCTAAATCTCGTAAACGACCACACCAGCAGACTGCAAACTGCACTCCCACTGTTAACTGTCTGCGATCGCTCTGCTCTGTATTTATTTATTACACACATCGGAGTCGGGACACTGCGTCCTTTTTTCAGGCCAATTTACTCAGCACTGAAATAAAACCCTTTAATGTTCTCTGTGTCCTCCATTGGGTGATTGAAGGGACAAGTTTTTAGTAAAATAATACATGAATTACATCTTTGTTCGCTCACTTTTCTTTTTGTTTGCTCCTTCCTCTCTTTCTCTTCTGTCTGTAGATTATAAGGAAAAAGGCGAGACAGGTTTTGTTTTGTGATGTCAGCCTCATATTTGGTTCCTTATGAGCTAATGAGGGTACAACCTTGAGATTAAAAACCGATCAATCAGCCTGTCAATTAATGAATCAGTCACTCGAACACGCTTCAGTTGTTTTGTTGGGCTGATACCAAAGAGCAAACCTCAGGAGGCTTTTGGTTTAACCGCACACCCCCCCACCCGCACGTGGAGCCTGTTGATGGGCCTGTAGGAGCAGAGGAGATAAAAGTAGAGCTGCTCCTGATGTTTCTCACTGATGACTCACAGAGAGAAAAAAATCCACTTGTACATGAAGTGAACGTACAGAGAGACCTGTGCTCTTTAATCAGGTTCTACATGAGGACAACTGGTTCAGTAGCAGGTCTCAGTTTATAGTGTGTAACCTTGTCACATCTTATATCAGCAATACATCGTATTATTTATTTTTCATATATTCTGACTTTACCTATCACTCTCTTGTTGTTGCAGCTGTTCCCAGTCGCCCTGCAGACGCTCTCTAAGAGGATCGTCCAGTCCAGACTGAACAGCACCCTGGTGGGCGTCTTCACCATCATCATCGTCTTTCTCTCAGCTTTCATCAACATCGTAAGTTCTTCTTTACAGAGTTAAGAAACAGTCCTCAGGTGAGCTTGATGTCCTCACTGATTTTCTATTTTTACACTGCTCTCTGTTCAGTTCACCTGCAGCGGTCACGACCTGCGCGGCTGCATCACAGCAGAACTCAACATCAGCCTGGACAGTGTGAATGCCTGTCACGCCCACCAGCTCAACTACAGCCTGGACTCTCAGCACAGCCCCTGTGTGGACGGCGCCCTCGTCTGCAGCTTCCCTGAGGTACAGGTGTGCCTTGTTCTGTGTGCGTGTCTGTCTGTGTGTGTGTGTGTGTGTTTGCACTCTGTATTTGCACAGTGTGATTTCTGGCTCAAAGTAACTTCCAGTGTTGGTTTTGTTTATGTTGTTTATTTCAACAGGTGCTGTGCACAGATGCAAGTTAACTGCAGAACTGAGATTTTTAAAACTTAAACTCAGAATGTGCAATAAATGTGTCTGGGGAAAAATAAAGAAAAAATAACATTTTTGGCACCACTTCACCATAAGACAAATATCATAAAGGATTTATTAATGTTTATGACATTAAACAAAACATAACTCACTTGACACATTCGATAAAAAGACAATCTGTTGCCAAACACTGAGATCACATCACTTACTTTGTTTTCTTTGTTTTCCCTATATTGTTTAGTTCATAGCAATCAACCACTGTTAATTCAAATGTCAAACTGTTTCATTTGACATTAAGATTTTATTTTATTTAACCTTTATTTGACCACAGAGAGGCCCACTGAGATCGAAACCCCATTGACAAGGGTGACCTGTGTACACCTGTTCTGATAAGTTATTACAAATCAAAGGCCGTTCACAAACTGCAGAATTAAACAAAGTTAAACCATAGATGGCAAGCAATCTGGTATTTTAAAAAGTGCGCTCAATGAGGTCACAGCAGCAGGTAAAAACATAGGCAGTGAAGATGAAATGACAGAATATCAAATGAGCAGACTCATGTTCTTAGAGCTCAGTGGTGTATTGTCTGAATCATTTTTGGTCTAGTCTCTCTATTATCATTTTTCCTGTTTAATTGATTCATTTTATTTCTTTAATGTATTTCTTATTCTTGTTCAAAATAAAGGAGAATGACAATACGGCTCCTTGTACCAGTTGTAAATGCTGGTAACTCATTAGTAAGACTAGTGAGTAAGAAGCTTTAACTTTAACTATGATTGAGAAAGTGTTACCAACCTAATTACAAACCATTTCTGAGTCCTTTATAAGTGTGGTCTTATTGTATTAGCCTGGACAATAATCATCATACTCTACCAGTCAAACAGTTTCATTCATTAGTGTAATGTTTTCTTTGTCTGGTGAGAAACAGCTCAGATGCTTTACAGCTTTAAAAATGACGCGTCTTTGCAGTAAACAGAGCAATAATCTTCTGTGTGAGGTGGTAAGACACTTGTTTTTGTATATTATGAGGTTTCACGGTGATATAATTGTGAACAGTAGCAGAAAGAGTGGGTGCGAAGTGAAGGTAACTGCAGGTTTTTAGCTTGCACAGTTATGTTTAACTGACAGCTGAGTGGTCAAAACACTGAGTTTATTGTCTGTTTTATTCTCACACCTCTGGATGTGACTCATTCAGTCTGTTACAGGGAATAAACCTTCACATCCAGAGATGTAAAAACAAATGTACCTTTGCTAACACACTCTCTCTCTCCTGTTGGTCCTCAGTACTTCTCGTCCTGCGTGCTACTCAGCCTGCTGGCCTGCTCCGTCTTTCTGCAGGTCAGCAGCATCGGCAAACTATTCCTCATGCTCTTCATCGAGCTGCTCTACCTCCTCATCATGGAGGTGCCCAAAGTGAACCTGTTCGACAACCAGGACCTGCTGGTCATGGCCAACGCCATCAATGTCCTGTGAGTCACTGCTCTGTGTGTGTGTGTTGTGCATGTGATGCTTGAGTGGTTGACAGTGTGCAGATGCTTTGATAGCTGATTGGCTCTCCTCTGTTCCCTCTTCTCACAGCGAGCACATGAACGGAACAAGGTGAGCCTGATGACAACTTTCTGTTTCCTCGGAGACCCGCAGCATCACCTCCATCATCTGATTAAGTTAACAGCATCATTATCACTGTGCTGGCACCAATGTTACTATAATGACCTGCTGGCAACAGATGCTGTCGCTAATGAGCCAAGATGTAAAGGGCAGCTTGTTTTTTGTGTCCTGGTCTTCTAGAGGCGTCCTTTACATCCATTCAACAGAACTTTATTTAACACAGAGCTACTGATTGAACTGTCTCAGCACTCAGTATGAAACAAATGAAAACCTAATCTGTGTGTGTGTGTGTCTGTGTGTTGACGTCCAGCTGTGTGGTGGACTCCAAGGTTCCTCTGAAGATCATGACCCCGGTGGTCATCACTGTCTTCGTGCTCGCCCTCTACCTTCATGCCCAGCAGGTGGAGTCCACAGCCAGGCTGGACTTCCTCTGGAAGCTGCAGGTCAGTGTCTGTGTCACAGGGACAGAAATGCATTGTGGGAACTCTAAATTGTCCATAAAATGTAAAAAAAAAAAAAAAAAAAAACCCTTTCCCCCTCTCTCTCGATATAAGTCAAATTACTTGACATCTTCTTAATCCTCTGATTAGACTCTGTGTCCTTTCATTTCAGTGCAATTACACATTCATCCTGTTAAAAGCACAAGTTAATAAGTTTCTGTTACTTCGTATTTGCTGAGAAATCTTGAGGGAGTATATGTGATAAAGAGATTTTAGCCTCAACAGCAATAACACTGCGTATCATCACTCTGCAGCAGAGTGAGAGGTTCTGTTGTGAAGAAACGAGCACATCAAGAACAGAGTGGACGTGTGGATAGAAGAAGAGAAGAGAAGTGGATTATTCTGGTTCTGAGGATTCAAAGTGCTGAAGTGTTTCTCTCCACTGAGAGTGAACATGCTAAAAACTTTTCAGAACCACTTTCAGGCCTACGGCGGCTGATGTAGGACAGTCAAATGAGAAGTGAAGTATTCATTTCCTAATAAAATGTCGTCAGAGAGGCTCCGGGCTTGACATCTCATGGAGGTCCTGAGGCAGACAGTGCTGCCTGTAGGTGAAAACCCAGGTGAGGGGGAATAACAGGGTATTTAAAAACACTACAACAACAACACTGAGCCTCCAGGCCTGCGAGCAGCTCTGGGAGGTTGAAAAGACAGATAACACCTGAGGTAAAAAATAGTGAGTCTGGCCAAAGGGCAGTAAAGAGAAACAACACTATCAGCAGCAGTAATGGCGTTCCCTGCATCCCATCATTTCATCCTCCGTGAACCCTTAAATTGTGTGTAGTGAAGTATCACCCAACTTTACTTGACTCTTCCCCAGGCAACGGAGGAGAAGGAGGAGATGGAGGAGCTGCAGGCCTACAACCGCCGCCTGCTCCACAACATCCTGCCCAAAGACGTGGCCGCCCACTTCCTGCAGCGCGAGCGGCGCAACGATGAGCTCTACTACCAGTCGTGCGAGTGCGTCGCCGTCATGTTCGCCTCCATCAGCAACTTCTCCGAGTTCTACGTGGAGCTCGAGGCCAACAACGAGGGCGTGGAGTGTCTACGGCTGCTCAACGAGATCATCGCCGACTTTGACGAGGTGAGATGTGGAAGACTTTAGAGACAATGAATGATGATATATGACAGCAGAAGGCTCTGTAGGCACTAGATGCTCCACTGTGGTAACCAGATGGGTGATAAAACATTAGACAGAGTGATTTGAGTTGATATGAATATAAAATATTGATAAAATGGAGGTTTAGGAGCTGAAACTCTTTTTGCACATTACTCTCTGCTCCTAAAAGCACAGAGGAAATCAAAAATCAATAGCTCTGTTAGAGCTGCAGCTCAGAGAATAAGGTGATTTTACCAACTTAGAATTGGATCCAGTGAAGCTGAACCCAAATCCTGCTCAGCATGGAAGTTTATAGATTAAAACCCCGAACCCTCTTCTCTTGTCTTCTCCTCTGTCTTTACCTCCCTCCTCCATTAGATCATTAGCGAGGATCAGTTCCGCCAGCTGGAGAAGATCAAGACCATCGGCTCGACCTACATGGCAGCGTCCGGCCTCAACGACTCCACGTACGACAAGGCCGGGCGCTCACACATCCGCGCTCTGGCTGACTACGCCATGAGGATGATGGACCAGATGAAGTACATCAATGAGCACTCCTTCAACAACTTCAAAATGAAGATAGGTGAGCTGCACACAAAGTTCACTCCTAACAGTGAATGTTGTCTCTGTCTATAATGAACCTGAAGAAATATATATACGTAAAGTTTTGTTTCCATTTTTGCCAGTTTTTTGTTCAACTTCTTTGGTGGTGTTTAAAAAACCCTGTGTCGCCTGGTGTTTGTTTTGTTTCTCAGGTCTTAACATGGGCCCTGTGGTTGCCGGGGTGATTGGCGCCAGGAAGCCCCAGTATGACATCTGGGGCAACACAGTGAACGTGGCGAGTCGCATGGACAGCACAGGTGTACCGGAGAGGATCCAGGTGAGACGACGTGTCACAAAATATTCTACTTGATACGTGATAAAGTCAAATTAAATTGTGCCTTTTACAAAACAAAGGAAATGATGATGTTCAGATCACATTTTTAGATGGTTTAGATGGCTGAACATAAAACCAGTCATAAACCAGGACAGAAGATTCAATGCGTTTAGCCTAAATCTAGTGCTGGTCATTTCAACCAGGAGTTCATCTAATGTGCATTAGCTCTGTGAAACTGCACTTCACACCCACTGAGGCTGCTGGCTGGATTTAGAACAAGTCTGTTCAGGTTAATGAAAAATGTTAATTATAAATGGCCGTATTGGTTTGGCTCAATCAGATGTGAAATCATTAAAGCTTAATAACTCAAAGCTGCTTTGAACACAGATGGAAACCTTTAATTTGATCTCACTCGTCTCCAGAAAAACCATTAACCAAGGCGCAAAATATGAACCAGTGCTACCTAATGAACGGGAAAGAGGTGACAAAGCTGCAGCACGATGACATCATCAGCCTTGAATCCACCTTTTGTGTTGGACGGCAACACTTTCATTATGTTCTTTATGTCTTTAAATACCTTTGATTAGTATCACAGAGGGAATCGGAGAAGACAGATGATTGAAGAAGTCTCATCTCTATCTACATCTCATTAAATATTAATTACAGTAATTGTTAATTAAAAAAACAATGAGGAGCTGAGCTGTCCTTCCTGTTTGACCAATCAGCAGCTGTTTCTATCCACAAAAAATGGACAAAGTTCAATAAAAGGAAACAAAAGAAGAAAGAATAAGGATTAAAAACAAATCCTACATCTCTATTGTTTAGCTTTTTGAGTTTGGGTTTCTGAGCCTTTTCATTTTGGTGAACTAATAAAATGATGAATGAGACTTGTAGCCAACTTTGTGTTGGTAAATAAAACAAATCAAATCAGTTTGTTAAGCACTTTAAATCAGTTTGTTAAGCACAGGCTCAGTGGGCACAGACCCACTGTGTAGCCTTAACCTTTTCAAATGAGTCTAATAAACTTAAAACAAACTCTTATTTGTATTGCACTTAAAGCACTATAAAAAAAAAAACAGCTTCACATCAAAACTTAACAAGGATACAAAAACACTAAGATGAAATGAGCAGGCAAAGAGGATAATGGAGGACAAAGACAAAACACAGGAACTAAAAACCCAAAGTAAACGACAACAAACCTTAAATGTGAAGGATTTATCAAAACGAAAAAGAGCGATGTCATCTGAAAGTGCAATGTCAAAAGGTCAAGTACTGATGCAAGAATGAGGGAGGAGGAATAAAAATAGATTGAAAATGTCACACAGCTTCAAAAGGAGACACTATTAAAAAGTCTTTTGATAAGACAATGTCTTAAAAGTAGAGTCTGGAGGTTTTTGCTCAAAAATAAACACTAGACTTATACAAATGAAATCCCACTTAATCATCACCTATGGGCTTCTAGTCCTGTGTGGTGGTGACTGTGTCTTGGACTGTATTTCCTTTTCTTTCCAGCCCTGACACCTGCTGCAGCTGCTGCTGTCAGGGGCAGGAGGCTGCACAATTGAGCCGGAGAGGAGGGGCCGGTTTGAATGTTTTATTTACAAACTGCAACGAACAAACCTCCAGACTCTACTTTTAAAATCTAGCTGGTTTAACACAGACCTGTGAATCATCACGTCAGTGCTGCTTATGAGTCATTACCTGGCAAACAAATATGAAATAATAAATGCACAGAAAATTGTAAATATGATCTAAATCAAACTTGTGTCCTCACCTTTCCTCCTCCTCCTCCTCCTCCTCCTCAGGTGACTGCAGACCTGTACCAGGTGTTGAGCTCCTACAACTACACCCTGGAGTACAGAGGCGTAGTCACGGTGAAGGGCAAAGGAGAGATGATGACCTACTTCCTCACCAGCGGACCCCCCAACAGTTAACCTACGATAAAAACCACAAACTACTACTACTACTACTTCTACTACTACTACTACTACTACAACAACATGGGAGAAGGTTGTTAACTCCGCCTGTCATAAGGCGCCGCCTCATGGACCTCTGACAGCTCACAGTGGACTGAGACCGGCTTCAGGCAGAAACCTTTCTTTGAACCCAGCGAGGCCACACTGAGGACGGACAGACAGGCGGACGGCGAGGAGGAAGAGTCATCCCAAAGCTCGGCTTGCGGAGGAGACTTGAGCAACAGAGGCCCAGCTCAGCCTGACTCTGACACGGAGACCAAAGACGTCCAATCAGAGCGGGGGCGAACAGGAAAGACAAAAACAAAAACAAGACTTTTGCCGGCTTTGTGAGGTTCCTACAGGAAAAAAAAAAAAAAGAAAAAAGTTCAGAGAAATTTTTATTTGCTTCAATCTGCCAGATTTTTCCGAAGGGGGTTCAGTCGGACAAACCTGCGGGAAGACGTGTCACTTCCTGTTTTATCTCTGCCTTTCTCCTGCTGAAGTGTATATGTACATGTAAAACACACACACACACACACACCCACACACACACACACAGGTTTTATGTGTATGTATATGATTTTTTTTAATGTACTGTATGTAAAACACTTTTTTTGTCCTTGGTTGTCGTGGTTACAGGTACAAAAATCTCAAGTGTGGGTCGGGAAACACTCACAGCCAGCACCAACCACAGCACTGCTACCTGGCTACCTGTCCTCGTAATCAATAACCGATCATGTCGGCAATCAGAACAGCTCAGTTGGAGGAGTCGCACTCAGTCGTGTCTTATGGGGGCGAAGTAGACAAAGAAGAAGAAGTGAGTGAGTCTTGCAGGTGAAGGAAGCAGGTAGAAAACGTTCAGCAGTGTTTCCACAAAGCTACGAGTTTCAAATCACCCACTCCACGCTACAGTATCATCAGCATATAAACACACCTGAAACACTAAGAGGATGTCAATGAAGAGCTTTTTTCTGAATCTTCGACATTTTTGTATTTTGACTTCAGAACACCAAACCCTATCAGATATTTTAAGATTCTATATTTTGTACATTAATATATTAGAGAGCTATCTATAAACACCAACGTGTATTCAGATGTACATACTCTTATCACTCTGCTGCTGGTGGATTTCAGAAATTCTCACCAGCGTTGCCTGGTCTTAAGGTGGAGCCACAGCTAATGTACCATTAACTTCAGCAGATTGATGCACCTGAACGCCCCTCTTTCCTTCTTTATTTCTTTCTTTCTTTCTGTCTTGCTCTTTTCATTGAATTGAGCATTTTTTAAAACTTCTGCAGGAAGTCAACTCTTAGGTGATTAGATGGCGCTTTCCCATCACTCATGTGTTTTAAGGAGGCGTCACGCAGAGCGAGCACGCACTTTGAATGACAAGACTAGAAGATGGGGAGTGGAAGGGAGGGAGGGAGGAAGGGAGGGATGCATCGGTCCCGGTGCTTAAAAAAAAGAAAGAAGAAGCCATTTTGCACTCGAGTGCATTCAGCCGTCCACCACCCCTTCCTGCACTGCTCCACACCTCCCTCTCACTTGCTCAATCAGATGGTATGACCCAATGAATGTCCAATGATCTCCGATGAGGCCTTTTAAATATGAACTCTGTGTCTAGTGATGGCGGTGATGACTCTCATCCTGTGGACGGGGAAAGACAAGCCCAGAAATGTGGACATGTGCCCTTTGTATCTGCTGTCGTTTGTTTTTCTTATCAGAAACAGTTCTCTTCAGTATTACAACATTACTCAGCATGTCTTCCGACAAACTGTCTTCAACCTGGCCTCTCATTTTAGTGATTTTCTTTTCTTTTCTTTTCTTTTCTTTTCTTTTCTTTTCTCCCCCCAGTGATGTTATTACTACCAATCACTACAGCTGGTTCTGTTTGTCTTGGCCGAGTCACAGGAGTACAGTGATCCAGTGAATGTCTGGGCAGAGTGTCAAGTTTTTATATAGAGGAATAAAGCAAATTTGAAATGGAAGCTTAAAGGATAAAGCTAGCATTATTCATTCAGTATTTTGTTTATTATCAACAAATCTCATGGGGGAAAAAAAATCAACTGTGTTATTGGACTTCTTTACTTTGTCTCCACACACACACACACACACTGTTGTGAGGACATGAGTCTGTCAAACACTGTTTTTATTCTTAGACTCTACTCAAACAGGAGGAAGACACTAATTTAATGGGACTATTTGTGTATTTAATTAATGCACATTTGAGGGAAATACCACACCAGGATGAAATACAGTATATGGATCTTGACTGTGCCACTGGAAGAGTTGTAGACTTAAAAGAGAATCTGTTAATAAAGTTATTAATTTTGAAAAGTTGTTAGAAATCAATGACACTGGCTTTGAAATGGTTAAATTTAAATAATAATTGGATTATTGCTCTTTCTGCTCTTTTGCGTTGAAGATACAAGATTTTGCGTCGACATTTTAATTATTTTTTGTTCAGTCGATAAGTGAAATAAATGAGTGTAAATAAATAATCAGTCAAATAAAAACTTAAATTAATTAAACAGCAAAAACCACAGAGCAGTAGCTGGACTGTGATTGGACAGGCTCCGATGTGACTTCTGGCCAATCAGAGTTCAGGCTGCTGCTGATGTCAGACTGAATATGAGGAAATAGAAAAGGTTTAAGAGCAACTGCACTTAAACTGAATGATTCATTAAATGAACTATAAAAAGGTGGTAACTCCACTGACACAGTGTTCATGGTGATGGAGCATGTCCAATAGAAAGGCTTACTGATTGGTTTGTAGGAATAACAATCAATAATAATAATCAGGGTTTTGCAACATTCAGGTAAAACTTGTTTGAAGGTTGAAGTCTTTGTTGATTTTGGTCTTTTCATGGGATTTGTTGACAGTAAAAACTTGTAAATCAGCCAAAGCCTTGTCCTTTAAATGTTGGAGTTGGTTTGACTTTTTCATTTCCTGTTTGAAAACAAACAAACAACAGGAGAGACTGAAAAGCATGAAGAGAGCTTTGTTATGAACCTGTACAGTGGAAAGTGCTGCACTGGTTTACTCTGGAGGTTTCTGTTTTGTTAATGTACTGTACTGCTGCAACCATTATCACACACACACACACACATAAACACACACCGGTGGTATAGGAGAAATGTGTGTCATCCCACCCGACGCCCATGTGAGCCGCTTTATCTGCTGTTTATCATGCAGTAATGTGCCATTAAGGAAACACATGGGGGGGTCGGAGAGGCAGCACAGGTGTGAGGTGAGGTGAAGTGAGGTCAGGGGGCGTGGCAGTGAGATGTCAGAGCGGACACACACACACACACAGTCCTGAGTTTTAAAGCTTCATTTCCACAGCTGAGGATCCTCATGATGACTCTGACAAGACGACAAGGTGAGGCAGCGTCTGAGACAAAAACAGCTTCAGAGACAAAAAAGTGTGGCTTGTTTTTGTTGTCATGCCAAACACTATGCTGTTTTTTCTTTCTTTCTTTTTTTTTTTTTTTACAGTCAAATAAACTGCTGAGATGTTTCACAGGTACCACATGGCTGCATGTTGATTATTTTTTTGCAGTGTTGTCACATGACTAATTGATTTAGGTGAAGGCAGCAGCATCTGCATCAGCACAAGATGGAGATAAAAGCTTTTTTTAAAAAAAATCTGTTATAGGGTTAAATAAAGAGATATGCTGCATGGCCAAAAGTATGTGGACACCCTCTGGTTTACTTAAAGGGCTGCATACACACTCTTCTCACACTGCTTCCCATCCAAGCTTGATAAAGAAGTGGTTTTTGAACACTCACATCAATCATATGAATATAAAGCTCAGACGTCCACATACCTTTGGCCATACACTGCAGATTATTAATGTAGGTTTTCTTTAACTTTGGCTTTGTTCTCGTTTGTTCATGTCGCCCACCATCAGATGGCAGCAGCACTGCATCACTGTGGTTCACACATGAGCTCCTTTGTCTTCTTTTCCTCAAGATAATTGTTTATATATGATGGAAGAGAACGAAGCAAAATGCTAATCTGCTGATTAGCACCCAGAGAGTTACTTCATCCATTACAGCCTCAATATGTGCATTTGTATATAAGTCAAATCACTTGCCATCTCCCTGGATGAGAATGAATTAGGAGCTTAGTTCATAGCTAATTTAATAACTCTTGATATGCATTTAAATAATGTTGAGCTGCACATAAAAAAATCAGATTAAATCATTTAATATCATTGTCTCCCTTTAAATGGAGCATCTGCATATACAATGTAATAACGTGAGGACTGGTCAGTTATAGAAGAAAAGGCCACTGTGCAGCACCACGTTAGTATTTACTTGGTTTCTCTTGCAGAAACTCAAGCTCGACAAAATAAAATCCTCACACTTTCTGATTTTGACCTTTTCCCAAACAGCCGACCTGTGAGCACCTGATTGAGCCACAGACACATTATCATCAGTGACATTCACTTGAGTCATGTTGAGCTCAAATTGTCCCTAAAGTACAGTTATCTGCAGTCTACACCTGCAGCAGCCATTTGTTATTAGACTCCACATATTTCCTACTGTTCCATTAATTACATCTGGAGGAAATTGCTGTTCCTTATAATGAGAAACCTACAAATAACATCAATTATAATCATCAGAATCATAACACTGGTTGTGCCATTACTGGTGAAAATAAAAAAAATAAAGCAGGCTTCCTGAAAAGTATTTCAGCTGCCTGTGAATCATGAGGCAATCTGTTGTCTGTGGCTGCAGAGCGTTGCTGCAAAAACAATGCATTCAGTTTCTCTTGAAGAATGGTGATCATTGTAATGGTAATGGCTCAGATGTTCAGTGTTGCAGAGCTGAGCTCAGACACAATGAGTGCTAACACCAGAGTAGATATGAAGAGGACCAGATCACAAACCCTGATGAATCAACGTGCCTCCACGTGCAAAAGAAAAGTGATCAAATTAAACCACTGCTGCTCTGAGATGCTTTAAACCACATCCTCATTTCCTTCCTCTCACTGCAGTGTAAAATACAGTGAATTCAAAATTAAATAACACATAGAACACAGTTGCAGCAGTTCATTTCCATGTATTAAAGACCTGGAGGTGATCACATTCATTTTCCATACTTGGATAAACCAGACTGTAACTGTTGTGGAGAAAGAAAAAAAAAGGGGGGGGGGGGAGAACGCAAGCAATCTGATGTGAGCCAGTCGAGCCGGAGCCTTATTGTGAAAGGGAACCATTAGGTCATGTAGGTGTGGTGCTGCTGCTGTTGGAAAGCTGGAAACATTCAGAGAGAGCACGATGATGAATAATCCAAGGCTGGAGCGTTGCAGCATTGCAGCGTTTTCCCTCGACAGATCTGACGTGCAGATGCCAGCTGGACATCGAGTGCATTTGCGTGGCTACACTCATTTCCACTCTCAACTCCATCCAGTTAGAGACAGATTATTAAAAAAAAGGGGGGGGGGGGGAGAGAAGGAGAAACAAAGACGTCATGAAAATCATGGCACAACTTTTGAGCGACTCTTGAACAAAGGCGTGACTCAATTCTCTGCCCTTCTCTTTTGTTTGTTTGCTTTTATTTGCTGGGGAAAAAACCTTCCCCATAATTTCCCAAACAAATCTCACACTGTTTCAAACCATCGAATGCAACTGTGATTATGTTAAATGTGAATATTGCACTATGAAGGTGAGAGACTTGAGTTGTTGTTTTTTTTTTTTTGGTCTTCTACAGTGGCAGACGCAATCCCGTCTCGGGGACTCTGTGGGAGGAAGGATCCCGCCAGAGGCTGCTCAGATGATACGAGATGCTCCTGGCCTCGACAACACAGCGAGCACCTTCACTGCTGCCAACACAGACTTGTTTATTAACATAGTCACTTGACACTTGCACATGCTTGAGGCTGTGTGGGCGAGGAAGTAGGGTATGAATGCTAACACGCTGTTTGTGTCTACTGGAGCAGGAGAGTTACTCTGTGACAAGTTACAAATATGTGTATATTAAAAAAAAAAACAAAAAAAAAAAAACATGGTTGCACCGTAAAAACAAATAAAATCTGTATAAAATCTTCTCTGATCACATGCAAAATGAACAATCAATCAGTTAAAATAAATAGATAAAGATCTGAACAATAAGATATGAGGACATGTGACATGTGAGGAGGCAGCATTGCATAGTTTTAAAAACACAACCTTACACAGAGTCCTGCACCAGCTCAGGTGTCCCAGGGGGCATGAGTGGGGGAAAAAGTGCACATGACAGGTGAAACGAGCAGGATGTGTGTGATTCATGCCCTGTCCTGCCATTTTGTTTTTTATTTTTTATGTTTCTCCCTCTGAAGTGATTTTATTTTGGGACTTGAACTACAAGTGTCCACAGCTTCTGTATTTGGTTTCCAGATGACCTGAAAGTCATCATACTTAGTTTTGCAAGTGATGTTGAAGTTCAGGTTTGCAATAGGAGGCTGTATGCAGGACTCTGACCTTAACTATGGCTGCGATGACCAGAACTAAGAGTAAGTATCTTTTATCAGACAATGGTGGAGATGGCGACCCCCCCCCCCCCCCCCCAAAAAAAAACAATCCAATTACATCCAGAGATGATTCAGGCTGTGGCAGAGTTTCACGCTGAGATCTAGTGTCCGCTTGGTGCTGGGACTGAGTGAGAACAGGACCACTGTGGTGCTGCAAATTTTCTTCTTCCTCCTGAAGTGATTCTTTTCACTTTGTGTGTCTCCAGTCTGGCCAGATCCGTCTCTCTCTCTCTGTTGCATCTCCAGAGCAGGAGAGACAACCGACATTAAGTCCTTTTGGTGTTGGGTCTTTTGTCAGACGTTATAGTCTGGGGCTTTTCCCAGCGGTTGCCTCAGTTTTATCTGCAGAGTCATGAAGGCCCCCACGGCCACGTGGAAGAGGATCTGCCACATGTTCCTCAGTTCATACAGGTACATGTTGGACAGACAGATGAGTGCAAACGCCAGGAAGGACTTACTGTTCCTCCAGACTGAGAAGTAGGCAAACAGGTAGCACTGAAAGGAGAACGACAGAGTTTGAATGGTGCAAACTTTGTGTGACAAGGACAAGTGGCACGTCCTTTGTTGAACAATAAGCACATTCAAAACATAAAAAAATCCTGTCTAATGACTGTTTTCACCTGACTAATCTACCTGTTCTCTGCAGATCTGTGGCGTCTGATACTTAAATCAGAAAAATTCAATTTAGTCTCAAGAAGCTGCACAAAAGGAGCAGACAAGAACATTGTAGAGGAGCTAGTGGGTGAAAGGCACTGAGCTTTTGCTAATGTTGGTTTAGCTGACAAGCTGCTGAGTTGTAAAGTACAGGGCCATTAGTCAGCCAGTCAGCCGGTGATGGGCTGCTCTTACCGCAGACTATCACTTACCTGATAAAGACAGGCTGCTGTGCCGAGGAAGAAGGCAATCACATAATTAAAATCTTCATCGTCATTCTGCAGAAAGAAGAAGAAAAGGCACAGAGGGGGGAGAAAAAAGCTTTATTTGTCTAGACAAGGCTTCATGAAACCAATACGTCAATGATGAGAAAACTCAGAGTTCCTAATTCGTCAATTTTTTGGCCTCATTCAGTTTAAAGGAATAAAATGCAACATTACAGAGTTTCAAGGAGCAGAATGAGCAGCAGCAAAGTTCAGATTTCAGAAGGCAATATGGATCTTATGAGCAGTTTTTGCTATTTGTTTTATTGACACATGATCTCTACTATACCGCATGGTGAGGCAGGAGAGTCGAGTAAGTTTAATAACCTGAGACATTTAATTTGATGGAAAAACAAAGTGAGTGAAGTTAGTCAGCTGTCTCAAAGCTACATCATGCCCTAAACTGAAAATATTCTGGGAAGAAAGGTCTGAAATACTTTCATATGTTCCTGCTATTTGGTAGAAACATTACAATGGACCCAACAGTGGCTCTGCTGGGTCATCACAGGGAGAGCCACAACATATCTCCTACACATACTGCTACCAACAGCAATTAAATGCATCAGTTGGGTGGTTAAGGCCCGATCCTCCAACATATGATATGTGGACTCGAAAAAGACATGTTTATTACAATGAGGAACCCCTACACACATTTTGAATCTAATCTACGTTATTAATCTGATAGCTTTTTTATTACTGTCTCTGTTCCTTTGGTGTTGTCCTTATGCTTATTATTATGTCATTACTTTCTGTTGGAAATTTCAGAAAACAGCAGATAATATGATGAATAATGATTATGTGTGTGTTGAAAGTGCAATAAAATCGAAGTTCACAGTGAGTTCAGGACATTGCTGTAAATTACAACTTATAGTTTGAGGAAAAATTTACCGTTTGCCTTCGTTTTCTCATTGTTGACGCAGAAGTCATCAAAAACCACAACTGTGAACACAGACTCAGACTTCCTGTGTACGTCCTCACCTGTAGTATGCTCTCTATGGCGTGGACTCCCCGCAGCAGGTTCAGGCCTCCACAGAGGACACTGAGGACACAGGACACGATGCCGGGGAGAGTCACCGGCTCCAACATCTGTGTGGGAGCTGGAATGGACAAAAAGCACATTTTATAAGAGAAAATCTGCTTCGACAAATGAATTACAAAACGATCAAGAAAAAAAACTGCTTTCCGAGCCATATAACAAAATATATATCTTAGAAAATGTAATTATTATAAAAAAAAAAAAAAAAACTGTATGCAAGACAGAGTAAGGGGATAGTGGAAATGACAGGACACGCACACACTGTTTTTCAAATCTTCTGACATCCTCAACTTGCTGCCACAGTAAAAGGAGTGATCCATAACTATTATCAGATTAGCATACTTCATCCCTGAGGGAAAAATGATTTATGTTGTCAGAAAACGGAGCCTGCCAAGGCAACCAGCAGAGAGCGAACAAAGCATGGAGAGCAGCTCTGAAGAGGATGTCAGGGGGAAGCACAACAGCTCTGAAGTGACCCGAGGTGGGTCAGCTGAGGTGTGACGGTGCATAAACAGCCTTGTTTTCTGGAGCAGCAGCAGGGCCCGGGTGGGGGGGCGGGGCTTCGGTTGGAGCCGCACAGCAACACTAGAGCTGTTTGACTAGTCCGAGGGAAACCTGACCACCAGGCATACAGCGCATTTTACATTTATGTTTATTTTTTACTGCAGTTTATAGAAGAAATGAATCATTTCAATTTCTTTATGCTGCCGTGCTACTTAAAATTTCCCCCTGCAAGGACACACTGCTTCTCGCAGCTTTAAGTAAACAATGCCCTCTCACAGCGAGGGTAACTCAGTGAGCAGAGAACAGTAATTGAAAGTGAAGCCAAAAAAAAAAAAAAAATTTTGAGAAGTAAAATGTCAAGTTAGCTTTTAATTATCCTTGAAAAGTAATTATCAAAACAATAAATGTTAAAACAAAAACTCCAATGTGTCTGTGTTGCAAATGTTAATTTAAAGTCAATCTCTGTTATCGTTATTGATTTTAATACATTTCTCTCCAGTGTTACAAAAATGAAATTCAAAACTTTTATTTTTTTGGTTTTAAGTGGAAATGAGGGGAGGTAACCAAGGTGATGGGATAGACTTCTGTCATAATTGAAATGCATCAAAAAAGTTGAAGATAAACACTAAGCACCAAAAACACACACGTGGGAAGGCGTTTTGTTTCTCTACTGTATGTTTAAACCATAAAACCACATGGTCTATGATCTATGACATCACAGAGGCGGTATGAACAATGACAGGTGAGGTGGGGCATCCAGTATCAGAAAATCACCAGTGGCTTTTACAAAGACCAGTGCAGCCAACACAAACAGTGGCACATAATGAGTGAGATAAGATCAGATGAGATGACACTTTATTGACCTGCAGAACGGAAATTAAGCAGGTCGTCTACTGGTCACAACAAACTTCTGTCACACTGGAATTAGGATAGGATGGTATAGTGTGTGTACACAGCAGCTCATGCCCTACCGATGCCCTTGTACTTGGAGGGCGCGTGCACAGAGAAGCCGTTGATAGCCTGCAGGTCCTCGGGGGAGAGCTGGTAGGGCGGTCGCAGCTTGATTTCTGTCTGCATGTCAGCCAGGTTGATCTTGGTGGACAGGGAACGAGGGCTGTTGTAGCGCTGTTTGGTTTTCTGGATGAAGGTGTCTGGTGGTGGAGCATACAACAGCAACAGGATGGATGATAACACACGGAGCGAAACGAGGGGGAGAAACAGATCTTTTTTTATCTGAGAGCAGGAGATTCTGTCAGGGTTAAAGCCAGATCTGTTTTGATTATTGGTCATTTATGAGTTTTTTTTTTTAGTTTTTCCAAATGTATGTTATCACAAATTGAAGATCTCTGAGTTTCAGATTGTTGTTGGAGACATTTTGTGACATTTTCCACCTATAAAATTGAATTAAGACTTGAATATGAATTCATGCTGCATAACGAAGAAACATTTTTTTTTGGTGTAACCACTTTCCGTTGCACTTTGTGTTCCTTCTATTGTCGTTCATTTCCCAGAACACCTTTTGTTGAGCTCTGGAGAATGTGGTTTGCTCCGTTCAGTTTGTTTAAACATGCAGGAGGAGTGAATATAAAAACTGGAAAAATAACAGGAAAGTAAGCAGGAGGCCAAGATTCTCCAGTCTACAAAAACCAACATCTTACTCTACAATGACTCTTTTTTTCCTGTATTCTTGACTTTAATAAAAAGAGTCACGCCCCACAATGCAACAGTGAGCACCTGACATTACATTTTACCATGTAATAATTCAGTGAAAACGAGCTGTAAAAATCCACGGAGCTCACCGAACTCAATGAAGGAGTACGGCCGCACGACGCTGCTGATCCGCTTTGGGTCATAGGTGACGATGAACTCCTTCTGCAGCTCGTCCAGGAAGCAGAACGCCAGCACGTTGGGGTAGTTAGCTGTGCACACCATCAGGTATCCAACACCCAGTGAGCTTGTGAAACTGTAACACACACACACGCACATCAGTTATTACTCCTGGCACTCTTTTCTTCGTGCAAAGCCTGGAAAACTGTAATTAGGACATCAGGCTAAATACAGTGCAGATTACAGGAAAACACAATGGTACTTGTGATTCTGCAGGCTGCTGCTCCATAAACACTACAACCTCTATTTCAGCACATTTGTGCCTAAAATTCACACATTCACAGCTAATTAAACGCAGAGCCCACAATCACATTCACATGCACCTCGGCAGGCACTGTCTTTGAGCCCTGCAGAGTTAATTGATACACTGAGCACAAATTAAATTCCCCAGATATGACTTTCTACATCATCAGAATAGCTCTGAACACAATTGAGCGGAAAGCTGGTTATCACATCTAACTGGACGTGGACCCGAAATGTCAACAAATACAGGAGCCGGATGTAACGATTATCACGTGGAGAGAGAAAGAAAAACAAAGGAACAAAAACAACATGTACAGCAGATATGTGAAGAATGAGTGTGAACCTGATAGCAGCGTGTCAGTGTGTAGCTGCAGGGCCTCAGACATCACACAAATACAAGAGGGAGGCAGGCAGGCACCTCACTCTGATAAGGTTATATGATGTTTAATATCGCCGGCTCACACTCGGGGTAAAAAAACCTGTCCATTCACTGTTATTACACACCACCACTGTGTCAATAATGTGATTATAACCTGTGAGTAATGATGTGTTGTGAGTGCATTATGAGTTTTACAGGCCCACTGTAAGTAAAGTTCATAAAGGGCCTTTCTGGACTCAGACTTCACAAAGCCAGAAGAAAACTGAAGATTCACACACTTTCCAAAGGGAATGAATTTTAAAATAAAGGAGACCTGACTTCAAAAAGCGGAGTTTCCTTTGGTTTTAAACCTAGAAGACCTCAGACACCCCTACAGTGATAGAGGACAGCAGCAGCAGCAGCAGCAGCAGTTCACTGATGCAGGCAGCAGCTTCTCCAATCTAATCACAAGTATCTTGAATTTGATTAGAAATTCGAAAAACCAGAGAAGATAAAATCAAGATGGGTGCAGTAAGATGTGTTACAGTGTCTGATACAAGTCAATCACTTCACATTTGACATCCTTCTTGTGCAAAATTGATGAACTTTTTCTTCTTTAATCAGTAAAATACAATGCTGCCATGTGGCCAATCAATATTAACCACCATGGATTTATTTTCTATTCATCATTTATGGTTGCCCTGTTTCTCTGCCCTCTGCTGTCTGAACAAGGCTGAAATAGAGATTACTGGAGTGGGTGACAACTGTTAGTGCACTTGACTGTAAGCGTAATAAAAAATGAAAGGCCAATAAGAACTTCACCAAACCCAAACCACCCGTTGAACAAACAACAGACAGACCGAGATGAGTTCGTCTTTGTCCGCTGTCTCTCCTGTGATGGTTAAGGTAATAAAAATATTTTATGTCCTTGAAATAATAGTGAGTTATTACGAACCTTCCCAAGCCCCACCCCTCTGACAACCAATCCATGAGAAACATTTTGAAACGAATCCACAGTGCAAAAGCCGTTCTAGTGGACAAGTCTGTTTCACATTATCTCGCCTCCCCAGACAGGATGCACCAGACAGATCAGAAAATACATCATGAAGTCACAGCTGAATGAAAGATAAAAAAGTAAAGCTAGATGAAGTCCGGAGGTTGTAACTGGTATAGCTGATGAGGCATGAGATACGGTTTGAGAGTGTTCAAATATAATGAAATATAAAGTAATCTATGTGAACATCACTGCAAAGTCCCCAGATCCCCAGGCAGATAGCTGTATGTTTGAAATTCCTATACAGGTAAGTTACACTGAGTTTGGAAAGATAAAGGCCAGTGAATGTAATCCAAGAATATCTGAATTATTTCCCCACAGAATGACACAGATATATCTATCTGCATGCATATGGCTGTGCACATGACACATGATGTTGATTTTTAGAAGGAGAGGAAGTAAATGCAGTAAAAACCTCTGCAGCAAAATGACAGTAAAAAAAATCAAATGTTAATACACTCCTTTTTATTTCATGAACTTTACAAATTGAAGAAAAGACAGTAATTGTGGCATGTTGTGATCAGTCAGTACTTAGAAACCCTCCCCAGACTGTTACGCATGGGGGTGGAAATGTTGGCTTTGGCAGCCAGTTACACAAGAGACGTTTTTTTTCCCACAGACAAAAAGAACAATGGCTTCAACTAATATCAGCAAATTCTGGCAAATATTCTGAAACTGAAAAAGAAGAAGCTGGCCTCTACAATAGGAGACAATGATCCAAAGCAAAAAACACAAACATCCATGATTAGCTACTTCAAGAAACACAAGCTGAAGCTTTTGGAGCAGCCCTCACAGTCCTGTGTCTTGAACATCACTGAGAGTGTGTGGGTAGATCTTAAAAAACATGCAGTGTGTGCAAGACGACCTAAAAATACCTCAGAATCTAAGGTGCAAAGAGGAGTGTATGTAAATCAAGACTGGAAACACTTGGAGCGGACGAGAGAAAGGTGGTACGTTACATTCATAAAGTATTCAGACCCCTTCACTTTGGTTTTTTTTTCCACATCTTGTTAGTTGTTAAATCTTTTAAGTTAAATGTTCCCCTCTATGCCCAATACATTATAATAACAAATACATTTTAACTAATTTATTAAAAAGCAAAAACCGCAATATCACCTTGACTCAAGTGTTCGCACCCTTCACTCAGTCAGCTGAAGCATCTTTTGCAGCGACTGCAGCCTTTTCTGCAATTCTACTACGCACATCCTCTCAAGCTCTCTCAGATCTGACGGGGACCACTGGTTGACCTCTGAACCTTTGGCCCAGTCTGAGATCTGGACCAGGGTTTCATTAAGGCTGTTTCTGTACTTTGCTCCATTCAGCTTTGCCTCAACTGTGACCAAGCTCGCTGTCGTTGCTGCCACTAAATAAACTGTATCTGGGAGATTAGTGAGTACTGATTCAGTCGCACTTACATTTGCTGCCATTGATTTTTTTTTTCTATTTTTCTATTAACTCACCAAATAAAAAGCAACATTAGCATCTGAAAATATTTAACAGGCTCATTTGAACACCTGTTGCCTGAACCAGCTCTATTTACTTATTTTCACATCAAATATAAAATTTGCCAAGTCTGTACTTGACTGGAGCCTCCAAGGGCCTCAGGCATTAAAGAACAAATTAACCTGTGACTTTAAACACCGCCCACCTCATTCTGACCTTCAGTGACTTCAGACCTCTTCTTCAGATGCTTCAGGCTCTGATTCAACTGAGAGACTCTTATAAAAAGGAGGCTCGGGGTGCTGAAAGGTATAGCTGCGTCAAAGAAGTCCCATTTTAAATTTATTTTTGAGGTCACGTCCTCTGTCTTAATATGACTAATAACATCTTTACAAACAGCACTGTGGAGACGTTCAAAGCATTCCCCGTGCACTGGAAGGGCTTTCAGAAACACTCTGACACCTCCAATGAAAGCCTGGCTGTCAAATCACTCAAATTAAAAAGCATCACAGCTATATTAGTGGGTCAAGAAGAGAGGAGGAAAACTGTCAGCAGCAGACATGGGCTGCTTTGGATAAAGATGCAGAAAAATGATCTAAATCTCTGTTTCACACCTTGAATTTTAAACATATTCAGCAAATGAATTCAATATTAAAATGCTCCATATCCGGAGTAATTTTTTAAATCTAGTAAATACAGATGTTTTTTTTTATATTATGAAAAACCAGAGAAAATATAAATGAGCAAAAGATCAGGAATTCAAATGAACATCTACAAAGACCTACTTGACATTGTACGGTCCGGTCTTCAGCGTGCAGCGGTCAGGGAACTGGCCGAGTTTCTTGGAGAGACCTTTGAGATGCCTCTTGGTTTCCTGAAGCTCTTTATCCTGCTCATAGTCGGTGGATGCAGAGAGAGGCAGGCCGTCCCCGACCCGAACCACAGAGGCAAACAGCACCATTGACATCTTACAGCTCTGATAATCTGACTGAAGGCCTGCCAACAAATGTAAAGCAGAGGAAAAAAAGAGGCTTGTTGAGAAACAGCTCAAATCAGATACAATATGAATATGTTATCAATATGAATTTTGTTCAAAATCATGTTTACATTAGCGATGACACCCAAAACGTGTTGATGTTAGAATCACAACACTTTATTGATCTCCAGGGGAAATATCATCCAACCCACAACTACCCCTGTTATAAGAACAAGAGTTTTTACACGGGTCAAACCAAACCTATCTGCTAATGCGACTTACTAACATCACTTTACTGCTGACTGGAAATGTCATGAAGTTAATTCTCTTGGCATTAGCATGAAATATTCAGTTCTACTGTTGCTTTTAACATCTGTGTGTTTGTATAACTCATGTTACAGTATGGGTATTGACATATTAGTTAAAAACACTTCATATGATCAGTTAAGATTGTAGGGCTGCTACTGCTGCTGTAATAATATGGTGATGTACTCCAGGGTTGAAACAGCAAGATGTTATTGGACATCATAGCTGGTGTGATCACATCACAAGATGGTCTCAAGGTTTTTTATTTCATTTCAGACTTTAAAAGTGCCCCTGTAGTGGCACTGATGCATCTTATAATGTCATTTGGCTCCCTCTTGTGCTTTGAATGACTTCCTCTCCCCTTGAACACTGTCACTGTGTTTTCAGTCTGTGCAAGTCCTGTTATGTAATGAAAGATTTTAAATCCAATGAACCACTGGACATCTACAGCGGCACAAGACTTGACATAGTTAATCCTGAACAAAGCAGAAAAGTTTGACACACCATCAAAAGTGGAAGAGTTGGGTGATGTATGAGGTTTTGAGGTATTTGCGTAGTTAACTGTTCATTATCTCGCAGTTTGTCAGTGAATTCAGCCACTGACATTTAATTATGTGTAGAAATGTTAAGCAAGTCAAACACTGCACTGGAGGCCTAATGAATGGAGTCTTGTAATTAAGTGTTTGTCCTTGCTGATGATGGATTAACATGCTGAGCAGAAGCTGTCAGTGGCTGTGTGTGTGTCTCTGTGTCTGTGTGTGTCGGTTGTATTAGAACCATGGACAGCTCCACTGACGGAGGAGGAAGCTCCTCTCGCGACCCACTGCCCTCGTGGCAAAACGTGAACCTTTATCACCATCTAAGTAAACTCACGTCATTGCTATTGACGTTAGTACTATGATCAATCTCACACAGGAAGAACAAGATCAACAAAACATGCAGGAAAGATGTTAGCTAGAGCCGTGGGTCCATAGCTAAAGAGTCGAGTTAGCTCTGTTTACCTACAGCGCCGTTAGCCCTGTGCTTGGTGTATTGGCGACAAATTTCGTATTTTCTCAACGTTTTCCGATTATTTTACATGCACACCATCCTACTAGTTACATTACAGCGCATTTTCCACCTCGCCATGAAAGAAACTGGCTTGTTTGCTAACATTTCCTGCATGCTAACATTAGCAGGCTAACGACTAGCTGCTTTACATATCCACAACTCGGGGGAAAAAATTATCAGCAAACCCGGACAAAACACACACACACACGTTAGTGGGTCTGAGACAGAGATTTGGGCGTTGAATACCTGGGAAAAAAGTGTAGCATCGTGTGGACGCCCGTGATACGCTGCTCTTTTGGTGTGCAGTGGGCACAGAGGCAGCTAGCAAGCCACAGACAGGCAGCAGCGCCGGCGACGCTTCCTTACGTTTACGTGGCTGTTTCCGCAGTGCATTGTGGGAACAGAAAGTCACGCACTGTGTTGCCAGATTGGGCGGTTTTCCGCCCAATTGGGCTACTTTTGTTTACATCAGGCGGGAAAAAAATTCATTGGGCGGGGGAATAAAATTTGGGCTGCTTTGGTCGACAATTGGCGGGTTTTTAATATTGTGAAAACAAACACACACACACACACACACACACACACACACACACACAACCCTCTGCTTTCTCTCTTTCTTTTAAAAATAAAAATGAATTCTGATTTGGCAACTTAACCGTGACGTCAGTTCAGCAGACAGCAAATGCACAGAGAAGTTCGCATCATGCCGAAGTGGGGAAAATACAAAAAATCCTACAGGAAGGAGTGGGAGGCCGACCCTGAACTTAAATCCTGGATCGCGCCTGTCCAAGGAAACGACTATAAAGCCCGATGCAAGTACTGTAATACAGAAATAAGAGCACATCTTAACGATTTGAAAGAACATGGCGCCACAAAAAAACACAAGTCTTGGCAAGGATGACAGAGGTTCATTTTGCAATTTGTCTATCCTTGGTTGATTTACCACGCTGGTTGAATTTTTCCAAAAACGTATTAATCTATAATTTATTTTTATTATTTATTTAATAATAAATAACTGCAGTAATGCGGTCGTTGTATCGGTCCATCGCGGTGAAGAGAGAGCCGAGAGGCAAAGCTCTCCGGTCGATCTACGTTCCTACCCTCACCTAGGGTCATGAACTCTGGTCATGACCGAAATCGGGCATCTGTACCGGATGCCCCCTGGGCGCCTCCCTCGGGAGGTGTGCCGGGCATGTCCCACCGGAAGGAGGCCCCGGGGAAGACCCAGGATACGCTGGAGTGACTATGTCACCCCTGGCCTGGGGACGTCTTGGGGTCCCCCGGAAGAGCTGGAGGAAGTGTCTGGGGAGAGGGAAGTCTGGGGGTCCCTGCTCAGGCTGCTACCCCCGCGACCCGGCCCCGGATAAGCGGAGGAAGATGGATATTTATTTATTTCATCCAAATACGAAGCTCTGAATACGCTTTCTATTGAGTGTATTGTGATTTTACGGGTTTAAATGGCGTCTGGCAATTTCGTGGTTTGGGCGGGTTCTTATTGGATTGGGCGGGTTCTAAACTGTGATTGGGCTGGCAACTGCCAATCTGATCTGGCAGCACTGAACGGAGCCCGCGGCGGCCAGGAAGCTAAGGGGGGCTGGCCAGCTGTATGGCAGTGAATGAATGAGCAGGCTCAGCCCGCCCCGTAACCCATACACGTAGACACACACGGAGCCCGCGGTGTCACCCATACACGGAGACAGACACGGAGCCCGCGGCGGCCAGGAAGCTAAGGGGGGCTGGCCAGCTGTATGGCAGTGAATGAATGAGCAGGCTCAGCCCGCCCCGTCACCCATACACGTAGACACACACGGAGCCCGCGGCGGCCAGAAAGCTAAGGGGGGCTGGCCAGCTGTATGGCCGCCGCCATGGCAGTGAATGAATGAGCAGGCTCAGCCCGCCCCGTCACCCATACACGTAGACACACGCGGAGCCCGCGGCGGCCAGGAAGCTAAGGGGGGCTGGCCAGCTCTATGGCCGCCGCCATGGCAGTGAATGAATGAGCAGGCTCAGCCCGCCCCGTCACCCATACACGTAGACACACACGGAGCCCGCGGCGGCCAGGAAGCTAAGGAGGGCTGGCCAGCTGTATGGCCGCCGCCATGGCAGTGAATGAATGAGCAGGCTCAGCCCGCCCCGTCACCCATACACGTAGACACACGCGGAGCCCGCGGCGGCCAGGAAGCTAAGGGGGGCTGGCCAGCTCTATGGCAGTGAATGAATGAGCAGGCTCAGCCCGCCCCGTCACCCATACACGTAGACACACACGGAGCCCGCGGCGGCCAGGAAGCTAAGGAGGGCTGGCCAGCTGTATGGCCGCCGCCATGGCAGTGAATGAATGAGCAGGCTCAGCCCGCCCCGTCACCCATACACGTAGACACACACGGAGCCCGCGGCGGCCAGGAAGCTAAGGGGGGCTGGCCAGCTGTATGGCAGTGAATGAATGAGCAGGCTCAGCCCGCCCCGTCACCCATACACGTAGACACACACGGAGCCCGCGGCGGCCAGGAAGCTAAGGGGGGCTGGCCAGCTGTATGGCCGCCGCCATGGCAGTGAATGAATGAGCAGGCTCAGCCCGCCCCGTCACCCATACACGTAGACACACACGGAGCCCGCGGCGGCCAGGAAGCTAAGGGGGGCTGGCCAGCTGTATGGCAGTGAATGAATGAGCAGGCTCAGCCCCCCCCCGTCACCCATACACGTAGACACACACGGAGCCCGCGGCGGCCAGGAAGCTAAGGGGGGCTGGCCAGCTGTATGGCAGTGACAGTGAATGAATGAGCAGGCTCAGCCCGCCCCGTCACCCATACACGTAGACACACACGGAGCCCGCGGCGGCCAGGAAGCTAAGGGCTGGGCTCTATGGCCAGCTCTATGGCAGTGAATGAATGAGCAGGCTCAGCCCGCCCCGTCACCCATACACGTAGACACACACGGAGCCCGCGGCGGCCAAGAAGCTAAGGGGGGCTGGCCAGCTGTATGGCAGTGAATGAATGAGCAGGCTCAGCCCGCCCCGTCACCCATACACGTAGACACACACGGAGCCCGCGGCGGCCAGGAAGCTAAGGGGGGCTGGCCAGCTGTATGGCAGTGAATGAATGAGCAGGCTCAGCCCGCCCCGTCACCCATACACGTAGACACACACGGAGCCCGCGGCGGCCAGGAAGCTAAGGGGGGCTGGCCAGCTGTATGGCCGCCGCCATGGCAGTGAATGAATGAGCAGGCTCAGCCCGCCCCGTCACCCATACACGTAGACACACACGGAGCCCGCGGCGGCCAGGAAGCTAAGGGGGGCTGGCCAGCTGTATGGCAGTGAATGAATGAGCAGGCTCAGCCCCCCCCCGTCACCCATACACGTAGACACACACGGAGCCCGCGGCGGCCAGGAAGCTAAGGGGGGCTGGCCAGCTGTATGGCAGTGACAGTGAATGAATGAGCAGGCTCAGCCCGCCCCGTCACCCATACACGTAGACACACACGGAGCCCGCGGCGGCCAGGAAGCTAAGGGGGGCTGGCCAGCTCTATGGCAGTGAATGAATGAGCAGGCTCAGCCCGCCCCGTCACCCATACACGTAGACACACACGGAGCCCGCGGCGGCCAGGAAGCTAAGGGGGGCTGGCCAGCTGTATGGCAGTGAATGAATGAGCAGGCTCAGCCCGCCCCGTCACCCATACACGTAGACACACACGGAGCCCGCGGCGGCCAGGAAGCTAAGGGGGGCTGGCCAGCTGTATGGCAGTGAATGAATGAGCAGGCTCAGCCCGCCCCGTCACCCATACACGTAGACACACACGGAGCCCGCGGCGGCCAGGAAGCTAAGGGGGGCTGGCCAGCTGTATGGCCGCCGCCATGGCAGTGAATGAATGAGCAGGCTCAGCCCGCCCCGTCACCCATACACGTAGACACACACGGAGCCCGCGGCGGCCAGGAAGCTAAGGGGGGCTGGCCAGCTGTATGGCAATGAATGAATGAGCAGGCTCAGCCCCCCCCCGTCATCCATACACGTAGACACACACGGAGCCCGCGGCGGCCAGGAAGCTAAGGGGGGCTGGCCAGCTGTATGGCCGCCGCTATGGCAGAGAATGAATGAGCAGGCTCAGCCCGCCCCGTCACCCATACACGTAGACACACACGGAGCCCGCGGCGGCCAGGAAGCTAAGGGGGGCTGCCAGCTGTATGGCAATGAATGAATGAGCAGGCTCAGCCCGCCCCGCCCCACCCATACCGTAGACCCACACGGAGCCCGCGGCGTCACCCATACACGTAGACACACACGGAGCCCGCGGCGGCCAGGAAGCTAAGGGGGGCTGGCCAGCTGTATGGCAATGAATGAATGAGCAGGCTCAGCCCCCCCCGTCACCCATACACGTAGACACACACGGAGCCCGCGGCGGCCAGGAAGCTAAGGGGGGCTGGCCAGCTGTATGGCCGCCGCTATGGCAGAGAATGAATGAGCAGGCTCAGCCCGCCCCGTCACCCATACACGTAGACACACACGGAGCCCGCGGCGGCCAGGAAGCTAAGGGGGGCTGGCCAGCTGTATGGCAATGAATGAATGAGCAGGCTCAGCCCGCCCGTCACCCATACACGTAGACACACACGGAGCCCGCGGCGGCCAGGAAGCTAAGGGGGCTGGCCAGCTGTATGGTCGCCGCATGGCAGTGAATGAATGAGCAGGCTCAGCCCGCCCCGTCACCCATACACGTAGACACACACGGAGCCCGCGGCGGCCAGGAAGCTAAGGGGGGCTGGCCAGCTGTATGGCAGTGAATGAATGAGCAGGCTCAGCCCGCCCCGTCACCCATACACGTAGACACACACGGAGCCCGCGGCGGACAGGAAGCTAAGGGGGGCTGGCGAGCTGTATGGCCGCCGCCATGGCAGTGAATGAATGAGCAGGCTCAGCCCGCCCCGTCACCCATACACGTAGACACACACGGAGCCCGCGCGTCACCCATACACGTAGACACACACGGAGCCCGCGGCGGCCAGGAAGCTAAGGGGGCTGGCCAGCTGTATGGCAGTGAATGAATGAGCAGGCTCAGCCCCCCCCGTCACCCATACACGTAGACACACACGGAGCCCGCGGCGGCCAGGAAGCTAAGGGGGGCTGGCCAGCTGTATGGCAGTGAATGAATGAGCAGGCTCAGCCCGCCCCGTCACCCATACACGTAGACACACACGGAGCCCGCGGCGTCACCCATACACGTAGACACACACGGAGCCCGCGGCGGCCAGGAAGCTAAGGGGGGCTGGCCAGCTGTATGGCCGCCGCCATGGCAGTGAATGAATGAGCAGGCTCAGCCCGCCCCGTCACCCATACACGTAGACACACACGGAGCCCGCGGCGGCCAGGAAGCTAAGGGGGGCTGGCCAGCTCTATGGCAATGAATGAATGAGCAGGCTCAGCCCCCCCCCCGTCATCCATACACGTAGACACACACGGAGCCCGCGGCGGCCAGGAAGCTAAGGGGGGCTGGCCAGCTGTATGGCCGCCGCTATGGCAGAGAATGAATGAGCAGGCTCAGCCCGCCCCGTCACCCATACACGTAGACACACACGGAGCCCGCGGCGGCCAGGAAGCTAAGGGGGGCTGGCCAGCTGTATGGCAATGAATGAATGAGCAGGCTCAGCCCGCCCCGTCACCCATACACGTAGACACACACGGAGCCCGCGGCGGCCAGGAAGCTAAGGGGGCTGGCCAGTTGTATGGCCGCCGCCATGGCAGTGAATGAATGAGCAGGCTCAGCCCGCCCCGTCACCCATACACGTAGACACACACGGAGCCCGCGGCGGCCAGGAAGCTAAGGGGGGCTGGCCAGCTCTATGGCCGCCGCTATGGCAGTGAATGAATGAGCAGGATCAGCCCGCCCCGTCACCCATACACGTAGACACACACGGAGCCGTGGCGGACAGGAAGCTAAGGGGGCTGGCGAGCTGTATGGCCGCCGCCATGGCAGTGAATGAATGAGCAGGCTCAGCCCGCCCCGTCACCCATACACCTAGACACACACGGAGCCCGCGGCGGCCAGGAAGCTAAGGGGGGCTGGCCAGCTCTATGGCAGTGAATGAATGAGCAGGCTCAGCCCGCCCCGTCACCCATACACGTAGACACACACGGAGCCCGCGGCGGCCAGGAAGCTAAGGGGGGCTGGCCAGCTCAATGGCCGCCGCCATGGCGTGAATGAATGAGCAGGCTCAGCCCGCCCCGTCACCCATACACGTAGACACACACGGAGCCCGCGGCGGCCACTAAGCTAAGGAGGGCTGGCCAGCTGTATGGCCGCCGCCATGGCAGTGAATGAATGAGCAGGCTCAGCCCGCCCCGTCACCCATACACGTAGACACACACGGAGCCCGCGGCGGCCAGGAAGCTAAGGGGGCTGGCCAGCTCTATGGCCGCCGCCATGGCAGTGAATGAATGAGCAGGCTCAGCCCGCCCCGTCACCCATACACGTAGACACACACGGAGCCCGCGGCGGCCAGGAAGCTAAGGGGGCTGGCCAGCTCTATGGCAGTGAATGAATGAGCAGGCTCAGCCCGCCCCGTCACCCATACACGTAGACACACACGGAGCCCGCGGCGGCCAGGAAGCTAAGGGGGGTTGGCCAGCTGTATGGCAGTGAATGAATGAGCAGGCTCAGCCCCACCGTCACCCATACACGTAGACACACACGGAGCCCGCGGCGGCCAGGAAGCTAAGGGGGGCTGGCCAGCTCTATGGCCGCCGCTATGGCAGTGAATGAATGAGCAGGCTCAGCCCGCCCCGTCACCCATACACGTAGACACACACGGAGCCCGCGGCGGACAGGAAGCTAAGGGGGGTTGGCCAGCTGTATGGCAGTGAATGAATGAGCAGGCTCAGCCCCCACCGTCACCCATACACGTAGACACACACGGAGCCCGCGGCGGCCAGGAAGCTAAGGGGGGCTGGCCAGCTCTATGGCCGCCGCTATGGCAGTGAATGAATGAGCAGGCTCAGCCCGCCCCGTCACCCATACACGTAGACACACACGGAGCCCGCGGCGGCCAGGAAGCTAAGGGGGGCTGGCCAGCTGTATGGCAGTGAATGAATGAGCAGGCTCAGCCCGCCCCGTCACCCATACACGTAGACACACACGGAGCCCGCGGCGGCCAGGAAGCTAAGGGGGCTGGCCAGCTCTATGGCCGCCGCTATGGCAGTGAATGAATGAGCAGGCTCAGCCCGCCCCGTCACCCATACACGTAGACACACACGGAGCCTGTGGCGGCCAGGAAGCTAAGGGGGGCTGGCGAGCTGTATGGCCGCCGCCATGGCAGTGAATGAATGAGCAGGCTCAGCCCGCCCCGTCACCCATACACCTAGACACACACGGAGCCTGCGGCGGCCAGGAAGCTAAGGGGGGCTGGCCAGCTGTATGGCAGTGAATGAATGAGCAGGCTCAGCCCGCCCCGTCACCCATACACGTAGACACACACGGAGCCCGCGGCGGCCAGGAAGCTAAGGGGGGCTGGCCAGCTCAATGGCCGCCGCCATGGCGGTGAATGAATGAGCAGGCTCAGCCCGCCCCGTCACCCATACACGTAGACACACACGGAGCCCGCGGCGGCCACTAAGCTAAGGAGGGCTGGCCAGCTGTATGGCCGCCGCCATGGCAGTGAATGAATGAGCAGGCTCAGCCCGCCCCGTCACCCATACACGTAGACACACACGGAGCCCGCGGCGGCCAGGAAGCTAAGGGGGGCTGGCCAGCTCTATGGCCGCCGCCATGGCAGTGAATGAATGAGCAGGCTCAGCCCGCCCCGTCACCCATACACGTAGACACACACGGAGCCCGCGGCGGCCAGGAAGCTAAGGGGGGCTGGCCAGCTCTATGGCAGTGAATGAATGAGCAGGCTCAGCCCGCCCCGTCACCCATACACGTAGACACACACGGAGCCCGCGGCGGCCAGGAAGCTAAGGGGGGTGGCCAGCTGTATGGCAGTGAATGAATGAGCAGGCTCAGCCCCCCCGTCACCCATACACGTAGACACACACGGAGCCCGCGGCGGCCAGGAAGCTAAGGGGGGCTGGCCAGCTCTATGGCCGCCGCTATGGCAGTGAATGAATGAGCAGGCTCAGCGCGCCCCGTCACCCATACACGTAGACACACACGGAGCCCGCGGCGGCCAGGAAGCTAAGGGGGGCTGGCCAGCTGTATGGCAGTGAATGAATGAGCAGGCTCAGCCCGCCCCGTCACCCATACACGTAGACACACACGGAGCCCGCGGCGGCCAGGAAGCTAAGGGGGGCTGGCCAGCTGTATGGCCGCCGCTATGGCAGTGAATGAATGAGCAGGCTCAGCCCGCCCCGTCACCCATACACGTAGACACACACGGAGCCCGCGGCGGCCAGGAAGCTAAGGGGGGCTGGCCAGCTGTATGGCAGTGAATGAATGAGCAGGCTCAGCCCGCCCGTCACCCATACACGTAGACACACACGGAGCCCGCGGCGGCCAGGAAGCTAAGGGGGGCTGGCCAGCTGTATGGCAGTGAATGAATGAGCAGGCTCAGCCCCCCCCGTCACCCATACACGTAGACACACACGGAGCCCGCGGCGGCCAGGAAGCTAAGGGGGGCTGGCCAGCTGTATGGCAGTGACAGTGAATGAATGAGCAGGCTCAGCCCGCCCCGTCACCCATACACGTAGACACACACGGAGCCCGCGGCGGCCAGGAAGCTAAGGGGGGCTGGCCAGTTGTATGGCCGCCGCCATGGCAGTGAATGAATGAGCAGGCTCAGCCCGCCCCGTCACCCATACACGTAGACACACACGGAGCCCGCGGCGGCCAGGAAGCTAAGGGGGGCTGGCCAGCTGTATGGCAGTGAATGAATGAGCAGGCTCAGCCCCCCCCCGTCACCCATACACGTAGACACACACGGAGCCCGCGGCGGCCAGGAAGCTAAGGGGGGCTGGCCAGCTGTATGGCAGTGACAGTGAATGAATGAGCAGGCTCAGCCCGCCCCGTCACCCATACACGTAGACACACACGGAGCCCGCGGCGGCCAGGAAGCTAAGGGGGGCTGGCCAGCTCTATGGCCGCCGCTATGGCAGTGAATGAATGAGCAGGCTCAGCCCGCCCCGTCACCCATACACGTAGACACACACGGAGCCCGCGGCGGCCAGGAAGCTAAGGGGGGCTGGCCAGCTGTATGGCAATGAATGAATGAGCAGGCTCAGCCCCCCCGTCACCCATACACGTAGACACACACGGAGCCCGCGGCGGCCAGGAAGCTAAGGGGGGCTGGCCAGCTGTATGGCAGTGACAGTGAATGAATGAGCAGGCTCAGCCCGCCCCGTCACCCATACACGTAGACACACACGGAGCCCGCGGCGGCCAGGAAGCTAAGGGGGGCTGGCCAGCTGTATGGCCGCCGCCATGGCAGTGAATGAATGAGCAGGCTCAGCCCGCCCCGTCACCCATACACGTAGACACACACGGAGCCCGCGGCGGCCAGGAAGCTAAGGGGGGCTGGCCAGCTGTATGGCAATGAATGAATGAGCAGGCTCAGCCCCCCCGTCACCCATACACGTAGACACACACGGAGCCCGCGGCGGCCAGGAAGCTAAGGGGGGCTGGCCAGCTGTATGGCCGCCGCTATGGCAGTGAATGAATGAGCAGGCTCAGCCCCCCCGTCACCCATACACGTAGACACACACGGAGCCCGCGGCGTCACCCATACACGTAGACACACACGGAGCCCGCGGCGGCCAGGAAGCTAAGGGGGGCTGGCCAGCTGTATGGTCGCCGCTATGGCAGTGAATGAATGAGCAGGCTCAGCCCGCCCCGTCACCCATACACGTAGACACACACGGAGCCCGCGGCGGCCAGGAAGCTAAGGGGGGCTGTCCAGCTGTATGGCCGCCGCTATGGCAGTGAATGAATGAGCAGGCTCAGCCCCCCCGTCACCCATACACGTAGACACACACGGAGCCCGCGGCGGCCAGGAAGCTAAGGGGGGCTGGCCAGCTGTATGGCAGTGAATGAATGAGCAGGCTCAGCCGCCCCGTCACCCATACACGTAGACACACACGGAGCCCGCGGCGGCCAGGAAGCTAAGGGGGGCTGGCCAGCTGTATGGCCGCCGCTATGGCAGTGAATGAATGAGCAGGCTCAGCCCGCCCCGTCACCCATACACGTAGACACACACGGAGCCCGCGGCGGCCAGGAAGCTAAGGGGGGCTGGCCAGCTGTATGGCAATGAATGAATGAGCAGGCTCAGCCCCCCCGTCACCCATACACGTAGACACACACGGAGCCCGCGGCGGCCAGGAAGCTAAGGGGGGCTGGCCAGCTGTATGGCCGCCGCTATGGCAGTGAATGAATGAGCAGGCTCAGCCCCCACCGTCACCCATACACGTAGACACACACGGAGCCCGCGGCGTCACCCATACACGTAGACACACACGGAGCCCGCGGCGGCCAGGAAGCTAAGGGGGGCTGGCCAGCTGTATGGTCGCCGCTATGGCAGTGAATGAATGAGCAGGCTCAGCCCGCCCCGTCACCCATACACGTAGACACACACGGAGCCCGCGGCGGCCAGGAAGCTAAGGGGGCTGCCAGCTGTATGGCCGCCGCTATGGCAGTGAATGAATGAGCAGGCTCAGCCCCCCCGTCACCCATACACGTAGACACACACGGAGCCCGCGGCGGCCAGGAAGCTAAGGGGGGCTGGCCAGCTGTATGGCAGTGAATGAATGAGCAGGCTCAGCCCGCCCCGTCACCCATACACGTAGACACACACGGAGCCCGCGGCGTCACCCATACACGTAGACACACACGGAGCCCGCGGCGGCCAGGAAGCTAAGGGGGGCTGGCCAGCTGTATGGCCGCCGCCATGGCAGTGAATGAATGAGCAGGCTCAGCCCGCCCCGTCACCCATACACGTAGACACACACGGAGCCCGCGGCGGCCAGGAAGCTAAGGGGGGCTGGCCAGCTCTATGGCAATGAATGAATGAGCAGGCTCAGCCCCCCCCCGTCACCCATACACGTAGACACACACGGAGCCCGCGGCGGCCAGGAAGCTAAGGGGGGCTGGCCAGCTGTATGGCCGCCGCTATGGCAGTGAATGAATGAGCAGGCTCAGCCCGCCCCGTCACCCATACACGTAGACACACACGGAGCCCGCGGCGGCCAGGAAGCTAAGGGGGGCTGGCCAGCTGTATGGCAATGAATGAATGAGCAGCTCAGCCCGCCCCGTCACCCATACACGTAGACACACACGGAGCCCGCGGCGGCCAGGAAGCTAAGGGGGGCTGGCCAGCTGTATGGCCGCCGCCATGGCAGTGAATGAATGAGCAGGCTCAGCCCGCCCCGTCACCCATACACGTAGACACACACGGAGCCCGCGGCGGCCAGGAAGCTAAGGGGGGCTGGCCAGCTGTATGGCAGTGAATGAATGAGCAGGCTCAGCCCGCCCCGTCACCCATACACGTAGACACACACGGAGCCCGCGGCGGCCAGGAAGCTAAGGGGGGCTGGCCAGCTGTATGGCAGTGACAGTGAATGAATGAGCAGGCTCAGCCCGCCCCGTCACCCATACACGTAGACACACACGGAGCCCGCGGCGGCCAGGAAGCTAAGGGGGCTGGCCAGCTCTATGGCCGCCGCTATGGCAGTGAATGAATGAGCAGGCTCAGCCCGCCCCGTCACCCATACACGTAGACACACACGGAGCCCGCGGCGGCCAGGAAGCTAAGGGGGGCTGGCCAGCTGTATGGCAATGAATGAATGAGCAGGCTCAGCCCCCCCGTCACCCATACACGTAGACACACACGGAGCCCGCGGCGGCCAGGAAGCTAAGGGGGGCTGGCCAGCTGTATGGCAGTGACAGTGAATGAATGAGCAGCTCAGCCCGCCCCGTCACCATACACGTAGACACACACGGAGCCCGCGGCGGCACCCATACACGTAGACACACACGGAGCCCGCGGCGGCCAGGAAGCTAAGGGGGGCTGGCCAGCTGTATGGTCGCCGCTATGGCAGTGAATGAATGAGCAGGCTCAGCCCGCCCCGTCACCCATACACGTAGACACACACGGAGCCCGCGGCGGCCAGGAAGCTAAGGGGGCTGGCCAGCTGTATGGCCGCCGCTATGGCAGTGAATGAATGAGCAGGCTCAGCCCCCCCGTCACCCATACACGTAGACACACACGGAGCCCGCGGCGGCCAGGAAGCTAAGGGGGGCTGGCCAGCTGTATGGCAATGAATGAATGAGCAGGCTCAGCCCCCCCGTCACCCATACACGTAGACACACACGGAGCCCGCGGCGGCCAGGAAGCTAAGGGGGGCTGGCCAGCTCTATGGCAGTGAATGAATGAGCAGGCTCAGCCCGCCCCGTCACCCATACACGTAGACACACACGGAGCCCGCGGCGGCCAGGAAGCTAAGGGGGCTGGCCAGCTGTATGGCAGTGAATGAATGAGCAGGCTCAGCCCGCCCCGTCACCATACACGTAGACACACACGGAGCCCGCCCGTCACCCATACACGTAGACACACACGGAGCCCGCGGCGGCCAGGAAGCTAAGGGGGGCTGGCCAGCTGTATGGCAGTGAATGAATGAGCAGGCTCAGCCCGCCCCGTCACCCATACACGTAGACACACACGGAGCCCGCGGCGGCCAGGAAGCTAAGGGGGGCTGGCCAGCTGTATGGCAGTGAATGAATGAGCAGGCTCAGCCCCCCCCCCGTCACCCATACACGTAGACACACACGGAGCCCGCGGCGGCCAGGAAGCTAAGGGGGGCTGGCCAGCTGTATGGCCGCCGCCATGGCAGAGAATGAATGAGCAGGCTCAGCCCGCCCCGTCACCCATACACGTAGACACACACGGAGCCCGCGGCGGCCAGGAAGCTAAGGGGGGCTGGCCAGCTGTATGGCAATGAATGAATGAGCAGGCTCAGCCCGCCCCGTCACCCATACACGTAGACACACACGGAGCCCGCGGCGGCCAGGAAGCTAAGGGGGGCTGGCCAGCTGTATGGCCGCCGCCATGGCAGTGAATGAATGAGCAGGCTCAGCCCGCCCCGTCACCCATACACGTAGACACACACGGAGCCCGCGGCGGCCAGGAAGCTAAGGGGGGCTGGCCAGCTGTATGGCCGCCGCTATGGCAGTGAATGAATGAGCAGGCTCAGCCCGCCCCGTCACCCATACACGTAGACACACACGGAGCCCGCGGCGGCCAGGAAGCTAAGGGGGGCTGGCCAGCTGTATGGCCGCCGCCATGGCAGTGAATGAATGAGCAGGCTCAGCCCGCCCCGTCACCCATACACGTAGACACACACGGAGCCCGCGGCGGCCGGAGGCGGCCAGGAAGCTAAGGGGGGCTGGCCAGCTCTATGGCAGTGAATGAATGAGCAGGCTCAGCCCGCCCCGTCACCCATACACGTAGACACACACGGAGCCCGCGGCGGCCAGGAAGCTAAGGGGGGCTGGCCAGCTGTATGGCCGCCGCCATGGCAGTGAATGAATGAGCAGGCTCAGCCCGCCCCGTCACCCATACACGTAGACACACACGGAGCCCGCGGCGGCCAGGAAGCTAAGGGGGGCTGGCCAGCTGTATGGCCGCCGCCATGGCAGTGAATGAATGAGCAGGCTCAGCCCGCCCCGTCACCCATACACGTAGACACACACGGAGCCCGCGGCGGCCAGGAAGCTAAGGGGGGCTGGCCAGCTGTATGGCAGTGAATGAATGAGCAGGCTCAGCCCCCCCCGTCACCCATACACGTAGACACACACGGGAGCCCGCGGCGGCCAGGAAGCTAAGGGGGGTGGCCAGCTGTATGGCCGCCGCCATGGCAGTGAATGAATGAGCAGGCTCAGCCCGCCCCGTCACCCATACACGTAGACACACACGGAGCCCGCGGCGGCCAGGAAGCTAAGGGGGGCTGGCCAGCTGTATGGCAATGAATGAATGAGCAGGCTCAGCCCCCCCGTCACCCATACACGTAGACACACACGGAGCCCGCGGCGGCCAGGAAGCTAAGGGGGGCTGGCCAGCTGTATGGCCGCCGCCATGGCAGTGAATGAATGAGCAGGCTCAGCCCGCCCCGTCACCCATACACGTAGACACACACGGAGCCCGCGGCGGCCAGGAAGCTAAGGGGGGCTGGCCAGCTCTATGGCCGCCGCTATGGCAGTGAATGAATGAGCAGGCTCAGCCCGCCCCGTCACCCATACACGTAGACACACACGGAGCCCGCGGCGGCCAGGAAGCTAAGGGGGGCTGGCCAGCTGTATGGCCGCCGCCATGGCAGTGAATGAATGAGCAGGCTCAGCCCGCCCCGTCACCCATACACGTAGACACACACGGAGCCCGCGGCGGCCAGGAAGCTAAGGGGGCTGGCCAGCTCTATGGCAGTGAATGAAGAGCAGGCTGAGCAGCCCGCCCCCCCCGTCACCCATACACGTAGACACACACGGAGCCCGCGGCGGCCAGGAAGCTAAGGGGGGCTGGCAGCTGGCTATGGCCGCCGCCATGGCAGTGAATGAATGAGCAGGCTCAGCCCGCCCCGTCACCCATACACGTAGACACACACGGAGCCCGCGGCGGCCAGGAAGCTAAGGGGGGCTGGCCAGCTGTATGGCGCGCCATGGCAGTGAATGAATGAGCAGGCTCAGCCCGCCCCGTCACCCATACACGTAGACACACACGGAGCCCGCGGCGGCCAGGAAGCTAAGGGGGGCTGGCCAGCTTATGGCCGCCATGGCAGTGAATGAATGAGCAGGCTCAGCCCGCCCCGTCACCCATACACGTAGACACACACGGAGCCCGCGGCGGCCAGGAAGCTAAAGGGGGCTGGCCAGCTCTATGGCAGTGAATGAATGAGCAGGCTCAGCCCGCCCCGTCACCCATACACGTAGACACACACGGAGCCCGCGGCGGCCAGGAAGCTAAGGGGGGCTGGCCAGCTGTATGGCAGTGAATGAATGAGCAGGCTCAGCCCCCCCGTCACCCATACACGTAGACACACACGGAGCCCGCGGCGGCCAGGAAGCTAAGGGGGGCTGGCCAGCTCTATGGCCGCCGCTATGGCAGTGAATGAATGAGCAGGCTCAGCCCGCCCCGTCACCCATACACGTAGACACACACGGAGCCCGCGGCGGCCAGGAAGCTAAGGGGGGTTGGCCAGCTGTATGGCAGTGAATGAATGAGCAGGCTCAGCCCCCCCGTCACCCATACACGTAGACACACACGGAGCCCGCGGCGGCCAGGAAGCTAAGGGGGGCTGGCCAGCTGTATGGCCGCCGCTATGGCAGTGAATGAATGAGCAGGCTCAGCCCCCCCGTCACCCATACACGTAGACACACACGGAGCCCGCGGCGGCAGGAAGCTAAGGGGGGCTGGCCAGCTGTATGGCGCCGCTATGGCAGTGAATGAATGAGCAGGCTCAGCCCGCCCCGTCACCCATACACGTAGACACACACGGAGCCCGCGCGCGGCCAGAAGCTAAGGGGGGCTGCCAGCTGTATGGCCGCCGCTATGGCAGTGAATGAATGAGCAGGCTCAGCCCCACCGTCACCCATACACGTAGACACACACGGAGCCCGCGGCGGCCAGGAAGCTAAGGGGGGCTGGCCAGCTGTATGGCAGTGAATGAATGAGCAGGCTCAGCCCGCCCCGTCACCCATACACGTAGACACACACGGAGCCCGCGCGTCACCCATACACGTAGACACACACGGAGCCCGCGGCGGCCAGGAAGCTAAGGGGGGCTGGCCAGCTGTATGGCCGCCGCCATGGCAGTGAATGAATGAGCAGGCTCAGCCCGCCCCGTCACCCATACACGTAGACACACACGGAGCCGCGGCGGCCAGGAAGCTAAGGGGGGCTGGCCAGCTCTATGGCAATGAATGAATGAGCAGGCTCAGCCCCCCCGTCACCCATACACGTAGACACACACGGAGCCCGCGGCGGCCAGGAAGCTAAGGGGGGCTGGCCAGCTGTATGGCCGCCGCTATGGCAGTGAATGAATGAGCAGGCTCAGCCCGCCCCGTCACCCATACACGTAGACACACACGGAGCCCGCGGCGGCCAGGAAGCTAAGGGGGGCTGGCCAGCTGTATGGCAATGAATGAATGAGCAGGCTCAGCCCGCCCCGTCACCCATACACGTAGACACACACGGAGCCCGCGGCGGCCAGGAAGCTAAGGGGGGCTGGCCAGCTGTATGGCCGCCGCCATGGCAGTGAATGAATGAGCAGGCTCAGCCCGCCCCGTCACCCATACACGTAGACACACACGGAGCCCGCGGCGGCCAGGAAGCTAAGGGGGGCTGGCCAGCTGTATGGCAGTGAATGAATGAGCAGGCTCAGCCCCCCCCCGTCACCCATACACGTAGACACACACGGAGCCCGCGGCGGCCAGGAAGCTAAGGGGGGCTGGCCAGCTGTATGGCAGTGACAGTGAATGAATGAGCGCTCAGCCCGCCCCGTCACCCATACACGTAGACACACACGGAGCCCGCGGCGGCCAGGAAGCTAAGGGGGGCTGGCCAGCTCTATGGCCGCCGCTATGGCAGTGAATGAATGAGCAGGCTCAGCCCGCCCCGTCACCCATACACGTAGACACACACGGAGCCCGCGGCGGCCAGGAAGCTAAGGGGGGCTGGCCAGCTGTATGGCAATGAATGAATGAGCAGGCTCAGCCCCCCGTCACCCATACACGTAGACACACACGGAGCCCGCGGCGGCCAGGAAGCTAAGGGGGGCTGGCCAGCTGTATGGCAGTGACAGTGAATGAATGAGCAGGCTCAGCCCGCCCCGTCACCCATACACGTAGACACACACGGAGCCCGCGGCGGCACCATACACGTAGACACACACGGAGCCCGCGGCGGCCAGGAAGCTAAGGGGGGCTGGCCAGCTGTATGGTCGCCGCTATGGCAGTGAATGAATGAGCAGGCTCAGCCCGCCCCGTCACCCATACACGTAGACACACACGGAGCCCGCGGCGGCCAGGAAGCTAAGGGGGGCTGGCCAGCTGTATGGCCGCCGCTATGGCAGTGAATGAATGAGCAGGCTCAGCCCCACCGTCACCCATACACGTAGACACACACGGAGCCCGCGGCGGCCAGGAAGCTAAGGGGGCTGGCCAGCTGTATGGCAAGTGAATGAATGAGCAGGCTCAGCCCCCCCGTCACCCATACACGTAGACACACACGGAGCCCGCGGCGGCCAGGAAGCTAAGGGGGCTGGCCAGCTGTATGGCAGTGAATGAATGAGCAGGCTCAGCCCGCCCCGTCACCCATACACGTAGACACACACGGAGCCCGCGGCGGCCAGGAAGCTAAGGGGGGCTGGCCAGCTGTATGGCAGTGAATGAATGAGCAGGCTCAGCCCGCCCCGTCACCAACACGTAGACACACACGGAGCCCACCGTCACCCATACACGTAGACACACACGGAGCCCGCGGCGGCCAGGAAGCTAAGGGGGCTGGCCAGCTGTATGGCAGTGAATGAATGAGCAGGCTCAGCCCGCCCCGTCACCCATACACGTAGACACACACGGAGCCCGCGGCGGCCAGGAAGCTAAGGGGGGCTGGCCAGCTGTATGGCAATGAATGAATGAGCAGGCTCAGCCCCCCCCGTCATCCATACACGTAGACACACACGGAGCCCGCGGCGGCCAGGAAGCTAAGGGGGCTGGCCAGCTGTATGGCCGCCGCTATGGCAGAGAATGAATGAGCAGGCTCAGCCCGCCCCGTCACCCATACACGTAGACACACACGGAGCCCGCGGCGGCCAGGAAGCTAAGGGGGCTGGCCAGCTGTATGGCAATGAATGAATGAGCAGGCTCAGCCCGCCCCGTCACCCATACACGTAGACACACACGGAGCCCGCGGCGGCCAGGAAGCTAAGGGGGCTGGCCAGTTGTATGGCCGCCGCCATGGCAGTGAATGAATGAGCAGGCTCAGCCCGCCCCGTCACCCATACACGTAGACACACACGGAGCCCGCGGCGGCCAGGAAGCTAAGGGGGCTGGCCAGCTCTATGGCCGCCGCTATGGCAGTGAATGAATGAGCAGGCTCAGCCCGCCCCGTCACCCATACACGTAGACACACACGGAGCCTGTGGCGGACAGGAAGCTAAGGGGGGCTGGCGAGCTGTATGGCCGCCGCCATGGCAGTGAATGAATGAGCAGGCTCAGCCCGCCCCGTCACCCATACACGTAGACACACACGGAGCCCGCGGCGGCCAGGAAGCTAAGGGGGGCTGGCCAGCTCTATGGCAGTGAATGAATGAGCAGGCTCAGCCCGCCCCGTCACCCATACACGTAGACACACACGGAGCCCGCGGCGGCCAGGAAGCTAAGGGGGGCTGGCCAGCTCAATGGCCGCCGCCATGGCAGTGAATGAATGAGCAGGCTCAGCCCGCCCCGTCACCCATACACGTAGACACACACGGAGCCCGCGGCGGCCAGGAAGCTAAGGGGGGCTGGCCAGCTGTATGGCCGCCGCCATGGCAGTGAATGAATGAGCAGGCTCAGCCCGCCCCGTCACCCATACACGTAGACACACACGGAGCCCGCGGCGGCCAGGAAGCTAAGGGGGGCTGGCCAGCTCTATGGCCGCCGCCATGGCAGTGAATGAATGAGCAGGCTCAGCCCGCCCCGTCACCCATACACGTAGACACACACGGAGCCCGCGGCGGCCAGGAAGCTAAGGGGGGCTGGCCAGCTGTATGGCAGTGAATGAATGAGCAGGCTCAGCCCGCCCCGTCACCCATACACGTAGACACACACGGAGCCCGCGGCGGCCAGGAAGCTAAGGGGGGCTGGCCAGCTGTATGGCAGTGAATGAATGAGCAGGCTCAGCCCCCCCGTCACCCATACACGTAGACACACACGGAGCCCGCGGCGGCCAGGAAGCTAAGGGGGGCTGGCCAGCTCTATGGCCGCCGCTATGGCAGTGAATGAATGAGCAGGCTCAGCCCGCCCCGTCACCCATACACGTAGACACACACGGAGCCCGCGGCGGCCAGGAAGCTAAGGGGGGTTGGCCAGCTGTATGGCAGTGAATGAATGAGCAGGCTCAGCCCGCCCCGTCACCCATACACGTAGACACACACGGAGCCCGCGGCGGCCAGGAAGCTAAGGGGGGCTGGCCAGCTGTATGGCCGCCGCTATGGCAGTGAATGAATGAGCAGGCTCAGCCCCCCCGTCACCCATACACGTAGACACACACGGAGCCCGCGGCGGCCAGGAAGCTAAGGGGGGCTGGCCAGCTGTATGGCAGTGAATGAATGAGCAGGCTCAGCCCGCCCCGTCACCCATACACGTAGACACACACGGAGCCCGCGGCGTCACCCATACACGTAGACACACACGGAGCCCGCGGCGGCCAGGAAGCTAAGGGGGGCTGGCCAGCTGTATGGCCGCCGCCATGGCAGTGAATGAATGAGCAGGCTCAGCCCGCCCCGTCACCCATACACGTAGACACACACGGAGCCCGCGGCGGCCAGGAAGCTAAGGGGGGCTGGCCAGCTCTATGGCAATGAATGAATGAGCAGGCTCAGCCCCCCCCGTCATCCATACACGTAGACACACACGGAGCCCGCGGCGGCCAGGAAGCTAAGGGGGGCTGGCCAGCTGTATGGCCGCCGCTATGGCAGAGAATGAATGAGCAGGCTCAGCCCGCCCCGTCACCCATACACGTAGACACACACGGAGCCCGCGGCGGCCAGGAAGCTAAGGGGGGCTGGCCAGCTGTATGGCAATGAATGAATGAGCAGGCTCAGCCCGCCCCGTCACCCATACACGTAGACACACACGGAGCCCGCGGCGGCCAGGAAGCTAAGGGGGGCTGGCCAGCTGTATGGCCGCCGCCATGGCAGTGAATGAATGAGCAGGCTCAGCCCGCCCCGTCACCCATACACGTAGACACACACGGAGCCCGCGGCGGCCAGGAAGCTAAGGGGGGCTGGCCAGCTGTATGGCAGTGAATGAATGAGCAGGCTCAGCCCCCCCCGTCACCCATACACGTAGACACACACGGAGCCCGCGGCGGCCAGGAAGCTAAGGGGGCTGGCCAGCTGTATGGCAGTGACAGTGAATGAATGAGCAGGCTCAGCCCGCCCCGTCACCCATACACGTAGACACACACGGAGCCCGCGGCGGCCAGGAAGCTAAGGGGGGCTGGCCAGCTCTATGGCCGCCGCTATGGCAGTGAATGAATGAGCAGGCTCAGCCCGCCCCGTCACCCATACACGTAGACACACACGGAGCCCGCGGCGGCCAGGAAGCTAAGGGGGGCTGGCCAGCTGTATGGCAATGAATGAATGAGCAGGCTCAGCCCCCCCGTCACCCATACACGTAGACACACACGGAGCCCGCGGCGGCCAGGAAGCTAAGGGGGGCTGGCCAGCTGTATGGCAGTGACAGTGAATGAATGAGCAGGCTCAGCCCGCCCCGTCACCCATACACGTAGACACACACGGAGCCCGCGGCGGCACCCATACACGTAGACACACACGGAGCCCGCGGCGGCCAGGAAGCTAAGGGGGGCTGGCCAGCTGTATGGTCGCCGCTATGGCAGTGAATGAATGAGCAGGCTCAGCCCGCCCCGTCACCCATACACGTAGACACACACGGAGCCCGCGGCGGCCAGGAAGCTAAGGGGGGCTGGCCAGCTGTATGGCCGCCGCTATGGCAGTGAATGAATGAGCAGGCTCAGCCCCCCCGTCACCCATACACGTAGACACACACGGAGCCCGCGGCGGCCAGGAAGCTAAGGGGGGCTGGCCAGCTGTATGGCAATGAATGAATGAGCAGGCTCAGCCCCCCCGTCACCCATACACGTAGACACACACGGAGCCCGCGGCGGCCAGGAAGCTAAGGGGGGCTGGCCAGCTGTATGGCAGTGAATGAATGAGCAGGCTCAGCCCGCCCCGTCACCCATACACGTAGACACACACGGAGCCCGCGGCGGCCAGGAAGCTAAGGGGGGCTGGCCAGCTCTATGGCAGTGAATGAATGAGCAGGCTCAGCCCGCCCCGTCACCCATACACGTAGACACACACGGAGCCCGCCCCGTCACCCTTACACGTAGACACACACGGAGCCCGCGGCGGCCAGGAAGCTAAGGGGGGCTGGCCAGCTGTATGGCAGTGAATGAATGAGCAGGCTCAGCCCGCCCCGTCACCCATACACGTAGACACACACGGAGCCCGCGGCGGCCAGGAAGCTAAGGGGGGCTGGCCAGCTCTATGGCAATGAATGAATGAGCAGGCTCAGCCCCCCCCCCGTCATCCATACACGTAGACACACACGGAGCCCGCGGCGGCCAGGAAGCTAAGGGGGGCTGGCCAGCTGTATGGCCGCCGCTATGGCAGAGAATGAATGAGCAGGCTCAGCCCGCCCCGTCACCCATACACGTAGACACACACGGAGCCCGCGGCGGCCAGGAAGCTAAGGGGGGCTGGCCAGCTGTATGGCAATGAATGAATGAGCAGGCTCAGCCCGCCCCGTCACCCATACACGTAGACACACACGGAGCCCGCGGCGGCCAGGAAGCTAGGGGGGCTGGCCAGTTGTATGGCCGCCGCCATGGCAGTGAATGAATGAGCAGGCTCAGCCCGCCCCGTCACCCATACACGTAGACACACACGGAGCCCGCGGCGGCCAGGAAGCTAAGGGGGGCTGGCCAGCTCTATGGCCGCCGCTATGGCAGTGAATGAATGAGCAGGATCAGCCCGCCCCGTCACCCATACACGTAGACACACACGGAGCCTGTGGCGGACAGGAAGCTAAGGGGGGCTGGCGAGCTGTATGGCCGCCGCCATGGCAGTGAATGAATGAGCAGGCTCAGCCCGCCCCGTCACCCATACACCTAGACACACACGGAGCCCGCGGCGGCCAGGAAGCTAAGGGGGGCTGGCCAGCTCTATGGCAGTGAATGAATGAGCAGGCTCAGCCCGCCCCGTCACCCATACACGTAGACACACACGGAGCCCGCGGCGGCCAGGAAGCTAAGGGGGGCTGGCCAGCTCAATGGCCGCCGCCATGGCGGTGAATGAATGAGCAGGCTCAGCCCGCCCCGTCACCCATACACGTAGACACACACGGAGCCCGCGGCGGCCACTAAGCTAAGGAGGGCTGGCCAGCTGTATGGCCGCCGCCATGGCAGTGAATGAATGAGCAGGCTCAGCCCGCCCCGTCACCCATACACGTAGACACACACGGAGCCCGCGGCGGCCAGGAAGCTAAGGGGGGCTGGCCAGCTCTATGGCCGCCGCCATGGCAGTGAATGAATGAGCAGGCTCAGCCCGCCCCGTCACCCATACACGTAGACACACACGGAGCCCGCGGCGGCCAGGAAGCTAAGGGGGGCTGGCCAGCTCTATGGCAGTGAATGAATGAGCAGGCTCAGCCCGCCCCGTCACCCATACACGTAGACACACACGGAGCCCGCGGCGGCCAGGAAGCTAAGGGGGGCTGGCCAGCTGTATGGCAGTGAATGAATGAGCAGGCTCAGCCCCCCCCGTCACCCATACACGTAGACACACACGGAGCCCGCGGCGGCCAGGAAGCTAAGGGGGGCTGGCCAGCTCTATGGCCGCCGCTATGGCAGTGAATGAATGAGCAGGCTCAGCCCGCCCCGTCACCCATACACGTAGACACACACGGAGCCCGCGGCGGACAGGAAGCTAAGGGGGGCTGGCCAGCTGTATGGCAGTGAATGAATGAGCAGGCTCAGCCCCCCCCGTCACCCATACACGTAGACACACACGGAGCCCGCGGCGGCCAGGAAGCTAAGGGGGGCTGGCCAGCTCTATGGCCGCCGCTATGGCAGTGAATGAATGAGCAGGCTCAGCCCGCCCCGTCACCCATACACGTAGACACACACGGAGCCCGCGGCGGCCAGGAAGCTAAGGGGGGCTGGCCAGCTGTATGGCAGTGAATGAATGAGCAGGCTCAGCCCGCCCCGTCACCCATACACGTAGACACACACGGAGCCCGCGGCGGCCAGGAAGCTAAGGGGGGCTGGCCAGCTGTATGGCCGCCGCTATGGCAGTGAATGAATGAGCAGGCTCAGCCCGCCCCGTCACCCATACACGTAGACACACACGGAGCCCGCGGCGGCCAGGAAGCTAAGGGGGGCTGGCCAGCTGTATGGCCGCCGCCATGGCAGTGAATGAATGAGCAGGCTCAGCCCGCCCCGTCACCCATACACCTAGACACACACGGAGCCCGCGGCGGCCAGGAAGCTAAGGGGGGCTGGCCAGCTCTATGGCAGTGAATGAATGAGCAGGCTCAGCCCGCCCCGTCACCCATACACGTAGACACACACGGAGCCCGCGGCGGCCAGGAAGCTAAGGGGGGCTGGCCAGCTCAATGGCCGCCGCCATGGCAGTGAATGAATGAGCAGGCTCAGCCCGCCCCGTCACCCATACACGTAGACACACACGGAGCCCGCGGCGGCCAGGAAGCTAAGGAGGGCTGGCCAGCTGTATGGCCGCCGCCATGGCAGTGAATGAATGAGCAGGCTCAGCCCGCCCCGTCACCCATACACGTAGACACACACGGAGCCCGCGGCGGCCAGGAAGCTAAGGGGGGCTGGCCAGCTCTATGGCCGCCGCCATGGCAGTGAATGAATGAGCAGGCTCAGCCCGCCCCGTCACCCATACACGTAGACACACACGGAGCCCGCGGCGGCCAGGAAGCTAAGGGGGGCTGGCCAGCTCTATGGCAGTGAATGAATGAGCAGGCTCAGCCCGCCCCGTCACCCATACACGTAGACACACACGGAGCCCGCGGCGGCCAGGAAGCTAAGGGGGGCTGGCCAGCTGTATGGCAGTGAATGAATGAGCAGGCTCAGCCCCCACCGTCACCCATACACGTAGACACACACGGAGCCCGCGGCGGCCAGGAAGCTAAGGGGGGCTGGCCAGCTGTATGGCCGCCGCTATGGCAGTGAATGAATGAGCAGGCTCAGCGCGCCCCGTCACCCATACACGTAGACACACACGGAGCCCGCGGCGGCCAGGAAGCTAAGGGGGGCTGGCCAGCTGTATGGCAGTGAATGAATGAGCAGGCTCAGCCCGCCCCGTCACCCATACACGTAGACACACACGGAGCCCGCGGCGGCCAGGAAGCTAAGGGGGGCTGGCCAGCTGTATGGCCGCCGCTATGGCAGTGAATGAATGAGCAGGCTCAGCCCGCCCCGTCACCCATACACGTAGACACACACGGAGCCCGCGGCGGCCAGGAAGCTAAGGGGGGCTGGCCAGCTGTATGGCAGTGAATGAATGAGCAGGCTCAGCCCGCCCCGTCACCCATACACGTAGACACACACGGAGCCCGCGGCGGCCAGGAAGCTAAGGGGGGCTGGCCAGCTGTATGGCAGTGAATGAATGAGCAGGCTCAGCCCCCCCCCCGTCACCCATACACGTAGACACACACGGAGCCCGCGGCGGCCAGGAAGCTAAGGGGGGCTGGCCAGCTGTATGGCAGTGACAGTGAATGAATGAGCAGGCTCAGCCCGCCCCGTCACCCATACACGTAGACACACACGGAGCCCGCGGCGGCCAGGAAGCTAAGGGGGGCTGGCCAGTTGTATGGCCGCCGCCATGGCAGTGAATGAATGAGCAGGCTCAGCCCGCCCCGTCACCCATACACGTAGACACACACGGAGCCCGCGGCGGCCAGGAAGCTAAGGGGGGCTGGCCAGCTGTATGGCAGTGAATGAATGAGCAGGCTCAGCCCCCCCCGTCACCCATACACGTAGACACACACGGAGCCCGCGGCGGCCAGGAAGCTAAGGGGGGCTGGCCAGCTGTATGGCAGTGACAGTGAATGAATGAGCAGGCTCAGCCCGCCCCGTCACCCATACACGTAGACACACACGGAGCCCGCGGCGGCCAGGAAGCTAAGGGGGGCTGGCCAGCTCTATGGCCGCCGCTATGGCAGTGAATGAATGAGCAGGCTCAGCCCGCCCCGTCACCCATACACGTAGACACACACGGAGCCCGCGGCGGCCAGGAAGCTAAGGGGGGCTGGCCAGCTGTATGGCAATGAATGAATGAGCAGGCTCAGCCCCCCCGTCACCCATACACGTAGACACACACGGAGCCCGCGGCGGCCAGGAAGCTAAGGGGGGCTGGCCAGCTGTATGGCAGTGACAGTGAATGAATGAGCAGGCTCAGCCCGCCCCGTCACCCATACACGTAGACACACACGGAGCCCGCGGCGGCCAGGAAGCTAAGGGGGGCTGGCCAGCTCTATGGCCGCCGCTATGGCAGTGAATGAATGAGCAGGCTCAGCCCGCCCCGTCACCCATACACGTAGACACACACGGAGCCCGCGGCGGCCAGGAAGCTAAGGGGGGCTGGCCAGCTGTATGGCAATGAATGAATGAGCAGGCTCAGCCCCCCCGTCACCCATACACGTAGACACACACGGAGCCCGCGGCGGCCAGGAAGCTAAGGGGGGCTGGCCAGCTGTATGGCCGCCGCTATGGCAGTGAATGAATGAGCAGGCTCAGCCCCCACCGTCACCCATACACGTAGACACACACGGAGCCCGCGGCGTCACCCATACACGTAGACACACACGGAGCCCGCGGCGGCCAGGAAGCTAAGGGGGGCTGGCCAGCTGTATGGTCGCCGCTATGGCAGTGAATGAATGAGCAGGCTCAGCCCGCCCCGTCACCCATACACGTAGACACACACGGAGCCCGCGGCGGCCAGGAAGCTAAGGGGGGCTGTCCAGCTGTATGGCCGCCGCTATGGCAGTGAATGAATGAGCAGGCTCAGCCCCCCCGTCACCCATACACGTAGACACACACGGAGCCCGCGGCGGCCAGGAAGCTAAGGGGGGCTGGCCAGCTGTATGGCAGTGAATGAATGAGCAGGCTCAGCCCGCCCCGTCACCCATACACGTAGACACACACGGAGCCCGCGGCGGCCAGGAAGCTAAGGGGGGCTGGCCAGCTCTATGGCCGCCGCTATGGCAGTGAATGAATGAGCAGGCTCAGCCCGCCCCGTCACCCATACACGTAGACACACACGGAGCCCGCGGCGGCCAGGAAGCTAAGGGGGGCTGGCCAGCTGTATGGCAATGAATGAATGAGCAGGCTCAGCCCCCCCGTCACCCATACACGTAGACACACACGGAGCCCGCGGCGGCCAGGAAGCTAAGGGGGGCTGGCCAGCTGTATGGCCGCCGCTATGGCAGTGAATGAATGAGCAGGCTCAGCCCCCACCGTCACCCATACACGTAGACACACACGGAGCCCGCGGCGTCACCCATACACGTAGACACACACGGAGCCCGCGGCGGCCAGGAAGCTAAGGGGGGCTGGCCAGCTGTATGGTCGCCGCTATGGCAGTGAATGAATGAGCAGGCTCAGCCCGCCCCGTCACCCATACACGTAGACACACACGGAGCCCGCGGCGGCCAGGAAGCTAAGGGGGCTGTCCAGCTGTATGGCCGCCGCTATGGCAGTGAATGAATGAGCAGGCTCAGCCCCCCCGTCACCCATACACGTAGACACACACGGAGCCCGCGGCGGCCAGGAAGCTAAGGGGGGCTGGCCAGCTGTATGGCAGTGAATGAATGAGCAGGCTCAGCCCGCCCCGTCACCCATACACGTAGACACACACGGAGCCCGCGGCGTCACCCATACACGTAGACACACACGGAGCCCGCGGCGGCCAGGAAGCTAAGGGGGGCTGGCCAGCTGTATGGCCGCCGCCATGGCAGTGAATGAATGAGCAGGCTCAGCCCGCCCCGTCACCCATACACGTAGACACACACGGAGCCCGCGGCGGCCAGGAAGCTAAGGGGGGCTGGCCAGCTCTATGGCAATGAATGAATGAGCAGGCTCAGCCCCCCCCGTCATCCATACACGTAGACACACACGGAGCCCGCGGCGGCCAGGAAGCTAAGGGGGGCTGGCCAGCTGTATGGCAATGAATGAATGAGCAGGCTCAGCCCGCCCCGTCACCCATACACGTAGACACACACGGAGCCCGCGGCGGCCAGGAAGCTAAGGGGGGCTGGCCAGCTGTATGGCCGCCGCCATGGCAGTGAATGAATGAGCAGGCTCAGCCCGCCCCGTCACCCATACACGTAGACACACACGGAGCCCGCGGCGGCCAGGAAGCTAAGGGGGGCTGGCCAGCTGTATGGCAGTGAATGAATGAGCAGGCTCAGCCCCCCCCCGTCACCCATACACGTAGACACACACGGAGCCCGCGGCGGCCAGGAAGCTAAGGGGGGCTGGCCAGCTGTATGGCAGTGACAGTGAATGAATGAGCAGGCTCAGCCCGCCCCGTCACCCATACACGTAGACACACACGGAGCCCGCGGCGGCCAGGAAGCTAAGGGGGGCTGGCCAGCTCTATGGCCGCCGCTATGGCAGTGAATGAATGAGCAGGCTCAGCCCGCCCCGTCACCCATACACGTAGACACACACGGAGCCCGCGGCGGCCAGGAAGCTAAGGGGGCTGGCCAGCTGTATGGCAATGAATGAATGAGCAGGCTCAGCCCCCCCGTCACCCATACACGTAGACACACACGGAGCCCGCGGCGGCCAGGAAGCTAAGGGGGGCTGGCCAGCTGTATGGCAGTGACAGTGAATGAATGAGCAGGCTCAGCCCGCCCCGTCACCCATACACGTAGACACACACGGAGCCCGCGGCGGCACCCATACACGTAGACACACACGGAGCCCGCGGCGGCCAGGAAGCTAAGGGGGGCTGGCCAGCTGTATGGTCGCCGCTATGGCAGTGAATGAATGAGCAGGCTCAGCCCGCCCCGTCACCCATACACGTAGACACACACGGAGCCCGCGGCGGCCAGGAAGCTAAGGGGGGCTGTCCAGCTGTATGGCCGCCGCTATGGCAGTGAATGAATGAGCAGGCTCAGCCCCCCCGTCACCCATACACGTAGACACACACGGAGCCCGCGGCGGCCAGGAAGCTAAGGGGGGCTGGCCAGCTGTATGGCAATGAATGAATGAGCAGGCTCAGCCCCCCCGTCACCCATACACGTAGACACACACGGAGCCCGCGGCGGCCAGGAAGCTAAGGGGGGTTGGCCAGCTCTATGGCAGTGAATGAATGAGCAGGCTCAGCCCGCCCCGTCACCCATACACGTAGACACACACGGAGCCCGCGGCGGCCAGGAAGCTAAGGGGGGCTGGCCAGCTCTATGGCAGTGAATGAATGAGCAGGCTCAGCCCGCCCCGTCACCCATACACGTAGACACACACGGAGCCCGCCCCGTCACCCTTACACGTAGACACACACGGAGCCCGCGGCGGCCAGGAAGCTAAGGGGGGCTGGCCAGCTGTATGGCAGTGAATGAATGAGCAGGCTCAGCCCGCCCCGTCACCCATACACGTAGACACACACGGAGCCCGCGGCGGCCAGGAAGCTAAGGGGGGCTGGCCAGCTGTATGGCCGCCGCTATGGCAGTGAATGAATGAGCAGGCTCAGCCCGCCCCGTCACCCATACACGTAGACACACACGGAGCCCGCGGCGGCCAGGAAGCTAAGGGGGCTGGCCAGCTGTATGGCAGTGAATGAATGAGCAGGCTCAGCCCGCCCCGTCACCCATACACGTAGACACACACGGAGCCCGCGGCGGCCAGGAAGCTAAGGGGGGCTGGCCAGCTGTATGGCCGCCGCCATGGCAGTGAATGAATGAGCAGGCTCAGCCCGCCCCGTCACCCATACACGTAGACACACACGGAGCCCGCGGCGGCCAGGAAGCTAAGGGGGGCTGGCCAGCTGTATGGCAGTGAATGAATGAGCAGGCTCAGCCCGCCCCGTCACCCATACACGTAGACACACACGGAGCCCGCGGCGGCCAGGAAGCTAAGGGGGGCTGGCCAGCTGTATGGCCGCCGCCATGGCAGTGAATGAATGAGCAGGCTCAGCCCGCCCCGTCACCCATACACGTAGACACACACGGAGCCCGCGGCGGCCAGGAAGCTAAGGGGGGCTGGCCAGCTCTATGGCAGTGAATGAATGAGCAGGCTCAGCCCGCCCCGTCACCCATACACGTAGACACACACGGAGCCCGCGGCGTCACCCATACACGTAGACACACACGGAGCCCGCGGCGGCCAGGAAGCTAAGGAGGGCTGGCCAGCTCAATGGCCGCCGCCATGACGGTGAATGAATGAGCAGGCTCAGCCCGCCCCGTCACCCATACACGTAGACACACACGGAGCCCGCGGCGGCCAGGAAGCTAAGGGGGGCTGGCCAGCTGTATGGCCGCCGCCATGGCAGTGAATGAATGAGCAGGCTCAGCCCGCCCCGTCACCCATACACGTAGACACACACGGAGCCCGCGGCGGCCAGGAAGCTAAGGGGGCTGGCCAGCTCTATGGCCGCCGCCATGGCAGTGAATGAATGAGCAGGCTCAGCCCGCCCCGTCACCCATACACGTAGACACACACGGAGCCCGCGGCGGCCAGGAAGCTAAGGGGGGCTGGCCAGCTGTATGGCAGTGAATGAATGAGCAGGCTCAGCCCGCCCCGTCACCCATACACGTAGACACACACGGAGCCCGCGGCGGCCAGGAAGCTAAGGGGGGCTGGCCAGCTGTATGGCAGTGAATGAATGAGCAGGCTCAGCCCCCCCGTCACCCATACACGTAGACACACACGGAGCCCGCGGCGGCCAGGAAGCTAAGGGGGGCTGGCCAGCTGTATGGCCGCCGCTATGGCAGTGAATGAATGAGCAGGCTCAGCCCGCCCCGTCACCCATACACGTAGACACACACGGAGCCCGCGGCGGCCAGGAAGCTAAGGGGGGCTGGCCAGCTGTATGGCAGTGAATGAATGAGCAGGCTCAGCCCGCCCCGTCACCCATACACGTAGACACACACGGAGCCCGCGGCGGCCAGGAAGCTAAGGGGGGCTGGCCAGCTCTATGGCCGCCGCTATGGCAGTGAATGAATGAGCAGGCTCAGCCCGCCCCGTCACCCATACACGTAGACACACACGGAGCCCGCGGCGGACAGGAAGCTAAGGGGGGCTGGCGAGCTGTATGGCCGCCGCCATGGCAGTGAATGAATGAGCAGGCTCAGCCCGCCCCGTCACCCATACACCTAGACACACACGGAGCCCGCGGCGGCCAGGAAGCTAAGGGGGGCTGGCCAGCTCTATGGCAGTGAATGAATGAGCAGGCTCAGCCCGCCCCGTCACCCATACACGTAGACACACACGGAGCCCGCGGCGGCCAGGAAGCTAAGGGGGCTGGCCAGCTCAATGGCCGCCGCCATGGCGGTGAATGAATGAGCAGGCTCAGCCCGCCCCGTCACCCATACACGTAGACACACACGGAGCCCGCGGCGGCCACTAAGCTAAGGAGGGCTGGCCAGCTGTATGGCCGCCGCCATGGCAGTGAATGAATGAGCAGGCTCAGCCCGCCCCGTCACCCATACACGTAGACACACACGGAGCCCGCGGCGGCCAGGAAGCTAAGGGGGGCTGGCCAGCTCTATGGCCGCCGCCATGGCAGTGAATGAATGAGCAGGCTCAGCCCGCCCCGTCACCCATACACGTAGACACACACGGAGCCCGCGGCGGCCAGGAAGCTAAGGGGGGCTGGCCAGCTCTATGGCAGTGAATGAATGAGCAGGCTCAGCCCGCCCCGTCACCCATACACGTAGACACACACGGAGCCCGCGGCGGCCAGGAAGCTAAGGGGGGCTGGCCAGCTGTATGGCAGTGAATGAATGAGCAGGCTCAGCCCCCCCCGTCACCCATACACGTAGACACACACGGAGCCCGCGGCGGCCAGGAAGCTAAGGGGGGCTGGCCAGCTCTATGGCCGCCGCTATGGCAGTGAATGAATGAGCAGGCTCAGCCCGCCCCGTCACCCATACACGTAGACACACACGGAGCCCGCGGCGGACAGGAAGCTAAGGGGGTTGGCCAGCTGTATGGCAGTGAATGAATGAGCAGGCTCAGCCCCCCCGTCACCCATACACGTAGACACACACGGAGCCCGCGGCGGCCAGGAAGCTAAGGGGGGCTGGCCAGCTGTATGGCCGCCGCTATGGCAGTGAATGAATGAGCAGGCTCAGCCCGCCCCGTCACCCATACACGTAGACACACACGGAGCCCGCGGCGGCCAGGAAGCTAAGGGGGGCTGGCCAGCTCTATGGCCGCCGCTATGGCAGTGAATGAATGAGCAGGCTCAGCCCGCCCCGTCACCCATACACGTAGACACACACGGAGCCCGCGGCGGCCAGGAAGCTAAGGGGGGCTGGCCAGCTGTATGGCCGCCGCCATGGCAGTGAATGAATGAGCAGGCTCAGCCCGCCCCGTCACCCATACACGTAGACACACACGGAGCCCGCGGCGGCCAGGAAGCTAAGGGGGGCTGGCCAGCTGTATGGCAGTGAATGAATGAGCAGGCTCAGCCCGCCCCGTCACCCATACACGTAGACACACACGGAGCCCGCGGCGGCCAGGAAGCTAAGGGGGGCTGGCCAGCTCAATGGCCGCCGCCATGGCAGTGAATGAATGAGCAGGCTCAGCCCGCCCCGTCACCCATACACGTAGACACACACGGAGCCCGCGGCGGCCAGGAAGCTAAGGGGGGCTGGCCAGCTGTATGGCCGCCGCCATGGCAGTGAATGAATGAGCAGGCTCAGCCCGCCCCGTCACCCATACACGTAGACACACACGGAGCCCGCGGCGGCCAGGAAGCTAAGGGGGGCTGGCCAGCTGTATGGCCGCCGCCATGGCAGTGAATGAATGAGCAGGCTCAGCCCGCCCCGTCACCCATACACGTAGACACACACGGAGCCCGCGGCGGCCAGGAAGCTAAGGGGGGCTGGCCAGCTCTATGGCAGTGAATGAATGAGCAGGCTCAGCCCGCCCCGTCACCCATACACGTAGACACACACGGAGCCCGCGGCGGCCAGGAAGCTAAGGGGGGTTGGCCAGCTGTATGGCAGTGAATGAATGAGCAGGCTCAGCCCCCCCGTCACCCATACACGTAGACACACACGGAGCCCGCGGCGGCCAGGAAGCTAAGGGGGGCTGGCCAGCTCTATGGCCGCCGCTATGGCAGTGAATGAATGAGCAGGCTCAGCCCGCCCCGTCACCCATACACGTAGACACACACGGAGCCCGCGGCGGCCAGGAAGCTAAGGGGGGCTGGCCAGCTGTATGGCAGTGAATGAATGAGCAGGCTCAGCCCCCCCGTCACCCATACACGTAGACACACACGGAGCCCGCGGCGGCCAGGAAGCTAAGGGGGGCTGGCCAGCTGTATGGCCGCCGCTATGGCAGTGAATGAATGAGCAGGCTCAGCCCGCCCCGTCACCCATACACGTAGACACACACGGAGCCCGCGGCGGCCAGGAAGCTAAGGGGGCTGGCCAGCTCTATGGCCGCCGCTATGGCAGTGAATGAATGAGCAGGCTCAGCCCGCCCCGTCACCCATACACGTAGACACACACGGAGCCCGCGGCGGCCAGGAAGCTAAGGGGGGCTGGCCAGCTGTATGGCCGCCGCCATGGCAGTGAATGAATGAGCAGGCTCAGCCCGCCCGTCACCCATACACGTAGACACACACGGAGCCCGCGGCGGCCAGGAAGCTAAGGGGGGCTGGCCAGCTGTATGGCAGTGAATGAATGAGCAGGCTCAGCCCGCCCCGTCACCCATACACGTAGACACACACGGAGCCCGCGGCGGCCAGGAAGCTAAGGGGGGCTGGCCAGCTCAATGGCCGCCGCCATGGCAGTGAATGAATGAGCAGGCTCAGCCCGCCCCGTCACCCATACACGTAGACACACACGGAGCCCGCGGCGGCCAGGAAGCTAAGGAGGCTGGCCAGCTGTATGGCCGCCGCCATGGCAGTGAATGAATGAGCAGGCTCAGCCCGCCCCGTCACCCATACACGTAGACACACACGGAGCCCGCGGCGGCCAGGAAGCTAAGGGGGGCTGGCCAGCTCTATGGCCGCCGCCATGGCAGTGAATGAATGAGCAGGCTCAGCCCGCCCCGTCACCCATACACGTAGACACACACGGAGCCCGCGGCGGCCAGGAAGCTAAGGGGGGCTGGCCAGCTGTATGGCCGCCGCTATGGCAGTGAATGAATGAGCAGGCTCAGCCCGCCCCGTCACCCATACACGTAGACACACACGGAGCCCGCGGCGGCCAGGAAGCTAAGGGGGGCTGGCCAGCTGTATGGCAGTGAATGAATGAGCAGGCTCAGCCCGCCCCGTCACCCATACACGTAGACACACACGGAGCCCGCGGCGGCCAGGAAGCTAAGGGGGGCTGGCCAGCTGTATGGCAGTGAATGAATGAGCAGGCTCAGCCCCCCCCGTCACCCATACACGTAGACACACACGGAGCCCGCGGCGGCCAGGAAGCTAAGGGGGGCTGGCCAGCTGTATGGCCGTGACAGTGAATGAATGAGCAGGCTCAGCCCGCCCCGTCACCCATACACGTAGACACACACGGAGCCCGCGGCGGCCAGGAAGCTAAGGGGGGCTGGCCAGCTGTATGGCAGTGAATGAATGAGCAGGCTCAGCCCGCCCCGTCACCCATACACGTAGACACACACGGAGCCCGCGGCGGCCAGGAAGCTAAGGGGGGCTGGCCAGCTGTATGGCAGTGAATGAATGAGCAGGCTCAGCCCGCCCCGTCACCCATACACGTAGACACACACGGAGCCCGCGGCGGCCAGGAAGCTAAGGGGGGCTGGCCAGCTGTATGGCAGTGAATGAATGAGCAGGCTCAGCCCGCCCCGTCACCCATACACGTAGACACACACGGAGCCCGCGGCGGCCAGGAAGCTAAGGAGGGCTGGCCAGCTGTATGGCCGCCGCCATGGCAGTGAATGAATGAGCAGGCTCAGCCCGCCCCGTCACCCATACACGTAGACACACACGGAGCCCGCGGCGGCCAGGAAGCTAAGGGGGGCTGGCCAGCTGTATGGCAGTGAATGAATGAGCAGGCTCAGCCCGCCCCGTCACCCATACACGTAGACACACACGGAGCCCGCGGCGGCCAGGAAGCTAAGGGGGGCTGGCCAGCTGTATGGCCGCCGCCATGGCAGTGAATGAATGAGCAGGCTCAGCCCGCCCCGTCACCCATACACGTAGACACACACGGAGCCCGCGGCGGCCAGGAAGCTAAGGGGGCTGGCCAGCTGTATGGCAGTGAATGAATGAGCAGGCTCAGCCCGCCCCGTCACCCATACACGTAGACACACACGGAGCCCGCGGCGGCCAGGAAGCTAAGGGGGGCTGGCGAGCTGTATGGCCGCCGCCATGGCAGTGAATGAATGAGCAGGCTCAGCCCGCCCCGTCACCCATACACGTAGACACACACGGAGCCCGCGGCGTCACCCATACACGTAGACACACACGGAGCCCCGCGGCGTCACCCATACACGTAGAACACACTCAGCCCGCCCCGTCACCCATACACGTAGACACACACGGAGCCCGCGGCGGACAGGAAGCTAAGGGGGGCTGGCCAGCTGTATGGCAGTGAATGAATGAGCAGGCTCAGCCCGCTCGTCACCCATACACGTAGACACACACGGAGCCCGCGGCGTCACCCATACACGTAGACACACACGGAGCCCGCGGCGGCCAGGAAGCTAAGGGGGCTGGCCAGCTCAATGGCCGCCGCCATGAGTGAATGAATGAGCAGGCTCAGCCCGCCCCGTCACCCATACACGTAGACACACACGGAGCCCGCGGCGGCCAGGAAGCTAAGGGGGGCTGGCCAGCTGTATGGCCGCCGCCATGGCAGTGAATGAATGAGCAGGCTCAGCCCGCCCCGTCACCCATACACGTAGACACACACGGAGCCCGCGGCGGCCAGGAAGCTAAGGGGGGCTGGCCAGCTGTATGGCAGTGAATGAATGAGCAGGCTCAGCCCCCCCGTCACCCATACACGTAGACACACACGGAGCCCGCGGCGGCCAGGAAGCTAAGGGGGCTGGCCAGCTGTATGGCCGCCGCTATGGCAGTGAATGAATGAGCAGGCTCAGCCCGCCCCGTCACCCATACACGTAGACACACACGGAGCCCGCGGCGGCCAGGAAGCTAAGGGGGGCTGGCCAGCTGTATGGCAGTGAATGAATGAGCAGGCTCAGCCCCCCCGTCACCCATACACGTAGACACACACGGAGCCCGCGGCGGCCAGGAAGCTAAGGGGGGCTGGCCAGCTGTATGGCCGCCGCCATGGCAGTGAATGAATGAGCAGGCTCAGCCCGCCCCGTCACCCATACACGTAGACACACACGGAGCCCGCGGCGGCCAGGAAGCTAAGGGGGGCTGGCCAGCTGTATGGCAGTGAATGAATGAGCAGGCTCAGCCCGCCCCGTCACCCATACACGTAGACACACACGGAGCCCGCGGCGGCCAGGAAGCTAAGGGGGGCTGGCCAGCTGTATGGCCGCCGCTATGGCAGTGAATGAATGAGCAGGCTCAGCCCGCCCCGTCACCCATACACGTAGACACACACGGAGCCCGCGGCGGCCAGGAAGCTAAGGGGGGCTGGCCAGCTGTATGGCCGCCGCCATGGCAGTGAATGAATGAGCAGGCTCAGCCCGCCCCGTCACCCATACACGTAGACACACACGGAGCCCGCGGCGGCCAGGAAGCTAAGGGGGCTGGCCAGCTCTATGGCAGTGAATGAATGAGCAGGCTCAGCCCGCCCCGTCACCCATACACGTAGACACACACGGAGCCCGCGGCGGCCAGGAAGCTAAGGGGGGCTGGCCAGCTCAATGGCCGCCGCCATGGCGGTGAATGAATGAGCAGGCTCAGCCCGCCCCGTCACCCATACACGTAGACACACACGGAGCCCGCGGCGGCCACTAAGCTAAGGAGGGCTGGCCAGCTGTATGGCCGCCGCCATGGCAGTGAATGAATGAGCAGGCTCAGCCCGCCCCGTCACCCATACACGTAGACACACACGGAGCCCGCGGCGGCCAGGAAGCTAAGGGGGGCTGGCCAGCTGTATGGCCGCCGCCATGGCAGTGAATGAATGAGCAGGCTCAGCCCGCCCCGTCACCCATACACGTAGACACACACGGAGCCCGCGGCGGCCAGGAAGCTAAGGGGGGCTGGCCAGCTGTATGGCAGTGAATGAATGAGCAGGCTCAGCCCGCCCCGTCACCCATACACGTAGACACACACGGAGCCCGCGGCGGACAGGAAGCTAAGGGGGGCTGGCCAGCTGTATGGCCGCCGCCATGGCAGTGAATGAATGAGCAGGCTCAGCCCGCCCCGTCACCCATACACGTAGACACACACGGAGCCCGCGGCGGCCAGGAAGCTAAGGGGGGCTGGCCAGCTCTATGGCAGTGAATGAATGAGCAGGCTCAGCCCGCCCCGTCACCCATACACGTAGACACACACGGAGCCCGCGGCGTCACCCATACACGTAGACACACACGGAGCCCGCGGCGGCCAGGAAGCTAAGGGGGGCTGGCCAGCTCAATGGCCGCCGCCATGGCGGTGAATGAATGAGCAGGCTCAGCCCGCCCCGTCACCCATACACGTAGACACACACGGAGCCCGCGGCGGCCAGGAAGCTAAGGAGGGCTGGCCAGCTGTATGGCCGCCGCCATGGCAGTGAATGAATGAGCAGGCTCAGCCCGCCCCGTCACCCATACACGTAGACACACACGGAGCCCGCGGCGGCCAGGAAGCTAAGGGGGGCTGGCCAGCTGTATGGCCGCCGCCATGGCAGTGAATGAATGAGCAGGCTCAGCCCGCCCCGTCACCCATACACGTAGACACACACGGAGCCCGCGGCGGCCAGGAAGCTAAGGGGGGCTGGCCAGCTGTATGGCAGTGAATGAATGAGCAGGCTCAGCCCGCCCCGTCACCCATACACGTAGACACACACGGAGCCCGCGGCGGCCAGGAAGCTAAGGGGGGTGGCCAGCTGTATGGCAGTGAATGAATGAGCAGGCTCAGCCCCCCCGTCACCCATACACGTAGACACACACGGAGCCCGCGGCGGCCAGGAAGCTAAGGGGGGCTGGCCAGCTCTATGGCCGCCGCTATGGCAGTGAATGAATGAGCAGGCTCAGCCCGCCCCGTCACCCATACACGTAGACACACACGGAGCCCGCGGCGGACAGGAAGCTAAGGGGGGTTGGCCAGCTGTATGGCAGTGAATGAATGAGCAGGCTCAGCCCCCCCGTCACCCATACACGTAGACACACACGGAGCCCGCGGCGGCCAGGAAGCTAAGGGGGGCTGGCCAGCTCTATGGCCGCCGCTATGGCAGTGAATGAATGAGCAGGCTCAGCCCGCCCCGTCACCCATACACGTAGACACACACGGAGCCCGCGGCGGCCAGGAAGCTAAGGGGGGCTGGCCAGCTCTATGGCCGCCGCTATGGCAGTGAATGAATGAGCAGGCTCAGCCCGCCCCGTCACCCATACACGTAGACACACACGGAGCCCGCGGCGGCCAGGAAGCTAAGGGGGGCTGGCCAGCTGTATGGCCGCCGCCATGGCAGTGAATGAATGAGCAGGCTCAGCCCGCCCCGTCACCCATACACGTAGACACACACGGAGCCCGCGGCGGCCAGGAAGCTAAGGGGGGCTGGCCAGCTCTATGGCAGTGAATGAATGAGCAGGCTCAGCCCGCCCCGTCACCCATACACGTAGACACACACGGAGCCCGCGGCGGCCAGGAAGCTAAGGGGGGCTGGCCAGCTCAATGGCCGCCGCCATGGCGGTGAATGAATGAGCAGGCTCAGCCCGCCCCGTCACCCATACACGTAGACACACACGGAGCCCGCGGCGGCCAGGAAGCTAAGGGGGCTGGCCAGCTGTATGGCCGCCGCCATGGCAGTGAATGAATGAGCAGGCTCAGCCCGCCCCGTCACCCATACACGTAGACACACACGGAGCCCGCGGCGGCCAGGAAGCTAAGGGGGGCTGGCCAGCTGTATGGCCGCCGCCATGGCAGTGAATGAATGAGCAGGCTCAGCCCGCCCCGTCACCCATACACGTAGACACACACGGAGCCCGCGGCGGCCAGGAAGCTAAGGGGGGCTGGCCAGCTGTATGGCCGCCGCTATGGCAGTGAATGAATGAGCAGGCTCAGCCCGCCCCGTCACCCATACACGTAGACACACACGGAGCCCGCGGCGGCCAGGAAGCTAAGGGGGGTTGGCCAGCTGTATGGCAGTGAATGAATGAGCAGGCTCAGCCCGCCCCGTCACCCATACACGTAGACACACACGGAGCCCGCGGCGGCCAGGAAGCTAAGGGGGGCTGGCCAGCTGTATGGCAGTGAATGAATGAGCAGGCTCAGCCCGCCCCGTCACCCATACACGTAGACACACACGGAGCCCGCGGCGGCCAGGAAGCTAAGGGGGGCTGGCGAGCTGTATGGCCGCCGCCATGGCAGTGAATGAATGAGCAGGCTCAGCCCGCCCCGTCACCCATACACGTAGACACACACGGAGCCCGCGGCGTCACCCATACACGTAGACACACACGGAGCCCGCGGCGGCCAGGAAGCTAAGGGGGGCTGGCCAGCTGTATGGCAGTGAATGAATGAGCAGGCTCAGCCCCCCCCGTCACCCATACACGTAGACACACACGGAGCCCGCGGCGGCCAGGAAGCTAAGGGGGGCTGGCCAGCTGTATGGCAGTGAATGAATGAGCAGGCTCAGCCCGCCCCGTCACCCATACACGTAGACACACACGGAGCCCGCGGCGTCACCCATACACGTAGACACACACGGAGCCCGCGGCGGCCAGGAAGCTAAGGGGGGCTGGCCAGCTGTATGGCCGCCGCCATGGCAGTGAATGAATGAGCAGGCTCAGCCCGCCCCGTCACCCATACACGTAGACACACACGGAGCCCGCGGCGGCCAGGAAGCTAAGGGGGGCTGGCCAGCTCTATGGCAATGAATGAATGAGCAGGCTCAGCCCCCCCCCGTCACCCATACACGTAGACACACACGGAGCCCGCGGCGGCCAGGAAGCTAAGGGGGGCTGGCCAGCTGTATGGCCGCCGCCATGGCAGTGAATGAATGAGCAGGCTCAGCCCGCCCCGTCACCCATACACGTAGACACACACGGAGCCCGCGGCGGCCAGGAAGCTAAGGGGGGCTGGCCAGCTGTATGGCAGTGAATGAATGAGCAGGCTCAGCCCCCCCCGTCACCCATACACGTAGACACACACGGAGCCCGCGGCGGCCAGGAAGCTAAGGGGGGCTGGCCAGCTGTATGGCCGCCGCTATGGCAGTGAATGAATGAGCAGGCTCAGCCCCCACCGTCACCCATACACGTAGACACACACGGAGCCCGGCGTCACCCATACACGTAGACACACACGGAGCCCGCGGCGGCCAGGAAGCTAAGGGGGGCTGGCCAGCTGTATGGTCGCCGCTATGGCAGTGAATGAATGAGCAGGCTCAGCCCGCCCCGTCACCCATACACGTAGACACACACGGAGCCCGCGGCGGCCAGGAAGCTAAGGGGGGCTGTCCAGCTGTATGGCCGCCGTATGGCAGTGAATGAATGAGCAGGCTCAGCCCCCCCGTCACCCATACACGTAGACACACACGGAGCCCGCGGCGGCCAGGAAGCTAAGGGGGGCTGGCCAGCTGTATGGCAATGAATGAATGAGCAGGCTCAGCCCCCCCGTCACCCATACACGTAGACACACACGGAGCCCGCGGCGGCCAGGAAGCTAAGGGGGGCTGGCCAGCTCTATGGCAGTGAATGAATGAGCAGGCTCAGCCCGCCCCGTCACCCATACACGTAGACACACACGGAGCCCGCGGCGGCCAGGAAGCTAAGGGGGGCTGTCCAGCTGTATGGCAGTGAATGAATGAGCAGGCTCAGCCCGCCCCGTCACCCATACACGTAGACACACACGGAGCCCGCCCCGTCACCCATACACGTAGACACACACGGAGCCCGCGGCGGCCAGGAAGCTAAGGGGGGCTGGCCAGCTGTATGGCAGTGAATGAATGAGCAGGCTCAGCCCGCCCCGTCACCCATACACGTAGACACACACGGAGCCCGCGGCGGCCAGGAAGCTAAGGGGGGCTGGCCAGCTGTATGGTCGCCGCTATGGCAGTGAATGAATGAGCAGGCTCAGCCCGCCCCGTCACCCATACACGTAGACACACACGGAGCCCGCGGCGGCCAGGAAGCTAAGGGGGGCTGGCCAGCTGTATGGCAGTGAATGAATGAGCAGGCTCAGCCCGCCCCGTCACCCACACACGTAGACACACACGGAGCCCGCGGCGGCCAGGAAGCTAAGGGGGGCTGGCGAGCTGTATGGCCGCCGCCATGGCAGTGAATGAATGAGCAGGCTCAGCCCGCCCCGTCACCCATACACGTAGACACACACGGAGCCCGCGGCGGCCAGGAAGCTAAGGGGGGCTGGCCAGCTGTATGGCAGTGAATGAATGAGCAGGCTCAGCCCGCCCCGTCACCCATACACGTAGACACACACGGAGCCCGCGGCGGACAGGAAGCTAAGGGGGGCTGGCCAGCTGTATGGCCGCCGCCATGGCAGTGAATGAATGAGCAGGCTCAGCCCGCCCCGTCACCCATACACGTAGACACACACGGAGCCCGCGGCGTCACCCATACACGTAGACACACACGGAGCCCGCGGCGGCCAGGAAGCTAAGGGGGGCTGGCCAGCTCAATGGCCGCCGCCATGACGGTGAATGAATGAGCAGGCTCAGCCCGCCCCGTCACCCATACACGTAGACACACACGGAGCCCGCGGCGGCCACTAAGCTAAGGAGGGCTGGCCAGCTGTATGGCCGCCGCCATGGCAGTGAATGAATGAGCAGGCTCAGCCCGCCCCGTCACCCATACACGTAGACACACACGGAGCCCGCGGCGGCCAGGAAGCTAAGGGGGGTTGGCCAGCTGTATGGCAGTGAATGAATGAGCAGGCTCAGCCCCCCCGTCACCCATACACGTAGACACACACGGAGCCCGCGGCGGCCAGGAAGCTAAGGGGGGCTGGCCAGCTCTATGGCCGCCGCTATGGCAGTGAATGAATGAGCAGGCTCAGCCCGCCCCGTCACCCATACACGTAGACACACACGGAGCCCGCGGCGGACAGGAAGCTAAGGGGGGTTGGCCAGCTGTATGGCAGTGAATGAATGAGCAGGCTCAGCCCCCCCGTCACCCATACACGTAGACACACACGGAGCCCGCGGCGGCCAGGAAGCTAAGGGGGGCTGGCCAGCTCTATGGCCGCCGCTATGGCAGTGAATGAATGAGCAGGCTCAGCCCGCCCCGTCACCCATACACGTAGACACACACGGAGCCCGCGGCGGCCAGGAAGCTAAGGGGGGCTGGCCAGCTGTATGGCAGTGAATGAATGAGCAGGCTCAGCCCGCCCCGTCACCCATACACGTAGACACACACGGAGCCCGCGGCGGCCAGGAAGCTAAGGGGGCTGGCCAGCTCTATGGCCGCCGCTATGGCAGTGAATGAATGAGCAGGCTCAGCCCGCCCCGTCACCCATACACGTAGACACACACGGAGCCTGCGGCGGACAGGAAGCTAAGGGGGGCTGGCGAGCTGTATGGCCGCCGCCATGGCAGTGAATGAATGAGCAGGCTCAGCCCGCCCCGTCACCCATACACCTAGACACACACGGAGCCCGCGGCGGCCAGGAAGCTAAGGGGGGCTGGCCAGCTGTATGGCAGTGAATGAATGAGCAGGCTCAGCCCGCCCCGTCACCCATACACGTAGACACACACGGAGCCCGCGGCGGCCAGGAAGCTAAGGGGGGCTGGCCAGCTCAATGGCCGCCGCCATGGCGGTGAATGAATGAGCAGGCTCAGCCCGCCCCGTCACCCATACACGTAGACACACACGGAGCCCGCGGCGGCCACTAAGCTAAGGAGGGCTGGCCAGCTGTATGGCCGCCGCCATGGCAGTGAATGAATGAGCAGGCTCAGCCCGCCCCGTCACCCATACACGTAGACACACACGGAGCCCGCGGCGGCCAGGAAGCTAAGGGGGCTGGCCAGCTCTATGGCCGCCGCCATGGCAGTGAATGAATGAGCAGGCTCAGCCCGCCCCGTCACCCATACACGTAGACACACACGGAGCCCGCGGCGGCCAGGAAGCTAAGGGGGGCTGGCCAGCTGTATGGCAGTGAATGAATGAGCAGGCTCAGCCCGCCCCGTCACCCATACACGTAGACACACACGGAGCCTGCGGCGGACAGGAAGCTAAGGGGGGCTGGCGAGCTGTATGGCCGCCGCCATGGCAGTGAATGAATGAGCAGGCTCAGCCCGCCCCGTCACCCATACACCTAGACACACACGGTGCCCGCGGCGGCCAGGAAGCTAAGGGGGGCTGGCCAGCTCTATGGCAGTGAATGAATGAGCAGGCTCAGCCCGCCCCGTCACCCATACACGTAGACACACACGGAGCCCGCGGCGTCACCCATACACGTAGACACACACGGAGCCCGCGGCGGCCAGGAAGCTAAGGGGGGCTGGCCAGCTCAATGGCCGCCGCCATGACGGTGAATGAATGAGCAGGCTCAGCCCGCCCCGTCACCCATACACGTAGACACACACGGAGCCCGCGGCGGCCAGGAAGCTAAGGGGGCTGGCCAGCTGTATGGCCGCCGCCATGGCAGTGAATGAATGAGCAGGCTCAGCCCGCCCCGTCACCCATACACGTAGACACACACGGAGCCCGCGGCGGCCAGGCAGCTAAGGGGGGCTGGCCAGCTCTGTATGGCCGCCGCCATGGCAGTGAATGAATGAGCAGGCTCAGCCCGCCCCGTCACCCATACACGTAGACACACACGGAGCCCGCGGCGGCCAGGAAGCTAAGGGGGGCTGGCCAGCTGTATGGCAGTGAATGAATGAGCAGGCTCAGCCCGCCCCGTCACCCATACACGTAGACACACACGGAGCCCGCGGCGGCCAGGAAGCTAAGGGGGGTTGGCCAGCTGTATGGCAGTGAATGAATGAGCAGGCTCAGCCCCCACCGTCACCCATACACGTAGACACACACGGAGCCCGCGGCGGCCAGGAAGCTAAGGGGGCTGGCCAGCTGTATGGCAATGAATGAATGAGCAGGCTCAGCCCCCCCGTCACCCATACACGTAGACACACACGGAGCCCGCGGCGGCCAGGAAGCTAAGGGGGGCTGGCCAGCTCTATGGCAGTGAATGAATGAGCAGGCTCAGCCCCCCCGTCACCCATACACGTAGACACACACGGAGCCCGCGGCGGCCAGGAAGCTAAGGGGGGCTGGCCAGCTCTATGGCAGTGAATGAATGAGCAGGCTCAGCCCGCCCCGTCACCCATACACGTAGACACACACGGAGCCCGCGGCGTCACCCATACACGTAGACACACACGGAGCCCGCGGCGGCCAGGAAGCTAAGGGGGGCTGGCCAGCTGTATGGTCGCCGCTATGGCAGTGAATGAATGAGCAGGCTCAGCCCGCCCCGTCACCCATACACGTAGACACACACGGAGCCCGCGGCGGCCAGGGAGCTAAGGGGGGCTGGCCAGCTGTATGGCCGCCGCCATGGCAGTGAATGAATGAGCAGGCTCAGCCCGCCCCGTCACCCATACACGTAGACACACACGGAGCCCGCGGCGGCCAGGAAGCTAAGGGGGGCTGGCCAGCTGTATGGCCGCCGCCATGGCAGTGAATGAATGAGCAGGCTCAGCCCGCCCCGTCACCCATACACGTAGACACACACGGAGCCCGCGGCGTCACCCATACACGTAGACACACACGGAGCCCGCGGCGGCCAGGAAGCTAAGGGGGCTGGCCAGGTGTATGGCCGCCGCTATGGCAGTGAATGAATGAGCAGGCTCAGCCCGCCCCGTCACCCATACACGTAGACACACACGGAGCCCGCGGCGGCCAGGAAGCTAAGGGGGGCTGGCCAGCTGTATGGCAGTGAATGAATGAGCAGGCTCAGCCCGCCCCGTCACCCATACACGTAGACACACACGGAGCCCGCGGCGTCACCCATACACGTAGACACACACGGAGCCCGCGGCGGCCAGGAAGCTAAGGGGGGCTGGCCAGCTGTATGGCCGCCGCCATGGCAGTGAATGAATGAGCAGGCTCAGCCCGCCCCGTCACCCATACACGTAGACACACACGGAGCCCGCGGCGGCCAGGAAGCTAAGGGGGGCTGGCCAGCTGCATGGCCGCCGCCATGGCAGTGAATGAATGAGCAGGCAGACCGAGGCTCAGCCCGCCCCGTCACCCATACACGTAGACACACACGGAGCCCGCGGCGGCCAGGAAGCTAATGGCGGTTTTCCGCACAATTGGGTTACTTCTGTTTACGTCAGGCGGGAAAAACATATATTGGGCGGGGGGATAAAATTTGGGCTGCTTTGGTCGACAATTGGCGGGTTTTTAACATTGTGAAAACAACACAAACAGACACACACACAAACCTCTCTTTTCTTTCTCTCTTTTAAAAATAAAAATGAATTCGGATTTGGCAACTTAACCGTGACGTCAGTTCAGCAGACAGCAAATGCACAGAGAAGTTCGTGTTATGCCGCAGTGGAGAAAATACAGAAAATCCTACAGGAAGGAGTGGGAGGCCGACCCTGAACTTAAATCCTGGATCGCGTCTGTCCAAGGAGACGATGCAAGTACTGTAATACAGAAATAAGAGCACATCTTAACGATTTGAAAGAATATGGCGCCACAAAAAAACACAAGTCTTGGCAAGGATGACAGAGGTTCATTTTGCAATTTGTCTATCCTTGGTTGATTTACCACGCTGGTTGAAATTTTCCAAAAACTTATTAATCTATAATTTATTTTTATTATTTATTTAATAATAGATAACTGCAGTAATGCGGTCGTTGTATCGGTCCGTCGTGAAGAGAGAGCCGAAAGGCTAAGCTCTCGATTTACCGGTCGATCTACGTTCCTACCCTCACCTAGGGTCATGAACTCTCGGTCATGACCGCATCTGTACTGGATGCCCCCTGGGCGCCTCCCTCGGGAGGTGTTCCGGGCATGTCCCACCGGAAGGAGGCCCCGGGGAAGACCCAGGATACGCTGGAGTGACTATGTCACCCGGCTGGCCTGGGAACGTCTTGGGGTCCCCCGGAAGAGCTGGAGGAAGTGTCTGGGGAGAGGGAAGTCTGGGGGTCCCTGCTCAGGCTGCTGCCCCCGCGACCCGGCCCCGGATAAGCGGAGGAAGATGGATATTTATTTATTTCATTCAAATACGAAGCTCTGAATACGTTTTCTATTGAATGTATTGTGATTTTACGGGTTTAAATGGCGTCTGGCAACTTCGTGGTTTGGGCGGGTTCTTATTGGATTGGGCGGGTTCTAAACTGTGATTGGGCTGGCAACTGCCAATCTGATCTGGCAACACTGGTCACGCATCGGCATTAGAGGGAAAGGAAAGAAACAACAGAGAAGGAGTGAATTTTGTTGTAATAAGACTTTTTTTCCAACTATTTTCAGCGTTTGACTTCTGAATATTTAAATAAATATATCAATATCATTTAATTGATTTTGATTTTTTGTTCCAATCATGTCTACGTTTTTTTGTTGTTGTTGTATTTTCTCAGTTCAGTAATGTTTGCATTGCTTTCGTTTAGCTAATTACATTACACTCCTGCTATGATTGTGGAAAATATGGAAGTGATTAAATAAACCATTACTTACCTTGCAGGCATTATGAGTGGAAGTGAAATGAAATAATAAAACTGTTCATTCAAGGTCCACTTTTATTGTCTCATGCTGTGGGTGTTGCAATTACATGGTCAGCACCTACTAACCCTGGGCCCTGCAGTGCCCGCTTAAACAATTTAGAGAACGTTGTATAGTAAAAAGTGCAACGATTAAGTGAACCACATTAAATATAGAACACATTGTGCTAAGAGAGATATTTAATTACAACAAATGCTGCTAAATAAATGGTTTTTACAGTCAAATGAGGTTAGTAGACAGTAAACAGTCTTAGTTTGTTCACAAATTTTCCTTGATTGAGATTGTTGATATTCATGAGCTCATTAATTTTGATGCATACTATGTTTTATTATTAAAATTTTCTCTCCATATTTTATTCTAATCTCTGTTTGTCCCAGTTGCTTCTCTTGTACTGAAAGCCAGTAGCTGTATTTCCAAGTATCCGATGCTTCTTCTCTAAACACTGAAATTTAAATAACATGGAAAATGAATAATGTAGTGTATCCAAAGCCTGCCAAGGTTTAGTGCACCACTCAGACCTCAAATAGGTCTTTCACTGGTGTCAGCATGTTCTCCTATTTTCACACGATTCCTGTTCGCATATGGACAAAAACAAAACTGTGAATAGAGGAAAATGAAAACAATACAGAGGGAGTTAGTGGCCTCATCCTTCACACACCATACCTCTGCAATCTCCCCAGAGCTCAGGCGATGTGTCAGCCTGAGGGGACCTCCTGAGTGCCCTCACGGCCTGTGTGAGAGAGGGGGAGAGACAGCCTCGCAGTGAAAGTGGATGATGGATGTCTGCTGCTGCTGACAAGCTGATGAATAGCCACAGGTCTCGGTTGAGTGTTTAGTGCATAGAGAATGTCAGGTGTGAGGAAGGCAGCATCGTCAGTCACACTGACACAGCCTAAACAGATGTGCAAACACATCAGCATTCAAATGCATCAGCTCCAGTTGCCTCTTTCTCAGGATGTCATCATTACACGATTCAGCTTTGAGCTCAGTGCTTCTTGGGAACTATGACATGTCTAAAAATAAACCTGCAGAGTATTGTCTCGGTTCACCTGCAGGATTTTGACAGGTTTCCCTGGAAATTTATGACATGTATTTATTTATTTATTTATTTTACAGTCCTGGGGTGAGAACCAATATGATTCAGTCATTATAACTTCCAATAACACAGTGAGAGATTGGACAACATACACCCATGGTTACTAAAAGTTTCATTTGTCCTGAGGGTGATATCAAATGCCTGTGAAGTGTCCAGTAAAATGCAGCAATCACCCTCTGGAGACCATAAAAATCCACACCGTATCTTGCAGCAGTGTGTCTGGAGGCTGATCTCTTTTCTCTGGACCAAAGTCTGAGATAAACTGAGAGAAAACCAACAGACACTGACACTCAATACACATTGATCTGATATATCATATCTGTTTAAACCGTTAGACGCCCCAAAATTAATAAAAAGGATTCACTGAGGCCTGTTGAGATTTGTTCTGAAATGAGAAATGTTTTCTGTGGATATAGAAGAGACGCTGTGTGTATGCAGACATCAACAGTCCACATACCACAGGAACCCTTTTGTCTGGTGTTGTTTTTGTTTTTGGAGATCTTAATGCTGCATCATGACATTATATTTTACACAATATTCAACAATACGACTAATAAAAGAAATCATTATCCCAGTTTGTTGAGGAAGAATCTTCTTCAGGCTCATCCGATAACTTTCATTCTCTTGTGACTGAATGGGAGCATATCTGAGTAGGTGTAGGAGTATAGGTCATCCAAAAATCAGAAGGTAATCAGAAGGTAAATGGTTCAGTCCTCAGTTCCTCTAGTCCGCATGTTGAAGTGTCCTTGGGCAAGATAGTGAACCCCCAAACTGCCTGTTCCATCAGTGCATGAGTGTGTGTGTGTGTGTGTGTGTGTGTGTGTGTGTATGGGTGTGATGTATGACAGTGTGAATAAGAGTGGTAGAAGAGTGCTTTGTAAGTGCAGCTGATTTACCATCTCTGAAACCAGGCTCCAAAGACATGATGGAAAGGCTGAAACCAGAAGAGAGGAGTCTGATGTTACAGCACAATGTGATTCATGGATTGGGAATTTAATATGATCAATCAAAAAGTCAAATACAGGTTGTAATAAGTGCTCACATAATCTTTGATTTCAGACATTTTAAGTAGAGTTTGGATTTGGATTTGACATCTACTCTTACAGCTCACAAATGTGGGGAAACTCCATCAAAGTGAAGTGTAGGATCTGGTGCTTTTTGGAGCTTGAGCCTTGGTGATGACTAAATGCCACGATATCTCACTATTGATCAGTCTTTTCAGAAATATATCTTGAGAAATCCTTTGCACTGTAATGAAAGTACCACATCACATGAAAGTAATTCATCATTGGGACGTTTCTCCAGCTACTGACGTTTGCTCATGTGCTGTGCTGTAAGTGTGTAGTGAGAATATACGACATCTTCGGCACAAGTGGAGTGATTTAATAGAACTGATGGATAAATAATTGACAGTAAATGTCCGTGTGTGTGGTTGTTAAATAGGATTAAATACACGGAGAACATGCAATCTTTACCTGAAAGGTCGATGCCACCAGGAACATGGATTTCTGTGAATCCAGTTTGCATTAATTTGCAGAAACATCCATTGTTGTCAGTCAAGTTGTTAAACATGGAAGTTATTCATCGAGAGGTCGGTTCACTTTCCCTCCCCCTGATGGTTTCACATTTGACATTTTCATGGCACGGGTCTGATGGATTTCCTGAATTTTAACTGACCATCTGATGCTGTTCTTCTTCTCAGTATTGACTGAAAGCTTCATTGTATTTCACACAGAGTGAACATATGGATCGTTCGGCAAAGAATGCAAATCAGTCCGATTACTGCCCGAAGAGAAACGAGCTAAAGAAGCTTCACCTCCCTCTAGCTGCAGACACTCAAAGGTCCATTTATTTCTTTGTTCTGGTGTTTGGGCCAATTTGTCCAAGCATCAGCGTATTGATCAGAATGATAATAATAATAATAATAATGGGGTGGGGAAAGATTATGCACAGAAATGGGTGTGGATAAAAAATGAACGAAAGTGAAAGTGAGGTAGAGGACAGGTGAACTGATGAAGGCAGAGTTCAGATTGACATCGCAGAGATAAAATCCTGAAGAGCCGCAAACACAGTTATCCATAAAGTGCAAATGGCTTTCTGTTAAGGATACTTGAACATGAGCAGACCTTGACTTTGTATTAACAACACCTATCTCTTCTGCTCATTTTCCACAGGTTAAAGTGCCTTGTCCCTTCCCCCTTCCCCTCGGAGAAAAACCCACAAAGAAGCCATGCATCAAAGCTCCCAGGCATGAAAAATGCTGTGCCCCTTTGAAAATCCTCTAAAGTGAAATTGGGATTGAGAGGTTATTTCTGCCTGTGCTCGGAGGCATTAATCAGCCTGCTACGGCTCAACACCGCATGCATCCTAACAACAGCACTTTATCTAAGCAGACCTATGTGACCCCTGCAATCGCCCAACACAAAAAACTTCAGTCTCAAAGTCACTCCTCGGCTCGGAGCAAAGGCCGAGCCTTGAGGTTGAAGCTGTGAAAATCTGACTCCACCTCGGATGACCTCACCACAATGTTTTATTCTTTTTTTTCTGAAAGTATTTGACATGCTTGTCATCCTCTTTGAAAAACAAAAATTCAGACAGCAGGGCCGTGATGACAGCTCGCTCTCACCGACGTCAGTATGAGTGGGGTCACTTTTAGGGCTGGTGCCATTTTCCGGCCATTTCTCATAATAAAACCATCAGTGTCAGATCTGCTGAGTGCTGCTCATGGTCCATTTGTTTCCTTTCAGAGATGCAGAACTGAGAGAAATGTCAAAACAAACAAGCACAAAAACTGCTTTCACCAGAACTGTCCGCCAGCCGAGCCGAGCCGCCCCACAAGGTCAACTTCTATTTATTCCATTGTGCCAACAGAGAAGCCCGGTGCTGGTGCTGCTGTTACATGGCTCAGTGTCGTGTCAGTGAACATGATAATTTGTGTCAAAGGCAACAGTAACCAGTGAAGTTACAGTGTTTTCTGACTCTCAACACAGGAGTCGTCTCTCTGATGACAACACAAGGCAGTAAACAGGTATTAAATCACGTATTGACCTTTACATGTTGACTAATCACCACAAAAATCCCCTCCTATTGCTGTTTAGTGACTCCCACCCAGTTCAACTAATTCAGTGGTTTTTTAACCCATGGGATGGGCTGTGAAGATATTTGCAAGTGGGCCGACAGGTTACGTGCAAAACAACACAACTTTAAAACAAAAGTGCTGTTTTTTTTTTGTAAACGGGTCTTATTTGGTTTCTGTATTGTTACAGATTTGGATCTGGGCTGCAAACATTTTCCAGGTTTTCAAGTGGGCGCTTAATTTCAATAAGTCAGGAACCACATCCCTAATTAATTAAAAGTGGTGTCATCTGCATATACAGTAGCCTGTGTGGAAAAATTGATGCAGACAATGGAGGAGATGCTTTAATCTGCATTCTGTCTAACGACCATGAGGGGGCGACTCCACTTTGAACAAAAGGCAGTCTGACTGTATTCACCTTGTGTCCCGTGGTAACCTGAGTGCCACTTCTAATTGTGTCTCAACTTTTGCCTAGTATTAGGACTTTGTTAGATGAGTTGAGCTGACGCATGGTCGGATCTGTTGGACAGCGTTTAGCGTTGGTGCTAATACAATCACGAGCCTGAAGTGAGTCAAACACGCAGGGCTACATAAGGTGAATAAAAGTCTATTGGAAGATTCTCCGACTTCTCAGTCCAGATGTTTCCTCAGTTTATGGTCTGAAGTCTTCTACAACACAACATGAGGTTCATTTTTGTAATTACAGACCTGTTTAGGAGACCCAAGTGTGTACAAGGCATAAAACAAGTGAAAAATGTTCTGGAAATGTTTGACTTTATTTATTTTTTGTTATCTCGCAAGGTCCGTACTGCAATGGGCAAAACTGTACATATGGCTGGGCACAGAAAAAAATCAACAAAGGCAACAATGACTTCTTGGCATTGAGTGTGACAATTCCCCACACAACATGGATTCCTTTGGGATAAGACAGAGGTGGTCTTTCTATTATTCGTTATTCACATGTCACTGTGGAGGTTGCTAAAGAAAACAAACAGACGTAGTAATCAAAGGTAATTATTTCTCCCCCCTTTTGTGAGGGGGAACAAACACCTAATTACGGTGATATGTCAACATCGAACTGTATAAAGAACTCATTTTTAAAATGCTCTTGCATATCATGAGTCACACTGAACATTGAACACACAAGTGTTTGGTGCCAGCCAGAACATTTCAGACAGTTTCACTTGGAATTAATCCACTAAGAATGACAAGGTTATGCATCTTACAAGAAATGGTTCAGTAACATCAACTGACATTAACGTCTTATTCAATACGTGATATTCTGATGTAGCACAGAAAAAAGGACAATTCAATATTTTACTTCCTGGGATACAAACAATGTTTAATTTTGGTGACTTAGGGGCTCAAAATTATTCAGCTGGAATGCAAAATTACAAACAAACTAGTTCCCTTTAATTGTGTTTCGCTATCCCTGAGAACCGTATTCATGATGAAAGAAACCAAAGTCTTGAATAACAAGTTCAGCTACAGATAAGCTTTTAAATATTTATGGCGGCCGAAGAGTGGGAGCTGAAAACACAGAGCATTAAAAAAAAAAAAGCCACAGTGGTAATAACGATGGCTGTGAATCGATGATGATGTTATGCTAAGAGAGGCGGGAAGGGAGCCTGGAGACTTCACTCATTTAATGCTTAATTATGTCTTGGATGTAAGTGTGAAGTCATCTCTTTGAATATGATGGAGGGCAAGGCAGCGCTGTGTCCAGTCTGACTGAGGCCGAGGCACTGGCACACATGCAGATGGAGATTAGGGCAAAACTGGCCTAAGTGCTGCCACTTTGCTTTTGGTTCCTTGATGTTTTTTGTTTGTTTTTTTTTTAGCAGAGAGCGGTGGAAATATGTGGCTATAAAACAGACTGTAAACTTAAAAACAACAAAACCCTGAATGCCCAAAGTGTAAACCAGAGGTCTGCATTATTCCAACATCTCCCCGAACGATGCACGAGTGCAGGTTGTTGGGTGATTACTTCAGCGGAAGGAGGGAAGATTCATGTTTTGGACGTTTTTATGATCAACATGCAATATAGATGAGCCTCTCCCATGTTTGTGTAAATGAGCCCGACGTGTGATGAAATCCCAGTGAACAACAGAGGAGGAAGAACAAGGGGTGAAATGTCACAACAGCTGTGAATGTTGTCAATATTTGTAAATGTACAAAGCATGAAAATATCAAGGGCAATGCGCAGTAATATTTGGCATTTCATGTTCTCCTTTTTTTCTTCCTTCTCTTTTCATGTACTCTGCTCCATCACTTATCTGAGGGAACTGCTACGGCACCAGGCCTCTGATTACCCTCCACTTATCACTTCACATTTCTGCAATTCCAGCAACTTTGCTCTTTTTAATATCTGTAAGGCCACAAATTTGAGCAAAAAAAGAAAAAAGAAATAATATCTAAGAGCAAAAGTAATCATGAAAGCTCAGAACCACACACACAAAATATTGACCCTTTGTTCATGATATCACCGTCCTCACATCGCTACAGTACCTGATTACCATACAGCAGCTTTGGGCTGTTTCAGACGCTTGTGTTCAACACACTTATCTCCAAACTGATCTGTGAGGATAACAAAGCAATATTCTGGATGGATGGCTGTGAACTCAAGACGTGAAGATCCTGTACAAAAAAAAATATTAAAAACATGTGTATGACAATAATCAGCGTGTGTCTTCTAGAGGCAGAGCAGAGGACGATGTGACTTGATTAGGACCCCCCCTGTAAAGTGATGGACAGTGTACCGCCACCTTTAACTACTGATGACCACCACCCTCCACTCTGGGTGTCAGTCAGTCAGTCAGTCAGTCACAAATACCCCCACAGGGCTAAGCAGGGGTCAGTATTGCATAGATACTGTATAGGGTGTAGCTTTTTCACATATGCAGTCACAGTGTTTGGGCAAAAAAGAAAAAAAAAAAGAAAAATGAAATCACTTTTTTTTTGTCTGTGTCTTTTCTGCCCGTCAGAATATCCATGAAAAAAACAGAAGTCTCAAGTGGTCGGTCTGACTGTAGGTACTCTGTTGGTATTATTACAAACGTGATCACCACGGTATAAAAAATAGCCTTTCGTTGAGGTCATCAAGTCTCCCATGTCAGTGCGGATAGGGCCCTTGCCAGGGTCAAGGGTCACAGTGCAATGACAAACTGTGCAGTGCAACACCCTCCCCCTCCCCCACCCCCCAACCCCCTCCTCCCTCCCTGCACACAAGCCTCAAAGCTCCTCCTTCCTCTTGACAACCTTTTCCTGGTCACGTCCTCTTAGGCTGCGCATGAATCCTGTGAAGCCGGCCTCCTGTGGAGAGAGGGGACAGTTGGTGAGTCACTAAGTGATCGTTTCACAACTCGAAGCAGCTTATTAGTTTTGAAATGACCTTTTCTGAACCGATGTAAATCGAGAGTCCTGTCATTGAACATTACTTCAACTTGGCCTGACAGGATGGAGATAAAAAATACAAAGACAGAATCTAAACGTTGTCAAGATCAAGGTCAATCTGCTTAGCTGAATCTACCTGTGTTATTTCCTGTAAACATTTCTCAAATAATTCACCTAAGTTCAAGAACAATCTAAACTCCTCAAAAAAGTCCAGAGATGTTATTTCAGACAAGCATTTCTCCCCTTCAATAATACCAATTGGTGTTGTGTTTTATATTGGTGGACAGCTTATTGTTGGAGAGCTTGTTATATTGTTGGAGAGCCTGATTAGTCACCTTTAGGATGAGGTACAACTTGTAAGAATCGTGCATTCGTGGAATGAGCAACGCAGCTAAACGTGTGGGTAGCGGCGCAGAAAATGTGTATTTTGTTATAAATACTTCAGTTAATATAATATTTCTGTCCATTTATGGTGATTTGGTCCACAAAAGAAAAATCTCAGGCCCAATCCCATTTCTCATTCATACCCCATCCCCCGTGCAACAAAGTGACACGGCCTATAACAATGTAACATTTGCAATTATAATCATTTTACAATCCTTACAAATAGTGAATTCATTCCTGGTGTATCCAGTATGTTTCGTGAAATATGTCATACTCCTTGGGCCAAAGTGTGAAAATGAGAAGCAAACATACTACCCAGTTGATTTTTAACACAGGAAAAAGAGACAGCAATAACTAGTAAAGATTCGGGTTTTATCTGGTTTACACAGACTGGGAGTGTGTGTGGTCTCCAAGGCTGCAGGTGAGGAGTGTAGACGGCTACAACTTACCCCACGATCTCCGCTGTATCTTTCCACAAACTTGCCATAGTTGTAGTAGTTAAACGTCGGGTAGCCCTCCACCCCTTCCTGCTTACAAAGGTCGTGGTTCTGTCCTTTCGTACAGTCCACGGCAGCATACACAATCTGAAGAAGAACAGAGAAAGAGGGATTCATCAACTTTATTATGAACCTATTGTAATGTAAAAATGTATAGTCATCAAATGGACACGTTCACATGTTAACAGGATGCACTGTCCTACAACTCCCTACAAAGACTTCTTCAATCCACGTGTGAGATGTGTGAAAAGGTTAGCCAGTGAAAACTTCTTTTTTAGCACCATTTCCTGGTGTTAAAAATAGTTAGAGTTATTTTCTCTGACGAGTCTAACCTTGATGAGGTTTAATGTGGCTTCTCATTTGTCTTGCCTGTGGATATAAAAGCTGACACAATCTGCAACATCCTTTTGCCTCTTAAACCTTTTTGAAGGCAAGTTTATTTAAGATTTGGCTCCTGTTCTATCATTAGATGTCCCTGCTTTATTGTTCTATAAAAATGATTTTAATTCGCATCCAACATTTTTATTGTTCCTGTTCAATTACTTATTATTTCTGCGTCTCTGAAGCACTCACTATAGTTTTTTTAGGGCAAATAAACTTTATTATAATTGTAGATCAATACTATAAAAGCACACAAAGGGTATTACAAGAGGATTTAATAGAGAACTCAATATTTATCCACTTATAATTGGTATTTACAACAAGAGCTCACATGTATTTAGCTGCTGGCCCTGACCAGGCTCATGCAGATCTAGACCACTACTCTCTTTCCAGGTTACAACAAATGACTGATGTATCGCTCTTCAGCCAAACCGTTTGAAGTGGGAGGTGGGAGAGAGAGAGAGAGAGAGAGCGAAAAAAAAAAGGATCCCACAACAGTCACTCCTACATAAAAACAACAAGGGAGATTTATGTTGCGAAGCTGTTGCATCGATTAGTGACAAGCCACCCAATGAGGCGTAAATGCCGCCTCACTGATACATGGCTCACTCAGCGTGTCCTTTTGGACAGCTGAAATGTCACCCTCTCTAAGGGTGCTGAACGCTGCACATTGAACTTGTCAACATCAAATAATCGCTCGCCGTCCATCTGTCTGCTTGAGCCGAATGTGGAAATGACAGATCTGCTGTGGAAGGAAAACGCCTCAGACACTTTTCCCTGCGTGCTTCACCGTTGAGCGACTCTCAGAAACTTCTTGTCCTAATTACAAATTACAAGTGCCACTGGACCCCCCCCTCACTATGCAAAATACAAATACTCAAATGTTGAGGATCTGCATAAGCACCAACATACTGTTAGATGAGTGCACTGTTTTTTTTTTGAGTGGCGGCTTCGCTTGCATCAGCACCACAGACATCTGAAGGGATCCACAGAGGGAGGAGAGACTTGAGTCTACTACACACCAGTGGGCACCACAGAGCCTATAAAGGGATAATCTTCTATGGTCTGTTAAACAAGTGTCTTAAACTCTATGTGCCCCCACAACAAGATGATTTCACACACATGCTGCAAGCTGTGTTTATTCAGCTGAACTGATGTGTTTCAACCTTTGAATAAGCAAATTAATAGTCAACAAAAACCTATCTGACAATCCTGCTTAAAATCTGTCTATTCTTAGTTCACAAAAACATACAGCGTAGGCTACAACAGGGAAAGTCTTTTAATATTCGACATCCTCTGAGTTACGACAGCTTGAAATACACGGAGTGCTTTAAGTAGCAACTGGGGACATAATGTAACTACAGATCCATCCGACTGCTCGTCCCCGGGTAATCAATCGGAGCTGCTGTGAATTGACAGAACAAAATGAAGTTGTAGAGACGTTCTTCAAAGTCTGCAGCCACTTCCATTATTGATCCATCTTCACAGTGACACAGGACCACACATCACGTCACCAATCCAATGGAGGAGCTGCATATTACCAGTCGACTTGGCCTCAATCCATCATCCACACAGAGGAGCAGAGCGGTAATCAAACCACACTGATTCTCAACAAAACTCATATCAAGAGAACTTACTTCCTATTAAAAACCAATTTTTAAGAAGTATTTCAAATCCAGCTTTACTTATATCCTTGTTCACCGGTGGAATAGTGGGACACCACTGGTACAACCACTGCCCACACTGCTGAGCTGTGAAGCAGTTTACATTAGGAGCAGGAATTACCAACCCTGCGATACGATACTATCACAATACTTGTGTCTCGATACGACATTTTGTGATATATTTCAGTTTATTAGCTCATTTCAACTGCAAATGACTCCAACTATCTGACCGTCTCCAAATGAAAACTTAAACACCTGTTTTTTCTAATAAGACTAACTTTTTAGTTTGTTCAGATTGATACTTGGCATCCATATATTGATACAATATTGCCATGCAAAATATCAGAATACTATGCTGTATGAATATTTATCCCCCACCCCTAGTTTACACAGTGGCCAAAACTGGTTGCCACAACTTTCTCATACATCTCGTCATGCACTGCCCCCCACACATGATAATTGAAAAAGTAAAATTTAAAGTTAAAGTAAATTTTACATATTTTTTTATTTTTCATTTTATCACATTTGTGTTTGAGGAGCCAGCAGGAAGTTAGCCAACTCAGCCGACAGATTCTTGGACACAGATATTCTCATCCAGCTCCACTGGGGGAAAGCGTCAAGCGTCCATGCTCTAAAGTTTAAACTCTACTTTGCACCAGATCAACAGAGGGCCTCAGTCTTTATTTTCCCTGAATGTTCCAGTAATTAGCGAAGTGTGCACTGTGTACATGTATGAATACAATGGATAACAGGCAGAAACTCATAATCACTCTGACCAATGTGCACCTTTAATGCTCCTATTGATTGAAATTTTGCGGAACAGTAGAAAAAAACACAAACCCTATGCACCGCTCCCCTTGCTGTCAGCCAGCAGTGATTGTGGAGTTTTAATTGTTTGTGTCTTCAAAGCCGGAGCTAAGCTTGTGTTTGTCTTTGGTAAATGAGGCAAGGGCAGCTAATAGACTCTGATCAACACTGGCCTGGTACTATACACTGTGGCTCAGCTTTATAAATAGAGAGGATTGCCAAGTAAACACTTTCAAAGCTGTCTTGTTCAAACACAACTTCACACCTCCAGTGGCCACTTGAGAGATGATGATAGGGAAGAAATCTTCAGCTTCTGCATTTATGTAACCTTCACATATACCAGAGTCCCCCAGGCTCTGCAGCTTGTGGAGGTTTTACCATATGGATGCTGATCCAAATACCACTGAGCAGTGCGGCGATGCCAAATATCCTTGAGCTGTTGTGGCCACCAGATACTGGATGTTTAAAAACATTTCTCTTAAAGCAAAGTAATTTTAAGGTGTCAATAGTAATGTTTCATTTTGACCATGTTGGTTAATCATAGCCGCAAATCACAGCTTATGCTTGTTTGACTAACTGGTGTCAAAACCAGGCCACTGCTGTAAACAAGAACCTGCCTCTGAGTTGCCAGCTGATATAAATGAAGGTCATACGGATGTGTCTCAGTGTGAAATGAAGGAATCAACAAAAGGAGTGAACAAGTTCCTAAAGTTGTAGCTGACAGGCAGGACTCAGACTTACACACAAACATTTCCAGCTCATCTGCTGAAGTTTAATTCCATCGAGAGACGTTACAGAGGATTGCCTCAGAAAAATAGATGACTAAGATGTTGAGGACATGTCACTGTTTCGAGCCATCTGACAATGATTTTGAAAAATTCCAAACTAATGAGACAACAACATTGCCTGAGCACCACTGGAACATGTGATCTTAACATTACGCATCTCTGTGTGTCAACAATTTGATGTCTTTTTTTTTAAGGTGAGTGTCACTTTGAAATGATAAATTATAGCTCACAGTATCGCCAGACACGCTCCCACATTTATTCATTAACTGTGTGTGTGTGTGTGTGAGTCACACAGTTAAGGAGGTTTGGAAGTATGTAGTCCTGCAGTCAGAGGGTATTAACAGGGAAGATCAGGAGTGGGAGGTGTAGGGACACAAGTCCTCCGGGAAAAGGAATGAGGGGGAGTAGAGATGATGGAGGGTGAGGATGAGTGTGTGTCCTGTTGTGACTTCATGAACATCCAGTAACCCCAGAGACCCAAGTGTGCTGAGAAATTGAGGACACTGAGTTGGCTTTAAGTAAATGGTAGGATTCCTCGCTGTCACATGGACACAGAGGAGACAGAGACCAGGGACAAGGCGGAGACAGTCTTCATTTTTAAAGCTGAGAGTTTTCAAGATGTCGCTCTTATGCTAACATCTTATTAGACAGTCTGAGTATGACAAATGAGGGTACAATCACTCTGCAGGCTGTCATGCTAATTTCAGATTATCTGTTTTTATGAAATAAGACATCCATTGAGCCGTCAGAAAAAAACTGAAGAAGGCCTGATGCAAGATTAAAAAATGACAGCATTAATAGTAAGTGTATTGTAAACAAAGAATAACAATATGCAGTGCAATTAAGCTCTATGAATACAGATTTCAAAGACGCTCTTAGGAGACGTGCTCATTTGCTTTCTCATGCAGAGACATGTGAGAAGTTTGATATTGAATTCCCCTCAGTGAGTCAACTACACACTTACAGTGCAGTGCAAAGGGGTTTTAGGTAATTTAGATATTGCAACATCATCAGGAGATTGGTCCTAAATTCATCCTGCAACATGACAACAAACCCAAACACGCAGCCAGGGAAAGAAAGAACTGTCGTCAGCAACCGGAACAAATGCTGACAGTTTCTCACCTCTTCCAGGATTTGTGCTCTATGAAGTCATAATTTGCAACAACTAGATGATGTTATATATTTTGTCATTGTTGCCTTCTGTGTGCCAGAAGCAGGCAAATTGACATCTTTCGGGTACCTGAGGTCAAAAGTCTCCTCCGGATAATTCAGCTCCTGATAAAAACTTCCTTAATGACTGACAGTGAAGGCATCTTAGCCTGGAGAAGCTGACTGCAGTGACAGATGTGGTGGTGAAGATAACAACACCCATGATCCCACAGTCTTTCACAATGTCATTAAACTCTGCCTGTTGTTATTTGTCTTGATTGAGGTGAATCATGGCAGCCAGAAATGATATATTAACCTGTATTTTTAGACTGTGCTCTACGCAGACACACAGACCACCAATCCATGACAGGAAACTTGCATTGTTATTCTAGTTTGGTGTAAGTGTATGAGTTTGAGGGCAGCACTAACCTTGCGGTCTTCTTTGAAGAGCTCTGCCGCTGTGGTGAAGTGGGGGACAGCGTTTTTACAATGTGGACACCCTGAGGAGGAGGGGGACACACAGATGGGACATTATTATAGCTCATCATTTACACATTTACACCGCAATATCCAGACTCACATCCTAAACTACACCACATCGGGGCAATAATGCCACACAAACACGATGCTACTAAAATGCACACAATGAGAGGTACAACAAAATCACTTTAATACGTGCTCATAAAGCACGTGACCCTGTCACAATCCTGCAGTTATTTAGAGGTTCACGCCACATTAGAGATGGTTCACTTGTGTGTTATGAGAGACTGTAAATCTCTTTATTGCTGCCATAAACACAACCTCCCTGGAGCTCTCTCTGCTCCAGCAGCCATCCATTTACAGTATGTCAATACTTACACAAATACACCTCAAGGTACCACCACTACAGATCATGTTTACAGACAGGAGCTTGTATGGCAACGTTTTTATCTGCGAGGGAAGATTTTAAGATTCTGTCTGAATCCACCAAGGTGGGAAATGTGTGTTTTTAGCTTGGCACTTGCAATCAAGCAGAGTGATTGCTGTTATGACATCTTTTCCCTTTGATTTTCTGTTTGTCTTGCTCGTTTTGTTGCTAATGTCAAGTACCCAATTTTTCTGTTCTGGTGCAATCAAACTGTTGTTACTGCTGTTGGAAACAGAATTCTTCGACCATAAAAAGGGTGAAAAACACAAAAACACAAGTGACAAGAATTTTTTTCAAGAGAACCCCCCCCAAAAATGACAACAATTGTCGGTGGGTGACCGGAACTGGATTAAATGACTCATCAGTCGGCCCATGAGAAAGAGTCACAAATGTTTAAGAGGGCATGTCCATTGTTGCTTGTTTTTCTCAGCAGCCTGTAACAGTTTCCATGTTGCTTTCCTGATGCTGAGAGTTGTTATGGATTGACTGAAGGCACAAACTGATTGTTAAGCTAATCAGTGCAGGCTGTTTGGATGGAAACTCACTGGTTAATAGGATGCCACACAATTCTGGTCAAATGCCCTAAAGGTGCTATTGACTCAGCGAACCCCTCTCTAACATACAAGACACAGCCAAGAACATGTGGCCGACATTACAACATTACACCTATATGTAACTGTTGACCAATGACATGGGCATTAATCTGCTCTGAAAACAGCCATGGGTTTGCTCACATTAACCCATAAAAGAACAAAACCGGACTTTGCTTTGTGCAGCTGGGTACTATTTGTTAAAACCGTAAAGATGGAACTGCTACCACAAAGTTGGAGAACGCTAAAATGCTATTTTTAGCATCTCAAAATAACATTAGTACACACAGATTATTCAAAATACATGTTTTTTACATTAAGAATAATGTACTAAGCACCAACTAAGATCTCAAATTTGTTCCTATGAAACATTAACGTTAATCCTACTCTCAAAGGATTTTCACAGGCCACAGTGGCACTGACCGATGGTGGCCACGGCTGTAATGAGTGTACATGCCCACAAGCATTCACATAGTTAGACACATACATATCTCTACCTTCCGCTCTATTATACTCTGCATCTGTCCATTTATTGTCCTTTCCAGAGCTAGCTCTCTGTGTCGCATTCAGCACAGCTCACAAAAGCCATTTCCTGCTGTAGTACCATTTTAGCTGCAATATTCAACGGCCTTTAAACCTTGAAAGATTCTGTCACCATTGTGAAACTGATATATCAACAACAAAAAGGGAAAAAGAAAACAGAGCAAATGCATATGCTGTGTTTGGTCCTCTCTCATTAGGACAACAGACAGATCAGTGCTCAGACACTGCTAACCGACCGGTGGAATGAGAGCAGACGTGAATAAAGAGCACATGGATGAACTCTGCTGTAGAGGAATATTTCAGCTTTGACATCTCACATACTTCCTGTCACACAAGCTGTTTAAAGGTATGTAAAAAAAAAAAAAAGGAGGTCTGCAGCTGATAATGAGACCTGCCGCTCTCCTTCCTCTCTGCCCACACAGACGCTTTCACTTTGTCTTTCTCATAATTACCAGAGGCAGAGGCAGAGGCAGACACTGAGGTGCAGAGAACAACAGACAAAGTAGAAATAGTGTAGCAGCCTTGATCCTGTGTAAATGACAGAAATTGGCAAAGAAATGTGAAAACACCTTGAAAATAAAGGCATGAAAATGTTTTGTTTGGATCTTAGCAAAATACCTACTCATGGTTACAAATGTGTATTTAGGGACTATCAACTTCGTATTGCTGGAGGGAAAGAGCCAAAAAGAGAGCGAAAACATGACATCATTTAGTGTAAGTTTGGTTTCAGTTATGCTGATTTAAGACTTAAAGCCAATAACCCCCCCAACTCCGTAAAAAGAGCTATTTTTCTGTCTGAAGTATGAGCTCGATGACGCTTGCTAAATCTTGACATCTTAGCGAGCGGCTGTAAATCCACCAAATGCTCTATTAAACGCAAGCTGATACAGTGAGGGTGCAGATGGAGTGGGTGGGGTGGAGGGGCAGCAGGTTGTTGCTGCCTGATGTGCATATGGAGCGTCTCTTTGTAGAAGGAAGCTCCAACGGGACAGCGTTGTGACCGCAGTGCCCCGTCTGGCTTTGAAGCCCTCATCAGACTCACAGGGCAAAAACACAGGGACAGAGGTGCATGTGTGTGTCTGTGTGTGTACTGATAATTAAGCGAGTTGTCTGCTCTGTATTCCTTCTGCATCTGTGTTCTGTTTCAGGTGAAGGTCCCGAAGTTTTAAAACTCATTTCAATGTCAGAGAGTTGCCTCTCTCTTCATGGAAAAGTCAAACACATGAGTTAGTTAGAGCGAAGGCTATTTTATAAAACCTCAGGTTGGACTTCTGTGAGCCACATGTACCCAGTCGACCAGATTTATTCTGTTTCTGAGTCTGTCAATTGTTTGTTTGTGGCAAACTTTAAAGGAACTATTTGTAGATATTGAACAGCGACAAGATGGACCAAGGCCTGTGGCTGGTTAGTGTGCTAATTTCAGTAGAAGCAGTTGTAAGAAAAGGAAGTTTGATACTGAACTTGCAGAGTTTATTCTTGGCTGGTAAGGGAACAGCTGGTAATGCTAATGCTGGCTATGTAGCTCTAGCAAAACTTGCAAATAACTTCTTTAAATCAGCTTTAATTGAGTGAGTTAGAGAGAGAGAGAAAAAAAAAACACAAATTACATATTGGGAACTCTTAATTCCTTTGAGTTTGTTTGTTATTCATGAGTGAATGAGTGTATTTCTAATGAGCTTTGCTTTTGTCTTCACCAACCACCAACAAAAAACGGGGAGTGAAAACAGCTGGAACCACTGAAAAGACTGAATCACACGGTAAATACCCTGTAAAAATAAAAACCTCCTTTGTATCACCTTATTTTACCTATTAAGAGTTCTTATTAGAGGAGCTTTAAAGGCTGAATCCAAACTTTTAACTCCCTAAACTGGCTGACATCTAAACTGCCAGCTGTTGCAGTGACACTGGGCAAAGATACAGTTTGACAGGTCAGACTGTGCCAGTTCAAACAGCAACATAAAGGTCTTTCTGTTGCCAACATTTAGCAGGACACCTACCTTTCTCTTTTTTTTCAGCACTATAAATCTGCATAAAAGAATTTCACACTTTCCCTGAGATACGAGGTGGAAGAGTGAATTCTTCTCTTTTTTTAACTTGCACAGATCTATTCTCAGTAATCTGAATCATTCCTCAGTCTCCCCGTGGCTTAGGTGGAGTTTATATACTGTGTGATGAGGAGCTTGGCAGGCAGCTCAGAGTTACGTATGCACACTGGTTAAAACCAAGGATATGATCACACCAAGCGCGATAGAGCAGGGCTGTGATCACACTTGGTTGCAGAAACTTCACACACACTTAATATTTTGATCAAAACAGCCAAATATATGAATTTCTACAGTTTGTGGAAAAACGGTCTCCTGCCAACTACAGATGAGCCTGTCAGGAGTAATTCAAGACCACTGCAGAGGGAGGGTTGTTTAAATGGTGTAAAGTAGAGTTGGTATGAATGAAGCTCTTACAGGGAGCATAGAACATGACCAACGCATGTTTTTTTTTCTTCAGTGCCTCTCGGAAATCCTCTGATCCAAGATGGCTGACGCTGGAGGGCTTGTCTTCCCAGGACTGCTCTGGTGGAGGAGGTGCCTGGGGACTAGAGATATAAAACAGAACAAAGTAATACTTAGTATATACACAATACAGAGATTATGCATATAGAGTAGCCTACACTTGTTTCCAAAAAAGAAAAATGGTCACATGGTGAATACCAGTTATGCAATAATACTCCATATGCCATATATAAAATGCTGCTGAGCTTCCTCTAATCGCTGCAGCTGGACTGATGTCATTGTAAATCCACTACTTTTCACACTGACCCTTTTCTAAAGTTGAATCTCTTATACTGGGAGGACGTTATGTAAAAAATGTTGTAGCTAATCAGGAACAAAAGAGGATGTTTAAGCTCAGGAACAAGTTAATACTATGCACATGGGGTTGAGTCTGTGTCTAAATGTCTAAAAGTCTGCATAGGCAGCATTTGTTGGACAGAAGGAAAGAAGTGGATGAGCTGCCTGGTAAAGAGTGTGACTCACTTGTGCATGAACTCGATGATCTTGTCTTTGCTTCGCAGATGTGGCAGCGTATACTTCTCCTCACCTTTCTCGAAATACTTTACTGTTGGGAAGCCAGAGATCTTGAAGCGTTCCCCTACAGCCTTGTGCACCGTGGCGTCCACTGCAGCCAGCACACCTGGACTCTGTGAGGTAATAACAACAGCAGATCAGCCACAACATTATAACTGGTGAAAGGTATAGTATGTAAAGTGGGGATGAAAAGTATGTGACCACTATCTCAATAGGAAACCACTGCCACACACACATTCATATACTCTATATATGCAACATATAAAACTGTTACTGTAAACCATGTGGGACCTTTGAAAAATAGTAACTATAAAGAGGTCTGTCCAATTAAAGGTCCTGAGACTAACCCTTAACATGACACTAATTAACACCTCCCACTATAAAAACAATCCAAGTTCAACCTTTGCAAATGAGCACACTGAGCCTTTTGTGTATTTAAAAATGCTGCATAAAAAAAACACCACCAGAGATGTAAGGAGGAGAAAAATAAATGATATTGTGAGCCCTCAGGTCTTAGGGTGAAAGAGGGCCCAGTCAATCCATATTAGATAATGGTCAGCCCTCTCCCATTGACCTCCAGAGCTGGGCACAGAGCCACAAGGAGAAGGTCCAAGCGTCGGGCCAAGGGGACGCTCATGGATGAGATAATTGCTACAGTCACCAGGCTGGAGTTTTATTGGCCCTGCCCCTGGCCGGGGAGTGTTGGATTACCACAGAGGACATAATGGCGAGGAGAGGAGAGGTGGGGAACACACCCGACTAATCAGAAACACATCGAGAATTGGGCCATTGGACAGACTGACCAGCATGTTGGTTGTGCCGGCCAACAGTCTTCAGGCCAAGGGAGGGATTATTATGATCTGTTAATGAGGCGCCGCTACGCAGTGAAGTCCTGCATGTTCATCGGAGTGTGAAATATGAAAATGGAACAAAACACACAGACCTGACGTCTTGCATGCTGGGCACACAACAACACAAGCAAAGGTCACAAAACTTACATCTGCTCCCTTGTTGAGTATTTCAGCTGCTTCATCATACTCTGGCTTCATCTTCTTGCAGTGGCCACACCCTAAAGGATTCAGATCATACATTAGAGACTGGCCTCACAGATTGCAGAGGCTGATACTGATATTGCTATTTGAGAGTAAAAATGATAACAATGAATCTGACTATTATATTTATTATAATAAGAAATTATTTTGGTAATATTCAGTCAAACCTTTTTTTTATTATCATTTCAATAAACACACATTTTAACAGCTAATTAAATCAATAAAAAGAATAAATACATAAAAGTCAACAGACAAAGATGAAAAATGATTTCTGCAGTATAAAACATTTATGTGCTGAAACTTTCATTCTCACAGCAGCAGCCTGCAAACTAAAACAGTCACATCAGTGAGAGTAAAAAGGACTGGTGAATGAATCACCTCTCAACCTTGTAGGTTATAAAAAAGCAAAAAACTATGTGTTGCTTAAGAATATATTTTCATAAAAGTAAGGCTAAGATCAATCCAAGAGCCCTGCAATGTTTGTACAATGTTACATCCGCAGGGCTGTCTCACTCAATCCATGTGTCAACAGCTGTAATTCTCTGGCGTCCTACTGTTTCCCCCCTGGTGTGTCTGAGGCTTCACTGCTGCCACACTGAGGGTGAAACTGCAACTGAGATGACGAGAGTCTCCCTCGTTTACCATGAGAGGTCATTCAGGTCTGATTGCTGACTACATGTTTTATTCTCAGACATGGGTGTGCGTGTTTACATCTGAGTAAGCATGTTTAAGACAAAGTGAAAGAGACTAAGTGCTGGGTGGGAGGAAGTGACAAGTATAGTAGTGAAAGAAAGAGCGTAAGAAGATGAAGAAGGGAGAGGGAGGGATGGAGGGGGAGTGGAGGTGGTGAGTCCAGCTGGGCCATATGGTCCAATGTTGTCTTAGTGTATTATGGTAACACAAATATCCCATAGCAGGCTGTTGAGGTGCTGTCGAGGATTTAGTTCCAATAAAAATGTAGTGGTGTGAAAATGGCTTGGATTCAAAAACATGCAAATTCAGACTTGAAAAAATTCTGACTTAGAGGAAACCACAACATGGTGTAGATGGTGTTAGCACACTGTAACGGCAAAAGGTGGCTACACACACAAAAAAAAACACGCCACCATCCCAAACAGAGGCTGAGCACAAAGAGAGCGGAAAATCAAATCAAATCAAATCAAAGTGCGTCAGCTCATGTGAGCTCTGGAAAAAAAACTAAAGGTTCAGTCTACGTTGGCATAATCGAGCTGAAGCAAATTGTTTGGAACTTGTTTTTGATAGAAACAAAACAAAGAAGAAAGAAATTCCTGAAGTGGTCGTGTTTTTGCTGGATTACAGATGTGATGTCGATCCAAACAGTTGAAAAGACAAAGCTTCAAAGACCTTCACCACAGACTCCTGCTTCTGTGTTATTGCATTTACGGTTTCAATATTTCTCGTCAGATTTTTCTTAGTTTCATTGCAGAAATAAAAAGTAAAACTTTCCTTCAGAATCACAACCAAATACTGTTAATTCACGCGAATATTTCGTGATATGTAAAGTTCTCTTCATAAAATAATCACTTTGTTTAATTACAAGGGTCAGATAAAACTGTGTTCCATCCTAAGGAAGCCAATCTCTTCACAGGGTGTAAAGCAAAAACTTATATATTTTTTTCAGTCTGACACTGACAGTCACTAGATGATGATATGAATTATTAGTATTAGGTTTGCAGCTTGTTCAACTTGAGAGGAAAAATTCAAGAAGAATGAATTCCATTACTTTTCTCTGCACCTCTCTGTTCTTCAACTTAAGACAGAGGGACAGCGTTAACGGTGTTTTTGCTCTGTGTAAGTCAGTATTATCTGGAGGTAGTTGTGTCTTTTTGTGTGTTTCTCTGTGAATGTGTTTACAAGCAAATCTGTCTGAGCTCCGAGCATCGTGAATAAACTCTGTGTTTGGTGTGAAGGTGTGTTTAATATTGCAGGAGCAAACGGGCAAACATTTTATTTTTGGATTTAATATGACTTTCAAACACATGAAACAATATTCGTCAAGTACAAGATGTTTTGTTTTAAGATGTAATGAATATGCTATTTGTTCAGGGATGAGCAGTGTGTGTGTGTGTGTGTGTGTGTGTGAATGTGTGTGTTCAGAGCGCTGTTGTGCACAGATGCATGAAACAAAGTTGGTACATTTCCAAACCTGGTAAATTGCCCTTGTCATAACAGTTCAAGGATTCCTTTCTTCAATATATAATGCAGTGCTGGCGCAGGCTATAAATCAAGTGTGATACGCCTCTTGGAGAAAAAAAAAGAAGCTGCTTCTCTTTCATCTAAATCAATGTAGTGTGTGATCATGCAGATTGTGCTGAGGCTGAGCAGAGAAACAGTGACTAAAAGGACTTTGTCTGACCCTTCAAAGTGATGAGTAAGAAGGAAAACCAAATGTCTGGCCTGTGCTCTGCATCAGCTCTGCTCCACATTCATACTCACAGACTGTGTGTGTGAGTGTGTGAGGAGGGGGTCCGGGCTCAGAAATACACAGAAATATTGCTGATTCAGACAGAGAAGAGATCAGAATGAACAAACAGGACACATATCACTGTAGCTCTAATAAAAACTGATGCATGCTTGGTGACTTTGCTCTGCTCTACAGTAAGTATTTGTTGTTAGGGTAAGGGTGTTGTTGGGTCATCTCCTCTTGGCCCACTGCAGCAGCAAGCTGAGCATGTGGCTACTTGGGTAAGTGGCCGGTCAGGAGAGGTGTGTCAATCAGACCCACTCACTTCCTGATGCACAGACTGCAGCCCAAACACAAACATTTAGGGATCAAATGTTGCCATTAACAGCCACATCTGCTGAAACAACATCCTGCATCCACTATGCTGCTGTGCTTTTTTGTCCAACAGCTCTGGCAGAGAGAAGCTTTTGTTTTGGTCTGGGCCATAAACAGGTTCACTCTGGGAAACGGTACCCTGTCCTGTTGCTGGTTTTGCTATCGAATGGAGCTGCACGTAAACAACCACCAGCGAGCGGTGTTCAGAGGACGGTGAGAATAGGCGCGCTGAGAGGTGGACAGAAATACAAGCTGATGGTGGTGGTTGGGAGACCATTAATCTCACTATGACAGCAGGGCCATTAAGAAACTGCACTGAAGCAGCAAGGCCGAGCATCCATGTGTGTACGTGTGTGAGGGAGAGAGAGAGAGAGTCAGAGAACCATCTTAGCCTCTTAGTGTGAAATATGTGTTTAATGTGTGTGACAGGGGTACAGATATCTATAGTCGTGTGTGTTTGTGTGTGCAAGCTGAACAGATCTGATGCAGCTTGCTTCAGCTGACTGCCCTTGATTTGAGTGTGTGGGTGACTGGCTGCTGTCTGCAGGGTGAGTCAACTGCAGGACAAGTGTGTGTGAAGCTGTGACATCGTGTAGGAGAGGATGGACTCGTCTGCTCCCTGCACTCCTGGAACTCAAAACATTTCTCTGCACATGCAGGATGGCAGAGGATGCAGAAAAAAAAAAAAAAAACTTTTTATCCCGAGTTACTCACTCGTGTTTTCTGCCCCAGATAGCTAATAACTCCACCAGCTAACGACACGAAAATCGTGTGCAAGTCTGTTGGATAATGTGCGCTGTCTGCTGAAGCCTTAGAAAATGGTGATATAAAAGTGAGATGGTGAGGACTCAGGACGGGTACTTTAATTTAAAGCCCATTTACAGCACGGCTATTAACAACGTTATTTTCAAACTATACATTTGGAAAATTACACTTAAAATTGTATTTATTTTTAAGAAAATTGGCTTTATATTGCCACAGAGTTCAGTGATGATGTGAATCATCTACTAGGGATGCACGATAACTCTTTTTTCCCTGATGGCTGATGACTTCCTGCTTCTCATAACCGATAACCGATTACCAACCATAACCATTTTTAATCGTTTCTATAAACACCTGAGGTTAAGAAACTCTAAGATGTAGTAAGGGAAGAAGAATTTAACATTACAGCTCTGCCTCTGATTTAACCAAAAAAAAATCAACAGTTTTTATTGTTTCAAATCAACTCAGGGGGCAAACAGATTATCTGTACCGCTAGTTATCGTGCATCCCTATTATCTACACTCTGTGGCTTTCATATTCTGTATCTGCTCCAGTATGGTAATGCATTAGCCCACACACCTAACCAGACAAAATGACTTGACGGGGGCGAGTTTGGTTCTGATTATACATTGTGGACTTTGTTTTAGTAAAGGATTAGACGGATCAATATCAGCTTCATCTCTGTGATGTCGGTCCAGGCTTTCAAAGGAACTGGAGTAAGGATTTAAACCTGGCTCCATCAACGGACTCCAACAACTCCAAAGCTGCCTGATGCACATGTTTGTATTTAACATGTATATAGAAGAGAAAATGATACATGCAGTTAGGAACTGTAGCTACTTATTGATCAAACGTGGCTCCAAGAGGCTGCATGCAACATTTCACTCGATCCTGGTTCGGACGTCTTGCGTAATGGTTGTTTTTAAATTCCAAACAGACTGATGTGATCGATGCAATGATGTCACTTGGCTGTTCCTGTTCAGTGGATCATATTTACAGAGATTCAAAGTCACAGCATTTTTTTGTCCTGCCAACAAGCAGAAGTTAGTTTATAATACTCCATCCAACAGTGCCAAGACATTTTTGAGTTTTAGGTCATGAGCAATAAGAAGTGGTTGTTGCAAGTCCCACTGCAGTGTGTGTGTGTGTGTTAAAGAAGTGTGTTAATCACTTCAACCACTGGAGAGTGTGTTTACCCTCTGGGTGAAGTGCAGTGCTCCCGGCAACCTGCAGGTATGACGGTAGTTTGGCAAGGAATGTGATGAAATTTCGAAAACAATGAATCATCATTATGGTGAGAGCTAGGGGAAAGGGCACCGTTTTTATTTATTCATTTATTTTTATAGCGCGGAGGCTGAGATGAGCACGGTGAGAAAGGGCGCAGCTGGGCAGGTGAAGGGAGGAGAGAGGATGAGGAAGTGACATGGTCGGTGGTGGTTAAGTAAGAAATAAGTGAAAGATCCTGAAATTGGCTGCAATAGGATCCAGACTGTGTTGAGTAGCTGCTGTGGGGGTTAATCTATTTGCATGATTTTTACAGTTACGTGTCAGCTGCATTTATCAACATACAAAATCCTTTCCCTCACATGCAGGAGGGCTGCACCAAAGCAAATCAATCAGGAAGTGGAAAAAAACAATCTAACCCACTGACGAAGCCACTTATATTTACCGAGTTCTGCATGAGACCATTATGGGATATGAATAAAAACGACAGGCAGGCGTATGTAGACCATATGGCAACAATGACGTATTGTGACCGAGGATGAGCGAGTGACACAAACAGCTAAAGTTACTCCAGCCAGCCTGTTTTCTCAGTTTGTTTTTCATCTCCAGTCTTTCTGCTCATAATGTGCATGACAGAGAAACACTGATGTTATTTGTGTGACTAAATAACGACTCGACCCGAGAGGATGTGTAAGAGCGAGTTCTCCACAGCAGGGAGGAATGCAAAGCTCCTCTGACCCACCGCTGCACATATTTTACAACTAGAACTATTTTCTCTCTGTGTTTCTAAGGGTAATGGGAGGGGTGTTTGAGGACACTAGCCTCACATCCTTAACAAGAACGAAACAGACAATCATTTGATTCTATTCACAACTATAATGTGTTTCAGCATTATTAAATATAATACTATAAATCTCAGACTTATCTTCCAAAATGCACATGTTCAGCGAGAACCAATGAGCTCAGAGCTGAGCTACTGCTCCAACAGACTAATACGGTGATTCTCTCTGTTCTTTTCGAATTTGTGGCAATAAAAGAATATATACATATAGAGTAGCACAGTGTTGGTCCTTAATGGCCCAGAGAGAAACTGTTTGTAAACATGGGCTATACAAATAAACTTGTCTTGTCCCTAGTACCTTAATGGCCTTCTTAAATGTTTTAATGTGACTGTGCTACTCTTTTTAGATGCAGAGACTTGAATGCTCCATTAGTTGATCAACTCAAGATTAATTAACAGCGATTCTGATAATTAATTAATGACTTTAGCTACACAAAACTAATTTGCTCAACATTTGCTTGCTTCAGTTATTCAGATGCCCGGATTTGCTACATCTGTTGTATTTCATATAACTGCAGACTGAGTATCTTCTCAGCTCTGGGCAGTTGGATGGACCTCTGTGCAAAGCTTTGATTGTTCATTTTTCACTATTTTCTGACATTGTAAAGATCAAATCATGTGAAATGAATCCTACAGCTTAAGTCCTGATCTTCTGGAAATTGCTTTTTTACTCACAAGGGGCATAGAACATGACCAGGGCTGCAGGATGTTCCTCTAGGAAGCTGTCAAAGGAGTCATCGGTCAGGTGGAAGACTGGGGAGTCGGTCTCTGACCAGGGCACCTCAGGGGTCTTTGGCTGGGGGGGCTGAGGGCTGAAAGAGGAAGGGGAGACAGGAAGAGCAATGGAGGTGAGGGTCATTTAAAAAGCAGACAAAATTCCAGCTGGCGAGTAATCTGTGCGGAGCAAAAATCAGGCACAGCTGTAACTCACACCCCACCCATCATGTCACTCACACATCTGGACCGAAGCAGCCACGCCCTGATGACAGCGCACGGTGCTGCGAAGCCAAGAATGAGTGGACTCAGATATAAACAAGCACACACTCCCTGAACTTGTGTACATAAACACACGTCATTTACAAACACACACGTACACCCACCATCTCCAAACTTTTTTTTTTCATCATCACACACTGAGCCAATATTTTGAAGTCACATGAGACTAGAGATTGTTTAAAAAACAGCAGATATGAATCTTTTATCCAGAATGTCATCCGTCTGATATTTACTGTATGACTCTCATACATAAAGAGCTCAGGATCAGGGTTTATCAGGCACTGAGGCTACACTCAGGCCTTATCAGATGACATCTTTGGTTGCTCCTCTGTAGCATGAGGTGCAGTTCCTCCTCCTGCCGCTGTGCAACCACCACACCACTTTTGTACTGTACTCCATTCCTGGTGAAACACCATGGCAGAGGGACTGATACCACTGTTCCTTCTACTTACTGCCTTGAAACTAGACTCTAGGATAAGTAAGGCTCAGTAACAAGCAGATCAGGACATGTTATAATGTGCAACACACAAAGGCAAAGGAGCAAAGTATTTCAATAGCGTGGTGTGAGAGAAACAGTCAGAATCTGACCTCTATTGTTCCTGTCGGCGTAAAAAAAAAAAAGAATGACTCAGGCCGGTGAAAAGGGGTGAAACCAGAGAAACAAAACACAGGGAGCTGAATCTGAACATAAGAGGCACTTTATCAAAACTTGGGAGGCGAAGCAGGCCTGATGAAAGACATAGAGATAAAAAATCTGAGACACAGTGCGACAAAGAGAGCAGCACGGCCACAACATCTCTAATTACGAACACAGCAAATCACACTATTCCGGAAAAACCTTTCAGCGCCGTTTACTTCAAAAAACCCTTTTCAACTTTTTTCCCCATCTGCAGCATCTCCAGATGAAAAAAAAAAGCCTCTGAGACGACAAACTGCAGATGTGATGAGGCTTGCAAGAGGCCAGGCTTCTATCTTCTTTTACCATAAGGAACATATTTTATGTGCATATGAACAATACAGATTCAACAATCTAAGGCCAGAACAGTCTGTTCACGTTAAATGATGTGTTTTTGTGCCAGAAAAAAGGAAGAGAAACAGATCAAATAAAACAGAAATGAATGGTGGAATTAAACTTTAACACCATTTATCACCTATTTAAAGGAAATAAATATAGCAACATATACTCAGCATTATCGTTTAATATAAAACGTGTAATCACTCTGTCAATTTGAGTGCCTAATTGTTAGCCACTTCTAAATTATACTGCTGGACCATGAATGAGCAGTAGTAAGCAGTAACTGCTCAGGACCGGCGAGGCAGTAGTTATGCCTCTGGGCTAAAGAGAGAGCTGGAATACATCCTCTCCCTGTCTCGCTCTGTTTCCTGTGATAGCTGTGAAAGCCCTCGCTCTGTGCCCTCTGGCTGCAACTCCATGGACAGCCATGGCTTCCCTGCCAGGCCCTTAACACAAGTGGAGAAGAGAGGTGAAGGAAAATGGGGCGGGGGACAGGATAGCCAAGCTGAGGAGGGGTGCCGGGGAGTTACGGGCAGCAAGAGAGCGAGCCAAGGTGAGAGAGAAAAATGAGACAAGAACAGAGGAGGTGCAAATTGATGACTCCGTGCCAAGGTAAGTCGGGGACTACAAGGACTACAGCAGAAAGAAAAGGCGGTGCCAGAGATATAAGGTGAGATGTTTAAGCAGTCAAGTTATTGTCCCAGACAGAAGGCAGAAGGTTGTTATTTTATCAGCTGAAATAAAAACAGACACAACCACAGTTAATTCATTACTTGTTAACTGCGTCTTAAGTGGCTGAAAGTGATTAGGACAACTCTTACTTTTTCATCCAGTCGGCGATATCCTTGGCTGTGGCTCCGTAGTTTTCATAGTGGTGGAGGAACTTCCCCTTCCTGAAAGACAACAGAGCAAGAACAAGATGATCTGTAAACCATCTGTACATGGACGAAACAGTGGCTGCAATATGACATTAGTTGATAGAAAACAACAATTTATGTAACATTTTTGATTTACAGCACTATGTATAGTCAGCTTAAACCACTCCTGTAGTGCAATACACTTCTACGCTGACTCACATAATACATGCTCAGTGTTTTTACAGTACATCCAGCTGAGGTATGGAGGTATAAGGAGGCTGCACTGTGACACAAACGCAGCATATAGAATGATTTATTGCTAAAGAACCATTGTTGTTTTGAGCCTACTAAACATAAGGACCAACAACAGGAGAGAATAATGCTGAAAGAGTGGCTTGTGCTCTCTGTGGATGCTGTTTTTTATGGTGGAAGAGAGTCACAGTTGGAGTACAGCGTTGTCCACGCTTGAATCAAAAGATCACTTTTCAATGGAGTTTTTCACTAATAAAAATTTGGAAATACAACAGTGTTTAATGTATCAACAGAACGAAATAATTCAGAATTACAACACGTGATCCAACAACCAAAAATCTGCAAGGATTCTGTGACAACCCTCAGTGTTTTTTTTACAGGTTTTATTACTTAATGCAATGGACACAACTTAAGTCAGAACTCTGGAAATTAGTGATTTATTGTGACTTGCTGTGCTGACACTCATAAAACCCAGTAATCCAGGTGATGGACAAAAAGACAGGATCCTAAACTCAATGATAGAAAATATAAGATAATCCAGTTTCTAAGCCAAAAAAGCTGGGTCAGACCTGTGAGAAATGGAAAAGTCCTAAGATGAAAAGAAATATATATTTATATATATATAAATATATGTATAAAAAGATGGAAAGAAGTTGAGCAATGAGTGATACTTCATCTTCTGTCTTGTGTTCTGTATGTGTATTTTAAACATACTCTACATATAAGAAATGCCAGTAAGCCGTCGTAATGCATTTGAAATGAGCTGGAAGCATCTTCTCAGCTTTATGGGCTACAAAAAATTATAAGCAGATTATTCTTCAGAGCAATGACTTTATCTACTCTATTCCCTGTGACTAAATGAAGACTGGAAAGCGGATGTGTGGCTGGCTCAGCCCTCTGCCGAAGAATCAGTGTCAGTCGTAACTGGCTCTGGGCAGTGTGATCCTGCAAATACAAATGGTGAGGGCGACCACAGTTACAGCTGCGGAGATACAGAACGGACACTATTAAAGGTGATAGACGATTACACACACCAGATTTGGAGCTTAAAACTTGCATTTTAAGTGAACCGACTTCTGTGGCGGGGATGGCTGCTTGGAATTCAATCACGGAGATTTATGACCAACTCTATATTCCCTTGCTTTATCTCTGCTCCTGTAAAGTACACTCACACCTTGTAAAATCAGGCTGAGGAAATGTGAAATAAATGTAATTTGCCTAACACTTTTGAGTGTTTTTCTTTGTCCAAGGACACCGCAAAGACAAAAGAAACAGAAACTGTTTTACTTTTATTGTTCATTTAACTGATCGAAAGCCAAGCTGTGCTGCTGAGTTGAGTGGTAAGGTTTCTTAATCTGTAGGACAGGAAAGGTAAAAGACCTTGAACACACCGTCTTACAGCGGGTGCTACGGCGAGATAACTCCAGTGGTGCTGATGCCGATTTACCCTGCAGTGATTAGCTGCTGTTTATCAGTGAGAGACTCATTACTGAAGCCAATGGGCTCCGATGGTCGTTAGCTAGCCCCTGTGCTGACACTAATGTGCTCCTGGCTAACAGACTGGCTCCAGCTCTGCTACACATGAGTGCAGGGGGACGCACATGTGCCCACATTCACACACACACAAGAAAGAGGTGCATGAACACTGACGAACCACGGAGGCACTTAATCAGTTCCAGTCTAATTAAAAGGCCAGACTAGAGTGAGAGAGTGTTTAATGTGAAAATGGGGTTGATAAAGCTGCTGCAGGAGGAATAAGAGGCTGACAACACAGCATGAGCTACAGAGCACCAGCACCTAGTTACAGCTACTATACTGTTAGTATGGGGAGAAGGGGGGGGGTCTGTATTAACACATACTGTCAGTCAGTCACTGAGCGACCTGCTACGCGTGTGGAAATAAGCTTTGATTTTGTGTGTCTAAGTCCAAGACTGAAGTGAAAACTGAAATGATCAGATTATCAACAGCATAAATCCTCCACACACTAAAAAAGAAATCTCAGAGGCTGAAGCACTAAATCAATGTCACCTGTGTCCTGAAGTTGTTCTTGAAGATTGGGGGGGAAAAAAAAAACAACAACTCCAATACAGTAATTAAAAGTCTTTACTTAGCCTGACACATCAATAATTAAAACCGCTGACTCATTTTGAGTTTTCAGGCAGACAACAGCTCTATGTGAAGAAAAAAAGCAGCCGCTCCATTCATCTCAGTGGGGCAGGTGCACTGGCTCAGTATATTTTCTGAAGCAGGGGGACTCAGGGTTGTTTGCTCAGCTTTTGCCACAGCAGAATACCTCGTCTTTGGCAGCAGACGGCAATGACCGGTCTAAATTGCTGAATTTGTCCATACCACACTCCAAAGCCACTGGATTCAGTTTACATTCACAGAAGACAGAGGGGAAAAAAGCAAATATTCATGGCAAAGAAGATGGAAGAAGGGAGTTTGGGGCATTTTGGCATAGCTGCTGATTAATATTTCATCAATGAACTACTCAGTAACTCCACTTCTCCACATCTCCAACCATACAGCACCACCTGTGTGTACATCTCCCTCCAGTGATGATCATGGCGCCCTGCTACACCCAGCATCCTTGACCCTCTTCCTCCTCCTCTGAGTTTACTTTGTTTCAAAGGGAACACCAGAGGAACCCAAAGCTTGTCAGAAACCAGCTCCTTCCCACCTGCATCCATCAAGTCTGCTGCTGTTTAAGAGGCCCAGACTGCTCTTTCTGTTTGAAGTGGCCCTACTCTCATGTTCTGAGCCTTGGATGTGAGGAATGAGCCTAAAGAGAGACAGATGAGAGGACTCGACTCACTCAAAGTAGCAGAAGGTCGGGTAGCCTTTGACGTTGTACTCGTGCTTGAGGCCGTCAAACTCAGCCGGGTGCACATTCATTCCTGCCAGCACCTTAAAACAACAAAATAAAGGAGAAAAGAGCCATGAGTTGTCGGGAAGGTAAAGGAAAGTGAAGGCTGTGAGACAACAAAGAGAAAGGACATCAGAACAGGTTAGTCATCATCAAAGTGCTGCGCAATGAAAAGATGGATTACTCAAAGTATGAGAAGAGACTGCACCGTAAAACATGGATATAATGAATGTAGATAAGCAGAGAGTATTCAAACACTCTGTGTGACCAACTTGTTAATGACATTTTAATTTAACAGACAAAACATGAGACATTCATTTGTTTGATGTTAGTCAAACAACTGCAATCTCCCAGGTTCCCTGAGGAAATATTGTACAACATCCTCCTCATAACAGAAATAAATAGAAGCAGGAGCATGAGTCATGACAAGTTCTCTGTGCCCTCTCCGCCTATACAACTTTGACAGAGCAGCTCAATTATATCAGATTCTAATTCAAATTCAGAAAGGTTGCTTTATGGGCACGAAGGTTATATTAAAGTTTGCACAGATTAACTTGTTCCGTAGAGAATAAACTTAAATGACACTAATGATTGATTCAAAACAAACTCCAACATTCATGTTTGAGTCAAGATGAAACACTTCAGAAGTCGTCTCTCCACCTTGCTGTGTCCGTGACTGAGGTGAGAAACGCATTCACAAGTTTACGGCCTGGCTGACCACCAATTCAGGATTCAAACCCTTCACTTCCCAGCAGCACTATTAATCTCTTGCAATAACAGGCACACTCCCAAATACCTATCTCAGCCCACCCCCCCACGCCACACACACATAAATCCCTCTATTGCATCACTCATAAGCACTGACTAATAATCAAACATGCAGTTAAATATCTTTTGATATATTTCCAGCTTCATGTGAGGCAAACACGATATGCTGCTCTATTACACTGTCTCCTCAGGCTGCTGCCTCTGTCTGCTCTCATTGTACAGAGAGTTCACCCACAGACCTCTCCTGGTGCTTGAGGAGAAGTGTTTATGAACACAAAGGGTTTGTTTCCCCTCGATGATCACACAGGCCCATTTCAAACCCATTTCAGCAGCTGGGGACAGAGTAACCCTCCTCCTCCCCATCCCCTACTCAACAATTTCGCTTGCAACTGTAATACTTGTAATACTGTCTGTCGGCAACCCATGAGGATGGAGAGGGGAGGAAAATGGGATGAAAACAGGAAAAGTTTAGGGGTAAACACAAAGACCAGGCAGACTAAACTGACATTTAATCTATAGAGAGGTTGTAAAGTTCAGCTGGGAGGACATTTAATTGAGCCTGCAGGTGCCAGGTGGAAGCCAAGTAAGAAACACATTTAATATAGTCACTGATTATAGATTGGTACAATACCATGAAGCACTGTAATCATTAAAACTGTGAGATGGAGCTTGCTGGGCAAAGTTCGTGGTGGGATTTGCCCCACTATATAATTGCTCTGGTGTGCTGACGCTAACCAAAACACAAGGTAAAGTATAAATCAAGCTGAGCTGAATGTGAAAAAGCCAGTTATTTTATGTTGCCAAATCAAAACCAATGGTGCAAAGGTTACCGAGGAATACTACTTGTGAGAAGTTGTGTAGGTAATACAACCGAGGATAGCTTTCATTTAGGTCAGGCTGACAGACTGTACACTTGCAGACTGCCAAGGTAACCACCCAGGCATTCACACGGCTGACACATCTCATCCAATCTGCTAACATCAGAGTGGGACGGCGGCCGATCAGAGGCGGTCCACCAGCTGAGTGGGGAAAAGTTTCATCAGCAGCCTTACATATTTTCCTTTTGTCTCTGTGGCCGCTTGCTGGAAGATGGGCTGCATTCTCTTGCACACGCCGCACCCTGCAACCGAAGCACAAAAAACAGACCACTGCAAGTTATTACAGAGAACTCAATAGTAACCAACACTCTGACAGCATCAATATTACAGTTAAAAGATTTCCCATCATCTGCCAAGGGAATTGGTTTTTTCTGTCGATAGAGGCTTGCAGTGTGCTATCTGCTGTGAAAGATATGATGCACTGAAAACCTCTGACCATAATAGCTGACCACAACACATGGCGAAGCCCATGTGGAGTAATGTATTTATAACTGAGAGACAAGACAATCAGCCCCTCACAGACTAAACATGACTGCCTTGTTTAAACTATCTGCACGTTGGGCATTTGTCCAAGCTGCTGGTTTTTTCTTATTGTTATTATTGAAAATGGAATGAACTTGTGTTTGGACTTGTGGTTGCACACACAAGCAGTCTGAATATATCTCGTGGAGCTCTGGGAACAAGTGACAGCAGATGCAATTCTAACAATTTCCTGACAAAATTAACAGTTAATTGGAAAAAAAAATGAGACTGATCAACATTGTAAAAGATCTTATGAGATTCAAGATTACAAAATGCATAGCATATTCAAAGATCAGACAGTGAGTTGTCACTTATGATGAATTTAGAAAAACTCATCTCAATATTGACTATGATTGTGTATTGCCAAGTACATCCCAGTTTATTGATCTAGTCCATCTACTCTTTAGACTATACCTCACTTGAATGAGGTAGCTCATGGATGCATTAATTACATATTTACTGGATCTTCATATCTGCAGTCAGTTTGTATTTCTTTCTCTGTTCATAACCTATTTATTCTTGACTCATACTGCTTTTACTTGTAAATGTCCCCACTGAGGGTTAAATAAAGTCTAATCTCATCTTATCTTGTCGCAGCATGTTGAGCCAGTGATGATGAAAGGACTCACAGGGAGCGTAGAACATCATGAGGATCGGCCTCTCCTCTTTCTTCAGCAACTTCCTGAAGTCCTTAAAAACAGAGAGGGGGGAGGGGCAAGGAGATGATTAAATGCTTTATTTTTATAGACAAAATAGATTTATAGTTCATAAAACTAATGCTAAGTGTGTCCAAGAAACATCACTAATATTGATTAAACCACAATGGCAATGATGACTACAAGGGCTTCATGCTTTTGATGACTTGCTGCAGGGTAGCATCTCTCTGTTTAGCATTCAGAGCTTAACAGTAACTAAGCACACAGCTCCATCTTTGCTTCAGTAGTTGCTTCTCAGCAGTTTATTACACTGTGCATAAGCCACAGAGTCATCACATCAGCAAAGAAAGAAAGAAAAAAAGAAAAAGAGAAACTATTTTCTCAGGACAGCAGGTAGATCAGCCCCCATACCAGTTTCTTTTCCTCATCATCACCTTCATGAGCTCAGCTACTTCCTAAAAAACCCACATTCAGCACAATCTTTTGTTGACATGTTCAACAAGCCCCCAGGCACAAGTGGATGGGCAGACGAAAGCCGACAGGAGTGCTGTTCATTTAATAAAAAAGGCTTTCATAATGCAGTGTATCTATCATCTACTGTACAAGTTTCTTAGGTTGTCAGGCTGCAGGTGAATGTGTTGAGGGATTCATCTGACCTTGGTGGACAAGAGCTGTCTCGAAATGCTTTCTAGCTTGTACGGACAGGGTTTTTCTTAGTAGACTGACTTGCGGTGAAGCTCTTTCATGATAGAGCCCTCATAATTATGTTGCTTTTCCATGCAAGGTTTTGTGTTGGAGAGGTGGACATGCTGCTGTGTCAGCTCCAGAAGCCGATCAAACCCTCAAAGGACCAGAGCGGGCAAGCGGAGGATGGACCATGCATCACAATAACCACTTTCTTACCATCTTGTAACAGCAGCAGGAACATTGACATTGCTTTGAATGCAGTAGGAGATTCTTTATAATTTATCCAAAAGGTTGTCGAGGTCATTACTTACTTTCTCTGTCTCTATGTGGACGACATCTTTAGCCTCAGGGTTCTCCTCCCAGAGCGGGGGTCCTGAAGGGTCTTTCAAGAAAGCTACCATGGACTGAATAGGGGAGGAAAAAACAGCAAAAAGGTGCAAAGAGAGACTGATGAATCTTAAAGCAATGTAACATGTGTGATGTGTCATAAAATGTGGCACAAAATTACCCTGACAACAATAGACTGACAGTTGATGATGTACACAAGTGTTGCGGATGTCACACCTGGAGGCGGCGCCAGATGGAAGCCCATATAGACCGCCATGTTTGCTCATCCAAAGGGGTGTCAGAGCTATTTAGGTAACTTTAAGTGTTTGGTAATGAACGTGGTAAAGCTTCCTGTAAATATATTCAACCATATGTCTGCAGAGGCAACAGCAGGATGTATTTCATTCAGCAGCACTATAACAATGACAGTGTGAACACAGGCAGAATATCTAATGATCATGACTTTATTGTGGGGATTATTTCATAATGGTTTAAACTGAGACTTTCCTCTTTTTTTACTGTCTCAGAGGCTTTTCAAACTGTCAGGGAAATATATACACAATAATGTAATAATAAAATCAGGGCAGACAAACAGAAAAGAGCCACAGCTTTCAAATTTCCTTATTATGGGGGTAAAAATAAATGCCAAGGGAGGGCATCACTGCTACATATTTTATTGATTGCTTAGGGCTCATTAGGATTTTATTTTTAGCTATTTTAAATCATAATACTGCCATTTTACACAATAATTTACATTTCTCAAGATGGAGAGGGAAGTTCTGGCTGGTAACCAGTGATTTCTGTGGCTTATTTCATAATCATCTGCTAAATTCAGTACGCTGTAGATGGATAAATCCTATGAGTAAGTAACAATGCAATAAAACATGTCTGTTGTGTGACGTATCTTTGCAAACAAGTATCTGTTCTGTTTATGTTTGTTCAGTGATAGTTTGCCTGAGAAAGAGGTGGCATGTACCATTTTCCTCTTCTTCATTAGTCCGCTGCTTTAGGTATGTTAAGCCAAGACAGCTTTCCACTCTGTAGAAACATCCAATTTAAATGTCGGTTTCACCACAGGCAAATAATAAAACATTCGGAGCAGACTCCAGACATCTGCGAGATCATGAAAATAACTAATGATGCAACCTGCTGATGGAAAACAGGTGAAAAATCAATGTTTTAATTCTTTCCTCTTAGGTTTGAAATGGGAAGGCTATGTTCACTAAAACAGGGAGCGCTGACATCCCAAACAGGTCTGGAGGCTATAAAGTCATTTGTTGAGTCTCTCTGGGATGCTAATGTTAGCTCAGGCAGCTGAAGAGCAGACCCGTCGACAGTGTCATTAGGTGTCGTCAGTCAGACACTGGAAAATAAATCTTGTGACTGACAGGTAGAATATAACATTTTCCGTTCACTTAGACAGAAAAGTCTCAGATTTCATTTGTATTATATCATTTATAACTCACTATAACCACATCAGATTTTTAGGCAACATGATCACATTTTAAGCTGATATCGTGAACCTGTGACATATTTATACATGCAGCCTTTACAGAGGAACTAAAATTCATGTGGAGTTGTGTAACAGGCCAACTATCTGATACAATGGTGAATGTAAGCGCACTCTACTTTAGCTCTGTCTTTGATCTCCAACAACAGGCAGATATCTCGCTCTCTGCGTCTGTCTGCCATGTGGTGCTGAGTGGCTTCCTGTCATGGCCAAAAGTGAGGCTACAAGCTGCGAGAGGGAAATCACAATAGTGGGGCTGAGAGCTGGACGAATGAAAATCACTACAAAGCTCAGTGAGGTTGATGGCACCTCCTTTCACACTACTAACAATTGTTGAAATAAAACTATTAATTATACTGCCTATGACTAATATTCCACTAAGTGTGACTTACATTGATATTTTCTGTTAAGGTTAGTTTCAATTTGACTCATGTGAAAACAGAAATCATCAACCAACCACACCACCGTCTGAATCTTTTCATATAGAAACAAGATAAGGTCATGCCTTGTTCAAACCTACGTAAACGAACAAAACTGGCCTTGAGGTGAAGTTTTAGAGACTAATCAGAATTTAAATAGCGTTATTAGTCAGAGAAATAACATTTGGAAATTTCCCCTAAATTATTCATCCACAATCATAAAACAAGCAGAGTGAAGTTTCTCCACGGGAAAGCATCACTTAGTTAGTAACTTGTAAAAAAAGAACAATAAAATGTGAAAATCCATATGTAAATACTAATCAGATACAGAAGGAAGAGTTGTGGTGCATTTGAGCTTAAGGCACATGTAATGGCTGCAGGAATGTGGAGGAGCGCTCACCTTGAAGGTAGCAGGTCTGTTGTAGTCTGTGTGAAACGTCCCATCTCTGTAAGATACACCAGGCATGATGCTCACAACAGCAGGAATAAACAATGAATAACCTAACAGTAATATTTTCCTGAAAGCACTGGAGCGTGGAAACATGTCTGACAGCCAGCGGACTTTCTGGTTACTCACTTGTAATGTAGCAGCTCTGCTCCTCCATGTTTGGAGCTCGGGTCCACTTTCACTTTTTTACACAGCTTACGACCCTCTGAATCTCTAAAAGAGACAGGTGGAAAAGAAAAACTCAGGTTCATACAATCACTTTGCAGATGAATAACAGATAAATGTACTGTATGTCTCATGTTTTAAATAATGATCAGAATATCTTAGATCAGCTCAAAATCCCCCAGAGATACTATGTGTGTGTAAAAACCTAAAACCTGACACGTTATCTGTCGTTTTAAATGTAAAAACTGGACCTATTTTCATACTTTAACTAACAAACAGACAAAGTTAAGCTCAATGCAGCCTCAAGAGGAGTGCAGACCAATTATCGATTGGAACAGGTCATCATAGGTCATTAGCAGAGATAAAGAGTCCTTCCTGTCTTTTCTTCCAACAAGTAATCTTATTTAAACTCTCCTTTGTGAAAGTGATCATGTGGCAAAACTAGTAGGAGATTACACCCTTGTATTTGAATGTATCTGCCTGAAGATCATCTAAGCATCTTTTCATGTAGGCATCATTTTTAATGTCCTCTAACACACACTATTTTCCCTCTGTACAGTAACTGCATGTTAAATTCACTGTATTATTCATATATTCATTGTTTTGTATCATGTATTTAATTATATCTGGAAACATGCTTTGTCAACATGTTCTTTGGTCACAATATTGTTCTAATACAACTTTGCTGAAGTGAACTCATAAAGGAAAAGAGAAGATGCTGCATGAAGACATCACTGCATTAGCATTTCATCAGATCAATCTAACCACGTGTACAGTGTTATATAAACAAGGCTCCCTGTTCCATTTATTAGTAGCTCCAGTGTGCATACAAAAACATCTGCAATGGGAATGCACTATGCATTATATGCAGATACTGTACAGTACAGGTTACAGAATCTGTGCTGGGTAGAGGCGTATTACTGTAATCTTAAAAAAAAAAAAAAGAGCTGTGTAGTTGGAGAGGAAATAAATATGCATCCAGCCACCTACACATACTTCACACAATGAGGCACTATGAGCAGCATGAAGTACAGTTGTACCGTTCCCTGCTGCAATAACAAGCTGGGAAAACATGCATTACATTGGAGAAATGAGACGAAGCCTGATGTTAAATGAGGAGGAATTCAGTTATGGCTCCTAGATCCACCGTGAGCCAAAGATATGTTCATGATGTAGTTTTTCACTGTGTGGGGAAGAGTAAATCTGCACCTTGTGTATTGACAAGACGATATTTCAGGTGATGACTGTGTGCTTATTGCTATATACTGCTGACTCATGAAGGCAGATGGCACCAGTTGGGGCACACCAGGAGCAGATGTGACCTCGACACTTATTTGGACGTGCAGTCATACGACCGAAAAATCAGTCGGCTGCTGCTTCCAAGTCCCTGAAACTCCGCCACATGTAACAAACTGTACTCCAAAAAAATAATCCCTAAAAGGGAGAACTCTAAACCAGTAACAATAAGACAAGGGACACTGATTCAAGTTATTCAATCCAAAAGCTATGTTGTTGTTAGATATTATCTTTGCATGTATACAGCGCTGGCACTGAGATGTTACCAAGTACTGTACTTTTTGGAAGAATGTGAAGAGGCCACATTCTTGGGTATGGGCCGGTAGTTCAGCCTCTTACTCATTCGGTCAAACAGATTCACTGAAAGTGACTCAGAGTAAAAAAAAAACAAAAAAAAGACAGCAAGCCATTATGTTTCTGTGAATCAACCAATGAAAGAGCAGTTCCCCTCAATCACAGAACAAATAGAAGCCTACAGGAGTCAGAGTGACTCGCTGGCTAATGTTCAGAGGAGGAAGAACAAAGGCCATGAATGGCAGCTCATCTGGATGAACACAACTGCTGTGCATTCCTCTCTGGGGTAACGTCAGTCGATGCGTCAGTGCCAAAGCGCCAACGCAAGTGTGAGTGAGCAGAGGGTCTATGGCTGCTAAAGTAAGAAGGTGTTTGTTATAAACACTGTAAGAAATCAAAACCTCATGCTGTTTGATTAGATTAACCTGTCTCTTGTTTGCTGATCAAAAGTTTACTATAACTTTATCAGAAATGTTTTGTTTGTTTTTTTGCTTTGGCCATTGTTGCCATCACAAAAATAAATATGCAGCAAATTGCAGTTAGTAAAATTATGAGTCAAACTTTGACCTACATTGGATCTGTGCTCACTTTCAGTTAAACCACCAAATGAAGTGAAGTCATACATAATATTTCTAAATTGCTGGTTTGTTAAGTACTTTGTCTGAGTGACTGTTTGATTGTTTCTTGTCCCGGAGGAACAATGTTGTTTTGTTCCCAGCCCTCAGTAACTGCTAGCTAATTATGAGGTTGGTTAATGACACTCAGTTTAATAGGTTTTGATAAGGCTGCATTATAGCAGAGTGAAGGAAAGGTCAAAACACGGCTGCTCTCTTTGCGACTCATTTACCAATAATGAATTATCACAAGTTTTTGAACACAAAATAAAAACTGAATCAATGAAGTAATTGAGTGAGGTGTGCCTTTAAGATTGGAGAATTATTTAGGGGAAAAAACAACAAGTTGGAGCCAACACTTTGCATTAGGCCAAAGTCAACAGAGTCCCCCTTTGTGAAGGATTATCAGTGGGTTCATAAAGCAAAGAGGATGAAGCGCTGCATGCCATTTAATTATGACACTTCCAAAACACAAATCCTAATCCAGGCCTTGTTTGTTTGTGTTCTGCTATTCCGATTCATTCAGACAGGACCGTGTTCCTTAGCATGTTGTATGTCAGCCCAGGCAGCCCAATCCTTTCCTGTATGAGATCATCCATCCCTCTGGTGGATCCCAGTTGGCCAACGCTCAGGTCTCTGTCATCTGTTCAAAGTGTGTCATTCTGGCCTTGGTGGCCCTCTTCCTTGGCAGCGCTGACCGTTCTCACGCTGTGATATGCGCTTCGCTCTCTCTCCCCCCACTGTCCACCATGAGCTCTCAGCTGGAGCTTCGATTTGGAGCTGGTCCATTTGAGATGGTGGAGAAATATGCCACACAGCACAAAGCTTTCGCTATAGAGCCTGGCACCGTGTCCACGAGTCCTGCAGTGATGAACCCGGCTCGCTCTAGCTCCCCTGGCAGGAATCTGGCCCTGTGTAAATCTCTGCTTAACGTTATCACAGTCTCTAGCATGCTGGAGTTGTTGGAATAGACAGGATGAAACCATACTCTCTCAGACAAAAACAGAAACTGAGGCGAAAAGTAAACAGTACAGTACATGTATCACGGAGTGGCTTTGAAGACAAATGTGGACGTAAACACCTCTGACAATTCGTCAGACCGTTTCATAGTTGAGTTTCTCTTCAGTCCTCACGGTCCTCCATCCCGGATAAGCTTGAGAGAGATTGTGAATGGTGCAATGAGCAGTAGGTGTCAAAGGGGAGTTACTGCCTTCCTCGCAGTTTCCTGTTTTATGATAAAATTCTTTCCTCTCTGGTGAAGACGACGCTTCATGCATTTGATGGGTTGACAGGTAGGAAAAAAATTAAATAAAGTAAGTGGAACTGAACACCAGGAAGGGCAGAAAGAATAACAAGCCAGAGTCAGATCACTGGGGAGCAACGCAAGCTGTGCTTAGAGGAAACAAGGCCTGCTGGGGTCCTGGGAGTATCCAGCATTTTCTTAATGTAAACACTCCTGCGGTGTGGACTGGAGAAAGACGTGCTCCAGAAAGACACATGACGGATGTAATATTCTGCCTTTTAAGGTAAAGAATGTGTGGAGTGAGAAAACAACAGCTGCAACTGATAATTACCATTTTATTTCATTCAATATCAGCAGGTTGCTTTTTGTTTTGTTAAATTTTAGCAGTTAACTGTCAACTGAAAGAAAATGCAGAAAAGATGATCTGACATCTTCTAATTACTTGTTTTGTCTTTGATAAAACCAAAAATATTCAGTTTAAAATGATAATAAAGCCAGCAGCACGTGTTTGGTATGTTGACCTCTTGTTGATTATCATCTCGTCTACCTCCCGTCGGGCTGGGTACTGAAGCTCGATACAATTTCGGTGAGTGTCAAGCAGGGCTGAAGCTGATTCATGTTTTAATTACAGATAAACTGATTAAAGGTGACATCTTCAAGTAGTCTGTTTTATCAGATTCCTGTCTCATTAGAAAAACAGGAATTCATAGTTTAGCAGCTGTCACTGGAGTTTTCAACCATCGCATTTTCTGCTTGAAAATGAACCTTAAATAATTCATCATCTACATTTTATCAGAAAATTCTGCTCTTGCAAAGCAGCTAAAGTTGGCATTAAATGGCTGAACCCATCCATAGAGTTGCTGACGTATTTTAATACTTTTACTTTTATTAAAGCTCAGCTCTAATATGACTTTTTGTGACGAGACAAATTTTAGAAATGAGAGGTTATGTCTTTAATGTTAAATTAAAGAAGGCTTTATAGAAAAATCTGTTTCTGTTTCTCATAGCGTAATCTATCTCTACATTTGCTGAACGGATTGATTGACTAATCGTTTCAAGCACTCCATTCAAGACGATGAGACTAATCAGTGATACTTGGCAGGAGGCATACAACCAACTTCAAACCAAAAAATACAAAACAAAACAAAAATAACAGGAACTACGAGACTATCATGAAAGGGAGGATGTTTCATGTCTGAGACAATAACCATCTGAGAGAAGACAATCAGCATTAAGTACCTTTTCCTATTCATCTCTTTCAGGATGAAATTGACTCTTACAAAACTGAGGGGGAGCCAAAACTGGTATAAAGAGATGTAACACATTAGACCCAAACCTTCAATACTTCCAATAATGAGTGCCCTCCTGTCAAATGGTGCACGTACAATAGAACCACTGGAACAAGGCCATTTACAGCCCAGTGGAAAAGCCATAAATTGTACAGATGGATAGCTGCAGAGACATTCTTGAGAAGAGTAAATTGCTGAGTCTTTATAACAGCTGTCAGAAAATTCCTTGGACAAAAGAGGCTGTAATGTTGTGAAAGGCACATAGTCAATGGGTGTGATTGAGAGAGAAGTCGGAGGAGTCGTAGAATGCGTTTTTTCTTTAAATGATCCCGTTACTTACCCACAGTTGACCCAGGCAATAGTCCCTTGGCCTTTTACTGTCTGCGCAACATCTGACAGTAGTTTCAGGTGGGAGTCCCCTGATGTAGCTGCAGACACAGAGAATAAACCGTGGTCAGCCTTGTTACCAAAACCACTCAATAGTTGAAGACAACCCAGAGTTTCGAGACACAGAGGACACTGTCATGTCAAACACAGGTAAGTGGAATTGAGTTACAGTGGAGCTCAGTGTCGTACTAAAGCACCAAGTGATGAAGAAAGAGATCACTGAGTTTGGGTTGGAGGGGCGATGGGAAGAGGGGTTTTTTAATACCTTTCTCTGGATGGGTTCAGGGAGGGGGCTTAAGTTACATCAGCTTTCAACATCATACAATAGTGTGACTAAGCAGGAGATGGGAGGATTATATGGTGACACAAAGACTGTGCCACCGTTGAAGCCGACCAACTTCTCAGCAAAAGAGGGAGGAAGTGCAGCAGTTGTGTTCTTGTGAATTACAGCTTGTATCTGCTACAGGCTGCTTACTATCACACAGAACAGTAACAACACCCACAATGAACATCAAGTGTAAGCTCAGGCAGGAACGACATGGAGAGTTCGTGACCACTGGAGATTTGCACAATTGAAAGTGTCAGAGAGAAAATATGGCAGAGGTACACAGTTTTGCTTTCTGTGTGAGGAAAGAGCAGAAACTGGGGTGTAATAACCTGTACCACCAACACTGTGATAATATTACTGATTTTGATTAGATATGGCAAGCAAAGCAGATTCTTTCAACTAAAACAAACACAGTGTATTATTCTAGTCCTTGTGTAACACAATACATCATTTTTAAACTCCCTCAAACTCAGTGTGTCTTATCCACTGCATAAAAAGAACAATTCCTCCAGGGTGGGACTATTTTTAGATTTTGGGGCACTGCCATGACTCCCCAGGGTTGAGCCTTTGCACCAGGTGGGTAACGAAAACATCTGGCAATTCGGTGTTAGTTTAAAACAATGTACGGAGCAGGTGAGGTGAGCAGTAGGGGTAAGATTAGGAAGATCAGCTAGTTCTAAAAGGTTTTTTGGATACTGACGTGAGGAAAACTCAACAGGGATGTGACTGAATGCACAGGGTCAGAGGCTGGTGATGGGTGAGGAAGAGGACAGGGCTGTCTCGGGAGTGAACGTGATGTACAAAGCTAGGAGTGGTCTGATAATTAGTTGGTGAGGAGGATATTAAGCCAGCCTGGCAGAAACGCTGCAGCAGGAGGGGAACCTTTGGTGTCTTCAGAGAAGGAATGGCTGCAGCCAGTGATCAATCAGAGGTACTGTTCAATACACGGAAGCCTTAGCAATGACCTAATGCGGACTGATCAGGACCATGAATTATGAAACAAATAAATCTGTGGCTATGGCGCTCTGCAGCTCTGAGAGTCCTCTGCTGCTGCTTATTGAACGTTAGAGGATCTTTTCTGAATGCAGTAATTAGCAATATCAAGCCGATCCTACCACACGCCTGCTGAGTATATTTCACTCCTCAGAAATATGCTAATGAAAATGGAATTAAAATCCACTGGGGTGCATTAGGCGTTCACTAATGGTTGGAAGAAAAACAACGTTTTTTTTATAACACTGCTTGATGCATTAAGTGTTTTAGTTTGTATTTAACAACAAATACTTCCAAGTCCATAACTGAGACGGACCACTGTGATCATCAGTGTAAAACCGTCTGCAGGCTAAGGATGTACAAAACATCAATCCTAAATATATTTCAAGATACTGTGGTAAAAATGCTTTTTAATTCATTATATGAAGTTTGTGCTGCTGCGCTACACTTATTACAGAACGATCAAAGGGATTTTAATTAATTTGGCATTTTAATGATGTGTAACCACTGAATTTGAAATGATAAAAGCAAAAAAAAAAAAAAAATGTAACATGCAATTAACCGCACTAATGTTAAATTAATGTTAATAATTAAGTCCCCTTCACATCAGCTCTGTGAATGTGACCACCGTGTTTGCAATCATAACGTATGAAGTGTCGAGACTCCACATTTGGAGGAAATGACATCTTGCATCTGAGAGTTGAGACTTTCACTTCTCTTAGAGCAACACAGAACGTGAGGAGAGACAGTCAAAAGGTTTCAGTCTCACTCATTTCGTGCATCATCTCCTCTTATCATAAATCATGTATTTCTCTCAAAACCTTAGCTGTTGGGATGCAAATGTGTATGTGTGTCTTTCACAACAAATCGAAAAGCTGTATTTATGACTGCTGCTAAATGGGCCACTTTGAAAATGTGAATTTCACACTTAGTTTTTTCTCATTATGATAAAAGGATGATAATTGTCTGTAATTATGCACTTGTAAAAGTACGTAATGACATCAGTGCTACAAGAATACCAAGCTTTTCAGTAAAAAAAAAAAAATAATAATTTTGTTGCGTAACATAAATATCTCGGTTTTACTGCTGTATCGTTCTAGTAATGACATACTAGCCAAGATACTGCATGGCTAGAAAACAACCACGGTATAAGTAATAACAACAAATGATATTCAGCTTTCTAGTGCTCAACAACAAGCCCTGAAGTGACAAGACACTTGAGAGCCACTGAGATAAGCATAATTGATCCATTACTATGATTGTCTGGTGGGTAGTACTGCTGTCCCTGTCTCCTCCTTTGACAAAAACAATGTATGTTCGATCATAACATTTATTCAACAATAAATGAGACCATGTGTAGTAGCATAAAATGACATCTCGGACATGTATACTCTGTTAAAATCCACAGACAGATCCAATGAGCATCTATCAAATACCTGTCTTTGTGTAAAGCACCAGGACATTGGTTCTCGTCCTGAGAAGCTTCTTGAAGTCTTTGTGGTCGCTGACCTTCTCTATGAGAGGAGACACTTTCACTGCGTCCAGCACCGGCAGCAGCCACACCTGGAGAAACACAAACGGATAAACAGACAACACAGCTGTTACCAGTAACTCTCCTGAGGATGACCTGCTCCTTCCTCACACCTCCACAGATCATTAGCAGGATTTTAGTATTGATTACACTGAGGAATCAACCAACTGATCATATCTGTGAGACAATGGTCACAGCATTTGAATCACTTGATGAACACATACTGTGCAATGTTCATGAACAAAGAAACAGTGAGCACAGGCAGGACCACAGTGGCCATGCAGTGTGCCAGACATTACTGGCCATCTGGGAGCCAAGCAGCCGCCGATGGTGAGACATAAATAAAGAAGCTGATGCAATGAGATAATGCAAGTGCATCCTCAGTCCTCTGCCTGAAACGGGGCCATGCTGCAATTATGAAATGAATGCCTATGTTCAGACACTAGGTTTAATCTTATTTTATAACACTATGGCTCTTGTTTATAAGTGCCATTAACAGTTTTAACTTGATATCTACACTGGGGAGGGGGGGGGGGTCGAAATAAAAAACAAAGCTCCAGCACTGCATTTATATAATCACTGATTTGTTTCCACCCACTGCAGCACACACAAGACAGGATAGTGCTTTCAATATCAACCTGTACTAAAGGTGGCTTCAAAGACAGCAACAGGTGGGTGCATCAGCATCATTAGTCTGAATGGTTCCTTTGACTTTCCAAGCACTGCTAGTTGGGCTAATGGTGTGAAACAGCTCATATCAGAGAAAAAGCCCATATTGAGAGGCTTGCACTTTAATCAAAGATGAGCGTAAAAAAAAAAAAAAAAAGAAAAAAGAAAGTTAAACAAAAAAAAAAAAAAAACAAGACTGATTACACTCAAGCCATATGAAGGCAATTCCATGCATCCTAATTGTCTCTGTGCCATCACCATTCATTAGAAAGCTCTTCCTTTCTGCCTACAGAGAACTAAATTAGACACCCAACACTGTCTGCTCGCTCAGCGGATCCTGCCTGATGACTGATATCACCTGGAATGAAAACAAACACCTGTCAGGCTGTTTCTCTAATTTTTAATTCCCAAGCGGTCGCTCTTTTGAGGTGCGTCCGATGGGAATCTTTAGACACCATCAGTAAAATTCAAAATTAACCGAGAAAAGCAATAGGCTTTGAAAAAAAGATGAGCAGACGACTTAAGTGCTGAGTTGTGTATTTGTACTGTAGGTCTTGTGAGATAAATAGTCAGACTCATTTGCATTGGGCTGGGATGTTGTTGTAAGTGTCGTGTTTACATTGTCACTTCATGTCAGTGCGTGATTCTGATTAGTGCTGATGTGACAACAAGATAAACAGAGGCTGTGTCAAGATTCAGTTTAGGACTCATGGGAACCACGACGCCAGGGGTGGGCTAATTATAGGCTGGCTGGGTGAAAGTTGGGCATTGGGTGGTTACGAGAGGGAGGAGCCGGGGGACAAGACTGGGAAGAGATGAGAATAGATGGCAAGCTGTCACACTTGTCCATGTCAGGGGAGGAAATGTGATAGGCTACCTGATGGCCAGCTGGAAGGTTTAAAATGAAGAAAACTGAGCAGCACTGTTAATTTACCACTCACTCTCACAGTGGCACATTTACTGCAGTTGCCTTTCTTTCTGGTACAAGTTATGACAAACTTGCCTACGTTATTTCTGATCTACACAGTCAGTTTCTCTGAGGAACACCTCACTGACATTTTTTTTTGAGCATCAAATATTCACCTTGTGCTGCTGGGTTGAAAAGCAGCTCTGAACTGGAAAGTGTGCCACTTGCCAATTCACAGAAATTACACAAAGGAAGCCACTGGAGAGTGACTCCACTCCAGAAGTACTATCCTCTTTTTTTTTTTTTTAAACACTGACCCATCTGGGCTCAGTATGTTTTAAATCTTTGTTGTTTCACCAGTAAATCAACGAATACTATATGCTTCACGTAGTTGGACTTTGTAGTTACGAGGGCTGTTTTGCACGGTTTCTATAAACGTCTCAACATGTTTTGTTGCAACTCTGACTCACTTTGGAATCCGTAAGAACTATATCCAAAACCGTCTCCAGGCTTCCCGGCTCTAAAGTGATTGATACTCCTAGTTACACTGGGTTTGAGAGCAACAGAGTGAATAGAGAATGTATTATTTGTGATATTTTGTTTAATATACAAGCACAAACACCTGCTTGTAGAAAAAAAAAAAGAAAAAAAGTTGATCTATTTTTGTAAAATGCTCAAATTATGCCTGTGGAGAAATAGACAGTGCTGCAGCGTTATGAGCGACTAACCATCGACTGCACGCAGAACTGAACAGACTGTGGGCTGAACACTGAATATGCATGAATGTGAAAACAACTATAAGCAATGAATTCATATAAATAAGCAAATAGACACATTTCAAAACACTTTGTGTAGCACGAAATGTACTGACTGATACCTCTCATATCTAGAGTTTGGGGTAGCTGAGGTAACACGTCAAGCCAACACTGCCAATCACGATATGATGCGAGTCTTCCACCGAACGAAGCGTGCGTCATCTTTCAGTAAAAGATGCTCAATAATAGAAATAACTAGCGTGTGCTGACAGTTCCCTCAGTCAGAAGCAGCATTACACTGCATTGCTGATGATTTAGGGTGGAAGTCAATGTTGCACACACAGACAGCTGAAATAAAAAACATGAATGCTGCAGAGAAGTGTGTATTCAGATAACATAGAGGGGGCAGGTAACAACATTTAAACTGATAACAAATAAAATGGGGGATAAGAATCAGAGTTATTTTTATGGTGCTCGAATTATCTGTCAAGTGTCGGTGCTCCCTTCCTTTCTAAGGCTGCCTGCCTGCCTGTATACACTCTACAATAAGTGGCATTTTTTTCAACGAGAGCTTCAAATGATAAATGCAAGTAAGTGATGATAAACTACAGCGCACAACTCAATTCTTATCAGATCGTGGCGCTCTTAATAACAACACTTGTCTCGTTATCTCTCAATACTTCAGTTGACGTTCACTTTCATCACATTTCTTTTAAATCTTTGAAAAAAAAAAAAAAATGTTTTTTCTTCTCTCCCCAGAGTTTAAAAGTGATCAATCTCGAATAAATTAAGCAAAATTCAAAAATAAGTACAAAAAGTAAAATGGTGACTTTTTAAGTAGGTTTTTGAATATTTTCTCAAAACCTCACATTCAGTCCTGTTTATAGCTGCTAGCTCTGGGGCCTCGACTGTATGTAACATGCACAGTAGATCAACTTGGAGTGGAGGGTGCTCAGGATACGGTGCAAGAAAAAAACAAAAACCATCTTCCTGAATTCAGTCTTGTACTTAGTGACGATAATGATAGTCTGTTTCTATGGAGTCAAGGTTCAATAGTTCAACAGTTAATTGTGTCCTCTTCATGAAGAGACGCAAATGGTGCTCTCATTTTTAAAGTTTCTCACACAGACCTCTTTGCAGACTTTCACATGCAGCACTATCTGTGGATAACGGCTCAAACACATACAGTATGTGCAGCCTCGTGTTTTAACAATGAGGGCACGAGGATCTATTTTTTGCCTTGAATTTGTAATAACTGACCCTCATTATCATCAGTAAGTGGGATGCAAGTGCGGTGAACATGTGAATGGGTTTCTGCTGCTGCACATCCTGCACTCTCCAGCCTGCTGTGACTCATTATGAAGTCCTAATGAGTAAACATGTAAAATTAGAAACTGCTTTCAATTGAACATAAGATGATCTAGCAACTGTAAGGAGAACGTGATCTGAAACCAATGGTCAAAAATAATGACAAAACATGTGCATATGAGTGGATGGAGTGAAATACAAAGAAGCAAAGACAGTTTCTCTTAGTTTTAAGTTGGTGTTGATAGGAAACAGTTTTGACATTGCAGTTTCCATTACGTGGATGGAGGGATAAGGCTGGAAGGTAATCTACAGACTATTTTACTGTCAAAGGAACTGACACTTGTCCATGTGTTGGTGTATTCAGATGTGCAGAAGGGTCTGTGCCTGTCAGCTAGATTTACTAAAGGTTACAGAGGAGAGTTTTAGTTTTGTAATGACCTGTTGACTTGAAGACATGGTGTGTGATTCACTAACGTCTGCCTCCCTCCGCCCCCGTCTGAGCCGGCAGCTGACTGATACCGAGAATCCCCATCAACGGCTACCGATCCCTGAGCCGTGTACTGCAACAACTCTGCCGTCACATCTTAATGATGCTGCATTCAAACCTGCCCAACCTCCTCAACACACACTGCAGGCAGAGACGGCCTCATTCTTGGAGCTACTGATTTGATTCAAGAGCACATATGTTTTACGATGTGTGGTCTAATCTGTCATAAGCAATTACAGGGTGTTTGTGATGTGGTGCCAAGAGGCCAAGAGGCACTAGGTGGAAGGCAGAGATCCTCCTTTCTCCTCGTAACAAGTCAATTATCCATCAAAATTACTCAGAAGCTGTTTAATTCAGGTACAAATCTTGTATAGATCCTTTTTCAAATCAAGATAAACACACAAGTGACCAAACAGCTGACACCTCTTCACAACAGCTTAGTTAAAATCTTGACACAGCGTCAGTTCATTAGCTGCATAACACTGATGCTAAACCAATTGTGTACCAGTGTCAGCCTGCCAATGTCTCGGTCAGTCTCACACCATGAAAGGTAAGGGTTAATAACAACATGACCCTGACAAACCCACAGTGTTGCAACAATGACCGAAAACCTGGGCTCTGTTCAAATGCCACAAAAGCTGGCAACTGTCTCTGCTGGCTGTAGCAATAAGACAAGAGCTAAAATGTCAACCATGACCTTTCGGTATAATCTATTCTCATAATTGCAATTTACCTGAAATTCTTTCGTCATCAATCATACCAAGGCTTTGCACATGGTAACTCTGCAGAGGGATTGTGTGATTACATGACTCAGTGCAGGACAAAACCTGACTCAATACTCCGAGGAAACTCATCAGCGCTTCATACATCGACCTTCTTTATCTGCCATAAAGGTATGTCCCGTCACGTAGCCGTAAAAAATGTGGAGCTCACCCAGCAGCAGGTGCCCGGCCCCCCTGCCTGCGAGCCCACACCCTCCATCTGCTGTGACAAATCTGCTTAATAAATGGCATCCAGTTCTAGGGGGCAGTTCTGAATCAGCACAAATCACACCAGCGTTTGTCAAGCACTTGCCTTGAGTTTTCCTCTGACTAATGAGGCAGTCAGGTCTGTGTTGGTCTGTGTGGACCGGCTGTAAAGGAAGCTACACAGCATCCGGCAACACACACACACACAGCTCTGATTTAGAGGCCTTTCAGCTCTCAGACGAGCAGAGAAGTATTTAATTAGCAGGTTGGGCAGACTCAGCAATCAGCCATTGGTGTCACGGGTGTGGTAACACGCCTGTTGTGGCACAATACTGGTTATTGAACAGCAATAATTTTGCGGTACCAGAATAGATGAGTAGAAAGCCATGTGCAGAGAATCAGCATTGAATGTCAAGTCACATAGATAGAAGTTAAGACTTGAAGGTTAAAAGTTAATCTGGAATACCAGCTGTACACGGCAGATAAATTTTGATGGAGCTGAGCACTTGAGTGTGATCACTGCGAGCTGTATAAACTCATCACTGCATCTGGAAACCAAACACAACCTGATCTGAAGATTCTCCTCTTTAAGATGTTTAAAGACTTCCATTGTGCAGATTTATCGTGGCAAGGAAATGTGAACACTTTCGAATTACCTCCATTTATGTATAAATCGGCCTTCAATGTGGCTGGAAAAAGCTATCTGAGCGTCTTGGATAATGGCACTAACAACAGATAATTGGAGTCAGGAGTTATCAAACCTGGAGGCCAATCAATGAAACTCGACCAGAGCTGTGAGTTGGAGCAACTTGGACTCATAAAAACAACTCTAATATGCTTTGAGTTTGCTGTTAACAAGCAACATCTGCTGGTGTGAACCATGCCTTGTAAACAAAAAATAACTGTCAGAAGACTTACTATCACAAATCTTTGGTTAAAGTAAAGTCATCACTGTTTATCACTTCAAACAGTCCGACCAACTGTAGAGATGATTAAGTTGTGTGTTTACTTTCTGTCTGTGTGAGCCTCAAGCTAAGTAGAGGTGAACCATTGCATTTTTTTTTTTGTTTTTTAAAGCTGATTCCAATTCCTGATTTTGTTTTTTTCAAAGTCTGATCTGCCAATTCTGCCTTGAGCTGATTTCAATTTGAAGCAACACAGACACATTTCAACTTTTCTTTCATGGACAATTTAATGATGTATTCATGACAAGACAACCACCGTTAACACTCGAACAGTCTCTGTCTCGAGGGGAACGAGGGGAAACACAAATCATGTGACTGCTTTCTCGTTCCAACTTTTCAATTTTCCAACCACAATGGGTAAAGTGAACTACAAAATGGAAAATGCCTTTGAAAATCAAAAATCAACCTGTTGAGATGCACTGGAAAGACCCATTCACACCAGACGTCCTCCCAATCAGTCTCTACGAGTAAGAACGGTTCAAATGGTCCAAAACTCCTCCTTAACACTGAGCAGGTCTCAGCAGCTACCAAAAGAGCTTGCTGGTTGAATATGAAAAACAAACAAACAAACAAACAGCATTATTCACAATATGGACAAATTCCTTCAGTTTCACTACTATAGAAAACACACATCATCTCAGCACAACACAAAAATGAAAAATACGACTCACAAAACGCCAAGACATAAATCATCCCAGCATATTCATCCAATACATAAGTCTACTGTATAGACCATATCACATTAACCCACAGTGCAAAACATACTGCAGCAGAGTCCGGAGAACCACCCTGCATCCTAGTCTACTGAGTGCGAGATTCATTTATTACCTTGACAGCACTTGGGACAAAGGATTTCTTGGTAGATATTTCTATTAGCCATCAGTGATCTATAACATCTCCCTTTGGGTAAAAGTTCAACTTCACTGTACGGTGAATGAGAGGGATCATTAATAATTCTGTCAGCTTCACTTTAGCACTTCACTTAGCTTTCATCATACATACTACTCAGCTGCTTTTGTGGCTTCACTGAGAGTTTGGAGGCCATGGTCAGATTACTTTCCCACATGACCACGTGATAAGAGGTCCAAGGGTTCACTCGCTACTCTACTAGTTTATAGGCTTTAGCCTTTGGCCACTGTGGTGGTCTGTAAAAGCCAAGTGCATATGTTCTTTGGCTGCTAGTTCTTAGTGACGGGGCCGTTTGTCTTTGATAAACATTTCATATCCTTTGAAATTGTGTTGACATTTCATAAAGCTACATCTCAGTCCTGTTCGAGGAGAAAAGGTTGAATTGATAAACTGATAAGTGATTAATAATATGAGTTATTTATCACACAAAAATGCCAAACATCTGCTGGTTCCACCTCCTCAGATGTGAAGCTTTGCTGTTTGCTATTCTTTTAATTGACATTGTTAGTGATTTTGGGGCTGAAAGACATGGCTGCGTGTGATCAGAGGCTGAGATCAATCACAGATACCATTTACCACACACCATTTATATCTATAATGTAAACACACAGTGGTGGACATTTGTTTAAGTGTGATTAGAGCAGTGTGTATGTGCAACACCGTCTGAAATTCCTGCCAAGAGGCGGAAGCCAAGTGAAAAATTTGTCTTTGGGGTATAAATCAATACGGGCCCCCTGCCCTGTGGCATGTAACACTGCTCATTTTAACAATGAGTTCATAAAATGTCACTGAAAACAGGTAGGGTCACACATATTGATTATTCTTATTGAGTCCAGGACAACACTGTGGGCTTAGCAGCCATGCGCAAGGGAACCAAATAGTTCATTTTGTATGTGCGCCTGTGGGGGGAGTCTGGACTAAATTGTTTTGACAGGTAGTTTTCTCCCACCCAGACAGCTGCCCTGCAACAATGCACTACAGTGGTTCATCCCTTCCCTTGTGGGATCATCTCCATACACCTAAAAGTGCTACCCATACACATGCGCACACACACACACACTCACAGACAGCACAGGTCACAGCACAAAAGTAGTCACGCGGCGTTAGAGCAGCAATATTTGTATGTCACGGTTGGGGCAGCAGATATTAACTGTTTTCCATCATCAAATAAAAGGTTGGTTTTGTCTTTTCAATTAAGCTTCTAAACATTAGCTCTATAAAATGTTTAGAAACAGTTAAAAGATTCAAGCACAACATGCCCTTTGCAAATTACTTGTTTTGTCAGAGTGAAAAGTCCCAGAGGGTTTTCACTCCCAATTAAACAAAAGAGAGAAAAGCAGCACATCCTCAAATCAGGAAATTAAAGGCAGCATTGTTAGGCACTGTGTCATATCGCATCTAAACAACTGACTGTTTTCTACATTTGTTAACAACCAATTTTTATGACAATGCGGCACAACAAAAATCTCCTGACAATACAACCCAAGGCTCGGATCAGACATTTCATGCAGGAGAACATTAATAATCAAGTATATGGGGCGACAGACTCCAACACTGTACATCTGTTGTGGATGTAAATATTGTCAAATTACAGCAGAGAAAGTCAGCACTTTAACCCCATCGCCATGATTTCATTTCAAATGCAAAAGCTGTGGCACAGTCCCAAAATATCAAGTAGTCAGAGTCCAAGTGCATATTATACACACTCACGCTTACACACACACACACACACACACACACACCCGAGCACTGCCCTTATTTGCAGAGACAACAGGCAACAGGAAGCAGAGCAGGAAAAGGTCTGTATAAAAAATGGTGGAATGAATGAATGTTTGCAGGTTTTAGCTCCGTCACTTCACTGCACACTGTGCATATTTGCAGACCCTTCATTTTTGCATTACACTGCCTGACATTCATACATTCTCTGAACAGTATGAAAATCGGCGGATGTCTCTGTGACAGCAATGGATGCCTATATCAGCAGCAAAGACATATCCTAATTTCATGACATACAGTTGAAGGTGATTTGTAGCGCTTGCAAAACCACTGATATACACCTGCAGAATAAAAATCAAAACATTTTCATTCAATCACATTAGTAGTATTCTTGATGTGTGCATGTGAAGGTGTGAACACCTTATCTAGATTTCTGGACCACCTCATAGTGGCTGAGGGAGTGGGAAACCAAGGCACACCTGCAGGCGTACACATAACTGGAGTTTGTGAATAATGAGGTTTGTCAGACCCCCCCCAAAAAAAACAGATCAAAGCTCAAAATAGGGACAATACGGTTGAAAGCTCTGGTATTAGCTACTGAAATGAAGCTTGTTTATTAAAAAAGTTCACCATTTTCTGTCCTTGTAAGGGCAATATTTTGGTGAAGAGCCAACTAATTCCTTCCTGACAGTCACATGACATGGAAGGATACACTGTAAGCTCAGGGCACTTCTGTTTTACACACACACACACAGGCTATGTGAGCTAGCTAGCTCCCACCCATGACTTTTAGTTCAAGTCTGAAAGTTTTGAACTTCCAATTCCCTTTACACGAGACGAGTCCTGCTGTGTTAATGACAACAACAGCCACCCACGAGCCGTTCATGGCACGACAGAGCCTGCAGAAAATGGGCGAATTAGACACGTTTAAGAAAAGAGAAAGTTGGTGTCCTCAGGTCTGCTCCTGCTCCTGTGTGTTTACCGTTAAACACCGCACGTTAGGTAGTTATGGCTCGGACGGACACCACCACGGGGGAGGGAGCCCCTGTGCACAGGCGACCGTTGACCGGAGACCCGCTGCGTGTGTGTGTGTATGTGTGTGCGTGCGTGCGTTAGCCGTTACATAAACATATCCCTCGGTTTTACCTGCGCCACACAAACCGCGATCCTCCCACTCACACTGCTACTAGCTAGTTAAGCCCGAGCACCAAGTTCAGTCAGGGGCTGTCAACTTTACCTCCTGCTCGGACAGGCTTGCAGGAGACGCGGCGAGGAGCGGTTTGAGGTTTTTCCTTTTTTTTTTTTTTTTAACCTCCTCTATTCCTTAACGGACACCAACATCCTGTGCCGCGCGAGGACTGGGACGTCCCCGACAACCGTTAGCGTTCACACGACACACACAAGAGGCTCGTTGGACTCACCAGCATCACCAACACGAACATTTTCGCCTCTCTCATCCGACTCCCGTAGCGATTCCAAGAAGCCATGATGCCGTTGCCACGTCTGGATACGCACGCGCAATCGGTTTTCCACAGATTCTTGGCCGCGGCGCAAGGCTCCTTGGGAAATGTGGTTCTTCGTATGAGGCTGGCGGGAGGTATTGCACCTGCCGGCTCCGCCCCTCCTCTGAACAGCTAGACAATCACTTCTGTCTATGTTATTAGAGGGCGTTTGTGAGCGTACGTGTTATAGTCCATATACACACACGACTTTTTTTTTTATCAGCACGATGCAGCCATATTGGAAGACATTTAATTACACGGGGTGGGTAATTAGCAAACTGACTTGTGATTGAGTGGCTCTTAATTAGCTCTTTATCAATTTGAAGTGTGTTGCTTTAGAATATTTGATTTGATAACAGCTGTGGTTTGTTATCAGCAGCATCTGGTCAGTGCTAGGCTCAATAGGCACATAGCTAAATGCAAATAAATGGACTGTTAAAATCACGAGCAAAGAATAAACAAATGTTCACAATGACCATGTGCGGTAGATAAGGATCACTTGAAAAGGGTAGAAAGAATATAGCCTGCAGTAGACCTGGAGTAGGTTATTGATAGAATAGAATAGAACAGAATAGAATAGAATAGAATGGGCTTTGTACAGTATGTGTTTAAGTTGCACAGTTGTTTGGACAAAACATCAAAGCAGAAAATAAATAAATAAATACATCAACACTTCTGTGCCCACTGGAGTTCTATTGCCAGGTTACCTCCGCCCAGAGGCGCACAGCAGGTACAGAGGAGTCCCAGACAACACAACAACATGTAGGGCAGACCTCTCCCAGAAGCCCTCCTGCCTCTCCTCCACTCTACGGTCCATGCTGTGATTCAGCCTGCTTTCGCTCTGGACGGCCGCGTTGTTGCGACACTCTGACTCTTCCCACCTCTCCGGGGGTGTCCATGCGCTTCCTCCCCTACATTGCGCAAATCGGCCCCATCTTTTGCCCCCCCCTCCCAAAAAAAAACCTCTCTCTCTCTATCTCTCCCCCTCACTCCTCTCCTCCCACCGTCCCCCCCTGCCCCCCCTCCCGAAGCCGGTGGTATCGTCCGACGATCAAGGAGAGAGAGAGCGCAGTTGTCGGCTGCAGGTCGTTCTGTTCGGAGAAGGGACGCGCTCAGCGGCTGAGGACACAACACCAGACCCCGGTCTTTATGTTTTTTTTGACTCTCTACTGTCCAGTGGTGCGAGTCTGATTCTCTCCTCGTCTCTGCCTGGCATTGTCATCAACTTGGGGGGAATACAAACATCTTCGAAGGTAAAGGCAAAATCACTTTTTTCTTTGTTTTCTGTGGCAAAATACCTGAGATGACTGACTGACACAACAGCACTTTGAGGTGCTCCAGTTTCCAGCCCCGTGCCCTCGCGTTCAGATTTGGCTTTGCGGGCGAAATGGATGTAGTTTGAGTTTATGTTGAGGTCCTGGATTTATTGCACATGAGCCACTCATCACAATACCCTGCTTTAGCATGAGTAACCTGCTTAGATAAAATAGGAAAAACACCCTCCATCACTAATGGATTGGCTACACGAGAGCTTTATTCAGCCATGCTGTGTGGTCCGGTTTTTCCTCTGGACCAGTTTTCCAGCAGAGCAGCCGTTTGTGGCGTTTTTTTTTTCTTAATTAATTAATAGGCTAGCTCATCTTTCACAACGTCCAACACTTTCCCGTCCTGTTGACCACTTTCACTGTGTCAGGTGAGGCGATTTGTCCGTAGCATGTGTTATTCAGAGCAGTTAACAGTTCCTTTATGCCTCGCCAGTTTTACTTTCCACTCACGTTTCATCCCAGGATCAGAGCAGCATTTGTGGGCTGCCGGAGCTGCCTGTGCCAGCCACATTAGCACTGTGTCAAACTTACTTTGTGCTGCACGCTGCCCTGTGGTTTCGATAAAGACGAGATGTGAACTTTATATAGAAAATAATAACCATCCGAAGAGAAAACCTGAGTGGTGTTGTTCTTCTGGAAATGCTTCAGCTGCGCCTTTTATTTGCACCCGTAACCCCCCCTCCCTCTTCGTTCTGACTCATTTGAAAAGTGCTAACCTGATTTGGGGCCACAAACATGTCATGTACAGTTGCCCCTTCTCCGACTTCGCTTGTGAACTTTGTTGACCGACGTAAGAGCAGGCCTACCCACAACAAATGACCTCTTTGCTTATCTATTCCAATTAACAGATTGGCTTTTACGCGCGCGCACCGTGCAGCCTTTACGCACGGCATCCCCGCTGCTCCACGTTTCTCCAAAAGCTCATAAAACGTGCGTGAGATCAACTCTGCATGAAAACACCCAACACCAGTCATTATTCATTAGCTTGTCCACTTGGATGAATTGCCTCTTCGTTTTTGTTAGATATATACCCATAGACACACACACACAGGCGCTCCAGGTCTGCTTCATGTTGAACTCTAAAGATGGATACGCGTCCAGCTGAAGCCTTCCCAGGCTGTGGATGGTGAACAAAGACGCGCAGTTTTGTAAAATAGGACATTTCCCTCTTGTGTGCATTTAAGTTGATTATTCTGAGGTGCATTGTTGGAGCGAGAGCTGCGGGGCTGTGATGTTGCAGAGCGACAGAGGGCAGTGTTGAGCAGCACTTTGCAGCTCAGAGAGGCTTTGCTGCATGTGCTGGACTTTGTGCTGGCTGGGCTCTCCAACAAGTGAACAGAGACACACAGTGCTGCAGACCAGGCTGTTAGTGCTGCTGCTGGAGCAAAGGTGCAGCACTCATCCTCGGCTCGGACAAATCAAAACACAGAGGAACAGCACAGCTTTATAATGGATTATTGCTTGTTTTGTTTTTTTGTTTTTTGTGTTTTTTTTTGTTTCAGGCGATTAAATGTCAAGCACTTTTGAACAAGCTTTTATCTGGGAACAGCTTTCAGAGATATCCTGTCCAGAGCTGGAGTTATTTGTGGCTTAGAATAACACATTTGTTGCACTAAATTCATCATCAAACAACTTGTTCTCTTGAAAGCTGTTCCCCACCACCACCGGCACCTCCGGGGCTTTTAGACCCCTTTATACAGAGCTGTGCTGTTTTTCATCTGTAGCATTTAGTCGAGCCCCAGTCGTCCAGTGTCTTTTACACCATCAATGAGGGACACTGTGATGTTCATTAACATACAAATGGCTCTCAGATAGAGCAGAGTGCGGCTGCTTTGAGTTTTTGAAAATGAAAATGTGTCAGATGACATCATAACAAGTTTATGCAAATCCAACCTTTCTAAAAAAAAAAAAGAAAGAAAGAAAAAAAAACACTCCACATTTCTATAAAACACGCCACTGTTATCCTGGGACTATGTGGTTACAATAAATAGTGATTCAGACTAATTGAATAAATATTTATGTCTGTAAATGGTCAGTGATGTATGACGTAGCACTGGATCCTGTTTCATATCCAAACGACTTCATTGTCTCCATGTGAAATTCAAAATAGCAGTTTGCACAAGTCTTGTTTTTACTTTGTTCATTAATCAACACATGTGAAAGTCTCATATCTCGCCCTGTCTTTTGATTGATATTCATATATTCTTACAGGTTTTGTCAAGCCCACATGCTTGTCTTATGGATGATTAACGCTTTTGTTATCTGAAGAGCTGTTTTAGTATCCTGGGTCAGTCCTTTCAAATGGAAAGCAGGTTTTCATCTTTGATGAACTTATGAGGGCTCTTGACAGGTCCTGGTGAGGGGAACCAGACCAGCAGAGCAAAAAGAGATCCAAAACAAAACACAAAACTAGATGAAGCCCCCCAACCACCACCACCACCACCGCCTCCTCCTCCATCTCCTCCTCCTCCCAGCTCCTCTCAGACCACCTCTATGTTCACTTTCTCCTTCTTTCCGTTTCTCTCTCTCTCTCCTTGATGCCTTTGTAGTTACATCATGTGAAAGTGTTTTGTTTTGTGATTATATGTAAGGGTCCGTATCTCCGTGGCATCTGATGTCCACATGAATAATTCATTTTCATTAACTAATATGATAGGTGAGGAGTAGATGAGCCGGCAGCCTCTTCATCAAATTTTTAATGATGCATATTTAAGCTGTGTGATGTGGATCATTCCTGTTGTCAGGCATCGTTTGAGTGGGGATCTACGGATATAAAAGTTTAATGTCAGGAGAACTTGATCTGTCATCTCTTCAGCCTGACGTGTGGAAAAGCAGCATAATGCTCTGACCTCCATGAAGGTTTCTGTTTAAAGGTGCAGATCATAGGTTTGATTCAGGAATCCTCACGCAGTCACATATCTCCAGTTAAAAGAGGGAAACTAATCTGTACTCTCTGGTGTTGACAAACTGTTTGGTCATTTCAAGATGCAGCTCTTCAACCCCCCAGAGCTCAGCATGGAGGGGGGGCAGGACAACAGCTTTTACAGCCTTATATTTCTGCTGTTAGTCGGTCATTCAGCTGTTTGGCTTTTCATGCACGTCCGCCAAGCACTCCAGGACATCTGTCGGTGCTCATATGAACCAGACCTTGGTTTTTATTTATGCACTATAACACCTCTTGCTCTTTTTTTTGGAGTCGTTTACTTGAGAGAGGCAGCAACAAAGATGCATTTCCACACTTTAAAACCCAGTGAGAGATGCTTTAAGAACTGCTGTGAGGCAGTGAGTGGCTAGCTGAGACGTGCTCCACCGACCACTGATCTTGATTTTACTTCTTCTTCTTTTTTTTTTTTCTTTTTCCAAAGCACTGAGCCCTGGCATGTGAAAGTGAAGCAGAGAGATTTCAGACTTTTAAAGTGGCCTTCTTGAGCAGGATTCACATGGTAATTAGGTCAGGGGACACTGAGGAAAAACAAAGCTGTCTGCATGCAGCGAGAGCAGAAAACATACCATGTGAGGATGTTTCAAGGAAACAGTACAGTGAGCGCTGCTTCCTTAATGTGGCTCTGTGTGTTGTGAACACTGCAGCCACATTGGAGCATCTGTTGCTCTCTGTTATGTAAATATAATGCCAGATTTGAAATCAGGCTTCAGGCGCTGTGACTTGTGGCAGCAGCCTTCGCCTCAATATTCACCGTGGTCTTTATACTAGAATACAAAGCTGTGCTGCCTTGTCACCTGAATGTGATTATGTTGTCCGACAGTGCTGACATAAATGTTGCCATTTTCCATTCACGGGGCTCTCCGAAGCCTGATTGAGGTCCTGTGCTTGAGTACACCTCATTTTATTTGCAATGAAATCATTCCACAGTTATTTGATGACTTGCGCAGAAACATGCAAATTTTGGCTTAGGCGTGATTTTTTTTTTTTTTTTTTTTTTTTTTTGTGGGCTGATGTGAGAAATCTGCGGCCAATTTTACTGTCAGCAACAAACTGTAGCTTGACAAATACACTTTGCTGCACTCCAGCAGCACCCTGATGAGAATCTGCTGTCAGCAAAGGGAGGCCAGCAGTCTGCGTGGTGCAGTCTGAGCCAGTGGGTGGAAATGAATAATTCCACAATGTCTGTCTGGGTCCCCTCAGCCTCCCAGGATCTCATTGTGTCTGAATGCTGGGCGCACTTGGTGTGGCCGCTGTTTGCAACCTGAACTCTGTGTGTGTGTGTGTGTGTCGACACAACCTATCCATCTGTGAAATCTGATAGGGCTGCAGCATCTCTATGCTCCGTCTGCAACCCTGCTAATCAATGGCTGATGCAACTCAACAGCCTCAATTTGTGTCTGCAACTTTTGTCATCACTGTTTGCTCTCCTTTTTCCTGTGTTGTAATTACTTTACCTCTGCAAATAGAGGTAGCAGAGATGATAAGGGCAGGCAATCTGTCAAGCTGAAAAATAAGATGTGGAGAAAAATATTTCTACCTAAAAAGTTTTTTTTTGACTGTGTGTGGTGTGTAATGTTAGTTTTGAAATCTATCCATCCATTTTCTGCTGCTTATCTGGAGTCAGGTCACGGTGGAGCCAAGTTAAGCGACGTTACTCAGACGTCGCTCTCTGCAGCGGCGTTTTGCGGTCCCTCCTGGGGGAGGTGGGGAAGTGTTCCCAGGCCAGATGAGATATATAGTCACTCCTGTGTGTTTTGGGTTGACCCCAGTATCAGCTGGATGTGCACAGAAAACCCTCAACGGAGGGTGCCCAGGAGGCAGAAGCCCAAACCACCGCCTGGCTCTAAAGAATGCAAAGCGATTCCATTCTTTTGGTCACTGCACAAAACTCCTGACCACAGGAGGAACTTCTTAAAGTGCATGGCAGAGAACCACAACCTCAGACTTAGATGTGGTGACTCTGAACCCAGCTGCTTCACACTTAGCTCCACACAGTCCCAGGGCATGCTGATGGTCAACAGAACCACATCGTCTGCAAAAAGCAGAGTCCTCAAACTAGACACACTTCTCATCCCAGCTGTGGCTTTATTATAGACTCTGTTTTAGACTCTGTAGGACACAAGTTCACAAATACATGCACACCACAGCCACCTTAACTTTTCTAGTGATCTCGCAAAAGCTGAAGAGCAGGTTCACACCCAGTCTGTGGATATGGAGGTTCAGCAATTAGCCAGAGCTCCGATGGGTGTCGGATGGCCATCCATCCATTTCTTCAGTCTTTCTAACCGCTGGCATCCATCAGCAGCTTCTCAGGTTGCTGCTGCGCCGGGCACCTCCAGCCTTTTCATGGCAGCTCTGAACAGCTGCCTCCACAATGGAGGCTTTGAACACTCGGATACATAGAGGGGACTTAGTTAGGTTTTCCCAGGCCACCCTCCACTACGTCTTTGGTTCTACCTGGTTAGTTGATCACTCAGGGAATTTATCACGCAACAATGTCAAAGATTTATAGACCCCAGCTTCTTAACTGTGAGGATTTGGTGTCTCTGTATGTTTCCTATCAGGTTTTTTTTTTTTTTTTTGGGTGTGGACTGCTGGTCAGTTGGACTGAATATGCAATTTGAAGATGTCAGCTTTGGCTCTGGGAACTTGCAATGGACAATTTTCACATGAAAACACAGCAACTGACAGATAAATCAATGACAAAATGAAAGATTTATTTTGCAGCCTGCTTCTATAATGTAGTGTAATTGTTGGCATTTCTCAGAGTCGCTCTTTAACAGCTTGAAAAGCATCAGGAGAAGATGCAAACTGCCTTTAATTTCTCCTCTATTAGTCATTAAGCATTTCTCTTACTGTGTCAAACTACTCAGTGTTTTTCTTCCCTCCACTCATTGTTGTCCCTCCTGGTATGAGATGAGGTGTGTGAGAGTGTGTTGTGTGCAAGCATGCGCTCATACGTGTGTGTGCGCATGCGTGCATGTCTGAGCAATTTGATTTTTCTCTTTGTATGCGTGCGAAGCGGACGTGAAGGCATGTGCCTTTTCTCTCTCCCGTCCCTCCTCTGTTCAGGCCCCGGCAAGGTCTGAGCAGGGCAAGAATAAAAGGGGAGCAAAAGGAGGAGAAAGTGCTCCCACAGTTGATTTGGCCATTGTGGGGGGAGGAACACTATTCCCATTGATGCTGTGGACGCATGGCTGAAACCCCAGAAGCTTTAGGAAGGGAGCTTATTCAAGGCTTGTTGTGACCCGGAGGACTGGGTTGGAAGATGGGTGTTGAGCCCATTGTGGGGACGGTGGGAACATTGTCCCTGCTCCACTGCTTTAATACCACTCTGCACCCCTGGCTCTGTGAGCTGGATGGGCTCTCAGGTTGTCAGGTTTTTTTTTTTTTTTGCTTTACAAGACACTGGAGAGGTCTCGTATGTCCTCAAAGAGACCTGAGAAACATTTTCCTGAAAGACTCCCATTAGAGAGTCAATGTGATTTTTAATTGAATCCATAAAACTATACGGTGAAGAGCTGAGCTGGACTTTGTATCAGTATAATATCTGTAATGTGACTTGATATGCTCTATAACGGTGCTATATATGTTCATATAAGTGGGCTCAGTGTTGATTTTAAATATACTTTATCTAGATACTGACCAGTATATCGAACTGCAGATCTGCCTCATGGGACTTAATCATCTGTATAGTGTTGAGTTGAGATCTGGTGGCTGCATATGATTTACATTACTTTCCTATATGCTACCTCATGGTCTCTATGGAAACGTCTGCGTTTGTCATGTTTCCCCACTTATTATTTCTTCTTTTATGTAATTCTTCACCCAGTCATATATAAATCCAGGTATTTGGACAGAAACGTCTTTAAATGTGAATACGAAGTAAATCACATTGAGAGCGACAGAAGTCATATACTGGCATAAATATAGACGTTTCCAACATTTTACTTTAATATAATGACACATCTCTATAAGCCTTGAAATCCACGCTATTACAGCTCCATAAAAAGCTGCTGTATAAAATAAGTGCTGTTAATCAAGCACTCACTTGCTTTGAATTCTTATTATTCGTCTCCTGGATCTCTGTGGTTCAGGTATTTTACTTTGAAAAGCCCCATTGTAGGAATCCTTAAGAAACCATCGAAATGAAATAATGCTATTTTTTCCTTTTCTCCCAGGGGGGTGTCTGTAATGGTTATATCTCCTCCAAATGGAGTCACAGTGAGAGAGCTAAACTGAGTCTCTGTGCTCAGTGAGGTAACAGGTTTGCAGAAAACTGTCCAATCAGGATCGATTGGCAGCTCCTGGAATATCCATCCCAGCTGTATACGTTTACACACTGACAGGTAAAATAGCGACTTCATAATACGGTTTCCGATGTTGCCATTGTGTTGTGGGGATTACCTCGGGGGGGCTTGTCATGCCTCAGTCTGTCATCTGGACAATACCAGCTGGTTTTGGAGGCTATTAGCTAAAGCAGATCAAGAGTTCAAGAGTGATGTGTTTACTTTAACTTTTATTAGCATTGGTTTCTCTCCAGAATTAGACTTTGATTAACTGCCTCTCAGTGGTATAACTGGCTCATTAGGCAACACAGCACATAACGTCTCGGCTGGTCAGCAGTCTGGTTTGTGAAAGTGCCCGTTTGTTTGCATATCATCCATGTGTTTGTGTGCACATGTGTGTCTGTGTGTGTGTGCATATTTACAGTAATGACCATCCAGTTGGTCTCTTTCGCTTTCGCTTTTAACTGTAACCCTGCATCCCTGGCTGTCGCACATGTAATTGGACAACCGCATGTCAGGCTGTGATTTGCAGCACGAGCCTAATGACTCTGCAGCAATAAATATGCTGAGAGAAGTTGTCTCTCTCTGTCAGATGTTGGCTGGGAATATAGTGCAGTGGCTAAATTCACTGGAGAGAGGAGGGTGGCTGGTGCGTGAAAACTCTCCCCTGCTTCTTCCAATCAAAGTGCTTTTCTGTCCCTATCGTCTCCTCCTGAGAGCTTTTTGTCCCTGGGGCTCTTTGTTTTTCCCTGATCCTCACACATTTCCTCTCAGTCCTGTTGTAACTGAAACTAATTTTTTTCCCCAATCAAGCTGGACCACACGACCTAAGTGCTTCTGTCACAATGAATTTCCACATTTACCTAAGCTGTGATAAACGTAACAATAATTCTGCATGATGTTTTTCCACCTGTCCCCTCAGCTCTGATTTCTTTTGTCCTCTTTCATTTTTTGACCAGTTAAAGATTTAAATCATCTTATATCACTGGAGCTGTTTGATCTCAGTTTGATCAGGGCGGATTGTGATGATAATTGCACGAGTTACGTTTGGGAAATGTTTTTGCAAGTGTCACATCACTCTTCATTTTTCCTCATCTCGACTTCTTCCTGACAGTGGACCACGGCCACTGTCGGCTACTAGTAAACAAGAGAGCGGAGGATGAACTGCAGAGAGATGACTTTTCATGTTTCCTTTTCGTTGACAAGTTCATCTTTCACTGTCAGGCCCCAAAGCCTCTAAATGTTGGATGCTGCATGTGTTATTATACTGACTTAACTGACCTGCAGACACAACAGCTCCTGCATGTCGGATGATTACATGCTGCACTGAAGCCTAGGAGAAGAAAAGACTTTTGTTACCTGATGTTGACTGCTTTCAGTATATCCTCCTTATAGTGGAGCTTGTTATTATTCTGACTTGATAATGTCACTTTTCTTGATACTACAGTATTTTAGTCAGACAACTCTGAAATGAGAACAAATAATTTATTGAGCCTAAGCATGGCAAGCTGAAGCAGAGCATAGGTATTCTTGAGCATGGCTGCAGCAGGTTTGACGTCAGGCTCTGTCTCACTTATTCATTCCCTGAATTATGATCTGCTTGACAGATCTAACAGGGAATGAAGGCAGGACCCCCCCCCCCCCCCCCCCCCAGCAGGGGATAATAGAGTCAGAGCCCACAGGTGGATGCCTCATGGGGAGCAGGAGCAGCAGCAGCAACGTGATGGTAAGCAGTAGCAGCAGCAGAGCAGCAGCGACAGCAGCAGAAGTTAGCAGCATCAGTGGCAGCACTGCCAGGATGAGCAGGTAAGCTAGGGGGTTTAAATAACCCGCCCTATTTGGAGAGCGAGCATGTGACTGATCAGCTGATCAGGATGGGCGCAGCTGGAGTTGACTGCCTGAACTAGCTCCGCATCATATCCTCCTTTCAAAATAATCACCAGAAACTCCTCTGGAAAATCAGTGATTAGCATGTGTGTGTGTGTGTGTGTGTGTGTGTGTGTAAATGTTGCAGTATGGCGCTGAAGACTGAGTAACAAAGACAAGCAATAACAGACACCAGATATTATACTGTGTGGCCTATTGGAGAATCAGACCAGTACTATTATTCAGTGTCTGTGTTAGATAGCTTCTCCTGTACGACCTGGGTATCAATGCACGGCCGGCTTTACTCCAGCTTAACCCCGCCAGACATTCAGGAGAAATTATTCCACTGCATCTTTTGACCTTTTTCTTTGGCCCTTGCCAGAAATCTCTTGGACTTAAGCCAACAGAGAGGTGTTTTTTCCCTCCAACTGGTGGCTGATTTGTGATTCGTGGTGTGTGTGGCTGTGTGTGAGCCACAGGCTTATTCCTGGAGTTGAGGCTTGCAGGGGGATGGTGCTGCAAGAGGAGCCTTAATCAAGAGCTCATTAGTTAACCGATGGTGAACAAGAAGACCATGTACAACCACACGTCTCTGATATGAGTGTAACAGCAAACCCCTTTAAGTGTAGACCCTTAAGAATATGACCTCAGTGCTCATTTGATGTTTGACTGCAGCACTCCACACAAAGGTCGCTCCGTCAAACAGGAGTGAGAATAAAAAAGAAAAGAAAAAAAAAGCTTAGGTCAACACAAAGTGGAACAAAAACTACGATGCATATCATCAGCTCCTGCATCAAGTGTGAACAGGGTTTGTTTTGTGTCCCACTACCTCCACAGCACCGCTGAGTTTGGTTTCGTGGCTGGCTTTGGTTACTATGACGATAGAAGTGGCTCTCAGCGGGGGAGGGAGGGTCTGTTTCAGACAGAGAAAGAGAGGAGTGTGACAGTGATTAATGTCCTGGCAGAAACAGAGACAGTCGGCTCTTCGGGCCCGTCGTCACCGTCAGTATTGAGAGGCACGACAGCGGGCCCCTTCGACCAACACTGCGCCTCAGTTTAATCACAATCATGTGAATTATTTATTATACAAAAATCTATTACTTTTTCGACTTGGCGGATGAAAGCCAGAATAAATTGAAATGTTGGATTAAGCCGAGGAGGAAATGAGATTCACCTGTGTGTCTCCTGGAGTCGGCTCCTCGCCGTCCGGCTGATTTATGGCCAGAATCATTTGTCTCAGATTTGGTGTTGGTTTGCTCGCTTCTTATTCCGGGGGACATCAAACGAGTGGAGGTGGCCCCCTTTTCCCAGGTGGTGTTGGCAGGGTGCGGGGGGGGGGGTCCCATGGCGCTGCGGTTACCGTGCAGGCTGTTAACAAGGAAGTGAGGTGATGGAAGACTGGAGGCCAAACGTCTGCATGATAGAGATAAGCAGCCAACCGTGCTTCTTCATTCCACTGCACACACACACACACACACACACACACACACCCCACCGTACAGAAAATAAAAAAAAAACACTCCACAAACATTGTGTCTGGATATTTGACCAGCAGGGTTTGGACAGTAGAGAGCATGCCGCATGTCCCCTTATATTACATTATATGGATAGTCTGTGGCTTCACATGCAACCGCACACACACACACTTGCTGCTTCTTCTCTCTTCATATCGGACACACAAAGAAACAACCTCAAAGCTTTTCTCTGGTACCGTTTCCTCTTTCATGTCCCTCACCTGGATCTCAAGGTCCATTAGAGATCCTTTTGAGGATCCTGGTCCCCGCCTGGATTTTCCCACTTCATTGCACTTTCCCTCCCCTGCCTCCCCCCCGCCGTTACTCCACCACTGCCCCAGAACACTGCAGCTGAAAGGAGCCTCTGTTGGGTTGCTATAGTGCATAGTGTGTGTATGTGAGCACCATGTATGGCGCTATATCTTCTTCTTCTTCTTCTCCTCCTCCTTCCTCTCTGGTGACCTCTACACCTGGCCACCACCTTCAAACACTTGTTGCTCTCTGTGACCTGACCCCTGTGGCTCCACCGTCTCACATCAGTCGCAGGGTGAAGGAGCTCAGACCGCACGAGCAAGTGTGTAATGCCGGTGTAAGAATTAGAGAGGGTATGATGAATGAGCCTCAGACATACACACATTCCTTTGTGTATTCATGCACCTACAGGAGGTAACATTACCTTGCCATTTGTCCACACCTGTCGCCGCTTCTGTGTCCTGACCTCAATGGAATAAATGCGTGGGCCTGTTTTCTCATATGTTGCTGTTTACAAGGAGCAGCAACAGGAAGGAAGTGGAGCACTTTCTAGCTATGTGTAAATCAACCGCTGGATGTTTGATGGCTTAGTAAATGTCTGCCCCCGCTCACTGCAGATTGCTCTTGCTAGTGTTGGCCAGCAGCCCCATTCATCACCCACCACCACGATAGCAGCTTTAGTCAGGCCCTTTTTAAACTGTGGCTGAGGTCCCAATAGCAGTCTTGAACCTACACTGTGTCTCCAAATGACAAATATATTGCTGGAACTCAGCTGGACAGAGGACTGGTGGTGGTGGTGGTGGTGGTGGTGTTGTTGTGAGTGTAACTGAGGCTCAATTCACGAAGTGATGATTCAACTCTGTTCATTATAACTTATTTATTTCCTTTTATAATGATGTTGTCTTCAGCACTCTGCACACACCAGTCTGTGGTTGTTTTATATACAGCAAAAACATAAAAGTTCAAAAGTTCATTTTACTTTTGGTGTTTTTGGAGTTAGTTCACAGTCTTCAGTCTTTTAATGTATGTTGCTTTTGTAAACTTACACGATAACTCACTAACATATATGGATGCAATATGTTACACTATGGAAAGACTGATATACATATACACATTTTATGATGGGTATTGATCATATATTTTAGTAACTACTAATATTTTAATGTATTGTGTGTTAACAATACATATGCATTACTAGTATGTACTTTTAAGTGTATGGACATAGAGATTGCATAAATATATATGAAACCCATATACAGTATATGCTAATATATCTTGGATAATATATTAAATATGTACTACACACATATATATATATAGTATAGAAAAAAATCATACACACATTGTATTTATGTTACCAACTTGTACCTTCATGGTGGATTTATGTCATTATAGGTTGTTATATAGGGCAACATCACTTGATATAGGAACATATATGGCACATATACAGTATGACTGTGACCTTCTGTGTGTAAAATGTCCATCAGGAGATAATAAGTGAAAATGTGCGTTTGTGAGGGGGAAAAAAAACAGTCAAAGGATCCTTCTTCAGTGCGGAGTAAATAAACACATTTCAAAGAATAGGAAAAGTAGAATGAACATCAACACTGTCCTTTAAAGATGAAACGCTCAGTGAGATGAGAAGAGCTCAATCATCAAATGTTTCACAGTTAATCTGCCAAACAACAAACTTAAAAAAAAAAAAAGCACACAGGCCTACCGAGAAGATGCACTTCTTCTTCTTCTGCTACTGCTGCATCTCCTACTAATATCTTTGGCATGAAATATTGATCAGTGCAGTGTCTTTATCCTCTGAAAGGAAAAAAAAATATGTATCCAAAAACTGCACAGCTGCACAGGAGGTCAGCGGGGTATCTTTAATTCATTCAGGGATAAAAAGCAAAAACGTACAAAAACAAATACACTGAAGTCTTGTGTGTGTGTGTGTGTGTGTGACTGGATTTGTGTTGCCCAGCTTCTCACTACAGCAGTGCCTGCTCTGTCCCTTCTTGTTCTCATGTGTTGCTGCAGTCAGTGTCTAATGCTGTGGTGTCCAGAGATCTGACCTTGTTTCTACAATAAATCCATTTTACATCGAACCCACTGGGCTTTATTCACCTGGACCTGTGCACCAACACCTGGCTCTGTGCATCTGTGATGAAAGCACACAGGTGAATACTTACGTCATGTCTTTGCAACAGCACTAGCAATTACCACGGGGGTCAGACAGGCAGGTGTGTGTGTTTGTGTGTGTGTGTGCTACTTAGACACATACCGCTCTCTCATTTTCTGCAGTGCTCTTGGTTTCGCTTCTCATTTTGGCAGCGGTGAGTTATGATGCCCTCGGGGGAGCAGTGAGGAGACAACAGGAGAGAGAACAACTCTTTGCACAGCTTGTCTCAGATGTCTGGGTTTATGTGTGTGTGTGTGTGAAGGCCCCTCTGTATGCAGATGACAGCATCTATCTCCTGCTCACCGTGAATAAATAAAGTGGGTCAGTGTTTGCAGTGTGTGGAGGAGATGCTGATTTTTAACCTGTGGCTCCTGCTCTGCTGCTGCTGCTGCTGCAGGTGGAGGTTGGAGTTCGGAGCTGAAATCTGACTGTGACTGTTCCTCAGGACGTCAGTTTGTTTGTTTTTTTCTTGAAAATCAATTGTCAAAGGTCAGCCAGGACTTTAAAAACACATGAACTTGCCTAGAAATCTAGTTGCTGGACGCTGTGCTGGTTCTAACATTACGCCAAACTGATTGTAAACTGTTAGATAGCACAACCACCTCTGGTTGCTTCACATTCACCGCAAACGCAGCGAGTACGTACAGGCCTTAAGCCTAAGGAAGTAGTTTTTGTGCCTCAATCTGATGAAGCCATGACTGTTGTTTTAGTGACAGTTGTGGTCACCATGACAACAGAGGTCCATTACACATGATGCTCTAGGTGTGGTACTCGTACAAAAAGAACAACCTGTTTGGTTGTTCAGGTTTGAGGATTTGTTGTGTTTTGGCCTCAGGGATGTTTGCTCCCATTCAACCACCAGTGAGTGTGTATGGAGAGTGAGCTGTGTGTTGTATGAATGGCTGAGGTCAGTGCTCCAGTTCAGCCCACAGGTGTTGAATCAATGAGGCTCAGGTCAAGTCGAGTTCCTCCACATCAGCCCTGAGGAAACGCTTTTCTTTATGTGGCTTTGTGCATGTGGGACAAAACAGGTCAGACCCCGAGGACAGGACCAAAAGGCCTTCAAGATGTTGTGTACGGGGGGGATGTCCACATATTTTTGGCCATTTTGGTGAATGTTTTCATTTTATAGTCAACGCACACACACACACTCTGTGGAAACACCCGGCTCTCACAAAGTGCCACCCTCTATGCCCCCTGCTGCTTCGACAGCGTGCCCCCGCTGGCGTGACGCCCAGACGCCCAGGCGATTTACAAACCAGCGGTGATGGCGGCCATGCCCACGCGTCTTTGACTCTGCTGAAGACGTGCTCCTATTCATTAAGGCAGCACAAATGACAGAGGGCCCTCTCTCGCTCCTCTGCGGCAAAGGAGGGTAAACAAGATGTAAAAGCGTCGGGGGCTGCTGTTTGGGGAGTGCCAATTTTTGGCAGTTAGACTGTGTTTAACTTCAGGTGTCCTCTCTCTGCCCCGTTTTCCACCGTGCTGAGTTTTCTGTCTGTATCACAGAGGTAACACCCCCATGTGCTCCAAATGACTGTTTTCCAGTGGCTGCATATTTCTATGAGAGATTTATGTGGGCAGGGAGCTCCTGTTGAGCCCTCATGTCTCGGCTCTGTCCTGAGTTGTGTGTGCCTTGGATTGGTTTCATCAAGCACTGATTTTGAAATATGACTTTTATAATGTTCAACAGGTGATGCGTTCACAGTCCTGAGGGCCCTGTTGTCTCTGAGGAAAACTGAAGTCTTAACTTTTCGATTTTCGAAATTTTTTTTTCCACAAGCTCTCTCTCAGTTCAGCTTGGCAGGTGTCGCCAAGACAATATAACAGCTATTATATCTGAGTATTTTGTTTACACAGCAACTCTCTTGTTCTATGAACTCATGTGCAGGTTTTTATGAGATTCTCAGTGAAACGTACCGTCGCAGCAATTCAGCTGTTATGAGACTTAAAAAAATTTGAAGACTCACAAACAGAGTGAGTCTCAGGAGCAGAAAGTGTCATTATTTCATTTATAGAGCCGAAGAAAAGACACTTTGATGAAGCTGAGAAATCTCTGTCGAGTTAGTTTTGTATTTTAGAACATTCATCACCTCATTGTGATCTTTTGAGATCACCAGAGAGTTGTATTGTGTTAAAAACTAGCGGTGCAGACTATAACCTGGACTTATCATCATCATGGTTTGCCTCTTCTTCAGCTGTTTTTGTCCTGGTTTATTTTTCCTTCCTGCGATCACCTCATTTGTCTCACCTGTGTTTGATCGCTCCACCTGTGTCTTGTTCCTCCCTCGTGTATTTTACCTCAGTGTTTTGCGCTTTGTTGGTTCGTCTGCGTTCATCCCCTGGTGTTCCTGTGTGCTCTTGTGTACCTGCCCTACTGTAAGTGAATAATTCACTTTCTTTATTTGACCACACGTGTCCTATGTATCTGTGTCTGCATTTGGGTCCAATTCCTCCACATCACAGGACAGAGGTGAGACACATGAAGTAATCACAGGAGGGAGAGCACAGGAAGACAAGACATGGATCTTCAAAATAAAACAGGGAAAAGATAGTTTCCTGTGCTGCATGTCGTAGAAGCACTGAGCAGCAGATATGACTCCATAACTTGTTAAGCACTGTGATTTTAGATAAGCATTAAAAAGCATAATGGTGACTTTGTGATCAGTGAGGCTGCTGAGCTTTGTGACGCAGCACAGCGACATCGCTGCTGTGAAATATTCTGAAGTGAAATGACCTGGCCTGGATCCAGCTCAGCGGCCCTGCCTTTGCTGACAACAGCCATTTGATACTGAGGAGGACAGAGGACAGGACAAGTCCTACAGTGCTACTGTATATATATGTGTGTGTGTGTGTGAGAGAGTTTGTGTGTGTGTGTGTTTCTGACACTCCCTGTGATCGAGTGTGGTGGCTGTGGCCTCCAGGGACAGCCAGACAGCCGGCTGGCACAGCAATGTGATGAAGACTAAAAGACTCAAGCCACCCTGATCCTCTCCTCCTCCTCCTCCTCCTCCTCCTCCTCCTCTTCCTCCAGTACCACTTGTGTGTGTTTGTCGTTTCTCTCTCTTTTGGTGCCAGGCTCGGATGCACCACAGGTGGACAATTTCAAAAGCGTCTTGTACCTAAGGCTGCGAGAGGAGGATCTAAGATGTGCAAAACTGACAAGAGTGAGGAGGTGACGTTTTTTTGGCTCGTGATGAAAGCAACATCTTTTCCATTGAATCACAGATATCTGTTCGGACTGATGCAGCATATGCACTCTGGAGCTGACGGATGCTTTGACAGCGAAGCTTTACGACGCCTTGTTTGAATTTTTTATGTTTAAGTAAAAGTTGCTGCTTTTTTATGGGCCCTCTTGCTGACGGAGCCAACCCCATCCCAGGCTCTCTCACTGTTTTCCCTATAAATGATTCATAACAGTGTGTTAATTGTGGTGCAGCTATCAGAGCACGTCATCCTGCCTCCACACCAGGGTTTTTGTGGCTTATTATCACACTCGCACTTTTTATTCAATGGCTTCTAATAAGTTTCTTCATTTAAAGGCTTTGCTTCATCAGCTTCTTTTTTTCTGGCTCAGCATCAAGTTAACTCAAGCCTGTTTTATTGATATTGCCTAAAATCACAGATTTGCTTCAGAGGGTTTTATGATCTGAACAACATGAACCAGTTTTCTCTCCAACTTTTTCAGACCAAAGATTTAACCTCTCTGAAAATAAGGGTTAAAACTCCACTTCAAATGCACCTTCAGTCTCAGCTGAAGTGACTATTACTAATAAAACTTCGCACTTACGGAGATACTTTGGGGGTTTCAGGGTTAAAGTAATCATGCATGAACAACAGACCAGCAGAACCATGTGCTTTGGACACACACCGGTCGGCTTTATGAACATGACCAGCTACGAGGTGTGTCCATATGTGTTGGACCCCAAGTCTGACCTCCGGTTTTCATCTTCTTTGGGGAAGGAAAGCAGCTGTGATTTCTTTATACGAAGATGCCGGTTGGGGGTCGGGCATCATGGACATGTTTTGGGCAGATCCCTTACAGTTTGGCCATTCGTCCTTTCGTTGCCGAGTGTTCAGAGAGACTGGAAACTATGTGAAATCTGGTTGGTGGATTACAGCAGGACCCCTATAGACATGTTGTGCAACTCTGCAGAGGTTCAGCAGGGACATATGACATTATAATATTGTAAGATGTTCAAAATATGGAACAGCATCACATGTCTTCTTTTAAGATTGGGAGTCACATTGGAGCGGTCTACTTCATACCATCCAGGAAGCTTTGATCAGCCAGAGGGAGGAAAAAAACTCAATTGCACATTTGATTGGCTCGTAGCCTCATGCAAAGAAATTTGTTTCTTCGCTTGCCTGGTTAAAACCTGATTCATTATCCATCCCACTCAAACGGCGTCATGTGGGCCACCAGCCCACCACCTAAAGTTTGTTTTAAGGTGTTGTCAGAAGTGAGCTAATTATGTTGTCTTGGCTCCAACAACGTTTTCCTCAGGGCGAGATAGAAATCAGCAGTCTCTGATGTACACGCTCATTCAGATGGTGAAACATACGGCTTCCTTTTCCTTTTAGCCCCTCCCCCCCAACCCTCCCCCTCTTCCTTCCCTCCCTCCCTCCCTCCAGGCCACGCTCTCATTGAAAACAAATTAATAACCTCCTTTACCACATCACATTTAACTTGAACCTGTGTCTGTTTTGCAGTTCAATCTAATTGCTAAGTACTTGCATTTGAAGAAGTCTTTAGGCAAACGGTGCGTAATACAGATGAGTCTGTGCCAGTAAACACTGAATTACTTCATCAAACGCCGTCCATCTCCCCTGATGTCTTCCAAAAAGAAATAAAAAGTTGGGAACTCTTTGCTGTTGTCCCAGGAGAGGTGTTCGATGAAAGACAGGGGAGCTGCTTACCTGCCACTTCCTTCTTTCTTCTACTTATATTGTCGCTCCTCGGTGGTGAATGGGGGATTCATCCCTGCACTTTAAAAGATGGATTGGGAGCTTGATTACCAGCTCTCCTATGTTAAATGGTCTAATTCTTGATGTCTCCTGGCCCTCGTCTTGTCACCATTTCAGACTTTATCTCCGTCTTTTATTCCCTGCTGTTTACTGTGTATCAACCTCATCATCAGAAGCTGCTTTTTTTTTTTTTTTTAGTGCCTGACGTTGCTTATTTTACGGACGCTCTTTTCACTCCTCACTTGACGCCTCTCTCCTACAAAACTTCTGCCTTTCATGAGCCACTTTAAAAAAAAAAAAATTATTTGGCTCCTTGAGCTTCTGCTCCAGGTGGAATTTCCATTGATTAAAACCAGACGTGTCCTGCACTTCTGTGTCCACCTAACCGAGCCCAGCTCAGGAAGATGAATCACCTGCACCCTCCTCTTTTCTATCAGTCCTCTCTCTTTCTAAATCAATCCCTCACTCTCCTGGCTGTTGATCCCAAAAGACAAAACAACCCCCCCCCCCCCCCCCCCGAGAATGATTGTGTGTAGGTGGTCAGCTTTAGCTCATATGCAGGTTTTATTTGAGGTAGCTGGTGCTTGAGGTTCTTTCAGTTTGGATTAGTGTGTATTTTCAGCTTAAATCCCCCAAACATAAAGAGGTAAAGGGATAACAAGAATCAATCTTTCCAGGATCAAATATTCACAGCCTGAGAGATGGATCATAAAAAGTTTCTTTTATTTTCTTCTGTTTGGTCCTTTGCAGAGGATGGAAAGGGATTTCAATAGTGTGACCCAAGGTCATGGGCTGCGTATAACTATATACTCTACATCCATGTTGCACTGTTGGGCCTCCATAGCTCCGCTGCTCCTCTGGGCCGTATTTACTGATTTATTGGTGAATGCCTGGAACATTCAGGTCAGCGTCAAAGTGATTTATGCTGCAGGAGCGGTTTCCTGTAGTTTCCGTGCACACTACGATACGTTTTGACATTCTCAACGCGCCGTGAGACCGGGTTGCTCCGACTGAGTCACAGTTATTTTAAATGCTGGGAATCCACAGTTGCTGTCCCTCCACAAATAGGGAGCAAGCTACAAGTGAGCCACCTTTCAAGCCCACGCTCTGGAAGTGTTTGATGTTTGAATGGTGACAAGTTTTTTTTATATATATATATAGTTTGACCCTTTGAGAAACCTATTGCTACAAAAGAAAGTGATGTTATTGACAGCAGTTTGCGTCCAACTTGGAGACGACCTTTTCCTGTTTTGACATTTAAAAGGCCTGACCTCAAAATCATCCAACACCTTTGGGATAACCTGGACAGTGAGCTCAACATCATGACCCGACGCTGCCAGAGTCTGGACCTCAGTAATGCTCCATTTGGCTGAATGGGAACAAATCCCTGCAGCAAAGCTCCAAAATCTGGTGGAAAGTGTGAAAACCCAGAGGAGTGGCGATCTGCTAAAGTAGCAGATTAATCCCCACGGTTTGGGAATGACATGTTAAAACTCTCACATATGTGTGTGAATGTTTGCATGAGCCGCATATTTTTCAACATTGCAAATGCTGATTTTTTGGAGGATTATTCAAATCCCAAGCCATCAAGGGTTAAAAGGTCGGGCCAGTTCATCCCTGCATGGCAGACTTAATTCTCATTCTCCTCTTGTTTCCATATGGGGTGAGTTTCTTGCTCACATCAGGCGGTGCTTCAGCGCTGCAGGCTGAGAGCTCTGTTAGCTTAATGCACATAATACATTAGGCTGATGGAACACTTCACTCAATTTTCTACTCATAATTTACATAGTGGCGGGTTAAAAAAACAAAAAAAAACAAACATAAGAGCTGTGCAGCCTCAGCATCTGAGAAGACTACTCATTGCCATAATATAGCTGACTCCTTCTGTGTTTGAATTTGCTTTGATGCACATGTACACAGCCAAGGAAAGTGACTCTAGTTTTAGTTCTGTGAAGACTTTTGCAGGAAGCTTTTCCCCGAAGGTGTGTATTTCTTTGGATTTGCGTGGTGCTGCAATGCGCCCTTCCCCTCTCGTCCCTCTTGTTTCCTCCTCCTCATCGCCCACTTTCTTTCTTTCTTTCTTTCTTTCTTTCTTCTTTCTTTCTTTCTTTCTTTCTTTCTTTCTTTCTTTCTTTCTTTCTTCTTCAGTCTGGGTGATACCTGCTGCTGCTGCTCAGCTCGGCTCAGCTCACTTCTTCCCTTGACGGCATGTGAGCAACTGGGAAAAGACAAGCTGCATAATCCTTTCTCCCCCCCTCTCTCTCCCTGGAAGCTGGTGTCCTTTGGCTCAATAAATAATTCCTCGCCCCCAGTCTTTCCGTTCCTCATCCTCAGGGCCCCACACCTCAGAGCCCACCGTCTGTTGTGGGGAATATGCATGCAAACGGCAGGTGCAAATGGTTTTCCTTCTCCTTTCAATGCCACATACGGTTCGTCCTCCTAAGAGAGAAGTAACCACTTCACGACTGCATGAAAGAATCAGTTCTGTCTTTTTCTGCGCTTCCGAGTGCAGCTGCTCTCCACCCACAGTTGGGGGGTCCGGCTGGGGGGGGGGGTTTGGCTGAATCCATGTTTTAATGATGCAGCTACTGTCAGTGTTTCTCTTTGCCGGGATGCAAGGTGTAGGAAAAGTGAGAGGGAAACGGAGATCAAGTGTTTTGGATAATGAGGGACAGAGGGTTTGAATGCCTGCTGTTGAGGGATATTCTCACAAAGCTTCATTCAGGTTTCAGGATTAGACCCAGGGAGCACAGGCTGTACACTGCAGGGCAGCCAACTCGGACTCTCTCTGTGCGCGAATATATTTTCCAACTGCATGTGCTGCTGACTTGGTTCATTACTTCCACCGCTGCAATCTCAGGTTGAGGTTCAACAGCATTTCATTGAATATGCACTGAATTTGTTATCGGATCACAAACCACAGCGGTTTGGATTTTTATTGAACGTTGCATGTGATCAGCTCATTACTGTAGACAAGCTGTAGCTGCAACCTGAAAGTGAGAGGAGCAGCAGCAGAGGATATGAAATGTTAATTAAAAAGCAGCACAAGTGGCACATTGAGAGAACAGGTGTAGCCTACATAATTTGCACTCTTTTATTTTCCATGAGGCAGCACAAGAGGTCCTGATTCAGAACATCTCACTCGTCAGTAACACTAAGTGTTGCCTCGTTTTGTCAATTCTCCCTGCTATTATAAAAGAACAGGAGCAGAGGTTCGGTAAGAGATCGGGCAGTCTTTTGGGGTATTTTGTACAGAGGCCCAGGGAGCTCAAGGTGACTGAAGACTAAAGAGGAGCACATTCAGAAATCATTAAAAACACATCGGCTCAAATACATGGGGGGACACAAAAAAAGTGATGCACTTGCATGGATGTACTATGATAAATCCTGGCTCACTTATTCTTCACTTATTCATCCCAGCTGTGCGCATCACTTATTTGTCTCCCCCTGGAAACGCTTGCACTGTCCTCTGTTCTACCTGTAGTGTGTTTCTGTATTTGGTCGTCTTGTGTGCAGGTTTTGATGTAGACTTTCTGTTCATGTGTTTTCTTCTTAACTTGAGCTCTTGGAGCTCGGAACATAATTTTCAAACAGGGAACTGGATCCAAAGTAAAAGCGTCTGTTGCAACGAAACCAAACACAAAAATTACAACTTAGAAACATTTGATGTAGTTAAATTACCTGTTTTAGCGACAGAAGATGAAAGATGTGAAGATCCTGGCTCAGACTCAGAGCTTAAAAAATATGGCTGTTTCATCCACTTGGAGTTGAACCCAAACTGCAGCGGGCCATCTGAACCCAGAACTAGTGATCCACTGTGTCTGTCGTGGTCTCTGTGTTGTTGGTGTTTTTTTTTTTAAAAAAAGAAAAGCAACACAAAGACAGGATTAATTTTTCTGCACCAAATGTGAGGATTAGACTCTTTTAAACACTATGAAGGCTCCTGTTCCACTGATGTTTGTTTTTCTCTCGTTCCTACAGTTCATGACCGAGCCTGACAAGACCATTATGTAAATTTGTGTTAAAATATATGCAGTTTAAATGTGGAGTACATTGTGGATTTAAATGCAGTCATTCATTTAAAAACCACACTCTAGAGTCACATCATGTTTGCTCTTGTATCTAATTAGGGTTAAAGCACACAGAGGCAGAATAAGTTAAACCAATTATTGCAACATACTGCAAAGAACTGATGGTTTTAATGTTTGAGACAAATGTGATTAATTTATTTGGTGACACACTTCATCACCTGCACAATAGGATCTCTCACTTGAGCACAACAGTGTAGCACATGTTCTTCATGTTTGTGAAATGGATCCAGGTCTCATTCATGCCACCTTGGCAACACTGGCACAGCCATTTGGCTGGTGCACAATTTGGATGTGTGGATCAATATTCAGCTCGATAAGTATAATGTTGGTCTGAAGCTGAGGTCTCTGCTGCTGGCTGCCTGCAGACAATTCAATCCCCCCCCTGCTGTGCACTTCACTCTGCACCAACACAACAAACTGTAATTGGAGCGACCAAGTTCACTTACAGACACAAGCACGTGAGCAGCCTTCCCGCAAGGACACAGAAAAGGAAGGAAACAGAGCCGTGGAGAGGAGCTGTAGGCCTCTACACGCCTAAAAGAGCTGGAGGAGGTACCACATGTATATTGTAACATGTTCCATAGCACAAAAACACCCAGTTATGTGAACATGTTTACTCCTGTTGCAGACTGATCCACAGCCTCAGGATCACTATATACACTGTTGGAAAGATTTTATCCCACAGCAAACACCTGTTTCAGGGGAACTCACTCAAGATGCACACACACACACACACACACACACACACACACACACACACACAGGCCAGTATCACGCTGCTCGAGCTGCAAGACTAGAACATACTGAGAGGGAACTTTCAACATGCTCCAGGTCTTTTGTATCTCCTCTCTCTGTAGCCGGCCGTAGCTACTATTTTCATGGTCATCCCTCTCCTTTCTCAGTCCTTTGTGGCCTTGTTCGCTATAGCTGAAAAAAAATGAATATGAGTTCATCAGATTCTATTCAGATGTTTTTTTCTAAATAGACTATTATAGTGTTTCATAATGGCGAGTAAATTGTAAATCCCGAAAGAGCTGCTGCAGGGTATGAACTAAGCTAGTAATATTTAATCTTCATACACATATCGTGATGCTTATGTGGCTTAAAATAGATAAAGGTGCATTAAAAAGTGTGTTAAACAGAAATCCTTTGTGTTTTTAAGCGATAGCAGCAAGAAATTAATGAGCAAAGAAAATGACTACAGTGATGTTGGTGGTTCATTATTACCTAAATACCTAAAAGAAAATGTGTGTTTTGTATATTAAAAATAATTATGAGAAAATAAGCATAATACAGAACTGTACGATATATATACTTTTGTAGAAATGCAATATTGTCTCATCAAAACAAGGTAAATCTAATCAGCTCTTCTTCTTCTTCTATGGTGTTTCAAGGAAGTTGGTCCAAAAATGTTGCATTACTGCCACCTACAGTTCACATGTAACCATATATTTTACACCTGCCCCCTGTGTTCTTGAATTAGCAACCAGAATTTTTAGCTCACTCATCATCACTGTTGGCATTAAAAGGACTCAGCTCACAGATTGCTCCTCTGTGCCAGGTGTTAGCTTGTTCTTGTTAGCACCTCTCATCAAGCTCCCCAAATCCCAGCTGTGTGTCAGTGCAGTGAGACTCTCACGTATTCAGGAGACCAGGCTCCTGCTGTAATGATACCAGAGGTGAATGACCTTTTTCACACCAGACATGTTGACGTTTTGTCAAAATCCAGGTGGAATTAGCATTAATGGCAGCCATGCTACATTCAGGTGACCCAATGATTGCACAGAGATTACACCATGCAAGTTTGAAGTGAAGGTAAGAGAAAAAGGAAAAGAGCAAAAGAAAAATGGGAACCTGTGAAAGTTTCATAACTATATCAGTTGTATTATATCAACTGTGTATTTAGCTAGCCTCAGGCTTTGTAGCTGCTAGGCTCTGCTAGCTAAGGGTTAATGGATGTTCTCTAAGCTAAAGTACTGTATTTAGCAAGTGCCACCCCTGTTAGCTCAGACTGTTAGCTTAGCAAGGACCTGAGATCTGTTAAGACAACTGCAAGTGCATTCAAGCAACACAGTTATCTCTACTAGTGTATCATGCACAATACCAGATCCCTGGAGCCAGTATACCCACACAAAATGCAGCTAAAATTAACATATTATTGATTACACCTGGTTGATGTCAGTTGGACTCCATTTTGCTATGGCTAACCAAACAAGTGTACAAAAGATTATACCATGCAAGTTTAAATTGAACAGATAAGGGAAAGCAGCATTTTGGAGATGAAAAGTTGAAAAAACAAACAAGAAACCAGTTAAAAATTGATAAATGTGTCAGTTTGACAGTTGTGTATTTAGCTCAGGCTTTGTAGCTGCTAGGCTCTGCTAGCTAAGGGCTGATAACCCTCAAGCTAAATAGTTGTGTCCAGTCATTGTGAAGCCTGTTAGCCTAGCCTGTTAGCTTAGCCTGTTAGCTCAGCAACGATCTGAGATCTGTAAAGACAGTTATAAATCGTATCGGTTTTACTTTTTAAAGTCACTTTTCCAAGGCTATGCCAATTGTAAACCATAATGGATGATGATTATAGATATAATTTGAAGTGAAATGCAATTTTAAGCTTTTATATCAAGTTATACTTTTTAAAACATTAGCCTGCAAGTAAAACTTTATTAGATGGGCATGTACTTTGTGTTGTGGCAGAACAAAATGTTCTGGGACACAGAGGTGGTGTGTGTTGGTGCAAGTAGATTGGATTTTATTGTGAGGAGCTGTTTGCTTGGTTTGGACTGGATGGAGGCTGTGTGTGTGTGTGTGTGTGTGTGTGTGTGGGGGGGGGGGGGGTCGGCTGGCAGGTGAGGAATGGTGGAGCAGAGGTTCAGGACTGGCCTGAGGAGGTGGCAGAGGTCCAGGCAGGTGGTGAGAGGCACAGCTTGATTCGTTGGGCAAGGACAGGTTGGAACTGGAGCTGGGGCAGGCAGGCGGACATGAGACGAATAATCCTGGTGCATGGGGGAGAGAGTGAGGTTAGCTTTGAAATAAACCAGGAGGCCTAAATGATTGCAGTAATGTTGGGCTGATATAACCATCGAAGAGCATGACACTTTGACTATAGCAAATGACTCTCACAAAAACAACAATGATGTCTTCTTTTGCAAGTATATGATTCACATTTAGTGTGATACCCTCATGCCCTGGAAGTGCATCCTAGGCTGGGACGGGGAAGAGAGGTCACGTTTTTGAGGACCGATGCATTTAAATAGCATCGTTAGCTCCCCCTCGTTTCTCTAAGCCCCTTGGTCAGCTGTGCAGTTTGTAACGTTAAAGCAAACACAGATGTATTAGCAGCCCCAGGCTTCTTTAATGGAAGTGCCACTTAATTACGACAGAGAGCCATTTGAGCTTAGTGAGCAATCAAATAGAAATACACACACAGCGCAAACATCTGAAATTGGTTTTTTATGAAGATGGAAATGCAGCAACGCACATATTTATATAACATATAGAGTGAGTATGTATGTGGAGGTGTGGACGTGTGGGTGCACCCCATCCACATTTGCATTAGTGATGCTTTTAGTCCCTCTGTGGTCTTTAAGCTAAGTCCTTGTTTACATTTTAGCGGTAACCCTTTTAGCCATTTGTCACCACTCTCGTAATAACACCAGCGACCTCTGCGCTAACCCAGAGAGAGATTGTCTCTGAGAACAGCGGAGCGTGGGGGTCGGAGGTCATGCCGTATATAAACAGGTGTCAAGTGGTATGATGGAAAGCCAAGGACATATGAAACCTGGCCAGACCGCTGCTGCTGCCTGCGCTGCAGAGACGTAGGGGAGTGGAGCAGAATAACAAGGGTAACGGATGACTTTGCCCCGTCAACGTGATGCCATGGTTTCAGGTGGTGCAAGTTAAACCGCCTCGTCTGTAAGAGGCGACCTTTTTGGAAAACCGCATGCATGCATGTGTGTGTGTGTGTGCGTGTGTGCTCCCATGCGGCCACTGCCACTTGTCTGACTACAACAACAGCCACTGGCCTCTTGAATGTGTGTCAGATTATTTAACCAGTGTAATTGCCTCTCTCTTTCTCTCTGTCTCTCTCAAGTCCATAACAAACATCCAGTCAAAGAACCGAAACTGTATAAAACATTCAGCAGTTTAAATTAGTTCACTCTGAGATTAAGAATTAATCAGGCCTCTGATTGGCTCCTTCCTCCATGACAGTGTCAGCTGAGGCTCATGGGTATTTTTTTAAGCATGTTTTATCAAGATGGATAAAAAAAACAAAAAAAAACACCTCCTTTTAATAGAAGAGGATTAAAAATCTAAACAATGAGATGATTTATCAGCAGCTTCGTTGGCTCATTAGCCTGGATGAATGTATCGCAGTATCACAGTGAAGTCCATCTTCATCTCTGTTTGAAAACAGCCTCGTCTCATTGACAGCCCCTCTTTCCTGCCTCCTGCCTGTTCGTCCCTGCGACGGCTCTTCGACGTGGTGCTGCTCTGTTTGGTTTTGTTCTGTTTGTGTTTGGTTTTCTCTGGATTTTTTCCCGAGGCTGAGGCGAAATGTGAAAAATTCAGTTTTCAATGTTAGGGTAGAGTTTTGTTCTTCCTCGGTTCCCGGGGCTTGTAACAGTTTAAGTGGAGGTCATTGTTTTTCAGATTTGTTGACAGAATGTGATTTCCCTCTTTCTCTGTATTCTGATCAGTGCTGGATAATCCCTGCCCTGCGAGCGCTGTTTGACATTTCCTCTCAGTCGTTCCTTGCACAGCTCTTCAGACAGGCTTTCAACAAAGGGAACGGTGCCTTTGCAAAATTCAAGAACAACTGGGCTCATGTACCGAAGCCCTGTTGACTTATAGAGCGTGTTCCAACCTTTTCCTGTTTGTATCACTATGTGTATATATATATATATATATATATATATATATAAAAAGGTGACAGCCCATAATGCACAAATTGTGCTCGAGGTAATTTAGAGACAGTGTCATTACATGCTTTGTCTGGCAGACTCTTTGTTTACTGTGGTGAATGTGACTGGGCAGGGAGGCAGGATCTCTGAGCAGAGCGTGCTCTCATGGAAATGTGCTGTGTTGACAGACAGAGCTGAGCTACATGGATATTTTAACACCACAGAAAATACAGAAAATGCGCTTTGTCTTGAATTACTCTATTGTTTGTCTCTGGAGTCATTTCTGAGAGATGCCAGATTCACTTGTGTTTTGGTGCCACTCATCTCTTCACGTCTTTTTTTTTTTTTTCGCATTTCAGATTATTGCCTCGGATGTTGTAGTTTTTAATCTGATTCACACTTCCTGCCTGGACCACGCTGCCCAGGTCTGACGGTCGCCAGTCTCCTTCTTCGCGTCAGCCCCTCCTGTCATAAACATGCACACATGTACAGCCACTGGTTGGAGGCAGTGTTGAAATAGAAGATGTAGCAAACACACAGATTTTCATTTTCATTTTTCAAACCTTTGGAGGTTTTCTTGAGCTGAACTGTAACTGAACTTCAGACTGTATAATCTAATAACAAGAACATATCCGAAGTTAGAGTTTGCTCTTTGCTGATTGAGCAGCTACTTTGAGAGTCAACACATATTTAATCAGCAAGGGTTTTGATATTAATCATTCATCGCCTCTCTTTCTATGGAGAAATATAAAAGACGGTTTGAACTGTTTCATGTTTCAAAACAAAACTTCAAACTTCTGTGACTCACCACACCCGCAACTAGAGGAGTACGACGGAGTCATGTGTGCCGCTGGTTGTATCATGTAAAGTGTGTCCTTGGTGCAGTGAAACTGTCATGTTTCACTTTGGGAGTCTTCACACAGAAAGTTTGGCCACAGCGTCCTACTACTGTCTGATGTACAGTGAAAAGCTGCAGGCAGTAATTCGCTCCTAATTAGACACGTTTCCTTTTTACTGGCCTGAAGGATGAACTACACAAGTCATACCATCTGACTGTGCATCCCTGTGTGTGTTTATGAGAAGAAGACACACTCCACGACTCGTGGAGTTGTGAACTCCCGCTGTTTTGTAACTCGCGTCTTCACCTACTTCCCGCTAAGTCTGCATTAAACTGTCTGATTCAGTTACCAGTAACTGGAGCTTAATTAGAGGAATTTGATTTTCGCTGCTGGATCCAACGGCGACTGTTGATAACCATCTCGTATGGACAGGAAAGAGGGAAGTGCACCGCGGCGAGCTGCGGAAAGTTTTTTGACAGAGCAGAGAAGAAAGTCGCAGATCGCAGCACAAGACCTCTTGACTGCTCTGTCTGCTTCATCCTGATATCAGAACGACTGCTGGTTGTGGAGCATCTCAAGTTCAACAAACACCAAGAGCACACACACACACACACACACACACACACACACACACACACAGACATCTGCCTGCTTGCTTGCTTGTTTGGCAGGCGGGTAGATGACTTTCAAGGACTAATTCAAGATTAGAAGAGTGGAGTGTGTGTGTGTATGTGTGTGTTTGTCTTAAGGGAGAGAGAGAGAAAATGAAGTACCTGATGACTTTCTTAGATAATAAAACCAAACGTTCAGTAGACCCTCTTGAAATTCTTTCAACTCCACAATTGTTTCATTATGATAAATATCACCATGACACGATGTCAGGGGACGTCTCTTGTCTTCCAGTCCAGATCCAGATCAGTAACGATGATTAGCTTGTGATTACCTTTTCACCTGCTTTCATGCCTCTGCAAGAGCAAAGAATTGTTGGGGAATGATTGCGATTGTGGATCTTGATTCACAGCAGACACTTTGACTTAGGAGGGGTCACAGGAGAGGAAGCACCGGTGAAACACAATGTCTTGTGCCGTTATTCAGTTGCACTGAGTGTCTCAGTGAGCCATGGAGGTGCAGCTAACTCTCATTTACCTGCAACTAAACTACAAACCATGCAAGGAAGAGGCTTTTCTCACAAACGAAACTGACTCATCATGCGATATGATGGACAGATGGTTCATCCAGTCACATGCCAAGTATTTTTGACGGTGCCTGCCCCCTTTTCCAGTGCCCGATGAACTCTTCCCAGATGGTTCTGCCTAACAAACCATATGGCGCATAAGGTCAACATGCAGCTGGAAACATTCTCTGATTGCAGCAAAAAATAATGAGGATGAGTTCATTTACATATTTGGAAAGTTGTGAATATGTTGATACTTGAACATATCGCTGAAGTGTTCTGTTAATGTGAACAAAGACTGAAAACTCCTATGGAAGAGTTATAGTGAAAGCTCAGAGAGTGAGGGCGAGGGCAGAGGGCCGAGGGGAGCTGACTCACCCGCCCACATGGGTTGAATATTAACATCTGTGGTGATGATCAGAACTTTTCAGAATCAGAATTTGTCGCTTTTATTTATGATTAAACCAAGGCAAATCCATCAGCCGCCTCCAGACATGAATGTCAATGCGCATCGTCATTGCAGACAGGTTAGCATGCAGAGGTTAGCATTTAGCTCCAATTAGCACTGTGCTGCTGTAGCTGCAGACTCTCAGGGCCTGTAATCTGTCTGGTTTTGTTTCAAGACTCAGTCTGTTGTTTCTGTAGCTTTCAGTTTTTTACGTTTATCATCATCACACATTGATGACCATTTTCCCAGCACAAGTCTGAGTGGCTCGGTTATTGTGTGTGTGTGTGTGTTTTTCTTTACAGCTGTGGAAACAGGCGTCAGTGAACACAACACCAGACTGATTTAATTCAGCACAGACAGTGTGAGAGGTGGGCAGTTATTCAGCACTGGTTGGGATGTAATCTGATGTTGTTGCTATCAGTGTCTTATCTGTGTTGTGTTTATCAAACCACAGCTTTGCAGCGTGTGTGTGCGTGCATGTGCGTGCATGTGCGTGCATGTTGCTCCTCACTGAATGTCAGATTCCAGTCAGTTATCTTGGCCAGTAAAGTTTTATTGACTCGGTGCAGGTTCAGGCTCAGGCTTTCTATAGGTGGCTGTGTGGTGTAGACGCAGCACTGCAGGAGGTGTGTGTGTGTGTGTGTGTGTACATGCATGTATATGTAAGTCTGAGTGAGACTATATGTCACAGACTAAGTAGTTTATGAGAATTCTTCCTCCTCACTTGTTGCGGTGAATAAAGCCTGATCCCACACTGACATTGGAGATTACGGGGAGGTTTTTTTTTTTGTCTGAGCGGACACTTCCTGCTGCTCAGCCCTAAATTCTCAGCTTAGCCCCATAGAAAATCCCCTTTACTGCATTTGTCTACCTGTCTTTGTGGATCTCGCCATTGAGCCGGAGAATCTGGTGGAGAAGAATTTTAACTGGATGTTTAAAGACTTGTCAATAAGCAGCTGAGTGACATTTATAAAGCAGAAAATGCCAGATACCCTCGGCCTCTCAAACGGCACAGTTGTCTGCTTTTTGATGTTTTGTTTTGTTTTTTAACCAGCGTGAATTCATTTGAATTCATCGAAGACACAGTTGAAGTTGCTATGGCAACGTCTGATAAACATTTTTTTTTTTTGATAGTTTCTCATAAACTGGCTTGTAACTACATTTGTTGAAAAACAAATCAACATTGCGATCAGTGATTTAATAATACAGTCTGATCTATCGACTTCTGCGCTCACGCTCATGTGCAGCCCCCCCCCCCCCCCACATTAGAATGCACCATTGATTAACCTGTACTTCTTCCTGGAGCAATCAGATGACAATAATCAATCCCTGTAGTTGCTGTCGTGTGTGTGTGTGTGTGTGTGTGTGTGTGTGTGTGTGTAAAGTGAAGGAAACAGCAGCCATATCACGGTGGTTGATGCCACAAGGGGGATGGCAAGTCTGAGCTTCTCTTGCAGGTTGCCGTAGAAACCAGCCAGGGCTATTTGTTCCAATTTGCTGTGTGGCGTTTGAGATCAAAAAGCATGCAACCCAAACTGCTCTCTGCATATTAGCATCTGTGTTTGATTCGACACAATGAGGCATCCACTCACCTCATTTACATTTACACTGTTAATTTATAGCTGAACATATTTCTGCTGTGTTTCCTCTGCAGCACCGGGCCTCTGATGTTATAGTCCTGGGCTCCACAGTTAATGTGTTTGACCTGCCTCGATCTCTAGTACTTTGTTATTGTCCAGTTAGGCCTTCACTTGATGTAAAGGCATCTTGCAGGTCCCTCTCTCTCTGCAGACCCCCCTCCACCCTCATCCCCTTCACCTCCTCCTTCCTCCCCAATCCCATGAAGTCTCCATTTAAATGCCATTCCCGCTCCGCCTTCCCCGCTCCATTGAAAACTTGGCGGTTTGTTTACGAGAGCGCCAGCACTTCTTTGTGGCTCTGCACACTGCTTATGAGAAGGAGGCGAGCAGCTAGTGAAGGACTCACCCCTCCCCCTCCGCTCTCTCTCTCTCTCTCTCTTTCTGTCCCTTCTTCCAGAATTGGTTTGAAAAGGACAGACGGCCCTCTCAGCCCCGTCCCCACACCCCAGTGATGCTTAGCTGGTGAGTACACTTTCATCTTTCTCACTGAAAACTTTTTCTTGTCACTTTCTTGCCTTTCTCAGATCAGTCCATACATCTTCTACCTGCATTTCTGCTTTTATTTTTTTTATTGTATTTTTGCTCCACAACTCAATTTTCCTTTCTTCTTTCTTTCCTGTGTGCTCAATTTTGCTGGCAAACACCAAACTTTTTCCCCTCCAAGCTTGTGGATATCACAATGACAGATTACTATTATTTTGTCCCATTCTTCACCTCAGGCCAGAGTGGTAAACGTACAGCTGCCGTTTTTTGCCTTTTTTTTGGGGGGGGGGGGGGAAAGCCTTTTATTCTGAAGTGATTTGAAAAGCAGCGGCGAGAATGTGGCAATGCAGACAGAGTAGAGGAGGATAAGCAGGAGGGGTGGGTGGTGGGTGGAGGGGCTTCATACAGGCTATTAATGGATGAGTTTTACCTCTCCACCTCTCTCTACCTCCTCCTCCTCCTCCTCCTCCCTTTCTCTTTCTCTGCGAACGTGAAACCGTGAATCACTCCGGTGCAGACAGCCTTGAGCAGAACCGACACTATACGCTGAAATCATTGTTCGGATGAGATGTGACACACGTGCACAATTACCCTGTGGTCTCACCTCCACCACAGCAGACTGGAGTCGCTATCAGGGTGTTTACATGCCGGCTGTTAATTTGACTCTAACCACCGTTAGACAGTTCATCCATAATTACACTGCAACACCTGAGGCCTCGCTGTTGATTTTTATGCTAGCTGTTGTTGTTGTTGTTGTTGTTGTTCGTCGTCGTCTCAGGCGCTTTCACCTTTAATAGACAGAGAGGGCAGGAAACATGTGAGGGAGGTGTCACACAGTCAGCATCTCAAACTTCTCAGAAACCAATGCGTACTTTTCTGTTTTTTTTTCTTCTTTACCTTCTTTTTTAAAGTATTTAAAGTTTGTTTTTGTCTGGATCTGAGCTGCAGAGGACCAGTTCAGCTGAATAAATGTGGGCGTCCTGTGACAAGGACAGTCAGGATATGAAAGAAAATGAAGTAGATGCTAAAAGGAAACACTTAGTGGTGGCAAAAGTTACACCCCCTGAAAATACTGAGCCCATGAATGAGTTTTTCTGCAAAACAAATCTCCTTTTGGTCTTTTTATAATGAGAGTCAATGTAGACTTTTAATACAAGAGCTGAAATACTTAACTTAGATTCATTTTAACATTCACACAGTCTATAATAACAACCTATAGTCACGTCTAACAGCTGGACGACATGCAAGTCCTTGAATTTCTCTGACAGTGTTGCACCAACAAGACAAAGGAGCAAAACTGAGAGTTTAGATTTTCGTTTCAATCTCAGTTATTGAGTGTGTGTGTGTGTGTGTGTGTGTGTAATATCCTGTTGCAGCCTCATGAGCTCAAGTTGAATCACAATGCAAGTTGGGAGTCTTAAAAAAAATCCGCCAGTGAGTATAAACCAGACTCAACGATCAAGCGGCTCATGTTGTTTAATGTGAAACAAATTCATTTAGTGTCTTCCTTCAGGCACCATTAGTGATCATGAGAATAAACATAGATGTGAACACACTGCCTGAAGCTGTTTAGAAATCACGGAAAATCTCCCCAAACGCCAAGAACAAGATCATCAAACATTATAATCCCCTTTTAAATAACCTTTTAATTCATCTGCAGCAGAGCAGCAGGTGCCATCTGCCAGCAGGTTATTAGATTTTACATTTGGTAATAACACCAGGACCAACTTTATTACAAGTGCAAGTGATCTCTGCAGGGTTTATCCCCTGATCGTGGTCCTGAATAACACCAGGTCCTGTACGTCCTGCCTGGGCCGGGAACAATGCTCAGAGATGAGACTGAACGTTTAACTCATCAAACAGACCTTTTGGGCCAAAAACAGAAACCTTGTCTGAGAGCAGAAGGCAATTTATCATGAAAATCCCCGACCACCTCTGCTCCTCTCTCATCTGCTTCTCTCCCTCTGTGTTTAATATCCCTGAAGGCCAGCCCTGGCATTTGCTTATGTTTTGTTGTTGTGCTCCCCTTGTTCAGCACTTGCCTCCTTCTTACTTACTCTGCTTGATTCAATTTGTGGCCTAAATGTCTTTCCCCTAATATGTGTCATTGGAGCAGAGCGGTGGTGCTCCCTCTCTGGCTGCTGTGGAGAAGCTCCTCTGTGTTTTGCCTTGGTTCGCTCAGCTCCTCCGGGGAGGAGATCAGGGAGCTCCAGTCGTGGCTGGCGTGTTGTCTCCTTCAGCCCCGCTGCTGTTTGCTGATATTAAGTTCAGGATGACAATAAGCCGGAAGAAAACAAGCTCCTTTTAGGTCAGTAAGAGAGGGAAGGGGTTGACTGAGAAGGAGAAGGAGACCTAGAAATAAAGGGGGGGGGGACAGGGGACTCATCCCTAGATGGGGATTCTCTTTAAAGCTTTCTGTTTGTGGCCCCAAGGGCCGAATTAAGGGAGCGTCATTATCCCTGGCAAATTACCACGCTGCCTTTGTGGTCCAGCCATGGTACATTAGGGTGCCTTAAAACGTGGCCGAGCCGTGCCCATTCAGCTCACAAAGAGAGGGGCCGCTGGCAGATCCTTGGCCTGTTTCACAGAGGAGGCATTCACACCACATCGGGGGGATGGTGACGGTGATGGAGAGGGTCTCCTGAGATGAGTAAAAATCACCCGGGCCAAGGCCGGGGTGACATAATCTTTAAGCACATGCCAGTCGATGATGTCATCACTTGGCTCGGTCTTGAGTTTGATCTGCCGTGGATCTGAAGACTTGACTCATGTTTCCATGTCGGTTCTGTCAGACGAGGGCAGTTTGATCTCCAGTTGTCACGTATCATATCGATGCTCGGTCACGGCGCCTCGCTGTCACTTTAACACACTGGATACCTTTAGTGTCATTTTTCAATGAGCCAGGATAATGTGATACAAGCTGACACACACTGTACTATGGTTTTGAAGTCACAGTGAACTTTTGTTGCCTAAACTGAACTACAGACGAGATGCTGGATGTGAAACTGAGTCTGTGGTGCGACGGTTGTGTCCTGTATGTCAGGCTGAAGCTGAGAACATGTTTTCATGACTTTCCTGTATTCACTCTCACCAGGATTTGAACAGTGCCTTTAATTGCCAGTGAGCCAGGTAGCAGCAAAAATCATCAGCTCGCTTCAAATTAGAACAATTTTCCTTCAGCTCATGTAATTTCCAGCGGCTCCCCCAGGTAAACTCCGGCAGCTGTCAGATCTCTGTCTCATGCAGTTAACGGCGTGTCGTGAATCACACATGCAGGTGTGCACAGTTTATCTGTATGTTACCTGAGGACAGCGCAGCAGCGGCAGCAGCAGCAGCAGCAGCAGCAGCAGCAGTTACAGTCGCTCCTGCAGGAGGAGAAGCAGAGCAGAATGAAGTTTGACTAATTGTCGACTTCACAAACCAACAGAAGAGGAAGAAGAAGAAAAGCGGTCGCTGCTTTGTTCCTGCACGCTTTTAAACCAAACAGATATTTGGCCATTAATATTTCAGAGCTAAAACAATCAGTCAGTCATTTATCCAACTTAAGTTAAGCATAAATGCCAAACTTTCTCTGCTTGAGTGTGTAGATTTGTTCCTTTACTTTGACTTATATCATTATAAATTGTATATATTTGGATTCAGCCTAGAAATTTAGCATCTTAGCATTCTTTACAAAACGGATGATGAATGAATTAAGTGAGAAATAATGGCACAACACTGTGAAGTGTAAAACTGGATCTGTTCCAGCTCTCTTTATCTTTCCATTATGTAATATTGATATTACTTTGTAATATTTCTTCATCTCAACATGGAGATGCTATAAACTTTGATTAATGCTTCGGGAACCAGATGTAACGCATATTCAGTTTCAGAGCTGTAGGGCTGCAGTCAACCCTTCATTATATTCACCCACAGTCACATCAGTTAACTGGAGAACTAATGGACACATTTACTCACACAACAATACGAAATAGCAGTGCAGGTGGTACTTTTAGCAATCGCTGATTAAAAGGATTTGGTGTCAGGAAGCACTCCCCTGTCTGTGCAATACAATTTGCCTTCATGTGTTCAGGGGAATAAAACAGTGTGTTTGAATGCATCAGACTAAATGCTGGTGTCAGAAAAGGCTCCCAGAGGCCTCCGGATCCTGTTTGCTGGTTATTTTCCTCAATTAACAGGCTGCTCCACTGACATATTAAAAAACAATGGTGCCGTTTTAAGATGCAGAGTAATGAGCAGGTGCACAGGGAAGACGATAAAAGAACCAGGGATACAGTGTTTGACCTGACCATTTGTCAATGCTTCATTGTTCTGTGGTTATTAGACATGACTGGATGAACCCGGTGTCTTTTGTCCCTGCCACCGCTGAGATGATGCAGGATTCCCAAAAGCTGCAGCAGCAGCAGCAGCAGCAGCAGAGGCCGATCTGAGGAGGGGAAAAGCAGACACATTGGGTCTGTGTGAAAGATTTCAGCTGTTGCAGACTGCTTGCAACACACACATCTATCTTGTCAGTTATAGATGGAATCAGCCACGAGCTTTGGTGGAAATTTAGTCGCCGTTTCCAACATCAGCAGGTAGCTCAGACTCAATAAAGAGCGATTGGAGTTGATCCTCTGGGCCCGAAGCGGTTGAATCGAGTTTTCACCAAATGCTCATAAATTCCGAATGCACCACGCGCGGTAATGTCAAACTCTTCAAAGGAAACTAAATAAGAGAGGTGCTGAAGGTACTGTAAAACTCCTAGTGTGTGAAATGTTTGTTCTTGGCAACTTGCCTTTTATTTATCATCTAATCAACTCGAAGCTTTACCTCTGTGATTGATGTCTCCATCATTTCATTTTTTTTTTTTTTTTTTTTTTTGCCTCTGCGATACGTGGGAGATTTCATTACTTCCCTACATTGTTTCCTGGTTTTATGAACTCAATCCCTCTGCTGAAGTGGATGAAAGAAAGAAGGGAGGAGGCTTTTGTCCAGGGGCTGTGGTGGAAACCCTGAGCCCGTAAATCCAGCCCTGATCTTTGGATCATTAAGCTGTGAGCCCTGAGTTCTTTATCACCAGGCCTGGATCCCAGGCCATAATGGAGGCTAACTGGCTAATGATTAGCTGTCCTCTGCAGCTACTCCAGAGCTGGCTGCTGCTGCTGCTGTGACTGCCTGTTTGAATGGAAAGAGGCTTTGAAAACATATAAGTCTCCCTTCAAATTCCTTCTCTTTTTATCTTGCTGACTTCCTGTCTTCTTAAACTATTAAGAGTTTCAGGCAAAGCTTAGTGTGGAACGTCAACGGTTTATGATTGCATAAAGTGATTATTCTGAGCGCTTTATTATTAACACCACAGCCTCCTACAGTCTCTATAAGATGTTGAAACTTTCTTTCAAGATTCACAAAGACATCTGGCAGATACTTTAAAGAGACTTCGAAGTGACAGAGACAACAATGTGGTGGAGTAAGGGACCTTGATGTAAGTATGATGCACCACATCTGTTCAATAATTGCAAGGAAAGATAAAGACGTGCAATGAAAGTTCACAGGAGCTGCTAGTTGTAAAGGTCTTAGAGGTTTCTGCGTCACATTGTTTCTGCAGATTGTTCTGACGCTGCAGCTCTCCTGTCACATCTCAAAGGATTGAGACTGAGGAGACCACCGAAGTTCACTGAACTCACTTAGTGACACGGTTCGTTATCATGCTGGACGCAGCTATAAGATGATGATAAACTGTGGCCATGAAACAATGCACATGTGAGGCAGCAACACTCAGATAAGCCTTGGCATTCAAATGATGATTGATCAGTACTAAAGGGCCCGTGGTGTCAAGAAAACATTCCCCACATCACTAGCAGCAGCAGCAGCAGCAGCAGCAGCAGCAGCAGCAGCAGTCTGGACTGCAAACATGAGGCAGGTAGGGTCTGTGAATTCATCATGTTGGTGCTAAATTCTGACCTGAACATCTGGTGCCTGTGCAGAGACCCAGATTCATCAGACTGAGCCCGGTTTGTTCAGTCTTTAGCTGTTCTGATGTGGTCTTAAGCTGTTGTAGTCCATCTTCCTCAAGGTCATCCACTCCCTTCTACTCAGCACATGTGTAAAGAGTGGTTATCTTTTGGCCCTTTTCCACTAGTGTGACTCGGCTTGACTCACCACGGCTCTACAGGTTTTTTTTTTACTTTTCCGCCAGCACCTAGTCCCTGGTACGTGGGACTTTTTTTGGTAACACCTCAGCCCAGGTTCCAAGCAAGCCGGCAACAGTGCCACTGCTCTGTACTGTGACTGTTGTGCTGTGCAGAAAAAGACACGGTGGCCCGTAATCAAGGTGCAGACGAGTGTGTGGCATTAGGTTCCATAGCCTTTTCCTATCAACTGCAGCAGGGCTTTATAATGCATCAACCTGCTGCTTTAAGACTGTCTGGTTTGATAATTGCGTGAATAAGCTGGTACATAGGTAAGCTCTGTAGGTGTTCCTGATATAGCACTGGCTCAGTGGGTGTCTTAAGCTGCGTCTGGCTGTGAAAAGTTGTAAAGCTGCTCATGGAACCAGTCCACAATAGATGGTTGGTGGAGCACAGTATGTGCACATGTGCACATGAATTATACAGAGAGTATTTTGCATCCTCTGGTGTTGTAGTTGGACAGATTGTGTCGTCTTCCAAAACAGGCTTTAATTTTATGGAGCTGAGAGAAAGATGATTGGCTTCTGTGAAAATCAGCACAGAGATGCAGTGTTTTGGATAATGAAACCACTGTTCTTCCTTGCACAAAAAAAAAAATTCTGATTGCTTTTGGTCGTTCTGGAGCTACGCAGGCCTCTGATGCACTTTGGACTTTGAAGCAAAGATGGAAAATAACTATGATCACAGTGTCCACTTAGAAATTTGATTTTGAACTAACTATTTTGGATGGGAGAGGATGTAAGGTAAGAGCTGTGTGGCGTCAAAGATCAGACTCGGCTGGAAGTAGACTTCTGCCCCAAAGCTTCACCCAACACAGGAACTGATCTACAGCCCAGTGCAGGATCACATCTGCAGAGCGAAGTAGCACCACATCACCAGGTGTAGACTCATCTGAAAGGACATCACTGTGCAAACATAATGTATCGGTTGTCTTGAGGACAACAGGATCAGTAAATAACTGTGTGGCATTATCTTTAGGTTTCTTCTTTAACTCTTGAGGATCTCAGGATAGAGGGCAGAGCATGGTGTATGTGCAGCACAGATTATTTACCCCTGTGATTCGGGCCATGGTAAATAAAGTTAACTGGACTTGATTTAATTGGTCTCTGATGGGAATCCCGCGTTTGGCATTGGAAATAAGAGGCAACATGCCCGTCCACCACTCTGACCTCAACGCTCCCATCTCTGCCTCAGAACATCAAGTACAAACTACTTCCTGCTTTGGCACTATTTAATGTAGAGAGCGGACACAGCTCCTAACTCTGGACTGAAGCAACCAAACTTTGGTCCACGCAGTTCTGTTGGTCCTCAACTATCCTGTTGTTGTCGCCCCATCTCTTGGTCATATCCTCCCAAAGCCGTCAAAGCACAGTGTAAATCCAGCTTTATTGTGTTGACAAACCTTAAATCCTATAAGAAACTCTCGATTTTATCTTTTTTTGGGGGGGGGGGGGGGCAGCACACACACAGCCTCACCTGAAGTCGTACCACGGAGCAGAACTAGAAGTTGAAGCGTCTGCTCCTCCTGTTGGATCGTGCTCTCGGTGGGAGCGACACTTTGACTCTCCACAGCCCCTCGTTTGTGGACTGCTGGCTGTAAACTTGCTGTTTGCTGCTTAATCATTCAGTAAGGATTAGTGGCTCTGTGTGTTTTCTAATTATAGACCTGGACTGTGCGCTCTCCTCCTCCTCCTCCTCCTCCTCCTCCTCCTCCTCTGGGGTCAGATCTAGCCCACCAGGCCCTCGGCCAGCAGCTTACTCACTGCCACTTTCACACGTTTATTCTAGTGTCATTAACTTGTCTCTTTTTTTATATATATATTATTGTTCTTTGCTCTTTTTCTTTTTCACCAGTTGACGCTCTCTCTTCTTTCCTCCTCTGCCTGCCCCCCCACCACCACCACCACCACCCTTCTCCCTCTCTTGTTCAGCCCACAACAAAGATTTTTCATTTGGATAAAATAAAGCTCAATGAGGTAGCTGTCAAAATAAATCACTTCCTATATCAAGGAGGAAACAAGGAATCGCCTGAAAGGAAAGGACACCACTCTCCACACAATCAATCAGTTCCCTTTCACATCTTTTCACTCTGGGAGAACAATAGGTTTGATTAACCCCTCTGGGAAAGCTCATTATCCATTTCCATCACAAAGGTGTTGGTAAGACATTTGGATTTGAAACGCCTCAGTAAAATATATATAGATCAAAGGAATATATTGATGAGCTCTGAGAGGGAATGATAATAGCAAAAATGATGGCTGCCACTCTCAGCTCAAACATCTGGCTTAACAAGAGGCCAGATGTGTGTTGTGCACAGTGTGTGTCAGAAATGTGTTTTTGATCATTGTGATTTGTGTCCGCTCGACTCGCGATGCTTCAAACAGATATGTATATAATCTGACAGCCTGCTGGGTTTTTTTTTCTTCCTCTTCCTCCTCTTCCTCCTCTGCTGCCCACTGACATTAAAATGCTTTATTACACCCCCACCCCCCCCCCCCCCCCTTGCTTTCACTTGCAGTGCTGCAACAGTGCCGTCTGAATTACATATATTTATGAGTTTATTTTTATCATCAGACCCTGTCACAGTCTTTTGGGTGTTTCGTTGTCAAATCAATTTCTTCAAGCGTCACCTAGGAAATGATTCGATCCATTTTTAATCAAAGCACCTTATTAAGCAGGAGTTCACATCAAATGAGTACGTCCTGTTTCCCCGTCGCATATTTGTTAAAGCCTGTGATGTGGAACCATATGGTGGCTGTGAAGATAAATGTATATGTTCTCCGAAATAACCTTGACGCGCATGTGGTTTTAAGATATTGTATCTATATGTGTATACAAACCACACATCTGGGCATGTTAACGACTGTTTTTCCAGATGACACAGTTGGAAATGCACTAATGCTCACTGTTGCGCAGACATATAGACTTTACCCAGAGTCAGATGACTCCACCTGATATCACTTATCACTGTGTGTGCTGGTGAGCCTTCGCTTCGTTTGGCCTATCTTAGCTCAGACACTGATACCTGGCATTAACACGTGGATACGTTGTCTGGATAAGCAACATCAGATCCACAGATTTCCATCCACATTTTTCAATAAACGTGGCAGATTAAATGGTTAAATGAGACGATGCCGTAGCTGCTTTTATTACTCATAGTTTTTTATTTTGAAGCCATCAGGAAGAGTCAGGTCACCTTTCTATCTTGCGGAGAAGATTTTTCTCTGGTAATAATACAGTTGCATTTAATCTCAATATCACATTGCAGCTGATCTGACACACATACAGGTGACATGCTACTGCTGTGTATTAAAGTTAAGTCCAACAAATGTTAAACAGCACACAGTCCAACAGCTGAGTGTAAGAGTGTCTGTGTGTTCAGTCTCTTGACCCACTTATCCTGGTCAGGGTTTCCTTTCACCAGTTGAACTTGGGCAAGAGCTACATGAAGGACAGGTCATCCGTCTGTCACAGGGTGGACACTGAATGACATTAACTCCATTAACTCCAGCCAGCCAAAGACAAACAATCCAGAGAAGTGAGCGCTGAGCTGTCCTCACGTCAGCTTCTCCTCTAGTTTCCGTCCTCCTCATCTGTTCATCTTCACCTTGTGCTTCCCAGCACGTACGACAAACCTTTGTTTTTCCCTCCCGTCCTCGTCTTTTATTTGACTTTGCACACGGTCTTGCGTACACAAGACTTCTGAATCTGCCCTGGCATCTGGATTTTATTACCTCCTCTCACTTAGTCATACTATTCTTTCTTTAAAGGTACTTTCACTTCAACATATCAGACCGGGCTTACATGTAATCCTTGTTCTTGTGCAGGATGACCTTGTCTTTTTGGGGAGAATTAGGTTTCTTTACAGAATTAATTACTCTGAGTTTTGGGGCTGAGGAGATTTCTTTATGTTTCCAGTCTCGGGCTCCTTTGTGTTTCCTGACAGAGAGCGTGTTATTACTTATGTTCTCAGTGAATATTGAACTGTAGGATGAAAAATAGAGACACAGGAAAGATCCCTAATTGAAAAGTGGTTATATATCAAACTACAATCAGACTGCATCAATTAGTTAATGATCACACTGGTAATTAGATCTTCGGAAATCCTTCTGTCTGTACAGGTGACTGATGTTGTAGCTGAAGTATATCTTGGCATATGATAAATCCATCCTCACACGTCTCTCTGATGAAGATATCCAACGCTGCAGCCCCAATTTACAGCACAGCGTGATCAAACTGCTCATTTTCAGAGCTAATGAGAAAATGAACAAAAATTAAGGAATCATTTGGTTGTTTTATTTCATCAAGAAAAGAAGCCCGAGTAGTTTTTTTTTTTTCTGCCGTGGGTGATTATATCACAATTACACAACACAGGCGCTCGGCGAGGGTGACGACTCCCTTTTGGAAATGATAAACGAAGCATTGGAAGCGCGTTGTGTGCTCGGCTGGTAAACAATGCCGCAGTGATCAGACTTGTTTTCATTTCCATCACTAAATTTCCTGGCATAACGCCTGGGTCACGCATCAACAAGACGGTAACGAGAAATTGTGTTTTGAGACCACACAGCAATTAAAACAGGATACAAGATGTGTTTTTTTTTTCTAATTACATCACAATGGATTTAATTACAGCTGCATGTTTTGCAAAGCAGCAGTGTTGCAGATATAGCGTCAGGCTCGACTGTCTGTCTTTTATTTGTGACAGGATGTTCCCTCGCTCCCTGGACTGCAACCGGCGTTCGCGTAGAGGCTACGAAAAGGGACCCAAACACTGGCACCATTTGGGAAATATGCAGGAGTTTATGAAAAGGAACAAATGATTTCCAGTCCGTGTTTGAATCTTAACACATAATGAAATAATTTACATTTAACGATTGTTTAAATGATAACTTAATGATCGGTAAAACTCTGATGATCTTTGCAGTGACGGCTCATTCGCGCTGCGTCCAACAAACGTGCACAGAGCGGAAAGGAGGCCATTTTCTCAAAATGAAAAAAAAAAAAAAAAAAGTTGAACCTCTGACAGTTCAAAAGCATTATACTCCTCTGACAGCTTCTAGTGCTCCTGCAATCTGAAATCCCTCTCACCGACACCCCCCTTCCTCCTCTTCCTCCTTTGCTCTCAGTCTTTGTGAGAACAGCAGGATGTGACAGCTCTAAGCCGAACAGTGTGAAGTTTGTGAAATGGAAATGGCTTTGTGGTTTCTCCTAAACGTCTGACCACTTCATCTCGTCTTGTGTGTTTGAGAGAGAGAGAGAGAGAGAGGGAGTTTAACTGTAGCTACGTGTGTCCAGACTGTGAGATGTAATGCATTTGCCTGCAAATCCATCTGCACATACAACTGATGATCAGATCTCACTTTTCTTGCTCCGTAGGCAAATAACCACAAGTGCCACCACCACAGCGTTTGTGCACAAGTGGCAGACTTTTCCTTCCTTTAGACGGGGCATGAGCTCCGTATTGCAGCAGACAAACGTGGCCTTGTTTTCCTCAAGAGGCCAAAACGTCCCCCCGCCAGGCAGCAGGAGTGAAAAACAAAAACGCCAGAATCAATACTGCAGAGATAGACGAGTGTCAGACCTTACAAATATGGACGTCTCCATCTAACATATCTGTGATTGATTAGATTGATTAGATCTCTTTACTGACATCATCAAAACAACAACTGAGGGACGATGTTTTGTGAGTTTGAAGAAGAGTTCAGAACCTAAAAGACTTAAGAACAAGTACAAACAGAAGTTATGCTGTTTTTTCTTTCTTTCCTTTAACTTTAATTTGTCACATATCCGTGGGTGGATCGGTGCGAAACCCTACAGGAAGGGGAAGCATATTATTATAACGGTGCTGAGAGCAGCTTGAACAACATGATCGCTCACATTTGCCTCTCAGCGACTATAAGTGAAAATATACTTAAGTGACTGCATGTTGCACGATGTAATTTCACTGTACTTTGCCTCTGTTCCTTCATGATACAGTATTTCTGCAGTTATTCTTTGCAGTAACTTCCTGTTTGCAAAGAACCAGAATTCACAATATGGCCGTCTTGATAAGATTTTCTAAACCACAGACATGTTTGATTTTCTCAGTATGTCACTGTTTCTCACAGTAAACTGCTGCTGGGTCTCACTGTTGCTCTCCTCGACTCCCTGCTGAGCGTACAGCTGGACATAAGAGAGGAGCATCATGCATCATGCTGACATGTTTGCCACTATTTGTGCTCTGCATCAAATACCAGACATGAAACGGAGAGTTCGTGTGCATGCAGCAGAAACAAATAAACCATTCAGAGCCACCTTTCAAACCTACAGGTGAGATCTATTTGATAATCAAAAGGACGACGCTGCTCAAATGCACTTATGAATACTGTATGTGTCGACTCCACACACTTAAGCTTTTGTTCAGATGAAACCCAAGTCACCCCCACCTCCCCAGCCCCACTGGTACGATTTGGCCGATTAGATTTTCAGAGTGTGTTGCCTGCGTAAACAGTTGTATTTTTAGCTGTCTGCCTGTCATTAGATCACATGAGATGCATTTTAACGCCACGTGAACGGGATCAAGATGTGAATCTGTGTCACGAGTCTCGTCAGCTTCTGCAGAGAGCATCAAACCGACAGGCACACGACGATGTTATAAATATTCTCCCCTTCACTGATTGTTTCTCACATGCCTCAGTAACAACCTGTCACTTTGCTGCTGTTGCAAATCATATATTGTTTAGCAGTTTCTATCGATTTCCCATTAAACCCAGCAAACAGTTGTTCTCACAGAGGGGTCGTCCTTATTTAATGGCACTTGTTAGGGTCAATTTACAAGGAAGGACCCTTTAATGGTAAATCTGATTCCCTCAGAGGATGCATGAGTCTCTATAATCATCAGGTGGAGTTCGGAGGAGCAGGAGATGAATGAGATGTCCGACATTCATGGAGGTCAATGCCGTGGCTGCATAAGAGAGTGAATTTCAGGGTTGATATAAATAAGGTATGTATAGGGAGTGGGAGTGAGGATGCATTAAAGATATTGGTTCACACTGTGCTGACGCCGAGACAGGACCTGTATGTGTGTGTGTGATCCACTGGCTGGCCTTTACAGTGAGGGCATGAGGGAAATTTCAGCAGCCGTACCTTGGCCAAATGCCCTCTGAGCGCGATTTTGGGTTGCATCAGGCCTGATAAGTTGCACACAAGTCGAGCTCTGCCTCCCATTGATCATCTGGCATTTACTCTCCAAGGTTGTCCTCTCTTAAACCTCTTAACATCAGTGCAGTGACTGAGGGACTATTTCACAGATATAGTTATAGAAATAGAAGTCTGGCCAATGTGATATGGGAGTTACAAGATGACGTGATGAAATGTGGTGTTTGGGGGGGAAAAAAAGGGGAAGGAATACGTCTGAGGACCAAAAGACCTAATCTGGAGAACATCTCCAAAGACCGAGGCAAATCGAAGACTTGAGAGAGTTGTGCAAACGATCCAAACCTGCCGTCCACGTATAGATTAGAAATAGATTGTATCCCCCCCCCCCACCTGTGAGAGGGAAGCGCTCTCAGAGAGGGCGTGTAGGAAGTTTGAGTGCACCCAATTTGAAATTGTTTTCAGATTCTGATTGAATGATAGACCGCTGGATTAGAGCAAAATTGGCTTTGAGGTGCGGCTGATGTGGCAAATAAAATGGAAACAAGCCCGAGTGACAGAGCTACAGAGGAGCATCACATGCACCCATCAGGCCGGTCTCTTTCAATCCACAGCAACATGACTTTATTTATCCCTTTACGCGTAATGTAGATGTGATCTTCTCCAAGAATTGGATTATTCTTTTTAATCAGGAAGGCGACGTTTTGAAAAAGTTAAGATATTTTGGAGACGGGGGATGACTTTGGCAAATTGTTAATGTTGAAGCGATGAGTCATCGCAGTGAGAACAGCCGTGCCCATGAAGATAAATTAAAGAAAGTCAAGTCAATTTAAAGTCAGTAATGACATTATAAACATTTGAAAAATCCACAGAAGTATTTTCTGTGCCTGTCGAGATGTGAACGTGTCCTTCAGTCGTAAAAGAAAAGAATAGTAGCATTGACTGAAATGTTATGAATAGACATGAATCGCACCGGGAAAATCAGACAGAGGCGCCTCAGCTCTGTGTGTGTGTGTCGGTGCAGCCGTAGTGGGTTTTTTAATGTCACGAGGAAGAAACAAGTCAACAGGGTGAAGTAAACTTGAGTGAAGATGCACAAGTTAACTGGCATTTCTTCACAATAAAAGCCAAATTCTTTCCATAATCAAAATTTAAAAAAAAGGCAATGAGCCACTTCTCATTATATGTGTTATTGATGTGATTTGTTTCTATTCAGATTATTCAGATTTCACTGCCTGTCGGTTCAAAGCAGGCTTCATGTGGATGACATGCTGTCATGTTCTACCACGATCATGAGCCCCGTCTCTGTACAGAGTGTATATGAGTGAGGCTAAGCCTGTTAACTGAGTAGCGAATCTGGCCTATAGTCATGCGTCGCGATGGTGTCGGCTGCATGTCCTGCCGAGAAAACACTACTGACTGCAGTTTACAGGGTGTTTGCTCCTTTTGTGACGAGCACGGCTCAGAAAACGGCTCCTTCTCTAATAGAAACTGACGAGAAACAAAGGCGGAAAATGAGCCGTTATTTGTGCATTTGTGGATAAAACAAAGTAAACAAACCAAAACATAAATGGCTTAAATTCATTGTTCATGCTGCAAATGGCATTTTCAGAGTCGGTCTCACCTGCATATTTTGCACTGACATTTTAAAATCCTAATCTTCTTTAAGAAAAATAATGAGCCATCGTGTGTCGTTTGGACAGTGTTGTGGTGGAGCTGTGTGTGTGTGTGTGTGTGTGTGTGTGTGTGACTGATGATTATTATATCACATATCAGCTCAATTAATGAGAAGGTGACACTGTCTGGATCGTCCTGAGGCGCCGCTGACCTGTTGCATCTGTCGTGTTGAAATGAGATTTAAGAGGTAAAGAGCTGCTCTGCTCAGGCACACACACACACACACACACACACACATACTGCACATCCTCACAGACACACTCACCCTTGTGTCACCTGGTACCTTGTATGTACTGTATGTATGTTGGGGGTAATCGAAGGCTTTTGACAGAGGCCTTCTTCTTCCTGCCAGATGTTATATAACCATCAACAACAAAATTAATACTTTGACAAAAGGCATTTTTGGTAGTCACAAAGACTCTCTGCACCGACTGTGTGTTTGTGTGTAGTTGGCGGCTTTTATTAAAGTTTTGCAGCCAATCCCCAAAGTAGCACAATGGAGGGGAGTGATGAATGCCCACAGCTAGAATCCAATAAGATGGATTTGGTGGGAACAGCAGCTCCAGCTCACTCATTCAGACACCACCATCTTTCTTCTCTCTCACACTCTCTCTCTTACTGTGTTTCATAGCCCCCCCACCACCACCACCACCACCCTCTTGCCCTTCTCATCACACCCACCCTGCCGCTCATCCACCAGCGGGGGTTTCAAATCAGTCGTTTGTTCACAGCTGATCAATGTTCTGCAATCATCGGGGGGGGGAGGCACGATGCTTGGTCTTTAATGGAATGCCTCCTACCTGGGCAGCCTGTCTCACCGAGCCAGGCTGCTCAGGCTGCTCTTAGTCTGAAGTGGGATTCACGGCAGCGGCAGTCGTTTGGTGAAAAACGGGCGTCAAGACACATCAGCTGTCTGCTGTTGTCTCCATTGTGGACAGCCATTCAGCGGTGAACGATTGCAGCCTGTTGTACAGGCAGCAGCATGAACACACTAAACCTGCACGTAATTGTATTCTCACAAGATTTGTATTGGATTCCAGTGTTGCTGCCTGGCATTGAGAGAGAGAGGGAGAGAGAGAGAGAGAGAGAGGGAGAGGGAGAGGGAGAGGGAGAGGGGGCTATGCTGAACGTGAAGAATTATGAAAGCAAGAATGAACCAAACACTTGTCTCGTACAATAGACCTTTACAACGTGTAGAAAAACCTCAGACTCCAACAAAGAGTCTACAGGCTGTACAGATTAGGGAAGACAACAAGGACGTAATATAATGCATATAATAAAGATAACAAGACGCAGCAGTAACACAAAGACTTAGTTAAATAGGCAGATGCTGCAGGAGACGGAGGCGGAGGGATACCTGTTTTTGTTCTCGGCCTGGACATGATGTGTCTCGGTCCCGTGGGTAAACCTGTATACAGACAACAAAGGGTCTGATGGATTTGTTTTGATCTTATGAGCAAGCTCATAAATAAAACTGTCTGTCATTTCTCTGGTGCTGCACACCTAGTTACCTCACTAGCCTCATCTGACAGACAGCACTGTTCAGCTCAGACACTGTGTGTTGTTGTGTGTCCAGGACAGGCAACCCTCTGTGGCTGTGCAAATGAGTGTCCTTGCCCGGATGCCAAGGTGGATGTAGGACAGGTGGGCACACAGAGATACTGAAGACGATTTCCACTGTTTCATTCATGTTGGTTCCTTATGATGCATTTTTCCCTAAAAGGCAATAACTGCACTATACTGTAAAAAAAAAATCTGCAACACTGTGCTGCGCTTGCAGTTTTGCAGCATTTGTGTTGACATTTAAACTGCAGCATTATCATTACTGATAATAATGTGCATGTAGTTAGACTTCAGAGCACGCTCGGTCGGTGGTTTATCCAGAGAGGTTCTAGGGGACAGTTTGGTTTTCTCTCTGTTTTTCCTTATCAGGGCAGCAGCTCTGAGAGCAGTTTATCTCTGAACTTTAAAGGCTGTCAATGCTTTCTGCTGAGCCTGGGTTAATAAACACTGTCTTTGCAATATAGGGCAGATGTAAATGTAAATAATGTGTAAAGTTTGGACCCCATTTATTCATTCAGTGTATACAGACATATCAGCACCAAACGCTGTCTTGGTGCCCGGAGGCAGGTGCATCCATACTCTTACAGATGTTGAAGATGTTGGCATGGTATAAAGCCCCGTGTTCTCATCAGACAGGTCCTGATTCAAATCCAAATTTCAAGATTAACATGTTTCTACATGTTGTTAAAAAGCATTGTCTTTGAAATGCTGTTGTGCTGTTGCAGAGACGGAGACAGAGAAATACCATCAGTGCTGTAGCCTCAACACGGCTACACAGAGTACCATCAGAATTACAGAGAGGAGGTGTTTAGCTCTTTTACTCTGCAAAACCACGTTCCTCTTGTGGCTTCCTGCCTCCAGGTTGCTTGCAGACATCCTGAGTGGCTCCGCTGCCCATTAGCTTTCCACAGAGAGAACGGCTGGGGGTCGTGAAGTTTGTCGTAGCATTTGTTGTAGCAGCTGCTCCTGTTCTCTCACAGGTAATGAAAGTTTTTTTTTTTTTTTTTCCCTGCCATTTGTAAAATGTTGAATAATCCATACGATCTCCAGGTCCCTACTCCAAATTCTAATTCACTTTTTAGTTTAATTTTATTTGTGCAGTGCAGGATCACGGCATAATATCTGCAGGCACTTTACATGCAGGGCCGGGTCAAGACCTCGCAGTTACAGACAGAAATCTAACAGTTCCCTCAGTGAGTAGCACTTGGCAACCGTCGAAAGTAAAAACTCCCTGTCAATGTATTTAAGCACTTACTTTAACTGTTGTAGTGGAATAATAATAGAAAAAGCCATAGGTGTAATGATGCACATGGTGAAACACGTACTACTACTCCTCATGATGATGATGATGATGATGATGATATATGATGATGCTGTAGTGACAGAATAAGAAGCGCAAACTATGGAAGAGAGCAAATACAGAGTTATTGATATGCAGCGCTGTGCTCAGTGCATCATGGGAGTAGAACAAGGAGTCCATGTCTGTAGTAGGGATGCTTCAGGGGCTCACCTGAGCCAGCCTTAACTATGAGCTTGATCAAAGTCTAATCTGAAATGTAGAATGGGTGTCTGCCTTCTGTGGACCCATGGGAGCTGGGTCCACAGGAGACGAGCCTGATACCTGAAGGTGTCGTCTCCCAGGTTGCTCTCTGAATCTCTAGGAACCACCAGTAGTAGGTTTACGGAGCGTGGAGCGTTCTGCTGGGATCCCAGGGAACTGTGAGCTCTTAATGGTCCATTAATGACTTCACAGGCGAGGAAGAGGGTTTCACAGGGAGAGATGTCAGAGCTCATAGTCTAATATTAAAGTTTGATCCCACATAGCAAAATAAAGAAACACACACTTGCAGTTTCTGTTGATCTGTCTGTTGTTTGTACCCAGTTGTGCTGCCACAGAAGTGATCAGCCACAGTGTCCAATCACAGCTTCATATAGATTGTGTTTCTTTTTCCCTCCCATAGCGAAAATCCAAATCTATCTCCGGATGTGACAGTTTATCTGTCAGTTATTAGTTTTTTGTTTTGTTTTCCATTCGGCTCAGACAGGGCAACAACGGCTCCCACACACACACACACAGACCTGTGTGTAAAGAGCCAGACAAGTGGTCTGTGTTGTGTCTGAGTGACCAAAGCCCTGAGCTCAGAGCCACTGTCACAGCCACTTATATAACATAAACACAGCAGCACAGACACAAAGAGCAGCTCAGACACTATAGAGACAAAGCCCTCACCAGGCTGCCGGTGACTGATCAGTACTGTGTCGCCACTGTTTTAGATGAACTGTCATTCTTTATATAATGTCCTGGTTTACTAACTGAGGTTGATGCTTAGAGAAGCACGTGGAGTTTGTAAAGTTGTGGCTTTGTGTTGTTCCGTATTTTTCGGAGTTCCCACCTTTTTCGGTCTTTACTTTTACCGCTTGAATACCAACTCAACCGTTTCCTCGAAAATTCAGGCTCCTGCGAGAGAAGGCTGGCATTTGTGTTGATCAGTCATGCAGTCGGATCATGCCACCTTCCATATTCCCATGTGTGCGCGCTGGTGTCAATTAAACCTGAGGTCTGCTGTGCTCTAGTGAGCTGATTTTGTCTAATGGGGCTCCATGAGAGGAGACTATCCGTAATAGAATTAATAATGAGACGCATAAAAAAAAGGGGGGGGGGGGGGCTCAGTTATCATCACCATCTCATTTACGCTGAATTCTTACTCACTTTCAGAAATAAAACATTAGAAACCGAATTGGACACACACACACACACACACACACACAAAAACCCAAGCCCTGGCCATAAAGCTCACTTCATGGTGCATTAAATTCCAACGAGTTCCCAGTCCTACACGGCTCTTTGTGATTAAAGCAGCATGGGTATGGTTCAGCTGGGGAAGTGGGAAGTGTGGTGTTGGTGGAGTTACAATTCAGATCTATCAGCGGAGAGAGGGAGGGAGCTGACAAGGAGCAGGAAGGCTTTTCTTTCTGCTCAGAGCCACAGAAATAGAGCAGAGAGACGAGACACTGATGTGGAGCCGAGATCTGAGACGAGATGCAAAAGCAAAAGCTATAAATATGAGGCATTTTCATGAAAATAAATAAACGCTTTCATAAAGTTGCAGCTGTTCAATCTCACTTTCTTCTTTTGATGAGGCTGGGAACCAAACAGGAAGTTGGATACTGTCGAGCAGTGGCTGGTTTTAGGGAGAGGGAACGGGTCGATAAAACAAAAGACTTTTACTCTGGAGACCCCTGTTAATTTCCTGTGATCCACAACCTTGGCTGCATATTCATGATTATTGTAACCATGACGACGGAGGTCCAGTGTGCCTGCCACCATGGATGGGTTTGCTATTTCAGGAGTGGGTCATAACAGACAGCAGGGACAACCTATGGGTAGCAGAGTAATGTATGATGTGCATATATTTTTCAGTGGCAGGGACAAGTTTTTTTTTTTTTTAATTGAATAAATACACAAACCGGGTCATTTTCTAAAACAGCAGGTTCTGTTGCCTCGGTTGAATGGACAAGGTGGCACCTGCGGAAACTCAAAGACCATCAACAGAAAATACAGGAGGAAGGAAAAAGAGTCACAGCACTTCAACTGAAAGAAATTAGATTTTTATATAAACTGTGGCCTTCAGCCTCTGACTCTTTGCTCAGTGGATGGAGGTTTGGTGTACAGTAGAAATGCACTTTCTATTAAATTTATGGACCAAGCAGCTCACAGAGAAGAAACTGTACTGGAGGTAAAGGCAGCATTCAGACCCACAACTGTTGATTTTAGTATTGGTAAATCCTACCGTGGAGGTCACGGAGGTCTGGACCTTGTTGTTTTATTGAAATGAAAATTCTTCTTTTTCTTCTCCTCCTTTTTTTTTTATCAACAAATACATGAATGGGCTACATAAATTAACAAGATAGAAATCACTCAGGCTGATAATACACTCAAAATTTAGCTAAATAGCTAACATAGCTAGTTTACGTCGATACCGCAAAGATGTACAACGCCAAGATCACTAACTTTCTCGCGTGATCATCTATGCATCACCCTCAGCGCCGGTGACTGCGTGTGTGCGGGTTTGTTGGGTGGAGTGAACGATCTTGTCGATACTATAACATCTTAGTTTTACCGGATAATGTCAACAAACTGAAGCAGCATCACCTGAGTCCTCTGAAATATGACGCAGGTAAACAGAGCATTTTACTATCACACGTACACACGTACACACACACACACACACACACCTTGTAGTCCAACGTCACAGCAGACGACGTGTGAACTGTGTGACCTGTGCGATGCTGGCGCGCGGCTGTCAATCATAGTGGCGGACGATGGTTAGCTAGCTAGTTAGCTTGCTAGCGTAAACTCCTTCCACCGGCGTCAGACTCAGCAACTTCGAGTGAACGTTTATTGACATTTCACTGTGACAGAAAGACTTTACTTTTCATATCTGGCTCTCTCCTGTTCAGTTGGGAATTGATTTTACAAATTTTAAAAACTCATTTTTTCCTTGTTATTGAGGGCTGAGTTGTTGCGGTGCTGTTATAGGATTCACATTATGTCCCCGTGCTGTTCATAAAAACAAACATTAACTGATCTGATCATATTCAAACAGTGTAATTACAGCAGAGAGATATATGTTCGTGGCTAATGGCAGTGCAGGCTGCGTTTAACGTAAACAAAGGCTGAGCATAATTACAGTTTCCTAACATACAACAATAGCATGGCTGTACAGGTGTGTAAATGTATGAACCACGTTGTGCTTCTGTTTACGTTTGAGACACGTTTCTATGATTGCTGCTGACAAGGTTTTAAAGCTATTGCTTTCCAACGCTTTACTTCTAAACATGGTGAAAATGCACACGTGTAGATCAGGGAAATCCAGATTTGTTATTGGACCTTTGAATTTCTCAAACTGACATGATTATAGCAGTGTTTTAACATTCATGGACCACCTCGATCTAATTTCGTGTCTCACTCTCACCCGAGCCTGAAGCCACTGACCCGCCACCAACAGCCTCTTGTGCTGCTGTGTTAACACAGGGTTGATATCTCAGCTTAGCTTCTGTCAAAGGAACAAAATGGGTCTTGCAGCACTGTAACCCCAGAGCTGTACTCAATTCATCCAAGTGTTACCAGAGTTTGAGTTACGGCTGCAGTAACCTCAAGAAACGGCTATTGTAGTTTTATTTTGGTATCAGTTCATTCTGACCTCAGTCGAAACTGTTCATTGCAACAAAAATATGTGGTTTTCTCTGGAAAAAAAAAAAAGTTTTGATATTGTTTTTTTTTTTCCAACAGTTGTGAAGAAAGCTGTAATGCTGGCTTGAACTGCAGGGCCCCAGAGTGTAATATCACATTCACCTGGACCTGGAAAGCTGTAGGTCTGAAATATGTCTTTAAATGTGAAAGGTACCAGCTGAAACAGTTGGTCAGTCACTCTCGAAGCCAGAGTGTATCCAGACTATCCCTCTACTGGATGGTGCACTTCACAGCTTTAATTGATGCCACTTGCTTCATAAATGTATTTCTCATAATGTTTTTTTTTTAAGTGAGTAGATAAAAGACGTGTGTAATCAGATGTAGATGATATTGTGATGAAATACTCTCTAGCGTGCACCACGCCAGCAGCAGCCAGCATTTTAAACGTGCATGTGTTTACAACTAGCATCAGGTGTTTTAGAGATGTCTCTGACATTATAGATGTCCTGAGCGGTGAGCAGGTTGTTATGATATGTGTGAATCGGCATCGTAGGTGTGGGTTATTGTAGGTGTTTGTGCGTGCCTCTTAATGTACTCCCACCCACCGTCCGGGGTGAGTGATCGGGGCAGTCGGTGGAATTGAATCCAGCCAGGTCTGCACCAGACACGGAGCTCAGCAGCAGGCAGAGGGCTCTTTTCATTGCCCTCCTGTCTGTCCCCGGGTATGACTCCTGCTGATGGGATCATGGCTGTGGATCACTACTGCTAATAACACTGCACACCCGCCTTCTCTCTAATTGGCAAGGGGCATTGCTTGCTTCATGCTCACAAACACAAGACTTAATTGCCATGTCGGCGCAGGCGGATACCAATCAACTGTGAGGATGCAGCGGGAAAGTATTTCTTCTTGATCTGTCTATCCATCTTTTTTTCATCTTTTAAAAAAATTTTAACTTGATTGTCATCCTGAGATGTTCTGCTCAATCATTTTCAATCATTTATAAAGCAAAATGCCAAACGTGTTTTAGTTCCTTCCTCCTCAGTTGTGCAGGTTTTTTCCCCGTTAATCCAAATTGAACAAAGAATAAATCGGAGCTTCAGCCAAAACAAATAAACACTAAATCAGTTGATAATGAAAGTAACTGCCATTTCATTTTGTTCTTGAGATTTTAGCGGAGTTGGGGAGTTTAGATTAACCAGAAATATGCCAAGTAATGATAAAAATGACTAGTTTATATCTGGAAAAATAATGATGATCCTTGAAACTAACAGTTGAAAAACTAAAACCTTCAAAAGCTGAGATGAAATGAATGGTTGTATAAAAAAAAAAAAACATTTTCTGCAAAAATGGTTTATTTGAATGATATTTGGATCCTCCCCAAAATTTCTGAAAATTATGCAAATTTAACTTCCTCACATACATCTGTGGGAATAATGATCAGTAAGTCTGGACCGTAACTCCACAGGCAGCTTTCAACACAGGCAGCAACTGAATACAGAGCAAAAAATAAAACCTTCATTGAAATATATATGCCTATAATAAAAAAAAAAAGGTCAATAAATACTATAAAATGCTATTTAGAAGCACTTGAACCTGTAAACAGGTTGTTACACTATTCAGTTTACCCTCAGGTGTCGCCAGCCCATAATAATCACCCCATGCCACCGGATATGTAATGATCTCCTGATGAATTGAATAACGAACATGTAATGTAATTGGACTTCTGCCAGTTCTGCAGCTCTCGCAGCCTTTTTGCAGCATCAGGACAGGTCTCAGGTCTCCCATCACCCTCGTTTACTGCAGCTGTTTTTCAGAAAACAACTCACCGCGCTGCACAAGCTGCCCAGAGGTCAAGAGAAGAAGGAGCATGAGATGTCTCTCAGGACCTGGTGAAGACCAAACCAGAGCTAAGATGTCTAAATAAACGATAAACAACTATAGATTTATAGATAATTAATGCTGATAAACTCTAAACATTTAAACATTTAGAAGAACACTATGTAAACCCATGTAGTCCCAGTTCTGAACATTAACTTTTCATCATGCAACATCCTGAAGTACCTTCTTCATCATGTCTGGATATAAAGACAAAGTTGAAATGATTATGACTTTGGTGATGCAAACAATGTTAACACACATCAGCAGCTGCAGCAGCTTCGTAATTAGCTGCAGTTTGGTGTGTTTCTCTGTCTGTGTTTGTTTTGCGTACTGTACACACTACAGCACAGAGCAGCACAGCCACACATCATGTATCTGCAGCCCCACTCATCATATCAGGTGATATGTTTTGATCCAGGCTCTCTTTGAAGTCGGATGTAATACATTCGCTCATCAATTACACTGTCTGGCTCAGCCGTCTGTGTGTGTTTTGTTTGGTGTCCGCTTCAGTTAATTAGAACAGAACGTGTCGTGTCATCCTTGAGATAGCAGCTAATAAGTGCGAGCTGTCTGAATCGCTGCCTCACAATGCCTGCGCCTTTGCAGAGGAGAAGAAGAAGCAGCAGCAGCAGAAGTACGCGGGGTGAAGGGATGATTCAGTTTGTGCTCCAAATAATAGACAGGCTAACCCCCACCACCACCACCACCACCCCACCCCACCCTCCCCAGTCTTGGCTGTGGGTCGTCAACCTGAACCGAGAGGTCATTGCTGCAGATGAATCAGTCCAATGTGTTTTTTCTCAGACCCCACGTAAACACAGTTCTGGTGTGTGTGTGTGTGTGTGTGTGTAGCGTTCATGTGCCAGCCGGTTTGGGATTCTTCGGATGGTTTGTGACATTTCGACTCCTTGATGTTTTGAAGTGAAGAGATTGTCTCATGGCGGTATCTTATGTTATCAGCTGCTATCAGCCCAGCTGCCACTGCCCAGCTGGGTCTGTAACTCATCACAGAGGCTCACGCTCGAAGCATTTAGCAGTTCAAACGCCGCACGGTGAAAAGAGCTGAAAGCATGAAAGGTCCTGGAGTCGGACCCAGAGACCACCCGAGTCCTTTAAAATGAGCAAATATTAGCTGTGGTGTAAATTCTGATGTGGATTTTCTGGACCAATAATAACAATAACCGGTAAATGTCTGTTTGTGGCAGTTTATAATCAACATGATGAAAGATAACATTAGATGTGCAAATGCAAAAACGCAAAGAGAACAATAAAGGGCGACATTGTCCTTTAAGAAGCAGCAGTGCAATTAATTAGAAGCCATCTATCAGCGAGTTACATGATTATACCACGGTGTTCATTCACGGTCACTGCATTAACTGCTCCTCACGTCCACTAATGACATTATTACATTTCTGTATTAGCTACAGATATAACATGCATCCGGACCAATATTGTAAAAGTTCATTTGTTTATTTCTTTGACTTTATCATCAACAAGAAAAGTGCGACAGAAACAGAAATCAGAATTTGCTGGACCTTGCAGGGAATATGGAATAAAATGTCATTTCTGCTTGTTTTTCTGTTGTATCGCAGTACGAGGACATTTGCCTTCTCCTTATAGTCTTTTTATGGTTTGTTTGTTCTGGAGAAGAGCAAAAACCCAAATGAATGCTGTTAAAATACTAAAATATATCCTCACACTGAGAAGACTGGGACCTACAGATCTGAAAAATGCTCCTCTCACTGTCTTACTCTTGGGGCTCTGAAACATTCACCTTTGTCTCTGACTTATAGAGGCTACATCTAATCACTTCTTACTTTTGAGCTGGCACAGAAGTCTGGATAAAAGCTCACACTGCCCCCCCGCCACCCCACAGCCCCCGAACAGCAGCAGCACCACCACCACCCTCCATCCTCCCCCGGCCTTTTCTTTGTGACCTTTGGCTCTCCAATTAACAACCTCCACTCAGAGCTGTGGATCTCCCTCTTTTGTGGCAGTGTCATGCTGAAAATGTGTTGGACAGACCTTTTGTTTGAGTGGTTACTCATGTCCCTGGCTTTTTCTTTCTTTTTTTTGGTGGTGGTGGTGGGTGGATGGGTGAGGGGGGGGGGTCCCTAATAGCCCATCATCATCTGGACACTGTCCCTCTGACCTCTCCACTCAAACACACTGCTCTGCTAAATGACAAAGAAAAGGCCATATCAGTGCGTCCTGACTGAATTTTAAATGCACTGAATACATTAAAGTCCTGTTGAATTTGTACAGGAAATTAAGATTGGAAAGAAATATACATCCATTTTTTGTGCCCTGATTCACTTGGGTTATTATTGTTATTTTTGGCAGATTCTGTGAGACTGCACTTTGTGGTCGATTCAGATTTTATTTACACTGAAAAAATAAAAAAAACGCTGATTGTGTGAATGAGTATGAATAATGTAGGCCAAGGTGTGTATAGTTGAAGCACCGCAAAGCTTATTCATGGTATGATTTGGATACAGCACTTGGACACATTGTGATTTTGACCATTTGTCACCGTATTTGGTCCAAGACACACGAGTTGTCTTATTTCCTATCATGTTAATCATGTCATGACTCCGTCTTCCAGCTTTTCATATGTGAAAATGATGTGGCTTTCTCTGTTGGTTATCTTTGACCTTTTCTGTCTCTTGGCTTCGACCTGTTCAAAAGTAGAAAATGACAGAATTTAAAGATGATACGTTGGATTCTTGGAAGTTTTAAAACTTATTTCACAAGTTGGATAGAAATGTCTGTTCCTATGTATTTAAGGAAAATAGATACACTATCTATTGAATTCTGCCTCTTAACCATCAGAGGAATCAGAATCAGTCATTAGAATAAGGATTTCATAGCTGCGTCTGCACACGCGCTCGCCAAACACACATGTTCAACATCTCGTAATCAGGACCACGTTTCTTGTTCAACTGTTTCTATTAGCAAACAGAATGAAAGATTCATTAGACTGTTGATTGCTTCCAGTGAACAACACAAGATATTATCAATGGTGATTAGATTCACTTTTTAACCAGCCTGTTGTGATTCTGTTTGCAGCACTATAACAACAGTTCAGTGGTTTGATGATCTCTTGTGGGATTCAGTACCTGCTGCTTTGAAGCTGCTCTGGGACTCGTTGTGCTGCTGCTGCTGCTGCTGCTGCTGCTGCTGCAGCAGTGTACCTGTGCCCTGTGTTAGTAACTTTTCTAATGTGAAACCGGTGGCCAAAATTGAACAGTCTCTTACTCCCCGAGCTTCACTGAACTAGCTGGGTGAGTTCGAATCAATACGGGCCCGGGGGCTGCCAGTTCAGGCGGTGAAACAGTATCGGGTGGACACAGAGAGAAATGCAGTCGATAATATCACATTATGGTTTGTGTGTGTGAATGAAGGTGTGAGGCCGTGGGTGACAGTGCCAAGTGAAATCATAATAGAGTTTCTGAGGGGGCAGGCGGAGTGTGTTATTACAGACTGGGGGGATGTGGAAGGGTATAAAATGGCTGGCTGTTACAGGTGTGTGTTTGAAGTGGGTGGTGGGTAAGGTTTGTGTGTGTATGAGTATCTCACATGTAATTGAACACATGTGACAGAATGACAGGTGCATGAAAGACTAAAAAAATCTATCCAGGACCTGTCCGACCCTCAGCAGCGGCTGTCAATCAAACCCTAATGATAATAATGCTATAGCGTCTGATTTGCCATTTACTGACCATTGATAGTGTCTCTCCTCAATCAAACCCTCACCCAATCACACCAGGTCGGATCACACACTCGTCTCCTGATTGCCGCTGCTCGCACAAAGTGGCATGTAATTGAAAATCACTTCTCAGAAGAGGCCAACATTTGTTTGATCACTGTGGTTCAGTTCAAGTTATGAGTCTTGAATATGAAAAACAATGGAAGCAGCCGGCTGCTTTATTTTGCAGGAAATAACCAGTTGTTTGTCTGAGCTTCACAGTTTTGCCTGAGTAGATACTAATGTAATACGGCATTAGCATGTGCTGTGACCGCGGCTGTTACTTTTGCTGCATTTAAATGAAAATAGTGGAAACTGAATTAATAGTCTCGTTTGGTTTTAGCGTCTCATGTTGAAATTCAGGAGCACAGCGCTGTTTGTGATGAAGCAGAGCAGGAGGAAGGAAGAACATGAAAAGCTCTTGTCTCCGATCAGACCGGATTAATAATCATTTAATCATGAATGATCATTTTTCAGTGTCAGTCGTTTGAGGACACTACAGCACGAATCCCTCTGACTGATCAGTGACTTCACTGACTGCTACATTAACGTATTAGTCTAATTTAAAAGAGGGAATAAGTAATTGCAGGAGGATATGATTTATAAAGTCAAGTGCAGCAGCTATTAATTTAATGGAACAAATGACTAATTGGTCCGCGCGGTTTTAAGGTTACTAATGATGAATATGTGAGCATGGACGTTACCTTAGACACCTCACAGTCCGTGTGACTCCCACCTGGCTCTGTGGAGAGAAACCTACGTTGACAAATGTTCTTCAGCTCAATTGGCTCCCAGTTTTAATCGTCATCGTGACAATAAACACGTCACAAAAGGTTGCCTGGAATGCGATGAGTAAGTTTTACCGCAGTGGACTTGTGTCGGGCGCCAGAAACGCCTCCACGTGGCGTCAGTCTGGCACGACTTGTCCTATTTGGTCAGTGTTAGAGCGCCACCACAGGCCTGGCTTATGTACTACAGCTTATCGAGTCGTGGCGTTTTGTGTGTGTCATCGTGATAAGTCATAACATCTACAGTTCATGACAAATGAGTGCACTTGATCTGCCGTGATGGTTGAAAACAGTTGAGCAAGAAAAAACATGGATCTGCAAAAATCAAGAAATAACTGTCAAGCTGAAACCTTCAGTCGTGATTCAGCTGCTTGAGATTTATTGAAGAAATCATTTCTTAAAATAAAAAAGAAAAGGGACAAAGATTTAAAAAAAAAAAAAAAAAAAAAGATCCCTGAGAGAAAGGACAAAAAAATAATGCACTATACACACAGTCAGGTATTATACCGAGCCTGTTCATCCCTCCTGCAGTCCCACAGATCGCACCCTGATAAACACAAACACACGTGTGTGTGTGCAGACACTAACGTATGAACAAAGTGTGTGCACAGATTCACAGCCTCTTCCCTGTTTTTTTTTTTTTTGCCGTCTTCTCTCGTGTCATATCTCAGGTGACAGAGCCCGAGCCGTGAGCTGATCACACGCCACCTTCCCTCAGGAGCCATAATGCCTTGATTCCACCACAGCCCCCCTGATTCCATATCGGACATAATCCAGACAGTGGCTGCCATCCTCGCCACCTCATCATCCCTGTCAGTCAACCCCCCCCCCCCCACTCCCTTCCCTCCTATCCCCACTGAAACACACTCACACACTGTTTTCTTCCTCCAGTCCGAGGTCAACCCTCCCTCATTCCTAGAGGAGGTCCTTTCTGCTGGTTTGCCTGCTTTTTTTCAAGCATGAGTGAAGTGACTCAATAACAAGAGATGCGTGCCATGACCCCGCCGTCACCCTCTCCTTCCAAGAAAAGAAAGAGAAGAATCTCCTATCTCACTCTGTAACCATCTTCATCGCACATTCCTGTGTCCTCCTCCCCCCCCCCCAAAGTGTGTTGTCTGCATGTTCAGGCCCCGTTCCCTTGAGACTCTCATGAGCACCCCCCCCTTCCAATCCCCCATCGCAGCACAGGCATTAAAGAGATTGGTGGGGTTGAGCTATTGAATTGAATTAGACATGGTCAATGTAGCTTTGGCTGTAGCAAACCCCCCTGAGGGCAAGAGTGGGAGCGGTTGAATGGGATGGGAATATGGTGGCAATATGCAGCCGTCTGCGTTCATCACGACGTTGTGAAGTGTGGTGTGATTTGTTGGTTTGATTAACACAGCGGCACATGTTTTTCATGAAGTTCGCGTGAACAGAAGCGCTTCACACCTCGGATTGGGGGGGCAGTGGTTCCTGGAGGAAACAGGTGTTATTTCCTCCTCCTTGTAATTCATGTTTGTGCACGAGAAAGAGAAAGACAGAGAGATGGAGAGAGAGAGGGAGGGAGGGGGAGAGATCCTGTGAGCTTGTGGTGGTGGTGGAGATTGGTATTCCTGTGCCATAAGAGCTAATGATGAGTGTAGGGAGGATCGCGGCGGGCTCTGTAGGAACAACACATTTCTCATTCTCTTAAAGCTCTGGAGGGGCTTAACTGGAAATCCTGCTAAAAGATGCTTAACAATGATGTCTAATCACTTCTAACGAATCAAAGAAAAAAGGGAAAAGACTCCTCCTCTGGGAGCGTCTCTGCAGAAATTACCAATTACATTCCTTATCTTCTATCTGTGATGACAAATTTCTCTAAAAGCAACAAACATTGATTTTTTGTTGTTGTTGTTTTTTAAGTCTTCAGACTCCCTCCCTCCCTTCGCCCCCTCTTAAATTGCATAAAATAGGAAGTTCTCTCCTACAGGTGGCAACTTCCTCCCAGCGGAGCAGGAGCAACTTAATCAGTGTCGTAATAGATTCAGATGAGATTGTGCTGAGAGAGTTAGCATTGACTTGTAATTAGAGTCAGTGCCGTGATGTCGTCCCAGGCCGGGTGGAAATGAAGCGGCAAAGCTGGGCCAGCAACGGGGCAGCGGACTGTGGAAACTCCTGGTCCGTAACTGTGTCACTCACAGAAGTGATGGAGGGATGGAAGAAAGAGTGCAAAAGCAAAGACGGAGAGGGTTAAAAAAGAAGGGATCAGGAGAGGTTGGTACAGCCTGGTGCGAGGAGGATCAGCACCACACCTGCAGAGAGGCCCGGCCGCACGCAGGAGGAATGTGATGTGCACTGACAGTCACAGGAGGAGTAACCGCCTCCTGGATCTTTTACTTCAGCTTTGAGGTGAAAACACGATCTGGAGCCAAGGCACTTTCTTCTCTTCTTTTTTTAATTTGAAATGACAAAACAAAGTCCGTGCAGCTGAACATGTATTATCCGTGCACACACTGTTATCACCTCACTTTAACACGTTTTGCTCACATTTGCCGACTTGAAGCTTTCCATTGTCCTAAGTACTCCACTTCCTCACACTGCCGTTGCATCAGCGGGCAGCCCGCCATGCAGCTCCTCCCGGGAGACTGTTGAGGTCTGTGCCGAAATATACACTCAACCTGGTTCCCGCTGCTTGACTACCAACTTGCCGCTCTGTTGCCATAGATACGTGCTGGCATTGGCAGGGACTACTTAACGTGAGCCTGTGCTAAGGAAAAGGTTGAGATTTACCCAATGCCATCTGGATAAAGAGTAGAAATGATCTTTTTAAAGAGGAGAGCTTACCTTGTTTATCTAGGTTGAGCTCTTCTAAAATTACCTACTATAGGCCAGTAGGTACTATACCTACTGCTTTGGGTTGTTTACAACCAGCTCCATCATGCTGGAGCATCCCAGTGAAATATTAATGCAGTGTACCTTAACAGGAAGTACACTGCCGCCTCCAGCTTGTGAATGTTTAGGTCAGTTTATCTTACTGTAAATTGTCAAAGTACACAGCCAGCGGCGTGAGAACACGTTCGCTCACAGTGTTGTGTTTCATTACAGTTTTAAGGTGGTGCCACTTTATCTAATTGAATATCTTAGGATCCCAAAACTAAACGTCTTTTTAACCACCTTGATAAAAAACAAAAAAACAAACCTTCCACAAGTTGTGCCTCTGTTATAGAGGCAGCGATAGAGTCACAACCTGGAATATTATTTCGTTCAGATGCTCAGAAGAGAAATGTGGGTCGATTAGAGTCTGTGGCTTTAGTTTTATGTCGCAGGCTGCACATTTTACAGCCGGTGCTGCCGGGCGCTGGACCTTTTATCTGCAGTGTTTCCGCATTGAGATGCTGTTACTTTTCTTCAAAGGCTCCAAACATGTTCCTGCTCCTCTGCAGACAGTTTTCACAGCGGTCAGCCGGTGACTCTCCCTCTTCACTGGTCACAGAGGTATTGATAGAGAGACGTGCCGGCACATCCGTTAGACCAATTTACACAAGCACCTTGCAAGTCCTCAGCATATACTGCACCTTTAATCAACTCATCGTATCCGACAAGATGTCTCACTGACTGACTGACTGACGGGCAAACAGTGGCTCGGAGAGCTTGCACTTTGCGTGTGTGTGAGTCAGGGTTTGTTGGGACAGTGTCTTCAAAGTTAAAGATCGTCTTACTTGCTGACAAACTGTTGCTAATCCAAAACACAGCAGGAGAGGAAATTGGATGGACTCTATCAGGCCTCTTTGGACCGGCCTTAAAGAGCTTGGAACAAACACACACACACACACACACACACACACACACACACACTCGCATACAAGTCCACACATGCACACACACTCGGGCGTGGATGTTGGCACACCGAGTACGTCAGTTCTGCCCACTCGCTGTGACCCAATATGGAGTGTGACCAGCTGTCCATGGCTGGACAGTTTTCAGAGCTGAAACTGTGTGTGTGTGTGTGTGTGTGTGTGTGTGTGCATGTCTGCCTGTTTGAGTGTAAGACAAGACTTTCTACATAAAATTTTTGACATCCACGTACCAGCCTCATCCTGCTGCTGACAGTACGCTTCCCTCTGTGTGTCCATGCCAAGATAACTCACCCACCCAAGTCTGAACTTACAGCAGAGTCCCGGTCATCTGTCATGATCTCCTGCCCTTCCTGCTCTCCGTCCAGCTTTTAGACTAATGAGAGGATTTGTAGAGTCCGCCGATGACTTTCAGGATTCAGTGATTTAATGAGAATTAAGCACCTGCCAAAAACTGCTCCTGCAGATAATAGAAATAAAGGAATGAGGGATTCTAGCTGGTGAAACTTATGCCCTGTAAGCATAATGTTCGCCCAGCAACCTTAATCATACATCACCCTGCGTTGTCTCTCTCCTTGTGTTTCCTGTCACTCTCTGCTGTCAGGTATCTAATAAAAATGAATGTAGAGTCTGCTGACAGAAACCCACGCCATTTTTCCTGAGGGGAGGTCTCCCACTTGTTTTATTGCAAAACAGGACTTAGAGGATATTTTACATCGATGTGATGAAGTGTCGTATTTATTTTCTTTTAGATAAATAGACCGGTCGAGCCGAATAACAGCAGGTGAGGAATAAGAGTTAAGGAGATAACCAGGCACCAGTCCATGCATGATGCATCGCCCCATGGGCGTAACCAGCTAAGTCTGCATGTCAGTTTTTAAACAAACAGACAACCAATCAGGATATGTTAAAATGGGAGGAACATATGGTCCGACGTTTACTTTTAATTAAAAGCCTTGCTACAACATCCCGAGTGACAGACGTTGCTCCGCTTCACTTTGGTTGAAGCAGGTATCAGCGCTATCATTGTTACACGACTGAAGCGCTTGTTGGCGTGTCTCTTGAAATCAAGACAAGCGCCGAACATAGAGCAAACCACCGAGCCCAAAAGGAAAGAAGGGAAATATAATTAAAAACATGCACATTTGTAAAAGAACTGTGAGAGGCTCAGCGTTTCACGTCAGCTGTGCAGATCAAATCTTATTCATTTCACTCGAATAAAAAAAAAAAAAACGAAAAGAAAGAAACGACTGACAAATTACCATGTTTTGAAAACCCTCCAGACATAAACATCTTTTTCCAATTGTGAAAGAGCTACAGAAAAATATGCGAGTTTAAATATTGTTAGAAACATACTAACTGAAAATGCCTCTGCCTTTGTGATGCTGTGCCTATTGATAATGGGATTCAGAGCTGTTTTATACAGTGAAACCATAAAGGACCGAGGACTGAGCCCTGAGGGTCACCGCAGTGAATAAAGTGAAATCATTCAAATCTAAGGAGAGAAATGTGGCTCACTGAGGCTCTATAGTCTGACAAGGACACCGTGACCTACAGCTGTTAAAAGCCGTAGTTTCAGTTCTGACCCACTAATGGAAACCAGAATGAGATCATGTGATCACCTCCTTTCCCTATAAGTCTAAAAAACCCTCCAGCATCACTTTGTTGCAAAGACGTAGATGGAGAAAACCGAGCATGACTTCTTGAACGTCACTTGATCTCAATGATCACACTGTAATACCATCCCTCCGTAGGGTTCAGTTAACAGGTAACAGAACCCAAACGCAGGCGGGCAAAAGGCAATTAGGGCTAAAAGATAGTTTACGTGGTTTCTCGGGCAGAATCACTGTGTGCAAACGGGAGAAGAGATCAGTCATCAGCTCAGAGCTGAAGGTGACAAGAGCGGATCAAATGCTTGGCTCTGACAACGACAGCTAGCGTGAACAGAAAAAAGTCAAGGGGAGCGGGGCGGGGGGGCTGACAATACCATACGTCAGCATGGCGTGATTATTTTTTGAGGGTTTCGACTTGATGACACACTCCAGCACTCATGCTTGCACTATAAACAACTCTTTGAAAATCGGAGCTGTGTCTGCATGAGTGGAGGATAGCTGCTGGCTGGAGGCCTGCGTGAGCACAGTGGAGGAGATTAACATTTTGTTTGTTTTGGTTTTTTTTCTGCTCGTGTGACATTTCAGTCTGGATGGAACAAGTGAAAAAGTGTGTGCATGATTGAGGTTTTATTGATGCAAACATCATTTCGAAGACAATAAATCTGTGTTAGTGTGGAAGTGACCTGCCGATGCCTTTAAAAAATGTCTTGTCTAACAGGATGTGAAACGAGTCTGTATTTGAGATGATGATGATGATGATGATGATGATGATGATGGAAGAGCACAGAGCTGGAAGCTGATGGATGCATCACTAAAGGTGTATTCAGACTTGGCTCATTTGAGCAGTTGTTCCGAAACACAGAGCGTTTAACCCCAAGGATCGGTTTGTTTGGGCAGATGTGAACACAGTAATCATGCTCGAATGCATGAGCGCCAAGAAGGAAGGGGCGGTCTCGGCTCGCTTCCATCTGAGGCCTGGAGTGGTTCGTTGGCAGTGAGAACGTAATCGACTCAGTAATCGACAGAACACACGACACGCTGCTGATGCTCCATGGTTCTCAACAACCTCTCCCAACTGGGCACACTGGGTTGGGCTGAAAATATATAGGATGACTCGGGTCGTGTTGGACTCAGATCGGGTGGGTCGGCCCAGTGAGACCTCTATTCCATGGTTTTTGTTTGTCCTGGGTAAATTCCTCCTCCTCCTCCTCCTTCTGGGAAAGATTTCTGACCAATGAGAGAACAGTGGGTTTGTGCATGGCAGTTGTGTATAACTTTGGACCGCCTGGGACTGTTACCATGTGAACACAAGCGACCCAAAAGAAAAATGCAACAATTAGCAAGTGAACGAGAACAAAGCAAACGGGCTTTCATACTTCATACTCTCACATGTATCTGTGACAGCGCATCAAGGCGCCTTGTTTACGTACAGTTGTGTTGTGTGTCCTTGCAGGACAAGTGGATCCTTGCAGCAGCAGTGAGGTGTGGGCCTGTGGAGGCATCCAGCCCCGGCACAGTGAATATTTCCACCTGTCTCATCAACAGTGTGTTAGCTGGCAGTAGCTTTGGTCCTGTTGACTCCACTGTATTGCAGTGACAAACATAGGCACCGTGTGCATTTGCCTAATTAGTTACCAGCTGTAGTGAGAGGGATAATTGATTGCAGGGCAATATGGTTGATTTGCAACTCAACCAAGCTAATAATTTGTTATTGATTGAAGCATTAGCAAAGCAAAACACCACAGAGAGATGTAACCCAGCCAAAGTGCTGCAGAAAGTTGATGCTCTCGGTTTTTAATCTACTTTAATGATATTACACCTCGCTAAGCTAACATTGTAAGGAGTGCAGGGCGGAGGATGATGAACTGCTGGTTTCAGCTCAGCACGGCGGACTCATATGTTATGACTGGAGGAGATTACATTTGCTCACAAGCAGAGCGTATGTGCGTGCGTGTCTTTCTGTCTGCTGGGCCGGGGCTGCTTACATAATGCAAGACTACGGAGGTCAGACGATGACTGGGTATTTTTCATGTGTTGGTATGAATCACATGTGCTGTAACGATGTTTTCCATGGAGCACAGGAATCAAAAGAAATTATTGTGCAAACGTTTTTACAGCACATCTCTTAAGAGCCACAAATTTTAAGTTAAATCCTTTCTGCTTCATTGCCTTGTGCAAGCGAACGCCTCATTGAACCTTCCACTATTGCTTTCAATTTTCCAATTTTAATCAGCCATTAAAACTTCCCTATGTTTAATTGCACATTTTAAATAATTATCTGCAGGTTAGAGGTGAGGCGCTTCTCTCAGATGCTCTCATTGCTGAAGCATAAGAGGTCTTTGCGCAGTTTTTCCACACTCTGTCCTTCACACTCTTCACACACACTCTCTCTCTCCTGTATTTTAGTTTACTCAGGTTTATATCTCGTCTTTCCAGCCACCCACTGGTTACCTAACATCCCTGCTTTCATCCCACGTTTATGTCCTTTAACCAAAATTTTATACCTTTGCATTACTTTTTCATTCGCTCTCTGTTCTTCCATGCTGGATTTGGAGCCGGAAGCCCTCAGGAATTTAAAAGTTTGAGGGAAGAAATGATTTTGAAGTGACTCAGAGAGAGAGAGAGAGAGAGAGAGAGAGAAAGAGAGAGAGAGAGAGAGAGCTCCCTTTCTTTGAAGCCAGGTATAAAAAAAAAAAAGAAAATGTTGCATTGAGGTGCTGAAGTCGTCGTCTCCTCTCTCTTCCCCAGCTGTATCCCAGAGGCCCACCTTGGCAGTTAGAGGAGAGGTCATCACCATGACAGCGTCCTCGCAGGAGTCCACACCTTCGTCTATGGCTGGCCTCTTCCTGCTCCTCCTCCTCCTCCTCCCGGCTGTTTTCACACAGAAGTCAGTCCAGACGACCCCGACCCCGTCACTGTTTGACCCGCTGACCCATCCGGAGTGCACAAAGAAAGAACATCCGAAGGTTTCCATCCAAGGTCAGACATCATCTATATTTATAAACATCTGCTCATGCTTTACATACAGTATTTATATGGACTTGAGAACATCGGCTTAGGTTGTGATCACTGTAAAATCTACATTTTCATACAGCTTACCAGTAAACAGATACCTCTCTTCACTTCTGTGCTGTTCAGACGTGGGCAACTCAGTATAAGACTTACTTTGACATTATTTTTCCAGTATCAGTTTCAACTCTAGTTGGACGTATGATTTAATGATATGAATACAGGGACCTTTTTTTCACTGCTCCCATCTGAGTAGCCACCATCATGTACATCTGGTTAGAAATCTGGCTAAATGAGCTATGGTATTGACATGTTATGTTATTGATATGTCAAAATTTAGTCACCAAGACAACAACCCTCTTGTTTTGCATCCATTTATATATCACTTCTCCAGCTGAAGTTAGCATGCTAAGCAGCTACTGCCATTCTCATCACTTCCTGAGTTACTCTAATGGCCGAGCTGCCCTGAAGACGTAACATGGCTCAGAGGATGTATTGTCCACCCAACCATCGATTGGCCATACTGGTTGTCCATGCAGGGTTGTAGGTCGCTGGAGCCAATCACAGCTGACATAGGGTGAGGGTGGGGTACACAGATAGGACAGGTCAGGTCAAGCTAGTCGATCACTGGGTTGAACTGTAGAGACAAACAACCTGAGGATGCAGTAGAACCTCTCAGCTGTTAATACTGATGTTAGCAGTGTAGCAAAACTTATATGACCAGATCAATAAATCAGTAAATAGCTCAGAAATCAAGCTGCTCCAAGGTGACTATGTTTCTATATTACAGAAACTTAGTTTTTACATCTGAAAGATGTTAATGCACTGACTGACAACATGATGATTAAACAATAACTCAAGATGGATATTATTTTCTGTGGGACTCAAGGGGACGCTGCCCTAAAGAATTATGCTAATTTGTTCTGCGTTATAATAAATGTCAGGATTGAGGGCCAAAACTAGAAAAAAATGAAAGAATATACCAGAGCTGATTATAATATCCCTAACCCTAAATCACCACAAGGTTCTCTGATGTAAAAGCAGAAGTTCCTTTCAAAATGCACCACAGATGAATTCATTCATCATTACAAGCCGACACATACTATTATAAAAAGAAGTGACAATGGGATCGACCTTAAAGCAAGGCTGCTCTTTTTATGGTGTAAAATCTCTCTCCCATGGCCTCTTCACAGTGAACCACAGTGTGCAGACATACTGTATGTGTTGCAGTCTTGCATCATAAGGGGAAGCGTTATAGCATGCTGATCACATGTTTTCCATGCATGGGAACACACTCCTTACATACAGCACATGCTGCTTTTCACAGCCACAAAATAAACTGTTTTCATAAGCATATCCATGTGCCAGTTGTAATAATACCTGACAATTTGGCATTGAGGCAGGTCAGCGTGCAGCTATGAAAGAACAACAAAAAAAAACAAGAGGGGAACAAGATAGAAGTGATTGTGGAGAATAATGGTGCTCACTATCTAGCCCATTCATCTGTACAGTGGGCCAAGAAACAAGGTCTTCCTCATGGCGTGAAATGGAACAGAGCGGTTTGGGGGCCGGAGAATCACAGATAGATGTGGCAGAATGAAAGGTAAACACCCACAAAAATTGCTGTGTTTATTTTTGAATAGGGCTGTTTGTGTTCCCTCTTCCGAAAGTGGTGACCAAGATTGGAGGAACGAAAAATATTGCCAGGGTGGGATCGAGAACGGAAACAGAAAAAATTGAAGAGGGGGGCCAGAGGGGCGTGGGGTGAGGTGGGGGGGGGGTTCTTGATTAGAAATATACTCTTCCCCTCCTCCGACCCATATTGGAGACATTTCTGGAAGTGCTTTTGGATTTTTCTTTTGTTTGGTGGCAGCCACGTTCCTCCTTCAGGTCTCACTTCTCTCCTGCTACGTCACCCGTGTTGCTGGTCTGAACTCTGGCTAATGTAACTGAGGATGGACATAATGAGCTTTGTGCCACTTGGTCTCTGCTTGGTTTAGTTTTTTTTGTTGTTGTTGCTGCTTCTTACAGCAGCTTTAACTTCGAAAAGTGGAATCTCTTCTTATTGGAGTTTCAATTCACAAAACCAGTGAAACGGCTATTTTCATTCCCCTCAAAGCCCGGCCCGGGGTCACCTTTATGCCGAGTGTTACCCTGCCAAAAACCCTCCAGATGTCCAGATTAGCCCGAGCTCCGCCGGTGCTTCACTTCAAAGGTGTGCCACTTGAGAATGGCTCTCATGGCAGGGAGCTGCAGGGCCGCTGGTCTGTCAAAGCAGGCAGAGCAGGGGCATTATGTGGAGGCAGCCGTATAGAAAAGGCCTGCACAATGAAAGTGTCAGCGAGAACCTGAGATTAGCTTCGGTGATTGATGAGCGTTTTATAGCGGCTTGTTGAAGCGCTACCTCAGTCACCTGGAGGAGACCTGGGAGCTGGCTGAGAAGATTTTTACTGTGGGCATGCAGCAGCCTGGACCCACCTCATATATCCCCATAACAACAACTAATTACATTTGTTTGTTTTTTTTTTTTGGTTGTTTTTTTTTTTACATTTGACTATCGAGCTAAGTGGGTTTTTTAGTGTCTCCACGTGCGATGCTGTGAGATTTCTTCCTCGTATCGTGTGCTGGATCAGCTGTCCTATAGAGCTGCTATCAGGATTAAACCCCAGCCGTTTTCTCTTTAAACTTTAAGCAACTGAAAACAACCTGAAGTTGTCAAATGTCAGGGACAAACTTTCTGATACGTCATGAGGAACCCAACCTGCCGACCCATAAATGCTGAATCTTTACTAGGCCTAGTAGTGATACCAGTAAATTCACAGGTTATGTTGGGACCAGCATACGATCAGCTATTGATTCAGAAACAGTAACGGAGATTTTCAGGAGAACATTTTGATAATATTATCATTACTTTGGTCTAGCTGCTCTGATATACCTGTCTCTTTAGGTGCTGCGCCAGCTACTCACCAACTGTGTCTGTTGGTGGTTTTTACAACATGTTCACCAAAAAACAGCCGCTGCAGATTACAAATCCTAAATTATTGATTAGTAAAGTCACTTTGCACACACCGGCTGTTAAAAAAAACATCAGAAACACTGCCTCGAGTTGTCATGCAGACTCCGTGGGTTATGATCACAGGAATACGCTGGAGACAGTCAAGGCGTACGTGCACCTTGGAGAGCGTCAATCCTCCCCATCAGCCTCGACAGCGTATTATTTTTCCCCAAAACACACCGTGGATAAGTGTCAGCTGCGTGTGTGTTTTGTACTGTATGACGGCTTCTGCTCCAGACGACGTGCCGCTGTTTTACATCAAACAAGTTCACAGATCAGTGCAGGAATATACAGCATTGGCATCACGTATCCTCCTCCACCCACAGGCACACACTGTACGAGTCGCCGGCTTGTGATTCAGATGGATGATACTGGCTTGCGGCACAAGTCTGTGGGCCTGATAAGAGCGTGGCATGAGGGCAGCTACTGGAACACTCCGGATCTAGATATGGAGTGTGTTTTTGGAAGTTATGGAGTCAGCTGTGTGTGTGTCATGTTATAAGGCCCAGAGATCTGGTTCTGGAGAGTGTGTAAAGGGGTCAGCCTGGGTTGTAACAGCAGCAGATAAATTCTGCACCTTTATAAGACCCAGTGCAGCTATATCCATCAAGGCAACAAGGTTTTTTTTTTTTTTTTCCGTGAGGGAGTATGTATAGGAAAGTAATAGTAGGAAATTAGACCTTTGGCTCAGGTCTCGCTCCCCCCTTCGTAGAGGGGGAGGAGGAGGAGGAGGAGGAGGAGGGAGGAGGAGGAGGAGGAGGAGAGATGTCTGATGGCTCCACAGTGTGTGTCATCTGCTGCTTCTGCTCGGCACAAATCACTGCAGTGTTCCCCTCTGAAGAGAGATGAAGGAGAACAACAAGTGTCATTGCTCATTTCCTGTTCACTACCTTGCAAATCTTGCCTTTTCCTTGTCCCATTTGGTTTTTATGCCCTCTCTTATCCTCTGCCTACCGCTATTCTTCTCTCCACCTTCCTTATCTGCCTTCCTTTCTCATTCATTCTTCCTCTCCTCCTCCTCCTCCTCCTCCTCCTCCTCCTCCTCTTCATGCTTCTCTGCTCAAATTCTCCTTTTCACCAACCTTTCTAAATCTCTCCCTCCATCATTTGCCTTTTCACTGCCTGCTCTTTTTCCTTTCCTTTCCTTTCCTTTCCTTTTTTTTTTTTTGGTCCATAATAGGCAGAGAAATGTATTGCACACTTTGTATGAGTCCCTCTATCTCTTTCATCGTTTGGGTAATGGTGCTGTCGTTTAGCTGCCGTGTCGCCATCCGAGAAGCTCTTGAGCATCATGAGGCTGAAACCTCTTTAAGACGTAACTCTTCACTTAAAAGAGAAATGTTTGCCATGAATTTCTCTGATCTCATTCTCCTCTTAGTTTGCCACCTGTCTAATGTTTCCCATCTCATTCCTGATTACAGTGGTGGGCCTAATTGGAGCCGAGGTGTGTTTTTCAGTGTTCAATCTGGCAGCTTGAATGGAGCTGAGTTTAGCATGCTGCTGGAGCCGGTCTCTCACTCACTGATGGCATGTCAGGATATCTGATGCAGGCTCGAGGGATACCAAAGAGGATCAGAGAATAGAAAACATTTAAAGGCTTTATTGCCACTTAAACTGAAAAGTGGACGGGCGGTGGGAAAATTGCTCTCTTTGTCTTTCTCTGATTGTGCCGTCTTCTGTCTCCTTGGATACCGCAGATATCAGACGTGGCAAATGCATTTTGGTAATTTTTCACCTCGGCAGGTGGAGGAAAAAAAGAAGCTGCAAAGGTCACACCTGGTAACATGTCCCCAACACTTCATGCAGGCAAGGATTGAATTACGTGAAAACCATCCAAAAACAAAAGGGAAAAATGCATCTTTTGTTCTCTGTTTTGTAAGTGAAATCATCATCCAGTAAAAACGTGTTTGTGTTAACACTCCTCATATTTGGGGAGATTTAGGAGGCTGCATGGTCTGAAACACATGGTGCAAAGGTATTTAAGGTGTGTCCATGTTTTTGTTCACAATCTCTTAGTTATTCATGGGAGTGTTAAAGAATAAAAATGACCGTCTTCATCATGACTGTTTGGACAGCTACATATCATTTGTCCTTCTGTCTTAAAATGTCAAATTTCAGCTTTTTGCAGGATTACATCAGTTTATCATAGACTTTTAGTGCAAGCTGTGAATAAATGTTTCCTTGGCAACTGTGTGTACTTCAACTTTAGTTCATGCAGGTTGATTGATTGAGAGCTCAGCGCTGCCTTTTTGAGTAAGGTGGAGCTGTCTGTCAGTATGCGCGCAGAGGTGAACAAAATTGTCAGGGATCAAAGGTCGTTGGTTTGACAAAGTTAGCACTTGAGGACTGTTAAAGAAACCGAGGAAATGGCAAATAAGCTGTTTGACTGAGGAGTTAAAGTCTCAACGACTTCATGAAGTCATTAACTTTTCTACAGTGTTTTCTCTTTTTACTCTTGAACTCCTGAACTTCAGGTCTTTGTGTTTTTTCCCACAGAGTTCTCTATATATTGATATAGTTCAAAGCAAAGCTCAGACTTGACACTTTTATGTTGCATTTGAAAACAAATACAGTAACTCAGCTCAGTAACTTTAGGGATGATATATATGCATCATAAACTTAATTCAGTGAGCTGACATTTGCTCTGCAGTGTGCTTTGTGCACAGCTTCATCTACAGGGCTGTTTAGACCAGTAGGAATCAAAGGGGAATGTCATTTACCCTCCTGATCGTCTTTAATTAAGCCACAGATGGAAAAAAAATAAATCAAAAATCCATCCGTGATGCAGCTTGTTAGAGAACCGTGACCACTCCTCATCCATCGCATCAATGTTTTCTAACATCCTGCTGCTCTCCATTGGTCCCACTGCTCTTCAAATATTGCATGAGTATTGAGGCACGGTCTCTATAACACCTCGGCCATGTTTGAACGAAGCCGTTGTTGAACAGTAACGTAACAGATACCAAAAAAAAAAAAACCTATTAAACAGACAGATGAGTCTGACATTTTAACAGATGACGTGTGAACAGCTCCCCTGCCATTACCCCTACCTTTTTACAATACACTTCTGTGTCAGCTCCATAACGGGACTCTGACAAATTGTCAGTAGTTTTGGATTTTGCCTCACCATTGGTTTTGTGAGAGGCAGACAGACATCTTTACCGGTCGCTGACTGAGAGGCTATTAGCCTCCCGGCCCCTGCGCCGTTCCTCCCCGCGGCTGCTCAGTCCCTGGGCTCCCCAGGCTCTTTCTCAACAATGCCCGTAACCTGCGGACCCCTCTATCTGAATTCAGTCAAGTGGGAGGATGGGGATGGGGATGGGGATGGGGGGGGAGCACGGGGAGCGATGGAGGAATGAAAGGACAGGGGGGATAGAGGGAAAGTTTTGCTCCACTGAGGCACGGCAGCCTCTCTCCAACTATCACCCTCAGCGAGGCGGCTGCAGTGAAAATCGAAAGTTTAGAAGAGGAGAGATACTGAGGAGCAGGATGGGCAAGAGGGGGCGGAGACTGGCGTGCAAGGAAGGGCGAAGAGCGATATGAAGGAGACCAAACAAAACATATTTCAGGGGATTTTGGCCAGATAAGGCTGAGGTGTGAAAGTTTTTTCTCTCTTCTTCAATCCTCTGCAGCAGCAGCAGCAGAAAATACAGAGGAAATGTGGCATTTATGCTGCTGCCTCGCTTTTGTTTGCACAAAGACGCTCCTATACAGCAAATGGAGATTGTATGTAAATTTGTCATTCCTATGCTATTATTTGCCCACAGTTGTTGTTTTCCCAGTTCCTGCTGTTTGGGTCGCTAAATGTATTCAGGATTCAATTATATATGTGCTAATTGACACTGGGGAAGGTGATCCCTCATTCACAGAACTGTTTGCCAGATGGCAGATAGCAGCAGAGTCGTGGTGTGACCTGTTTTGTTTATAACAATATTGGAATCGACTGCATCACCCTGAAGATAACCATTTTTTAATATCGCCTCTTCCCGTTCTTCCCATTAGCAAGACACTGTGTTCCTGTGTTACCCCCCTGAAGGTAGATGATGATAGACAGCTACCTTTAGTACAATATGTGTCATTCATAGCTCATTAAACAGTGCAGCGCTCGAGGGGAGAAATCAACTAGATGCCTTATTATAATGCTAATGATAAAAAGAAAAACATGATACAGTGCAGCATGTCATTAGGTGAACATTTTCTGTGAGAATGAAAAAGCAAAGTTTGAAAAAAAAACCACACACACACACAGTTTGGTTTTAAAGGTCATCTGAGCTTCATCCAAAACTAGTATCACACCAGGCAAGACACACAAGTCTAGTCACATTGGACATGTAAAGCTGGTCTCTAACCTTGGCTCACTGCTTCAAACTCATTTTAATCCCACTCACTCACTCACTCACTCACTCACTCACTCACTCACTCACTCACTCACTCACTCACTCACTCACTCACTCACTCAGTCTGTCTGTGTCTTTTAATGGCACCGACCAGCTCTCTCATCATGTACAACTACATCACCCTCTCTTTCCCTTTGGTCCTGTCCCTGTTTGACTTTGGTGCTCTGAAAGCTTTCTTGCATCATGCTAACATGAATATCCATGTTGGAGGACTGAAGTACTCGGAGCTTAGGCATTGCCTGACTTCTTTCATTATCATTTAAAAGTGAAGTCAAAATTGGAGCATGGTGAGAAATTCTTTTTTTATTTTAAACCCACACTGTGACGTTCAAAACCATTTGCAAAGACTCAGGCAACAACAATTTTCAGTGTAATGTGGTTTAATCAGTGGTTAGTCCATTTTCCTTTGTCTGTTTGTCACCCAGTCGTTTTTCTAATAAATGCTTTTGGTTTGTCGGGCAGCAGCGGAGGACGGCTGGAACAGAGCTGGTCTGTGAGAGGATTTTGAAGCAGTGGCCACAGTGAGAATTGTAAAGGAGAAACTGCAGAAAAATACAGTTTCTGATCTGCACAAACCCTTAAAAAAGGGACAGTTTGAGCCATGTGGTTAATGAAAACTTAAAACATCTTGTTATTTTTGTTCAGTTCCTGCGCCTGGGGCGTCAGACCGCACACGCTTAAGGAACTTTTTTTTGACATATGTGTCCCGTGAGTAGCTTTCACTGGAATAAATGTGGCCTCATTGTAGAGCACATCCATATTCCAGACAATACTAGACGGCATAGACAGACTGCGAGCACCTAATCCATCACCTCCCTCCAGATTCATTCACTCAGGCTCATCTACAGGCTCCGCCGCCAGAGAGCGGACCTGGGCTTCTGCCTGGAAACAAGACTTTAGACTTTACTGCCACACCAGACTGTGCTGGTCCAAAACAGGCACAGTCTTCACCATCTTTAGCTGAGGTGGTTGTGAACTACGACTAATGTGCACACTAGTGAACATCTCTACAAAGTCAGAAGGATTTCTCCTTTGAGGAGCAGGAAATGCAAAATTTCACTGCAATCAGTTGAAAGTTTGTGGATATTTTCCAGTCTGGACTGAAGTGGTTGAATGATTGACATTGCCAGTCCAATATCCCAGAATGCTTCTGCTCTTAATCGTTCGGGGTGGTGTACTACAAATCAGCGGAGGCCCACGTGCGCTGGTTTACCTTGCGTGGTTAAGTACATACCGGTCGGCTTTACAAACATGAACAGCTATGAGGTGCGTCCGTATGTGTTTGACCCGAATCTGACCTACGGTTTTATCTTTTTGAGGAAGGAAACAGTTGTGATTTTCCATATAGATGCAGGTTGGGGGGTCGGATGTTGTGGGCATGTTTTGGGCAGATCTGGTTGGTAGATTGCAGCAGGACCTCTGTAGCTCATGTTGTGCACCTTTGCAGAGGTTCAGCATGGACATATGACATTAAAACATTGTAAAGTTGCTCTAAAATATGGACCAGTATAAAGTGTCTCCTTTAACTGTCCAACTACAATTTGTACCTTTTTTTTATGGTGATTAGAAGAAGGTAAGATTGATCCTGTCAAATAGCTTTTGTTTTTTCTGGGCTCCAACTTGAGGGAATCTCACGTACCATCTGGTTTTTAAGCAATAAATGGATAATCTGAGCTTGAGCTCAGTGTGTAGGTGTGTGTGTTTTCAGCTCCATAATATATTGGCATTTTCCAGCTTTGTGTGCGCTCCAGCCAGACTTGGTCTAACAGTGATTCAGATCAGTCAGGGCGCCACTTAACTCTGGTTTTGTGCGGGAAACAACAGCAAAAATGCTTAAAAACTGTTAGATGGAAGGAGATATGATTTATGTCTGAGACGAATGCCTCAGCCACTGTCCTCATCCCTCTGGCAGCCACGGGCTAATGCATTAATCCGTCTGTCTGCCGATTGCAAGAGGGAGAGAGAGAGAGAGAGAAAAAACGCAATAATCGTTCATCACGTCCAGCTTGGGGCCCACAAGTCAACCAACAGGGAGGAGGAGTGGGTCAGGGTGGGGGGGGCGTGCTTTCATTTTCATCCTGGCTTTATTGTTACAGTTATAAGGGGAAGAAATGAGCAGTGCATATAAAACCACTTGTAGAAAGAAGCATAAATGTCAGTCAATGAAAGACCCCTGACTGTCAGAGAGGTCTTTCTGAGAGCGTAAACAAGCTCAGGCTTCACCAGCTCTCCTGCATGCTAGAGTGAAATTCAGCCATGTGTCACAGTGACGGGTGGCGACAAAGACACAGCAGGGGTGTCTTTACTTATTGAATGCCCCAGGGGCGAGGGACGTTGTGCCCCCACCACCATCCCCGTCCCCTCCCGGATGCAAATAATCGGGTTAAGTTTGAGCTCAGATGGAAAGATCCAACATGTTATTCCACATACTGTAAGACAAAGATGAGTTTTACCTATGTGTCCTCACTGTCACTGTCACTATCACGGTGATGCCCACGTTGGTCCCAGCAGCAGGATCAGCACCTTGGAGAGCGCTGTGTCGAAGAGCCCTGTGCTAGAAGAAACATGGAGTCTGGGTCATGACGGGATGTCGTTAAAGAAGAATAAAGACCGAGGGAAACTTCAAGGACAAACAGTTTATATAAATGAACGCCTGCCAGCGCATCACTATGATGTGGTTAATGTTAAACCTGAGGGCTGCTGCTCTCAGGATCATATTTAAAGCCTTAACAATGTGAATGAAGGAAATGCCACCTGTTTATTTTACACTCTTGTTGTGATGGCTGTTCTCATACGCTGCTGTTCTCCCTGTAATGGTTGTAATGTTACACACAGACAAGTACTTAACCAAGGACTTCATGCACATCAACTGTGCTTTGTGCAGAGACAACCTGTCCTATCTAATGTGATATATGTTTGATGTTAACCACATATGTAAAACAGTGTCACATGATGTCCCATAACCATAGTAACTCAGTGACAGACCTGTCTGAGAGGAGAGGGACAGATGCTGCTGTCGTCTGAGGAGCCGCTGACTTCACAGAGCATCAGAATGAGAATAAATTACAGATATAACAGATTTGTGGATATTTTTGACTGGTCTGCTCGCTGCAGCACACTGCTGCTCCATCTCATCACTGTCCTCTTCTAACACAGCGATCATTCAAGATTTACAAATTTGCTTTTCGTGCTCCACCCCTGGCGTCCATTATATAGATGTGCTGGGATATCTTGTGTGATGACGATAACAAGCTTGTTGCCGTAGGGCCTCCAGCCAACAAGGGGCAAAAAAAAAATGATGGTCAGAGGGCCTGAAGCCTCGGTAAGCCTGTGCATTAAAGTGCCACAGGGCACAGCCAAGGTGGATCCAAAGGCAGACACATGGAGGCAGGAAGGTGCAGAGAGAAGAACTTCAGATTGAGGACAAATTATGGCTTAGAGGCAGACGGGTGGAAAGACTAAAGTTCAGGAAGGCAGACAAGAAACGAAAGTCAGAGAATCCAAACTCAGGTGGAGAAAACACACACAGAGACAGAGAAAAGTTAGAAATGTGAACAAAAACAGAGAAACTGTCAAGGAGGGAGGGAAATACAGTGTTTTCGTGAGGTGAGGACAGTGAGATGGAATAAAACAGGACGTACAACAAAATGACGAAGAGGGCTGGATCAAAACATGCGTGGAGAAATATTTATATGCAGAAAATGCTTCTGAGTTCAAATTTCAAGTGATTTATGCTCCACATTAAACTCTGTGAACTGCTCTTGTTTTTACTATTAGGTGCATAATTCTCCAGTGGGAATAATTCTCTTGTTATCCATTTCTCCACTGCACATTCTTATTTTATGGTTCATGTCATATGCTCTGTTATAATGGTCTTATTTTATGGGGGGGAATAAGTCACCTTTTAACAGATCGTCATTTGTCTAAATGACACCACTTTCTATTTCTGGATGTTTTCCAGAATATATTTAGCATGTGATATAAGGGGTGGGTCTTGAGATTGATTTGACGGGGGCTGTGTTTAACCCCCGCAGCCTTGGATTTCTTCTACTTTTCCATAAGCGGGGTCTGATCTCTGGTTTTGGCACAACAGTTGTTTTGGTGCATAGTTTCCGCACTTCTCTCTGAGTTCACCTCCAGCTGTGTCTTGGACTTCCTGCCAATTGCAAGATGGGCAAGACAAAAGCAATAATTCAGTCTGAGCCAATGATGATGGGGGCGGGTTTTCATATTCATCCTGGTTTTATCTTTACTGTCACACAGTGAAGATGTGAGCAGTGCATATAAAACCACTTGTAGACAGAGGGATGAATGTGAGTGAATGGAAAGCCACCCCTCACTGTCAGAGAGAAAGTAAACAAGCTCAGGCTTCGTGCTGCATGCTACCGAATCAAATCCAGGCATGTGTCCCAGCTGCTGGGAGCAACACAGGCGCATGCAGGCTGGACTGAAACACAGGCACATGGAGGCAGGTGGATGTAGTGAAGGACTGTTATCAAAGAAGGAAAACTCAGCTCACAAGGCAGCTGGTGGAAAAAAAAAAACCTGAGGCTCAGGCACGTAAATAAAAAAAAAATAATAAAAAAGAAATCCAAACTCAGGTAGCAAATAAACAACAACAACAACAACATGGAAACAAGACGATCAAAACCAAGTTAAACAGTGGACGCTGTCGTATCTGCAGAGTGTCAGCTGGTTTCAGCCCTGAATCTGTTTGCTCCTCTGCTGCTCTCTGTGCTCACATACACAGCAGAGTAACACAGCTGGAGTCCCTGGAAGGAGCCTCTTATTGCACTTCGTTTTATTGATAGTGCTTTTATTGATTATTGATTATTGATGGTACTTGGTTCTTATCTGTCAAGTTTTTATATGTATTATTTAACCTCCTGTTTTATCTTATTTTTAAACATTTTCAGGGACTTTAGGACTTTGTCACTTAATCATGTTAAATCTCGCTGTGTGCTGTCTTGTGTGTGTTTGTGTGTGTGTGTGTGTGTGTGTAAAAGGAGGTCGACTCACTTCACTGCAAACTGAATCTACCTGTGGGTACAACTGAAGCGACCTTAACCTTAACCTTGACCTTGAAGGTCAATCCATGAACCCTGACGTTAAACAGCGAGCTGCTGCTAAGATGCTGATTGATTTGACCAAATCATCATACGCTTGTTCGGTTGTGCTGTGGTTTCAGCTGTTACTACTACAAGAAGCATCAGCTGCTGTTCAGTCAGAAATGTGTCTGCAGAGGGGAGAGCTCCGGCGGACCCTGGGTGATTCTCATCTTCCCGTCTACACAGAGCTGACTAGATATGACAAACCGATGGGATAACACCATCATTTGGCCAATCGGTGACATTTGCTCACTCTACAGCTGCTCCTGCAGGGCCAGATTATGACACCATACTTTTTTTAAAGAGGTATTCATGATGTGGGGGCATATTTATATGCACAAAATGCTTCTCTGTTCAAGTTTCCACTGATTTATACTCGACATTAAACTCTCTGAACTGAACACTAACAGCTCATGTTTTTACTGTGAGGTACAAAATGCCTCGGTGGGAATAATTCTCTTGTTATCTGTTCCTCCACTGCACTTTCTTATTTTATGGTTCATGTCATATGCTCTGTTATATTGGTCTTATTTTATATGGGGAGCATAAGTCACCTTTTAACAGTGCCATTTGCCTAAATTACATCATTCTCTATTTCTGGATGTTTTCCGGAGTATAATTATCCCGTAATGTAGGAGGTGGGTCTGGGGTTTGATGTTTAGTCTGATGGCTGCTGTAGAGACTGTGCACTGGGATTAGCCTCAGAGTCCTATCTCTGTTTTTGCCACAACAGTTGTTCTGTTGTATAATCTCTGAGTTCACCTCGAGCTGCGTCTTGAAATGTAACACGGTCTGGATTTTGAAGAAGGAGGGAGGTAAACCCAGACTGAGCCCTCAGGCCTGCTGCGTACTTTACATGTACACTCACACAAACACGTACAGTGTTAATCGAGCAGCCGTGACAAGGCTTTTAATTAGTTCGCTGTTGTTGCCGTTTCAGATTTAATCACATTATTATGCACAAATATCAACAATGCTTCTGTTTGAGATGCATTGTTTGCTTTAGTGTTCTGCTGCACAATATTATTATCCATAATCCTCTCCGGTGTTGCATCACGATTTACCTGTCGTTGTCAACTGCACAAACTATAATATGGAGCTTTAACATAATGGCTAATATTGACACAGTGTTGTCCGACTTTTATCTAAAGATAATCTCTTGAATGTTAATGAGGTTGCACGTTGATTAATTCAATGTTTAAAGAACTGATTTGGATCCCATTTGTGTGTCGCAGTCATGTTCTTCACACTGCACAGTGCACACACACATAAACGCTCTGTTAAGTCAGCTTCAGGTGTGTTTATATAAGACGGTGAGGCTAGAGGACGGTTTACACCACGCTCCCCTCTGCTCGTCCGGCTCTCGGCCTCTGCAGCCATTAATCAGAGGTGAAGTGCAGATGGTCCTGTTCGCCTCCGTGCACCAGCTTTGCACGGTTTCTAAACCCACACTACGGTCAGCCCGTAAGTGCATGAATCAAATTTGAGGAATAGAATCAATCTGTCTGCATATATGTAATATAAATATTTATAGATCTAATAAGAGATGGACTCCTGCAGAATTTGGGTAGTGCTAGAATTACACTCAGGCGCCCGGTGATTTATTGTGTGTGCTGAGGTTATCGGTGATTACATCTTCTCTGTGTGTGTGTGTGTGTGTGTGTGTGAAAAAGTGTTTTACAGTCTATTATTAATTTTTAAAGGTTACATTACTTCTCTGCACTGGCTGCTTGATTAAAAATCGTTGCAGCACCATGTTCATGTTTCTCTTATTATGTTTTGAATGAGAGCAGAGCTGTTGTTGATATAATTAACCATGTATCATTGTGTTGCTTCAGGCAGCGTGTGTGCTGTGCTGCCCTGGCTTTTTGTTTTACCGAACTCCTCAGCACGACATACAGAACATAATACTCTTACACATGTTAAACTCAGGAAGGTGCAAAGTTAATACAAATGTAATCATAGTGTGCAAATTAAAACCCATGCTTCTGTTTAGGCTTTACATAATAACCAACTGTACTCACATTGCATAAGATGATGTACTTCTGTGTTGCTCAACTCCTCCCTGGGTCAGTCTTATCTGGTTTTCAGAGCTCACAGTTAATGGGGTATTACATCAGAGGTATACGTGACATTACTCAGATATTTCCAAATCCAATCGTGACATTCAGATGTGTTGTTGTTGTTGTTGTTGTTGTCGTATTTATAGCTCCACATCGTTATCGGCTTAACCAAGTAAGAGCAAACCTCTGCATGACGGCTGTCTGTCGGCTTCTCTGTGGACTGTGTGTGTTTGTCTGCCTGTTGTTGGTTTCCTCTCAGCCCTCCAGCCTCCTCCCACAGTCCACATGCAGGTCACATTAATTGGCGACTCACTAAATTGCCCATAGGGGTGAGTGAGGGTGAGGGTGAGTGGTTGTGTTTCAGCTCTGTGATTGACTAGCGACTTATCCAGGATGTATCACACACCAGAGTCATGTGGGATTGGCCCTACACCAGCCCCCTCCACCCTCATACGATAAGCTGTGCTAAGCTAATAGATGGATGAAATCCCTCTATCACAGTGTTGACAGCTCGTTCTTTAGCTAACTTTAGCTTCCAGCACGAGCTTCCTCTGTGTGACCTCTGAGCCCTGGAGGTTTGACTTCTTCACAAGAGATTAACTGAAATCGATCAGTGTAAAGGTTTAGTAATGGGATATGGAGTATTGTTAATGATCAATACTAAGCTAGCGTTAGCCCAAATGTTACAGTGAGATTATTATTGGAGAAGATCTTTTACAGCAGCTTTCTTTGTGTCTTCAAACAGAGAGACAGGCAGCCTTATGACCTGACCAAGGCAATTATCTTTTTTTCTCTCACTGTTAATAAACAAAACAGAAATTGGCTTCACAAATATTGTGAATCGACATATGTATCATTGCTGTTTTATTGTCTATTGTCCGAAAACAGGTTCCCTCATTAGCATGAAAACAAACACATTGTTTATGTGTAGTGTAAGAAATGACACATGCAGTATTCAAGCAGTGTTGTTTATGTATATCCACACACACACACACACACACACTGCACACACACTACACACTTACAGGTGCATATTTATGTGTTTGTATTTACATAGTAATGTGTTGTTTTGCTTTGTTTAATGAGAGAATTGGAATAAGAAGAAGAAAAACATGGAAATGACAGCGGTCCTTTCCTTTAAATTATAATGACACCATTACAAAGTTACAGTTGTATTGTAATTTGAAACTTTCACTCATTATTTATGAATGGTAGTGGAGCTACTTCAGTCGTCGTAGCTACAAAACCTGGAGTGAGTTTCGGTCTGACAGCAGCTCAGTGAAATCCACCCCTCGCTGATCCACATCTGGAAAAAACAGATTGTGGCAGGTAATTCTCATTTCACTGATGTCCCACGTCAGCGCTGGCACCCTCAACTTACACCATGTGTGCGTGTGTGTTTCCCCTTCCTCTATGTGTGTGTGTGTATGTCTTAAATGAAGAGCGTCATACTATAGTGTAGCTGCAGCAGCCTTCTGTCTTCTTATCACTCATATCTCTAGTTATGTTTCCAGGTGACTGAGCCATATGGGCCCCGTCAATCCTTAAAATCCTGGGCTTCACATGACGGGGGAGGAGGGTGTCTCACTGCTCGCTCCGACTCCTTCCAACACTTTGATGCAGTCTCTTGCAATCGCAGCCCCAGTCAAGCAGCTCATGCTGCTGCTTGACTGGTTAAAAAAAAAAAAAAAAAAGTCAAAGTTTGAGGCTTTAAATGTTTGATGAGCGTTTCCCTGATGAAGGGAGGTATCAGCAGTGTGGGTCAAGTGTTCCCCTGAGATCGCTGCTCTGCTTCTCTTCTCGTACTTCTTCATGTTTTGATAACCTGGTTTTAGCTTAAGCTTTATAACGACAGCCACATATGTGGCTTTTCAAACTGGCGGCGTCCTGAATTCCCACTAACTGCTGCTGTGATTCTGTGTACAACATGAGGAAACATGTTAAATCCTTTTATGCTGCACAACAAACCTCCCGTGTCGTGGAATCTGTTTAAACGTCGTCTGCCCTTTGGACACAAAGATTTAAAAGCAAATGCTCTTTTCCTGCAGTTTTCACTGTGTGACATTTAAAGCCCCCACCCCCCCGCCCCCCCGTCAGGTGGCCCCTTCGCTGTGCTGCTTTGAAATTTTGATTTGTTGAAGCCGGTCTCAAACCTCAACACAAGGCTTCGGCCCCCAGTACGACACACACAGAGCCGTGTTTGTCCGAATGTCAGCTCCTATCAGGATCCTCGTGTCTGATAGTTTTTATCCCTCTCTGCAGGAGACGCCGTCCTCACGCTTCCCCTCCAACGCTTTACCACCACCACCACCGCCACCGCAGCTGCAACTCATCACGTTTTACTCATTTTCTGAATAAAAACTGATTAACTGTTTTTTCTCAACAAATTACAATGATATCAACAGAGAAAATTAGAAAAGATCTCAGAAGCAGCAACCAGCAAAATGTTTGTGGCTTCAAACTGATTTCCACAATTGCCCATTAATTTCAGGATCATTCGATACATAAACAAGCAGTTTGGCAACAACTGTGCATAAAATACCAAATGAACAAGGCCTTTGTTTGCATTAGTGAACCGCGCTGTGTTTTATGACTGTTGTATTGTCTGTCCCTGATCTTTGACTGTGACCCAGCAAAGTGAACTTACATTTCTTTTTGTGTGTGTGTGTGTGTGTGTCTCTCTCTGCAGCACTGAGTCCATGGATATCTACGTTTTCCCACCCCGGCGTGAGAGACTACTCCCAGCTCACCCTTGACCTGACTCGGAATGAGCTTATTGTGGGTGCTAGGTAAGAAAACTGTAAATCCACTCAGCTTCTCAACCCCACAGAGCACATTACTGAGAACGCGATACCCTTTTTCTGACTCACTCAGACTTTGGGATAATGACGCTTCTTAAGTACTCTGCTGAGACCTCATTGGACCGGTTCAAGCTTTGGAATTGGCAGAGAGAGAGGGGGTGGGTGTGGGTGGGGGGTGTTGGATTTAGAGGAAAAATACATCCTGCCACAATAGCGTACGTGTACGTGTTGGAGGGTGTGTGCACATGTTCTCATGAGCTGACGTGAGTTGAACTCTCAGCAGGTTTCGACCTTCTTAAAAACATGAAAAAGACAAACGCAGCTAACAGCTCGTGTACTTGCAGGAGGAGACTGAGGAGGTAACACTAAAAACAATGACCTGAGGCTGATGGACACTCACAGAGTGGTCTTTAATCGGCTTGGCTTTAAGTTGACAGCAGCTAAAGTGGCCTGTCTCTTCTCTGATACTTCATTTGCATTATTAAACACATTTTCAGAGGATAAAGGTCAGTCAGATTACACACTCACTCACAAATCTCCCTCTGCTCTCTCTCTTTCTCCAACCTAGAAACTACCTGTTCAGACTGGACCTGAGCAACATGTCGCTGATACAGGTAGGCACACTGACGCTTTATGTCTCTCTCTCCTTCCTGGTTTTTATGAAACATCTTTGTTGTTACTGTTCCACTAATTGACAGATCGTATGGAAATAAAGATTTATATATAAAGACGCAGTAGCTCCACTTAAAAACACACTGAAGTGCTTGATGTTCTGTTATTCAGGACATCGTCTCTCCTCTCTCTCTGTCTGCGGGGGGGGGGGTTGTTGTAGCTGCACTCCTGTATCTGTAGTGCTGATCTGTGTCGATCGCTGCCTGCAGAAGCATCAGCACTCAGCTTTTCACCTCTCGAACACCACCCCCCTCCTCCTCCTCCTCCTGGTCTGTGACTTCATGTGGTGGAGGCATGTGCCCCACACCAGGCCACTTGTTGCTGTGTCTGTCATTATCACACATTACACTGCTTTATTTGCAGTTACTCAGCCTAATGTTTCTATTAAATGCAGCTGCATGAAATGAAATAAGAAGAAACATCTGCAAGCTAAAAAAGTTGATCCACTTTTATTGCTGTAATAACTGAAAACACACTTAAGCTTTTCAGTTGCTGTAACACTGACGGCTGCCTCCTTACAGTGCTGAAAATCAGTGAGGAGGTGTCTTCATGTGTATGTGTGTGTGTGTGTTTCGATAAGCAGGACAGGTTTAGCGTCGGAGTTCAGGTTTTGGCCGGAATCTAAATGTTTCCAGGAGGTCCATAAAAGATTGATTAGAGACAGCTGTGTGTGTGTGAGAGTAGTGTATGTGTAAGTGTGTGTGTGTGTCCTCATCTGGTGTTGAACAGAGCCATGGATTGGATTCATTCATAACAAGTGTGGTGGGCAAAAACATCATATGATTAGACGCTCCGGGAGCAGAAATCTGATAGAATGAGTTACAAGAGCCACAAGCAGAGTCCTCCAAAGACGACGGGGCGTCGCTGCTTTGATGAACTTTTAAATCGAACATGCTCTCTGACGCCACAAAGATGGCTCTTTTGTAGGTGAGGCAATCGTTGGGAGCAACACAACAGCAGGTAACAGTCCTGTCTTGTGCTTTCAGCACGTTTTAAATCAACATTTTTTCTTACAGTTTTACAGATTTAATGCAATAAATTCACTTTCATAGTACATCCTTTGGTGTGCATGCATACATGCACCATATAAATAGCATATTATATATTTCAAAGGTAATATAACATGTCCTTGGGGAAGACATTTGTGCTCATGCTGTTTTCTATAGAACAGCTTGATGAAATGACCACGTTCAATGACAAATGAAAGCAAGTATTTAAAATGAAATAGCACTCTTTGAAAACCCCAAGATTTCCCCCGGTGAAAAATACACACGACGCCAGTTGCATCAGGTGGAAATAACAGTTTTTGAAGTGCATGTCAGGTGATTTTATGGACATCTTTGCAGAAAATGCCTCCCGCTGAGATGTTTGAAGTGTGATGAGGACATTGCACGTCAGGGAAACATAGCTGGGAGTTAGAACGACATCTCTTTGATGTTTCTGGCGGTGGAGCCGAGGTCTCGGTGGGCGATGCTTCCTGTCTGTGATGATCTGACCGCTGACTGAGTTATTACAAACAAATAATTACAGTCATTACAAACTGCTGTTAAACAGAAGTAAAACACAGTCCCAGCTATGGGCCAAAGCACTGTTGTGTTATAAAAGTTAATGATAGTGATATTAATTTGCATGACCGTGTGAACTGAGTTAGGAATCAATATCCTGTTTCTGGAAAAATGGCCTCAGAGTTTTGTGCTTTACTGTAAATATGTTTTACTTTCCTCCCTGTTACAGAGGATTATAATCAAATCAAGGAGTGTACGCACTTTAAACACATGCTTCTCTGTGTGTCCCTTTGCCTGCGGGTGGAATATGTGTGTTTCTATGAAAGGCCTGTCTGTGGAGCGCTGGTACAGCCGGGAGTGTGCGCTGTGGGGCACACACAGTTGCTGTACGGTTGCATCAGGCATCACAAATGACAAGCCCCCAACTCTCTATGGGAGTGTGTAACCTAAACCGGTATATCACTGTCACTGAGTAAAGAAAAGGCGTCTTTACACGACCCAGAGTGCAGCTTGCAGTTTGCATCCTGCAAGTGGCTGTAGGATAACTTCTTAGTTTGCTAAAGTTTCCCATCGTTACAAAGGGAAGTTTCACCTTTTTCTGATTTTGTTTGTCACTTCTTGTAACTCTAGTTCTCAGTAAGGAGTGTAATGGTAATGACTCATCTTTGATCAGGGAGGAAATCCACTGTTGCTGTTGGAGTTTAAAGGACCATAGTGGTGGTTTTAGCCCATTAACTACAAATTTTGTGTATTCCCCCCCCCCCCCCAAGGCAGACCCAGTGTTATGAGATCGATTTTTCCACCTTCCCTGAAAAGACACCCTGCTGCAATATGAAAATGATCAAGGATAGGAAAGTTGCTGTACTCAGCTGCCAAGATCGTTCAGATCTTTTGTTTTGTTCTGTTTCTAAAAACTTTTGAAAACTTATTTCTTGGTGATGCGTTCAAGGGAGCTCTGACATTTGAGATTTGTGTATAGGCTGCTGAAAAACATACACATACAGAGCAGGACTTTGCTGGAGTGTTGCATTAAATGTTGTCTCTACACTTTGACTGATGATTGCTCCATCACCCTCGTCATCACCACCCTGTCAGGCATGTGCAACCACTTTTTTTTTCTATTTTCTGAATCTCTATAAAGTCACCAAGAGCAGCTAAAGGGTTTAATTTGCAGCATCAGTTACGTTATAACATAAAGGATAACAGGCTGCATGATTTTACACAACATTTCCACGCGGGATGAAAGCACGTCACCAGACTCCACTTTGTGTGACAAAGTCTCCTTTCACGGCAGCCTCGACTGAATGACATGATGTGTACAGCTGCCACCCGTGTGTCACCGCCGATATCAATGCGCCCTTTGTCTGTACGTCCTACTTGTCTAGTTTTCGGAGGAGAGAAGTTGACTTATGAGGCTTTTCATTTGTTTACACGCTGGTTGTGTTGTTTCTCTGCAGCTCTGTGAAACTGCTCTGCCTCGGCCCTGGAAAAAAAAAAAAGGTCTTTATGACTCGTAGGAAGCTCATACATGCATGCATATACAAAAGTGTACACACAAGTACACACACGCACACACACACACTCTCTGAAACATGCTACCTTGATTCTTTAAATGTGTCCTTCTCCCTCACACACGCCTACACACACATCTCCTCAGCTCACTCTGAGCTATAGGGATAAATGAGGTAGATCCTTCTTCAGTCTGGGCAGTGCGGAGGTGTCATCCATGATGCCAAGGCTGAAATCAATGAGAACATTATACAAACTGCCCATTGGAGCAGAAAGGAGGGTCCGTACCCCCATGCTCATTTTGCCAGTAAACGAGAGGCTCTTCCAAAAGAGAACGGGGGAGGGCAGGATCTTAAAATACTCCTCTTTTCTTCTGTTGTATAACCGAATGGGAAAACAAACCCAAATCTCCCTCTTGCCAGTCCGAGCCGCTGCTGCAACATCAAAGCCTCGGCTCCCGGAGGCATTTACTTTAGATTCCTCAACCACGGTGATGCGTTGCTTAAATACCCAAACCACCTGTCAGAGACGGAGTGGCTCTGTTTTCACGCTGGATTTGTTTGTTTGAGTCCAAACTTCAAGTCCAATTACCGACACTCCCTCACGGCCCCTCGCTTTTCTTCATCAAAACGTAGTTCCACATTAGCGTAGTGATGTCAACACCTATTTAAATGCCCAAAGTAAACAGATGCAGTGCAAAACATATTCATCATGTAATTTGTTGTTTTTTATATTTATATTCTGTTCATGTTTTTTAGTTTTATAAATATAAAAGGAAACATGACAAAACATGATGATACCTGAATTCTTACTGGTCATTCATGCCCTGAATGTTCTTCTTGTACGTGGTTTGGCCCTGGGTTCATTGTCTGGTTGGTCTGGTTTGAGTTGTTTAGCACAAAACATGACCTACATCAGTGCTGTCTGTGGGCTTTGTGTTGTGCTTTCTGTATTTTTCTTTTAGTCCTCCATGGTCCTGCAGCAGACGGTGACCCAGGGTACATACTGATGATCGGGAGTGGACAGTAATTTACATGTATTCTTTGAGTGTCTCCACTGTCCTTTGTCCTTTCCTTTGTTTTCAGACATTTGACTTTCCCTCTCAATACATTTTAAAAAACCTTTAAGTCAGTGAGATGAATTATCTGTTATCCTGACAGTGTTGACAGACCAGTCACTGTTTTTGTCACAAGAGGAAAACACTCCTGTGCTGTTGTCAGTCACACTTGAAGCTGTCAACTGTCCTAACGATGCTCTGTTAGATAGAGACGAGGCAGAGGACTGTTCACCGGAGACCAAGCCAAGTTTAGAAACAAGGGGAGTTTTTATGTTCTTAGTGTTTGCTACGTTTCCAGTGAAAAGAAACAGGAACATTTTCATAGCTTTTTCTGTGGTCTTTGTATCATATTCTGCAATATATTATTATTATTATTATGTGTACAGGTTTTACAGAGTTAGTGTAGGTGATGAGGTTCTGTAAATGCAACCATATGTTGACATTAAAGGTTAAGTCTGTAGATATGTTCGTTGCAGCTTGTAAACACACCATTCATACTCCTCTTGGGCTCAACTGTGCAGGCCCCCGACAGCAGCCGCAGCAGCAGCAGTTGTCAGGACACCAAAGAAAGAAAAACAGTCCGATTGAAGTGCTGGTCGTCGCCAGCAACAGGAGCCTCGAGGGTTATGCTGCAGGAGGGCTGTTGCTGTAAGCACAGAAGCAGAAGCTGCCACCACTAGCGAATACTAACGATGAGCTAGTGGGTGCTAGTGACAAGCTAGCAGGTGCTAGCAGGTGCTAACAGTCAGACACAGTCACCATCATACATGAGAAGAAACCAGGTGATAATTAAGCAGGATTTTCTTAAGCAGGAAAATCCTGTAGACTCGACCTTTAAAAAATGTACTTGAATACATACTTCGATATACCATTACCATTTCTACTAGTAAAAATTTGATCGAACTGTATTGCGTTGACTTAGCTGATAATTCACTCCACTTAGGAAGAAGGATTCAGTGATGGAGAACAGTTTGATAATGAACTGAAAGCTCTGCTACTCTCCTGGAAAAAACACACATGACAGAATGTCAGAGAGTCGTTTTATGTGCATTTTACTAAAAGAAGTGGTGAAGGTAGTCAACTGGAGTTGCAGCACTGCTCTTTGAATGTGTCACGTCCCTATTCAACACCTATCCCAAGCACCTTTTTCAACTTCTACTTCAGTTTATTTAAGCTGTCAAAGTTATATTTCTCCTTCTGCTCTGCTGCCGGTGCTACAGCTCCACTCCTGCCCACCATCACTGCTGCTGCTGCTGCTGCTGCTGCTGCAGAGCTGCTTAAATCAACCCAATCACCGGCCCAGTGTCCACCTGCTGTCATCAGTGCCCATTCTCTCTGTGCAGTTAGTGCATGCTGCAGGGAGCGATGAGCTCACAGCCAAAAATGCTCCACATTAACTGTAATGCTGTGGTGTGTGAATTAATTCTCCCGTGGAAGCACAGATTGAGCTCTGAGACATTACTGCATCATCGACCTCTTCAGCCAGCTTTACTCAAGAAAGGTTATTCATGCAACTGGATCTGCAGCCAGACAACTCCTGTGTTCAGGGTTATTGATACTTGGAAATGCTCATGGATGCATGTGAGGTAACCCGCTGATATCTGGTATTTAGGACTTTGCAAATGGGCGTTCACTGAAAGGAAAGCTATAGTTGTAATGCATTACCACTCACAAGGCTTTTATGTCTTGTTTTCTACCCCATGTTGTTGCCCAGCGTGTCATTGAAATATAGATGACAAAACCATTAACCCGCTTTGCAAAGGGAACAAAGTGAAGTTCAGTTTTATTGTCAGTCACCTTACAATAGCATAATCCACTTAAACGCTCAGCTACTTTGTTCTTGACCTCTGAAGTCACAGCTATGACCTCAGTTAACTCCAAGTCGAGCCACAAAGATGGAGACAGCCTTGAGGGACGCAAAGCATGACTGGATTTACCTCAATAAATAAACAAAGTTGTCCATTGAGATCAGGTGAAAGTCGTACCGATGCCGTTGCTGACGGATTGCGATGCAAACCAAAGAGGGCTGCGTTGTTCCCCCATGGTTGGCCCTGCACTTTCCAAGTGGGCCATTATCAGGACCTGTAACACACACACACACACACACACTGCTGTCACGTCCCCCAGCTCCTCCCCCCCTTTTAGTGCCTGCTTTTCTCTCCTGTGTGGAGCTATTACAAATTGTATGTGTTAGTGTGTCAGCACTCTTTGTGTGTCATCCATCGGGCGATTCATGACAGCACCAAATGAGTTGGCCCAGACCAATCCGTCATACACCTGGAGCCCAAACAACCCCTGTCTGGTTGAGACTCAGGAGATAAAGTGTCGGATGTATTTTTTTAGACATATATATTTATACAGTATGTGTGTGTACACATGCCGGCTATATGCAGTTGTGGCTGAAGGCTTTTGAAGTCAGGCCATGCTAGAGGAGGGAGGAGGAGGACGAGGTGCTGATGCCAGGTCTTTTAAAGGCTCAGCCGTTATGCTCAGGCACCTGGGAGAACACCTGCCATGGCCATTAGTGAGCAGGCATGCATAGAGGAATAAATGCGTAGGCAATCAGTAGAGAGAGAGAGAGAGAGAGAGAGAGAGAGAGCGAGGGAGGTAGAGGAGACAGACAAGTCGAGGAGAGCCGGGGATAAAGAAGTAGGCAGCAGCGGAAGAATGAAAGACAGGAAAGATAACAGAGAGGGAAGGAAGGAGAAACACAGGCAGAGGCCGCGAGAACAACACGGAGAATCACACAGAACACGATGGAGCTGGAGACAAATGAGAGAGAGAAGAAGAAGAAGAAGAAGAGTGAATACGAGAGAGGGAGAGAGTGAGGGAGGTGAGAAGCCTTTAATCTCCTCCGGCTCAGCCTTTTCTCTCTCTCAATTTTTCTCTCAGGGAGGGGGGGGGCTCCCCTCAGGGTCTCTGGGGAGTCAAACAAGTGGAGAGCAATCAAAACCTTCAGAGACACACCTACAAACAACCACCTCCCTGTTGTTGTGTTTTGTTTCTGTCAAGCAGAAGATTTGTGAAGTGTCCAGAGGTTTTCCATGTCCACATCAGTGATAGGATTCTTTCCCTCCTGAAAACCATTAGAGAGTCTGACTGAACAAAGTCTCTCCTCTTTGTGCTGCAGCGTGTTCGGCTGAAACTCACAATATTCATACAAAAAAGACTCCAGTGTCCTGTGTTTATCTGCGCAAGCTAATTAAGTTATCTTTGCATATTTATCCTGAATTACCAAAACATAATGGAGAGAAGCTTCTTATTACAGCTTGGATCTTACTCACGTAGCTTTGGCAGTCGTTTACAGAGACTTCGGCGTCGGGTCAGTCGCTGCACTAAATCAGGTGATTGGCATCGGCTGTTTCATTCATGCACCAACATTCATCAGCTCCTTGGCTGCCAGCTGACTTTCACATCCACTTGCATTTTATTGGCTGCGCTGTGTGGCCTTGGTAACCTGCTCTTCTCATAACTCTGTTGATATCTTTATAGCAATGGCTGATACTGGAGAGCTGCTGAGGCTTTTAAAAAAAAATCGAGTATTGATATATTTGATTATTTGTTAATGTGGAGCATCTCTGACTCAGCTGTTGGTCATTGTAAGATTGTTGTCGCCAAATGAAGCTCAGATTTTTGGTGGTATGGCTGAAAAGGTTGTCTGACAGGGTGTGAAATGAGCAGCCAGAGGATCAGTGGCATTATTACTCATGATAACTGCCTATTGTAAACATCAATCAATCAATCAGTCAATCAACGACTGTCAGACCTCCTGCTTCAAATCTCACCTGCTTCATCTTTAAATGAGGTGGTTTACGTAACACACACACAAACGAACCACAGTTAAGACGAGAACATAAGCAGGAGGACGTTACCAAAGTGCAGGTGCAGCAGCTCTAAAAGGACGTTCACAGATTTTATGCAGGAATATTGACGTACTTAGACCTGCTCATAAGCACACAGACAGTCAAAGCAAAGATAATACCGCACACACGTTTGAGACGTGAACAAAAGCCAAATACAAACACCAACTGGAGCTCCGTCACCCACCCAGCTACCTCACAGTGGGGCTGCTCAGGCAGAGCTGCACGTCAGCGCTGCTGCATATTCTTGGAGTTTGGCGTCTCTATCCTCCCCCCTCCTTCTCTTTTCATTTTCAAACTCTTCATTTGCTGTCTCTGTCTCTTTTTTGTGTGTGTGTGTGTGTGTGTGTGAAATGTAGTGCAGCTATTAGTGAAGGTGGTTGGTGGGTCTGATTGCAATCCACCCACAGGCTCTGTCCTAGAAGCACCCACTGACAGAGCCCTCTCACTCCCTCTCTGTCTGTCTCTCGCTGATGTGCTGGTCATCCTCAGCTCCGCAGCAATCAGAACAGCAAGAGGAGGGTGGTAGGAGTGTGTGTGTGTGTGTGTGTGTGTGTGTGTGTATAAATATGTTTGTGTGTGTGTGTGTGGTGGGGGGATAAAACAGGAGTGTGAGAGTGGTGAAAGTATAGAACAGCTCCAGTGCTGAATGGATGGGTGGTGGGGGTGGTGGGGGTGGTGGGGGTGCAGATCTGCCAGATGTGTTATGAACAATTCCAACTTCTGTCAAGAAACAGCATCAGGAAATAACAGCAACTCTTTTTCTTTTTTTTTTATTTAATCTGCAAACTTTTCCGGGAGTGAACGCTCAGCCATCTCCTCCGTTGTCTCTGGGCTGAAAGTAATAGAAAAAAGCACGAGCAGGGCGCTGTTTAGACGGCGCCTTCTTTCTTCTACATGTTGTGAGGTACTAACAGGAGATGGGATATCGATTTCTTTCTCTCCTACTAACATATTTGTACAAGACCACAGAGATCCAAGATTGTACTGAATGTCTTTGTCTCTCTCTTTTTGTTTTTACAGGTATGTGTGAGTCATGCCAGCCAGATTTCCTCCTGTCAGTTTGTGTCAGATGATGTGTGCATTTTACTTCCGTTTTTTTTTTCAGTCATTGCCAAGAAATGTCTTCACTCACTGCTGCTTGAGGCCCATCTGTTACATATTCACACATGCAGTCGTGTGATTATTGAAATTATGATGTGTATGCATTTAACCCCCCCACCATCTCTTTCTGTCTTATTCACTTTTTTCCCTTTTTATATAAACTCGCAGAAGTGAAGTTATCTGAGGCATAAAAGAGAGGGGGAGTGAAGAACGCGACTCCTGTGTCACCCACTCAGTCGGCACAGGGTCACAGATGTACTGACCTGACTTTTTACTGGGCTTAAGTATCAGCAGCGACAGAGACGGAGGAGAGGGGACGGAAATAAGGAGAGGAGAAAATGTTTTTAGAAAAAGGAGGAGTGCAGGTAGAAATATGCAGGAGTGCAAAGAGTAATAACACAACCTGCTCTTTGCTGGCTTTTCTGTAGAAGTAAGTGTTCACACATTTTGCACCCTGCTCGGGGGGGGACCAAAAAAGCACAGCATGTTTTGTAAATTGAAACAGAATAGGAAGTGAGCTGGTGATGATTATATCATAGCTAAAGGAATATCCTTCCAATTACTTGTGTTTTTAGTATCAGAAACTCAGCCCCCCCAGCTCGCTGGCATAGCCGAGCTCACAGAGGACGGCAGCGGTAGTCAGCGTGGATTCACAGCAGTTAGCTGAGCAGATTCACGGGGAAAAAAAGGGGGAAGTTGAAATCTAAGTTGTTCTCAAACTACTGCTGCATCCCAATCGTCTTCTCAGGAGACTGTTCAGGAGCTCAGCGAGTCACAAACACCCATGGTTTTTGCCAAAAAGCAGCTTTTGTTAGTTGAGTATGGTTAGTGTGGTTTTTACTGAGAGTCTGTGAGCTTAACACTCACTCCTCACCAGGTTCCTGCCTGTTATTTATATATTTAGCACCTGTGTCCCTCAGATTGTTTGAAACCACTTAACCAAAGAAACACAACCTCACAGAGCGCCAGAGGTTTTAATTATCAACAACCACTTTGCCCGGCACACTGCACAACAACAAGTGGCTCTGTTTACCTGCATCAAAGTGATCACACACACGGGTGCAGGTCTGCTGTCGTCACAGGGAGGCTTCAGCACATTTTCTTTTTAATGACCCAGTCTGAAGCTACAGTACATGTTCCAGTCCAGTGACAGGCCGCTGATCATGTAGCACAACTTCTGCCTTGTTTTCAAATGTCAGATTGATCTTTATTAATGGAAATTGATAATATTGCTATATTGGACGGGGTTTTCACAGCTCAGTGTTGGCAGGTATGAAGATGATGTATTAAAAAATGCTTTAAGTGTAAAGATCAAACAAAAATGATATAGACAGAAAAGGAAATAATCTGTTATTTAGAAAAAACACTGTCTAGACATAGTGAAACATAAAGGTGTAGCTATAAACTGAGTCCACATTAACCATGTGCGTAGTTCAAAGTACTGACTTGTGGTAAAAGCTTTCCAGTAAATAGAAACTGCCTGCCACTTACTGACACATGCGAGTGTGGAGAAGTAAAGGCAGCAGACGGAGGCTCTGTCAGTCCATCAGATAATCCCTGCATAGATAAGACAGCAGCAACGTGGAGGTGGAATGTAAACACCATATTACTGTCTGGATCTCCACATATCTGTCGCCATCCTGAACCCACCAAAACACCACCTCCTTTCTTATTTTTCTCCTCCACCTCCACCTCCACCATCGCTCACGTTTCTTTCTCTCTTTCCTGTGACATTTTGTCCTCAGGAGAACATTATCTTTGCTCCTGATGTGGAACTGCAGTCGCATTTCTGTCAGGTTCCTTCTTCCATTGAATCTTTTTTCTCAGTGTCCGCTCATTCTGTGGTGCCAATAGTTTTCCATTGTGCACAACAATCAGGTTGTACATTAATATGCAGACCTCAACTCCAAGCAGTATTGTATGTGCTCATTTCAGCACTATACAGACAATAATGGATGTACATGCCACCGGCAAAGCTTCTCATTTCTCCAAACCGACGTCTCGCGTCACTGTAAAAGCAGAAAAGACTGTGGAAAAACGTGCGGCCGGGTGTCGCTCCGCCCGACTTCTGATTTTTGTCTCTTTAAGCTCCAAAACACACACACAGAGCGTCACTCTGATCCAGGAGGTGTGCTGCTGTTGAGCTGCAGTCTTCCATGTGGCAGAGCACAGTCAGAGCACAGTTTCCCTCTGATTGGTTTGCCCTTTTCTAAATGCATGGGGGATAATGGAGTTTGCGGAAAAAGGGACGACGGTGCTTTTCTTGGGGATATTCGCTCTTTCCGAAAATACACTTCTTGGTCATTCCCTCCCCGTTGCTCCACCAATTTCAACAGCCATTATCCCTGATATGAAAGGACTCAAAGTGGGGTCTTGTTCTTTTCCAGACTGTAGTTGATCAGCAGACTTTCTTCTTGAGGTCACTTCTTTTTTTTTTATTTTCTTTGCTGTGTCCTTGTTTTCCAAGTGTCAAGACTTTTCCGTTTTGTTTTGTTTTTTTGTTAATTCTCCTGCTGAGAACATGTCAGAGGTTCAGAGACAGAAGTGCTCCCCTGTGTGCCTGGGTCCTGGGATTTGTCCTTGAGGTGTTGTTTGTGTTTTTGGAGGTTGTTTGAGTTGAGCCGTGGTCTCAGGCTCCCACAGCCCGCTGCTGCTGCTGCTGCTGATGATGATGATGATGATGATGATGAGAAGCCCCCAGGTGGCCTTCCTGCTGTGCAACATGATGGTCTGTCCCTCCAGAGCCAAAGACGTCTGTACCAGATGCAGGGCTGGGACACAGGCCCACAGTGGCACTAGTGCAAAACTGCCTGTGGTGTTCAACTCTGATCCACAAAACTTTTCACTCTCCAGAAAAAGGAGATGATATTTTTCTGATGTTTTTCATGAAGGTGATTATGGTCAGTACAGTCATTGCTGGGTTTCATTAACATATGTACAGTTAATGACACTGATACTCTTTGTCTCACACATACTGTGGCAAACTTCACACTTAAGCTATCTATATATTTCCCTCCTATAATTACCAACAATATGTGAAGGCTCAGTGATTCCTCAGCTCCTACTGGAATCGAAGGTGATGCAATTTACTTTAATCTTCTTTACAGTCATTTAGTCTCAAAACATAGTGAAAACTGTCCATCACTAGTCTGTAAATCTGTTGTCAAGCACCAAAGATCCAGTGAATGATTAGAGATCTTTTATCATACATCATATTCACATGTTATTTGAATAGTGAATAGTAAGTAGTCTGGTTTTTCCATCATTGTGAAAGGCTAAAGCCACATTTCCCTCACTTGCTTAAATGCAGTAACAACAAAATCGATGTCCACACTGGTTGAAATATTCAAACTCAAGCCTCAATCATTTTGGAAATGGAAATTTTCTAGATGGTCAAAATTCAGCCGAGGATCTTTGTAAAAAAAAAAAAAAAAAAAATGAGTAGAATTTAAAGTGAATTTCTGAACAAAGTTAGAAAAATCACATCATGAGTGTGTAAAGATGGAGAAGCAGGAGAGTCGAGCAGAAGAAAAAAGATTCATCTCAAAGTTAATGTCGTGATCCATTCATCATGTCACATGTGAAGGTGGAAGCACCAGGAGTCTCTGCTGAAATGCTTTGCACTGAAACCTGACAGCAGTTAGATGTGAGCAGGGTCGAGACAGGATGTCACACACTTCCTACTGGAGGGAGCAGCTGGTTTTTTGCTGCTGCTCGGTCCCAGTGTGCATCGTCCCGGGTCAGGAGGTCAACTGTCACTGTTTGTTCCTTTAAACAGGAAATGCCTTGTGCAAACTCCCTCGTCAACACTGGGAACGTCCCAGTAAAAATAAATGGATCTGTTATCGTAGGTGTTTTTGTTGGATGCCCACAGATTCCTCAGAGGTCGGAAGAGGAATTGACGTGTGGTTAAGCTGTGGAGCCACGCTGACCTTTTCTCATGCAGGTGGTATTAGTATGAATAATATAGGACATCTTCATGATTCCTCATCTACATTATGCATGTCGCATATAGCTCCGGTCCTGAGGGTGCTGAAGGACAGTGTGGATTCACGGAGAGAGCCGAGGATCAAAATGACTGAAAGGTCATAGGACGGACATTAAGCCGACCCTCTCAGATATTCATACCCTTGATACGCCCACAGTATCAAGGCTCTCCGCTCTCTCGCCCTGAGTTTGATGAGTCATAGCTGATTTCATTCACACTCTTCATTAATTTCTGGGTCGCAATTTGGCCGGAGATTTAATTATTGATGCGGTCTTTGTCAGAGTGGAGGGATGTTCTGTGAGGCACGGAGCTGAGAGCAAGCGGCAGCCACTTGTCACCCTGTAATGTGCTGCGGCTCGGCCAGTCGGCTCAGAAAGAATAACCACCTATACTGAGTGTGTGTGTGTGTGTGTGTGTGTCTCTGCATTTGTTTTTTTTTTTGGTTTGTTTTTTTACAAAGTGATTTTAGCATGGATTTATGTTCCCACGGTGGAAAGTTGCTGCCACAGAGAAATCATTTCCTCTGGTTTGGTTTTATTCAGTGGCTCCGGAGGACGAGCAGGAGGTCAGTGGTTCCAGCGTATGAATGGGTGAATGTGGCACATATTGTAAAGAGCGTTGAGTGGTCTTGAAGGCTGGAAAAATGCTGCATAAGTGCATTTATCATAAAGAAATATATATGTACTTATACAGAAGATGTAAAAGGACAGAGCAAGGTTATGTACTAGAGCTTGAGTGACGTCTCAGTCGATATTAGCTCATCGCAGATGTAATGGCTTGGCCTTCATGTCTGCTAATGCCTAAAAACAAATTGCATCGTTGAAATCACAAAGAGATTTGCTCTAATAGATCTTTATGAAAAATGTTTATGGAGATTGTATATGCTAATTACTCTGTGTTTGTAAAAGTCCAACCAGGGAGTTGGAAATTAGCAACAGCTCTAGACTCTGAGGCAGAATTATGTTTAACTGCATCGTCCAAATCAAAGAAAATGTTTCTCTGTTCATTTCAATACAGTGTTTGAATTACTGATAAATGATTATTGAACCTTTACGAAGCTGTAAATCTTAGTATCAGCTTCATTTATCCAGTGTGGTACATTGCAAACAGAGACACGGCGCTGTAAATCCTTTTAAAACTATATATAAGCACATAAAAATACGTATGATTATGGTACAATGAAATGATGCAGTGGCACCACGAGGAGAAGATGATGTGAGAGGGAAAAAAAAAGGCAAAGAAAAGGCAACGAGGACAAACCGCACTGAATGTGTGAAACCACTGACACACCGCGGTGCGTAGCCAATCAGCTCTCACACTGACTGCCTCCACCCTCGACGCCAACTCATCATGTTGAATTGGCCAAATGGCTCCTGATAAGAGAGCCAGCGATGCCGGACAGCGCTTTAGAAACTACAGGCGATGTTTGGCCCCACACCACAGAACGGCATCCAGTGATACAGAGTCCAGAGAGCCGCTCTCTTTTAAGGGCTAAACTGCATTTGTGCCGGTATTTAGTGAAATGCTCTAGATATTTGTCCAATTATTTCTTTTTTTATGTCCATCATAATCGGTCATAATTGTTCTTTTTAATGAAAACTGAAAGTTATAAGCCTCGTGTGTACACTATGTGCCAATTCATCCATGCTACCTGCATCTTTATCTTGCACCTGTGTGGGAGCGCCTGCAGCTATAGTACTTTAGGCGTCTGTGGAAGAGAAGGAGTAATCCACTGTGCTGGTTGGTTGGTCATGGAGAGACTGTCTGTTTTCACCTGCCATCCTCCCTAATGTGGAATTACAGTGAGTGGGAGGCAGCAGCAGGGTGAGTGGGCAACCACATACAGACAGTTAGCACATACTGAACCATACAGTGTATTCAAGTCAGCACTTACATCAGAGGAGGGAACAGCTTCCTGTTCCCAGCTGTGATCCGTTTAATCACCGTCGCCATAAAATACTCACTGTGACTGTGACTGTAAAACAGCTTCTTTACATATTAATGCTCTTTAAAAGATAATCCCTCATAGATGCATGTTGTTTCTGTTCTCCCATATTTCTAATGGAAAAGAGTCCTATTTAGGTTTTATGAAACATTTCATTGTCTTCCTCTGCCTCGTCCAGTTCTACAGTCTCTATAAGGAATGATGCAGTCTTATATTATGGTTTAGTTAAAAGGCTTTTCACAGATAGCCTTGACGGTGGTGCAGTTATGTTAGAAATTCACAATAAAGAATATTTTCACACTTTGTTTTGGCTGAAAAAAGTTGGGCTGTGTTTTACAACAACAAGTCCTTTCAACGAAGACCAGACTTTATATTTACTGTCAAATTGTAAAATATTGTTTTTAACCCGATATTTGATCATTAAATGTGTAACTGTGATCATTTATGTCTTAACAGGACACAACTGAACACTGCCTTATGTCAAATGTAGCTCATTTTATTTAATGCAAACATGTGTTTGTCCGCACACACCTGTCCACCAGGTGTCCTCGGAGTCCAATCACCTGTCCGCCTGCTCCTCTCCACACCTGTTCCCTGGTCCTCTCGTTAAGCCGCAGTCTATTTTTACTGCCTCTCTCTGGCTCCCATTAGTCTCACCGTCTGTGTTGTGTTTTCACCCCGTCCTCTGAGTGTGTACGTGTCTGTCCTCCTCCTGTTCCACACTCCCTGCCTGTAGGTACCGGCTGTATTTAGGCCAACGGACGACTGTCTGTGAGCCTGTTCATAAAGGAGAAGCCCCTGTGCTCTGCCTCTCTACATATGTCAGGCCTCCTCACTGTTACCTGTACATACTTAAACTTTGACAGAGGGCTATAGGCGACAGGAGTAAGAACATATTAGGCCCTTGTGCCGCCAGTACTGAGACCATAACAATATAACCACCTCTATTTGAGGAATGTATGGTGATTAAACCAAATGATCTGAACTGGTGCATCAGTGTTGATTTAGCTGAGATGTAGATAACTAATATCTGATCAAAGGCAATGCAGAGAGTTTTCCATGTGAGCTCGAGCTTGTCAGTATTTGGTGTTAAACTCTGAGCCTATAATGATGTTAACCGCTCGGCTCTGTCAGTGCTGCGCCTTAGTGGGAGATTGATTTTGTTGAACTGAGCTGTGTAATATAAACTGGGCTGAATAATGTGCCGCTTTAGGGTGAAGTGTTTCTCTAAATGCTGCGTCTCAAACACAGCGTCTGAAGGCTGGAACAGTGTAGGTTGTCACAAGTGTCTTAAGGTTGGTATATGAGGCCGAACCAGTCTGTCTGTCTGTCTGGTGTCTGCACAGTGTGGATGTTTAATCAGAACTTCTGATATTGTCTAGTGTGTGTGTTGAAGTGAATACACACACACACACAGTCTCACACACACACTGAAACACTCCATCAGACTGCTTCCCTCCAGTGTGAAGACAGAGGTGTAGGTTAGTGACCTCATGCTGCACTGACTCATTCTGTCAGAGTGGTGTTTGACAGACAGTGGTGTGTGTGTGTGTGTGTGTGTGTGTGTGAATCTAGCACAAAGGGAAGGATGTGGGTGTGTCCTTCGATCATCCTGAGCCGTGAGACAAAGGGTTGTTGAAAGCCTCGTCTCATTTGCCCACGATTCTGTGTGTGTGGCTTTGGAAAACTGTGTGTTTCTAACAGCTGATATAAACCCGTGTGTGTGTGTGTGTGTGTGTGTGTAATTGTGTATCTGTTTAATCAGTCGTTCAGTCATTTAATAAGAGAGAGAGAGAGAGAGAGAGAGAGTAACGTCAGTCCACAGGATCGGGATCACGGCCAATGCAGACCTTTTTTTTTTTTTTTTTTAAATCTTTGGATCAGTGTCAACTCTTCGAAGACGATGTGTCTCTGGTCCTGTATGGCTCGTGTCCCATTGCGCCCCATTAAAAACTCTGTGTTGACAGTGTGTGTGAAAGGCGAATGAACACATACCGCAGCTCACAAAGTAAATAAACAGCAGTCAGCAGTTTTTTTTTAAAAATTAAATGACTGAAAAGAAACTGGAGCGGAGCCGTGATGAGACGGCTTTGTGTACGGTCGGGTGGCGTTTGGCACGTTTACTGCAGTTGTGATGAAGTCCTGTCTGCCACGGCCGATCCACGCTGATGCTCAGTATTGAAGAGGCCATTTTCACCTCAGATTTATTGAAGACATTCTTGATGACGCTGCATATTCAAGCTCCTCAAAAAACAACACATTCCTCCACCCTCGACCGTTTTCTCCAATAACAACGTCTTTGCCAAAAGAGGCACCCGCTCGACCTCTGACTGCAGTTTGTATCAGTGGCTTTTGGCCCTTTTCCACCACACACTTAGTCGACTCGTACTTCATAGCACCTCCTCAATGTGGGCGGAGTCACTATAGCATGGCTGCTCCTCTCGTCAGCTCCAAACACACTCGTCTGCACCTAGTCGACGGACTACGATGTTGTTTTCCACACAGCAGCCATTAAACTCACGTGATAGAACAACCACAGTCACAGTCCAGATCACTGGTCACTGTCGTCAGTGTGTTTTTAAAAATAGCAGGTTTCCTGTGTCATATGGCTCACTAGGTTGAGAGGCTACACTCCTCGCTGCAGCGGCCCTGGTTCGATTCCCAGACACGAAGCTAATGACTCTTTCTGTGACGACACTCTGGCCAATCAGTGGCCGGCAGTCGTTGACGTCAAGTAGCGCCGGTGGAAAAGAGCCATTTGTCTGTTAGCCAACAGCATAACACACTTCCTGTATGAACAGATAGAGGCCATTTACTGTGCAAAGACTCAGAGGTTAAAGAACGATGCTGGGATGTTACAGCCGGATGCAGATACCATCCCGACAGTTTAAATGCACCAGTAAAAAGCCCTGCAGCCACAATCTGTATTTGTGATTGAGACAAGCCTCAAACGACCACAGTTAACTTAACGACCTCCTAAAACCAACACAACGACCTTTTGCATTATTCTATATGTGCGCCGGTGCACCGGGGCCGCGGCCAGCAAGCTGTTAAACATTAGACATGTGCGGCCCTGCAGCTGTAACAATAAAAGGTGCAGGTAACAGAATATTTCACCACCATTTCACAATCGATTAAACTCATCTGCTGCTAACTTTCTTCAGAGCTGCTGCTGCTCCACTAGCTGCATTTTAAATGTTCAGCAGCTCACTTTGCTTTGTATTCTGCTCATGGCTGCACCACAAATCATTTCTCCCTGTCATCCTGAATACACTCCTCCTGAAGATTTATGGGGAAACATCCTGCGAAAGCACACGTTTCTCCTTTAATACTCCTTCACTCCTTCATGGAAGTCACTTTCTGTCATCGCTAATTAAACTAATGACTAAGGACACGCCCCACTGGTCACTGTTTTCACTGTGTGTTTGAGCCCATTTTTTCTGACTGCATTTGAAAATCCAGCCACTGAAACAGGAAGAGAATAGAGAGACGACACGAGAGTGACTCACAGCAGGTGGTGACGTTGACGTCTAACATTTAACCAGGCTGCTGTTTTTCATTGTGGTGACTGATTAGATCATATCTGTGAGTATGTGTTTTAAGAAAACTCAACTTGTGGGTTTTTTGGCCTCACAGCTCGACTCAAACACAGATCAGATCGATCATGACATTAACACCAGTCGCCTGTTTTAATGTCCATATCAGGACTAAACAATGACGTAAAAGGCAATAAATGTTACCGTAGGAGCAAGTGCAGTATGTTGGTGTGACTTTCTCTCCCTCAGGCAGATGTTTTACATGAGAGAATAAAGCTATTAGAGATGAATGATCACAACTGAGGTTAGTGTTGAGTTTAAGGAACCATTAAATGTCATGTCCATGTCTGACCGAGTGGGTCAGACGAGCACCTGCTCCGTCACTGCACCGATGCCCACCTGTGAACTCAGCCAGCGGTGTGTGTCTCCCCCTGCTCCACCTGGTCTGCACCGGCCTGGGCCACAAAACTGGACATATTGTCAAGATGTGAGAATATATGTGTGTGTGTGAGAGAGAGAGAGAGAGAGTATGTACTGGGTGTGGGTTGTTACTTTAAATAGCAGATTATGAGTGGGGGGCTGGAAATAAGAGGAAGGAATTAACAGTGTAAAAGTGTGGGATGCTTTGAAGTGAGGAAACCAGATGATCTCTCTCTCCCTCTCTCCCTCTCTCCCCTCTCTCTCTCGCTCAGCGAGCTGGTGGTGGGTGAATATGCAGATTCTCTTCTCTCCTGCCTCAGTGGTTAAGTAACACGCAGAGATTCAGAGGAAAAGCCTGCAGTGAAGTGCAGCAGGATGAGATGAGATGAGCGAGAGAACACCGCTCAGATTGTGGTCTCAAATAACCACCTTAATAAATAAACTTTTTTTTTTTTTTTTTTAATAAAATATCCAGTTTTACTCTCAGGACCATGAAGTCAGAGGAAATGTTTCCAGGAAATGTTCAAACTTTTCATTATGGATGTAGTTCATCATAGACAGGGTGCGTTAGCATAATGGGCCATTAAGCCATTACGTGTGCTTAACACATTAAGTAACAGCAGCTGTTTGGATGTTGACATGATTACGTTCTGTTAGATAAATTGTGTTTCCAGATATTTTGAGTACTTTTCCACACTCGGCTCCCACCAGTACGGTCCGATCCCACTGCACCGGTTTACAAATCTGTCTTGACTGTAACAAGTGCCAGACAGAGCCTATTCAAACAGCCATTACTCCCTTGACACACTTATTTACAATATTCATGAGTTATAATTAGTTGTCACACATGATGTTAGCAGTGTGTCAGTGAGAGGCAGCCTTATCAACACAGCGCCACATTTCAGGAACGCCATTTGCAGTCGTCGCTGCCGCCACCGCCGCCGCTGCACGCAGGCCCTCTTTACTTCATTAGTGCTTCCTGCTCTCCATCTCTTTTTCTTTTCCTCCCTCCCTCCCTCCCTCTTTCTTTCTGTTTCTCGTAAAAGCAGAATTCATTTTCGCGCCCAGCCACCATTTTTTCTGCAGTAAAAGTGATGAATCCTCTTTCCCGCTACTAATTGTATTTTCTGCTATTTTATTTGCCCATAAAAAATTCATGTTTTTTTTTTCCCCCCCTGCCCCTCTTCCCTCCTTAAAGAAAGACGCCGCGGGCGAGATCTTCACATTGTGTCTAAGGAGAAGTGAAATTGGGAGAAATGGAGTGTCAGGCGCAGGTTTGGAGGCAGAATTGATGGCAGCGAGTGCACATGGTTGTTGGCTTCGCTAATAGATGGAAATGTACTCTAACATGCATCTGTGGCTACAGGCACAAATAATAAACAGGCACTCTTCTGGCCTTGAGGCCGTATTCAGGCGTGAGAGATGACTGTAACTCTTCTTGGAGAAGAAGCTGACGTTAATCGTCTGGTAGTGATGATTTAAAATTTCGTCTTTCTTCCCGGGATGTATGGTGCCAATTGTGAAATTCTGGCCCGATACTGATGTTTACTCTCTGTAGTTTATTCCTCTTTTGTGTAAAGGAAACCAAGAAATCTTCATTACACACACAAAAAATGACGTTTTCCTTCACTTAACCTTAACAAATTGAACATGCAGGCGCCCTGTTCTGCTCTGAGTCAGCACAATATGCCACAAAACAGATGAACATCGGCCGCTCCCATCAGTATTATCTGATGGTCGATGTCAGTCAATGAGGTGAATATCGCTGGATACTAATGTTCAGTCGATACTTGCATTCCTAGTTTCTTCCAAAGTTGTTAAATCTACAGCTTTGATACTGGTGGAAATAACATTAAGAGGCGTTCACTGACCATATTTCTGATCGGTGTCATAGATTCCTGTTGGCAGCTCGGTAATCATTTGAAATATTATGGAGATTGCAACAGGGAAAAGGTGCAATATCCAAACCACAGGAGCCGTATTTCTTCTTTTGATGAATCTAAAATGTGTCACAACAACCCAGAAGTAAAGCATCGTGGTGATACAGACACTTCCCGGCCTTATGAATCATATTCTCCAGACGTGAGTCATCATCATTATCATCATCATCATTTTCATTTTCATAATTTTCAGTGAAAATTAAATGCAAAAAAATTACCGTCGTTCCAAATGAAATCATGACTCACATTACAATTACAGTATCTGGCAAAGTGACTGAACCTGCGCGTAATGACTGCTGCATATGAAAACACACAAGAAGAAAAAAACTCAACCATTTCTTTTTCTTTCTTCATGGATTTCAAAGGATGAAGTGACTCAAACAAGCAAGAACAACAAATGACCAAATCACTAGATGAGGATTTCACTCTTCACAGGCGCAGAAGCTGTTATTTGGGGGGAAGAAGAAGAAGAAAACACACACACACACACACACACACACACACCTGGTCTGTGTAGATAGTGTGTGGAAAAAGCCGAGGTTGAGCTGCATGAGACGCTCGGCTTACGCGTCCAGCAGCAGACATTTTCACACTGGATAAATTGGCAGTGGTTCATCTCAGGCAGTGTTGGAGGAACTGGTCGGCTGCTGCACAGCCAGGTGTGGTGGACATGGTGCTCAGGTTAAAGAGGCAGAGGTCAACAAAGTGTGTGTGTGTGTGAATGTGTGTGTGACTTTTATGTGGGACACTGTTGTTAGTTTCCCATTCCCCTGAAACAATCAATACTGGTTTCCTTTAATCCTGACCACAGTCGTTCCTTTTCAGCTCAGTCCATGAAGTGAAAAATGTGTTTTCCCAGCGTTAATCCAGTGTCTATGTGTTAATTGTTCATTTATCTGTGATATTTGTCAGATTCATGTCAGAAACTTCTTATCTGGTTCAGTGTAAACAGTCGGCATAATGAGGGGTGTTCCTTCAGAGGAAGGCAGGCTGTTCACAGGCAGTAGAGTTCTCCACGGGCTGAAAATGAAAACCCGACCCGCCGGTGTTGAAGCCCGGACCCGACGTGATCCAACCATTAATTCTCAGCCCGACCAAAAAAAGAAGGAGCCCGAGGCCCGACCGGACAAGAGTCATTTGAATACATTTTCGGCCTGAACGAGCACGTCTTGTCCGTCCTGGCCTGTTGAGATCTGACCGCTCTGTTGTCAATATGTTTGAGAGAGATAGAGAGTGGGGGAGGGAGGGGCAGCTCTACAAGGAAATAAGATTTAACACATAATGTGTACCCGTCAGCCAAAACACCAGGGTGCGTTCAGGTACCGAAATGATTGATTGATTTTACGTGAACCGATACTTGGGATTACTGTGGGAATTCGGTCGGTACCTATAAAAGTACCAAATTCAGTACTCATCCCTACTCATCACCGAGGTGTGTGTGTGTGTGTGTGTGAAGGTGAAGGACAGAAGTCCTCCACAACAGCAGACAATCCCACAGGTGGTGCTTAACGTACATGTAACGCAACATGTCCCTTTCTGTAGCTTTGTGTTTGCACCGGAAACGTCTTTAATCTCAACTTTATGTACTTTTTATTCCACACCAACAGACATCTGACTGTTGCAGTGAGTGAACCTTTTGGCTCCGAGCAGCTCGTCTGCATCACAAATTAATAATTAGAGTTGAAGTGAGAGCTTCAGCACCAAGGTGGAATAAGTGAAAATATTATTCTCTCTCTGTTCTGCATGTTCGATTTGTTGCAAACAGTTTTTAGTGATAAATAAACACCGCTCTCTCGCTCGCTGCCCACACATTATGCAGCTCTTATTCATCCTGTTGATGGCGGACAGGCCATTCAGGGGCTGGTACAGAGCAGAGGTATTTGAGGGAGAGGATGTAGAGGCAGAATTGGTATTCTCACAGGCTCTGTGTGAGTGTGGCTTTGTTCCAAAGTTGTGTGAAGAAGAAGAAGAAGAAGAAGAGGAGGAAGAAAAAGAAGAAGAGATGGACGGGGAGGAGGGGAGAGGGGAGGAGGAGGAAGAGGGGGCCACTTTCTGGTGAAGGTCAGCGGGTTAAGCCGACGGGGATCCTTGGAGACGGGGGCCTGCCGAAAAGATGGTAATGCCCCAAGCAATGATTCATCGCAAAGGCATCCATCACTGTGTGTGTGAATGTGTATGTGTGTGTATATGTGTGTGTGTGTGTGTGTTTACAATGACGTCATAACATCAGCCAGTCCCTGGGCTATTGGAGGGGGGGGGGGGGCTGTGGATGAGCAGTGTTTTCATTCCAGCAGGCAAAGTGATGGACTGCTGCAGAGGGGGCAGGGCCGCTCTGTGAGTGGCAGGTGCCACACTGTTCACTGTGCTCATGGGAAGTGGATTTGAGTTTGCTGTTGACTGTCTGCGTGCTGTTTGTTGGCTGCGTGACCAGACAGCCGAGCTCCTGGAGAGCACATTAGCTGCTTTCTGTTTTCTCCTCCTTTTCTTTTTTTTTAATTTCTGCGACTACTTCTTGTTCAGTGTCTGAAGCTCAAGTTTCATTTTAATTACAGTTTACTTTATATAGCTGTCCCCTGCTGCTGTCTCTCTCTCCAGGGCAGTCTGAAGCAGGTTAATTGAAGGGATCTGCTGTGGGAGACAGGGAGATGAGCTGTAACTATCAATATGGGCCAGAGCACACACTTACTGGTCCTCTACCAGCTGCAGCAGCTAAACATAGCTTTATAACACTAATGAATCTGTCTCCGCCTGCACCTCTAACCTCTCCTTACATATGGTCATAAAAGTGCAGAGGTTTTATGTGAAGTTTAGCCAGGTCGAAGCTGCTCAAATCAATATTTTTCACATGAATAATGCATGGAAAGACTAAAACTTACAGCATCATCACTGGACTCCACAGCTCCATTCACCTCTGTGGGATGTTTTTTTTTTTTTTGTAGCATCTTTTAGTGCTTTTTGGAGTCAGACCCTCACAGCTTGACTGCTCTGATTTACTCTCACCACTCTCATCAACCTCATGTCTAGCTGCAGCAACAAACTTAACACTGACTCTGTGCAGCAGCTAGAGAACCAGATATTTATCTGAAGGAGCCGGTGGAGACAAAAACAGAGCGGTAGAGAAGCAAGTGTTGGACTTGTTGGACTCATTAGTGGAGAAAAAAGATAATTATAATTCAACATAACAATGATAAGATCTCAATTCTGTGGTTACGGATTGGGATCCCAAAAGTCTATTAATTCACATTTATAAATGCATGTAATGAGTTGTTTTGCCACAAGGGGGCAGAAGAACTCCTAATTAAACAAACAGACCTCCTTAAAAGTCTTTTTTAGCTCATGTTTGGTCTCCACCATCAAATATTTCTCGCTCTTTAGCTGCTAAACGTTTCACTTTCTTCACCAACTAGTTGCTACCTCAGTCTGTGAACAGTGTCTTGTTTGAGATGCAGCTCCACCAATCGACAATCAATCAAAGGTGGCATCAGAAATGTGGAAGAATGACTCGATTTGCAGTGTGTTGTCAGCACAAACACTTCTGACAGTGTAATCCATCAAAACCAAAACCAAACAAAAACCATCACAGTCATTTAGTTTTCTGTGAATATAAGCTTTGTGTTAAAGGCATTAAAGGAACTCCCAGCTCAATATGCAGATGTTTGACGAGCTCATTAAGCTCTGTGTGGATAGTACTGTACAGTCTGGTGTTTTTGCTCGTTAGTGTGAATTTATGCAGAGGCTAACCATTCACAGTCATAAACTTCTACTGCTGCAAGCGCAGATGAAATACCCCATGACCTGTGAAATAAAGACATTTTTACACTCGCTGCATTTAAACTCAACGTCTTGTCCCCAGAAAGACTTTGGCAGTTCTTTTAACTTCTCATTAAATGTGCTTATAACGTTTTATTTCCATTTAGATTCCTAAAGAGCTGCATTCAGTGCACGGAGTTTCTAAAAAAAAAAAAAAAGTGATTAACTCAAAACTATATTTTCCCAGCAGAATCCCTCACTGAGTCTTGGGGCTATACAGTTTTCAGTCCCTTCCGATGAGCTTTAATTAAAGCAAAATGAGGATCCAAAAAGCCGAGCGTTGTCACCGCAGGACAAATTCACACCTAAAAAAAAAAAACCCCAAAAAAAGAGTTATCCAAGACTACATATGGGTGTTTAAGATGAGCTACATGATGGATCCGATTTACTTTTTTTTTTTTTTTTTACTCCAGAGTTAATGGTTTGTTTGAGTCCTCGTCTTGGCTCCTGCAACACTGACCCAGTTCAGAGCCGGTTGGCCTCAGTTGGCCGCCTTCACTAAATGTTGGGTCACAACTTTGTCCCAGTGGCCGATCGTCCTGGGAGGGCGATTGTCTGCCGTGGGTTGTCTTGTGCATGACAAGAATCCCTTTGGGAGAGGAGACAATGAAAGGAAGACAAACAACAGAGGGGGACGTAGAATCAGATGAATGGATGTTTTATAATGACAGAACTTAACTTTTTAGATTTTAGAGGCAGCCTTCCTATTGGGCAGTGAGATCAGAGAAGAGGAGGAGGAGATGATAGAGGAGGAGGAGATGATAGTAAAGGAGGAGAGGATAGTAAAATGGGCTAGAGTGGGGGGGGGGGGGGGGGTCCCCTGGCACCTTGCACATATACAGTTTGTGCCAAGAGAGGGACATCTCTCAATCCTCTTAACAAGAGCCAGTGCCTCTGTCTCTGCTGGCCAAGCAGCACATGCATTAGTGTGTTTGCTGTGCAGTTGTGCAGCGCTGCCACCTGCATCCATAATAAAGCCCAATGACAAAACCCTCAACAGGAATATAATTGGCTCGACGAGCAAAAATGGGGGAGGAGGTGGAGGAGGAGAGAGGTGGTGGTGGGGAGGGCCAGTGGAGCGAAGGCGAGTGCTGCAAACTTTCAGAGAGAGAGAGATGGAGAGGGTATGAAAGAAGAAGAAGATGGAGAGAAAGTCATTTACATGCTAATACTGCCCTTAGCCCTTCAACTGCCTCGTTGGGTACCTTGCCCGCTACCCTCGAATGAGCTCTTGGCTGGCGAGCCGGTCGCCATGTTTACACAATAAACAAACAGCAATGAGGTTAAAGTCTTTTCATGCATCTTTTTGTGCGTGCCTACAGTATTAGCAACAGTCAGTTGTTGCATAACTGTTGTGTAGCGTCTGAAGGACTCAGCTGACTGCTTTTTCGGCCTCTTTGTCATCCCTGGACTTTTTTTTTTTTTTCTCCTTGTTTTTGTTTCCTAGGCAACAGAGTGGGCACCGGACGAAGAAACCAGGAGGTCCTGTCAGAGCAAAGGCAAAACAGAGGTAACCTCAATCCCGCCCCCAATTACAACACTTCATGTCGCTGCCGCCTGGCTTACAGAGAGGCCATCTTGATATCTTCTGGCTGTTGTGGCGAGGTCGTTATGGGCCTCACGGGAGGGCTCTGTACAGAACAGCTATTTCAGACCCTTCAATCAAGAGTTGTTTTTCTTGCAGTGAAGAGAGAGGGCAAAGGGAAGGGAAGGAAAAATGTGCACAAGAGAGCCCCGAGCGAGATAGCGAGATACACAAAAGGACTTCCTTTCAAATATGTCTGATAACCAATGCTTACTTCGATTATTTTTGCTTTGCTTCAGGAGTTTTATCTCCCACTTTGCTTTTTTAGAGTGAAAGAATGATACCAAATTCACAAAGAGACAATCAATTCTCTTTGAAACCTGTGTCACTGCAATTACCTCATTTGTTCCCCACAAACAAGACAGCGCCATTTATAGAAAAAAAAAAGAAAGAAAAAATACATAAAATGTTCTATTACTGCTGAATCTATTCCACACCTTTGTTAAAGCAGATTTGACTATGTTTTGACAGACATACTTGACTTATTGTCGAGCCTCTGTCGATGTCACAAATGGGCTTCCATTCAGCTGCAAATGACCATTCATATTTTCCAACAATGAACTCAGAAGAGAGCAAAAAAAAAAAAAAAAAAGGCTGCACATGCTGGATTGCTCTGCTCTTTGGTAGCATGCCAGTCTGGTACCAGAAGACTTGGTCCATTGTTCCTCTCAGCAGAACGTCGAAGAGTATTTAGCTAACCACCTCGGCCTGTACCCACTGTAGCTGTCTGAAAGCTTTCCTCTTCACCCTCTCCTCTGCAGATTGAATGTCAGAACTACATCAGAGTCCTGCTGGTGAACAAGACCGAGGTCATGACCTGTGGAACCAATGCATTCCAGCCGCTGTGCATTACCCGAGAGGTACGAATGAACTGTGTGTTACTGTGTAGACGTTCAGTGAGAACACTTTGTCGACTTGGCTCTGTTACCTTCCGCTTTGCCTCCCCGCGCCGTCTCACTCTTTATCTTTTTCCGTCCGTCGCAGGTGGGCAACATGAGCAGCGTGCTGGAGCGTGTGAACGGTGTGGCACGCTGCCCGTACGACCCTCGTCACAACTCCACAGCCGTGGTGACAGAGAGCGGGGAGCTGTACGCCGCCACCGTCATCGACTTCTCTGGCCGCGACCCCGTCATATACCGCAGCCTGGGGGGCATGCCGCCGCTCCGGACCGCTCAGTACAACTCCAAGTGGCTCAACGGTACAGTAACGCAGCTAAATCCACCACATATCATATTCCCCCGGCTCACACTGACAGTTCATTTTAGCACCATTCATTTTCGCTTCTTTTCTGCTTCATTACCAATTAATGACGATTATTTTTTTAATTAACTAGCTAATCATTTGATTTATATTTAATGTCACAAATCTGTGAAGTTCCCAGAGCTTGTTCTTTCCAACCAACCAAGAATATAAACAGAAAACGCAGCTAATCCTCACAACGAAGGAGCTTGAACCAAACAAATGCTTTTTTCCCCCTAATTTTTGCACTGCAAATGACTTAAACAATTAACTGCTTATTAAAATTGTTGATTAAATTTGATTGATTGATTGATTCAAGTTCATTTGAGAGCATTCAAAGCACAACGTTCTGTGAAATTACCATAATGAGTTGGTGTGAAGTGAACTAGTTGGAGCTGAGCAGTGTTTTCACATCAGACATGAGGAATGTAATCTTATAGTGTTAGTAATCTGATCAGGTCTCGACTCGTGTTGGATTATCAAACAATCCACACGAGGTTAAATTGTAGAGTAAAGACTCTGTAAATTCCTCCTGTTACTTTAAACATTTTTCTGCCTGGAGCGACACTCCTGCCTCCGATCGGCTCTGTTGTTCCAGCCATGATAGATCAACCCGGGGCTGTTTTGAAAGGATTACAAAGGCTGTTTGGATTTGAAGTTGTGTATGGAGCACACAGCGTAGGTTAGGCCGAGGAATTGGCGGGAATTACGGACTAGCGGAAAGCATGAAATACCGTCAATCCTGCCGGTGTCAGTGTCAATAATCTCCCTGCTGCTGACGCCGTCCCTTTCCCTCTGACCATGCTTGCAGCGCAAATCCATTCCCACACACCCTGACTCCAGCAGGAATGTAGATGGACGCTCCGCTGGAGGAGGAGGAGGAGGGAGGCAGCGGCCATTGACTTGCTTTTGATATGCAGAACAGTTTAGATTATATAGGATTGATTGAGGGGTATGGAGAGCAGGAGTCACTTCAGGCACTTCTATATAAAGGTCAAACTCATTTTCTGCATCATAGACATTGATGTTGAGTGACAGCCTGGATGAATAAACAACAAAGTCAGAGGTACAACTGAGGACATACATTCTGTGATTACTGACAGAACAAGAGAATCACGACCATAACTGTTCAATTTGAGCCTTAAATGTGACCCGTGGCCATATTTTTGTTTTATTTCATCCATCCTCTGCAGGGCTGCTCGGGCTAATGCAGCGCATTGGCTCCCCTCTTTTTCTTTTCCCACTGGGCATCAGTATCTGCTTCCAACACATGGCATGCATGAAATAGCACAGTTGGAGAAAGAGAGAGCGAGAGAAGAAAAAAAGTTGTTAATAAATAACTTTTGAAAACAATCAGAGTAACTGGGGCTGCAGCTGAAGAGCCAAACGATACTGAAAAATTATATGAAAGGACACAGAAAAAAAAAAGCTGCAAATCCTCAACATCTGAGAAAGGTAGAGCAGGTGAGTGCTTGACATTTTTCTGCTTGGCAAAAGACCTAATCGATTAATGCATCACCACAGAGGTTGATTAATTTTCTCTTGTGTGAGCAATGCATAATCATTAGTGCTAAATGTAAGAAACAAACGTCCACATATTTCAGGTGCAGGAAGCTGAGCCTTAGAGAGTGGGCCAGAAGAAAGGAGAGATAGGAGCAGGAGGGAAATAAGAAAGGCAAGAGCAAATGCCAGTGAAGTTGGAAGGTGGGAGAGTGTGACGACGTGTGTGTGTGTGTGTGTGTGTGTGGTGGTGAGAGAGGAGGGGGGTGAGAGTTGCGGGGCAGGGAAGAGGATGAGGATGGGAGGAGGGAGGCAGAGGAGATAGACTGAAGAGTCAGTGAGCGACGTAATTATTCCTCACGGCAAGGAGAGGGTGAAATTACAGCACACAGCATGCTTCACACCAGGCGGGGACTCTGCCTGTGTGTGTGTCTTTCTGTCTATATGACCGTGTGTGTTTGTGTATATTCACTGTATGCATGCTGTATGTGCGCCCGTGTGTGTCCAGGCTCGAGACATGAGAGTATGTGGGAGGGAAAAAGATGAGTAGCTAAGTAGATCATGTCCTCATCAGCATAATCACAGCTGGCCGCACACACAGTCAAGCACACATGTTGCGCACCACTCATCATTATTACACACACACACTCATGCCATCACAGACAAAGGCTGCTTTCCTCCATGGCTGATTCTGTGAGGGTTATGGAGTTGTGCTCCCGGTGGATTTTTGGGGGTGTGAATGAAAATCTAATTTCCAGCTCTAAGCCTCTCCAGCTCTGGAGAACCAAAGGCAGGGAGGAGGAGGAGGAGGAGGAGGGGAGGCAGGAAGGAAGGGTCCTGGATCTAATCAATCTGTTCCCTTATTGGATTGGTAGCCTGCCAGGTGCTGACCAACTGTTTCCCATCATGCACCTGAATGACATGAATCTCAATTCAGATTTGAGTTATTTGCTCTCGCTCTCCACTTGGCTTTTGTGAAAAGTATGTTGTGGCACATGTAGGCCAAAAAAAAAAAATCTAGTTTTGTACATAAGCACATAAAAATGTGACATTTCAACCTCAAAATTCAAATGAATGTTTCCATAAATATAATTTTTATTAGCATAAAACAGTATTTCCTCTCTGCTGCCGTGTCTGCATGTTTTTATCATTTAGTTTTGGCCGCTCACAAGAGGTAAACAAAGAAGACAGTTGAATATTTAATAAAATGCCTAATTTTACCAATCTGTTTTACATATCCATCATGGTGACATCATTTTATGACACACACGAGCTGAGGAACAATAGTCCACATTGTTTTACATCGAACTAAGAGTAAAGAATTGCTTTGTTTTGTAAATCATGGCAGCGTCACTCACAATCACTCACGTTGCAGGTTTTCCGTCCCTCTGTGTCTAACGTGATCAACGTCCTCCCACCAGCACAAACAGCTGGTGAAGATCACAACACCAGAACTGTCTGAATCGTGAACCAATCGGAGATATGTGACTCGTGTGCAGTGTACGGATGCCAACCTTTGTGAAAAGTTGCCAGTGAACTCGATCCTGGCACCAGTTATACCTCCAAAAAGTATTTGGCAAAACTAATTATTAGTATATAAATATATTTTGTAGGAGTGCTCTTCGCCTTCATGCTGTCCAGACACATGACTAACCTAACAAAGCCCAAACATCAAAGCCAAGTGCAACAAAGAGAGTTAAAAATAATTGAATTCAAAGTCGTCGTATTAGTAGTTAAGTATTACTCTCTCCCTACTGGATCTGGATCAGGAGACCAAAGGGACAGTTAATTGTTTCTGCCTCCTGGGGTAATAAGAATCCCAGCCTGATCTCAGTGCTGTGATAAAGGTGAATGTCTGTGTGGAGATCTCTCCACCGCCGGGGACAGTCACAGGGACGAATACTCGACAAATAGAATAAAATCAAACCTTAATTTATAAGTGAGAGACAGAAGCTGCAGAGAGAGAGAGAGTGAGCTCCACAGGGAGTCGGTTCAAAAGCCAGAGGTGTCATTTTTCTCCAGCCAATTACACTGTGCAATCGATATTCTCTTCATAATAAAGTTAAATCCCCCCCAAAAAAGCTCCCTTTCCACTTAAGCTAAGCTCAGTCTTTATGCTGTAACTGTGTCTGATCTGAAGCATCATGTGACGTTAATGATGGAGGCTTCACTCCTCCAGCATCCAACCTGCCTGCCAGATTGAACAATCTGTTTACCACTCTGTGGGGTGCTGGAAAAAAAAAAAAAAAAACTCCACTCATCACATTTGCACCCACACACAGCTTCAGCAGTATTATACAGGATCTGTCAGCTCCACCTGCCCTTTGGCTGACATGCGTTCACTATATGCACAAACACAGGTATGTAAACACAGAAATACTTCTGTGTGCATATGCATAACAGCTTAGGCATGTTACACACACACACACACTCCACATTTTAGTCCTAAGACATGCATGAATACATTGGCTGCTTTACATGGCCTTTATCTATAGGGAGAGTAGCACTCGTCTCCTCAGCCTCGGTGCAGTAATTGCCAGTGACCCAGCAGACTTGACACCTCTCGCTTGTTCATCTGCCTGCTCATCAGGAGCTGTCGACCAACTGTGGATGTGCTGTACATTAGTGATTGGGTTTTTTTTTTTTTTCCCAGGATATGAACATCAGCTGATTGCCTACCCCTGGGTGATATGATGCATAACAGTAGTAATGATGATAATGAATCTGCTGGGGTTGTTCTTCAATGACATTTCTGATTGTTAAGCCTTTGAACTTTGGTACAAGCCGATGTGTAGCTCCATTTCATCAGATGTAAAGTGGACGAGTTGTTCAGATCACATTACTCGCTCCACACACACTCGGGCAGAGTAACTACAATCATCAGGGTGTGAGATAAATTGATTAGTTTCAAAAAGTCTGAACCGCTCCCTCGGTGGATTCTCTGTGTTGAAATTGCATTTTTTTTTTTTTTTAAGCGCCTTCATCTGTGGTCAGTCCAGACCAGCGGATGTTGTTGGAGTGGAGTTAAAGTGTTGCTGCAGCCTCTCTCTCTCCACTCGGTTTCAAAATCTTATTCTCTTCTAAGAAGCCTCAGTGGCCCCTCAGGCACATCCCATCACAGCTGTTAACAGGTCATCTCTGCACTGTGTAAGAGAGTGTGTGTGTGTGAGTATTTGTGTGTGACTCTGTTTACAACATGAACATCCCACTTGTGTTTTGTTTATGGGTGCACATGCATCTGTGCAAATGAAGGCTTCTTCCTCCATTTGAGCTTGTTTGTGTGTGTGTATGTAAGCATGTATCTGAGTGTGTGATATCACTTACGATAAATGGGTCCCAGAGGGAAACTGAAGTGACAGCAGCAGCAGCAGCAGAGGAGCATTTTTTTTTTTTTTTTTTTTGGTTTCTTCATCATAGTAGGAAAAACACAGTGGTGGAAAACAGAATCTGATGTGACGAAGCCTCATCCGGCTCAGTGTCAAAAACAGCAACAACAACAGTGCACGTTTCTTTTTTTAGACGGATCAGCTTCAAACTGTGACTTAAATCTGAAAAAGAGGCAATTATCACGTTATGAAAAAGAAGAGGTGGGATATGAGATTGATGAATAAATCTGGTGACAATTACTGACTTTCATTATTTCAAATATATCAAGTTGGAGGCCAGAGTTATGTCAGGTTAATATCTACTAATTAAATGTCTATAAAATGAAATGTCTGCTCTGGAACTGCATCGAAGTGGAGGAGCACTTCCAATACATTGAGCCTTTATGGAAGATGAGACGCTCTTATTAGACATATGATTATTACTGTAAGCAGATAGAGTAGGAGAAAGAAGACATTGGTAGTTACACATTAAGACCAGTGAATGAAGACCTAAACCGTTGTGGATCCCAGACGGAGGCTGTTATATCGTTTAATCTTCACCCCCGGTGGCCCGGTTTTCAGTCTGACCTCTGACCCTGTGGATATGTCGTTCTGTTTCCCTCTCTCTTTTTTTTTCCTCACTGGCGAACGTCTTTAAAAATGAAAGTAAATATGACCTTCAGCTGCACTTCTCCAATGTGTCACATGAAAAGTCTTGTTTGAGAAAAAATATTGGATTTTTTTTATACTTTGAAGATGTAAAATTGTAAAATTTTGTTAAACCTGTGATTTTTTTTACTAGGCTGTGGTGCTTCTTTCACTCAATTTACCCAAATCCATTATCACATTGCTCATTCACTGGGGTGTATTTGCTTGACAGCATTTACCGTTTATTGAAAACCATAGGATTCATGGATTATCCAGAGTAACCAGAACTTTATTTCTCTGCTGGTATGAGTTTTTCAAAAACTACAGTGATTGTGTTGAGGCATCTGTAGAAATATCGGCTACAAATATTTCAATGTGTCTGCACACAAAGCCAGAACCATCCCCACAATTAGGATACTATAAAAGGTAAGAGGGAAAATGTTATGAGGAATTTGGGCGAACTAATCCTTTAAGCCGTTACAAAGACTTTAATGTGAAACCTCCAGAAATGTAGTGGATTTAAGACTAATATGGATGTAGAAGTTCAATCTCCTTTTCCCTACACGCTCACGGAGTGAATTAGTATGCGTTTATGACTCATGTTTACAAAGGATGACAGTAACATCCCATTCAAACCATTATTCAGTCTGCTTACCTGATAACCCACCAGGCAGGAAGGACCAATGAATCATTGGTAGTGTCACCCAGGGCAATAAAAGCAGCGCAGGCATCCAGTTAAACAGACATAGCTTCATGGATTTACCATCAAAACATCAGACAGATTTATTAGTAACTATTTTTCATCTGCTTCTCTCCTCTTCCACCTCCTCCTCCTCCCTCTGCACCGTTTCTCATTTTCACATCTGACATTGAGCCTCTGAAAGACGAGAGCAACCGCAGAAGTTTTTATTGCAATCGATAATAAGGAGTCTAGGGGTCAAAGCAACACCATCTTGTAGATAAATGTTGCAAATATTTCTTTATCCCTGGAGTCATCATGTAATGATCTCCGTCCCTCCTCCTTCTTCTCCTACTTCTTCCTCTTCCTCCTGGCAGAGCCCCACTTCATCTCGGCGTACGACATCGGCCTCTTCACCTTCTTCTTCCTGAGGGAGAATGCTGTGGAGCACGACTGCGGCAAGACGGTCTATTCCCGCGTGGCGCGAGTCTGTAAGAACGACATCGGCGGGCGGTTCCTCCTGGAGGACACCTGGACCACCTTCATGAAGGCCAGGCTCAACTGCTCCCGCTCCGGGGAGATCCCCTTCTACTACAACGAGCTGCAGAGCACCTTCTACCTGCCGGAGCAAGACCTCATCTACGGCATCTTCACGACCAATGTGTGAGTGTCTTTTGAAAATTGCAATTTTTGTTATTTTTTCATTTGTTTGTCTCCCACATAAAAACTACCCCATGCAAACTGGTCATAAATAGACGTAGTATCACTTGTATCATTGACGTAGGAGTGATTCAGCTGGCAAAAGGATGCTCTTAAAATACGAAGCGAAACATGTTACATGAACATGATGCAACATGCTTTTTATAAAGTTTTACTGCTACATAGCCAGCGTTAGCATTAGCAGCTGTTTACTTCTACCAGTCTGGAAGAAACAGTTCGGATTTTGGTTTTCCCACACAGAGCTGAAGATATTTCATTCAAATGATGTTTATTCAAATGTGATTCCTTTATATATGTGAGATTAAGAGGGAATATTTTCAATAGCGCAGCAGTTCTTTATAAAGGAGAATTATCTTTCAGCTGGAACAAACCATGTCTAATATTTACATAGACCTTAATGGTGCTGACCTAGAACAGAGGAGCAGACATTGCATAGAGCTATTATAGCCTGTTGTTTTTGTGTTGGCACAGTAACATTGCTGATATATTTGTGCCATGAGGCTCCTCTGCACTGCGCGCTCCACCTCCACGTCTGATTCAGCCACTTGTTGAACCACCTGTGTCTTTTGTTTACAGATTTTTTGCGCCGCTCTTTATTCACATTTATTCTGAATGCATTTTATTCGCACAGCTGAACCATGAGCTGCCTTTTCTTTTTTTTTTTTTTTTTTGGTTTTATCATGAAGAGCGAATGGAAGAAACAGTTGTAGCTGAAAAGATGATCCAGTTATCTTGTCATAACAACAGCATTTCAAGGTCAGACTTTAGCGTGGTGTTCATGTTAATGAGGTTTTTGAGAATGTGTGTCTCTGTCTCAGTGCATATTATCTCTCTAGTATGTGATTGCTCAAGCACACATGCTGAAACTCCTGGGTTCTTGTAAGTGTTTTTTTTTCTTGGAAAGAAAAAAAGATTTCGATAAGAATTTCTGGTAATAACAGGATCTCATTTCCTGGTAACCCACCCCCAGTACAAATCCCCCTCACAGTTTATTTTCGTATCTGGAACGCACTCAAATGATTTCTCAGCACATTGTTCATTACTCAAAAGCGATATACTCCGTCTTTTATTACTTATTCCTCATTTTAAAAGCTTTACTGTTACCTTCATTACGGCTCCTTTGGGGGCAGACTAAATTTGAAACACTTTCTTAAAGGGCTTAGCTCAGATAATTCATCTGAATAAGCATGAATAGAAGTGGTAACCCGATACTGCGCCTATTATTGCTATCATTTTAATTGAATAAAACATCGTAGGGGGAATACTCGTAGCAGCAAAGCACTGTTAAAACTGATATTTATCATCTAAATCACCTCAGTTACCGTCTATGGATGATGAAAAGAGATGCAAGGATGAGAGTTGGTGGGCCACAAGATCACAGAGCCTCTATTTTGTCTTAAAAAGTAACTCCACTTAAGTTATAATAGGTAAAAGTTCATACAAATAGAGAACAAAGCAGCACGAAGCTTTGATGTAGATGTTGTAAAAAGTTAAATCAGTAGTAATGTGATACATATCAGCGTGTTGCGTGTCACTGTTGTACAGAAAAGATGAACAACTCCACCAAAACAAGCTGCAGCTGTGCTGTGGAGGCCTTTCAACAGCAATGACGATATAAATTGGGAGTGTGTGTGTGTGGGGTGGGGTGGGGGGGTGGGGGGGGCAGTGACACAGCCGCCAAAACACTTCAACTCCAGCGTCTTTTCATTTAGTCCTCAGATATCATCACTTCATAAGCTTTGTTACTCTGACATTTTCCCCTCCTGTTCAGAGCGAGACAGTTTCCAGAGTTTAGAGCCTTCCTGCTGCTGCTAATGATCAGTGCGGATGCATGCGGCTCTCAGCCGACAGGCCGACTCGCACTCCTTCTGCTGTCTGATTGCTCCAGGTGGGGGTGTCACACACTTCATTACAGAGAGGAAACATGCAGCCAAAGTGTGGAGATGAAAAAGCTTTTTATGGTTTTTTTTTTTTGCAGAAGTGTAACTGCATCACAGTTTTTGTATGACTAGAGGACGGTGGCCTCTGACAGTCACTTCGGTCCAACCCCCCCCCCCCCCACGACCACCAACTCTGCGACAAGTGCAGAGAGAATTAAAGCATTTGATTTCGATCCAGCCACCAACAAGCTGCAGGTTGCTTTTGTCGATCAGTTTCGATGCTTGTTGAATTTTCCTGTCACAACTTAATATATACGTATTTCTCCCCCATGTTTTTCTCTTTAAAGTGCTACTTTTGGGACAGGTCTTGAGCTCTACCTCTGCTGAGGCAAACAGTACTGATGTTTTTAGTATCATGGGGTGTAATAAACATCACAGCCTCTAGGTTTCCACTCGCAGGACATTGAAGTAAGAAAAAATAAATAACAGCGAGAAAACTTAAAGGAATAGTTTTGGGGAAATGTGCTTATTTGATTTTTTTTTTTTTTTCCTCAAGAGCAGATCGATAACAGGCGACTCAGATCCACTACACATGGATTTGACTGAATCTGAGGCACGAGTGACAAATATAAATCCCCTCTTCACTCCCCCTCATCTTAGAAACAACACACGTCACACGTTAGAGGATGCAATCTGTCTGAGGATTCACATGCCTCTTCACGTATGATGCATGTTTCCTCAGCATTCGTCCAAAAAACACACAAATAAAAGCCTCACTGTCTGGTAAAGAAAGAAGAGGAAGGTGGAGGAGGAGGAGGAGAGAAAAAGGGAGAAATGAAGAAGCAAAACTAAAAGGAAATGTCTTTATTTCATTGTAGTTAAACAAACACAGAGATAAAACTCTGAGGTCGTGGCCACACGCCAGATTTCACGTACTGTTAAATGCTGTAACTGCACTGTGTGTGTGTTTGTATGGTGGCTTGGCTGTGTGTGTGTGTGTGTGTGCGCGATCACTGGTGGTGTTCAGATGTGTTTTCTGTTGTCAGGGGAGAAGCTGAATCCCGCCTCTCACCTTCTGTGCTCTCACCTGTTTCACTGCTGGTATTTGCCACCACATGGCTGCTTCCCATCAGCCCGCAGTCGCCTTTAGCAATAGAGAGAGAGAGAGAGAAAAATGGTGGAGAAACAGAAACAAAAGGAAAAAACCAGAGGAATAAAGAGAGAGAGAGATGGAGAAAAAGAAGGGAATGAGTAGAGGTAATGAGAAAAATCAGCGAGCTCCAAGCTTTTGTTCATTGTCCTTTTGTCTCCTCCCTCCTTGCCCTTCGTCTCTGAAGCGACGCGTTGATCCTCCCTCCAAAACTGCCTCCCTCATCGGGGCTGGATATGTTAATGTAATCACCACAAACACTGTCTCTATCTGTCTGGCCTAAATTGAACAGGCTCACAGCTGCTCCCAGGAGTTTGGGGCTGTAAAACAAAACAGGAAGAGTTGGAGCGGAGTACTTTTCCCCCTCTGTCTGCTCACGATCTGGGCCACATCTCAATACTGTCGACTGACCTCCCCCGTCTCCACGACGCTCCACAAACGACTGAGGTCTTCAGTTTTACATGCTGATTATTGTCAGATTGTTAAAAGAAACTACATTTTTTTTCATCAATTAATGATTTAGAGACGTTTGTCAAACCGTTTTTGCATTGATTTCTCAAATGAAGCTGTTTTAGTTATATTTGCGAGGACATTTATAAGGGCCATTTGGGGTTAAGAAGTGAAGTTTCCAAGTTTTAAAAACTTTTAAGAGAAAAAACTTGGAAATTTTTTTTTTTTTTTTTTCCTTTTTATTAAGAAAGGAAACACACTCTGTACAAGGTTGGAGGAGCACAGACACGATGATGTTTTTGTGATTCGATAAATGGCAAAATAATAAGTTTCCTTGTTGCTAAATCCGAGTGAAATGTCTTTTTTATTGTCAGGGAACACTGAGTTTTTTCTTGTGACTCTCTTCCAGCTTGGTCTGTTTTTTTTAACCTACAATAAATCTTATACAATATTGTATTTATGTGATTGCAAATTAAGTATATTAAACGTAGTTTATGATTGTACAAAAGCATCATGAAGACGTCACCTTGTGCTCTGAGGTGAGGAAGTGAAGAAGAGCATTTTGCTGACTAAACAATATAAGAAGTACTTCAGTGAATCACCGTTGCACTTTGGTATAGTTAGGAACAGGAGATGGATAAAAAAAATATGGATCAGACCTGCAACAAAAGCCAAGAAAATCTGACTCTCAGCCCTTTTTGTATGGGCCAAGATCCAAAAGTACTGGCACCTCCACAGCCCTAACCCCATAATGCAAATCAATAGTGTCTCTTAGTTACACCATGTATACACAGCCCAGCACAAGCAGCAAAAGCTTTGGTCTGTGTCTACTATACTATGATGCATTCAGGCTCAGTGTTGAGTGTAGGTAATACAAGCTTCAGAGCGTAATACCAAATCGCTGTGGTTACGTGTGCGATAGGAAGAAAATGCAATTAAAGTGTAAATACAGGCCTCCCGTGCACTGAGACACCAGTCGTGGTGCAGCCTGTGTCGACAGCTCTGCTGATTAAAGCAGGAGCTTATCTGTTCCATCAAATGCAATATGAGACAGACAAATGGAAAACACGGCTGAAACACTTCGAGTGCAGAAAACTATCGCTGTCAAACGTGGTCAAACGTGACATTGGATTGTTCCCTTTAAAAGAAACAGCAGTTTCAGTGTATTCAAGGATCAATCTATCAAACCAGTACAATAAGAGATATAACCAGATGGGCACCTGTAGGTCATAGGTCAAAGGTTGTACAGGAGCATCGTTAGGATGCTTATTTAATTATAACTTCATTAGCTTGCACACATCTTTATCTTGAACTTCTGCAATTTACAGACCAAAATCCAAAACCTCTCATAGTGCTTTTGACTCTTAGTCAGAGCCTTCGTTTCCACACAGTTGTTGAATTACTTCCTCGTTTTAGATCGACCGTACATTTTTTTTAATCAATAAAAGTGACATTGTGTGACTCAGCCGCTGTAGTGCAGCTTTTTCCTTCCAGTGTCGACAATTTATCATAATTGAATATCCATCCTTATTCTGTTATTACATTTTTTCATTACAAATCGATAATGTAAGTATATCTACATATATTGAATTTAGACCATTTTTTAAAAGCCTTTCTGCCTCCTTTTCCGTTTGTGATGCGAGATTTTTTTTTTTTTTTAAATGTTTGAATTTCCAGCCTAAATAATCCTCATGAGATCATCAGTGTCGTTTGATTTCTGACTTTGAGGAGCTTCTTCAGTTCCACAGGAGAGGTTATACAAGTACTTTCCACCTTCAGAGTCAGTACCTGTCATGATTTCAAATGTGTAATATGGCTCCAAAAAAAAAAAAAAAAAAAAAACAGAGAAGAAATACAATCAGGCGCTCTATGGATGAGAGGTGGAGGCGGGGAGCGGGGAGGGAATGACTCTGTGGAGACGTGCAGCAGCAGTGGCGGCGGCGGTGGCAGCAGAGCCTGTCGAGCCGTTATGTAGTGTGGAGGGGTTTTAGCATTCCATCAGAACGAGGACACTTAAGACCTCAGAGCACGGCCGGGGCTTTTAATTAACTCCGGGCCCTTATTGGCAGGGTCCGTCCGTCATGTGCTCAGAGCAGCAGAGAGCTTCTCCTGCTGAGGTGTCTAACCTGCCATTACTAACTAATTATGAGCCTCCTTATCTATTTCTGGGTGACTTACCTGACCCACCCACCCCCCCCCCTCTTTTCTCCTCCTCCTCCTCCTGCTCCTATGCACTAGTTCTCGGAGGGTCTCATATCTGAGAGCGTGGGGGCGGGTTTGAGGCTTGCTGAAACAAATGGCCCATGAATGTATTAGTAGATTGACATTGCTGTTATCACTTAGAAGTGATTTATCATAATGTGCTGGTTGCATCCTCTTCATTGTGACGCTTTGCTCTGCTGCGTCTCTCAGTGTCTTGTCAGTAAATATTGATGATCTTTGGGGATTTTGGGGCTGTTTGTTGGACAACTACAGCAGTGTGAAGACGTCAGCCGGGGCTCTGACTTCCTAAGTCCCCCCCCCCCCCCCCCCCCCCCCCCCCCCCGAAAAAAAGAAAGAAGAAAAAATCAATCATTAGACGTGTGTATTCCAGATGTCTGAATTTCTGTTCACATCAGTTTCTGGACAGCATTAAGAACTTGAAAGTCATTTTTCACGTGTATGAGATCAACACTGCTGGCTTTAAGGCCCAGATTACGCCAGAAAGGAATTAGTTCAGACTATATGTTGATTTAATACGCTGCACATTCTCAGACAGTCTTTCCTGGCAGCCGTTATTCGCAGTGTTTCAACAGACAGCTGAGAAATGAGACAGTTCAATTTGGATTATTTCCTCCTGTGTCGGCATCATGTGGGTTTCTCCACCTCCCCGCTCCTTTAGGAGACCTGGTTTGACTCAACTCATGCTAATGGGGGAAGTGGAGGAGATCGACAGCTTCTTTGGATCCATATTCAATAAAATATGTTTTTTTTTTCCAACCCTTCAATGGTCTGAACAGCCTGACACCAAAATGACCTTTTAACAGAGCAACAGGTCAGGAGGAAATGAGCTTCTGTCTCAACAACAAACTCCCACATCGCTCCTCTTTCTGTTGGTTTTGGTCCAGTTTAACTGATAGAGCTAGTATTTCTTAGTTTAATAACACTTTTACTGATGATATCATTGAACTGCTTTTTTTGGGGAGGGTAAACTTGATCCTGTACTGGGCTGATCACATTTTAAGCTAGTCACTAGACAAAATGACCTCCAGATTCAGGTGCAAATTCAAACTGTATCTATTGTTGTGTCTTGACAAAGCAATCACGTCCACTGAGGAGACCAGGTATAAAACCTTTTTATACCATTGGTGCTGCCTGAAATGCAGCATCTTCTTTACAGGGGATCTTTGGTTGCAATGCCACTGGGGGAAAAAAAGATGTGGGATCATTGATTTAAAGTTACAACAATGGTCAGAGATAAAAGATAGCACATAATAAGTGACATTTTATCTAAGCAGTCATTAGCTGCAGCCTCAAATAAGGAGCTTTTAAATAAAAAAAAATCCTCTTCATATCAGAATCACCTGGATGCAGCAGCATATGTGCAACTTTACATGCACAGAACTGCTCCTGCGTTTCCCAGGAATCCTTCCCTCTCCATGGGAAATATGAGACTGACTCCAAGTGAGATCAGATTTGACGTGGGTGATGAATGATAAGCCAGGCAGCCAAGTGAAACAGGTCACAGAACTGAACGAGTATTTCTGATTTTACTCCACCCGACGCGTCGTCTCACTGGTATCAAATCTACCTTGAAATGAACTGCGGTCCCCCAGTCGAGGCCTGGGCCTGATCTGAATACAGTCCTGACAGACTCCGCTGCTTGTGGACCAGTGTTTTTCATTTTTTTATTATTATTATCATACCTCTCGCAGATACTCTTTAAATTCAAACCTCTACTTGCACTTTTTTGTTTCCTTCACTTTAAGCGTATTTGAATTTGATTGGAAACACTGTGGGGGAAAAAAAGAAGTGGAAGTCAAGCTCAGACCCAAACAAACACAGCAGAGATCAAAATTTGTCTCTGAAATGGTTAGCAATCCCATTATCCTCCTGTGAGGTGAACTGTGCACTTCCTCATGAGCTAACATCGGGGGGTGGGGGGGTTGTGCAATGTATTGAACCTGTGGTGTTGGCTTTATTGTTTCGTATAGGTGTTGCTGACTCAGTCTGCCTCTCAGTGTGACTGTTTTGGGCCAAAGCTGTTGCCTTTGCTGGCGGATTGTTGTGCAGTATAAAAATATGTATAGATAATCCTGGCAGCCTCAGTTCAATTTCTGGTCCCTGCAGCTATGTAGCTTTGCTGAGTGGGCCTTTTTTGCTTTTCTGCTGCGCTGCAGGTATTCACTGAAGTTGAAACATCGGCCTTAATGTGGTTTTAGCTGCTCCTTGTGTGTGTGTGTGTGTTTTTTTTCTCCACCTAAAATGAGGTTAGGTGCATTAGCCTAAAACCTGGGCTTTCACCTGGACTTCACTGTACCTTCTCTGCAATAACACACATAATGTATATTTTCTTGTTAAGTCGGTTGGTTTATACCACAGCGGTGAAAGGATTCATGGATAAATGTAAGAATGCAGCAGGTAGATATGAACATAATCTGGCTGATCATGTAAATAAGATAAATAATGATCAGAAAGAATGGACCAGACAAAGGTCTGGGATCTGTTTCAGCAGCCGTACCAGCAGCCAGCTCAAAGATAAGAGTATTGAGTGAGATGCTTATCAGCCACTTGTGTTTACCACATAGACTCGCCGCTGTACTCAGGGTGGTTTGCAGGGAGCAGGCTGAGTGAGGAGTTCATTTCTTCCCCTAACACCTCTTTTTTTTTTTTTTTTTGGCGCCGAACAGAGCTCCATATCCAACCCATTTATGTGTAAAGCAGCTCTGACATCTGCAGCGGTGTATCCTGGGTGTCGGGGTCGACTGACGGAGGTGAAACGAGTTTTTGGTTCCTCTATCTGAAGCCGGGAGAAAGCTGCTGCTGTTACTCACTCAAATCCTGTGAAAACACCTAAACCAACAACGTGCACATCTTTGTGTTGATACTTAACCTGTCTGTGGCACTGACAGCCAAGTCCATTGATTCCTCCTGAAGACATAAATCTTCACCTACGGGTCAAATATCGTGTTTCCTTTTTAATATCCTGAAACAGCTGGATGCTGCACTTTTTAAATGTTACTCAAACAGCAGTGAATGTGCTGCTCTAATGAGTTTTTCTGGCGACAGGACAATGTTTGTGGGTATAAGACCCACAATAAACCACAGTGTAATGAAGGTGATGTTTTGCTTGTCTTTAATACTTTTCAGAGCTCTGTGGCTCAGGGGAATAAGATATCAGGGTGCGTTTACACACACACACACAGTGTTTGTGTGTAAGATCAATTCATCACTGGTTTGCTGACAATAAACAGCAGTATCAATAATCTCCTCCCGTCTGTGGACCTTGTCCAACAAGGTGCAGCCAGCGGCTCGATACCTGGGTGGTATTTTTTGATTCCGATTTGTCTTGTGACGGCCAGGTGAGCAGAGTAGTTCAATCCTGCTTTTCTCAGCTTCGGCAACTAGATCAAATCAGATTATTCTTTTCCTTTGCTGATTTCAAAAACACAAGGCCTGCTTTTATCTCATCAAGATTGGACTTTAAAGCACTTTAATCAGGTGTCAATCAATCAGAAAGCTGCTTCTAGGCTTCTCAGTCGAGCTAAGAGAAGTGACCATATCACACCTGCTTACCTAAGAGTTTGAGTATCGATCCTAACATTTCACTCACTTTGAGAACAAAGGATCTTAAAGAGGAACCATGCAGGCTTTTTTATCATAACTATGCTACATTTGTACCTAAATTAAAAAGCTTCAGAGTAACTGTGAAGGTTAAATAAATGACTTGTAACTTGTTACAGGGAGAATGGAGGCTCTCTGCCTTCCACCTAGCATCGCTGAAAACCAACCTTGTAAGATCAGTGCCCCCCCCTGTAACTGAACAGTATCTGGAGCTGTCTGAAATGTGAAAGAAAATGTAAATTTCTCGCTCAGATGTCGTCCAATAGCTTTACAATGTGTATTCTTTAAGGAGCCATTTGTACACTTTGTTATTGCTCCATAGTTAGCATTAGCATTAACAGCTGTTTACTCACAGTACATCCTAGAAGAAACATTGGGAGTTCAGCAACAGACTTCATTCCTCTGCCTCACAAACAGCTGTTTCCAGCTGTGGGAAACAACACCAACGTGGTCTCTTATCTCTATCTTTGTTTTCTTTCACTAAGGTTAGCAATGCTAACTAGCTAGCACTGACCCTTTCTGATAGCGAGGCAAAGAAAACCCGCGTCTTAAATCTTAAATATGTCACATCTACCTTAACTTTACTTTATTCATTTAAATTAAGTACAGTATCTGTGCACGAGGTGACTTTTCACCGCAGGCTGTTTGGAGAAGGTAGGGTTTTGTAGGGACACCTCTGTACACATTGATCTCTGCGGTGAGAAAGAAAGAAGCAGGGAGGAAGAAAACGAGTGCATCTATCAGAGAGAATGAGAGAGCGAGAAACAAGAGGCAGAACAGAGACCGAGCGTCCTCCTGAGGTTCCTGCTGATTCCTCTTTCTCTGTCATTCCCTCTCTCACGGCGACATGCGGTGTGCACGGTGAGCGCATGTACTGAGAAATCCAAAAGCAACATGGGACATAAAGATCTGATAAAAATAGAAAAAAAAGAAGAAGAAGAAGGAAGTCTGAACAAATTAGTTCACAGCACAGAGAGGGAGGAGGAGAGAGCGACAGAGAGGTTGGACTGGGGGACCGATTCTGTAAAACAAGAAGCCAAATCAAGACGTATCTGAGAGGACAGCCAGTGACAGGATCAGGCTTTTAGGACGAGATCAATCTCCTGAAGAAGCAGCAGCTTCACTCGTAATGAAAGTGATCATCATGGCGCTGGGGCCTCGGAGAGCAGCCGAGCAGCAACAGCAAACAGCATAGCAGATGTCAAACAGCTTTCAGTCACTTTCACAGGCTTTAAAGCAGGCTCAAAACATATGGGTTGCATCCATTAGTGCAATTGACTTGCTCTCTGTGCTCTCTGTTCTCCTGCCATCATGCAGCAGCAGCAGCAGCAGCCCACACTCGATGCAGGCACCTCAAATAATCTGGATACTGTCAAGGCTTTCTGTGGCACAGTTTGGCTTCATCGCAACCACAAGCCCACAGTTTAACTTCCTGTTATGTCAGACTGTGTGTGTGTGTGGGAGGGCGGGTGAGAAATCTGTTGCGGCTGCTGCTCAGTTATTGCAGCTCATTTGCCTGTGGTTTCCTCCAGTTGAGGTTTGGTTATTGCCGACTCACCACAGCACTCACTCTGCTTCACACACTCTGTCTCTGTCATTCTCGTTTCCACCAGCGCTGCTGACAAAAAAACAACAACAAACAAACAAACTTTTGTTCGAAAGTCTGGAGGCTGTTTGTCCTCCACCAGCCACCTGTTTGGTGGCACATTGTTTAGCCGGAGCTAATTTGGAGCTGCACAGCCCTTTTCCACCATGCGGTAATGACAGGCCACATTAGTTTGTGTTTCTGAGGCTTAAATTAACATCCAGCTGATGAAGTTTGTGTCAGCCATTGCTCCCGTTGTTCAGTCAAACCAGAACGACCAGACATCATACACAAACTGCTTTAATCAATGGGCTGAAACTTTAAAACTTCACTCTTCTTTGATGTTCCTTAAAGCTCAGATTCATTAGTAACTGGACATTTTGAGCTGAGATTCTCCCCACAAAGAGTGGACATACATGTTTCATACACTTCACATCTCCCCTCAGGATCAGACAATATGCTCTCCTTCTTGTTCTTTTCGAACGTGATCCAGCAGCAGCAGCAGCAGCAGCTGTGGTTTTTCTGTCTTCAAGATTAGTGCGTAAATGAAGATCAAGCGAGTGGAAAAACCAAAAGGAAAAAAGGTAACCTAAGGCTCGGCAAACCACATAGAGAGATCTCACTAAAAACCATTTACCAGACCCTGGGACACATTTTACTGAGCCTTTTTCTGCCTCAGCTTTTCCAGCCAGCAGCCCATCACTGATTTATACTTCACCCAAGGTACTGAGGCAGCTCTCGAAGCACCGTGAAGTTCCTCCTGTGGTCTTTCAGCATCTGCCTTGCTGTCTGATTCCCTCTCTCTCCGTGGCTTTTGTTGTTTCTTTCTCTCTGTAATAGTATCACTTACTGTCTTCTCACTGATGCTTTATGTTTATTAGCACCTCACCAGCCATGTCCACAAAGTTGGTATTATAAAAACCAATCCCGTGAGTAGTGTCTGGTGTATGGGAAGTGAAGCGGGGGGGGCGGACACACACATCCAGCAGTTGCAGGCAGTTAGGAAAGTCATTACCTTGCAGCACATTATGGCCGAAGAGCGCCACGATAATAACTTTACTCTCTCTGCCAGTTTAGCTGGGTTTTTACGCTTGTATGTGACACCTGTGAGGCAGCTCTGTGTGTGTGTGTGTGAGTGTGTGTGTGTGTTTGGACATAATCTGCGCCACTGCCTCCTATATCCTCAGCTTAATATTGTCCCCATTCACTGTGCAGCGCTGATACCGTAGCTTAGCCTGCAGCCAAAGCAGAGGCTGCAACAGAGTGTCTGCTCAGTGCAGGTAGAAACGATAGGACTTCCATTAAGAGGATGGGACACGCTGCAGAACGGCTTCATTACACACCTGGAGGCTGTTGATTTCTGATACGGCTTCACATTTACTACACAACATGTAAACTGATATGATATGAAAACTATTGCTGAAGTAATATTTTTTTTATTTCTGCTTCCTCTCCCTTCTCCTCTCATCTCTCCATCATCATTCCTTCCCTCTCTGTCTCTTCTCCCTTCTGTTCATTGCTCTATAAAGCAACAGTATTGCAGCGTCTGCAGTGTGTGCCTTCAACCTGAGCGCCATCACCCAGGCCTTCAACGGGCCCTTCCGCTCCCAGGAAAACCCTCGCTCCACCTGGTTGCCCACACCCAACCCCATCCACAACTTCCAGGTTAGTAGGACCACTTCGATCAGTCCAAGTTCGTCTCATCATTTTTAAATACGTACAGTTTTACAAATTACATTCTCTTATAGATATGATCCATTTCAGAAACATCTTTAAGAAGAGTAAATGAATAAAGTTCATTTAAGTGGTCTTTATGGTTTGATTAGCTCACAACAAGATCTTTAAATGCTCAGTTTCAATTACACCATTATTAAAAAATCACTGTAATTTAGAGCATAAAGTCACAAGTTTAGACGTGTTCATCGAAAAGTTGCTTCAAAAAGCTGCAAAAATCATTAACAACTCTGCACGATTCTAAAGCGACAGGCCAACATTTCATAAAGAGGAATCGAACCTGAAAAAAAGACAATACACAAATAATATAGATATCAGACACCTTGTATATTTGTAAAAATCACTGTTGTGGCTCGAAGCAGCAACTAAAAGTGGTATCCTCCAACAAATCAATCTCTCATTTCAGGCCACAAAGAAACAGCAGAAGCTGCAATTCACAGCTAAGCCGTGCAACCCAAACAAAGCTTTTCAGAAGGCTGTCATTTCATATTTATTCTCCTGCAATCTCATTAAATTGCACTGTTGTTGTTGCCATGGTCACATCACAATCATCACGCAGTTTCAAGAGCGCTGCAATTATTGAGAATAGAAGTAAGAATTGAAACAATCCAGACAGACATGGTGTTTTCATTTAGTTTCTTCATCAGGTGTATTCCCACATTTTCACTTTCTTGTCACATCTCACCTCTCTGTTTCTCCCGCCACTAACTTTTTTTTTCTCTTTCTCAGTGTGGAACTATAGAAGATGAGGGTCCCAATGAGGGTTTGACGGAGCGCAGCCTGCAGGATGCCCAGAGACTCTACCTGATGAACGACGTGGTGCAGCCGGAGTCTGTGGATCCGCTGGTCATGCAGGACGACGTTCGCTTCTCCAACCTGGTTGTGGACATTGTTCAGGGCATGGACACACTCTACCACGTCATTTATATCAGCACAGGTTAGTAGGAGGAGAAGACAAGGAACAAAACATATACATTATATTTAAACAACTCAAATATAAACATTTTCTCACTGGATTGTTGTCATCCTTGTCACATCAGAGTATGGCACCATCCTGAAGGCGCTGGCTACTCCCAACAAGAACCTGCAGGGCTGTTACCTGGAGGAGATGGAGCTCCTCCCACCAGGGGTACGAGAACCAATCCTGAGCCTGCAGATCCTGCACAGCGACAGGTCGCTCTTCGTCGGGCTCAACAACCGAGTCTTGAAGATCCCGCTGGAGAGATGCTCCACCTACAAAACAGAGACGTGAGTCCAGCACATCAACATCTCCACACGTCAGGTGGAAAATTCAATCCAAGCTGTTCAGCAGCTACAGAAATGAAAGATGAGATGCTTCCATACAAAGGGATTGGCAGATTGGCAGCAAACAACTCAATTAAAGACTAAATTCTATACAATTAGTGAACAGACCAAATAAATTCATTTGAATAACTGGCTGAATTAGATGGAGACCTGCAGTTGTACAGTGTGCTGAATATACTCTATACACTATAATACACTGTAGTTAAGTGCAGTTTGGTGGATATATATACAGGCCTGATACAAGTGCCACAGGAGGATCACTAAACAGGCTGACAGCGGTTGGCAGGAATAACTTCCTGTTTCCTTGTCACAGTCCTGCTGGAGAAACTCTGCACTAAAATGGCTCTGCTGTTTGACCAGCAGCTGGTGGAGAGGATGCAAGATGTTCTCCACAACAGCAGCATCCATCTCTCCACCAACAACACCAGCACCGAGGGCTCCACAGAGCACAGAGCACAGAGCTGGACTACCTGTCTGTTCAGTGTGTTGGTGTCTCTGGGCTCTGATGCTGCTGCCCAAGCAGACAGCAGCAAGAAAAAAAAAACAAAAAAAAACATATTGCACTTGCCACAAGAGACTGAGAAGAGATCTGCAACATCCTGCAAAGGCATAAACTTCCACAAGAAGTTCAGTCTGCATTCACACAGCCTCTGCTGTGTTTTCAATAATCCAGTACGTTGTCTAGATAGACTCACATTTCCCTCCACCTCCCTGGATATAAAATTTAACATAGTCCTGGTGCAGCTGCTCCTCCTCCTCCTCCTCCTCTTCAGTGTCAGCAGGATGGGATGGATTGTGTTAAGAGAACCAGGGAAGTGAAAGAACAGGACTCTCACAGAGCTGCCTGCTTTGTCCAGCAGGTGAGAAAGGGCTCGTAGAAACAGGCAGATAATGGGGTCATCGACCGCGACCTGAGGGCGATGGGCGAACCGCAGCACGTCCACAGAGATGCTGTGTCAAAGTCCATGAAGGGGAGTGTGGTAATGGGACAGTGTAAGCTGCTGGTGTGAATGCCTGGGGAGATGTGAGAGGGAAGCAGCTGTGCAGGGGAGGCTGGTTTTTAGGGTGTGGGGTCAGTACAGTAACTCGCTGGCTCTCTTCAACTTTCCGTCAGCTTGTTCCCTTGTGATCTTCTTCTTCTTCTTCACACTGGACCACTGCTCCTCTCTTCCCGAGGACACAAAGCCTGACTACGCGTAGTCTATATCTCATTGTTCTCCTCATGTGTTTTGCCAGTGGATTCATTTTAACCTGGTCGTTCCTTCACTGAAGGTAATTATCTGTCCTCAACTAGGATTAATGTCTGCAAGACCTCGCTTATAATCATTGAAGTCCTTATGGAGGCAGACAAATGACTGGGGCGGCATCTGCTCGCTGGGAGGAAATTAATTTGTTGTGCTGGGTTTTTTTCCAGTAATGAAGTTCTGCATAATGGAGAGAGAGAGAGAGAGAGAGAGAGAGAGAGAGAAAAGCTCAGCTCTGGCTTTTGTTTGTGTCTGAATCAGGGGATGAACAAAAGGTGTGTGTGAAACTACATTGTGCTCTGCCAGAGAAGTTTCTCTGAAGGTATGTTGGCGTGTGAGCGACAAAGACTCTTTTTTTATTTGTTTTTTTTTTTTCCACCTTCTCCAGCTTCACTGTTATTCATGTGAAAATCTCCCATCTCAAGGGTGAGGAGGGGGGAGAAAGGCTCACTGGCTGTTTGTCCAACCTTCTGTATCTCATCAGAGCTCTCAATCAGGATCCTCAGCCGGCCACCTCAGTTCTTCAAAGTCAGCTTCAGCTTAGCATACAAATGGCTTGATGCTCTGTGAGCGTGTGTGTGAGTGTGTGTGTGTTTATGTGCGTGTATATGGAGGTCACTCTATTTGCTGTGATTTGTGTGTGTGTGTGGGTTGGTGCTTGGATGAGTTTTTGCTGCCTGATGAGTCAGCTCGCTATTTTCACTAAATCCAAACTCCTAGACACATGGGAGCAGACGCACATACACACACACACACACACACACACACACACACACACACATATATATATATATATATATATATATATATATATATACACACACACAGACATCAAGCAGGGAAACCATTGCATTTAATAAGATGTGGGTGAAATATGCGAGATGAGAGAGCGGGAGGCAGAGAAAAGAACAGGAAGAGAGAGAGAGAGAGACCAAAAGAAAGACAGATACAGAGAGAAGAGCCAGAGTCCTATTTAAGACACAGTGGGGTGAGACGATAAGAGTGAGCTCCAAGGGCACCACAGAGAGAGAGAGAGGGAGGGAGGAGAGGAAGAGGGAAAGGTAGAATGGGCCTTCCTTAATTCAGTTTTTGCGATATTCTGCTCACCTGCACGCTCCTGCTCACTCTTACAATCTCTGAAAACGCACCGCAGCCAAAGGCAAGACTGCGACTGAGCCGCAGAGGACGACAGATGTCAACCTGTCTGCCTGTGCGACACCTGAGCTCGTCTGGAGAGACTTGTCTGGAAGCGAAGTGTCGAAAAAAAGGGCAGATGGATGACGTTGATTCAGGAGATTAAAGGAGGGGAGAGAGCGAGAGAGAGAAAGGAGGCCAGGTAGTTAATTAGTGCATGTGAATATGACTGGATCTGATATTTTCATTAAAAGTTCACTTGTTGATTAGTGAGATATGACCGTCACAGATCCCAAGAGCCTAAGGCAGAAAGCTTGTTACGTCCAACTGACAGTCCAAAACCTTAAAGAGGAACTATGCAGGATTTTTACCTTAACTATGTGACACTTCTACCTTAGTTAAGTTGGTTTAATAAATGACTTGTAACTTGTTACAGGGAGAACGGAGGCTCTCTGTCTTCCACCTAGTGTCTCTTGGCTGAAAACCAACCTTGCAAGATCAGCAAGATCTGGTGTCCCCACTCTCATCTCTGCTGCACCGTGACACAAACGCGCCCCATAACCTGTAATCTCTTGTTTATGACAGATAAAACTTCACAAATATACACATCGTATATGATATATAATGTTATCCACCGTTCCATGGATTGCTTTTATGGCCGGCTTCGTTAAAAACAAATGCACATGGACAGGAGGAGGAGTGGCAAATCGACCAGACTTCCATAGTTTCCCCTTTAAAATAGTTCATTTACAATGATTTAAATCAGGAAATCCTCACAACTGCAGGGGTTTAAGTGTTGTGTGTGCTCTGCTGACAGGCAGCCGTATGCAAAGAGTCTCATAATAGAAGGAGACTTCTGTTATGAGAGCGTTTGCAAGGAAGTTTAAAAAGGGGTTTCAGCTGCCAACTTCACTCTCAGTCTTTAACCAACGCTGTGCAACACTGATACACTAGTGTAATATCAGTCTTTTTACTTCTGAGTGTGTTGTCGACAGTGAAAAACTTAACATGGCACAGATTCACACTCGGATAGACTTCGGCTGTGAACGTGGACGGCGGTGCACTTGGAGCTGAGTGAGCGTGTTGGAAAGTTGGAGTTGAATTTGTTCCCACCTGTGTGTAAAAAAAATGTTGCTCTGCTGATGGTGGAGGAGCGCAGCAGGAGGTAAAACTCTGTGGATTAATGGTCCGCGAGATGCTAGTGGAGCCGCTCACACAACAGCTTCCTCAATCCCCCTCCAGCTCCAGAAATTTTCGTTACACAGCTCCTAAACCCATCGGTCCCATTGGGAGCAGTATTGCTATAACTGAGCAGAACCAGATTATAGACTTGTTGAATGAGGCTGGTAAACAGCTGAAAAAAAATAACTGGAGCCTCACAGCCACCCTCATGAAGATCACACTCCAATTCGTTCAATTTTTAACACAATTCATTAATTTTGCACCAGAGAGATCCTCACAGAGCTGAATGATGCACCACACAGGTGAACTACAGCAGTTTCAGAGAGCTGCCTCTTCATTCTGCGCCATAGTTCCCACCAAACTGTCGTTTTTCTTTCTTTTCTTTTGTCCTCTCTCTCTCTCTCTCTGGGTGTTCACCACACTCAGACAGACCCACCTGCTGTCCCACTGTTCATCTCAACACACTCCCTCCTCCCAAGTCATTGTGCCGCCCCCTGAATGAGCCTTTCTCTCTCCATCTCCCTGTCTTTCGTTGTGTGTGGTCGTCACATTCACGTTACGGCCAACGCAGCCGTTCACACACTGATAACAGGCTGTGAATGTGCTCAGGTGGGTTTTGTAGCTTGCACACACACACACACATACACAATGAAGAGTGGCAGTAGATTCAGAGTTGTGGTGGGCGTCACGGCAACAGAGGGAAGGTGAACCGTGATTTATGGACAAGTCATAACTTAGACGCTGTGTTGTAAAATACCCTGGTGGTAACAGGATAATGGATGGAGTGAGGGCTGTGCAGTGGCTGTGGTACACAAACGCTTCATGTATGTGTTCAAACATTCAAACGCTGACTTAGAAAAAACAAAGAAACAAAAACCTGTAGCTGTGGACGCCTGTACAGTCGTCTCCGCCTGAGAAGTCAATTACACTTAAGTGCTTTTAACATTTACTTTTCCTTTTGCTATTGATCCATATTGGCGACTGTGGCGAGCGCCGCCACCCTGAGGGTAGAATAACATTTACATCATCATTTACTTCAGCTGTTTCACCGCTAAACCTTTTCAGCAGCCGGTGATTTGTAGCCTTTAAGTGATAGCTCGCAGACAAATGCCGCTGCAGCTTGTGCACCAGTGCGTGTCTTTGTGTGTGTGTGTGTGTGTGTGTGTGTGTGTGTGTATGCATATGCCCATGTGTTTGTGTGTGTATATTTGCCCTCTATTTATGGTAATTATATTTGACCAGGCCAATTGGCACCTCTGGCTAACAGCACCACTCTGTCCTCCATCCAGACCCTATCTCTCTATCTTACTCTGATATTGAAGTGATTTATTTTGGCGACAGCAGCGTGCTAGCTTAACAGCGACATTGCATCCATCAGGGCTTTTTCTTTTTTTTTTTTTTCCTTTTTACTCCTTCTCCCTTTCACTGAAGGAAGAGAAGTAGTCCACGCTGCCAAATTCAGGATGAAACTACAGGTCTCAGTCTGAGCAGTAGCACAAATCCAGCTCTGGAAGTAAAAGGCACTGCCTTTCAGATGTGGACTGGTTTTCATTCATCAAAACTGAAAGTGTCAAACAGAGAAACATGCTGTTACATGGACTGCTTTTTGCAACTGTGATAAAAAAAAACCTCAAAGCGCACGTGAGGAGAACGAGCAGGAGAGGAAGGAATATGGAAATATAAATAACCAGTGGAAGCATGCAAAGGAGGAAGCGCTGAATAAATGATGAGGATAATGTTGAGTTAGAATGAAATGGAACAAATCAGGCTTTTTGTAGCGGCTCTGTTCCTGCAGCGAAACGTTGCGCTGCTCAAACATCTGCTTACAAACACATTACATTTTATTACACAAGGTGCGATTGTCCTGTCGGTGATAGTTACATTCCTGCTTCAGGGGCTTTGGCTCTATTTGCTGTGTCTGTATGTGTGTGTGTGTGTGTTTGCATGTGATTAAAAGTGACCTGGCAGCTGTCACAAGGCCGAGGCTGCTCACTCCGCCTGCAGCAGGAGTCCAAAACATCGGGAAAACCACTAAGTGGCCATGGAGGAAAACCACTGACCACCAGCTCCCCTGCTTCACTCTGTGTGTGTCTTGTTAAAACCAGCGTATGTGACACGTTGCAGTGCAGCTTTTCCTTACGTTCCTGCGCCCCCCCATATGCAGTGGTGTGAATGTCCCTGTTTGTCTCAATGTGTGTATGTGGGGGGGCGCTCACAGGCCTGTCCCCTGCAAACCCAATTTAATGTGGGCTGTGGCTGCCAGCCTGTCAGCAGGCCTCTAGAGCTCACTGCTGTTAAGCCTGTATGACCAATCAGAGGAACACTCCAGCAGCCAAGGACTGAGAGAGAGAGACAGAGATGGTGTTCACACAGCGGATGTATTTATTACTGCTCCAGAATGCTGTTACTTTTATTACAGGCTTTGTTCTGGCTGCGGATCAGTGTAATCATTTTGCTCTCTCTCTCTCTCTCCCTCCCTCCCCCTCCTCTCCATTTCTTTCTATATTGCTAACTCGCCCTTCTCTTTCACTCAGCCTTGATTTGGACTGGCACTATGTCTTAACCTCCAGCTCAGCACCTTTCAAATTCCCTGATGCTGACAAAGTCAAACGGCTCTGCTCCCTTTTTCCGTGGAGAAAAGTGTAAAAATCAAAAGGAAATACAAAAAAAAAAAAAAACAAGCGAGTGGCTTTGGTAGCGGTTTCACTTTGGATCCAGCAGAGGACCTGGATTTTCTGAGCTCAGGGGATAATGACTGTCTTATTGAAGCCAGCGATCCTTTCTGTAGGCAGGGGGGGAACCGTATGAAGCATCCACGTTACATTGGAGTTGATTTGTGGAACATTTGCCTGGTGTCTGGATGACGTTTGACCAAAGATAGTTTGTAAGACAAAGATGTACCACTCTGTAAAACATGTCTGTGGAGCTCCTCAACAGTCCCAGAGGATTCAGGTTTTTTTTTTTTCTTGTGCTCATGCGCAGTGAGTCTCATCTAGAGGAATAATCCCAATGATTCTCGGCTGCTGGAGTAAAAACTTTCATCCATTTTACACTTGTAATTCAAATTGATAGTTGTAATAGTTCTGGCTCAGATACTCTGGTGTGTGGAGGAGGTAGCTGGTTAAGTATAAAGTCTGCAAAGTTAGTAGACGACACCTGTTGGACAGAGTCAGTCAAACATTCAGATCTTCTGCTGCTCGTCGAGTCAGGACGTTAAACTGTGCTGCTGCTGCCGCCGCCGTCTTCTCAGCTACTGGACCGTCACTGTGTACAAATGTTGAAATTGAAATCGAAATTGAAAGCCTTTATTGTCATTGAAGAAGAAGAATTCACACATGCAAACCACAGTTAAGACAATAAAATAAGTAGTAGGTAGTTACCAAGGTGACGTAGCAGCCAGGACAATCAATATATGTTGCACACGCAGGTATGAATAGATAGTGTTGTAGTGTTGTTGTGATACGGTGGTGCAGCGGTTCACACAGGCTGGACTCTCTGACTCACCTGTAGCTCAGTGTGCAGTCTATAGACGTCAGACCTGTGATCGAGTGGCATCCTGCCCACCTTGCTCTCCACCCCCACCCCCCACCCCCCCAAGGACGGCCAGGAAAGATAATGAATGGATGGATTTAAAGGACTCACATTCAATACTCAACTTCTTCTTGTCTGGTGTTATCCCCACATCTCTGTGTTCTCTCTCTCTTTTTTTATCTCTTTCCTCTCTCTGCCATCTCTCACCTCGCCTCCTGGTATATTTATATTTCTCTCTCTCTCTCTCTCTCTCTCTGTGTCTCGTAGACTTTCTCTGCCTCCCCATTGTTTCTCTGTGATGATGCAGCTCCTTTTTATTCACCAGGGGCCTGAAATTGTACATGGAGGACAGCAGGCGTTTTTGGGCAGACAGCCATCTCACTTTTTATTTTGGACCCGCCACCATCAGTCTTCAGCCTGGCTCCAACTGGGCCTAATTGGATGTATTAGCGCCGGATGCTAGCAGGAGTCCTCTGCGTTTCTGATTCATCATGAGCAGACTTCCCAAATGGCCCGGCTCAGCCCAACTCTGTGGGGAGAAAGACAGGCGCTCTCCCCCTGGCGAGAGGATGAGGGGCAAGAGCCTGTCAGTGGCGGTCTCCTGAGAGTGTCTGGGAATAAAAAAATAAAATAAAAAAGACCTGTCCTTGTGTGAAGAGATGGAGAGAGGCAGGAGGCGTATGCAGACATATGTTTAACTGAGTCAGAGCCTCCAGACAGCCTTGACTAACGTATTCCCTGAGTGTCAGCGCTACAGCTAATAATGATTCCGATCCATAATTTATCAGTTCTGGTGATCATATTTGCAATTATACACTGATGGCCTGCCATTGCAGACGAGGCAAACTATTGTTTTTATGTCTAGTTGTTAAAAGGGGGCTCTAATAAAAGGAGACACTGGTTTTTACAGCGTTCGCAAACGATTTAAAATGTCAATTACACCCCCAACCAAGAGAGTGGAGCAGATTTATCTTCCGATGCCAGTCGTCCAGACGTATTGTTATATGGGCTGGTGGGTTTCGCCGCTCAGTCTGTTTAACATTTAACAGGCCATGTTTCCATGGCTTCTCTGTTTTGATATAGTGTGCCACTGGGTGCGCACGCTGCTGAATTAAATATCAGCTGGCGCCCCGCAGATGCTCTCTGCACAACGTGGGGTGCAAAGACACGCCCTTCAAGTGTACACAAGCATGCGGACATCCAGGAAACACACACTAACACACACACACACACACACACTGACACAATCTCATCCAGTGGAGATGCCTCAGATTCCACTGTATCTGCAGACTCAGCCAGACTGTCCCGGCTGACATCCCACTGCACTGCCTGTTAGAGAAATTAGCCTTTCTATTCCCATCACACAGCCCCCCGCTCCACACTCAGCGCCTCTAATTGACTTTTACAGGGGTCCTGTTTTTAAAAACTGAGCGGTCAGGAGGATGGGAGGGTATCCAGAATATTTGGCGGATGTTTAATGCAGCTGCAGAAAGGTCAGAGCGAGAGCTGAACGCCTCAATACACCACCCCCACCCTCTCCTTTTTTCACTGTTCTTCTAAATTCTGCTTTATTAAATGGCCTCTAGTGAAGGAAACGATTGGACAAAATACTGAGACTGCAAACCTGCGCTGTGTCCTGATTCCACCTTGTACAAGCTCGGCGTGCAACATACGTCTCCTGAAGAAATCCGCAGAGGAAACGATGGCGTTTGTTTAAATCTAATTACAAGTTTCCTGCTGCTACTTTGACTAAAATTGCAAAACATGGTCAAACATATGGACGTTGCACTTGAATTTAATCAAACAGCTCATTCTTACACCACAGGCACTAATCTACTGTCACCAGTCTGCAGGCAGGGAGCATTACTGAACCCCAACCAAGCCACCACCAAACCATGGACCGTCACGGACCTGGTCTGTACTGTAGCAGTGAGAAGAGTTCCCATAACTGCAACGAAGGAGACTTTTCCAAACCTAGAAAAACATGTAAAGCAACACAACTTTTGGAGCATGTACGTGTGTGTGTGTATGGATTCGGGGTAGCTTGCATGCCTTGTGTTTTGAATGTGTGTGTGCATCCTTGTCAGCACACCACACACACATCTGCCTGCAGCTGTGTGAATATAGTTTTCCTCCAGCCACTGACCCCCCACCCCCACACACACACCCCCACACACACATCCTTGTCCACATCTGCACTGTTACCAATTTCTCAGCGTTTCTTTCTGGTCTTAAGAGCAGCGGCGGCTCGGTTCAGCTGCAGTCATCCCTTTTTTCAGACTCTTCCTCTGACTTAATGCAAACAGAGAAAATCCAAGACTAAGTGTGTCTTTCCCCTCAGGTCAGAACCCCCCCCCACTCCACCCCACCCCACCTCGTGGCACACTTTATCCACAGCTAATTAGGCTTCAAATCTCTCCCATCTCTCCCTTTCATACAACATTATTTATCCCATCCTTGGAAGACGCACTTATTAATTGTTCCGCTTCGCTGATCTCTGTAATGGTGTGTGTGAGTGTGTGTGTGTGTGTGTGTGTGTGTGTGTGTGTGTGTGTGTGTGTGAGTGTGTGTGTGCGCGTGTGTGATGGAGGTGAGTGTGTTTGTAATCAGAAAGCCAAATGAGAATTCTCCAGCCATGATGACGATGCAAAGCTGCGCATCAAAGCTATCACAGATACAATATGGTCGACCTTGAGCCAAAATGGCAACACACTCCTCCTCCTCCTGTTCCTCGCGCCCTTTCAGGTGGGCCATTAGGTTCACTGAACTGCGAATTTGTGGGCAACCTCGTTATGATTATTGTTCATCTGTATTAGAGATTGCACCTAGTGTCGCTGTAATGGTGTCACTTCATTAAAATGACACACAAGAAGGGTAGCAGTGAATACATCACCAAAGTCGGACGGACGAAGCCGTCCTCTCCCGGCTGTGCCACAGATCACCAAAGACCACAGCCTCTCTCTCTCTCTCTCTCTTTGTCTCTCTCTTTCTTTCTATTCGTCTTCTGTGCTCGCTCGCTCGCTCTCTGTGGGGTCACCTCCGATGTGCTGGCTAAGCAGTTAGGTCTGCTGGATCTGAGCCGACCTCGAGTTCACCAATGGAGCGGCCCCAGACCTGGCACAGAGAGCTGTATCAACACTTAGAGATTCTTCAAACCTCCAGGCTAAAACACTGCAGGGCTCTTCAAATAAACCACAAAGATCTGTGCCAGCAAAAGGAAAAAAAAAAAAAAAAACAGCAACAACAAGAATCTCTCCTTTCAGCTGAATGGAGAGAGCAGAGGGAGGTGTGATGAAGGGAGTCGAGAGGGAGGAAAGAGGGACAAAAGAGGGGGATATGAAGGAGAGGAAGGACGGGAGGCAGAAAGTGAAGGGGGAGTCTTTGAGAGTTATTCAGACGCTTTTTTTATGCTGCATTCCTACGGCGTCAAGATCAGCTCCGGTGGCTCAGCCTCATCATTAACAGCTTTAGATTTAATTAGCTGTCATTATGTTTCTGTTTTTCTGCTGGATCTTACAAATATTTAACTCTGTTTGGGTGATGAGCCGTCTATAGTGTTGTTTGTCAGGACTTTTACACACCACCTTTATTCAATGAAATACTTCTCTTATACAGTTTCAGTTTTGACTGAATTTACCTTCAGCTCATTCAGCCCCAGGTTTTCTTTGACTTTGTTCCCTGCAACACATGTTTTTTATCTTCTGGTTTAAAACTATGTTGATTTGTTTGCCAGAGTCCTTGAAGTCAACATCAAGGCAGCATCACGTCCAGCCCAACACATGTAAAATCAGAAATAAACTCTCTAAAGTGCAAAAACTACCTCAGCTCATTCTCAAAGTCAGAGTATCTGTATAAACAAGCTCAGCTCCGTTGTGCTCTGCATTTGAATTCACTGTATTTTCATCTGATCTATAGTTTTTCACGGGTGTAAAGCTGCTCTTTAAAAATATTTACTCTGTTTTGTTTCATTAAATTTTTCGTCTGTTCAGGGATTACAGATGTAAAATACTTCTTGCTGCATTTACGGTAATGTTTATTAATGTGCACTATCTTTGTGTCACTATTAAAAAACTGAACTCTCCCTCCTCCTCCCCCCCCCCCCCCCCCCCCCCCCCCCTGCTCCCCTGCTGTAGGCTCTGCTTGGAGGCGAGGGACCCCTACTGTGGCTGGGACTTCAGGCAGCGCAGATGCACCACGCTGGAGGACAGCTCCAACATGAGCCAGTGGAAGCAGAACATCACCGTTTGTCCGGTAAGAGCCGTGATGACGACTGACGTCACGCGTTTACTGTAAGAAACCACGACCTCATCATCTGACCGGGTCATCCTGGTGTCATCTTTCATATGTCATAGCGGCCAGGTTTAGTCCACCTCTCAGTGTTAGAGAGAGAGAGAAGAGAAAGTGGATTGAACTGAGCGCAGATGAATTAGATTAGATGAATTAGATGAACTGGACTGAATTTGACTGAAGTGAATTGCAGTAAACACATCCCTGTGTAAAACTCTCTGTGTCCCTGTGTGGAGGAAAAGCCCTGCACTCTGGAGCTACTAATACAATATACACCGCACACGCCGACCAGGGGTGTATGAGAATATCAATACATGAAAATATTGCGGCTTTTTATGAGGTTATGGAAACTGTGAAATCCAAGAGTCTGAATGCATCAAAAATAAACTGTGTTTGTTTCTGCATATAACTCTGTGTTTTCTTTATACTATGAGAGTTTCTCTAAAAATAGACCATATATATATATATACACACACTACTATATCACATATATATACATATATTGCAGTATATCATATCATCAAACCCCTTTGGGAGATGTATTGTTTCTTACCGATATGCAACCGATGTTTGATTTCCAGTTGCGGAACCAGACCACCAATGGGGGCTTCGGGCCCTGGGCACCATGGCAACCTTGCAACAATGACGACGGCGTGGATGGAGTGAGCTCCTGTTTGTGTCGCTCCAGGTCGTGTGACAGTCCCGCCCCTCGGTGTGGAGGCAAAAACTGTGAAGGTCCAACCATCGAAGTGGCCAACTGCTCCAGGTAGGGAAAGAAGAAGAAGAACGTTGAGTTTTGAATCGCTGTATAATAATGAATGTCACAGTAACTTCTCATTATTGTACATAGTTGAGATGATATATTAACACATATTCTATTTGTAAAGGTTATTATTAACTAAAGGAGTCAGTAAAGGTGTTAATAACCACAGTATGACAGATAATATCAGTTTTTGTTTTACTGGTTGGAGAGATGTGTCTTCAAAAAGAATAAGAAATCACTCTTTTTGTTAACAAGGAGGAAAAACTCATTTTTATTCCTCGGCAGAAGTAAAAGAGAAAAGAAAGTCAGAAGTCTCTGGTGCTGTAATTGACTCAGATCTCACGTCACGGCCGCATCTAAATCTGTCTTTTATCATTTAAAACAGAAATTGAGAACCAAAAGGATTACGTCCAGACAGGAATTAGAAGAAAAAGTCACTCATCTCTTCATCGCTGACAGGGTGAATTGCTGCCACAGTCTCATGTCCGGACTCCTTATAACAACAATATAGTAACTATAGAAAAACTGCATCTTATTCAGAAACGCCAGACTTTCACACCGACTCCTAGTTAGTGAGACGACAGACTCTGGAGTGCTGTTGTTAGTTTTTAAATCACTCAGCAGCCGCTGGATAAAAACCCTGCTGGTCCTTCAGATCTTTAGGACGTAGTCGGTCTGTACTGTCCTGAGTACGAACCAAAACACACTGGAAGCTGCTTTTAGCTACGATGCAAATTTATTAATTTCTCCTCTCTGCACTTTTCCTTTATTAAATTTTGGCATCTGATAATGTAGTCAGACTCCTGTTCCTGCTCTGTTGGTTTTTGGCGATTTGTATTTTATTTTATTTCATTCCACTTCATTTGATGCTACTTTCCTCCTCATTGTGATTTAGCTGTTTCTCTAATGGGTTCCTTTGCCTTATGTAGGGCGCCTCTCCATGTTTGAAAGGTACTTTTACAGATGTGCAAATGAGCTGTGCCAGAAAACTAAACTGATGTTGGATCAGCAGTATCAGCTCAAAAGTAATATATGACAGTTAATGTACTGACGAATAATAAGATCTGCTGCGTAAGATGATGGTGTGATGTTATAGTGTATTTTGGCTGAGTTTACACTTTTCTAATGTGTTATTTGGAATATTGATCCATCAGAAGATATATTTGTGGTTTTAAGAACCAAAGACCATCTCAGTGTAGTTTTATATCTCCTCTCTCAGCTTCTCTCTGGAGCTCTAGACGCTGCAGGTTTTAGGTAAAACAAGGTGAAACCAAATCCTGCAAAGTTGGATGGGGGCGTCCAGGTGGGTGGGGCTCTGGGAATGACTGAGAGGGGTGACTGCTTGTTAAAGTTACAGAAGCTCTGACAGTTCATTTTAAGATTCAGTTTGTGAACACAGGTTGCGTGCATGTATTTCTCTGTGGACTGAGGCTTTGACACCTTGTCAGTATTAATACAGAACCAGGACCTGATCTATAATCAAAAAGGACACGAGAACCTTACCTTCTACAATATGTGACCTTTAATCTCTGCTGGTGTGGCAGCTCTGTCCTGACTGATTTTGACACATCCCACCTCCAGCTCTGATCAAACATGTGACGGATCATGAAGGTGAATCTTGTTGGAAAATGTAGGTGACATTCTCTTTGTGACACCTCTCACCACCTCTGTGTGCAGGGGAATTGGCCAATCAGTGTTAAAGAGAGCAGAGCAGGGAGGAAAAGATTAGGCACTTTCATCCCACCGGATCGCTGTGCCAGATTTAATCCTTGGTGTCGAAATTGAATTGTGCTTTTGCAGAAAGTGGCAATTAAATCATGAGGAGTGCTACCCAGGAACAAAGCACTTAAGCAAATTGAATGAATGTTTCCCAGTCAAATGTGCTCACGGTGTGTGTTTGCATTGCTGTTTCCAGAAGCTCAGAATCAGACCAATAATTAGACAAAACTAAAATGCACTTTTTTTCCCCTTGAGCTAGAAAACAGCCTGATAAAGAGGAATACTAAAAGCACTGGTTGAATAATTTGGCTGTTTTTTTTTTGTTTTTTTTTTTTCATTTGAGCCACTGCGAAGTAGGTCATTAATGTTTTTCCATATGTCTGTTGCCATAGGAACGGAGGCTGGACGCCCTGGTCGTCATGGGGACAGTGCAGCACAACCTGCGGCACGGGCTTCGAGCTCCGGCAGCGTTCTTGCAACAACCCTTCGCCCCGACACGGCGGTCGTGTGTGCGTGGGGCCGAGCAGAGACGAGAGGTGAGAAAGGACGAATGAAATGTTAAAAGTGCATCTTTCCGATCAAATGATGACATCATCTTATTGTTATTATTATATCATCTCCTGTGGAAATAAAGCAGGCAAACACGGGGGAAACCGATAAAAGCGACAGTCATATTATTATGAGTTTTATGATGTGATGCAGCGGAGATTAGATTCATCCTGTCTTTACTCAGCAGATACGAGACCTGTGTTGTGTTTATGTCTTTTTGTGGCTTGTCACATTAAGTCTCACGTCCAAGAGGTTTAATAGTGACAACAAAACGGAGCCAAAATAAGCCTTTAAAGTGTTTCCTCAGCTGCCGCCACCATAAACAGGATATCAGGCATCTTCCAGAACTGTTGCACAAATGATTCATGGGACTGATGGCGGTTTATTTAGCATTTAGGAAAGTCAGACTCTGTTCATCAGCTCCTGCTCTCCTACTTCTGCAACAGGTTCTGTAATGATGGAGTGCCCTGTCCTCAGCCCATCTTCTGGTCGCCGTGGGGCTCCTGGACCAAGTGCAGCACCGAGTGCGGGGGCGGCGTCCACTCCAGGGTCCGCACATGTGAGAACGGCAACAGCTGCCCAGGATGTGCACTGGTAGGCAATATATACATACATACATGGACACAAACAAAGGCAACATCAGTATTACAAACAAAGAATCAAAATCTGCATTTGTTTCCTTTTCAAAAGCTGACATTTGTAAAAAAGACAAATGAATTCTGCTGTAGTGAAATATTAAATTCCTTGTGTCGGAGGCTGAACAATGGCACTTTAATGGAGTGAGGCCAAAATCATTGTAGAGGTGAGTGGGTGATGATGACAGAGATAAATACTGACACATTTTCAATTTTCTCCCTCTGACCTTGGATGGCTCAGCTGGAGTAAGTACGGTGACAGTACGTCCACATTTAGCCTGTTGTTGTTTACAGAAAATCTCTGTTAAATGTCAGTGAAATCCTTAATGTCAAAACAAAATGTCACAATTACTTTTTGTAGTGTGGAAAATGCAAAATGTTTGTTGTCACCGTGCCATGATTGACAGTCTCTGAGGACCACCTGCAACTCAGTTTTCATTTTAATTTCATTGTCAATATTTTAGTATCACGGCACAGACAGTGCAAACAGACACTGGGCAGGAGATAGCTTTGTCTGCCATATTAGCAAGAGTCAGAGACCTGGGGATAAAACAGATAAGATTGAACATGTGGCAGGCAGACTGGCAGAGGATGAACCCTGTGGATGTTCACTCGCTGCCTCCTTTTTTTTTCTTGCAGGAATACAAAGCCTGTAACCTGGAGGCGTGTCCGGAGGTGAAGAGGAACACACCATGGACGCCCTGGATGCCCGTCAACGTAACTCAGGGCGGAGCTCGTCAGGAGCAGAGGATGCGCTATATGTGCCGGGCGCATCTGTCCGATCCCCATGAGCTGCAGATCGGACGCAGGAAGGTGGAGACGCGCTTCTGTCCCAACGATGGCACGGCAGCCTGCGAGACGGACAGTGAGTTCACCAGCGATGATGCAGCTCTCCACCTGTCACGCACACGTCTGTCACAGTAATTGTATCTGTCTGAAGATGACAGACATGACAAAGTACAAATGTGGTTTTTGTACTGTTTTAGCAGCTGCATGCAGAGAGAGTGACATTTTAGTGACATTTTCTGCCAGAAATAAATCAGAAATTAATTCAAAATGAAAAGAAACCCAACAACAGAACGACCTGTGAACTCTGTCGACGCAGCAGAATCAGCTTCTTCTAGAGGAGGAGCTGGTCTCTCACATGATCAAATATAGATCCTCTTTAACTGTATTTAAATTGCCTGTTGTAATCACCACCAGTTATTATATTCTATAATGTGTGTGTGTGTGTGTGTGTGTGTGTGTGTGGTGTGACAGATGTTTTTATTCATGCTGTTATCTGGGCACAGACTCCTCAGGATGATGCTGCGCTATAAATAATCCAGAGTCACTTGATGACACAGTCGGTTCAACTTTAATGCTCCAGTATCCACCTTAGGGACACAGCTGCTTGACTTCATTTGTATAGGAATGAATAATAATAACAACTAAATAATGATAATATGAATTCTCTGTAGGTTTTTCCCTTTAACTATAATTAACGCGGTTGTAAGTGGGAGTCAATAGAAAAAGAAAATGTGCAGAGACAGGAATGGGAATGTGTGTTTTGTTTTTTTTTTTGAGGGCATGTGCTGGGGAATTTTCAATATTTTTTGTTACTCAGAGACACACACAGTACTGCACTGTCACTACACACACACACACACACACACATGCACCAATAGCCAGTCCTGTTGCAGACAGTGAGGAGGCAGCAGCTCCCAGTTGGAGTGTGACACGCTGAAAGGGCCCTCCTGTAGACCTGTTAGCCTCCCTAAACGTTGTCAGTGAAGGGGTCACAGTCCAGCACACACACACACACACACACACACACACATTAACACCAAGACAGCTACACAGGGTCATAATCCACTGCTCTCTGCTGGTAGCTTCTTCATGCACCCTCCCCTCTCCTGAATCGATTACCTGTCCCCTCCTGTCGTCTTGCTGGGGGGTGGGGAAGGGCTGCACCAACTCTGACAAACTGATAAAACACCAACATGAGAGACAGAGTTTGAGACAAGGACACACAGAGAGAAATTTGCCTGCTGGCAAAGTCACACTCTTGGACTCAAAGAATCTGAATGCTTCATATTTCCCTTGAAATTCTTGTCTCTCAGTCACCCGGCGCCTGCACACTTTGAATATATATGTTTTTCTTTTTTCCCTGCTCCCTTCTCTCTGCAGCCCTTGTGGAGGAACTGCTGAAGACGCCGGTGGTGAGAGTGGCGGGGGCCGGCTGGTCGTCATGGGAGAGCTGGTCGAGCTGCTCTCAGAGCTGCGCCAAAGGCTACCGCACCCGACGGCGAAGCTGCTCCGGACCGGAGGGGAAGAGTGCTCCTGTTGCATGTCGGGGTTCACCTGTGGAGTACCAGGACTGTAATGTCCAGGCATGTCCTGGTGAGTGAAGACACAACAACACAAGCACCACCATCCACGTGTGTCACTGCACTCACTCAGAGGGAAAGAAGAAGAAAGTGTTGTTCAGATTGTCTTTTAAAAAGCAGGTGAAAGGAGCCGTACTGAAGATTAGACATGGTAGTTCAACAACTCATTTACTTTACATTCCTCATGGACTCGTACTATCAACATACTCTACATTCATCTTCTCACCATTCGTCTCTTCACTTTAGATCCTGACATGTGCTTCAAAGCAGCATGATCTTGTTTACTGTAGGCTCCGATGAACTATTGTTTTCTGATCAGACCACCTCGTTCCTCATTTATAAAAACGGAGGCATAACATCTCTACATTTAGTTTGTCTAATTTTGAAAAAAAACAACCGATTAGGGATGATGATGGTGCTTTTTACCACCTGTTATCTAATGCAGAGCAGGTGATTCATCCAGCCTTAGCTGACTTTATACACTATAGACAACAGCTCTAAATATGCCTCTTCAAGTGTACAATAAACATATAAATCATCAAAAATTAAGATTTAAATGGTATGGGATTTTAGATCTCAGGCTTTAAATCAGAGAGAATTTACCTAAAGAGTGTATCTGTCTCCAAAGTCTGCACAAACCATCACAGTCATGACAGCTGACAGGCTCAAATTAGTCTCAAAATACAAACACAACATGTTGTTTTTCACTCTCCAATACAACTTGAGCGCTGGGAGTCTTTTACTGGACGTGTGGAGTGTATTATGGGTTCATAAAGGCACGAGATGCTCTCTGAGACAGAGATAGAAGGAGGGAGGGAGGTCAATGGTAAAATACTGCTGAGCAGATCATTAGCTTCATTAGCTAATGGTTACCAGCAGCAGTGGCGGCAGTGCAGCGAGAGTCCTTGGACAAATGAAGTTATCCATTTCAACCTACTCATCAAACCATAATCAGCTGACCCGGAGCTCTGCTGACCACAGGCTGCTGCACCGACAGGCTGCACTTATTAAAGCAGACCCAGGACAGACGAGCGCTCACACAAGGGCTGAACTCCTCTTAAGAGGTCGCCTGAAACAGTCGCGGTCGGTACCTTGTGAATTAATGATTCATAATTGGTTGGCACAAAGCTGATCAAATTCCTGTAGTAGTCTATTTAAATGTCAGTGGTTGTACATGAAATCCTTCACTTCAGGCAAGGTGACCAATCAGGAAGCCTCGTGCCCTCAGTGTCACATGTTCACCTGATCTCACAGGGCCAGTCTCAGGTAAACACACAGGTGAGAAGGTCAAAGCCAGTGAAACAAAAAAAGACGAGTGTATAGAAGTGATAGATGATGAGATTAGAGAGGAGTGAGGCAATACAAGCTGTGTGTGTGGAGGACACAGGTTTGTGAGTGAGAGTGGACGAGAAAAAGGCAAAATAGTCATTGAGCCGCTCGGTAAGTCACAAGTGGCCTGAATTCAATTATGAGTTTCATTACAAGACATTGTGACCTAAAAAACAGCCCTCTAAGGTAAATCTGTTTTGGTCTGACTCCTCTGTTCCTGGCAATGACAGCAAATGAGCCAGTCCCTGCAAAAAAAAAACAAAAAAAAAAAAAAACTTATAAATATTTAAAGCAACATTTAATTCAGTATTCAACATGGCATATTTTGACATAGAGCTCTCAGCTGCATGTGTTCAGGTCTGACAATGTAAAAAGAAGCTTATCAGCTTAACGCAGAGTTGTTTTGAATCTATCAATACCCGTCCAAGTCAAGTGTCCAAGTCCAAGTGATTTCTCTGGTTGCTCGAGACAAGTCCAAGTCAAAGCTCAGGTTGGTTGAGGAAGTCTAACATCGTAAAGTTGATCCAAGTGATGACACATGTCAAATATCAAGCCAACAGAGACAAGTCCAGGTTAGTTTAACACCTGCACTGGTCAATACTGAAGTCATTCAAGATAAACTGAAGTTTAAGCTGATGTCTTGTTACTTCAGGTCAAGTACAAGTCAAACATTGAGTTGGTCAAAGCCAAAACTCAGGTCTCAATTCTCAGCTCAGTACACGTCCAAGTCTGTGGTCGAGCCAGGCTCAAGTCAAGACCTCAAGGTGTTTGAGGTCAGAAAACAAGCTACAGTTGTGGCCGTGATCCAGTGTGAGAACATTTTAACTCTATGTAATTAGTTTGCAAAAAAAAAAAACACAATGCAGCAACACACACAGCAGATTCATATTTCTGTGTCCTGTGACAAAAGGAGCCTTCGACAATTAGTTGTCTCTAGATTTTCAATTCATTCAGTGAAGTCCAGTTTCACCTCTAACACTCCCATCACCCTGACTGAGATATGACAAGTCTGCTGTGTGGTCGGCAGTCCGTGCTGACTGACGATGTCTGGAAATGGCCTGTTCCTCTGACTAGTGTTTCTGAACATAATGGCCACAGGAAGTCAGCCACACAGGAGGACGGGCAGATAGTAAGAGAGCTATAAAAACAGTACGTCAGTCAGGGAACCAGTGAGCTGCTCAGTAATTCAATGAGTCAGACACTCAGCCAGTCAGCCAGGTAAACAGCCAGTTAGTCAGACAGTCAGTCGGGCAGAGTGGTGGCTGGCTGTGAGAGCTAGTCAGAGTTAAGTGGTCTAAGCCTGCGTCCTGCCTCTGTGTCACACTAATCCACTCAGCTAATGGAGTTTTCTGGAGTGCTGTGATGTTACCAGGCAACGTTGCCCTCTCTCTCTGTCAGTCAGTCAGACGGACATCAGCCAGTCAACCAGCCAGTCAATTAGTCGGTCACGCTCCTCTGATTAGATCAGATTAAACATTAACGCTCCCCATGGAAAGACTAAATAAATGCAGTAACAGTAAGACGGGACATGGCAAAGACAAAGCTGATGAACAGAGAGGGAGTTGACTCCAGAATAGATATTTCACCGGTAGAAAGCAGGGAGTCTGTAACACATGAAATATGTCTGGTTCTGCAATAACAAGACAGAATATATGAAATATACAGTAATGTGAAATAAAATCTCAGGCAAACCTGCATGAGAAGATAAAAAATTTGTGAATGAACAGACAGAATGTTTCTATTGGAGCTGATAAAGGTTTGAACAAAGTCAAAAAAAAAAAAAAAAAAACAGAGCCCAGGTGCTGAAATAGATATATATTCTGCCTTCAGGGTAAAAACACATTTTACTGGCAGCCTTGGGGCACGTTCAGCTGGTGCAACCACCACCGGCCCCCGGAGCCTACGAAAAACACCGAGCAAGAAGAAGCTAACAGAGGAAGAGCAGGTCTCACAGAGGACGCTCACAGGTTTAATGGATAAAGTTACAAGTTGTGATGCAAGTCTGTTCATTAACTATATGTTCGAGTCCTTCAAATTGGATATTGGATATTCAGAGATCAATGAGCTCCTGATCTGTATTGTTCTGGGATTAAAAGTTGAGACTTGAATGTTTTTTGACACGTTATGAAACTTTGAGACTTTCGCACTGATCTTGTGTTCTGGCATGTGCATGTGTGTGTGTTGCAGTAAAAGGTGCGTGGTCGTGCTGGTCATCCTGGTCTCAGTGCTCGGTGGGCTGCGGCGGTGGTCACTACCAACGCACACGCTCCTGCAACAGCCCGGCCCCCGCCAGCGGAGGGGACATCTGCATCGGCCTACACACCGAGGAGGCCCTGTGCAACACACACACTTGCGACGGTAAATTCAGAAGCTGGTCCTGTCGTGGCTTTCATCTCGCCTGCACACAGGCAGCCATCTCCCACACCGTGTCATTTCTGTGTTGTCCCATTTGCTAAATTGCTTCCTCCATCTCTTCCCAGTGAATAAACCAGGTCATAGATATATGAAAAGATAAACAGAGTCACGGTGGGAGAACAACTCATCTTCCCACCGTCGTTTTTCTTTTTTTCCCACCGTGCTACTGCAGCTCTGAGCGCCATGGCAACCTCCTCTCTGGAAAGGTTTTAAAAGATGTGCACTCGTCTTGTATGAACCATATGGAAATCTCACATGATGGATCTAAAGTTTTAAGACTGAACTTTCTAGGTCGAGTCACGTCACAAAAACTGATTTATTAAAAGAACAATTATAAAAAAAAATGCTTGTTAATTACAGCAAAACAGGACGATATTAAAACTCAGGTAACTCATATTTACTCTTTAAACTGCTGATCAGTGTGCACTGTCCCTGTTCAACAAACAAATAAATAAATAAAATGAAAAACCCTTGGGTCCACCTGCTCCAGGTGATGCATGGCTCAGTTAGCACCTGTTTCCTCAGTAAACTTTAAGAGCAGGTTATGTGGAGCATCCAGTGTGAGAGTAACACACTTTTTTAGCTGTTGAATTTTCTTAAATGGGATTTTTCAAAGCTGCGAGCAGCACAAATGTAATTTTCTTTTACCTCCATTCTGACGGAGACCAAAATATCGGAGGCAGATATCCTAATGCCTGGAAAATTAAAAACAAATCTATCAAGACGCCAACAGAGGTAACCGAGAAAATGTGTTTCTTTAACTCATTTGTGTAAAGATGATGATCCTTTAATAGCATGACTAACATATGATTAAAAAGTGAAATAGCAGAAGTTTACAACACAAGGCGCGCACACACACACACACACACACACACACACACACAGGAGTGACGTCAAAGCACAGCACAAGTTTCTTAAATAACAGCTGGGTTAGAAATGAATTAAACGTTTTGCTGGTGCTGATTTGTTTCCTGGAGTCGTACAACATGCGATGATGGGATGTGAGATGTATAACAACAGCCTCCATGTTTTCTCCCTCCCTCCTTCCCATTTTATTCTCACAAGGACGTTGAAATATTCATGAGCTCTGGCTGCTAATCCAGGAGGAGGCACAAAAAAAAACGTCTAGTATCAGAAGTCATGATAAAGGTTCAACCTCGGCCCAGAGTTTAATATAAAACAGCCTTGGACGTTCTGTCGCCACAGTCTGATTTTATTCTGTTTCTTTTATTCATTTCACTGAAAAACTAAAATCAGTCCCAGCCAACATCCGCCGTCCGGGGCTGTTCACCTACTCCATCCGTCAAAGTGTGTGTGGGTGTGTGTGTATGTACGGCAATGTCGTGTGGTGCTGATGATTTCTGCCTGGATTAAATGGTGGTTTCTCTCCTTAAGTGTCATTTTCCTCAGCTGCTTTTCGTTTTGAATCAGCCCGGCTGTCACTCACGGGCAGAGTAACGCTTACAGTCAGCTGTCCTGGTAATTACAAAGAAAGGTAAATGGCTTTCTGTCTCTTTTCTCCTCCTTTTGTTCCAGATGCTAATCAGTTCTCCTTTATCAGGTTAATGTTTTCCTTTTTGACGTGGACCAACTCGTCCCTTTGGGCCCCGCTCTTATCGACTGTCGGCTAACAACCTCTCCAGTCCCCCAATCTGTCTCCTTGTCTGTTGGTTATTGACAGGCACGGCATCAGTCATCTATCGGGGGTCTTCCCACTGCTGCTGCATGTGTAATTAGAGGCAAGCTGGCTGTCAGTCACGGGGATATTTGATGCCCCTGTTGCAGGTCATTTGATTAAAGTGTCCGGCAGTAATGGAGGACAGCAGGAGGAACTGTCTGGACTGAATACTAACGAGGAGCCTCGGGGCTCGACGCCGCTCCTCCTGCCTCCACAGTGCAAATATACAGGTCGCCCGGGTGACAAAAATAAATGGGAATAAATGAAGCAATTAAAGTGGGATGTAGTTGATGCATGGTTATGAAACATGTTTGAGCTGGACTGTGTGCTGTGTGTGTCTAGATGGTTGTGCTGCGAGGAGGGAGCAGGTGGTGGAGACCGGGCAGCCTGTCGCTGAGCACCAGACTGATAGGGAAGGTAAAGGAGGTCCCTGTCCTGTCCTGTGGCTCCACTCGGGGCCCTCTCTGCCAAAACTGCACACTTGAGAGCACCCTGAATAACAAACCAGCTTTTTCATCAGCCTTTCACTGCAGTAGCCTGTGCTCCCTCCACTCCGGTGCTTTTAAACACAGGGTGAAAGAATGCAGCGAGTACGTGGTTCAAAGCGAGGAGCTGAGACTTGGGAGTTTTCTCTTTCCTCTTGGGTAGGAGCCTTTGTTTACTGCTCGGTTGCCTGCTGCGGGGAAACGGCGCTAAGGCTTGGCTCGGGAGACAAACATCTCCGCTATGCACTAAACAAACTCTCCACGGGTTCACTCTTCCAATCCTGTTTACATCACAAACACTTGTTTTTTTGGTGTGTTTGGGGCTGTTTGGCCGGCCGGCACAAGGTTTAGCGGCCGCGGGTGGCTGCAGCCTGGGTGGGCGCGTTTGGCTTCCAGGCCATGTGAGTGTGAGGCGGCCGTAGGGTTGTCTGGGTTTGTATTGATTGTTCTTTTCTCTGTGTCTAGGTGGCTGGATGGCCTGGTCGCTGTGGTCGGCCTGTGATGATTCAGGCTTGCAGATGAGGAGTCGGGTGTGTGGCGCTCAGGGCAACACCCCCTGTGTGGGGAACAGCACTCAGCGCAGAGACTGCAATGAAATACCTGGTGAGTGAGTCAGCTCTCGGATACACACCGTGCATGTGCAGCCTCCTTACTGAGAGATGCAGGTTGGATTCCTCTAGTGCGATGTTCTTTTGGTAAAACTCTGCAGCAGCGAGCTGTGTGAGACCTTCACGGAGCCGGAAATCCTAAAATACACAGCATGAATGTTTTCCATGTGTTTTATCCTGCTCTTAGTTTGGCCCTTTTTATATTTTTACTCTGGGTGGTTTTGCTGAGAGGCAGCCTTTTTTTACAGGAACACCCCGATCACACTCTCACAGTTAAACACATTCACACCTGAAAGCTGAGCAGCTCCACTGGAGCAGATGAGCTCAAGGGCAAAACAGTGATGTTTACGTGGGAGGGCAAGCATTGCCTCTCCTCTTTACTGATGCAGGGATCCTCTGGTCACACGCTTCCTTCTTCGACCTTCAGGCCACGGCTGCCTTTAGTTCAGATTCATGTACAGTTCGTCATGTAGTTCTGCTTAAAATAGGATCGTATTAGAGACAGAAACAGAAACAGCTGCCCAAACAAAGTGAAGCCTGCTTTGAAAAACTTTACCGACTGGAGAATTTTTTTATTTAGCAGATGTTCAGACAATAAAGTTTCCAGAGGGCAAAATGACGAGCAAAGGTTTAGTCTGGACAAGAGTCTAAAAACAATAAACCATTCACTTCACAGTCATGAAACGTTAAATGTAGACACAGGACCAAACCTCTACAACCAAATCAGTCACAGAAATGTTTACACAGGATGAGAACAAACTAATTCCTCTGAAAATAAAGAGTTAAATTAGAGTTCAAAACTTTTCGATATAAAAGCTTCAGGAGTCAAAGACAAAACATCAAAATAAATCAAAGTGAAATACAAATGAAACAGAAAAACATTCCTTTATATAAAAATATGCATCTTCAGAGTGAGTGAAGGAGATGAAACGGGGAACTGACTCTTGGAGTCTGACTCTCCTCTGGTGGGTTGCTCCAAAGTTTCGGGACCTGACAACAAAGAGGCCCCATGTCATTCCTAATCCAGACCTTGAAGTGGCAGCAGTGAACTCCCTGAGGACTGCAGACTACGAGGAGGCACCAGCCCGAGTCTGACTGTCATTAAAAGCGCAGCTTTATCACCCCAGTAATTTCAGCTCTGGTTTTTACATTTAATAAACTACATCAGGTTATCATCGAACCTCTTTGTACTGCTTTGTCGTCCATCTGTGAGGTCTGACCATCTGGTTTAGGGTGAAACTTCAGGCTCCGCCCACCATCTTCAACTCCTCCTTTTTAGCTTCACTCAGAAGCAGCAGTGTGTGTGATGACCTGTCATTAACGTACACAGCATCATCACAGTCATTCAGCGTCTGCGTCATCATCCTCGTCCAGTCCTGTCCATGCACACCATCATCCCTCACTTGTGTGGACGACGTGGTCTCTCCGCACACTAAACTCATCTGCTTCTTTTAATTAACCATAATTAAGTCCATGTGAATCCAACAAGTTAGCAGTTGACCCCGCTGCCCTCCCCCGGCACACCTTGTTATGCTGATGACAATCTCAGAAAGTTTCTGCTGAAATGATCTTTCATGGCCTGCCAGAGTCGGCCTCTCCACACTCAGAATCCCTAATGAGTCCAGACGAAGGTGATTAATATTAATGGGTTGTCACAACACCAAATCACATCTAATTTCAGTGCAAATTTCAATGAGGCGATGGATGGATTTGTTAAGGTCACTGGCAGAGGGGAGGCGGCTGTGGAAGCTGAAGAATTAGGCCAAAAAATTAATCAAGAGATGCAGCACTGCAATTAAAACTGCTCACACACACACACACACACACACACACACACATACACGTGCACACACACTCTGTGCTCCCTTCCTCTCTCCTTCTTGGATACTCTAGGACAGGACGTGTTGGAGATGTAAATTATTGTCCTGCCGTCAAGTGTCTCTAACAGCAGCTAGAGAGCTTCAATACGAGGGAGCACATCTATTTTTTTCTCTCTTCCAGAAAGTTGTAGAATTCACCGAGGCAAATAAATGTCGGCGGACAGTCTGCATAAAGTTTTAAATAACATTTCAATTCCTCATTCCCCTGTTTTCTTTTGTTTCTCCATGTGTCAGCTCTTGTGGTGTTACAGTCAGTGGATGCTGTGTCCTGATGGCTGTTTTCTCCAGGGAGTGTGTCTATGTATATGTGTGTGTGTGCATGTTGATGTGTATGCATGCATGTGTGTGTCTGACCCTGTGTTCCTCTCCTCTCTGCAGTCATTCTCCCTGCATCTGGTTTTGATAAGGACAAACACTGTGGAGGTAAGTGGATGAACAGCTGCCTTCGCTTTGTTGCATGTTGGTTTTTTTTTTTTTTTTAGTTTTTCGACCCCTGCGTGTTTCCACAGATGTTTGTTTCATGATGTGATGTTTTCATTACATTACGTGTGCATCCTCATGCATGTGTTAATTTCAGTCTTCAGCCAATCGAGAGGCTGAAGAAGCAGCAACAGGTTGGGGTTAATGTCCAAATCGAGCCAAATTCAAGAGAGTGATAATTCAATGTCTGTCTCACTAATTGGAAATAAAAATAAACCAAAAATACAAAGCAAAGTGCACATTACTGCCCTCAGAGGACAGACTGAGATGTTTAAAAAACTGCAGACAAATTGCAAAAGTCCAGAAATTGTTCGAGCAGCCGATCTGCAGCCTCCTCCTCCAGTCATAGCGCCTGTGAAGTTACAGCTCGACTCCATCATAAGATGAAAAAATAAAGTTATGTTTAAACCAGCAGGTCTGTCGTAGCTCAGTTCAGTCGCTCACATTCACACTGAAGTGTTTCACAGTTTGAATCTGCATAAAAAGCTCCAGCTCTTTGAAAGAGTCTAAGGACTTTGCAGACAGAGTTAATCCCTCACTAAAAACACATACATGAGCGATGAAAAGCTTGGACGAGGTTTTAGTTGGCGAAAGCTGAGACAGCAAAAGCAACACTGGCATAAACGCTGTCAACAGAGTGATGCTGAGTGCCAGGTGATGTTGGCTGAGCCTTACACCTGTAGGAATGAAACTCTGCTGTTTCTCACCTGGATTCATTCAGAGTGTGATTCTGACAACATGTCTGCGGTGAAACACTGAAGCCAAGATCGACCACAATCTGGTGATTTCATCAAGTGCTGGAAAACACCAGGTTACAGTTTGAGTGAAGGAGCGAATTTTTTAATTATCGGTTCGACTCATTTTTGGTATTGGACAGTTTACAGTGCAGGAATAGAGGGGGAATGTGGGAGGTGAAAATGTATTTCATGCAACAACAGTTGGATTTAATCAGTAGAAGTTGTGTTTCCACTGCAGAGCCACCTGACGCCCTTTTTTAAAATCTTTGTTAAACTAATTCAGAGTGAGATTTACGATGCATGATTTGTACAAGAAGTTAAGGGAGCGGGACAGTGAGGAGGAAAATCGAAGGTGTTGTGGATTTTTTATCAAAGCAACTGTACAAACACTGACTGAGCCAAAGGTTAATGAAAAAAAGATGATTATTGATCAATAAGGAGACAGAGCTCACACAGAGTGGACGGGTGTGATCATCACTCCCTGTCTCAACAATACAAGCAAAGTGAAGCTTTTAACAGAGATGTTCTGAATGTGTTCTTCTTCTTCTTCTTCATTTCCCAGCGTTCACCTCCATCCACCTAATCGCCACCGGTGTGTCTTGTTTCCTGGGGGCGGGGCTTTTGTCCTTCCTGATCTACGTCTACTGTCAGCGCTTCCACAAGCCGTCGCAGGAGTCGGCCGTCATTCACCCGACCACCCCCAACCACCTCAACTACAAGGGCAACACCACGCCAAAGAACGAGAAGTACACGCCCATGGAGTTCAAGGTGCGTAGTAAAAACCAGCCGCATTTTTAAATATTTAACAGCTAAAAGTAACATGACGAGCGGGGAAATGGACGATTTACCTGCTCTTACTCACGCACAAACACATCCAATGTTAATGGTGGAGACTCAAGGGCAGCGAATGTGATTCATGTTTTATTTAGAGCCTTTATTCATGCATTTATCTTAATAGAGCGCTAAGCACAGAAGATGAATTACTGTTCATTTTAATTCCTCCTTGCTCTTATACAGAACTTATAGGCTTTAAGCCTTTCTACCTGCCCACAAACCAAGTCCTTATTAATGGGCCCCATTAACTTCCTAAAGCATTAGTCAGCCCTCGACCTCCCTCTGCTCTCACTCTACTGCGCATTCACATTTACGCAAAGTCAAGAAACTGTTTTCACCCGAGGCTCATAGACTCCAATGTAAATCTCTGTCTTTGTTCTCTAATTGATCACTGATTCAGGGAGATGATTGATTTGTTTGATACTGTAAAGAGCTTCAAAGCAGCTTGTGATAAACAGCTGGGCTGAGTCTGATTCTTGTCATGTTGAAATCGCCCTGGACACCCCCGCCTTTTTTTTTCCCCCCTCAGTCAGTGATTTGAGTTAATTAAATTTTTCTCATCTTACACCACTTTTTGTCTCATGACTGTCGCCCACGTTGTTTTCACAAGTTTTAGCATTTCAGAAGCAGCGCAGTGATGAATTTCTTTCTCCATATTTGGTCCCATCATCCAAAATAAATGAAAACATCAGCACCTCCATCAATCTCAGGTGGAAACCTGTGGACAGGTCGTCCTGGCTGCTGCAGCTCACATTAGTAAACCAGATCACAGACAGGTGTCACGTTCAGACACAGTGAATCTGCCAATCAGGAGACGACATCGCATTTCCTGTTGACACTAACCCATCACACACACTTCATCAGACTGAACTTCTTCAGGGTTGTGGTGGTTACACTGGATATTAGGTCACATACAGTCATGGAAAAAATTATTAGACCACCCTTGTTTTCTTCAATTTCTTGTTCATTCTAATATCTGGTACCACTAAACGTATAATACAATGAACACAACAAAAAATGCAGCTGGTCACATAATACTTTATGTCCTATTTGACATTCTTAAGCTTAATTGATTCCCAGGGTATATAAGAGGCCATTTCATGTCACAAGCAGCACTGCACATGCAAAGGCCTAGAGTGGTTTCCTGCTTACATTCAATCTGTAGCACAACTCAGAAGTTGTCAGCTCTCACATAATGCCTAAAACAAAAGAATTATGTGAAGCCACAAAGGCAGCCATCTTGGCACTGCTGGAAATTGGCATGAGTGAGAGACAGGTAGCGAAAAAACTGAAGATCTCCAAGACAGCCGTTCATTACAACAAAAAAAAACAAGCTGAACATGGCACTACCAAAGTGCTACCTGGCCGTGGCAGGAAACGTCTTTCTACCCCACGAGATGACCGTGCACTCATCCATTCCTGTGTCAGGAATCGTCGTCAGACCTCCAGGGACCTTAAAAATGAGTGGGCACTGTCGAGAAATGTGACCTGTTCGGCAAGGACAGTTTGAAACCGACTTGTTGAAGCTGGTTTGAAGTCACACAGAGCACGCAAGAAGCCCTTCATCAATGAAAGGCAGAGGAAGGCCCGGTTACTCTTTGCTCGAGACCACAAGGATTGGACTGTTGATGATTGGGCTAAGGTTCTCTTCAGTGATGAATCCAATTTTGAATTGATGCCCACTCCAGCCAACTTACTGGTTAGGAGGAAGCCTGGAGAAGCTTACAACCCAGACTGTCTTGCCCCTACAGTAAAACATGGGGGTGGATCAGTCATGATCTGGGGTTGTTTCAGTCTGAGTGGAACAGGGCAAATGCAATTGTGTGAAGGCCGAATGAACCAGGTCATGTACAGGACTACCCTTGAAAACAGTCTTCTTCCATCAGCTGGAAAACTCTTTCCTGCCTCGAATGACTGGATTTTCCAACAAGACAATGCCCGTTGCCACACGGCAAGGTCAGTTAAAGCCTGGATGGAGAACCACAACATTCGCACCATGCCTTGGCCTGCTCAATCACCAGATCTTAATCCAATTGAAAACCTGTGGAAAATCATCAAACTCAAGATGGAGAACCACAAGCCCAAAAACAAAGAAAATTTGTTTGAATTTGTCCAACAGGAATGGGCTGCTGTGACAGCAGAACAATGTCAGAAGCTGGTGGAGAGCATGCCAAGACGCATGGCTGCAGTCATCAAAAACAATGGTTATGCAATCAAGTATTAACTCTTGTGTGTATCATGTGTTTAAAGCAAACAGAAAAGAAAACATGGAATGCTTAAAAGTAGTGTTTTTGGCGGTACAATGCCATAGCTATTGATGTAAGAATTTCAGTAATTTTGGTTATTATCAAGAAAACCATGGAAAATGAATAGTTCTTAGTTCTTGAATTAAACTCTCATGAGCTATTTTTGTTGTTATCATTATAATTGTCCAAACAAATGTACCTTTAGTTGAGCCAGGCATTAAAATTAACAAGAAATTGAAGAAAACAAGGGTGGTCTAATAATTTTTTCCATGACTGTAATATCAGCAGCTACTGACACAGGAAGTTGTAATAGATCAGGAAATGTTTTCAACAAAAGGCAGTTTAGAGTCTGTGTGGGTCTTCTTCACACTGTGTTAAACCAGGAAGTGAAAACACAATGTCCTTCATCAACTCTGACGATATCCACAGGTTTATATCACACTTACAAACAGACTTAGATAGAAAGTCTGAGTGTAAGAATCTGGGGTCTGGAGTTTTAAAGATGGAGGACCTCTGACAGGAAGTAAGGGTATAATGGAAGATGCTATCCAGTTGCATTATGGGAACTGTACAATCAATTCTTACATAGTTTCTCTGTGGCATTATATTGTTAACTTGTTGCCGTCATACTCTGTCCCCATCACCTCGTGTTGTCCCCACTCCTGCTGTATAAAGTCTGATGTAAGATGGTGCGGCTGATGCTCAGGGTCACTGAGGAGGATTCACATGCACAGGAACAACAACATCTTGTGCTGCCATTTAAAACATGTTGTTGATCACATCCTTCTCCGTGTGATTATGGCTCCTATTTCTTCATGAAAGAATACAGAGATGTCGATCAATAGTAGATAGTCACCGTTTGTTATGAAGTTATAGAGATAGACGGGTCAGGGACAGGACTGCTTGTCGGGGGTCAGACTGGGGCCTTGTTGCTTCAATGATGGGTGGGAAAAAAAGGTTGAAAATAGTTCAACACAATTTGCAGTCTTAGTGAAATGAGCCCCCGACTGTTCACATCACAGTCGTGACGCCGTATAAAATAAAATTAGTGTCAGTGTGTTTGTGAACTTGTCTGTTAAAGCCTGTCCTGCAGGTGTAATAAACAGGCCTGTGTGCTGTGCTGGCAGCTGATAGGCCCGTACTTTATGGTCGTATTATTCAAACTGCACTATCTGGATTGCATTTCATCTTCTAAATGGCACCCCCTGCATTTGTTTTAACCTGAAGCTATTTTCGGTCGGAGCGCCGCTCTTTTTCTCTGACACCGGCCGACGAGTGCCAGCGGGGATTCATCTTAACCTTTCCTATCAACAGACAGGTTTCTGAAGACCGTGGCAGAGCGCGGCGGGAACATGCTGCCTAACCACAATGACCCGTCCCCGTTGTGTTTGATGGCGTCAGCCTCCTGACACTGGCTGTCCTTGCTGTTATTATTGCTGGTGTGTGGACATGGCGCTGACAGCCGCCGTGGTGTTGAGAGCCTGAACTCATTAGCTTTAATGACCAGAGGGGAGCGGGTGGGTGCCGGCGGGCGGTGCAGGATCTGCAGCCATGTCACCGTGCACCACCACAGCACTGTTTATCCTGCAGGTTCCCTCTCCTCCAGGCCAATTTATGATGCCCAGCGTTGTGTATTTCACCGACTCTAACCTGATTATCCTCCTGCCTCGGTCCCCAGAGCTGTTCAGATGGATTACATTAGTCTAATGCTTCCCCTGGAAAGTGTTTCACCTTATGTTCAGCTTTTACCAAGACTCAGCAATTGCATTAGAATAAAATGTGGGTACTCGACTTGTTTTTTATTTAAGAGCGCTGCAGTGAATTCCTGCCATCTTTATATTTTAGTGTATTGAGTATGCTTGACATGAACAAAATTAAATTTGTTCAGTCGGTTTGCTTTGCTTATGAACACACAAGCTACAGCCTCGACGCCAGTGGAGGTATTTCAACTGCAGGGCAGGAACAAGACTTACTGTAAATAGCCTCCATCAGTTCAGGCTGTAATTAAGTCCTCAAAACTTTTGTTTTCAGATGAAAACTGAAAACATCTTCCTTTGCAAAAGAATAGTTTCCAGTGTAAAAACCCAACCCTCAGCCTTGTTTACAGAGTTTTCCTGAAATGAGCCTGTATCCTGTGTTTCCCCTGGGTGAAGGCTTTGTAGCTGTAACAGCAGGAGAGCTGTGAGTGCGAGGGCTGAGACCAGCCCCCCCCCTCCCTCCCTCGCTCACTCGCTCGCTGCCTTCAGCAGCAGACACCCACACAGAGAGCGTTCAGAAAACAGAGTTCGGCCTGACTTTCAAATGTTTGAGGTCGACATCTGTCAGTATCTTCAGGTTTTTTACAAAAGATTCCTTCTAACTCTTCCTGGAAAGATTTTATCGCAACAAGCTGTCAACCTGCTCCTCGACGCCAGAGAGAGCAGAGAGGAGACTGTACGTGAGTGTAAATGACAACGCAACACAATGGAGACACTGAGCTGATATTTTGTTCTTTGGTTTCTCGGCAGTGAGTGGGAGGTCCTCACTGTAGAGAAGACTGTACTTCAAAATAGAGGAGGGAGGTATTTTAGAAAACACCTGACAATGAGCTGAAGTTACAGCGCTACTTTATCTTTGGCAGCTTCTTCTCACTTGTTTCTGAATAACAGCTCATGTTTGGAAATATACTCACTCACTATGAATTGACGAATCTCATGAGATAAAACACACATTGATAGAATTTGCAGTGATGAAAATGTTATACCATCACAATGCATCACTGTAATTTGTCTCAATACTTAAGGAAGGATTTCGCAAAATGTTCATATATCATATTGTGACTTTGTGGGGGCTCTGGTGGTTTAATCCGTCCTCTGTCTCTGCTGTCGTTCCAGACACTGAACAAAAACAACCTGCTGCCAGATGAAAGATCCAACTTCTACCCCACGCCGCTGCAGCAGACCAACGTCTACACCACCACCTACTACCCCACAGCGCTGGGCAAGTTCGACTACCAGCCCAACTCCTCCCCTTCGCCATGCAGGACCTACAACCACAGCAACAACAGCTGAGACCCGCCCCCCAATAAAACTGGCTCTCCAACCCCCCCTCCACCTCACCCTTCTTTCGCCCCTCAACGCCATGGTGACATAACTGAACCGACATGAACTGAAACGTTTCTCAGAAGCTTAGAGGTTCCTCTGTTCGCCATCGCCCCCTCTCCTCGCTCCCGTAGTCTCTTCCGCATGGTAGGGTTTGTGTTTTCAAGGGTGTTTCTGGGACTTTCCACCGGGAGACGTAGGTTTGGACAACAATACCCACGTCCTGGTGCAGTCAGGGACTGATGCGACCGGTGAGGGGTGTGTTATTGTAAGAGCCTGACTCGACAAAGCAGTGTCAACACAGAGCTTCGTTGGAAAACGATGAGTCATGGCTTTAGACAGATTAATATGAGCAGAAAACCTCAGCGCAGGTGCTGAGTCAAGAATCCACATTTGCAGAAATGAACTCAAACAGAACATTTAACAAAAAAAACAACAAAAAAAAGTCGATTTCTCTGGAACTGGGTCGTCGTTTCACGCCTCTCCATTTCAAGCCCCATTCTCAGCCTGTAATGAACTTTGAGTCCCTCGACAACAAAAGCAGTTACTGAGAACAAACAGCGCATATCATTACGTCCTTGCCGCAAAGCGTGAGAGCACGAGAGGAGAGCAGCGACAAAAGAGAAAAACTCAATGGAGTCGATGATGAAATAAATTAGAGATCTATATCAGCTCTGTTTCTTCGTGAGCGGATGCACGCACTCTTCGTTGTTGGCCTCTCACGTGACGGAGGAGATAAGAACTTCAGAGTCGATCAAGTTTTTTTTTTTTTTTGTGGAGGGATGTTTGGAGAGGCGGAGAGGAGTAATCTCTAAAATCTGCTTGTTTGCGGACAAGGACATTCATTCATAGGAGTCAAAAGCAAAAAGGAGGGAGAGGGGGATTGTGGGACGCGGCCTGAACTGTACATAAAGCTTTGGGAATGCCTTGGGTGCCTGTATGCAACAGAGGGCAGAGGCGACGTTTGTTTCCTTTCTGTTTCTCCTCTTTGATTTTTTTTGGTTTCCTTCTTCTCCCCTCCATGTACAATAAAGACTTCTGAACGAGGATCGATTGATTCTCCAATTGATTCTCCAATGGATGCATCGATTCTACTGAGTGTTAAATAGCTCGGTGGTCATATCAAATATGGCCAGTGTGCTGAACGACTGGATTGGGTTTTCTATGTGGGTAGAATAAGCTAGCAGACTGGCACTTGTCCTTTTGTTTGTTATTATGTTTGTTTGTTTTTTTAAGATCATTGTTTTCTGCTCCGGTGAGCTGTAGCATAGGAGGAAATATTTTGTTAAATAAAAATATAGCTGATTAATTGTTGTTTCTCTAATTTCACTTCAATGAATGAACACATTGATTGTTTTTTTTTTTGTTGTTGTTTTCTCAACAGTTCGTCTCTCGCATCTTCAACACCTGAAATGTTAACACAACACAAAGACAAAAAAAAATGTAACAGAACATCCATTTGGCCCTGCTTGAAAAAGAGTAAAAAAAAAACAAAAACTAAATGATGCTTGCTTACATGTTTGCCTGTGTGAAGTTCAATCTGAGTGCATGTGTGTGTAGATGTGTGTACATGCAAACACATGTACTGTATGCGTGTGTGTGTCTGGATACCTGAATGAGCAAAGGGGTGTAAACTGTATTTTGTACAATGTAAATGCTTTCATACATATGACTATATATGAGAAGACATTTGTTCTTTTTTTTTGTTTGTTTTTGGTGCATTTTGTTTTTTTTTGTTTTCTACATCCACTTCACTCACACTCCACTGGTTTTTCTATATTTCATGTATGAGATGTTAATCATTGTAAGTTAAAGCGTCGCGCCTCTGGTTCCTGCGGAGGTGGAGCGGACTCTATTTATAGTCAAAGCTTGGTTTATAAAGGGCATTTTCACAGCTATATTTTATTATTATTGCCTGATTGATGAATGCTAACCCAGCAATGCTTTTCACATCAGCTACTGTACATGCACGAGATGAGAGCTCTATCTGTATATAGGAGCGACAGCCTTCTGCAGCCCCATCTAATGACCCTGAAGAGGATCGTGTAAATGTATCTGTATATTGTATAGCTAACACTGTTTGTTTAAAAAAGAAAAAAAAAAAAAAAAAGCCTTATAGTTGTTTAAAGAGAAAAAAAGTGCAGCAGCTAAGTACACACCAACCATGAGGTTTGTTTGGGGACAGAGCTCCACAATGTGACCCCACTGCCTGTGGCTTCGACCTTTCCCAGCTGCTCAAACATCAAAATTTGCAGAGACACGTGAACCCAGATGAAAATAACTGATATTACAACTGAATATCGACTGATAGAAAACATGTTCTGAAGTTTTGATCCAAGCTCAGCCTCGTCTGCGAGAGCCCATTCATTCACTCATCTGATTGGTCCATTTCGAGCTCTGTCCCCTGCGATGTGAGGCTCTGTGCCCTTCTATGCAACTTACCAGGTGTACTGTTAGACCTGTCATGTAGACTGTAATCACTGCCTTTTAGACACTGTGAATTTTTTGGTACCCTATATTTTTGTATATTGTACATTATAAAGGATAATAAACCTTGATGCCAACGCACCTGGAGCGGCCAGTGAGCTCTTTTCACACACTTTGGTATTTTTTATTGTAAAATTATTATTTAGTTCATAATTTTTTTTTTATTCATTTCTTTTTATTTCAGTTCAAAAAAGAATATCCTGCAGCACAGACACATGTGCACATTTCCAACATTTCAACTGCGCCCTTACTGCAAACTTTATGGCAAATACACTGAGACAACTGGGAAAGTCAGCGCTTGCAGAGTGATGGATATACACATATCTCTATCATAACACTTATCTCTCTATGGCACTGAGAGCCTGCTCACTGCAGCGTGTGGAATTTTCCAGTTTTAAAAAATAAAGCATTGGTATTACATGTAGTCTATTAAAAATTTATTTTAAACATATGAGGACTGTTAAGACTTGATTTTTTTTTTTTTTTTAAGAAAATAAAGAGGATTTTGAGCCGATAGGTCACAGGTCAGGCTATTGAGCTAAAATGCTCGTATTTACTTACTTATTTATTCACTTCTCTTATTTTTTCTTATGAATTCTTAATACATTTCATAATGTAAATATGATCATTTTAGCTCAATAGCTTCCAGGTCATGTGACCTATCGGTCAACATCAGTGCAGGAGCATACTTGCTTTATGAGACACCCCTCTTTTTTCTTTAAAAAAAAAAAAAATCAAATCTTAACACTCCTCATATTCTTCAAATAAATGTTTAATACCCACATTTTATTTTGAAAACCGGAAGTTTCCACACGCAGCAGTGAGCTAACGCTGACTTTCCTATTTGCCATTAAGTCTATTAAGATGCTGTGGTCTGACCTCTCCACACGTATCTATGTATAGGCTTTAACAATGGTTTGTGCTGCACGGTGGAGCGTCTTCAGCTGTGCAAAGAGTGAATAACAACAGTGTAAGTCAATAGAGAGAGAGTTCAGTCAGAAACACAGCTTCTCCCAGCTCTCCTCTTTTAGTCATTACTCTATCTAAGCCCTGCTCACCTCTAATTAAAATTCAGAAGCTTAAAAAAAAAAAAAAAAAAAAAAAAGGTTCACTCCCTCCAGTCAGTGAGGCTATAACTCCACTCTTTTAAACACACAGGAGCCAATTACCTGCCTCAATGTTTGGCTGTCAACCAGCTCCAGGCTTATACTTTTGAAAGCGAAGGTCTAACTCGTAACTCGTGGACAGTGTAGTATGTTGGCAGCCCCCCACCCCACCCCACCCCACCCCAAAGAGACCAACACCAACATTAGTTAGTTTTTTTTTTATTATTATCTGTGAAGCAGCTGTTATAAGTAGCTTCTGCCTTGGAGCCATGAACGCAGCACAAAGGTATAAATTAAACTTGGCTTCACAGTGATTTTACCTGCAGTGTGCTTGTGTTTTCTAATGTAGTGCAGGCAGACATGTTTCTGCGTACGAAACCTGTAGAATGAAATCAGTGTGACAGACCCACATCACTGATCATCACTGTTAGGATGAGCTCCATCATGGCGGCTCCACAGTTATTTGGAGGAGGGGGTGGAGCTAACCCAAGCTGTATGCACACCCACCTACACTGGCTACCTGACGCTGTTGCAACCAGATTTCTTTATTTAGACATTTAATGATCTATTATTTATTTACACTTACATGATGTCATTTTTTGTCCTTCACACTAAAGTCTGCAAAAAGTAAATAGTAAAAACAAAAGAACCTTTTCTATAGCAGTGTATTCAGTGTAGACACATTAGAGATATGCCTTTACTAGTTCAGACACATGTCTCTGAAGTGCATCTTCTCCCTTCATCCCCACAACAAATGACTGCGGCGCTGGAATCCTTCACTGTACGAGAAGAGGCGAGATGGATGGCACAAACGAGCCAAGTAGTCAGGGTGTGTCCAGCAGAGTGCCTGTGGATCACTGCTGGTGCCAGTGGCCGAGACACCGGCACTTTGTCATGACACCACAATGATTCTGCTGCTGTGCAGAAAATCAGGTTCAAAGCTGGAGAACAGCTACTCCCACACAGGACAGGAAAAGACACTCAATGAAATCATAAAACATTCTGTGTGCAGCCTCACATAAATAACTGAGAGTGGTTTGTATTTTACACCGGAGCAACTGTATCATTGGGCTGTCAGATGTGAGAGAGGCTCACTCTTCATCCCAACAACACGCACACACAACACGTGCACAGATGTACATAGACATGCACACACAAGTTCACATGTTCCTAGTGTGTATGTCCTTCTCATTCAGCCCGAACTACACCTCTCAATTAGAGAGAGCAGCCTCTGTGCAGTTTTATTAATGGTCGCAGTGAAAGCATTAATCAGTTGGTATTCTGCTGACAGACAGATGCAGTGATTGGCACCATGGCAGGCAGCCAGGAGGAGGAGGAGGAGGAGGAGGAGGAGGCTGTGTGGGGCCAGGAGGAGGCCGCTCAGATAAAAAAGCAGAGGAGTCCGGGGCAGCAAAAGGACGCCATGCTCAGTGTTTTTATATAATTCACCCTGTGTGTGACAGTGAGGAATGAGAACAACACTGAGAGAGGAGCAGAGGAAAACACCAGCCTTGGCTTTGTGATGGTCGCTGATATTAATGAGGAGATTTGTTAAAACAGAGATAGCAGCCATGTGAAAAATGACTCGGCGTCCTCCACAAACGCAGCACGGCGCCAAGAGTCGCAGTCACCCTGAATTATCTTGAAAATTAATGGCTACCTGAAAAGCACTGTTTACTAATTCGTTAACATTTAATGGAAGAAATAATCCCTTATCAAATTTAACTTCTCATATTTATCATAGCTCGTTTTTTCCTCAGCAATAATTACTATGTAAATTTGGCTTTTTGAATTGTTAATCATTACTTATGCTGATTAAATTAGTATTTCTTTCTTATTTCCCTGGTTATAGGGAATGACTTTGGCATTTTCCACCAAAACATTGTTTTCATTTTGTCCAGTTCAATTAACTCTGTAAAAATGGCGGCTGCAGAAGCTGCAGAAGGCATTCATCATAGTTATGTTACTGCTACATAGCTAACACTAGCATTACTGCTGTTTACTAATCAGGCTAGACGACCCATTTTGAGTTCAGCATCAAACTTTACTCCTTTACTCTAAGAGCAGTCTTCAATGGTACAAAGCAACATTTAGGTTTCAGCCTCTGCTGCTGGAAAAAGGGGTGGGAATAAAGGTAAAGGTGTACAAAAAGTAAAGGTTTTAACTCTGTTGTGTAAGAAATTATTATTATAGAAAGACCGCCTAAAAACATGGCTCTTGATTGGTTATTACTAATATAAAGCATTAAGAAATTATAAACTAACTATTAATGAGGTCCGTTGTTGACAGCCACGCAGCAGCCCAGTGTTGGTTTGAGAAAACTGCAGCACACAGCACAGATCACAGTTGCATAATGCGACCATCTGATGTTTATTTCGTGTTGTCTTGTTTACAGAGCGAGCAGCCGGTTGTTTCTGATGTGTGTTGTGTGGCTTTCCCAGGAGGTGGTCGGCAGACAGACGTGTCTGTGTTCCCGTACAACCAGACAGGATGGGCAGATCACACAGCATCTGAAGTTGCAGCCAGGAAATGCTTCTCATTGCCTGCGGGGATTGAGACTTTGTCGCCTCCTCCATCGTGGGTAACATTTTGATATCATTCATCATCTTAGCATTAATCCACTGGATGGTTCGTCTGAGTGTGTGTTTAAGTGCGATCTGGGCAGAGCCGGAGCTGGAGAACTCCTCGGGAATTGGTTTTATTGGAAATGCGATCAAAGGAGTCAAGAAGGAACTCTAGAAGTGCAATCTGGAGTCGATCAAAATCACAGAGTCTATTCAGGTCTGTCCCTCTAACCTGACACTGCTGCATTCACTGACCAACAAAACAATCATACACTCCAGCTCAGGTGCTACTCTAATGACACCCTTCAAGCCTTGGGGATGGTTTTACAAAACAATGTGAGAAGACAGTCACACCTCAGCCAATACTGTGAGAGAAAATAGGACCAGAAGAAGAAGAAGGAGCTCAATAAACTCCATTCAATCCACCAAAGTGTTTCCTGGAAGATTTGAGGAGTTAAGAGGATGTTTGTCAGTCATGAGTTCCTCAGAGGATTACTGCAAAACATTGTCAATGGTCAAGAACTACAACTTCCCAGGTGGCATCAGCTGTTGCCATAGAAATGCAGCTTCTCAGGTGTTAAACTGGCCTTTATCTGAGTACGAATGTTGCATTGTTGTGTTTCTGCAATGCAAAGCAGCACGAGTGTAGAAGGTCACTGAGGGGACATTGGAGGACACGAACAGATGAGGAGACAAACTGAAAAAGTTTCAGCTCAAGTCTGAGCGTCAGAGAAAAAAACATTGAAGGAAACATGCTGAATAGTGTCAGTGAAAAACAGAAACTGAGGAGAAGGATGATTTTTTTTTTTCGGTGCATGGACATGTTGACCAGGGCATGAATCTTGCACTAAGTCACACCCATGATATCAATGAACTGGCTGTCTGTGAATGTTCTCATTCATCCAGGTCATTGTTCTCTCTCTCAAATTGAATCGAAGGCAACTGGACTTGTATTTGTCTGTGGAAGACGTTTCGCCTCTTATCCAAGCTAGTCAGACTTAGTCAGACTAGTGCGGACTAGAAAGACTGATGCATAAGAACTGATGAAGCCGCTTGGATAAGAGGCGAAACGTCTTCCACAGACAAATACAAGTCCAGTTGCCTTCGATTCAATTTGAGAGAGAGAGAGAATGAACTGGCTGCAAAAAAAGAGCTGCAGCTGACATTTGCATTCAAAAAGTTGAACATTTGAACGCACCTTCAGCCTGATCCAAGAGCAAAACTACCACTGTCTCAACTGTGTCCCAACTCATCAGACTGATCTTGGTGATATCAGCCCACCGAGGTCATGAGGTCATGTAGTTGAAGAGCAGCTGGGACGCTCTGCCTGTGTTCCCTTGTAAGGGGAGGGGAAAGGACGGGTTATTGGTGTCACAAGTTAACCTCAGCCGACAGAGAGAGATGGGCAGGAGAGATGGAGTCGGCAGTGATGGAGGGCCCTCTCCTCCTCCTAATAAAGCGGAGAGGGGAGACCAAATGATGTTAAATTACCTCCGACGCCTCCTTCTCCCACGGAGCCAAGCCACCGCATCCAGTTGTTAAAGAGTTAAAGTGCTGCAAAAATGGGGGGGAATGTTTCCAAGAAGCTCATTTGATGCACGTTGAGGTTTATGGTAGCTGTGCAGAGCACGAGCGAGCGATTTGCTTTTTATTCAATCTACTTAACCAGCTGACGGAGGCTGTAAAGGTTGGCAGCCTCGGCGAGCAGAGGCAATACTGACGGCAGAGTCGTAAATAAAGCTGCTGATGGCACGGACATATTGATGGGGACATGGGTGTGAAGCAAGGTAACGTCACCTCCCTGCTCCTGCTGCAGGAAGGTGACAGATGCTGGCAGACTCGTGGAAAGGAGCAGACCACCCTTTCTTCAGCTGTGTATGTGTGTGTGGCAGTGGTTTCTCATTGGGGAAGTGGTCTTTTGGACCCTACTGCACTTTATCACCTACAACACTAAAACCAGTTACCAGTTTAAATATTGCAGTGTTGCAGCAGAAGGATCATGTGACCTGGCATCCACCCATAGACTGTATAAAGCCAATGCCAATTCATTAACTACACTGCTCATCTGTGCAGGGTCACGGGGGGATAAGCAGATAAGAGCTTACTTGCTGTGAGGCGACAGTGCTAACCGCCTGCACCACTGTGCCGCCCTGCAACCTGAAATGTTCAAAACTGCACTCAGTAGGGGGCGTCTCAGCGGCTCCTTGATTTTCCTGTTTATCTCTCACAAACAAAACAGACACAGTAGTAGTTAAATCAGAGACTGGCCCTGGACCCGCTGTGACAGTAGTGTTGCCGGCCCCCACCCCACTCTCCTTGTGGCAGGGTTAATGCATCCAGCGCACACTCAGAGAAGCCATTTACACCCCCATGTGCGCTGCAGATGTTATGTGCATACATACATGTACGTGTCTTCTTGGAACTTCAGCTTGAACAGATACATGTTCTCCCCTCAACTTGCCCATCCCAATGGAGACGTTAGCTGTTCTCCTGAGATTAAGATACATGTCCATGATCTCTTCATATTTAATTATCAGTTCACTTAGATTTAAATAATTCAAGATCCTTTGATGACTTTATATACATTTTATTCAATCAGTACATCCATTAAATTAAATAATTTGATTGAATAACACCATCAGTTACACACCAATAAAATTAAATTCAATATCTACATCTATTAAAACCATCCACATTAGACTGTACAACATATGTAACAGATTTCCTTTGCCAAATTGTTTTTTCAAAGCTTTGATGCTCAACTACTCTACCACTATCAGACACAGAACCCAACAAATATGAAACCTTGTAAGTCCAATAATGACAATATCCGTTTTTGATGACAGGGTTAGAAAAATAAACTTTTAACAGTCACGACTGTTTCCTCTGCTGATCACTAGATGCTGTTAAGAAGACCTGGAGTGATTCATCTTCTCATGTTGAGTGAAAGGATTCACTACTCTCAGGAAAGGTAGAGTCATCAGAAAGGGCCTCTGCCTCCATTCTAGCAAAGCACAGCGTAGTCAAAGACAAAGTGTAAAAGCTCCAGAGTAGATGTTGGACTGTCCATCACATCACACACATGTATAAATGTCTGGGAGATTCTACATTAAATTCACATTCTCTATAAATATGCCATCAATCTCAACAATCTCACCGTCTTCTGTTTGGATCTTGATTCTCCCACTCTTCCATTTCATTTGTGGACAGCTGATTTATGATTGCCAAGCCAATGCAGTCTCCCCAAACATTGATAACAGTGTTGAAAATGTCTCTGTAAGACAGTTACAGGTAGAACTATAAGAGCAGAAAAGCAAAGTGACACCTGCCAAAACAATCTGTTGGAGATTTTTGTGAATGTAAGACTTTTAACTACACATTCAACCTACAGCAGCCATTTAACAATCACTAAAATGGCCACTTCCGTCCCAGGTAAACCAACTGCACTCAAAACAAAGAGAGTGGTGACTGCTCCAGTCGATGGGATCCCCAATCCCTTGATGGAGGAAATGGCCGATGTCACTCTGCAGAGCAAGCACACAGAAGAAACTGTGATACTACTTCTGTTGTGTACTTCATGGTATGGTTAATACAAACATAAGTCGTATGACATTATTTCATGTTTCTATCACAATTTATTCAATGTTCTATTAAAGAAAGAAAACGACAAAATAATGACTTACCCGAGGGTGATTATCTGGTAGAGGCTCAGATGGATGTCATTGAGCTGGGCAACAAAGACTGCTGCGATCACCTCAAAAAGGACCGTTCCATCCATGTTGACGTGGGTGGCAAGGGGCAGCATGAAGCGAACGATTCTGTGTTTGACCCGGATTCTCTGCTCACAGCACTCGACAGTGCGTGCCATGGTGGCAGAGCTGGGAGACACATAGAAGCCTTTCCCAGTGAGCTTATCGCGTTAAAGAGAAATAAAGTTTGATCACGACAGAGACTCTTTAAAAAGCCTCTTACCTGGACGCAGTGAGCAGCGCAGTCCATAATGCAGGAGCAGCCCCCCTGAGGACTCCCCAGGGGTTCTGTCTCACAGTCACCAGATAGAGCACTGGTAGAAATATGGCTCCATGGATGAAGTGCCTGAAATAGACAACATAATATTACTGGTCAAATGAAGGTACTGTGAACAGTGTGGTAAAGTTTATATGTTCCATGAGTATTTTTAGTATTAGTAATAGGTTAATGAATAAGAGCTGGAAAGGATCTGCAACTAAATACACTGGTAATAACTCACACAGTTATTCTACACACTCATTTGTCTCCAAAACTGTACTGTCAAACATATCACTGGTTGCTACAAGGAGCAGAAACACAACCAAACTCAGAAAAAAGTACCATTATTCTCTTTTTACCATTACTAAAGGACGTACCCAACAACAACCACAGCCACGAAGACTCCAAAAGTGTATAAACTATCCCAGTCAGGAAGCTCAGTCACATATCTTGTGACCAAGAAGAGCACTCCCACTGGATAGAAGCTGGGGATGGGAAAACAGAGGCGTAATAAAGGAAATCTTTTCATATGGGAAGAGGGAAGAAAAAATCAAGATGATTTAGAAAATAACACAAAGCCATTAAAGCCTGTTTAGTACATCTGATGTTTCAACAACAGGTCGTTTGCTGTGTTTCTGTAGATAAAGAAACATTTTATTCCATATCTGACACTTTGAAAATCATGATCAGTTTATGACACTGACTCTGCTATGCTGGTTCACTTTACCACAGAATCAAGTTGGTCACATATTTTGTCATCTTGTTGATGATGAAAATGACATCGCTGATGATTCTCCCTCTCTCGTCCATATCCTTGAGCACCAGTCCAAAAACATAGGCACACACAATCAGGCCCAGTGTGTTGGGCCTTTCAATAAAGTGACCCACCATTTCTGCTTCCTTCTGAAACAACATTAAAACCTCCCTGAGAACAGCTGCATGTATTATCAAATATCACTGTACAGGAAATAGAAAAAAGACTCATGACTGTGATTGAGGAGAAAGATGTACCGCTTCCGTGTGAGAATCTGACTCTGATGTGTCACCAGTGAACTCCAGCCTTTCTGTCTTGTACTAAGTAAGGAGAGAAATGCACATATTACATTTTCTTCTTCATGGAAGCCAGGTCAGTGTATTGTGGCATACTGATGAAATATGAAAAACATACCTGTTGGAAGCAAGCTTGGATCAGATTCGGCGGCACCATGTTTCTAAAAAGAATAAAGAAAAATCAAACACTGCTATCTATTAATGGATGAAAATATTCTTTGGCCTATGAATATTATCAAACCGAGAAATTCAACCAAGTACAAATCAAATTTCTCTTTCCTCACCTCACTAAATCCAACAGGCCATGGATATCAAAGAGATCACTTTCATCCTCTGGGGAGACAACGCCCGGCTTCAACATCATAACCAGAACCAGGCCTTAAACACATATCCAGAGTTTGACACAATCAAAAATTAATAAAGCAATATTAAGTCACAACATATTGGAACAAAAATCTGTCCAAGGGACATCTAAATACACAACCAGAACTTTCCCTTACCTAAACTGGTAGACATAAAAGTAGTTAAGCCAAAGTACAAAAGCGCATTCCTTGCTACTTTTGTTGGAGCATCAATCCTCTGTGAAACACCTATAAAAAAATATTATAAAATACAAGGTACAAATCAAGGTTTGGATAATCAGTATGGTCTCACGGTATGATCTTTTTTTTTTTTTTTTTTTTTTTTAAGATGACAAAAGGCCACAGAAATTCAAATCAGCAAGGAGGCGGGTCAAAGATTAAAGATGCTCAGAGCTGAAATCTGCCGTCCATCACCGTCCATACCATCACAGTCCTTTTACTTGCTGTTGATACTTGACGTGGATCACCACAGTGGGAAATACACCTTTAATTTACCTTTTACCACGGTTGTCACAATGAGAGAAACGGAAACCAGACAAAGCATCCTCATGAGTACTTCTCCTGGAAAGGCGATGTAGAACGTGACCTCATCTGACAGGGAAGGGAGGAAGATCTTGATGATAACGCCAGCGACAATCCCTGTAGGTAAATGAATACGACAAACTCAGCAATTAATGTTTTGAAAATGAATGACAAAGGGGACGAAACGAAAGTAAAACAAAAGGTGAATCTCAACCTCTCTCTTGCTCTCAACGCTCTCCTCCATATACAGTTTAAGACATATTCTCCTTGTGATCATTTTTGTCTGGTACAAAGTTTTTGTTATTACATTGAAAATTCTACACATAACTCTGTGCAACTCTTTTTAAAATCCACACTTAAAGCTGGGCTTGGTAATCCTGTCCAGAAACATGTTTTGTTACACTGGGTGAAATGGTCCTTCTACCTTCTGAGTAATCAATACATTATGTATCAGAAAAAGGAACGAAAATGATCAGTCCTCTGTGGCAGCTGCAGGACTGACACAACTCTGACCAATCCACGCTCTTCGGTGAGAAGAGCAAAAACCAATCAGATGCCTTCATGTCTAGTTCTGTCTCCGCCCCCCTCGATCCCTGTCTCCGACGCGTGCACAATCTTCACGTGTCGCTGTTGCCGGAAGAAATCAGCGTACAGAGTTACAGCAGAACGGATTTCATGCTCATTTATGAGCAATGGCTGAGAAAATGCAGCCCCAGTTACTACTTCCAGCGTTACTTGTAACGTTACTTGTAACGGCTCGCCCCGAGAAAAAGGCAAGGAAGAGAAAGCTGGAGGCTGAAAAGGCTGCTAACAAAAAGGCTCTGGATAAAGCCAGACGTCAAACCAGAGTAAACATCGGTGTTGCTTTTGAGCGGTGAAGACAACTGAGGGATTTGAAGTGATGCTGAGGTTGCTCTCTTTCTGTTGGACAAGTAATTATATGCTTTGCTTCGGGGAGGATTTGTTATTTTTATGAAATGTGTAACTTTTGCTAACGTAGCTGCTTTTGTATCTTGTATTAGCCTAATGCTAATATTAGCTTCTCTGTGGGTTTCAAACGGGTCGGTGACGCTGGTATTGAATAGATTATATATATATATATATATATATATATATATAGTACTCCTCCTGCCGCTTCTCACTTTCGTGCGGTGCGCGTTCCAGTTTGTGGGGCGTGGCTTGGACGTACACACTGACGGGAGGGGGAGGAGGGGGGTGGAACTCAGAGAGGTGCAATTTTCAAATCTTGCTAGCTCTGTTGCTAGCTCTCCAGGATTACCAACCCCAGCTTTAAATGCAAATGGTTAGCTATTTATCTGTTAGTCTATTCTTTTTGTGTTGGAGTCTTCACATTTCTGCAGGATACAACCTAATTCAGCTGCAAGGCCGACTGTTACAAAATGCTAGCACTTAATAAAGTTTCAGTTTAGCTCTAACAGTGTGTGAAAACACTGCACAATACACAAAGAATATGAAACACTCGAGAGAAGCACATATTTCGGCCTACTACTGTATAGGGATTTCAAACAGCCTGAAGTGGCCACATAAATTAATGTGTTAAAAAAAAGAAAAAGAAAGAAAGAAATGTCTTTTTGTGAACATTGTTTTTTAGATGTAAACAAGTACAGCAGTCCAACAAGAGTAACAGCACATGCGAGCATGGACATTTTAAAAAGGTCCTACAGTAATACCCAGCCCTGTGGTGTTTAAGTAAACGATCAGTTATTTGAGCTGAAGCTAATTCATATGTAATGAAGTCATTGATACTAAAAATCGATCATTATTGGGGTTTTTTGGACCAATCATGGGTCGACCTGGAATATAAACTGTCTATGGGTGTTGTGAATTGGTTAATGTTATTGATGTGGTTACCAGGCAACGGATGTTGACAACCAGTAGGTAGTTTAATTTACAACTGAAAATGTTAATGTTGCTAAAGCTTTATTTTGCAATCGTTAAATATCGATTATTAATTGAATATTATCAATCGATTATTTTTTATTCTAGCACACATACTGTGACTAACTCTGTCCTTCACATGAGTGTCACTAGCTCGTCAAAACTTACCCAGGACAACTGTAGTAAGGCTGGCCGCTAGGAACTTATTCTGGAGAATGTTGTACCAGCGGGTCCGGTAATCTTGGTGAGGCAGATCCATCACGCAGACTGTCTGTCTGTCAGAAGACTTCTCTGAGCTGAAGACGACCCATGAACAGGGGACAAACTCCCGCTGATGTGAGCGTTTCGACCAGGAGAAACAAGTCAAGTGTTTTCATTCAAAACCAGCGTTAGACGATGGAACACCGGAATGCGGTGATGATGACGTGACCAGAGACGGTTCATTCACGGACTAGAAAGAAAGCAGAAAGTTGTACATTGTTTTTAGAGAGCCACATTTCTTACCACCATCTCAAGGATCAATGTTTTTTTTTATGCATTTATTTTGAAAGGACAGCTGGAGACGGACCGGAAGGGGGGGGCATAAGTTTAGATAGGCCTGGAATTTAAAGGCATTTAAACGTGCTTAAATGACCAAAAAAAAAAAAAAAAAAAAAAAAGGAAACATGGGTATTAAAGTTTCAAAAAATGAGACAGTGACAAAGTAATTACAAATCGGTTTCGGGCCAAGCATTCGCCACACGCTCAGACAGGCTTTTAAGCAATTTCCCTGTCCTTGTGCTTGTTTGATGCCTTTTCCTGCAATGTCACCGAAACACAAGCACACATACATGGGCATCAAAGCCACTGTGTTCCATTAACTGACAATTTGTCTCAAAGAAAAGCAGCTATAAGAAGGTTGGAAAAGTTTTCTCTCCTCTCTGCCCTCAAAAACTCACAGACACAAACACGGCAGCAGGCAACAGATTTTAAACATACTGACTCTACAAGGACAAAAACACATCAGCGTTTCATTCATTGAGGTGTGTTTACATAGAGAGCTGCACTGGCACTGACCCTTGATGGCTTATATTTGAATGCTACACACCACCGCTGAGATACACGGGGTAATGAATGGACCAGGAGGTAATTTTTTCCAACATCTCTCTTTCCTCCCAGCTTCAGGGCATTATTACTTCCAGTACTAATTTAGCTTTGCTCCCCCACCACCTCCCTCCACCAATAACTCAAATGTTAGGTGCAGTAATCAGTGGAAATGTGTCAGCGTGCATCCTGCACCTGCTGCAGAGCGCACCGCATAAAAGTGCATAAACCTACTTTTTTTTTTTTCTTCATCTCGTTCATGAGTGCTCCTGTGAGATCAGCGCTGCGTGTGGGCATTGAAGCCAGGAATGCGAGGAATTACAGTCTGGCTGTGCACAGTTTTGCTCTGCATCCCAGTTGTGAAATCAGTCAATCCGGAAAATAGCTGCAAGCCTTTTTTTGGGGGGGGGGGGGGGGTTGAGCATCACAGGAAGATTTGGTAACAACTTTCATCTTTGCTCCATCCCAGGTAAAGCTGTGTCCCTGAGCCCATAGTGCTGGCGGCACAGACGAACCAGAGCTGCAGTTTGTTTACCCCAAACGCAACAAACAGCTTCATTGTTACAAGGTCTCTCGTCATGTTTCTGCTCCGCTCTTGTTGCCTGTTGCTGAGGGGATCAGGAGGTTTATGGCACCTTCAAACACGGCGGAGAAGACGCTGCACAGGCCGTGAAAACGAAAAGCCACATGACTGAAATGAATTTGGCTGGGTGTGCACCGTCTGCTGTGTGTGTGATTGTGATTCTGTGTGTGTGTGTGTGTGTTTGCTCTTGTGTTATCTCTTTCTGGGGACTGAATTCAGATTATAGACTGAGCACACACATTTTTGAATCTTCAAAACTTGATTTTAGGGTTTAAATCCGGTTTAGGAGACACTTTTGTAATGATTGTGTTAAGTATTGATGAATGCACTAATTACCTGTTTCGCTCCAACTGTTGAAATAATTGCATCACATCTTTTCTGCAGTTTTGTCAGCTGCATGTTCACCTGGACTCCAACTACGGTGGCCCTGAAAGCTCAACACAGTACAAATCAAGAAAACACATGCAAAGTCACAAATTTGCTACAAACACATGTTTTGCAAAACTCACAACACAACAAAAGTATCAAAAAGTTACGCACCCAGCCACAGACTGAAGCTAACAGTATATATTTGCAATAACACCTGAATCATGTGATATCAATGTTATAATAAACCAAAACAAACTCAGTTTATTCTCTAACACCACCAACAGGTCGCCATCTTCATGACAAGAGCAATAAACAGAAGTGTGTCCTGGAAACAGTTCTGTTGTGTCGTGACTTTTTCTGAATTTATAGAGCATTTGGGTCTCTGCGTGTATTGACCTCTCAGGGCCACCGTATCCATCTTCTGTTCCTGTCTGGACACTGGAGTTTCTGAAACCAGTCGGAGGCGACTCTTTGTTGTTTTATGCTGCAGTCAGTGGCCATTAGAAGATGGTAAATTGTGACCAAAGGGAAGCACATGGTCAGTAACAACAGTCAGACAGGCTGTGGCATTCAAACGATGATTGAACGCTGCAATGGGACCAGAGCGAGCCAAGAAAACACCCCCCCCCTCACCATTACATCAGCTCCAGCAGCCAGGGCTGTTGACACAAGGCAGGTTGGGTCCATGGATTCACGCTACTGATGCCAAACTCTGACTGGACCATCTGCTGCCTCAGCAGAAATCCAGATACATCACACCAGGCTGTGTTCTCCCAGACTGCAACCGTGCAGTCGTGGTACGAGTTGTGATGCGATTTATTGTCCCGATGGGGGAAATACGTCCTAGACTCTAGTCCTGCACACATACACACACACACACCTACATGGTAATATAGAATGAATAACAACAAAGGGAAAAACAAACCTCTACACTAATCAGCTCATACTGAAACAAATCACAGCCACACTGTGTACATTATGTATAATATTACACACGTTACACAAATGATACCAGACAACCCCTGCAGTCAGGCTGAGAGGTACAAGGCACTAATGAGAGCTGAAAATGTTGAGGTTGAGTTTACAATGGAGGTCTCTATATCGTCTGCTGGAGAGGGGAGCTCAGAGAACACGACACGGGTTGGATGAAATCCTCGGTGCTTTCCTAAGAACAGACTGTGTATTGACTCGAGGCGGCTGGTGTCGATTCCTCGCCATGACCGATGTGGCATCATGTACCAGACGAGCAAGTTTAGATTCTCTCTGTACAGTGAGGCTGCCACACCGTGCTGCTGACATCCAACCCTGAGCCAGCCCAGGAATATAATCTCTAGTGTAAAGAACCACATATTGATTCATAAGCTCCTATCTATGATCATTTCATATACAAAATAACATTAAAACAGGTGAGTGGTTTTAGTGTCGATTGCTGTAATACCTGTGGCTTGTTTTGATAGTTCATTCTGAATCATTAGAAATTTCATTTAAAACTTAATTTGTAGTTTAGATTACTCTCCACGGTTCATGGCTCAACTCAATCAAAGAGAAATATCAGATCTGTCACAATATTAAAACCAGTCAACTCCGTTCATCTCATGCAACGAGATCTGTTCACGTGAGAGACAAACACATGGCAGATGAGTCTGCACTGAAGCTGCAGGTTGAAATGCATCCATTCATAGTAGGTTAGAGGAGCAATTTCCATTATTAATTCCCTGAGAATATCACTCATAGCAAACTTGGCATTATATCTGAAAATTTTCGAAATTGGAGTTCATTCACGAAATGAGTCACAATACGCAGCCCATACACTCATTAGTGTATTAATGTAGGAAGAAGTGGTGAGCTGAAACAACCATGAGGGCACCTAAGCTGATTGATCTGAGCTCTGACAGGTTGTTAATGACCTCAAGCATGTAGGTGTCAACTTGTCAAAAAGGAAAAATACCTCCTTCATTATAAAACAATCACCTGAAACATCTCTTTCAGTTTGAGGACCAGCACGTGGAGGTGAAGTGTGCAAAAAAGTACAGCGAGGTCCAACAAACAGCAGGCGTGCGCTGGCCTCAGAGTCTTCCAAGTGCTAAATAGTCAAATGGGAGATAGTGCTAATGGCACGATCCGCCCATGCCTGTAGGCAAACTGGAACGGCTCCAGTGCTGAACTGCACGCAGACCAAGAGTCCAAACCACAGGTCCATAATCACTTGGTTTCTTTGCAGCTGGACCAATGATGGATTTTCTCCAGAGGGCAGGCACAAAGCGAGAGTCCAGAGCCCGAGTGAGCTCTTCCTCCCCGGAACAGAGCTGCCTCCAGGGCCTGTGGATCTCTTTCCGCACCCCTCCTCTCTTTTTCCATGTTTTTTTTTTCATGGTCGAAATGTTCTCCAGCACTGAACCGAAAATAGAAACCATGAAGTTCATTGGTTTTCTGCAAATCATCTTTACTGATGTTCATATTGGTTATAGCTGTCGTGGATTATCAAGCCTTTTAGAGTCTATATTGATATAAAATTCTGCTCTATAATCCTTATGTGTCGCTTCCTTGCACCGTCTGCCTTTGATTAAGTCCTTCTGGCACCATTTTCAGACCCACTCCGTCTTAATGGGTTCAATCAATCAAACTTTATTTGTATAGGACTTTTCATATAGGTTAGTGCAGATCAGAGTGCCGCGCAGATGACGGATGAGCTAAAAAGAGAAGGACATCTCAAGTAAGAAACCCATCAATGACATACAATAAAGTAGATTTAAAAAGCTATAATCAGAGTTAAATTGACGGCCTCTTACTTGGCGCCAACAAAACCTACACACAGCAGAGAAGGCGACCGACTTTTCAGAATAAAAGCGGCCAATTTCTAAGACAATGTGAGGAGAACATTACTGCCTCCACAAAAGATAATGTGTGTCGTGGTACATGTGTTTCCACTCTATGATACACCGTATGGCTCTGATCCTTTAGCTTTACATTTCTAGAAGCACGGTGCTAGAATGGAAATCAGTTTCATTCAGCGCTGGCATTTTGTGCAGCCATTTCCTTCTCTCCAGCAGAGGATTTAAGAGCCAGTGGTGTGGTTTTTTTTTTTTTTTTTAACGGGGGGGGGGCTTTACTCTAAAGTGGAGTTAAATTTTCCTTTTTTTCCCCTTTAGTACTCATCGCCCACACACGTTTTCACACTAACAGGCCACATGTCTCTGCCGTCTCTCAGGTAGCTGTTGGGCATCTCTGATGTCACCAGCTGGCAGCTGACGGTCAACTTGACAGTGGCTGACATGGTCAAACTCAGGCACTGTTGGCGCTGCACCTCGGGAACAGGGACGAGTTGATGAAACTGCCAGCCCAGCCTGGACATCCATTGACATGTTGCACTTCCAATTTTCTGCCCAGCAGGGTCACACATGGACAAAGCTCACAAGCCTCAAGACAACCACAGAGAAGCCAAGATCACTTTTTTGTTGTTTTGTTTTGTTTAATTTTCCTTTTGGCACAAAGACAGAGAATTATAACTCAGTCAGCCAACTCACATAATGTGGACCATTATGTTGACGGACTATTATTTGGTCTCCAGACACTAACAGCACACTTTTCACAGCCGAGCTCATCACAGTGGAGATTGGGGAGTGACACTAATACCTTCAAATAACCATTCCAGATATAGAGCACAACAAAAGCCATTATGCAGGATCAACTATGTGTGGGCCGGCAGCAGCAGCACCACCACCACCACCTGCCAAGTGGACACATGCCCTGCAGGGAACAGGACCACATCCCATCAGAGCCTCCGCCTGCAGCCCAGCAGTCAGTAAACCACGGCTGTGCTGCAACACTACGACACACATACTTGTGTGTGAGTCAGAGAGAAAGTCTGTGAGCGCTCAGAGGCAGGACTGTATCTGTTTAGGCCCCAGGTTGTGTTGCTCACTTAACTTTGTACCAGTTTGCGCATTAAAAAAATAATAATTGCCATAATCCACAATCAAGTCAAGTCAGTTTTGTTTAAATAGCCCAAATATCCCAAATTTGCCTGAGGGGGGCTTTACAATCTGTTCAGCATACAACACCCACTGCCAAGCTGGATAACGTGGATAAGGAAAAACCCACAAAAAAACCTTTAACAGGGGAAAAATGACTGACATCATTTATTTAGAGAGGATTATTTAGTTATAGTCCTATTGCATGTGCTTTAATTTAAGAAAGCAAAACATAAAAATCTCAAAGGACTGGACTGAATGAATGAGTGAACTTCTTTTCTCAATAGACAATCCAACACCTAATGCTCATCTTCTGTACATTTCTTTAGGCGATGCAGCTTATGTCGAATATAATGACATAACTGCACTGGTGACAAGGGGGAGGAGCCACATCTCATTTTTAATTTGAGAATGTAAGTAGAAAGAAATATGTGGGAGACACAGGCCTTTAAACACACTGTTTTCAGGTTCTAAATTACTTTTACTCTCGGCTACTAAAAGTTTGTCGGACAGCTGTTTATAGTTTCAACACTGGTTCACACACCAAAGAAAGTGGAGCAGAGAGTTGCAATTTAAACTGAGGTGACAGAAACAAACAACCTAAACCAAAACAAGAGCATCAAGCAAAACTGAATGTGACACAATAATCATTATAATGCATCCAATCCTTCACTCTTTTTTTGCTTTAAGATCGAATAACTTTGAATAATTACACTTCCAAGTCCGACCTCTGCAAGAGCTGCTCCCACTTCTGGTGGATGTCTGATGAGGATGCAGTGGTGTGTTGGTTAAACATCAACACAAGGCCATTTCCACACTGTCTGGTCCACTGGAATCATCTAGTGTCCATCTGTCAGCGGAGGAACTCACCCTGCAATAAACAACAGAGGAAAATGTCACATTTAAAGCATGTGGTTTTAAATTTCACCATATTTTGGCTTCACGTGAACACAACAAAAAAATAACAATATCCTTAATCAAGAGACATACAAATTCATATTCTGATTAAGACCCTATTCAACACAAAATGTCTGATGCCATAATATTTTTGATATTTTATCTGCAAAAGGTCAAAAAGTCAGTGAGTGAAAACATGATTCAAAGCCAACTCATGAGCACAAGGGGGAGTTTCTGACTGGTAGAGAGATGTAGACAACCACAAGGCCTTCACAGCCAAAATTTCATCATGTGGTTAATTCTTTATAAACTGCTGATTTTTCACTGCATAGAAATTTCAATATCTCCAATAGTTTTCACTTTCTTTCAACCAAGTTTTTTCTCAGAACTATATTTCTACTACTGGTCCTGCATAAACAAACCAGAGTGCCACAGATCTATTTTAAGATATTTTCACCCTACGTTTTCCCATGAAGGGTTGTTTCACTTTAATGAAACTCTTGTTCTATAGATTGGTATTTTTATGTTTCTCACTGGCTGCAATATTACATTTGGTGGTTTTATTTCAGATATTTGCACTATGTTGACTTCAAGGTTTTCTATCTCAGTGAGAGACCTACAGTGTAGAGCCAGCTTTTCACTGACTTCAGAGACAGCCTTTCTTGCACACTGCACAATGGTATCTTTCTCCATGAGTCTGGACAAAATATTAATCTAAGCTAGTAGCTGGTGTTAATGGATTCTCTGGTTAGGTTGTGACATTTAAAAAAATGTATTAGGATGGTCATTGGATTGACGTGGTAGTAAATTTAGAGCATTGGTAATTACAAAAGTTATCAAGAAGTTTATGATTTACAGAGGCATTGAGACTTTAATTCGGCACCAGATGTGCGGTTAGAGAGATATCAATCTATTCATAATTGTCACCAGAATAACACTGCACTGAAGGAATTCATAAATGTCAACTCTTTTATTGAAATTTAAAGAGAAACATAATTTAAAAGACACATTTCTTGGATAAAACCCAAAAGGAGAAAAAGATCCAGTACAGACATAAGCCTGGTGACAACCAGTTTCAACATCAGATCATTTCTTAAAAGACAATTTCATGATTGAAATTAGACTGAAAACCAAAAAAATAATAACCCTGACTGCTGAGAGGAAAAAATACTGGAGGTTCATAGTTGTAATATTGAGAAGAATATGTTAAGGAAGTAAAAACCCTAATGATTTAACAAGATAAAGAGCTTATTATTACTCAAGGAATGGGAGTGTTTAAAATCTAAGATCCATAAAATCTAGTAAAACCAGATGTCACCCAAAAGAAAATGAATATAAACTGGTCACAGGAATTAATGACTGTTGCAGAAAAACTGAGTTATCAGATGAAGACAAAGCAAAGTTATTAAGCCTACAATCCAGATTAGATCATTTATATCTCCAAAGGGCACAAAGGTCCTAATGTTAGATCCAGAACTAAATGGATAAAAACGAGGTGAAAAGAAAACATATTTTCTTTATTATTATTATTCTTATTCATTGTATTTCAACAAACCCTCAGAGTAAATCAAACCAACACATCATCTGTCGGATTTATCTGGGCTAACCTGGTTGTTGAATTCTCCATACAGGTGGGATTATGACCAGGGCCAAAGTTCGTGCTTTGTTTCCTTGCAGAGTTCCAGGGTGTTTACAGTCCAACGTGATGAGGAGAAAATCCAAGTTTTACTTAATAACTGCAGACAGAGTTAGATCATGGATGAGAGCTAGATCCATGAGCTACACGCTAGTGACTACTGTGACAAACGACCGCCATTGTTGTTTTCTTCTTCGTCGTCTTCTTCAGATTTATAGCAGCTGCGATTTAACCTCTTCAACTCCGCGGGGACGCCGGCGTCCCCGAGCCGCTCCTCTTCTGCAGTTTCAGCTTCCGCGGGCTTACTACATTGGTAAACGTGGCGTATTTGGTATCTGTGGCTTCATTAGGTTGTTTTGCTAATTCAGTATCGATTTTATTTTGTTTCTCATTTATTTTTGCACAAGAATATACGGAATATCTACAGTCCGAAGCGTGATCGTTTTCCCCATTTCAACCGAGGGAGACGTTCCCTCGGTTTTATTTTGAAGTTAGTGTACGACACGGATGTTGAAGGGAGGGTGCTGGACATTGATGTATTATAATGGACAGTGTAAATAAAGATTTAGCTGATTCAATCGTAAATGTGTACAAGATGAAGAAGAAGAAGACTCGTAAATATAAGCGCGCGAACATGGCGACATGGCGAACATGGCGGAAACACGGAGGAAAGGGTTAGTTATGCCCATACTTTATGGGCATAATTTAATAATTGAACAGTTCAATATTGCAAATTTGTGTGATAAAAAAATGCATGAGAAAAACACATTTGGTGTCTCAGTATACCATTTGGTTATCATGTGTCCATTTGGACTCTCAAATCCGCCTGGATCTTATCATGAAAAAAACATTGCAGAATGGTCAGGGGACCCTCAGCCGCGCATGCTCAGTCACACACACACCCATATTAGTCAGCTGGGCGGCTGACCGCTGTGATAGCTACGGGGAGCCGGACCGGACCGCGGAGACTACAGCTAGGCTAACCCACAACCTCTGGCTGACCGTTCAAACACTGGGGCACGCTGTACAGAGCAGGAATCAGGGGGGCGGGGGCAGCTGGCCACAGCCGCCGGCCCCCGGTGAGAATAGTAAGTGAGCCACGCTGGCCGGGCCCGACTCAGCAGAGAGACTCAGCCACCCGTTCAAACACTGGGGCACGCTGTACAGAGCAGGAATCAGGGGGGCGGGGGCAGCTGGCCACAGCCGCCGGCCCCCGGTGAGAATAGTAAGTGAGCCACGCTGGCCGGGCCCGACTCAGCAGAGAGACTCAGCCACCCGTTCAAACACTGGGGCACGCTGTACAGAGCAGGAATCAGGGGGGCGGGGGCAGCTGGCCACAGCCGCCGGCCCCCGGTGAGAATAGTAAGTGAGCCACGCTGGCCGGGCCCGACTCAGCAGAGAGACTCAGCCACCCGTTCAAACACTGGGGCACACTGTACAGAGCAGGAATCAGGGGGGCGGGGGCAGCTGGCCACAGCCGCCGGCCCCCGGTGAGAATAGTAAGTGAGCCACGCTGGCCGGGCCCGACTCAGCAGAGAGACTCAGCCACCCGTTCAAACACTGGGGCACGCTGTACAGAGCAGGAATCAGGGGGCGGGGGCAGCTGGCCACAGCCGCCGGCCCCCGGTGAGAATAGTAAGTGAGCCACGCTGGCCGGGCCCGACTCAGCAGAGAGACTCAGCCACCCGTTCAAACACTGGGGCACGCTGTACAGAGCAGGAATCAGGGGGGCGGGGGCAGCTGGCCACAGCCGCCGGCCCCCGGTGAGAATAGTAAGTGAGCCACGCTGGCCGGGCCCGACTCAGCAGAGAGACTCAGCCACCCGTTCAAACACTGGGGCACACTGTACAGAGCAGGAATCAGGGGGGCGGGGGCAGCTGGCCACAGCCGCCGGCCCCCGGTGAGAATAGTAAGTGAGCCACGCTGGCCGGGCCCGACTCAGCAGAGAGACTCAGCCACCCGTTCAAACACTGGGGCACACTGTACAGAGCAGGAATCAGGGGGGCGGGGGCAGCTGGCCACAGCCGCCGGCCCCCGGTGAGAATAGTAAGTGAGCCACGCTGGCCGGGCCCGACTCAGCAGAGAGACTCAGCCACCCGTTCAAACACTGGGGCACACTGTACAGAGCAGGAATCAGGGGGGCGGGGGCAGCTGGCCACAGCCGCCGGCCCCCGGTGAGAATAGTAAGTGAGCCACGCTGGCCGGGCCCGACTCAGCAGAGAGACTCAGCCACCCGTTCAAACACTGGGGCACACTGTACAGAGCAGGAATCAGGGGGGCGGGGGCAGCTGGCCACAGCCGCCGGCCCCCGGTGAGAATAGTAAGTGAGCCACGCTGGCCGGGCCCGACTCAGCAGAGAGACTCAGCCACCCGTTCAAACACTGGGGCACACTGTACAGAGCAGGAATCAGGGGGGCGGGGGCAGCTGGCCACAGCCGCCGGCCCCCGGTGAGAATAGTAAGTGAGCCACGCTGGCCGGGCCCGACTCAGCAGAGAGACTCAGCCACCCGTTCAAACACTGGGGCACACTGTACAGAGCAGGAATCAGGGGGGCGGGGGCAGCTGGCCACAGCCGCCGGCCCCCGGTGAGAATAGTAAGTGAGCCACGCTGGCCGGGCCCGACTCAGCAGAGAGACTCAGCCACCCGTTCAAACACTGGGGCACACTGTACAGAGCAGGAATCAGGGGGGCGGGGGCAGCTGGCCACAGCCGCCGGCCCCCGGTGAGAATAGTAAGTGAGCCACGCTGGCCGGGCCCGACTCAGCAGAGAGACTCAGCCACCCGTTCAAACACTGGGGCACACTGTACAGAGCAGGAATCAGGGGGGCGGGGGCAGCTGGCCACAGCCGCCGGCCCCCGGTGAGAATAGTAAGTGAGCCACGCTGGCCGGGCCCGACTCAGCAGAGAGACTCAGCCACCCGTTCAAACACTGGGGCACACTGTACAGAGCAGGAATCAGGGGGGCGGGGGCAGCTGGCCACAGCCGCCGGCCCCCGGTGAGAATAGTAAGTGAGCCACGCTGGCCGGGCCCGACTCAGCAGAGAGACTCAGCCACCCGTTCAAACACTGGGGCACACTGTACAGAGCAGGAATCAGGGGGGCGGGGGCAGCTGGCCACAGCCGCCGGCCCCCGGTGAGAATAGTAAGTGAGCCACGCTGGCCGGGCCCGACTCAGCAGAGAGACTCAGCCACCCGTTCAAACACTGGGGCACACTGTACAGAGCAGGAATCAGGGGGGCGGGGGCAGCTGGCCACAGCCGCCGGCCCCCGGTGAGAATAGTAAGTGAGCCACGCTGGCCGGGCCCGACTCAGCAGAGAGACTCAGCCACCCGTTCAAACACTGGGGCACACTGTACAGAGCAGGAATCAGGGGGGCGGGGGCAGCTGGCCACAGCCGCCGGCCCCCGGTGAGAATAGTAAGTGAGCCACGCTGGCCGGGCCCGACTCAGCAGAGAGACTCAGCCACCCGTTCAAACACTGGGGCACACTGTACAGAGCAGGAATCAGGGGGGCGGGGGCAGCTGGCCACAGCCGCCGGCCCCCGGTGAGAATAGTAAGTGAGCCACGCTGGCCGGGCCCGACTCAGCAGAGAGACTCAGCCACCCGTTCAAACACTGGGGCACACTGTACAGAGCAGGAATCAGGGGGGCGGGGGCAGCTGGCCACAGCCGCCGGCCCCCGGTGAGAATAGTAAGTGAGCCACGCTGGCCGGGCCCGACTCAGCAGAGAGACTCAGCCACCCGTTCAAACACTGGGGCACACTGTACAGAGCAGGAATCAGGGGGGCGGGGGCAGCTGGCCACAGCCGCCGGCCCCCGGTGAGAATAGTAAGTGAGCCACGCTGGCCGGGCCCGACTCAGCAGAGAGACTCAGCCACCCGTTCAAACACTGGGGCACACTGTACAGAGCAGGAATCAGGGGGGCGGGGGCAGCTGGCCACAGCCGCCGGCCCCCGGTGAGAATAGTAAGTGAGCCACGCTGGCCGGGCCCGACTCAGCAGAGAGACTCAGCCACCCGTTCAAACACTGGGGCACACTGTACAGAGCAGGAATCAGGGGGGCGGGGGCAGCTGGCCACAGCCGCCGGCCCCCGGTGAGAATAGTAAGTGAGCCACGCTGGCCGGGCCCGACTCAGCAGAGAGACTCAGCCACCCGTTCAAACACTGGGGCACACTGTACAGAGCAGGAATCAGGGGGGCGGGGGCAGCTGGCCACAGCCGCCGGCCCCCGGTGAGAATAGTAAGTGAGCCACGCTGGCCGGGCCCGACTCAGCAGAGAGACTCAGCCACCCGTTCAAACACTGGGGCACACTGTACAGAGCAGGAATCAGGGGGGCGGGGGCAGCTGGCCACAGCCGCCGGCCCCCGGTGAGAATAGTAAGTGAGCCACGCTGGCCGGGCCCGACTCAGCAGAGAGACTCAGCCACCCGTTCAAACACTGGGGCACACTGTACAGAGCAGGAATCAGGGGGGCGGGGGCAGCTGGCCACAGCCGCCGGCCCCCGGTGAGAATAGTAAGTGAGCCACGCTGGCCGGGCCCGACTCAGCAGAGAGACTCAGCCACCCGTTCAAACACTGGGGCACACTGTACAGAGCAGGAATCAGGGGGGCGGGGGCAGCTGGCCACAGCCGCCGGCCCCCGGTGAGAATAGTAAGTGAGCCACGCTGGCCGGGCCCGACTCAGCAGAGAGACTCAGCCACCCGTTCAAACACTGGGGCACACTGTACAGAGCAGGAATCAGGGGGGCGGGGGCAGCTGGCCACAGCCGCCGGCCCCGGTGAGAATAGTAAGTGAGCCACGCTGGCCGGGCCCGACTCAGCAGAGAGACTCAGCCACCCGTTCAAACACTGGGGCACACTGTACAGAGCAGGAATCAGGGGGGCGGGGGCAGCTGGCCACAGCCGCCGGCCCCCGGTGAGAATAGTAAGTGAGCCACGCTGGCCGGGCCCGACTCAGCAGAGAGACTCAGCCACCCGTTCAAACACTGGGGCACACTGTACAGAGCAGGAATCAGGGGGCGGGGGCAGCTGGCCACAGCCGCCGGCCCCGGTGAGAATAGTAAGTGAGCCACGCTGGCCGGGCCCGACTCAGCAGAGAGACTCAGCCACCCGTTCAAACACTGGGGCACACTGTACAGAGCAGGAATCAGGGGGGCGGGGGCAGCTGGCCACAGCCGCCGGCCCCCGGTGAGAATAGTAAGTGAGCCACGCTGGCCGGGCCCGACTCAGCAGAGAGACTCAGCCACCCGTTCAAACACTGGGGCACACTGTACAGAGCAGGAATCAGGGGGCGGGGGCAGCTGGCCACAGCCGCCGGCCCCCGGTGAGAATAGTAAGTGAGCCACGCTGGCCGGGCCCGACTCAGCAGAGAGACTCAGCCACCCGTTCAAACACTGGGGCACACTGTACAGAGCAGGAATCAGGGGGGCGGGGGCAGCTGGCCACAGCCGCCGCCCCCGGTGAGAATAGTAAGTGAGCCACGCTGGCCGGGCCCGACTCAGCAGAGAGACTCAGCCACCCGTTCAAACACTGGGGCACACTGTACAGAGCAGGAATCAGGGGGGCGGGGGCAGCTGGCCACAGCCGCCGGCCCCCGGTGAGAATAGTAAGTGAGCCACGCTGGCCGGGCCCGACTCAGCAGAGAGACTCAGCCACCCGTTCAAACACTGGGGCACACTGTACAGAGCAGGAATCAGGGGGGCGGGGGCAGCTGGCCACAGCCGCCGGCCCCCGGTGAGAATAGTAAGTGAGCCACGCTGGCCGGGCCCGACTCAGCAGAGAGACTCAGCCACCCGTTCAAACACTGGGGCACACTGTACAGAGCAGGAATCAGGGGGGCGGGGGCAGCTGGCCACAGCCGCCGGCCCCCGGTGAGAATAGTAAGTGAGCCACGCTGGCCGGGCCCGACTCAGCAGAGAGACTCAGCCACCCGTTCAAACACTGGGGCACACTGTACAGAGCAGGAATCAGGGGGGCGGGGGCAGCTGGCCACAGCCGCCGGCCCCCGGTGAGAATAGTAAGTGAGCCACGCTGGCCGGGCCCGACTCAGCAGAGAGACTCAGCCACCCGTTCAAACACTGGGGCACACTGTACAGAGCAGGAATCAGGGGGGCGGGGGCAGCTGGCCACAGCCGCCGGCCCCCGGTGAGAATAGTAAGTGAGCCACGCTGGCCGGGCCCGACTCAGCAGAGAGACTCAGCCACCCGTTCAAACACTGGGGCACACTGTACAGAGCAGGAATCAGGGGGGCGGGGGCAGCTGGCCACAGCCGCCGGCCCCCGGTGAGAATAGTAAGTGAGCCACGCTGGCCGGGCCCGACTCAGCAGAGAGACTCAGCCACCCGTTCAAACACTGGGGCACACTGTACAGAGCAGGAATCAGGGGGGCGGGGGCAGCTGGCCACAGCCGCCGGCCCCCGGTGAGAATAGTAAGTGAGCCACGCTGGCCGGGCCCGACTCAGCAGAGAGACTCAGCCACCCGTTCAAACACTGGGGCACACTGTACAGAGCAGGAATCAGGGGGGCGGGGGCAGCTGGCCACAGCCGCCGGCCCCCGGTGAGAATAGTAAGTGAGCCACGCTGGCCGGGCCCGACTCAGCAGAGAGACTCAGCCACCCGTTCAAACACTGGGGCACACTGTACAGAGCAGGAATCAGGGGGGCGGGGGCAGCTGGCCACAGCCGCCGGCCCCCGGTGAGAATAGTAAGTGAGCCACGCTGGCCGGGCCCGACTCAGCAGAGAGACTCAGCCACCCGTTCAAACACTGGGGCACACTGTACAGAGCAGGAATCAGGGGGGCGGGGGCAGCTGGCCACAGCCGCCGGCCCCCGGTGAGAATAGTAAGTGAGCCACGCTGGCCGGGCCCGACTCAGCAGAGAGACTCAGCCACCCGTTCAAACACTGGGGCACACTGTACAGAGCAGGAATCAGGGGGGCGGGGGCAGCTGGCCACAGCCGCCGGCCCCCGGTGAGAATAGTAAGTGAGCCACGCTGGCCGGGCCCGACTCAGCAGAGAGACTCAGCCACCCGTTCAAACACTGGGGCACACTGTACAGAGCAGGAATCAGGGGGGCGGGGGCAGCTGGCCACAGCCGCCGGCCCCCGGTGAGAATAGTAAGTGAGCCACGCTGGCCGGGCCCGACTCAGCAGAGAGACTCAGCCACCCGTTCAAACACTGGGGCACACTGTACAGAGCAGGAATCAGGGGGGCGGGGGCAGCTGGCCACAGCCGCCGGCCCCCGGTGAGAATAGTAAGTGAGCCACGCTGGCCGGGCCCGACTCAGCAGAGAGACTCAGCCACCCGTTCAAACACTGGGGCACACTGTACAGAGCAGGAATCAGGGGGGCGGGGGCAGCTGGCCACAGCCGCCGGCCCCCGGTGAGAATAGTAAGTGAGCCACGCTGGCCGGGCCCGACTCAGCAGAGAGACTCAGCCACCCGTTCAAACACTGGGGCACACTGTACAGAGCAGGAATCAGGGGGGCGGGGGCAGCTGGCCACAGCCGCCGGCCCCCGGTGAGAATAGTAAGTGAGCCACGCTGGCCGGGCCCGACTCAGCAGAGAGACTCAGCCACCCGTTCAAACACTGGGGCACACTGTACAGAGCAGGAATCAGGGGGGCGGGGGCAGCTGGCCACAGCCGCCGGCCCCGGTGAGAATAGTAAGTGAGCCACGCTGGCCGGGCCCGACTCAGCAGAGAGACTCAGCCACCCGTTCAAACACTGGGGCACACTGTACAGAGCAGGAATCAGGGGGGCGGGGGCAGCTGGCCACAGCCGCCGGCCCCCGGTGAGAATAGTAAGTGAGCCACGCTGGCCGGGCCCGACTCAGCAGAGAGACTCAGCCACCCGTTCAAACACTGGGGCACACTGTACAGAGCAGGAATCAGGGGGCGGGGGCAGCTGGCCACAGCCGCCGGCCCCCGGTGAGAATAGTAAGTGAGCCACGCTGGCCGGGCCCGACTCAGCAGAGAGACTCAGCCACCCGTTCAAACACTGGGGCACACTGTACAGAGCAGGAATCAGGGGGGCGGGGGCAGCTGGCCACAGCCGCCGGCCCCCGGTGAGAATAGTAAGTGAGCCACGCTGGCCGGGCCCGACTCAGCAGAGAGACTCAGCCACCCGTTCAAACACTGGGGCACACTGTACAGAGCAGGAATCAGGGGGGCGGGGGCAGCTGGCCACAGCCGCCGGCCCCCGGTGAGAATAGTAAGTGAGCCACGCTGGCCGGGCCCGACTCAGCAGAGAGACTCAGCCACCCGTTCAAACACTGGGGCACACTGTACAGAGCAGGAATCAGGGGGGCGGGGGCAGCTGGCCACAGCCGCCGGCCCCCGGTGAGAATAGTAAGTGAGCCACGCTGGCCGGGCCCGACTCAGCAGAGAGACTCAGCCACCCGTTCAAACACTGGGGCACACTGTACAGAGCAGGAATCAGGGGGGCGGGGGCAGCTGGCCACAGCCGCCGGCCCCCGGTGAGAATAGTAAGTGAGCCACGCTGGCCGGGCCCGACTCAGCAGAGAGACTCAGCCACCCGTTCAAACACTGGGGCACACTGTACAGAGCAGGAATCAGGGGGGCGGGGGCAGCTGGCCACAGCCGCCGGCCCCCGGTGAGAATAGTAAGTGAGCCACGCTGGCCGGGCCCGACTCAGCAGAGAGACTCAGCCACCCGTTCAAACACTGGGGCACACTGTACAGAGCAGGAATCAGGGGGGCGGGGGCAGCTGGCCACAGCCGCCGGCCCCCGGTGAGAATAGTAAGTGAGCCACGCTGGCCGGGCCCGACTCAGCAGAGAGACTCAGCCACCCGTTCAAACACTGGGGCACACTGTACAGAGCAGGAATCAGGGGGGCGGGGGCAGCTGGCCACAGCCGCCGGCCCCCGGTGAGAATAGTAAGTGAGCCACGCTGGCCGGGCCCGACTCAGCAGAGAGACTCAGCCACCCGTTCAAACACTGGGGCACACTGTACAGAGCAGGAATCAGGGGGGCGGGGGCAGCTGGCCACAGCCGCCGGCCCCCGGTGAGAATAGTAAGTGAGCCACGCTGGCCGGGCCCGACTCAGCAGAGAGACTCAGCCACCCGTTCAAACACTGGGGCACACTGTACAGAGCAGGAATCAGGGGGGCGGGGGCAGCTGGCCACAGCCGCCGGCCCCCGGTGAGAATAGTAAGTGAGCCACGCTGGCCGGGCCCGACTCAGCAGAGAGACTCAGCCACCCGTTCAAACACTGGGGCACACTGTACAGAGCAGGAATCAGGGGGCGGGGGCAGCTGGCCACAGCCGCCGGCCCCCGGTGAGAATAGTAAGTGAGCCACGCTGGCCGGGCCCGACTCAGCAGAGAGACTCAGCCACCCGTTCAAACACTGGGGCACACTGTACAGAGCAGGAATCAGGGGGGCGGGGGCAGCTGGCCACAGCCGCCGGCCCCCGGTGAGAATAGTAAGTGAGCCACGCTGGCCGGGCCCGACTCAGCAGAGAGACTCAGCCACCCGTTCAAACACTGGGGCACACTGTACAGAGCAGGAATCAGGGGGGCGGGGGCAGCTGGCCACAGCCGCCGGCCCCCGGTGAGAATAGTAAGTGAGCCACGCTGGCCGGGCCCGACTCAGCAGAGAGACTCAGCCACCCGTTCAAACACTGGGGCACACTGTACAGAGCAGGAATCAGGGGGGCGGGGGCAGCTGGCCACAGCCGCCGGCCCCCGGTGAGAATAGTAAGTGAGCCACGCTGGCCGGGCCCGACTCAGCAGAGAGACTCAGCCACCCGTTCAAACACTGGGGCACACTGTACAGAGCAGGAATCAGGGGGGCGGGGGCAGCTGGCCACAGCCGCCGGCCCCCGGTGAGAATAGTAAGTGAGCCACGCTGGCCGGGCCCGACTCAGCAGAGAGACTCAGCCACCCGTTCAAACACTGGGGCACACTGTACAGAGCAGGAATCAGGGGGGCGGGGGCAGCTGGCCACAGCCGCCGGCCCCCGGTGAGAATAGTAAGTGAGCCACGCTGGCCGGGCCCGACTCAGCAGAGAGACTCAGCCACCCGTTCAAACACTGGGGCACACTGTACAGAGCAGGAATCAGGGGGGCGGGGGCAGCTGGCCACAGCCGCCGGCCCCCGGTGAGAATAGTAAGTGAGCCACGCTGGCCGGGCCCGACTCAGCAGAGAGACTCAGCCACCCGTTCAAACACTGGGGCACACTGTACAGAGCAGGAATCAGGGGGGCGGGGGCAGCTGGCCACAGCCGCCGGCCCCCGGTGAGAATAGTAAGTGAGCCACGCTGGCCGGGCCCGACTCAGCAGAGAGACTCAGCCACCCGTTCAAACACTGGGGCACACTGTACAGAGCAGGAATCAGGGGGGCGGGGGCAGCTGGCCACAGCCGCCGGCCCCCGGTGAGAATAGTAAGTGAGCCACGCTGGCCGGGCCCGACTCAGCAGAGAGACTCAGCCACCCGTTCAAACACTGGGGCACACTGTACAGAGCAGGAATCAGGGGGGCGGGGGCAGCTGGCCACAGCCGCCGGCCCCGGTGAGAATAGTAAGTGAGCCACGCTGGCCGGGCCCGACTCAGCAGAGAGACTCAGCCACCCGTTCAAACACTGGGGCACACTGTACAGAGCAGGAATCAGGGGGGCGGGGGCAGCTGGCCACAGCCGCCGGCCCCCGGTGAGAATAGTAAGTGAGCCACGCTGGCCGGGCCCGACTCAGCAGAGAGACTCAGCCACCCGTTCAAACACTGGGGCACACTGTACAGAGCAGGAATCAGGGGGCGGGGGCAGCTGGCCACAGCCGCCGGCCCCCGGTGAGAATAGTAAGTGAGCCACGCTGGCCGGGCCCGACTCAGCAGAGAGACTCAGCCACCCGTTCAAACACTGGGGCACACTGTACAGAGCAGGAATCAGGGGGGCGGGGGCAGCTGGCCACAGCCGCCGCCCCCGGTGAGAATAGTAAGTGAGCCACGCTGGCCGGGCCCGACTCAGCAGAGAGACTCAGCCACCCGTTCAAACACTGGGGCACACTGTACAGAGCAGGAATCAGGGGGGCGGGGGCAGCTGGCCACAGCCGCCGGCCCCCGGTGAGAATAGTAAGTGAGCCACGCTGGCCGGGCCCGACTCAGCAGAGAGACTCAGCCACCCGTTCAAACACTGGGGCACACTGTACAGAGCAGGAATCAGGGGGGCGGGGGCAGCTGGCCACAGCCGCCGGCCCCCGGTGAGAATAGTAAGTGAGCCACGCTGGCCGGGCCCGACTCAGCAGAGAGACTCAGCCACCCGTTCAAACACTGGGGCACACTGTACAGAGCAGGAATCAGGGGGGCGGGGGCAGCTGGCCACAGCCGCCGGCCCCCGGTGAGAATAGTAAGTGAGCCACGCTGGCCGGGCCCGACTCAGCAGAGAGACTCAGCCACCCGTTCAAACACTGGGGCACACTGTACAGAGCAGGAATCAGGGGGGCGGGGGCAGCTGGCCACAGCCGCCGGCCCCCGGTGAGAATAGTAAGTGAGCCACGCTGGCCGGGCCCGACTCAGCAGAGAGACTCAGCCACCCGTTCAAACACTGGGGCACACTGTACAGAGCAGGAATCAGGGGGGCGGGGGCAGCTGGCCACAGCCGCCGGCCCCCGGTGAGAATAGTAAGTGAGCCACGCTGGCCGGGCCCGACTCAGCAGAGAGACTCAGCCACCCGTTCAAACACTGGGGCACACTGTACAGAGCAGGAATCAGGGGGGCGGGGGCAGCTGGCCACAGCCGCCGGCCCCCGGTGAGAATAGTAAGTGAGCCACGCTGGCCGGGCCCGACTCAGCAGAGAGACTCAGCCACCCGTTCAAACACTGGGGCACACTGTACAGAGCAGGAATCAGGGGGGCGGGGGCAGCTGGCCACAGCCGCCGGCCCCCGGTGAGAATAGTAAGTGAGCCACGCTGGCCGGGCCCGACTCAGCAGAGAGACTCAGCCACCCGTTCAAACACTGGGGCACACTGTACAGAGCAGGAATCAGGGGGGCGGGGGCAGCTGGCCACAGCCGCCGGCCCCCGGTGAGAATAGTAAGTGAGCCACGCTGGCCGGGCCCGACTCAGCAGAGAGACTCAGCCACCCGTTCAAACACTGGGGCACACTGTACAGAGCAGGAATCAGGGGGGCGGGGGCAGCTGGCCACAGCCGCCGGCCCCCGGTGAGAATAGTAAGTGAGCCACGCTGGCCGGGCCCGACTCAGCAGAGAGACTCAGCCACCCGTTCAAACACTGGGGCACACTGTACAGAGCAGGAATCAGGGGGGCGGGGGCAGCTGGCCACAGCCGCCGGCCCCCGGTGAGAATAGTAAGTGAGCCACGCTGGCCGGGCCCGACTCAGCAGAGAGACTCAGCCACCCGTTCAAACACTGGGGCACACTGTACAGAGCAGGAATCAGGGGGGCGGGGGCAGCTGGCCACAGCCGCCGGCCCCCGGTGAGAATAGTAAGTGAGCCACGCTGGCCGGGCCCGACTCAGCAGAGAGACTCAGCCACCCGTTCAAACACTGGGGCACACTGTACAGAGCAGGAATCAGGGGGGCGGGGGCAGCTGGCCACAGCCGCCGGCCCCCGGTGAGAATAGTAAGTGAGCCACGCTGGCCGGGCCCGACTCAGCAGAGAGACTCAGCCACCCGTTCAAACACTGGGGCACACTGTACAGAGCAGGAATCAGGGGGGCGGGGGCAGCTGGCCACAGCCGCCGGCCCCCGGTGAGAATAGTAAGTGAGCCACGCTGGCCGGGCCCGACTCAGCAGAGAGACTCAGCCACCCGTTCAAACACTGGGGCACACTGTACAGAGCAGGAATCAGGGGGGCGGGGGCAGCTGGCCACAGCCGCCGGCCCCCGGTGAGAATAGTAAGTGAGCCACGCTGGCCGGGCCCGACTCAGCAGAGAGACTCAGCCACCCGTTCAAACACTGGGGCACACTGTACAGAGCAGGAATCAGGGGGGCGGGGGCAGCTGGCCACAGCCGCCGGCCCCCGGTGAGAATAGTAAGTGAGCCACGCTGGCCGGGCCCGACTCAGCAGAGAGACTCAGCCACCCGTTCAAACACTGGGGCACACTGTACAGAGCAGGAATCAGGGGGGCGGGGGCAGCTGGCCACAGCCGCCGGCCCCCGGTGAGAATAGTAAGTGAGCCACGCTGGCCGGGCCCGACTCAGCAGAGAGACTCAGCCACCCGTTCAAACACTGGGGCACACTGTACAGAGCAGGAATCAGGGGGGCGGGGGCAGCTGGCCACAGCCGCCGGCCCCCGGTGAGAATAGTAAGTGAGCCACGCTGGCCGGGCCCGACTCAGCAGAGAGACTCAGCCACCCGTTCAAACACTGGGGCACACTGTACAGAGCAGGAATCAGGGGGGCGGGGGCAGCTGGCCACAGCCGCCGGCCCCCGGTGAGAATAGTAAGTGAGCCACGCTGGCCGGGCCCGACTCAGCAGAGAGACTCAGCCACCCGTTCAAACACTGGGGCACACTGTACAGAGCAGGAATCAGGGGGGCGGGGGCAGCTGGCCACAGCCGCCGGCCCCCGGTGAGAATAGTAAGTGAGCCACGCTGGCCGGGCCCGACTCAGCAGAGAGACTCAGCCACCCGTTCAAACACTGGGGCACACTGTACAGAGCAGGAATCAGGGGGGCGGGGGCAGCTGGCCACAGCCGCCGGCCCCCGGTGAGAATAGTAAGTGAGCCACGCTGGCCGGGCCCGACTCAGCAGAGAGACTCAGCCACCCGTTCAAACACTGGGGCACACTGTACAGAGCAGGAATCAGGGGGGCGGGGGCAGCTGGCCACAGCCGCCGGCCCCCGGTGAGAATAGTAAGTGAGCCACGCTGGCCGGGCCCGACTCAGCAGAGAGACTCAGCCACCCGTTCAAACACTGGGGCACACTGTACAGAGCAGGAATCAGGGGGGCGGGGGCAGCTGGCCACAGCCGCCGGCCCCCGGTGAGAATAGTAAGTGAGCCACGCTGGCCGGGCCCGACTCAGCAGAGAGACTCAGCCACCCGTTCAAACACTGGGGCACACTGTACAGAGCAGGAATCAGGGGGGCGGGGGCAGCTGGCCACAGCCGCCGGCCCCCGGTGAGAATAGTAAGTGAGCCACGCTGGCCGGGCCCGACTCAGCAGAGAGACTCAGCCACCCGTTCAAACACTGGGGCACACTGTACAGAGCAGGAATCAGGGGGGCGGGGGCAGCTGGCCACAGCCGCCGGCCCCCGGTGAGAATAGTAAGTGAGCCACGCTGGCCGGGCCCGACTCAGCAGAGAGACTCAGCCACCCGTTCAAACACTGGGGCACACTGTACAGAGCAGGAATCAGGGGGGCGGGGGCAGCTGGCCACAGCCGCCGGCCCCCGGTGAGAATAGTAAGTGAGCCACGCTGGCCGGGCCCGACTCAGCAGAGAGACTCAGCCACCCGTTCAAACACTGGGGCACACTGTACAGAGCAGGAATCAGGGGGGCGGGGGCAGCTGGCCACAGCCGCCGGCCCCCGGTGAGAATAGTAAGTGAGCCACGCTGGCCGGGCCCGACTCAGCAGAGAGACTCAGCCACCCGTTCAAACACTGGGGCACACTGTACAGAGCAGGAATCAGGGGGGCGGGGGCAGCTGGCCACAGCCGCCGGCCCCCGGTGAGAATAGTAAGTGAGCCACGCTGGCCGGGCCCGACTCAGCAGAGAGACTCAGCCACCCGTTCAAACACTGGGGCACACTGTACAGAGCAGGAATCAGGGGGGCGGGGGCAGCTGGCCACAGCCGCCGGCCCCCGGTGAGAATAGTAAGTGAGCCACGCTGGCCGGGCCCGACTCAGCAGAGAGACTCAGCCACCCGTTCAAACACTGGGGCACACTGTACAGAGCAGGAATCAGGGGGGCGGGGGCAGCTGGCCACAGCCGCCGGCCCCCGGTGAGAATAGTAAGTGAGCCACGCTGGCCGGGCCCGACTCAGCAGAGAGACTCAGCCACCCGTTCAAACACTGGGGCACACTGTACAGAGCAGGAATCAGGGGGGCGGGGGCAGCTGGCCACAGCCGCCGGCCCCCGGTGAGAATAGTAAGTGAGCCACGCTGGCCGGGCCCGACTCAGCAGAGAGACTCAGCCACCCGTTCAAACACTGGGGCACACTGTACAGAGCAGGAATCAGGGGGGCGGGGGCAGCTGGCCACAGCCGCCGGCCCCCGGTGAGAATAGTAAGTGAGCCACGCTGGCCGGGCCCGACTCAGCAGAGAGACTCAGCCACCCGTTCAAACACTGGGGCACACTGTACAGAGCAGGAATCAGGGGGGCGGGGGCAGCTGGCCACAGCCGCCGGCCCCCGGTGAGAATAGTAAGTGAGCCACGCTGGCCGGGCCCGACTCAGCAGAGAGACTCAGCCACCCGTTCAAACACTGGGGCACACTGTACAGAGCAGGAATCAGGGGGGCGGGGGCAGCTGGCCACAGCCGCCGGCCCCCGGTGAGAATAGTAAGTGAGCCACGCTGGCCGGGCCCGACTCAGCAGAGAGACTCAGCCACCCGTTCAAACACTGGGGCACACTGTACAGAGCAGGAATCAGGGGGGCGGGGGCAGCTGGCCACAGCCGCCGGCCCCCGGTGAGAATAGTAAGTGAGCCACGCTGGCCGGGCCCGACTCAGCAGAGAGACTCAGCCACCCGTTCAAACACTGGGGCACACTGTACAGAGCAGGAATCAGGGGGGCGGGGGCAGCTGGCCACAGCCGCCGGCCCCCGGTGAGAATAGTAAGTGAGCCACGCTGGCCGGGCCCGACTCAGCAGAGAGACTCAGCCACCCGTTCAAACACTGGGGCACACTGTACAGAGCAGGAATCAGGGGGGCGGGGGCAGCTGGCCACAGCCGCCGGCCCCCGGTGAGAATAGTAAGTGAGCCACGCTGGCCGGGCCCGACTCAGCAGAGAGACTCAGCCACCCGTTCAAACACTGGGGCACACTGTACAGAGCAGGAATCAGGGGGGCGGGGGCAGCTGGCCACAGCCGCCGGCCCCCGGTGAGAATAGTAAGTGAGCCACGCTGGCCGGGCCCGACTCAGCAGAGAGACTCAGCCACCCGTTCAAACACTGGGGCACACTGTACAGAGCAGGAATCAGGGGGGCGGGGGCAGCTGGCCACAGCCGCCGGCCCCCGGTGAGAATAGTAAGTGAGCCACGCTGGCCGGGCCCGACTCAGCAGAGAGACTCAGCCACCCGTTCAAACACTGGGGCACACTGTACAGAGCAGGAATCAGGGGGGCGGGGGCAGCTGGCCACAGCCGCCGGCCCCCGGTGAGAATAGTAAGTGAGCCACGCTGGCCGGGCCCGACTCAGCAGAGAGACTCAGCCACCCGTTCAAACACTGGGGCACACTGTACAGAGCAGGAATCAGGGGGGCGGGGGCAGCTGGCCACAGCCGCCGGCCCCCGGTGAGAATAGTAAGTGAGCCACGCTGGCCGGGCCCGACTCAGCAGAGAGACTCAGCCACCCGTTCAAACACTGGGGCACACTGTACAGAGCAGGAATCAGGGGGGCGGGGGCAGCTGGCCACAGCCGCCGGCCCCCGGTGAGAATAGTAAGTGAGCCACGCTGGCCGGGCCCGACTCAGCAGAGAGACTCAGCCACCCGTTCAAACACTGGGGCACACTGTACAGAGCAGGAATCAGGGGGGCGGGGGCAGCTGGCCACAGCCGCCGGCCCCCGGTGAGAATAGTAAGTGAGCCACGCTGGCCGGGCCCGACTCAGCAGAGAGACTCAGCCACCCGTTCAAACACTGGGGCACACTGTACAGAGCAGGAATCAGGGGGGCGGGGGCAGCTGGCCACAGCCGCCGGCCCCCGGTGAGAATAGTAAGTGAGCCACGCTGGCCGGGCCCGACTCAGCAGAGAGACTCAGCCACCCGTTCAAACACTGGGGCACACTGTACAGAGCAGGAATCAGGGGGGCGGGGGCAGCTGGCCACAGCCGCCGGCCCCCGGTGAGAATAGTAAGTGAGCCACGCTGGCCGGGCCCGACTCAGCAGAGAGACTCAGCCACCCGTTCAAACACTGGGGCACACTGTACAGAGCAGGAATCAGGGGGGCGGGGGCAGCTGGCCACAGCCGCCGGCCCCCGGTGAGAATAGTAAGTGAGCCACGCTGGCCGGGCCCGACTCAGCAGAGAGACTCAGCCACCCGTTCAAACACTGGGGCACACTGTACAGAGCAGGAATCAGGGGGGCGGGGGCAGCTGGCCACAGCCGCCGGCCCCCGGTGAGAATAGTAAGTGAGCCACGCTGGCCGGGCCCGACTCAGCAGAGAGACTCAGCCACCCGTTCAAACACTGGGGCACACTGTACAGAGCAGGAATCAGGGGGGCGGGGGCAGCTGGCCACAGCCGCCGGCCCCCGGTGAGAATAGTAAGTGAGCCACGCTGGCCGGCCCGACTCAGCAGAGAGACTCAGCCACCCGTTCAAACACTGGGGCACACTGTACAGAGCAGGAATCAGGGGGGCGGGGGCAGCTGGCCACAGCCGCCGGCCCCCGGTGAGAATAGTAAGTGAGCCACGCTGGCCGGGCCCGACTCAGCAGAGAGACTCAGCCACCCGTTCAAACACTGGGGCACACTGTACAGAGCAGGAATCAGGGGGGCGGGGGCAGCTGGCCACAGCCGCCGGCCCCCGGTGAGAATAGTAAGTGAGCCACGCTGGCCGGGCCCGACTCAGCAGAGAGACTCAGCCACCCGTTCAAACACTGGGGCACACTGTACAGAGCAGGAATCAGGGGGGCGGGGGCAGCTGGCCACAGCCGCCGGCCCCCGGTGAGAATAGTAAGTGAGCCACGCTGGCCGGGCCCGACTCAGCAGAGAGACTCAGCCACCCGTTCAAACACTGGGGCACACTGTACAGAGCAGGAATCAGGGGGGCGGGGGCAGCTGGCCACAGCCGCCGGCCCCCGGTGAGAATAGTAAGTGAGCCACGCTGGCCGGGCCCGACTCAGCAGAGAGACTCAGCCACCCGTTCAAACACTGGGGCACACTGTACAGAGCAGGAATCAGGGGGGCGGGGGCAGCTGGCCACAGCCGCCGGCCCCCGGTGAGAATAGTAAGTGAGCCACGCTGGCCGGGCCCGACTCAGCAGAGAGACTCAGCCACCCGTTCAAACACTGGGGCACACTGTACAGAGCAGGAATCAGGGGGGCGGGGGCAGCTGGCCACAGCCGCCGGCCCCCGGTGAGAATAGTAAGTGAGCCACGCTGGCCGGGCCCGACTCAGCAGAGAGACTCAGCCACCCGTTCAAACACTGGGGCACACTGTACAGAGCAGGAATCAGGGGGGCGGGGGCAGCTGGCCACAGCCGCCGGCCCCCGGTGAGAATAGTAAGTGAGCCACGCTGGCCGGGCCCGACTCAGCAGAGAGACTCAGCCACCCGTTCAAACACTGGGGCACACTGTACAGAGCAGGAATCAGGGGGGCGGGGGCAGCTGGCCACAGCCGCCGGCCCCCGGTGAGAATAGTAAGTGAGCCACGCTGGCCGGGCCCGACTCAGCAGAGAGACTCAGCCACCCGTTCAAACACTGGGGCACACTGTACAGAGCAGGAATCAGGGGGGCGGGGGCAGCTGGCCACAGCCGCCGGCCCCCGGTGAGAATAGTAAGTGAGCCACGCTGGCCGGGCCCGACTCAGCAGAGAGACTCAGCCACCCGTTCAAACACTGGGGCACACTGTACAGAGCAGGAATCAGGGGGGCGGGGGCAGCTGGCCACAGCCGCCGGCCCCCGGTGAGAATAGTAAGTGAGCCACGCTGGCCGGGCCCGACTCAGCAGAGAGACTCAGCCACCCGTTCAAACACTGGGGCACACTGTACAGAGCAGGAATCAGGGGGGCGGGGGCAGCTGGCCACAGCCGCCGGCCCCCGGTGAGAATAGTAAGTGAGCCACGCTGGCCGGGCCCGACTCAGCAGAGAGACTCAGCCACCCGTTCAAACACTGGGGCACACTGTACAGAGCAGGAATCAGGGGGGCGGGGGCAGCTGGCCACAGCCGCCGGCCCCCGGTGAGAATAGTAAGTGAGCCACGCTGGCCGGGCCCGACTCAGCAGAGAGACTCAGCCACCCGTTCAAACACTGGGGCACACTGTACAGAGCAGGAATCAGGGGGGCGGGGGCAGCTGGCCACAGCCGCCGGCCCCCGGTGAGAATAGTAAGTGAGCCACGCTGGCCGGGCCCGACTCAGCAGAGAGACTCAGCCACCCGTTCAAACACTGGGGCACACTGTACAGAGCAGGAATCAGGGGGGCGGGGGCAGCTGGCCACAGCCGCCGGCCCCCGGTGAGAATAGTAAGTGAGCCACGCTGGCCGGGCCCGACTCAGCAGAGAGACTCAGCCACCCGTTCAAACACTGGGGCACACTGTACAGAGCAGGAATCAGGGGGGCGGGGGCAGCTGGCCACAGCCGCCGGCCCCCGGTGAGAATAGTAAGTGAGCCACGCTGGCCGGGCCCGACTCAGCAGAGAGACTCAGCCACCCGTTCAAACACTGGGGCACACTGTACAGAGCAGGAATCAGGGGGGCGGGGGCAGCTGGCCACAGCCGCCGGCCCCCGGTGAGAATAGTAAGTGAGCCACGCTGGCCGGGCCCGACTCAGCAGAGAGACTCAGCCACCCGTTCAAACACTGGGGCACACTGTACAGAGCAGGAATCAGGGGGGCGGGGGCAGCTGGCCACAGCCGCCGGCCCCCGGTGAGAATAGTAAGTGAGCCACGCTGGCCGGGCCCGACTCAGCAGAGAGACTCAGCCACCCGTTCAAACACTGGGGCACACTGTACAGAGCAGGAATCAGGGGGGCGGGGGCAGCTGGCCACAGCCGCCGGCCCCCGGTGAGAATAGTAAGTGAGCCACGCTGGCCGGGCCCGACTCAGCAGAGAGACTCAGCCACCCGTTCAAACACTGGGGCACACTGTACAGAGCAGGAATCAGGGGGGCGGGGGCAGCTGGCCACAGCCGCCGGCCCCCGGTGAGAATAGTAAGTGAGCCACGCTGGCCGGGCCCGACTCAGCAGAGAGACTCAGCCACCCGTTCAAACACTGGGGCACACTGTACAGAGCAGGAATCAGGGGGGCGGGGGCAGCTGGCCACAGCCGCCGGCCCCCGGTGAGAATAGTAAGTGAGCCACGCTGGCCGGGCCCGACTCAGCAGAGAGACTCAGCCACCCGTTCAAACACTGGGGCACACTGTACAGAGCAGGAATCAGGGGGCGGGGGCAGCTGGCCACAGCCGCCGGCCCCCGGTGAGAATAGTAAGTGAGCCACGCTGGCCGGGCCCGACTCAGCAGAGAGACTCAGCCACCCGTTCAAACACTGGGGCACACTGTACAGAGCAGGAATCAGGGGGGCGGGGGCAGCTGGCCACAGCCGCCGGCCCCCGGTGAGAATAGTAAGTGAGCCACGCTGGCCGGGCCCGACTCAGCAGAGAGACTCAGCCACCCGTTCAAACACTGGGGCACACTGTACAGAGCAGGAATCAGGGGGGCGGGGGCAGCTGGCCACAGCCGCCGGCCCCCGGTGAGAATAGTAAGTGAGCCACGCTGGCCGGGCCCGACTCAGCAGAGAGACTCAGCCACCCGTTCAAACACTGGGGCACACTGTACAGAGCAGGAATCAGGGGGGCGGGGGCAGCTGGCCACAGCCGCCGGCCCCCGGTGAGAATAGTAAGTGAGCCACGCTGGCCGGGCCCGACTCAGCAGAGAGACTCAGCCACCCGTTCAAACACTGGGGCACACTGTACAGAGCAGGAATCAGGGGGGCGGGGGCAGCTGGCCACAGCCGCCGGCCCCCGGTGAGAATAGTAAGTGAGCCACGCTGGCCGGGCCCGACTCAGCAGAGAGACTCAGCCACCCGTTCAAACACTGGGGCACACTGTACAGAGCAGGAATCAGGGGGGCGGGGGCAGCTGGCCACAGCCGCCGGCCCCCGGTGAGAATAGTAAGTGAGCCACGCTGGCCGGGCCCGACTCAGCAGAGAGACTCAGCCACCCGTTCAAACACTGGGGCACACTGTACAGAGCAGGAATCAGGGGGGCGGGGGCAGCTGGCCACAGCCGCCGGCCCCCGGTGAGAATAGTAAGTGAGCCACGCTGGCCGGGCCCGACTCAGCAGAGAGACTCAGCCACCCGTTCAAACACTGGGGCACACTGTACAGAGCAGGAATCAGGGGGGCGGGGGCAGCTGGCCACAGCCGCCGGCCCCCGGTGAGAATAGTAAGTGAGCCACGCTGGCCGGGCCCGACTCAGCAGAGAGACTCAGCCACCCGTTCAAACACTGGGGCACACTGTACAGAGCAGGAATCAGGGGGGCGGGGGCAGCTGGCCACAGCCGCCGGCCCCCGGTGAGAATAGTAAGTGAGCCACGCTGGCCGGGCCCGACTCAGCAGAGAGACTCAGCCACCCGTTCAAACACTGGGGCACACTGTACAGAGCAGGAATCAGGGGGGCGGGGGCAGCTGGCCACAGCCGCCGGCCCCCGGTGAGAATAGTAAGTGAGCCACGCTGGCCGGGCCCGACTCAGCAGAGAGACTCAGCCACCCGTTCAAACACTGGGGCACACTGTACAGAGCAGGAATCAGGGGGGCGGGGGCAGCTGGCCACAGCCGCCGGCCCCCGGTGAGAATAGTAAGTGAGCCACGCTGGCCGGGCCCGACTCAGCAGAGAGACTCAGCCACCCGTTCAAACACTGGGGCACACTGTACAGAGCAGGAATCAGGGGGGCGGGGGCAGCTGGCCACAGCCGCCGGCCCCCGGTGAGAATAGTAAGTGAGCCACGCTGGCCGGGCCCGACTCAGCAGAGAGACTCAGCCACCCGTTCAAACACTGGGGCACACTGTACAGAGCAGGAATCAGGGGGGCGGGGGCAGCTGGCCACAGCCGCCGGCCCCCGGTGAGAATAGTAAGTGAGCCACGCTGGCCGGGCCCGACTCAGCAGAGAGACTCAGCCACCCGTTCAAACACTGGGGCACACTGTACAGAGCAGGAATCAGGGGGGCGGGGGCAGCTGGCCACAGCCGCCGGCCCCCGGTGAGAATAGTAAGTGAGCCACGCTGGCCGGGCCCGACTCAGCAGAGAGACTCAGCCACCCGTTCAAACACTGGGGCACACTGTACAGAGCAGGAATCAGGGGGGCGGGGGCAGCTGGCCACAGCCGCCGGCCCCCGGTGAGAATAGTAAGTGAGCCACGCTGGCCGGGCCCGACTCAGCAGAGAGACTCAGCCACCCGTTCAAACACTGGGGCACACTGTACAGAGCAGGAATCAGGGGGGCGGGGGCAGCTGGCCACAGCCGCCGGCCCCCGGTGAGAATAGTAAGTGAGCCACGCTGGCCGGGCCCGACTCAGCAGAGAGACTCAGCCACCCGTTCAAACACTGGGGCACACTGTACAGAGCAGGAATCAGGGGGGCGGGGGCAGCTGGCCACAGCCGCCGGCCCCCGGTGAGAATAGTAAGTGAGCCACGCTGGCCGGGCCCGACTCAGCAGAGAGACTCAGCCACCCGTTCAAACACTGGGGCACACTGTACAGAGCAGGAATCAGGGGGGCGGGGGCAGCTGGCCACAGCCGCCGGCCCCCGGTGAGAATAGTAAGTGAGCCACGCTGGCCGGGCCCGACTCAGCAGAGAGACTCAGCCACCCGTTCAAACACTGGGGCACACTGTACAGAGCAGGAATCAGGGGGGCGGGGGCAGCTGGCCACAGCCGCCGGCCCCGGTGAGAATAGTAAGTGAGCCACGCTGGCCGGGCCCGACTCAGCAGAGAGACTCAGCCACCCGTTCAAACACTGGGGCACACTGTACAGAGCAGGAATCAGGGGGGCGGGGGCAGCTGGCCACAGCCGCCGGCCCCCGGTGAGAATAGTAAGTGAGCCACGCTGGCCGGGCCCGACTCAGCAGAGAGACTCAGCCACCCGTTCAAACACTGGGGCACACTGTACAGAGCAGGAATCAGGGGGGCGGGGGCAGCTGGCCACAGCCGCCGGCCCCCGGTGAGAATAGTAAGTGAGCCACGCTGGCCGGGCCCGACTCAGCAGAGAGACTCAGCCACCCGTTCAAACACTGGGGCACACTGTACAGAGCAGGAATCAGGGGGGCGGGGGCAGCTGGCCACAGCCGCCGGCCCCCGGTGAGAATAGTAAGTGAGCCACGCTGGCCGGGCCCGACTCAGCAGAGAGACTCAGCCACCCGTTCAAACACTGGGGCACACTGTACAGAGCAGGAATCAGGGGGGCGGGGGCAGCTGGCCACAGCCGCCGGCCCCCGGTGAGAATAGTAAGTGAGCCACGCTGGCCGGGCCCGACTCAGCAGAGAGACTCAGCCACCCGTTCAAACACTGGGGCACACTGTACAGAGCAGGAATCAGGGGGGCGGGGGCAGCTGGCCACAGCCGCCGGCCCCCGGTGAGAATAGTAAGTGAGCCACGCTGGCCGGGCCCGACTCAGCAGAGAGACTCAGCCACCCGTTCAAACACTGGGGCACACTGTACAGAGCAGGAATCAGGGGGGCGGGGGCAGCTGGCCACAGCCGCCGGCCCCCGGTGAGAATAGTAAGTGAGCCACGCTGGCCGGGCCCGACTCAGCAGAGAGACTCAGCCACCCGTTCAAACACTGGGGCACACTGTACAGAGCAGGAATCAGGGGGGCGGGGGCAGCTGGCCACAGCCGCCGGCCCCCGGTGAGAATAGTAAGTGAGCCACGCTGGCCGGGCCCGACTCAGCAGAGAGACTCAGCCACCCGTTCAAACACTGGGGCACACTGTACAGAGCAGGAATCAGGGGGGCGGGGGCAGCTGGCCACAGCCGCCGGCCCCCGGTGAGAATAGTAAGTGAGCCACGCTGGCCGGGCCCGACTCAGCAGAGAGACTCAGCCACCCGTTCAAACACTGGGGCACACTGTACAGAGCAGGAATCAGGGGGGCGGGGGCAGCTGGCCACAGCCGCCGGCCCCCGGTGAGAATAGTAAGTGAGCCACGCTGGCCGGGCCCGACTCAGCAGAGAGACTCAGCCACCCGTTCAAACACTGGGGCACACTGTACAGAGCAGGAATCAGGGGGGCGGGGGCAGCTGGCCACAGCCGCCGGCCCCCGGTGAGAATAGTAAGTGAGCCACGCTGGCCGGGCCCGACTCAGCAGAGAGACTCAGCCACCCGTTCAAACACTGGGGCACACTGTACAGAGCAGGAATCAGGGGGGCGGGGGCAGCTGGCCACAGCCGCCGGCCCCCGGTGAGAATAGTAAGTGAGCCACGCTGGCCGGGCCCGACTCAGCAGAGAGACTCAGCCACCCGTTCAAACACTGGGGCACACTGTACAGAGCAGGAATCAGGGGGGCGGGGGCAGCTGGCCACAGCCGCCGGCCCCCGGTGAGAATAGTAAGTGAGCCACGCTGGCCGGGCCCGACTCAGCAGAGAGACTCAGCCACCCGTTCAAACACTGGGGCACACTGTACAGAGCAGGAATCAGGGGGGCGGGGGCAGCTGGCCACAGCCGCCGGCCCCCGGTGAGAATAGTAAGTGAGCCACGCTGGCCGGGCCCGACTCAGCAGAGAGACTCAGCCACCCGTTCAAACACTGGGGCACACTGTACAGAGCAGGAATCAGGGGGGCGGGGGCAGCTGGCCACAGCCGCCGGCCCCCGGTGAGAATAGTAAGTGAGCCACGCTGGCCGGGCCCGACTCAGCAGAGAGACTCAGCCACCCGTTCAAACACTGGGGCACACTGTACAGAGCAGGAATCAGGGGGGCGGGGGCAGCTGGCCACAGCCGCCGGCCCCCGGTGAGAATAGTAAGTGAGCCACGCTGGCCGGGCCCGACTCAGCAGAGAGACTCAGCCACCCGTTCAAACACTGGGGCACACTGTACAGAGCAGGAATCAGGGGGGCGGGGGCAGCTGGCCACAGCCGCCGGCCCCCGGTGAGAATAGTAAGTGAGCCACGCTGGCCGGGCCCGACTCAGCAGAGAGACTCAGCCACCCGTTCAAACACTGGGGCACACTGTACAGAGCAGGAATCAGGGGGGCGGGGGCAGCTGGCCACAGCCGCCGGCCCCCGGTGAGAATAGTAAGTGAGCCACGCTGGCCGGGCCCGACTCAGCAGAGAGACTCAGCCACCCGTTCAAACACTGGGGCACACTGTACAGAGCAGGAATCAGGGGGGCGGGGGCAGCTGGCCACAGCCGCCGGCCCCCGGTGAGAATAGTAAGTGAGCCACGCTGGCCGGGCCCGACTCAGCAGAGAGACTCAGCCACCCGTTCAAACACTGGGGCACACTGTACAGAGCAGGAATCAGGGGGGCGGGGGCAGCTGGCCACAGCCGCCGGCCCCCGGTGAGAATAGTAAGTGAGCCACGCTGGCCGGGCCCGACTCAGCAGAGAGACTCAGCCACCCGTTCAAACACTGGGGCACACTGTACAGAGCAGGAATCAGGGGGCGGGGGCAGCTGGCCACAGCCGCCGGCCCCCGGTGAGAATAGTAAGTGAGCCACGCTGGCCGGGCCCGACTCAGCAGAGAGACTCAGCCACCCGTTCAAACACTGGGGCACACTGTACAGAGCAGGAATCAGGGGGCGGGGGCAGCTGGCCACAGCCGCCGGCCCCCGGTGAGAATAGTAAGTGAGCCACGCTGGCCGGGCCCGACTCAGCAGAGAGACTCAGCCACCCGTTCAAACACTGGGGCACACTGTACAGAGCAGGAATCAGGGGGGCGGGGGCAGCTGGCCACAGCCGCCGGCCCCCGGTGAGAATAGTAAGTGAGCCACGCTGGCCGGGCCCGACTCAGCAGAGAGACTCAGCCACCCGTTCAAACACTGGGGCACACTGTACAGAGCAGGAATCAGGGGGGCGGGGGCAGCTGGCCACAGCCGCCGGCCCCCGGTGAGAATAGTAAGTGAGCCACGCTGGCCGGGCCCGACTCAGCAGAGAGACTCAGCCACCCGTTCAAACACTGGGGCACACTGTACAGAGCAGGAATCAGGGGGGCGGGGGCAGCTGGCCACAGCCGCCGGCCCCCGGTGAGAATAGTAAGTGAGCCACGCTGGCCGGGCCCGACTCAGCAGAGAGACTCAGCCACCCGTTCAAACACTGGGGCACACTGTACAGAGCAGGAATCAGGGGGGCGGGGGCAGCTGGCCACAGCCGCCGGCCCCCGGTGAGAATAGTAAGTGAGCCACGCTGGCCGGGCCCGACTCAGCAGAGAGACTCAGCCACCCGTTCAAACACTGGGGCACACTGTACAGAGCAGGAATCAGGGGGGCGGGGGCAGCTGGCCACAGCCGCCGGCCCCCGGTGAGAATAGTAAGTGAGCCACGCTGGCCGGGCCCGACTCAGCAGAGAGACTCAGCCACCCGTTCAAACACTGGGGCACACTGTACAGAGCAGGAATCAGGGGGGCGGGGGCAGCTGGCCACAGCCGCCGGCCCCCGGTGAGAATAGTAAGTGAGCCACGCTGGCCGGGCCCGACTCAGCAGAGAGACTCAGCCACCCGTTCAAACACTGGGGCACACTGTACAGAGCAGGAATCAGGGGGGCGGGGGCAGCTGGCCACAGCCGCCGGCCCCCGGTGAGAATAGTAAGTGAGCCACGCTGGCCGGGCCCGACTCAGCAGAGAGACTCAGCCACCCGTTCAAACACTGGGGCACACTGTACAGAGCAGGAATCAGGGGGGCGGGGGCAGCTGGCCACAGCCGCCGGCCCCCGGTGAGAATAGTAAGTGAGCCACGCTGGCCGGGCCCGACTCAGCAGAGAGACTCAGCCACCCGTTCAAACACTGGGGCACACTGTACAGAGCAGGAATCAGGGGGGCGGGGGCAGCTGGCCACAGCCGCCGGCCCCCGGTGAGAATAGTAAGTGAGCCACGCTGGCCGGGCCCGACTCAGCAGAGAGACTCAGCCACCCGTTCAAACACTGGGGCACACTGTACAGAGCAGGAATCAGGGGGGCGGGGGCAGCTGGCCACAGCCGCCGGCCCCCGGTGAGAATAGTAAGTGAGCCACGCTGGCCGGGCCCGACTCAGCAGAGAGACTCAGCCACCCGTTCAAACACTGGGGCACACTGTACAGAGCAGGAATCAGGGGGGCGGGGGCAGCTGGCCACAGCCGCCGGCCCCCGGTGAGAATAGTAAGTGAGCCACGCTGGCCGGGCCCGACTCAGCAGAGAGACTCAGCCACCCGTTCAAACACTGGGGCACACTGTACAGAGCAGGAATCAGGGGGGCGGGGGCAGCTGGCCACAGCCGCCGGCCCCCGGTGAGAATAGTAAGTGAGCCACGCTGGCCGGGCCCGACTCAGCAGAGAGACTCAGCCACCCGTTCAAACACTGGGGCACACTGTACAGAGCAGGAATCAGGGGGGCGGGGGCAGCTGGCCACAGCCGCCGGCCCCCGGTGAGAATAGTAAGTGAGCCACGCTGGCCGGGCCCGACTCAGCAGAGAGACTCAGCCACCCGTTCAAACACTGGGGCACACTGTACAGAGCAGGAATCAGGGGGGCGGGGGCAGCTGGCCACAGCCGCCGGCCCCCGGTGAGAATAGTAAGTGAGCCACGCTGGCCGGGCCCGACTCAGCAGAGAGACTCAGCCACCCGTTCAAACACTGGGGCACACTGTACAGAGCAGGAATCAGGGGGGCGGGGGCAGCTGGCCACAGCCGCCGGCCCCCGGTGAGAATAGTAAGTGAGCCACGCTGGCCGGGCCCGACTCAGCAGAGAGACTCAGCCACCCGTTCAAACACTGGGGCACACTGTACAGAGCAGGAATCAGGGGGGCGGGGGCAGCTGGCCACAGCCGCCGGCCCCCGGTGAGAATAGTAAGTGAGCCACGCTGGCCGGGCCCGACTCAGCAGAGAGACTCAGCCACCCGTTCAAACACTGGGGCACACTGTACAGAGCAGGAATCAGGGGGGCGGGGGCAGCTGGCCACAGCCGCCGGCCCCCGGTGAGAATAGTAAGTGAGCCACGCTGGCCGGGCCCGACTCAGCAGAGAGACTCAGCCACCCGTTCAAACACTGGGGCACACTGTACAGAGCAGGAATCAGGGGGGCGGGGGCAGCTGGCCACAGCCGCCGGCCCCCGGTGAGAATAGTAAGTGAGCCACGCTGGCCGGGCCCGACTCAGCAGAGAGACTCAGCCACCCGTTCAAACACTGGGGCACACTGTACAGAGCAGGAATCAGGGGGCGGGGGCAGCTGGCCACAGCCGCCGCCCCCGGTGAGAATAGTAAGTGAGCCACGCTGGCCGGGCCCGACTCAGCAGAGAGACTCAGCCACCCGTTCAAACACTGGGGCACACTGTACAGAGCAGGAATCAGGGGGGCGGGGGCAGCTGGCCACAGCCGCCGGCCCCCGGTGAGAATAGTAAGTGAGCCACGCTGGCCGGGCCCGACTCAGCAGAGAGACTCAGCCACCCGTTCAAACACTGGGGCACACTGTACAGAGCAGGAATCAGGGGGGCGGGGGCAGCTGGCCACAGCCGCCGGCCCCCGGTGAGAATAGTAAGTGAGCCACGCTGGCCGGGCCCGACTCAGCAGAGAGACTCAGCCACCCGTTCAAACACTGGGGCACACTGTACAGAGCAGGAATCAGGGGGGCGGGGGCAGCTGGCCACAGCCGCCGGCCCCCGGTGAGAATAGTAAGTGAGCCACGCTGGCCGGGCCCGACTCAGCAGAGAGACTCAGCCACCCGTTCAAACACTGGGGCACACTGTACAGAGCAGGAATCAGGGGGGCGGGGGCAGCTGGCCACAGCCGCCGGCCCCCGGTGAGAATAGTAAGTGAGCCACGCTGGCCGGGCCCGACTCAGCAGAGAGACTCAGCCACCCGTTCAAACACTGGGGCACACTGTACAGAGCAGGAATCAGGGGGGCGGGGGCAGCTGGCCACAGCCGCCGGCCCCCGGTGAGAATAGTAAGTGAGCCACGCTGGCCGGGCCCGACTCAGCAGAGAGACTCAGCCACCCGTTCAAACACTGGGGCACACTGTACAGAGCAGGAATCAGGGGGGCGGGGGCAGCTGGCCACAGCCGCCGGCCCCCGGTGAGAATAGTAAGTGAGCCACGCTGGCCGGGCCCGACTCAGCAGAGAGACTCAGCCACCCGTTCAAACACTGGGGCACACTGTACAGAGCAGGAATCAGGGGGGCGGGGGCAGCTGGCCACAGCCGCCGGCCCCCGGTGAGAATAGTAAGTGAGCCACGCTGGCCGGGCCCGACTCAGCAGAGAGACTCAGCCACCCGTTCAAACACTGGGGCACACTGTACAGAGCAGGAATCAGGGGGGCGGGGGCAGCTGGCCACAGCCGCCGGCCCCCGGTGAGAATAGTAAGTGAGCCACGCTGGCCGGGCCCGACTCAGCAGAGAGACTCAGCCACCCGTTCAAACACTGGGGCACACTGTACAGAGCAGGAATCAGGGGGGCGGGGGCAGCTGGCCACAGCCGCCGGCCCCCGGTGAGAATAGTAAGTGAGCCACGCTGGCCGGGCCCGACTCAGCAGAGAGACTCAGCCACCCGTTCAAACACTGGGGCACACTGTACAGAGCAGGAATCAGGGGGGCGGGGGCAGCTGGCCACAGCCGCCGGCCCCCGGTGAGAATAGTAAGTGAGCCACGCTGGCCGGGCCCGACTCAGCAGAGAGACTCAGCCACCCGTTCAAACACTGGGGCACACTGTACAGAGCAGGAATCAGGGGGGCGGGGGCAGCTGGCCACAGCCGCCGGCCCCCGGTGAGAATAGTAAGTGAGCCACGCTGGCCGGGCCCGACTCAGCAGAGAGACTCAGCCACCCGTTCAAACACTGGGGCACACTGTACAGAGCAGGAATCAGGGGGGCGGGGGCAGCTGGCCACAGCCGCCGGCCCCCGGTGAGAATAGTAAGTGAGCCACGCTGGCCGGGCCCGACTCAGCAGAGAGACTCAGCCACCCGTTCAAACACTGGGGCACACTGTACAGAGCAGGAATCAGGGGGGCGGGGGCAGCTGGCCACAGCCGCCGGCCCCCGGTGAGAATAGTAAGTGAGCCACGCTGGCCGGGCCCGACTCAGCAGAGAGACTCAGCCACCCGTTCAAACACTGGGGCACACTGTACAGAGCAGGAATCAGGGGGGCGGGGGCAGCTGGCCACAGCCGCCGGCCCCCGGTGAGAATAGTAAGTGAGCCACGCTGGCCGGGCCCGACTCAGCAGAGAGACTCAGCCACCCGTTCAAACACTGGGGCACACTGTACAGAGCAGGAATCAGGGGGGCGGGGGCAGCTGGCCACAGCCGCCGGCCCCCGGTGAGAATAGTAAGTGAGCCACGCTGGCCGGGCCCGACTCAGCAGAGAGACTCAGCCACCCGTTCAAACACTGGGGCACACTGTACAGAGCAGGAATCAGGGGGGCGGGGGCAGCTGGCCACAGCCGCCGGCCCCCGGTGAGAATAGTAAGTGAGCCACGCTGGCCGGGCCCGACTCAGCAGAGAGACTCAGCCACCCGTTCAAACACTGGGGCACACTGTACAGAGCAGGAATCAGGGGGGCGGGGGCAGCTGGCCACAGCCGCCGGCCCCCGGTGAGAATAGTAAGTGAGCCACGCTAACCCAGAACCTCGGACAGGGGGACCCTCAGCCGCGCATGCTCAGTCACACACACACCCATATTAGTCAGCTGGGCAGCTGACCGCTGTGATAGCTACGGGGAGCCGGACCGGACCGCGGAGACTACAGCCAGGCTAACCCAGAACCTTGGATGTCCGAGGAAGATAGCACAAAGTATGAATACTTTGTGCTATCTTCTTCAAATTTGAACCAGGTGTTCACTGATAGTGTGCTTACAATGTATTTTTTTCCCTCCTGACGTAAACAAAAATAGCCCAATTGGGCGGAAAACTGCCCAATCTGGCAACACTGATCGCGCGTTCTCATTGCCCAGAGGCATGATGGGAGGGGCCCAAAGCATCATGGGGGGTGGCTCTACTGCGCATATTCAGTGGGCCCATAACGCGGAAGTAAACCCGGAAGCCAGAATTTTTTTCGGCGTATGCCTCAGGCGAGCAACTCCAATTGAAATCAACGGCGGCCATATTCGATCCGGCATCCAGTTCATATAATACATCCATCGGTCTGTTTCAATTCCCTCTTTGACCTCCAATTTAGTTTATGTCCAAAGTTGGTTTTAGACTTTCTTACTCTCAGTTCTCCAGCAGACACTTTGTTTGAAAGGTTTATACATGTCCTTTTATCTTTATAAAGTATCTCACTCTCTTTGAGTTTACATTGTCTGGTTTCCAAGGACATCCCTCACATGTCTCACTGCATTTCTCAGGGCTTTATTTTACAAACCCAGAATCTGATGATTTCAGGAGCTTCTGATCCTTGACCCATACAAACATAATCAATACGTGATGTGATCATTGACTCTCTCAGGCTGTCATTAAACCCATTTTATATGTACTTTCAGCGACTGCAGTAGGGGTGCACTTATAAGTGAATATCACAATAATAGGAGAAAGTAGGAGATCACTCATTTATATATCATGACAGGTTTTAGACTATGGTAGAGAAAAATACACTTGTACATTTCTCTCCAAAAAAAAACACATATAATATTTATATATTTATACTTTAAAGCATGATAGCAGCATTTTTACTCACAAAATACAGTGATATGTTTTTGCAGTGTGTGCTATAGTGTTTAAGACCAACTAAAAATGTCTTCAAGTGTATTAACAATGAGCTTTGCAGCACACACAACATGTCATTTCAGATAAGTCTTTTTTTATAAAGTGAATGTGTAAAAATACTTGATAACCTGACTTAAATCTCTGCAGCTAATGTGGGCACAACGTAAGTGCCTTTTTACTGTCACCTGACAAACTTGTGAGCCAGTTAATTAATTCGTCCTCTCAGTGTGACACTTTGAAGTCTGGAGACTTGGGTCACATTGCGATCACTCCTTTTCTGTTAAAAACTTTTTTTGTGTTGCCTCATCTACTACTGTCGGGACAGTCGAGATCCATTTACAAAGACTGGGATTGTGCTCTGATAGAAAGTTAATTGAGCTAACTCGGAGCTGTCGTAATGCTTGACTGTGCCTCTACAGGCTCAGCCACTGTGGCACATCGTCTAAATGACCTTGAAAGGAAACATCACTCACCAGTCTGTCCAAAACAAAAGCACCTTCATTTACCTTTGATGCTGAGGAAGTGCGGGGGGAAACAAATGATATTTTAAGGAGCAAAACAACTGGATATCATGACAGAGGAGACAACAGGAGCCTGCAGAGGAGCCTCATACTCCTTTTTAAGAGCCCATCTACATTAGCCAAGGATGGCGTCTGTAGTGGGGGTGAGCTGTGATTTAAATAGGCAGCCTGCTGCATCAAAGCCTGTCTCGCTGTTCTTCTTGCTACAGCCTTTCCGCTTGCGTGGTTATCATAATTGCTCTTGCTCAGCGGACATGCTGCTTCCGTCAGGGCCACGTCCTCCTGCATTAGAGCTGAGGAGCCTCAGCCAAGCAGAACCTGGCTCTGCAGGTAGACATGTTTTTTTTTTTTTTTTTCACCCCACCCTCTTCAGAACATCTCAGGAAGTTTGACACAGCTAGTTTTAGGAATAATAAGAAGCAGCCTCCTCAGTGACTGCATCATGGGTTATCAGCCTCAGTGAGCTGACCTCTGACCTGACCTCCGAAGATGTTTCCACTGACCTTTGATACTACACTTAACTCTCTCTGCTTAAAAGGAAACTCAACTTAAAGTCAATGTAATTAACGTCAAACTCAGAAACCCGGAGACTTCGGTTTCCAAATCGATGGAGAGCAGAAGCTGAGGCCAGCTCGAGTCCTGCCAGTTGTCATTACACAGTGAAATGTGCCAAAAGTTGGACGAGCATCACAGTGAAAGTCCAGTGCTGATGCTAAATGATGTATACTGACCCGTTATTACATCCTGCTGAGAGAGTGCATAGCAACGTTTGAAACTGTGCATCCACAACAAACCACCCCTCTGCTGTCTACCCATATACCTCAGTACAGTCAAACCTGTCAGCTTTGCAACATCATGGCTAAATACATTGCTTATATTTGCCCTGTCACTTCCCTTTAAGTGTTAAAGCTCCTCTTGCAGCAGTCTGTTTAGCCATATGTCGTAGTGGAGAAACATCTGTATGCAGAACTGTGGTTGGAGCAGTTTCTGTGGATGCTTTGATAAAAGAATTTTTTGCTATGAAAAACTTCACCAGTGAAATCCATCTGGTTTTTCATCCTCTATGTGAAAGCAGACTTTCTGCAGACACATTTCAAGGCTTGATATATGAATAGTTTTTTGTTGTTTTTTTTTTTTTTCTGAAGTCTGCCTAAAACGACGGGCTCTTTGGTATGAAATTACATTTTTGTGTTTCCCTGGGCAGTGTTTCATTGTTGAGCTGAAGAGGGTGGAGAGTAACAAAGGCAGGCTGTAACTTTGGAGGAGATCCACTTGATTTGTCTGACTCAGATTCTCTGAAGCCTCATTCAGACAAAGTTTGGGACAGAACAAGGACTGTGGATTTATCACAAGTCCTCCAGCCTGAAGAACCACATAGGTTGCTCCTTTCAACCCTGGCCAGAATGCCCGTACACTGGCAGTCAACTTTGGTTGTCATGGTTACACAAATAAAAACACAGACTGTGCAGATGGCCGCGTCCCTAACTTCATCACTACGTCATGGCTCAGCTTAGTTTAGGCTCTCAAACTACTGAGGAGAAGATCATGATTTGGGTTAAATACTAACAACACCGATCTAACAACAGATGGTCACAGTTACAAAAACAACCACTGATGTCTCAAGGATAGTAGACATAAGGAATCAAACACTGCCTTTACTGAGTCTTATGTCGCATGTCTGAACCTATTCATTCACTCTTACCTCTGTCCAAATACTGACCAACTTCAGGGGTCACATCCATCCGTGATACATCCAAGGCTGCATTTCAAATATGGCTGGTCAGCAGGCGAATCCATCGTGGCACAACCTTTCCCAAGATGCATTGTGTGCTGGTAATGAAAACAAACAATAGATAGACAGTCGAGATTGGTAGTTTTGCATAATGTGGAACTTATCTTATGTCCTCCAATGGATGTGGCTCCTGAATCATGATAACAGTGATGTACTACAACACTTAACCATAACTACTACAGCTACTAGGTGTCACCTGACAACATAATGTAACTATGGGAAAATAGTGTAGTGTTGCACACACAGTTTTACAGTCTATATACACGTGCACTTGATGCTTTCAAGCTGCAGTGAGTTTGATATGTTGCTTGGGAGACTATCACTGTCACAGCCCATAACCCATAAACCCCAACAGTCTGTTGGCACTCAATCAACAGTGTGTTTATGTGTGTGTGGACACGGAGAAGGTCTTGGCAACAGTTGTCTGTGTCACCATCCTGATCATCCTGGCCTTCACCGTCTGACAGTGGCACAGTTCTATCTATCTATCTATCTATCTATCTATCTATCTATCTATCTATCTATCTATCTATCTATCTATCCGCCTGTCTGTCTGTCTGTCTGTCTATTAAATGATCAATAAATTTTTTTTTTATCATATTTTTAATTTCTGAATGAACTTATTCTGATCTAAATTTAAATGTATAAAGGAAGATAAGAAGATGTGACCTGACTTATTCATGACATGTAATACTTTCTAATCCTATTTTTCATGTTTTTTCAGCTGGTAAGAAGTCTCCAAGCACTAATTCAGGTTCATGCCCAACGTGCGCTGCAGCTGCAGACTCTACTACCTCCTGCTGGTGAGCACTGCAACATTACAAACAGAAAATACCACAACCAGATGAGTGTCAAGTCATGTTATTCAAATTCAATCACAAACAATCACAGCCTCACAAGTAGCTAGCTAAAAACTGTTCTTGTGTCTGACAGCCTCAAGAAAGAAGCTGGACCTCAAGCCCAGAGGTTCTGACCTCAATGCTGCGCAGTCTTCGACCAGAGGGCTGAGGGGCCAACAGTCCATATGAGGACGGGTGGGGTCACTCGTAATCCTGGAGGCCCTGCTCCTGCAGCAGCCGGTGTAAATGTCACAGATGGGTGTGAAGCTACACCCAGTGATCTTACCAGCTGTGATGGACTGGTTCAGAGCACTCTCCACCCACCCCACATCTACAGAAAGAGATGGGGGCTGGAAGGCCAACTCCAGCAGCTTTGAGTTTCCTCAGGAAGCAGAGGCCTTGGTGGGCCTTCTTCATCACATTGGTTGTGTTGGTGGACCAGGTGAGAGTGCTGGTGATGTGTAGACTCAGGTACTTGAAGCTGGACACCACCTGCACTCCTATGACCACGGTGCGTTGTAAAGTTGAGGGGGGGGTATTCATTAGGGCCAAGGTGCAAAGTGGGCAGTGCATGTTTCGCTCATTTGACGTGCGGAGTGGTAGTACTGGTAATTGGGGCGTTTTCACTACATGATACCGGCTCGACTCAACTCGACTCATCTCGTTTCGATTTGGCCTTTTTGCGTTTCCGTCACGTAAAAGTACCTTTTGTAAAAACTGAAAAGTTGCAGTGACGTTTTCCAGATCTCTGAGCCAAGTGATGCAATTGACGAGAATATTAACTCTGACTGGAGAGGATATTAACTCTGCACCAGCAAGATCTGGTCCTGGAGGACATTGAAGATGTAGATTTTTCTGCCCTCAGCTGTGAAGAAGTCAAGAACAACGAAAACACTGAAGAGACAAGAGCGAGTGTCAAGATGTAGGTGATTGGACGTCTGCCACACCTGGGACACATGAGAGACAACTTGTCACGACTGCCGTGGTGACACTGTATATCAAAAATGGTGTCGCAGACATCTGGACAAGGGACGTCTTGGTCACCAATGCCAAAGGGCCGGTTGAACAAACACTGCAGGGACTCACTTTGAGACAAGACTACAACCCAGGCATGAAGGTCAGCAAGAAGCTGTCATCCAGGACCTGAGACAGATATATGATAGGAAACACAACCTCAGGTCTGCGATCCTGTCAGAACAGCCCAAGGTGGAATTGGTCATTGTCAAACATTTGCAGGTCCACATCAGAGACCACTCTGCTGGGTCTGCGGAGGAGGAGGAACCTGAATGGAAAGAGGTCCTCCGAAAACTCTTGCCATCATTTGTCTTTGTCACCATCCTGATCATCGTGGTCTGCACCATCTGACAGTGGCACAGTTCTATCTATCTATCTATCATATGTGTGTGTGTGTGTTTGGTGCTTTCATCTTCCATAAATCTGCCATTTGCTTTTTTGGAAACACTAGTGTTGCATTTATATCTTAATATAAGTTGTGTTTGTCCCACAGGAGCGGCCGAACACCACAGATTCACAGTGATGAATTGGCAAATTAGCAGCCAGCTGTCAAATGCCGGTAGCCTGGGCATTTGCAGCCCATCGCTCCTAATCAAGAGCACCTAGCCCTTTTTAATATGTTGAAGATAAAGTAACAGGCACTGTGATAGCGGTTCTGCTAAATGAGCCATTTGAAAGCACGGCTCATTTTTCATAATCCTGGAGAAGTCAATTAAGGGACTTGTGGAGCTGAGGGAGGCCCAAGGAGACACTGAGGTGCAGCAGTAGGAAAAGAAAAAAAAAGAGATGTGGGTGAGTTTTAGTCACCAGAGGAAGAAAAACAAGCAGCGTCTCGGTGGGAACACCACAGGGAAATGTAAGGAACAGTATCTGACGGGAGGGAAGACAAAAGATGGGGTATAAAAATGTCAGACACGATGACAGCGACACCAGTTTTCACCAGCCAAACGCTTTGATATTCTGTGACTGGCCAATGCGACGAGAAACAAAATACCCAAACTGCTTGTCTGTAAAATAAAACGATTGTTTCCCTTTGTGCTCTCACGAGACCATAACAGCTACAACACCCCCCCACCATCACCACCACCACGCTGACAGCAAGCCAGATAGTGAAATTGGAGTTATACCCCTGCTGAAAGGCTGTTAATAAACAGTTAGTGTTGTGTTCATGAACAGTCGGAAATGTATGCATCATTACTTTATCAAGGAAACACACAATGTTTTGTCCAACGCTAGTCCAGGAAACTGGAGTGTAGTGTTGCATAGACACAGGCCTCACTGTGTTTTCTCCTTAATAAAACTTTTTCACATCAGATGAAACTGGATTTAATCCGATTGTGCTGCTTCTCTTTTGTCTGACATGAATTTAAAACCTCAACAGCTGAAAATTTCCTTTTGTCCTTTTGTAGCTCCAACACATTTCTAATGCAAAATGCAGTGTATATTGTTTTCAATTGTGTATAATATGTGTATACAAGTGAATCATATTTGAATATGTTTGTGTTTCTGCATGTCATGGTTTTCTGTGGCCGGGACAGAACAAGTCAAGCGTGAGAAGTTTTGTTGCAGAATAACATGGTTGATTTATGAGGGGTTTTTTTTTGTTTTTTTTTTTGTATTTATGACTCTAAATCCAGCTGGAGCGCTTTAAAATAATACCACAGCAACGGATGTTTGGTCGCTGCAGCCTTTCCAAATTCATTATAAAGTTTCATTTAAAAACAATATATGATTTTACACAAACAACAAGTGTTGTGGCTGACAGGCGTTTGAAGCAAGTTAAAATCCTTTCCCTGCCTTTTCCACTTCTGAGATCCCCATCTGCATAAACACACAAACACACCCACAATAAAATGTATCTGTTAATAGGCATACTCTGTTTGCTCATACATTGTTTGTGTTATTCATTTCTGGGCAGCATTAGACTTGCTGGCGTCGTCATGGTGCCCACACACACGCACGCACACACACACACACACACACATTGAGAGGGGTCTCTGTGGACAGAGGCAAAAAAACTGAAACCGTGTCAATAAACTGAAGAGTCAAAGTACAGGATGCATCGTCGGGTCTCTGCAGGATTTTGTGGCAGACGTGTGTGACAGCTCCTCGTGGACCAAACAGACGACCGTGAACCAACAGTGGATGAATCTGACATCCCTACAGGCCTGGGCCGGGTAAATTCCAGTGCAATCATCAGAGGCACACCCAACTTTAAAAGCATCCACTCTGGTCTTATGCAAGACTCTAATTCATCTCCAGCAGCTAGTTTTCAACGTCATCTTTGAATTTCATTCCAGGAAAAAGAAAAAAAAAAAAGTCACAGGTCAGGAGTTTCCTGTCAGCTTGAGTGGTACCAGTTCAAAGGATCACAGAGAGAATAATTTCATAGATGAGGTTAAATTAATCTTTTCATTCTTTCTCTGTGTCACACACACACACAGACACACACACAACCACCGATGCTAATTGGAACCAGACTGAAGTCTTCAGCATGAGGCCTCGCCCCAGGGACCTTCGTTCTCACCAGCAACAGAGCATGAGCTCATCCCCAGCTGCGCCACCAGGGGGAGGGGACTGAACATGCAGGCTCTTAGATGGAAGAGTTCGAAAAAGTGAGGTCATGTGTACAGGTCATACGTGCAGATGCTGATTTGTATTCAAAGGTGGGAGTACAGAGGTACGGAAGGAGAATTTCCTTGAATGCACAGCAGTCCTCTGAGAGCTTCCTCTCCTGCTGCCTCGGGACGTGGTGCGAGAACATATCTGTGCCGGCAAAATAACACAACAAATGAGTTCAAGCCCCACCAGAGCGTGATGTAATGTGCTCCTTAAAGGCACCGAGTGTGATCCAAATGTAAACAAAAAAAATCCCACAAGTCAAAAGTAGAAGGATCCGTCAGTCCTAATACACCAGCAGGTGTTTAATCACATTCAATTCATACTCCAGCTATATTCACTGGCCAGCCGCTTTACTGGGTACACCTCTGGGGTTTATAAGAGAGCAGTCAGGAAAGAAAATATCCAGTGAGTGACATTCAGATGTTTGGGGGGAACAACATGAAAGCATGGATCCATCCTGTCTTTTGTAGGGGAGATTTACCTGAGAAGTGTTGCTGACCAGTGTCCATCACTCTGTGACCACAGTGTACCTCCTTCTGACAGCTACATCCTGCAGGACAACACGTCATGTCACAAAGCTCAAATCATCTCACACTGGTATCTGGAACATGACAATCACCAGGTCAGAGTCCAGTAGAGCTTTGACCTCTGGGATGTGGTGAAACAGGAGATTTACATCATGAATGTGCAGCCAACAAATCTGCAGCAGCTGTGCAATGCTATTAAGTCATTTCTTGAACAGCTAATACATAAATAAATGGTAAGAAAGACATCTATAGAGAAACCTGGGACCCATTTCTAACACAAATCATGGATCTATAATCCAGGACTAAACAGTTTTTAACTTTTTTACAGTTTAGAGATGTGTGAAGACATGGGAGTACGTCTGTGTTTGTGCTCATGTGTATAAATATCTGGTATTCATTTGTTTTCAATTCAAGGAATCGGTAAAAAGTATGATGTCAAAAAAGCACTAAGTGGCCAGTTAGTGTATATGAGTAATATCTGATGTGAAATAAATCACAAATTGCAGCTTTTAAGAGTGATTCTGTTGAGCTTTGCCACAGTTAGATCTAGTCAGATCTATGATGTCATCTGTAATTGGCTTTGAAACTTCACCCAGCTGATATTATCAGGCTTATTTAAAGCGCTCCTGAAGTTTCCCCTATATGAGAATTTAAAAGTCAGGATCTCGGCTTCTGGCGCCTTGAGCGTGACGATCCTTCTTAAAAACAGTCTCTCTTAAGTTCAACAACTTGATGGGAGGTTGATGGAGGTCTCATAATCATACTTTGATGTATTAAACTGGTAATATTCTTCTTTGAGGATGCAGCTTTTCCATGAACCTGAGCACAGAAGGTTGTGACACGTACATTTCCTAAATGTCAGCGATACGTCGTGCGGGGGGACCTGCGTGTCAGGCAAGTTGATTGGTTGCTTCATCTCTGGTTAGTAGGCAGGAGATTAAAAAAAAGGAGGAAATGTTATACAAGTTGTACGCAACAGATAGACAGAGAAAAAAAATCCTCTTTCTAGACCCTTGAACTTGTTCAACTGTCGTTCTGAAAGGAATCTGTCTTCAGTGAAGCATGGATGAAATTCTCAGCCACTGTGGCCTCTATAGAGAGCAAATAATGGCCCAAAATGAACTGCAGCCACAAGAAAGGCTGAGTTCTGAATAAGGAGCTCAGCTGTGATAATGGAAGCAAAATAATTAACTACCTCGCAGTCTGGACGTATTTGGACTGTGAGCCATTTTCTGTCGTCTTGGCTCTGAACTCAAGCGCACCAGATGTGAAAAGAATAAAAAAAAAAAAAACAGTCTGTGAGTGTTTGAGAAAGATGTGAAAAACCACACACCGGGTGAATGATGTCGGCTACACCCACAGCTGAGCAAAGGCAACAAGTTAATGTCCCATATCGATCAGTCACTGACAGACCTGTGATGGAAACGTAGGAGATCATTAGTCCCGAGAACAATCACAACAGGAGAAGACAGCAGCTCTATTAATCTTAAAATGTTCATTTTAATAAGGTGCTGAAAATATTCAACAGTCACAATTTGCTCTTTTTCCTTTTCACAGAACAAGGACATTTATAACCCAAAGCCCAGAGAACTGCAGGTCGTAAGCTGCAGAGCATAGGAACATGACCTTTAAGTATATATACAGACAAAAAACAGTCACAGTGTGGAAGAGAGGGAAACTGAACACACTGCACTGGGCAATTAAGGCAACACGTCAGAAGGTAAAAGACAACCCTTTCTGTACAAGGAGAGTTAAAAAAAAAAAAAAAAAGAACAAAAGACACACACATTGCAATAAATCTCCCAAAATCCCACAGGAAGTCACATTAAAACACGTCTTATAGCTGCTGCGCAAGACAAAGACACAAAAAGAGGTCACACACAAGTTAGAGAAAACTTTGTGTTGCATTTGTTTTCATGTGGTTCTTTGTGGTTAAATCCCTCAAGACTTCCAGTTTAATAGTTTAGAAATCCACAAAAATGGCAACATCTCTTCTCTTTATCCTAAAGGTTGTTGTCTTTTTTTTTTTTTTGGTCAAGTAGGCTCTCGGCTCTCGGTTGGCGCAGAGACACCTGCTGGTGCTTTGGAGGAGGAGCATCTTGGCAATTACAACGCAATGTAATCCTCGTGTGTGTTTGTGTGTGTGATAAAATAATCTCCCTCAGTGTGCCTCAGCTGCGGTCGAAATCGTGACCAAATATCCTGTTTCTGTGAAACTGAGTGTTAACGGTGTTAGTGTTGAGACATTTCCAATAAATACTGGCAGGCTGCTGAGGACAGCAAGTGATTAAAAACTGTAAAAGAAAAAAAAACAAATGAAACTTAGTCAGTTAGATTAAAAAGTAAATCTCCCAGAATTTGACACAGTTCACCACAAATTGGCTGAAGGACCTCTCAAACGTGATGGTGAGACAGTTGAGATCACTGAGCTTCTTCCACATGAACAGTTCACTAGTGTGTAGAGCAAAAAAAGCCCAGAACAAAAAGTGCAGGCTTATCCAATCCCACGCCACGACTCCCGCTGACATCAACCCATCACTGTACGTCATTTTTGCATAATATTTGTCTTGAGAGGATGATAAAGCCTGATCATTACCTGCCCCTCAACGACAGGCAGCATCACAGGTCCCTTCACAGTCGGGCCACTCGTATGGAGCAGCACTAAAACACCAGGAAGTCGCTCGCCTGCTCGTTCGTTGGTTAGTCTGTCCCAGATTCAGCCCAGCCAGGCCTGCTGATTGGCTGACAAAGCTGTCCCTTTATCATCCTTCATTTTCTTGAGTGAGTGACGTTCCAGCTTGTGTCCAGTTTAATCTATACAAACTATCAGAGAAGGTGAATAGAGCAGCGACAGGGGAGGGGGGGCGACACTGAGAACAACTTTAAATATCATTATTATTATCATCATCTGTAAACAATGAGAACTAACAGTCCGTCATGCTGTGCCTGGTTTAAAAAAAAAAAAAAATTAGACCGTTCACAAAACGTTTGTTTACATACAAACATAGACTGACATATAAAAACAGGTAGTGATGTGTGAGACAGTCATATGGCATTGAGTCGATCACGTAGAAAGAGTAAACCATTGGTGTTGAACTGCACTGTGGCTCCTCTCAGCAGCCATACAACAGTGATCCATCACCACCGTTAACAGTTTATATACATTTACATCCTTAAAATCCTACATCTTAAAAAGAGTGTGGGCTTCTCCACTTTCCCTTCGTCTCCCTTTTCTCCTCTGCTTTTGTGCAAGAACAAATCACTTTTAAGTCCCTTGTTTTCAAAGTGGTCTCATCTCCTCTGTCCTCCGCGGTGTCACACGGAGACAAAGACGTCCAGGTAGAGGCGGTCGTAAGACTCCCTGAAGAAGAGGATGAGGACGAGGCTGAAGAGACAGGAGCCTGTTAGACACCAGTTGAGCCATGACAGCTCTGGATGAAGAAGAAAGAGAGAGAGAAAGAGACAATGTTCGGGGTTAGACTTAGAGCGATCTGTCTCAGCTTGTATCCAAACTGTGAGTCAGTGGGTGGGAAGGCCAGTGAGTCAGTGCCCTGCTCAAAGCCACTGACTGTCACCATCCTGCACTTTGTTTTTCATTTTATTATTATTTATTACACACTTGTTCTCATTTCAACTTTGTTTCTTGTTTGTTTTTTCTTCGTCCTTTTCTTTGCCTCCAAATATAATGATCTGAAACTGTTTTCTCAATTCATACCAAACCCCCTGGTTCCAATTAGGGCTCATCTCATCACTGACAATACTGCGCCTCCAATTTTGTGCTTGTGCCCTTTCCTGTTCCAGCGTGACCGCGATACTGAGCGCAGAGTACAGGTCCACTGAGTTGGGTCTTTCTATTAGATGTGGAACCTCATCACCACCTCGCTCACCCCTCCTGCAGGCCAGGCCTTACTGCCCCTCATCAGTGTTGCACCTCAGTGATGCTGCAGGTTGAAATTCAGATACCCAAAGAGCAGAGGCTGCGATTAATGCCCATAACCACATGGGTGTTCATGCATGGAGTGTGTGAATTATAATTTATGATTACTATTGTCAATAATGTATGAATTGAAAATGACCATGTATGGAACAAATAAAATGAAATGAATATTAGGTAATCATCATTTAGAAAAAACAAAAACAAAAACACTGGGTCTACACCTGGACAGAAAACGACCAGCAGCTTCAGCTCTGCCTCAGCACCAAGCAACATGTGACCATGTGCTCCTTCATAATGAAATATGACTCATCATCATACGTCCAGAAACCTAATGGGAGTTAGTATGAAGTGACACTGAATAATTTATCATCATATAGGACTAATGGCTAATCAATAGGAATTCCAGACATGGCGTAAAGGAAATCAGGGCGGCCTCCAGAGCTGTCTTTCATGATGATTTTGAATAATTCAATGATACTGGCAGTGTTCCCCATTATCATTGACCTACACTTGAACCTAGACATGGTGCAGAATGAGGTGTTCTATTTTCTCAGCTCAGTTCAAGCTTCATTAACCACAGGAGAGGTGCTCTGGCTGTCTGCAATAATGCAGAATGTGGAGGGCAGGCAGGAAGCTCGCAACTGCACCGAGCCGTTGGCATCTTGACTCATTAGCACACAGACAAGCTCTTCTTCTTCTTTTCAGCCCCTGTGATGCACACACTCAAGACTTTCTACATTCAAGCCTGCACACACACACACACACACACACATAGCCAACACAATCACACCTGACTCTAGTCGATACCTGAAAATCAATAAATCTCAAGTCTTTCAAATGCATGAAGCCGTCCCTGCTGTGAGGCCAGCCGTCTCTACAGCACACAGGTGTTTGAGGTGTTTTATCGTGACAGAGACGTTAAGGAGAATCTATTCTACGTGGTGAGAGCCAACGTGGGGAGACAGGGGACGGACGACATGGTGGCAGCAGGTGGACTGCTCGGCTCCTGATAACAAGCCTGAACCAAATATAGAGAAATCAGGTCATATATGCAGCAGCAGAGCCCCCGGGGGCCCACCATCGGCACAGCGTGTTTCAACTCACGCCGGCTCCGTCTCAACGCCAGTCAGCTGGGTTTTCATATCACCAATCAGCTGCCCCGGCCCAAGGAGTGCAGCAGATCAATGCATGAAGACACCGGTGCTTTGGACAACACAACGCAACCTCTTTGTGGTAAATTATGAGTTTTGGCTGTAAAGCACAACCCTTTGCGTGCATGATGCTTCACCTTCTCTATGAGGAGTTAGAACGTGGGGTGAAGATGAAAGCCGTGGGATAAATTGAGGTAAAAGAGGGGTGGATAAGGGGCTCGAGAGCGGAGGGAGATGAGGGATTGGGTGAGGCTGTTTGCAGCGAGGTGTCGAGACTCCTGAAGCAGCCTCATTAATCAGAAGAGTGTGAGCCGGACAGGGGGAGACCCGGCATGGAGACAGGTTAATGGAGTTGTGTTTATCTGACCTAAAGTCTTCTCCGTCAAACTCTCTCATTTTCTCACATGTACGCAACAGACAAAGACTCGTCCACTTTAAATTGGATACACAGTCTGTTTAGGTGTGTGTGTTAAGTGTGTGTTTGGTCCTGCAGACTTAAAAGAATGCTAATGTGGTGCTGGATGATTCAATCAGGTGATGTGGTAGGAAACAAAAATGAACAGGCGGCTCAAACGCTCCCCTCTGATCTCTGAGGACACACGGAGTAAAGTTTGGAGGAAATACAGTTAAAGTTTGGCTGAATGGTAAACAGACAGGAGGGGGGAGGAGGAGGAAGAGGAGGGGGGTGAAGGGAGAAGATTAGAGCAAATAAGATAAAAGAAAGAAGAAGAGAAGAGTGAAGTCACTTTGTTCTGTTTCTGGAGGCTCCTCAGCTCACCGGCTTGCTTTAAAGTTGATTATTAGATTTTAATGATCACAGCTTAGAGGACAGATACATCTGAGCCGAGCCGTGTTGCAGCCCCTTTAAACTTTCCAATAATAAAGCGAGCAGCCTCAGACTCGTGGGCTGAGCTCTGAAGGTGACTGCACTGGCTTTGAAACATTTGAGTAGATTAGAGTAATAGAAGTCAGTGGTATCTGTTCAATCCCTCGCCACAATTGTCTCACACTTTAATTTTTTAATTCTGATTCTTTCATCTCGTTTGTCATTCATTTGAGGATCAGTCTTCTTCTCTTCTGTTGGAGCTATTGATGGGCTACTGGTTATTGGATCGGATTTTCTGTTTGATTAGATGGTGCCATGATGTCGCTGTACATCACCTTCACCATGACGACCCACTGGAGGCTGACTGTGCAACGCTTCATCATCATCATCATCATCGCCACCTCACACTCACTCACTCACTCACTCCCTCACTCACTGTGGCTGCGTCAACATTCACACCTTACGGAGCAGCGTCGACAGCCAGAAGCTGGCTCATTAGAAAACACTGTAAATAAGCAGCAGACGCCACTGTGCTGAGGTACGTCTCATTTTTGTTTGTATCAGTAATGTTGGAGGCAAAGAACATGCATAAATGATAGAGGTCAGAGGAACTGTGATAACAATCTACACAGATTTCCAGCTGCAGAAGGAGAAAACCAAACTTCCTGTCACACCACAGCATCACCTTTTCTCACTTTGTCAGGTTTTTGGCAAAATACTACAAAACCCTGAGAAGTCAACATTGTTTTTATAAGTAATTCAGCTTTTAAACTTAAACTTTTTCTTTTTTAAACCGTGTCACCTGGTAGTGCCTTACCTTGAACGACAAAGCAAACTTTGCTATGTAGTGCTACATGTTCAGTGTTGTAGTCAGTGCATTTTGTTATAGTCAATAGTCAAAACTTGGGGCGCTGTATAGCTCAATGGGTTGAGCAGGAGCAGAGGCTACAGTCCTCGCTGCAGCCGGCACAGGTTCGAACCCTGAATCTGGTGGCCCTTTGCTGCATGTCATTCTCCCTCTCTTTGCCTCCCCATTTCCTGTCTCTCTCAACTATCCTGAGGCAAAAAGCCCCAAAAATATGAGTCAAAACCTGAGCTGGTAAGAAACATAAATAAGATGCCGAATGTAAGTGTTTTTGGATTTGACGATGATTTAAAAATCTCAACACACTTCAATTATAAATCAATTCAAAATCTAGAAAACATTCTCCAAAACCAGAACCAGTGAACAACAGTGGTGGAGGACGCTGAGTGATTCACTGTGCTGTGCTACAGTTGGCCTGGTCTCTGCTGCTGCTGCTGCTGCTGCTGTGAGTGTGAACCACAGCCACAGAGAGATCACACTGACTGTACGATCACGATCAGAGGGCATCAGCACCAACATCAGACAGTTCATCATATTAACAGTTTATTGCTGCATCAGTCAGTGTCAGCAGAGCGGTGCTACAGACGGAGGCAGAGCTGGAGGGGGGGGGTCTTACGGCTTTAATCAGTCTTAATTGAGGTCAATCTAGTGTCATAATTAATGCGGCTCATTTCTGCTTTACCACCGCGGCCTCTGTTTGGGAAGACGTGGAGCTCACACCTGAAGACACGTAGACGCGCGTCGTGTTCAGAGCAACGTGATCCATCACAGTATGACGACTTCCTCATTATGATCCGTATGGTAATATTTACTGTAGATTGGCAACTTAGTGCGTATGCCTGTAACAGCCTGATTATTGATAATGGCTGCCATGTGTGTATTGTAAGAGAGTAATTACTGTTCATTCATTGTGTCAATGTTGGGTCTCACTCGTGATTTAAAGCTGGAGACGGCTTTTATTCTCCAAGGAGTGAACAACTATACTGACTAGACAAAGACATGTTGTTTGTTTTGTTTTTACACACCTCCATAATAATTGTAGGGAAGGAGGAGGGTGTGTGAAAAAGTTTGTCTCCAAAGTCGTTTCCACTTCAGATGAGAACACAAAGTTTAACGGAAAGGAGGGAAAAAGTTCCTGTGACTAAAGAACTGCACCAATTATTTCTCTGTGCTGTATAATCTCGGCTTCCTCCAATGCATGAGAGACTAACAACTCACAGCTGAGCGGAAACTCAGCGCTGCTGCCTCCGCCACTGTCGCCACCCCTCCTCTTCCTCCTCCTCCTCCTCCTCCTCCTCTTCCTCTTCATCCTCCACAAAACCTTTGAGGCTCCTCTGCTCCACAATACCTATCTGCTGCTTTGTATTGCAGCCGATGCTCCACGCTAAATGACACAAACACACAGCAGGCAAAAATTGAAAAAGAGCGACAAGCGTAGATATATGGAGCCTGGAGCCTCCATTCATGCTTCTGAGTCACGTGGTTCAGAGACAGCGGAGATTTTTAAAACATGAAAACAGAGTCAAGAGGCCAGACAGGGCTCACTAAACCAAGACCGGGCTCTCATGGATATTAAAACGGACAAGGAGTTTAATTCACGAATGTCTCTCCACTCACAGGGAAAAAGGAGCCATAATTCAGCATGCATAACAAGGCAATGGGCAGCCAAAAGGAAAAACCCCAAAATGAACTCTAAACTGGAAATAGATGGGAATCTTTAGAAAGGCCAAAGTCGCCAATTTTCAATATCAAGACTTGAAAGGGTTTTGAAAAGACTGGTGGCTCATGCAGAATTTATCAGTTCTGAAGTCTGCATATTATTTGCCACATCCATTATGGGACAACAGAGAGGAAATTAGAGTAATGAAACAGCCCACCAGAATACCTCCGAGGGGAATTTACATACTAATCTAATCAATCTTCTCAGGAGTGATCTCTTCAGGAGAACAATACAGCAGATTCCCAAACATGACAGGAAACATGCATGTCTGCAGTTCGCTTGCTGCAGCGACTGGACCAGATCAGTGTTTCACCATATATCTTTAGCATTCCTGCACTGTGCTTTTTAAAAATCAAACGATGATCATTACTGGTTTGTACAAAAAAAACACACAGCATGGTGCTGAAAGAGTCAATCAAAGAGGCGACAACTAAGTTTTCTCCTCCAGGCAGCGCTGAGACTTCAGAGCAGATTGGAGGGTGCAGTGAGTCACTGTTGCTAACTGGTTAGCATGCTAACTTCAGTAAAGGAAAAGATGTGATAGAAACAAGAGTTAAGACTAGCGATGCTTTAAATTAATTAAATTCAATGCTCCACTTTGCTCTCCACTGGTCATTAGTTGGTGATGCTAACATTGCTAACTACATAGCAATAACAATCGGGTAAACATCTTAACCTTGGTGCCACTGAGCCACTGGGCGGCCAGTCTGCAGGCTCTGAGGATATTCATCCTCATCTTCCTCATCTGTCTTTACACATCTTTCAGGCTTTTTTTCACAGTAATAAAGAAGACGAAGAAGAAAAATGCCAACCTGATCCAGGAATATATCCTGCTGTACCATAATCAAATCCCTCAGGATACTGGATCTTACATCATGGTTCATCCCCTGCTCTGCCAGCTCTGACCTGCAAACACTGGTTAGCTAAAGTCGAGTAGTAAAGTCCAACAACTTAAGACCTATAGAAACTTTCTGCTCCTATATATTGTCGGAGAAGTACGTGGGCAATCTATCATGCTTAAGTAGTTATCTGTGAGCTCACATGTACAATGCCTGCCTGGCCGCCTGGAGCAGTGCGAACTTTCTGATGAGAGCTTCGATCCATCACCGTCTATTAGACGACTTCAGGGTGGGAAGTGAAGAAAGGAGCAGCAAAAGCCTCCATCGTCTCTGCTTGATTCTCTCCAGCTGTCACAAGGAAGCTGTCAGGATCCATCTCAGAATATCAGATGCCTTCGGCTCACCCAAACACGTACAGCACACACACACACACACACACCTGCGTCTCAAAAACAAGGATGTATTTATGTGCTCACAGAGGAGCAATAACACGCAACACACCGAGATACACGCGCACATACCGACTACAACAAGCAGCCATTATTCAGCATCACAGAGAGAAGCGTCAAGCATAGGATACCACATGTATTTTTTATGACTGCTGCTGTTGTGATTTTGTGTATGTGTGTGTGTGTGTGTGAGAGTATGTGTGTAAGTGTGTGTTCAGGTCCTGCAGCTGCTCCATCAACCCACAGCTCCATCTATCCACACCTGATACACTGCTGTCTAATCTATGATTTATCACCGTACTGACAAACTACTGATGCTGATAATTCAAATCCAAACACGTCACCTGTCATGTGGATCCCACTGTTTCACTTCGGTTCATGTTATCACTCAACTGCTGTTGTTCACACTCTGAATATAACGAAACTCAACTCAGCAGCAGCAACCAAGCCGTCAGACTCCACCTGTAGCACTTACTGAGCCATGACCTGTATATACTATATACAGGATGCTCTGTTCAGCTTCACTCTCACTATAGCTGTATGTAGAAATAAATGAACAATGAAATTAAGTACAAGAAGTTGACTGATCAATTTGTTAGTCAGCAACTCCATAACGCTTCGTTGTTATTCCAACCAAAAAAGCAATTTGTAGCCTGAGCTCTGGGAACCTTCGGTGGGCACTTTTCATTATTTTCTGACATTTTTCAGGTCAAACTATTAATCACTTTATCATAAACGTGCTCAACAGATTAGTCCACCATGAAAATAATCATTAGTTGCCACCTTGAAACCTTCCTGTGCTGGGTTATGTGCAGTGAATATTAGAGATCGGATGTTCCTGACAAGGCAAGCTGCTGTCGAGCCCTGGCTGTCGTACTTGTTAGTGCCCCCCCCCCCCCCCCCCCCCCCGCCCGAGGGCTTCCAGGGACCCATGGCTGCTCAGGTCAAACAAGAATTATACCTAGAAGGCGGGATTGAGATACAGTTGTCAAGCAGCAGCTGTCAGTAGCCTTGTAGCAATAGGAAGGATTTGGCAGAAGAGGATGGAGCTCATGAATATTGATGAGGTTCTGAAAATATTTTTCTTATTTACTCAAACAAACAGGGTAAAAGGAGTGTGTGTGTGTGTGTGTGTGTGTGTGCCTGCCAGGGATGGATCTGTCATTTCCAGCTGATCGGTGCTGTGATGTAGCCAGAATTACAGGGAGGGATAATGAAACTGAAGACAGGTGAGCAAGGATCAGAGTGAAGCCGCACTCATGAAACATAACATGGTCCTGAGTACCCACTAACATACACACAAAGACGTACTCTCTCACACACACAAACACACACCGCTGCTTAGATGGATGACTGAGCTCAGTTTACTTATGAATTCACTTTCTCACGAAAAAAGCCACAGAGGCAGAAGAGAGAAGCAGATGACACGCTGTCCTCTCCGCTGCAGCCGTGAATTATTATATCAAACTCTGTCGGGCAGCCAACTCAAAAGATAAATCTGAGGCTAAATTACAATAGGAGGTTTTCTCTCTTTGTCAATTGCATTGGAACCTCATTTTCCCACTGTCCGCCTTTTTATCGGCAGCATCTGCAGGGCTTCGAATGGATCTTTGGAAACAATGGAGGTGGGAGAAACCTGCAGGGCACAGTCAGCCTCCGAATGGAGCTCATACTGACAAAAATAAGAAATGCAAGGGGAAGCATTTAAGTGGTATTATTCTAAACCACATGACACTAATGGCTGCCGAAGATGACTGAAGGAACGAATGCATTTGAGGATATTAACAAGAATTTAATCACATAACATCACATCACTCACTCCCTGTCTTACCTGTACAGTAAAAGGTGAGAAAGAAGAGGAGCAGGCCGGTGACCAGGTTCCCCAGGAAAGTGACCACTCCGCAGGTGATGCCTTCAGGGACAGGGTACACCGTCTCGATGAAGAGCTCGAAGAATATTGGCACGCTGCTGTTGATGAAAATGCCCACCAGGATGCAGGACGTGTACAGGATGGCTGTGAGAGGGAAACAAACGGGAAACAGCAGAGCAACAAGTTACAGTTTAACTCTGATGTAATTGAGCATCAAGAGCAACTAAAAAAAAAAAAAGAACTGTCAGGCTGGTCAAGTTTATGGAGCAGCTGTGGTGATTTATGTCACGTTCTCCAGCTTCCTGCTGCGCCATTTGTTCTCAACATCGCTGAGATTTATGAAGAAAGCTGCGTCCTGAAGCATTTCATTTACAATGCCGTCCCTTAAGGTGGCAATTTACTGGAAACAAACCCAAAACACTGTAGGCACTCTGATGGAAAATGGACGGTTTGCAACCCAAACAATAACAACACATCTCCCCAAGTCCACCATCGCCTTCACCTGGTGTGCAGTCTCACATAATGAATCAAATTTGTGTGTTTCTGATCCATTTGTTTGCATCACCCTCTTGTCTCAAGTGCTCAATTTTAGGAAAGATCGGTTTAAAGCAGCAAAACACTCAGACAGACTGAAGCATTTCTTTTCATAAAGGCTGTTTTTAATGGACCAAAAGAGGCCAAAACTCGCCAAATTGTCTGAAAACAAGCTGCTGTAAGAACATTACCTGAACGTAACATAATAAGAGCCCAAAATTCACTAAAGTCTGCAATATTTAACTCATATAATGTGTGATTGAGATGTTTGACATCCAGTGTGGCACGAAGTGTCAGGAGAATGTTTTGATGGCTCTGTGACAGCTATCCAATTTGAATTTCACTTTCTTTCGTAATGTATGGCCGCTATTAATTTTCATGCACACTCAGCAGTAGGATGTAACTCATTTCGTGGATTCAACAATATATTAAAATGAAATTTCTTTTTCTTTTTCCAAAATGTGCAGTGGTCCACACAGTAAACAGCTCGTCTCATTTGCTCCTGAGGCATGACAGGAATGTTGCTGCTTTAATTTATCAATATGGGCGTATTGCTACAACAAACAGCATTTTAATGTCAGCTGTGTGTGTGTGTCTGTGTGTGTTTGCAGAGCAATCATAGAGAGCCATCTCAGGGTCTGGTCTCAGATGTGGTCCTCTGGCCGGGATCGAAAGTAAAACGTGTGAATGTGTATTAGAGTGGATGTGTGGAGAGATTAAGCCATCACCTCTTGAGCATCACGGCACCCTCCATCTCCCTTATCACGGCAGATTGGTCCAAATGAGCTCCCCATTAGCCAGCACGTCCCTTTAATCACAGCGCCTCTGAGGGCCCTCGCGTGCCCGACTGCCTGTGACAAGGAATCCAGGCGGCACTCATGCAGCCATCAAACGCAGCCTTCTCCCTCTGCTTGTCTTTATTCAACCCTAATGAAGCACTGATATCAAACCCTTAGGAGCCCTTCAACCGCTGCACTTTCCCCTTCACGTTATTGAATTAGACTATCTGCTGCCAGCTCCCGCATGGTAGCAAGAGATCTTGGAGGACAGAGACATGAGACGAGCATGGCAGGAGAGGACCACAGGAAAACCTCACTGGCCTGAGGAGAAGATATGTTGTTTTTTTTCCCGGAAATTATAGTGAGGTTCCTAAAATGATCAAGGATGACATATTTATACACTGAAGTCTTTGACTGACATTAATAATAAGACAAATCTTCAGCATATTTACTAACTGTTATAATCTTGTTGCTTAATTGTGGGATACCAATAAATAAGTGCAACCGCCCGATCTACAGAGCTGTACACACACAATAACAATAATTTGTGTTAACTTTATTAGTACAACAAGCTGGGTACATGAGAGTGACTATGGTGAATGGAAAGTGGCAGCAGAATCAATGATATTCATTTAAGTGACAAATGCCACCGTAAAAATACCTCCAGCGTATCTGCTTCTTTTACATGGGCCAACATGTATTTGGTGTAAACTTGTGTCAGCATTTGTTCGTTTAAGGATGTCAAGGACTATAGATGTGACACAGGACAGAAACACAGTGACAACTTCTATGCAAGTCCATGTGACTCTGTCCCCCCTAAAGACTGGTCAGTTGGTCACAGAGACTGCAGATTACACCAATCTGACTGTGTGCTACTGACCATCCCACACTGGGATAATAAGGGGTTTTGGCAGATTTAGTTGCAGTATCAGGCCACCCCCTGTGTACAACGTGCCAGGTGGATGAACAAGGTTGGAGCCTGGCTGCTGCAGATTGCCAGTGTCTCAGATAAGAGGACATGAGATAGAAAGAGAGCAATGCCAGGGCCTGGAGAATGATGATGGATGATGATGGCTGGAATCAGTGGCTTTGAACGACATGCTGGTATGCTTATTGGTTTGGCTTAGGGAAGGGCGGCGAAGTCCACTAATGTCCCTAATGGGTTTATCGCTGACATCTACTAATGGACTGGTTCAGCTGAATATGTACCAAATGTACGGTGCCGTCTGTTAGCATTTGGAAAGTGAGACTTGCTATTTTATTGTTTTGGCTCTGTGCAGCACCTCTGTGGTTTTTTACTACATGGTGCCGACTTCAAGCTTGAGTGTTTACATCCATATTGTGGTTACCCAGCTGGAGGACACTGCAGCAGGACAGAGGTCCAAACAGACGAGGCAGGAAATGAGTTTTTAGCGCCAAACTATGAAATGTTCTTGAGTGTCCAAGTTTCTCACATGACTTAGATCCATGTATTCTGTTCACCAAGGAACACACTGAGGGCCACAATGCTCCAAAACAAACAAACAAACAAGTGAAGCTGGCTGCACTAGATCCAGTAGATATCGCCCTAGAAAGACAGTGACCTCTTACATGCAACGTAATGACTTTCTAGTACAACAACTTCTGTGAGTTGGAGTCCAGAGACGACACAAACAAACAAACTGGTTTATGTACTGAGGTGGAAGAGAGAGGACACACACCTGTGGTCTGGTTCACTGCAAATCCACATAATGATTCGGTGTGGATTGTCTCTGCCTTTGGCAAATCTATCTGAGCAAGAGCAGTGAACCAGCCATTGAATTCATTTTGACTCTGGGCAGTCTCCCAGTGTCACCTTGGACCCACCTGCAGTGGAGGGGAGGTGCGTGACCCTGCTCAGACAGGTGAGTGTGAACCAGGTGGAGGACAGCGAGGCCCCTGCCAGCATCAGCACCAGGATCAGCTTCAGCATCCCGCGGATAGAGTCTGCAAACCTGAGAGCAGGTGAGAGAGGAGGAACATATGAAAACATCCAGACAAAATACTTTTAAATATATATTCAAAAAAGGCAGACATGATTACTGAAGTGAGTAAAGACAGCTGCTTCAGAAGCAAGAGGCGTCCTTCATAAACACAACGAGCAGCTATGCAATTTCTCAATGTCTGCTTCTTCTGTGACTTGTGTCATAATCTATTACTGGAGACAAGCATTGTTGCAGAGGGGGGCTAGATCATTTCCTTCTCCCACTTATTTCTGAGTACGTCAGTTGCACATGTCATTACAAAAGCAGACACTATTCCAGGGGTTGATTCAATTTGTCTCACCAGCTAAACAGACAGACTAGAGATGTGCAAAGTATTATACTGTGGAAGACAAGCCACATTCGGCCATTTGCAAACTCTCTTGAGCATTGTGGTTTCTCTTTGTAGCCCTTTCTAAACCCCCATAGTTCATTAACTCCTCTCCACTCCTCTGGGTATGCATATGTATGGTTGTGAGAAGATTAGATGGAGCTACAGAAGCCTGTAGCGAAGACAGGCACTAATTACTTTTGTTTTGTTGATGCTTGAGAAGAGAGGCCTGAACCTGACGACGATCCTTGCAATGCAAGACTAAAAAGAAAGTGTTGGAAATGCCTGATTAGTTCAGCTAGGTTGTGAAGTTCTGTCAGTGTGCTGAGGGGCTTGGGAGGGGGGCGTAGGGGAAATCATCCTTTGGGCAGATAATGAGAACATCTCCACTCACAACATTCCTGGATGGCATTTTCAGATGGCATTAATATCTCCTGGGATTTCACGAGCTGTCATTCACAGCCCCGAGACGTTACCTCCCTGTTCAGAGGACATCCTTTACACTCTGTATCCCTATCTCCGGACTTCAAAATCACTGGGACTGAAATTTAGAGCAGGCTAAGGGCCATAACATGATTAATTCTGCCTTCTCTGATAAACAGATCTAAAGCTGTCATATTTCTGTTTTCAAGAAAGAGCCCATTGCACTGCGAGAGGGAGTCTACTGCGAGTGCCAAGCGCTTGCTACTACACAGAGATGTCTAGTTCCTCTGCCCACAGCTACACCCCTCAAATCTGCATCACCCATCTGCCACTGACTGGCTCACTTCCACAACCCTTCAACCTCCCCCCCGGTGCCAGAGAGGGACGAAATCCTTAGCCCCGCACCCAGCCAAACCCTCATCTCTTTGCATAGAGGATCACAGGCTACTCCGCTGTATCAATTCCAATCAATCCTCGAGGCAGAAACACCATAAGAAGCTTATTTTGCGTACTCAACCTCCAATGGTCTCTGAGTCGAGTTGATAAAGAGCTCGGTCACTGATTGCCAAGATAAGTCAGGTGTGAGACAGTCTGAATGAAACAGATACAACTGAGTGGAGTTTGGGTTTGGAAACCACTGGTTTAAATTCGACCTGCAGCAAAGCTAAATATCCTGCCATCTGAACGACTGTGGTTTTAAAGGATGAGGTCACACTAACTAACTACTCAGAATAACCAACATTCAATGCAACAGTGTGGTCAAACTCTGACAGTACTTTGTCCCTTGGTGTCTACTCTACTGTAGCCTAAATGTAATTCCAATGAGCTGCTCCTCTTCATTGAGTGACATGATTCGTTAATTACCATGAACATCGCCGGTGTAGTTTATATTTGAGTCAATCACACATACACTTAAATTCACAGTATGTAACTTCTGCCTGTAAGGAGTCAGTCTCTCAATCCAAACAACAGATGTTCAGGATGTTTTTTACCTCATCATAATCAGAGCTGTCCTCCTCTCTCTGAAAAAAACAGGCCTGGTAAAAAAAATCTAAATAAAGAAGCTGTGCTTTAAAAATGTGTGAGTCACTGCTGCTCTTTGTCTCAGAGCTCTACCAGCTCTTGCATGGCTTTTTTCTATGATAACTTGTGATTGCAGGCATCTGATGACTAAAATCCTTCATCTGGTTTAAAATGGTCTCTATACTTCAAAGACCAAGGTGTAAAATGTGGCGTAACACTGGATTAAAAGTAAAATGTAAGATTCGGGAGGGGAACCGCAACACTGACACATGCACACAGAGGATATGACGACATCGACGTGCAACCAAAGGAAATGGATCGTTACACATTTCTCAATCTTTGACAACTGGGACAATAAGGTAAATACACAACTCATTTTAATGTGGAAAAGCTGCATCTTATAACTTTTTATAAGATTTACTGAGCTTAGTAGAAACAGAAGGCCTTGTTGCCACAAACATGGCGTAGAAGTTGGAAAGTGCCAGATAATGATCGGCCCGATATTGGCTGGTAATTATCGGCCAAAATACACAGATAAGTCAGTTATAATTAGCTAACATTGCCTTAAGTTCGCTTCGTTCAGTCTGTTTGACCTCTAAGTTGATTTGAAGCAATAACAAAAGTTGATTTTTGAAGAGTCATAACTGTTCTTGTTTTTGTTGTGATTTACAGTCGTGATGGTGGTTATATTATTTGGTTAAGTTCGAGGTAGAGCTATGCTAAGCTATGTTAAACCCATCTTTACTCACTACATCTTAGCCTTTCTTAACCTCAGGTTGCATAGAAATAAAAAAATGTTTTCGGTTATCGGTTTCAGTGGAAAAAAAATATTTTTGTGTTTTCTTGTTGTCAGCATGACTGAGGACACTTCTGCCCAGTCGTGTAATTCAGACCTCTGTTACACTGCTCAGTGAGTAAAGAGGGTCGTGTCATCTCATGAGGCAATGTCGGAATTAAAAGCCTATCTTTTACACTCCTCTAACAGGATTTATTGGCCATAAAGATAGCATCATTTAAGTCATGTAGAATCAGATTCCATTTTCTGCTCTCCTAGTGCCTGCGGGGTATGATGAATATCATCAGTGTGGTATTATCATTTGGGCCTGTCTATGTTTTCAGTGTGGGACATGCCATAAATAACCAAATAGCTGGAGACGAACTAAAATGACCCGCATGCAATCATGGATTTGCAGGTAAAACAAATTAGGCAGTAGCTGATACTCATTTGTGTTTGCTCTATCTCAGCTCATTAACCTGGAGTATTGTCTGGCTCAGCCCTTTGTGATGTGAACGAGAATAACCCACTTCTGTTTCCCAACACCTCCTCTACCCCCCCACCCCCCCACCCTCGCCAATCTTTAACTGGGGCTACTAATGGGAAGATAATGAGGGACCCTTGTTAGTTATTCTTTCCCTCCTCGATCTGTGAGGAAAGAGTACAGCAGAAAGCCACTGCTATCCAATCAGCTTCTGTCTGGGCCACGCAATCAAACAGTTGCCAAATCGTCTGTCAAATGTTTCCGTGATGGGTGCCACACCTTGGAGCATCAGCCTCTGCTAATTGAACCTGGTGCATTAAGCTCCCTGCCATTCAACTATCCAACGGCAAGCCACAGGCAGGGAACTGTTTGCAAGCAGCCAGGGCTTTAATTTATTTATTTATTTATTTTTTTATTTTTTTGGCAAAGGGGCGATCACTGATCCCCTAAGAAATTTAGCTTTGCAAGAGTATAAGCCACTTAAAATGTGAAATTGCAACACAAAAAGCATTTAAAAAGGGGAGGGGGGGGGGGGCATTTTCTGCCCCCTGTGGCAAACTGTGCTCAGCATTGGCTTGGTACTGTGCTAGCTGGAGGGACGGGGACAGCTAGGGGTGTATAATAATTCGAAATTTGACATTAACATCTTCAGGGCTGCTAGGGGGGTGAGACAAGGGACAAAGATTGCTCTCTGCTCAGTTCATTACCACAGGCTTTACTGGGAATATATCTAATGATGCCACGTTCCAGCAGGATGGGAAAGAAGGAAGGAGCGGGGGGGGGGGGCACACCATTTAGTTTTATAGGAGCAGAGAGAGAAAGAAGAAAGTAAAGATACAGTTTATTCTGTTTCTGCTGTTTTAAAACGTTGCTCTAATCAAAGGAGCCCAGTCAGATTGAATCTAGAGGCTCGTTTCCCAACGGACATCATAATCAAAGTGGAGATCAGCCCTTTGAATGATGATACTAAATGAGAATGTCTGCTTCCTGTTTTCCCATTACCCAGGAGCTGCAGCCACAAATCACAAGATGATAATGCTTCAGTTATGATATAGCATAGCATGAGGCATTATTACCCAGAGACAAGGGTAAAATATGTAGATGTATATTTGAAACAAATTATTGGACTTTAAAATTCTGACATGGCGAAGATGAGACAATAAAGTTGTGTAACAAACACAAAAACAAAACTTTTACGTCAATAAATCTGAAAAAGCTGTTTACACGTTTTTTAAAGTGGGTTAGCAAATAACACCAATGAACAACTCTGTCTGGGAGCTCGGTGGCAGTCAAAATGTAAAAACAACAATGTTTTTGTGATCAGTTGTTTTTAAAATCACACCAAGGAAAGGACTTCTGCTTCATTAACTATTAGACGGATCAATACCTCAGTGCAACGGTGCAGGAAATACAGTTTTCCTAATGAACAGGTAGCGTTTCAAAGCGGCAATCAAATCACTACACTGGTACTTGCTACAGGTTCACACCTGACCTCCACCAAACGTGTTTACCACGTTTCCTCAGTCGAACACGGAGCCAGTGACATGCGGCCAATTGTTAAAGCTGAATTTCATTTAACTATCAACAGTGGCAGCAAAGAGAGAGTCTAATCAATGCACGTCCGTGGCCTCAGAGTCCATGTAATCAACACCAATAACTCAACAGCTGTTTACATACACTCATCTCATGCTGCAAACAACTTCATTGATTAACAGTGGGAGTTATGGGCTCATTTACGTGATTACAACTTAAAGAAAGCAGTGGGCCTTGCCTGGAAGTGCTGATTGGGCCTCGGCCTACGATAAACATATATCCGTCAGAGGCGGAATGAGTCCCCTGCTTTTGCAGACTCCACATTTTGTCTTCACCGTGTGGCTCCCTATTCATCAAGGGAGGTGAAGTGGCAAATGTATTAGCATCTACTCCCCCCCCTCCTCTCTATCACACTGTCGCTGGATTCAGATCATATATTAAAAGAGAGTAGATTAGATGAGGGGAGCAAGAGAGAGACCCTCCTTTCTTAACTCAAGTCAACCCTCCACAAAAGAATAAGTTATTAATGAGGTTATGAATAGTGCAGCCTCAATAGTGTCAGGGCAACAGACCGAACACAATATATATGTGTGTATACCAAGTGACAGGAGTCATTCCACTGTGAGCATGATTCGAAAGGTACTAGTTCCTAATCTTGTTCTTCACACGAGGCTATCACACAGAGCTGGAGTTCAATACTTGCTAGAATTACAGGATGTTCCCTCTTTTGTGTTATGATATACATGCGTACCTGGAACAGGTGGTTCTGACAGTGTGTCGACCCTCCTGTTTGTACTGAAGTCACAGATTGTGTTTTTTACCATCTAATCATCATTCTGTCCACATTTACTTGTCTGAATGGACTTTTTTTTTTTTTTTGGCTCGGGTCCTGTTTGAAAAAGGGGGATTGTGTGGATTGTCTGTTTGCAGCCAATGACAGGTTGCATGAATCTATGAATGAAAGTGTCTCTTTTATGCTCTGAATTTTCCATCAAGAGGCAGAAACTAGAACTACAATGCATCCGTCTGTCGTAATTTGGCTGGCTAAAAACAACAATGCATATGTCTTTATTTGCATGTATATAGAAAAGGGGATTGAGATCCACTCACAAGTGGTCACTTGAGACACCTGTGAGGAGGCAGGTGTGAACTGAATGGTATTTAGTGCTGTCTAACTGATTGGATCACAGGTCTGAACAGGACCTCTTAGTCTGACCACGAGTAAACACAAAAAGTGTCCACACAGACCGGTCATTATGCTAACTACACAGTAATCTACATCTAAGACAGTTTGCTCAAATGTGTGGTTTGCTCACCATCTTTGAGACAACTCTACATGGAGGGCTACGTGGGTTACACGGAGAAGGCCTGCAAATGTAAATGAGCAGTTACAGTAAAAGCCTGTTTTCTAATTTGATGCCTCACTGGGTCCATCAAGTTTTCACTGAGCTGGGTGGCCAGATAATCAGACTGAATTACCATTTTCAGGGTTGGAAGGGTTCAAGGGTCTGGAACCAGGCAAGGTTGGCACTATGTTCTCCTTTGAAAGTTACATAATAACATGGATGAGAAGTCTGGATATAGGCTACTCAGGTCCAGAGGAGTTTGTTTGTGGGAGATGTTAATTAGCAAGCCCATTCAAGGGAAGCTCTAGATACATATACACAGGTCTTAGTGAGCTAAACTTGCTTGTACAGTCTTTGTGTTTACCTTAAAACCAAACTTACCGGTCACAAAGTGAGTGAGTTACATCATAGAAAGGGGAGTTTGATCTTACCTGGCCATCGCCACTCCGAACACACAGCCGCCAACAGTCGACCAGAAACCGATCCAACCTGCATCCACCTGTGTGAAAATAAAAAAAAAAGAAAGAAAGAAAAGGAAGAAGTAACAGTGAGGAAAAGGGAGAAGAGAAGGGGAGAGAGTGGTGAAGCAAAGGGAAGGTTATTCAGTGTTCAACATGCAATCCATGACTGTGGGGAGTTAAACGGAGAGCAAGCACTAAACGTCTGGAGTCTGCTGAGGCCTGTCAGTCAGTGTGTCTGGTAAATTGCCAGGCAGCATTGCTATAAGAACAGCAGCGTGTGTTTGTTTGTCTGACTGTATGTGTGTGTGTGTGAGTGAGTGAGAGAGAGAGATCGTTGTCCTTTCTTATTTATCCTGACGAAGGCCAGCACGTACGCCCCGGCCATGAAGTCAGGAGAAACAACGCTATGGCCAAGGGACTGCAGCAGAATCAATATGAGGTAAAGTCTGACACATGCACACACACTCGCACACACACACACAAAACCAATCAGCGCATGGCACCCAGGCGAAAACGTCTCCGAGTGCCAATGAAGGTGTTTGGTTCCCATCCATCTCCCCGAGGCAATAACTCACATTCAACCAAATTCAACCAGATGGAAGATGAGATAGCAGGGGAGCAGAATCTAAAGTAGAATCTGATGCTTTTTGCTTAATCACAGTCTGCAACGACCTGTCAGGAAAGTCTATAATGAAGAAAAGTGGACTATCAAAGTTATTAAATGTAAAATGTATTCTGGCTGAGTAAGTGATGAATGCCAAAATGTTATTATATTTGATCTAAAGTACACTCCTCCGAGTGTACTGTGTGGGCCAGCCGTCTGTAATATGCTGAAACTCATCGGGCAGGCATTCATGGCTTGAGGTGAAGTGAAAATGCACCTCTTCAGTAAATGGCGCAGATCGAAATATTTGATTTACAAACATTTTAAACACCCACTACCCCCACTGGCGCCCTCTTAACTGCTGCTTATTATGTATGTAGGTCTATGCAGCAGTGATGCAAGGGCTTCTGAGGCGTGTAATGCCACATTGGTTTGTGCACCAATTTAGGGAGCTAAACATAAATTGCTTGCCAAGCCATTTCAATTCTGAGATGCAAATGACTATGTTTCATGTGCGGGTGGAGAGGTAATTAACCGAGGTATTCTTAGTAACTTGGAACCCTAAAAAAAGGGACCGATTTGAAGCTTAATCACGTCTGCTATATTGCGATTGTGTCAATAAGATGGAGATGACTGGCGTTGGGAGAGGGGAAGACAGGTCTTCAGGCTCTTGACACGTTAACATGTTTGTGTTGCTTAATTTTTTCCCCTCCAAATCTCTTGTGATAAGCTACTTTAAGCCAATAATCAGAGACCTTATCCTTCACTTTAGTTCAACATGGTATCCCTCCTTCTAGTCACTTCATGTAATCCCAGAAAATCCACAAAACAGGCCTCAGTAGGAAGCAAGTGTTCCCTCTGAAAGCAGAACATCCATTCTGATAAAGTTGAACAGCGCTCTCCAACTTTGCAAGAGGGTTTAGAGAAAAAGGAGGAAAAACAGCAATAACACTAAAAAAGACGAGGAACACGTCCAATCAGCCTTTGAGTTCTGTGCTTTCTAAATGGCTCGTCTCCATTAAGGGAACAATTACACATGACTGATGATCACAGTACAGTACCTGTTTCCTGACTCAGACTCATTATGGCGATGCTAAGCTCCGTGCTCAGTGGTGCAGTGCAGTGTTTTTACTTGAGCCTTTACTACCCCCATTTCCTCATCAGACCCAAACCAATAATTATACACATTGGCATTGTCAAACCAGTGAACCACCCTTCTGTGATTCACTGGTTCTTGTCCTGGTCTCACCCTCATTTATACCTCCGCCCCCTCCTCCTTACACAACTATAAGCCTCCTCCAATCTTGTTTCATTGACCGGATTGTCAGTTTGTTAACTCCGAACTCCAATTAGCATTTTGGGAGAGTAAAAACAATACAACAATTTGTGTGTTAGTAGTCAGAATATATTGCATTTGATTTTTGTTCTAACTTAAATGAAGATTTGATCAGAGGTTGGGCTCATAGATTCATACTGCTGATGCCAAATTCTGAACCTACCATCAGCTGCATCAGCAGAAATCCAGATTCATGAGACCAAAGTGCTTTTCTATAGTCTATAACTGTCGCCCTGTGCAGCCACAGATTACTGTTCTTGGCTGGCAGGAATAAAACACAATGTGGTACAGCGTGTTATGCATTATGAGCTATTTTTCTGTTCTGGTCATCTGCATAACTGCAGCTCTTCTATCAGGACCCACCAGTCTGGCCGTCCTCCTCTGATCTGCCATCAAAAACACATTTACATCCACAGAACTGCCATTCACTGGATGTTTTTTTTTTTATTTTCTGTGCCATTCTGAAAATCATTGATCAGCAGTTTCAGAAATAACCAGCTCATCTGGCACATCATAGCATCATAGCTCGGTCAAAGTCACTGCGATCACTGAGATACTGCATGAATAACTGAAACATCTGGCTTTAAAGGTAGAGTCTGGAGGTTTGTTCGTTGCAGTCTGTAAACAAAACATTCAAACTGGGCCCCGCCTCTTGGGCTCAACTGTGCACGTCTCCTGCCCCCGACAGCAGTTGCTGCAGCAACAGTCAGGATAGCATCCGCTGCTAGCCCTCTCTGCTAGCAGCCCTCCTACTCGCCCTGCATGCAACTTCACTTGACCTCTGTCATTGGCTGGAGAGAAAACACCGACTCTCCACCCAGAAACGTCCCCGTGCACAACAAAACAAAGCAAAAGACCAAAATGCAGGCGGGGGGAGGGGGCTCTGCAGACACAGTCATAGGTGATGATTTCTGAACCATGCATTTGCAAGAAATTTTTGAGACGAAGGTACGAGTTGCACCCACCTAAAGTTTTCAGATGCAAATTCACAGCAATTCCCATTTATGTTCACACGGGACTTAAATAATTGAAGTCACGAGCATGAAAACTTTGAAATCCATCTTAAAGAAGCCAAACACAGTGTGCCCACGCCCTCTAGCTACTGCAATTTTAGCATCACTCAATGTTAATTTTCCTCAGCTAGTCTCGGTCAGGTCACCACGTCCTGCCGGCCCATCCCTGCTCAATCAATCTTTGGAAGTTGCTCCATTGTCATATTTAGTCAATTTCTCTCCCCTGGTCACAGCAGAACATCTATGACTTATTGCTGGATCAGTTTTTGCCACTTGCACGCTGTGTTTTTTTGTTGTTGTTTGTTTTTATGATAGTTTTAAACCCTCTGCTGTGCAAGCTTGTTTTTCCAAATCGGTTTTAGAAAGTAGACAGCAGTATTTGTCTCTTCCAGTAACAACTATTCTTGCTGCCTCACAGCAGCCCTGGCCACCACCTCTCAATCAGACTACATGGCTGGTCGAAAAAAAAAACAGATGACAGTTGCGTCTTTATCTGTGGGGAGGAACCCTGAGGAATGGCTCAAAGAAAAATGCTGTAAAGGGATGGAAGGGAGGGCAGCAGAGAGGAGGGGGAAGATGAGGCGAGTTCTGGAAACAGACTAAAGACAAATGACTGCATGATGCAGAGGTGGTGCAAGGCTGTCAAATGTGTGCACTTAAGAACAGTGAAAACAGCATTCGGTATTTGCAGCACAGAAGTCATTATCTGAAATAAGCTTGACAAGCATGTAGCAGAGAGGGAGAAGAGAAGAGATGGACAAGGAAGGAAGTGAAAGAAAAGAGACCTCCAACAAGGACACCGAGTGGAAATAAACCAAGATATCTGGATGCTGGCATGTAGGTGGAGTGTATTGCATCAGATCCCAGTGTGGTTTGTGAGAATAAATGAGGGGGAGCACAACTGGACTTAAGTGAGAAATGAGCATCCTGCCCATTTGGAGGAGCAGTGTCTGGTGTGTACAGATAGTGCTGAGTGGAGGTGCACTGTCTCATAACAGACAGACACTGGCTTCACAATCAGAATGACCCCTGCTCCAATACAATGGAGCAATTACCGACAAAGCAAAGGTGCACCAGGGGATATCTATTTGTGAGTGCACCTTCATGTAACCACCCACATGCACCAAAATGAGCAAATTATAGGAAAGCACGAGGAAATTAATAGAAAGTATGAAATTGCCCTCTTGCTATCATTTTTTGTGCCTTGGCCCGAGGCTCTCGCTGCATATTTTAAATTACCAGACAAACAGTCAGAGTCAGTAGCATTTTTCTGGGATGAGAAGCAGATAACACAAAGGGAACGGAGCTAAGCAAAAATGTTTGTTCCGGTGCAAATGCACAGGAGCTCAGGGATGGATACAGGTAAAAGGTCTACGCACACATCACATCTTTCGCAGCATCTCTCCGCACTCTTTCTGGATCGGACAAAAGGTTAGGGTTAGAGCAGATAGGAAGGTGGGATAGGAAAAAAAACGATGATTTGGATCTGCAGAGGCATGGTAAGAGATGCGGTGTTTGCTTTCCCTCAGTTTAATTTGACTTGAAGAACAAACATCTACCACATTTGAAGAACAAAGGCCATGTTCAGAACTCTTCTGATGCATTAACACTCCTCCATTTCACCATGTTTAGATGCTTCGCTGTACCATGCATTTTCCTAAGCTCCGAGTTTTGTACCCATGGGACATCTTGTAACGTAACTCACCCCGCTGCAACAGGCTTTTATTTGTAACACACTTTTATCTCCTGAACTAGCATGGATAAAAGAAATGTGGAGGAGAGGGAGAAAAAAAATCTTTTGAGAACAAATGAAATCTGAGAACAATTTGGTATGCACCCTGCTACCTCTTGACGGGGGCATAAAGATAGAGGTGTGACGAGAAGTGTCTCATCCTTCGCTCTCCTGCGTGTGATCTCCTCTCAAGCAGCACCTGTCTGATGATAACCTTGAAAAGATCCTCCCTTTGTCTTTCGACACACTGCTGTGTTGAGACCTGGAAGATGCAAATGACACAGACCTTCTTCTCCAACCTGCGCCACACAACCTACTCAACGTGCCCTCTTCGTTTTTTGTGTCTCTCTCAGGGTGAAGATGGAAAGCACAGATGCAAATGACGAATCACAGCTGATTGGACCCCTTCACTAAAGACGGACACAAGTGTTGAGCCTGATTAACAATCATTCGCCTCTATTTCCCTGGATTTTTCCATTTTTTATTTTTAGATTCCAGTAGATGTGTTTGAATGTGATTTTTTGGCACGGTGAAGGACATAGTTTTTGAACTTTAAAGTGTATTCAGAGGAGAGTAAGAGCGAGTTAATAAAGCACTGCAGAAAAGTTCAGCTGTCAGGAGGCCTTTGACGCAGAAACACACTTGTCATTTTACAAGAGGAGCCTTGGGGTAAATTATCTCCCAGCATCCTTTCAGTACTTCACATCTGCTTTAAAATGCAACGCGTGTGTTCTGTGCATTGACTTGAAGGAGAATCGACCGGCCAAATAACAGGCATCACTCTAAGAAGGGATGACGACTTTCTTTAAGACGCAACCACGAAGAGAAACCATACCGCCCATCCCATTGTTGATCTGAGTGGGCTACGCTCAGATGAAAAGATCTGCAAACAGCTGGCACAGTCGAGGTTTATCAAAATGGGAAAATCAAACCTGGCAAATGAAATGTCGAGCTCCTCACGGCGCTTCATTTTCATGCAGAAATAAGCGATGGGTGTCTTTTCATTCTATTCTTGGGTGTGACTTATCCAAATAAAGGGTAAAGGTAGATAGAAATCTAAGTGTTGAGTCGAGTAAGTTCTGACCCAGTCTGCACATTTTAACAAGAGGAAGCCAAAATAGCAGTATTGACTACGGATTGTACTTTTTTTTTTGTTGGAGTGCTGTTTGCAAAGCCTTCCCACACAAATGTTTCTTGGCATAGTGTGTACTGAGGGGAAAAAATAAAAAAAGAAGCCCACTCATAGCTACTATATTCAGTGCTGTTAGTGACCTTGGTTTACTGATGTTCTTTTTATCCAAACCTAATACATTACCAAGATTAAAGGTGATGTGTCATCCCATTGAGAGTATGTGTGCTTGCTGCCTACCTGACTGACTTTGGCTGGTGTAAGGACCATGTCAAGGACTCCCGACCAGCCGGCAATCACTCCTGTGGGGACTGCATAGGCCAGCGCTATCATCAGGAACCGCAGGTTGCTAAAAAAAAGGGACAAAACTGCATTAGAAATTCAAGATTGCACTCGCAGCTCAGTTGATTGTGCACTGGTTCACCATCAATATGAAGTAGAAGACTGTTCTCAAACCAAGTGTATTGTGGAATAATTAGATTAGGATAATATGTCATTGAATCTTTTATATCCTCTGTCATCTTTCATGCTGGGCAACATAACATCCTGCGAGAGGGCCGTGGGTTACTATGCTAGCCTCTAGGTTTTTTTTTGTTTTTTTTTTTATCAACTACAGCCACTCACTTTTGTTCTGTAAAAACAGACTGTTAAAATCAGGTACAGTCTACATCCTAACAACTCTGACCCAAGATGAAAGAGTGAAAGCAACGTAATGAAATCCCTCATTCCCCTCCTGTTCACTGGTGTTTGGATCCCTGCCATCAGCCCCAGGTCTTTTTTTTACTAGTCTTCACAATAGTGTACACATGCACACGAACACACACACACTAGCATACTCTGTCATGGCGATAGATCTATCCTTATGCAGAGAGTAGTGACAGCGAGATAAGCAGCTACCTGCACATAGTGGGCTGAGCTGCCAGAACAAAGCTGAAGTGTCACACAGGGCAACATGTAACCAAAAGCTGAACAATACAATCCATTGCTATTCTTCTAGCTCCATGGCATGGTCCCGTGTTGCTCAACAGACGGAGAGAGACGTCCTCTGATTCATTTACTGGAGCAGGGAACTGATTATAAATTAGATATTATAAAAGAAATAACAGATTCAATTCACTCTGGCTTCAACAGTGACCAATTAAACACTGAATCAAAAACTTCTGCTTCTACAGAGACCGAGAAGCTGAAAGTGGTGCCTTCAAAACCACTTTCAAATTACTACGACCACTGCAGCCAGCTGTCGGTGTATTCAGACTGCAGTTTAAAAGCCAGATTCTAGTTTGATAGCACTGTTTAATGAGTTTTCATTTCATACTATTCAGTGAAAACAGGTGAGGAGAATTAAAGGTTTTCATGTTAATGAAATGAAAATCCTTTACTATTATCCCTCAGACTGTTTATATTATGGAACTATCTATCAATCATTTTTCCTAATAACTGATCAGATATTTAGTCTATGAAGCGTTTGAAAAAAAAAATGCCCTAGACCCTCAGATGGCCTTGAAATGATCAACAATTTAAAACCCAAACATTCAATATATATCCAATATTTAAGTGCTCATGTTTGAGAAGCTAAAACTGTAGATTACTTTGCATTTTGCTTGATGAATGACTTCATTATTGATTACCAACTCAGTTTATGGAGCTAAGCATTGCCATCAGGTGGTTGCTAATCAATTTATCAACTCAAATCAAACTACTGCACAATAAGAGATGAAAATAAGCACCATTTCCCAGCTGTGGTGAATGGCTTTAGGCTACAAATATTGTGCTGCAGGGTTTGTTACCAACTGTCTGCTAATATCTCATCAGCTCAGGGCAAACTGTGTACCACAGGGCAAGAGAGAGAGAGAGAGAGAGGAGGAAAAAAAGTCACCTCCTTATGCCTAATTATGTATGCACATCCAGTGTACAAACAGAGAGCTCACCTCTTCAGGGTATATGGCCCCCCTCCAATCACATGCAACCCAATTACAATCACTTGGAACACCCACACTAATCACCTTCGCCCAATGAGGTGGCTTGCTGATTTAAATCAGAGCCACCTCCTCAACCCTAACAATGTGATTAGAATCGCTGGGCGTCTGACAAATGAGGCAGAGCTGGCAGAGCAGGCAGCAGATTCATAGATTGTTTTGTTTTCCTGCTCTCTTCTTTTTTGTTTATGGACACTGTTTAACATTTATTCTCCTCCTGCTTTGTTCATTATAATGCAGGCGGCAGCATCCTGAGCACTATCGTGCAGGGACATCTGTAGAACACTTCTGGCCTCCCGCATCCCTTACTGTGGCATGAAACGCTCCGACACGCAAACTGTAAAAAGTTCACATACACACACTTCCAAGTCAGTCTTTGAGTTACAAACTGTGGAAAGGAAACCTGTCCCATGATACAAAAGCTGTACACACTGTTGCTGTAAACACATGCACACCCTTCCCCTTTCCTGACACCAGTGCATTTCAGACAATGAATCACTTCTATTTGTAAGGTGCTTTGACTCCATGTAAAAACAAACACAGCCTGCCTCTCCAATGCAGGCCTGTCTTGTTTTAAGCGGTATGAAGCTGCGCGGCCTTGGAGAGAGTATGGAGGGGCGATCATAAAAGCCCCATGATGGAGCGCCCTCTCTGCTTTCACCTGAACAAGCCCGAGTCATACACACACTGTACAGAGACGGGGCTGCAGCGTTCGTGGCAATGGTACACCACCACACACTTCTCCCAGCACCCCTTCCATTAACCTTGCCACAACAGCAGGAATCAATATCGATGCACCGTTTTTTCCTCCATCTGAGAGCTTATTTAGATAACCAAAACGCAAGCAAACAGACGCTACAGCTACTGGGTAAGAGACGAGACATTTCTTCCCCTTCCTTTCCTGCTGGTGATGAAATACTTCCGAAGAAGTCTCAAAGCTGGCAGCGTCATCAGCTAAGTGCCATTTGTCCTTGGCAGACCCGGCTGGAGATCAATGCATCAAGATGACAACTTTCAAAGCTAAAAGGAGTATGACCAGGGAGGGAGGGATCATCAATACTCAGGCTTCGGCCTGTTTAGCATTCCCTCAGACTGTGATCAGAATACAATGATAACTTTACACCATGTGTAGATGGATTCAGGCTTCCAATTAGACTGCTGCTGTGGAGGCAGATGTGAACAGCTGGAAGCTCTCATCAAGCTGAAGATCATTAAATAGTGCTCACACCCTGACAGGCAAAATGGATGAACAGATACATCAATGGTTAGGTATCGGGCGGGCTAACTGGCTGGATGGCTGACACCTGCTGTCATTGTGGAGGACACTCATTTTTGCCATTTTGTCACTTTCTACAGAGGCAAACTTGACTGAGAACACACTAATCAACAATGATACTGACTTTACTGAGCAGATCATATATGATATACAACCACATAATCCACTTTAAACACAGTTCTTCACCAGCGTCATTATAAAATTACATAATAACATTAATTAGGTCATGTTCAACTTAGTTTTTCGTCACACTGCCATCTCCAGCCTCATGTTACCCTCCATAAAAACTGCTTCACATCTGCCAGCCGACACTTGGGAGGAAGTCTGCTCAGAGGCAGAGCTAGTTACATGCTCAGATGCTCTCAACACATAGAGAGAATTTAAGAGGAAACACTATAACTAGGTTTTTACAGAACACCACATATAAAGAGCCAGAATAACCCCCCTCTGCTTCAGGTGACTGGAGGAACTGTAGTGCACAGGTGGGCGACCATACACATACATACTGGTCATGCCTAGAACTGAAAAATTATTCCAAGCTATTAAGGAAACAATGGATATTTACAACCAATTACACCCGAGAGTCTCTCTGTTGGGAATGTCACCCAAAGGGATATAGAGAAGGAGTTAAAAGTAATTACTTTAAGTTCTGTTTACAGTGCGGCTCAATCGCATTACACTGAATTGGTCAAAGCCCAACCTCCCACCTACAGTTAATAGACACTAAAACTGTGAGACAGATATAAAATGTAACAAATTACTCATCACTGAGGCTTCAAAAACACAAAATTTATGAAGAGATGGAGCCCAGCCACGACATTACTAATGCAATAAAATAAGCTTTCATCTTTATCACTTCACTTTTCTCACCAGCTAATCATCTACTCTGATGTTTGGACTGGGCAAGTAGAGGAAAGTGGGTTTATGAGGACATTTTACTTGAAAACTGCTTCCTGTTAGTGCTGGAAATGGGGCCAATGAGAGCGCACTGAGAATGAAATAGAAAGTCGATAGGCTGTAAAACCAAAACAACGAGCTAAACGGGGCTAAAAAGCTTCAGTTGAATTTGTTTCCATCATTATGTCGACCTCCCGTTTGAGTATACATGGACACAGAAACTTAAAAGCCACTTTTCCTACTCTATGTCCAGTCCCTGCAGAGGAATTCTGAGGCTCGACGCTGCTGGACCGAGATACTACACTCGGCCCAAACAGGTCGTTGGAAGGCTGCCTATCAGAAGTGGAACAGAAACCCTCTTAGCTGGATGGCCTAGTTAGGTCGGCCAGTCTGTGTATGTACGTTTGTGTGTGTGTGTGTGTGCATCTGTCCAAAACTATGCATTAGGTTGATATCTGCTTGCTCCCTGTCATCTATCTGAGGGAGCCAGTTAAGCCTGTCTGGCCGATGAAAATCTTGGTGCAGTAGTGAAGCTGATTCTTACCAAAGGGGGGACCAAGTGCAGCCAACAAAGCAAGGGCCAGCTCCCCAGCTGCTGTTGCCCAGCTTCCCTCTCCCCTTTTTACAGCCCTTTAATCCCTGGCCACTGCCATGGGCTTCATTCCTCCACAAGCCCAACAAAAGTCAAGACAGTGGCTCCTCAGGCAAAGCTGCTTCCTCATGTCCCAGAGAATAAATATTTCCATAGTGGCAAGAGTGAGAAGGAGGTTGGGGGGGGGGGGGGGGGGGGGGTGCAATGTCGCAGGGTTGTAGTTAAGTGTGATTCATTCACTGTCTCCAGACTTCCTCTTAGCTCTCCCTCTTATGCCTTTCCCACAGACAGAAAAAGATAAAGGTGATGTAACATCAATAACTGCATTCCACTATTACTGAAATTCAAGACCTTGTCATCATGCATCAACTCTCCATTTCTAGGACCACATGGGTGCATCAGTGGTTGTTTTGAGCATATATCAATAACTGAACCTGATGCTATAGATGCAGAGGATGACGCTGTGGCCAATATTTTATAGCTTAGTAATTAATCTAGAGAGAAAGCCGGGGGTTTCTTTGATAGCAACCCAAGCAGATGGTGAGTGGCAGACCCCTTCATTAAGATTCCATATCCCTCTCCAGCACAAGACTCTGTCACTTTAACTTTCTAAGACAAGAAGCATGCATTGCATCAGTAAATAAGAAGCCACACTAGACCTAATGGGTTTGTAGACAGAGCAGTTAGAAAGCAGTGATGTTGCTGCAGAAATCTGCTCCTGACTGCTCTCTTAGAGTCTGGCTCTGTAAAAACATGACAGCACCTGAAACTCATTTGAAATGCAGCGCTGAAGTTTCACTTGTTTTACACGTCTGCACCCAAATTGAATCAAGGACACATCAATTTAGGCACGCTGAATAATGTACTGAAAGAATGGCCGCAACAAACCGTATCAGATGGCATTGGTCTTTTAGGTGACCTTGCCTCTGTGTGTGGGTGTCTGCTGCATGTGTGTGTGTGTGTGCTTTTACCTAAGAAGTCTGCAGATGCTGCTCCTGTAACTGAGTCTCTGGCTGGCAGCGGCCACACTGGGAGGCATCGGTGGGCGTGATGGGAAATAGAGCAGGACTGCCGCAAAAAGCACAGCAATTGCAGTCAACTCTGCCGGAGCCCAGCACAGACACAGATAAAAAGAGACAAACGTGTTATCTCCATTGATAACAAAGTCAGACCAATTTTGACATTTTTAAAAAGGTCAGTGTGACATCTAAAAAGTCCTTGAAAACCAGCCCGGGAATGAACACAATGGCCTGCGAGGCACAACTGTAGACCAAATGCATGTCCATGTCACAACGGTCTATCATATGGAGAGGAGCCTGTTTTCCTACTGTGCAGATTTTAATGTGCTTCCTGTGTCTGTCCTTTGATAACCTCCAAAACTTGTGGTTCACAAAGGGTGCCTGCTTTGTCCTTTAAAAATAAATAACAATACTACCTTAGGTTAAACAAAAGCCGCAGCCTCAATCTATTACAGCATGCTTGTTTCTCTTTTCAGCGTGCTTTTAATTTTCTGAATCAGTTAAGCATAACAGTCCCAGCAATCTATTTTTCAGAGGGGCGGTTATGAAGATTATAATTGGACTTTTTTGGTGTTCCTGCAAATATCTTGGATCCCCTCGCCTGATTGTGTTTGTGTCCCTTGACGGGGCTGACATGATGTTGGAAATGATGTGCTATCGATCCTCCGTGCCCTCGGAGGTTCTTGCTCGCTGTTGGTACCTGCATACATAACCAGCTGGATCCTGTCTCGGATGGAGCTGTCGGAAACTGCTGCCGCTGCCATCGTGGTTGTCGCCTGGGTGTCGTTGGGGGCCGGCACTACCAGAGGTCCGACTATGAAGGAAGTTGCACCACCCAGGTAGGAGAAGAGCGAGGCCACGGCTGTAGCGGTGGCTCTTTGGTCAGGAGCGAACCATGTAGTGGAGAGATAGGGGCCGGCACTCATGATGGTTGGGCCGGCTAAACCATTCAGAAACTGACCTCCGTGTATCAACCTGTAACAGAGAGAGGGACAGGAGGACAAATCTAAATTTCATGCACAACAATAGAAGAATAATTTGACTTGTAGCCTCTAAGAGTGACCTTGAGTTTGATCTTCAGCACTGTGTACGTCTATAATCAGTAAAGTCATGACAGCATGATCCCATGGTATATTTAACTTTATATTGTGAGATAGCTGAGACTTTGCCAAAAAAATTTAAAAAATCACAAAGTAAAACTTTTAAATTCTCAGGAGCAAAACTGTACAGCAAACTTTTAAGTCTTTCAGGGTGTGTGTTTACCCTCTGAACCCTTTATTCTGTGTGCAGCCTATTAATGATACACTGTATTGAATCTACCGCTGTTCAACAAAGATAACCAAAAATGACTGCAGCAGCGAGTCTCTCATCAGTGTATTTAGTAAGTTAAAAATAAACATAGAGACATCAAGTAATGAAGCATTTCTTGTAAAAAAAAAAAAAAAAAAAGAATAAATAGAAAATCTGATGCAGCGATGACAGGCGAAGGATGAAAATTCAGTGTAATATCTCCGGGGAGGTAAGTAACAACCTGCTCCTGGGGGAGTCCAAGTCATAGTCTCACTTTCAGACTTTGCTGTGCGAGACAGGTATACGCTGAGATGTCCCCTGGTGGCACCAGTCCCCCTCATCACCACCACCTCCACCACCCGCCCCCCCCCCCCCCCCTCCCGCAGTGTCTAACTGAGACAGCCAGCCGCCAGAGACAGGGCATGGCTGATTGATTGTCTGTGAGCTCAGTAAAGACACCTTTCATTCAGAGCTGTTTGAGACGGCTCAGCGGGGAGAGGAGGAGAAACAGGAAGTAAGGAAGGAGGGAGGGAAGAGGCAGAGAGAGAAAAGGACAAGGAGGACAGAGGACAAAGAGGGATCCTGGGCTAATTCTCAGCTCACGGTGTTGAAATCCATTCTGTGTATTTGTCTTCAGATCGTACCATGGGCAGAGTAGAGTTCCTGCTGAGGAAAACTGGATGTTTATTAGTTTCAAAAGCATATTTTAAGATTTAACCTCGGCTTAAATAAGATGATTGATAGGACTGTTTCAGGATTCTCTGACGCCCTGAGAGACAAATAGCTGTCATGCATTTTGGCATCCGTCACTGTCGCTGTAAAATCATCAGTATAACCATTTGAGTGGCAATGACAACTACATTTAAAAAGAACACAACGCTAGTGCTGATATGACACTAAAGTTTATGCACTGATACCACAACTGTAAATATTCTGACTCATTTCAGAGATCAGATGTACATGTCTAAACACAACCAGTCACACATGAGCTCATCCAGTTAGACAGCAGCAGCAGATAATGCTTTCTGAATCAGGAACGATCTGTTTAAAGAATATGTAAACACATGCATGCGCTCAGTGTGATGGACACATTCTGCTGCTACATTTAGAAAAGCAGTATCTTCAGGCACATATTCGCTTGTTCACTCCTCGGTGTGCTTACTCTTCTCTGCCCTCTAACTGTTTCTAACACTGCTGTCCACTGGGTTCCCGGGTTGACAGATAAATGTGTCATGGCAGAATACAAAGTACCGCGGTGGCTGACAGACTGATTGGAGAATAGCTTGTTCACCCTATATCTCCCTCCCACATCTCAGACCTGCTAGCATCCCTGCCTACACACCAGCACCCTCCGAAAATATTCTCTGACACTTACTTTTTATTCATCCCACTCCTTATTTTCTTTGTAGAGTTCTTTGAAAAGTTCCTCAAATTAACTGTTTCCAACTGGGTTGCTCAGCAGATATATGATAGACTGCGGCCTTTTCATCTTGTTTGGGGAAACATCACTTGCATACGACACGTGGATCGTCTGCTTATTCATTCATACATAATTCTACCATTATCAAAGTTTCCCATCCGGTCACCTGTGTTAATGCAGGCGTGTCATTGGTCTTCTCGACCTGCAGCCTCTCTGTCATTTCTATATCAACTTGGCGCAGCAGCTGAAGGATGAACCCAGTGTCGTGGCACTGCTGCATTCACCGCTATGCTATTTTCTTCTCCATCTTATTGCAAGTGATCGAAGACAAGAGTGACAAGCGAGAAAATGTATCCTCAACATTATGGGTGCCACACTGTCATTTTCACTACAGCAGGTTATCATCATTACATCATTTGTCAGTATATATACCACTTTGTGATTTAGGTCAAAGATGCATCTGCAATAACAGACCTACCACATGCAACAATATCCCTGTCTCAGTAAAGTTTGTCAAAATGTGTCTGAAACCATAATATGGCGTCTACATCTTCCATGTGCAAAGAACCTCCAGGTTAACAACAAGGTACATTAGTGCTAGAACTGAACAATACACCAAGAAAAACTTATTGTGATTATTTTTGGCAGAAATTACAACCGTGATATGAGTGATTTCAGTCGGAGCGGCCATTTTTGTTTCACTTGTTTCATCATTTCTGGAGTGTCTCTGTTACAGTGCTTCACAATGCTTTGTTTACGGTATGCTGTGACACACTTTTACCATGAAAAAAGTAGTAGTAACATTTCAACACACTAATTAGTGCTGCTATGTTTTTGCTGCATGCAAAAATGTGTCCCCCAGACATGAGTGGATAAAATGAATGTATGGCTGAATTAACGCCGTTCATAGGATTAGTGTTTATCGTATGACACATTCAGGTCATCCAAAGCATCCCTCAACATCTAGAAACTGACAGGCCATGTGTTTGTTCCTGTAATCAATGGGTGATTGACTTCACAGCCGCACAGCTCCCATCAGATTCATTAGCTCTCCACCGGCCAAATGCACCTGATTCGGCTAATGAGCTGTAGGTGGAGAAAGGAAAATACAGAAATTAAGCAGTGTGGGAGCTCTGTCGTACCTAGAGTAAGCACCCCTGCTCTAACTGCTTGGCTGATTAAGAAGTTTTTTCTGTGGTCTGTCACACTGTGTTAAGTACAACACTTGGTATATCACTGTGGCTGTGCTCCATTTGCCTGGGCCGCTGTCGTGCCTCTTGTTTCGTAATGGCAAGAGTGGAGGCATCGAGAAGCAGCAGGTAGGATACTGAATCTATCAGCTGATAATCAAACAGCAGCAGCAGGTGGTGGAGACGCCGTGGTAAAGCAATTTAATCTTTCCACAGCTTTTAACTGTTGGAAGAGACGGTACAGTACCTTTTCTATTTGGATTCAGTCACCCATCTGATATGTGTGTGTGTGTTTTTACCCTGAAATGCTGATGATACTGTTGATACACATGGTATTTTGTTTTCCAGCAGCACACAGCCGCTGATTCAAGACGGCATCAGCATCGTGTGCTGTTTTGTGTGCCACACTGACTGTAATGGAGTGGACACCACGCCCCAACTAGCACAGACCGGCTCTGTGCCAGTCAGGTGCTGGACTGTAATCACGCCTCTTGTGATTACAGTCTCATTTGGGGCCTGGGAAGTGTCCAGATATTAGACTGGTCCACCTGTTGTACTTCATCATGTCATTAGGCACAACGATTACTCCACACCCAGCACTCAAATCCAGTTTATCCAAACACTGATTATCAACGCAACTAAAACAATCTTTCTCATTTCAAACAACAACTGAATCAGTGTCAATACATGAAGTTTTTGTGTCAAAACCTAAATTAAATTTATATTATGTCAACAGAAGCATCCAAACATCAAAATGACGTCAGTGTTTAAAGGAGACATATGATGTTGTTCCATATTTTAGAACATTTTTACAGTGTTATAACGTCATATGTCCATGCTGAACCTCTGCAGAGTTGCACAGCTAGAGGAGCCAAAATGAAGCATTTCAGGAAGTGGCTGCATAGCAGTTGAAATCTGGATTTTACATGACATCCATACGAGACAACGAAGGAATTTTTGGAGCTGAAAATCATGCAGAACTACTCTGTAGGTGCTCAAAACTGACACGATGGTAAGAAAAAAGCAGTAAAATATACAGAGTGCGTCTCCTTTAACACTGTCCCGACCACCAACACAAACGGCTGCAGATGGAAATAACAAACTTATAGTTAAAGCAGATACATAACCGATAACATCTGACCCATTTTGGTGACAGTTTTCATCATTATACTTTTTTGAAAGTTTGTGCTACAGTACTTTTTAAAGTATTGAAGTTCATTACCCTGTCTCAGTGTGTATAGGATCTCAGGATGGATGTGTGAGAAAGAGGAAAACTGCCTTTAATGTGACAGGATATGAGGACAGATGGTGACTAACATGAGGATGAGTGGTCACACGCAGCAGCCGCACTGTGGCGAGAGTAGGAGAGAGAGGGTGGGGTGAGAGGGGGCGGCTTCTTTTTTTTTTTTTTTTGACAAGAGATGATTAAGTTAATCAGTATTGATGAACCCTGTCAGACAGAATCTGATCGCGAATGAGACAAAGAAGGCAGCACTGTGCTGAAATCGCCTTGACTGCTGCTGGTCTGCCAGGGCTGACAGACCCAATTCTGCCATCACAGAAAAGGCCAGACCAATTCAGTCTGGAAAATGGCACCGCAGCAGTTGTCACAGGAAGATGACAGCCTGCCGCAGCATCCTCAGCGCGTTCTGATGGCCAGCAAGACACTGTGAGTGAGTCTGAGATGTCACTGATAACACACTTACTAATCACAAAGCTGGTATGTATTTAAATATATGAGGGGGGGGGGCAGACAGAGAAAGAGATTAAATGGCGGGCATGAGACAAGAATGAATGCTTGAAAACAAACGAGACTGAGTGAGGTAAAAAGTTGACGTGTCTGATTGGAGAGCAGCCTTTTGCACAGCGAGCTCCGATCAGTGATCACTGATGCAACGGTGCTTTTTTCTGTCCATGTCTGCACCTCGCAAAAACAAAACACATTCAGCTCCACGGTTCTTTCTTCAGACACACGACTGCAGCAGCGACACAGAAGATCCTGGTTATAAAGGAGAGGAAGTTCCACTGTTCCCATGTTTTTTATGACTGCCTTTGATCCCTTAAAAAAAAAAACTGAGGCCATTTTACTTCCGTGAGAGGACGGCATTAAAAAAAAAGAAACCAAAAGAAGTAAATCGCATTTCAAACATGAAACGGCATGTGGAACAAACAGATCTGCAGGGGGCTGTCAAGGGAACTTTGCTGTCTCTAAACCTGAATAACTGTCACCACTTGTCTCCTGATCAGGGGAGCAGGAAACTCAAGCGCTGCGTTTGATCGCTTTGCAAATGCCCTTGAACTCTGTCCATTCAAAATTCTAGGGGGGGGGCAGCTTCCTTTTCACCTAGGTCATCCAAAATCATCATCTAAACCCGTTCTGATATGGAAACAAAAACATGTTCAGAGCCAGCACACACAACAGCAGCACCACAGGTCACTGAACAAAAGCTCTCACACACTTGATGTTCTTTTATCTCCAATACTGCAAAGCAAAGAGTGACATCTACTGGTGATCTGGGGAACTGCATGATTCTATCAGCCTGTGCTTTTTACTGTGATAATCTACTATGTCATCCATTTAAACACAGCTTCAAGAGCGATGACCTGCTACATTTAATATGCAAATTAAGCTGAACTGTGTCAGAACTAACATTTGCAGTATGATTCATGTTATCTTGGCTTTCACTGTGCGATCTTCGTTTTCCACTTTGAATGCCAAATCCAAAGAGCTGAAGGTCACAGCTATGCAGGATTGCTCCCATCATCCACTGGGAAAACAGCTGGCAGCTCCGACCCCCGGGTCGACACACTTTGAACTTTGTGCGTGTTTTGTCTTGAGTTCTGCAGACATCAAGACCTGACAGCTTCTGTTGTACGGCTGGATGCAGGAGGAGGTTTTCTTTGCAGCACTGTTTCTATTTGAGTCCACTTCCCTTTTACAGTAAAAGCCTCTGGCAGTTTTTAGCACCAGTGCACCAATATATATATATATATACATGGGATGGATGAATGATTTAAGAGACATTTTAAGGAGCTTTGTTGGTTTTCAAACAAATTTGAATCATGCCCAAAAATTCAACAATTGCTGACAAAGCCAAGACAAAAGACCCAGAACTGCAGCTCCTCAAACGGCCAATCCCTGCAGACTCATATGTTAAAATCAGAAGCATGCGCCACAGAATTGGCCCCACACACTCTGGCCAAACTCAGCCCAAACTCAGCAGTTCGATGGAGTCAGGTACTGGCAATAATGTATAACTGGAGAGGAAGCTCTGATTTGCTCTACAAGATCTGTTCCCTGTCAAAACAGGTGTGTGGCTCAGGCCCAACTACTGTAGAAAGAGGCTAAAGGACACCATCAGGGGTCGTTTTCTCAATTTATCTCTTATAAATCAATCAAAAAGCAGAGTATGAAAATACTTGAGGCGAGATACTTCCTTATATCATAGGACCTCAAATTATAAGACTGGCAGCCAGCAGCCAGGAGCGTTGTATTGATATTCAATGCAGTGACCTACACAAGGTCAACGGACTGAGATAACAAGTCTGTACATGTACGACAACTGTTTACTCCGCATGTTGCTGAAGAACATAGAAGTGGATGTCACTCTTGATTGAAATCACAGGAAAACACCAGCACAGGATGCTGCAACCACACGAGGCGACGACAAGCAAGTTGTAATTACTCATTCAACTTCGGTGCCATCGCAAGGGGATCGTTATTCTTCTGCCAAATATGTTCTAACAGAATCTATTATACCTTCCTTGGATCTAGTCTGTGTTACTATAACCTAAGCTTTTCAGTCCACTGATGAATTTCTTACTGCGGCCTCAAGAGACGCAGGGAGAAGGAGAGTGAGAGACAAAATTGATTTATGTGATCTCCGAAAGCCAAAAGAAATCTAAAGTCCGTGGAGGGAAAGCGATATGGGAAGCTGAAAAACTATAACCTCGATGTATTGATATTTTATGATATACTGCTTCATTGTGCAGCTCAATAGGAATCATTAGACAGATTACTGCTCAGAAATATTCAATGAAATTACATTTTTAAAAGGCACATTATTATATAATTGAAATGACCTTCTCTAAGCACTTGCACTCTCTCAAAAGAGGGACACTGTGCTCATAAGTAAAACTGAGAATTTAACACAAAGAATAATGGGACTCCTTTTATGCTGTCCAGTGATGGCCTGTCAGAGTGCTGTCTGATAAGGGAGGGAACTGGCTGCAAGGACACAGAAGAAGAAGTTACGGATGCACACAATATTGAAGTGTCTGTCAGAATACAGCTCTCTGTCAGCCAAATGCTCTCTGACCGTCCCTCTATCCAGTCACAGGTCTGTGCTCAGAAGGAAACAGGAAAAAGGACCTGGGCTCAAATCAATACAGCTGAACACAGCACAGCAACCTGAGAAGTCACCACCACTGCGTGTTGTACTGATGTTCAACCCGGTGCTTTTTCACTGTTTCGCTCTTATCGGTCAGTTGCTCTAACTTCACCTCCTAGGAATTCGATTTCTATACAACTGAACTGACTGGATTATTCAAAGGCAATGTATTTTTGAGTGAATGAAGCTCGGTACATTCATGAACAGCAGCAGAGTCTTTGGGCGGTGGTAAGAGCGGATAGCATTCATTGTACAGGAAAAAAAAAACATCACACCAAAGAGAAGAGCTCCCGTCCACAGCCCGGTCCCTGTGGTTAGGTTTAGGCAACAAAAGACAGTTAAAGTTGGGGAACGTTGTAAATAAACTTGCTGTGTCTGAAGCCTCTGTGAAACCACACTACAATCTTTCCCTAACCTTTACCAAGGTCTCTGAGTACCAAAAAAAAAATCACTGCTTGCCTCTTAAGTTGCAGAAAACACAGTCACACTCTCCTCCTCTGTTGCTGAGTTACAGCACTGAATAATGAGGAGTAAATTTGACCTTTGACATTTGGTTGCAACATGTCATAGCTTCATCATTTAACCCTGTTTAACCAACCAACTTCAAATGAGTTCATCCTCTGAGTCCGAGTGGATATTTGTGCCAGATGTAATGAATTTCCCTTGAGGCCTTCCCGATGTACTGCATTCACAAGGAGAGGACGATGCAAAGCCAGACTGACCTTGACCTCAAAACCTAATCAATACTTTCTTGAGTCCAAGTTAATGTTTGTGGAAAACTTGGAAAAGAAATGCCCCTCAAGGTGCTCCTGAGATACCGCATTCACAAGGACAGGACGGACAGACAGTCCAAAAACATAGTGCCTCCAGCTGGGGCAGCACAGAGTTTAATAATGCTGGAGACACTACAAGTGGATGCTGAGATATTTTGCCAGGAAATAAAAACGTTGTCGGTGAACACAGTGTATCTTTGACTTCACAAATACATAAATCATCATTATCCTCATTACACAGATAGAAACCTTAATGTCTCAATTACATTTCCTGTGAAAGTGTATTTGCTGTTGCAGCCAACTTGTGTAGAAAACTCAGTTTAGGAAACTAAGGTGGTCGCTCAGTCAGTTGCTTCACCACTTTGGTCCAGACTGAAATGGTTCGACAACTCATGGCATCCATGGTCCCATTGACTGGCTGTTGGCCTGACCTGACCTGACCTGACCTCTAGTGCCACTTTGAGGTTGGCATTTATGATTCAGAGTTTATGATCGAACATCTGCAAAACTGGACAATCATTTTCAATATTAACACTAGAAAACTAGTAAGAAAAACAATAAAACACTTTGAGGTGACAACCAGAGGTGACCTGTTTATACTGCATCTTTTTTCCAGTTAGTTTTTTATTTGATATATGATGAAGACAAGCATTAAATCCTCCTGTTCCTCACAGGGGCTGAAAGTGGTGAAGGTGTGACCGTTTTACTTGAAAATGACTGAAACAATCCATCAGAAAAGTTGCTGATTAATTTTCTGTAGATTGACTAATCCATTAAATTCATAATCTTGTCAGCTCTATCACAAATCATGGTGAACTCATTAGACAAGGAGATGTCCTAACTTTGGCAAGCGACTCATACTGTTCATAGCTGGTCCTGAACTGGGTGTGGCGGCCGGTTTAAAAAGTTTGTCGCATAAATCAGATTACGGTCGTTATGGAAGGCTTATGACTGAAATGAAGATCACGAGTCACTCTCTTGTCGCTGCTCCAAAACCTTTCAAAAGGATCATCATCATCTTCATCATCACTCTACTTGCCTCGCTTAAAACATCTGCTACCGTAGTGTTTACAGGGACGTCTTACCATCGTCTGAGAGGCTGCTCTGTCACTGGTACGCTCCGCAGAGCTGCTCCCAGCAGCATGAAGAAGGCAGACAGGAGGAGGGACGCCCGCAAACCTGGAAGACACAAGATATGGTCACGAAAGTAGATTTAAAAAAAAAAAAAAAAAGAAAATTGTGTTGTTTTTTTTCCAAAGCATTATTACTTTTCATACTCAATGTTGTTTGCCTTCAAATCTTCAAGCTACAGAGGCTGCAAACATTTGGTATTTTCTATTTGGTAAACTGATTACATAATGCAACAGTCCTGCGATGACTCTATGACCTTTGAGGAGGTTTGTTGAGTTTCACAGAGCTGCTGAATTCAACTTTGCAATCATCTCAGAGGAAGTCATTTGTGGTGCTGTTGAATGGCATTGAGTCACACTGATATGTGCTTCTGTTATTTAGAGGAAACCCAGCAGCATAGAAGCTGAATGTATGTGGCCAATAATAGCCCTGACCAAACAGACAAGAGGAATCCCAATGCTTCTTCTTATCACTTGTTAGAGACAGACCATTATCTGTCACTTCGGAAGTGTCTATTCTCAGTTTCACTCACATGATGCCCATGGAAGGACACTCTCTCCACTTCCCTGTTCCTCTATTTTTCATGAGAGCTGTCCTTCACTGACGCTTTGACTATCAGGCAATGATAAGCATCACACTTTATCAACTCCTGACTGGAGAATTGGTCACATCGTGCATGTTAGCAATTTGGTCTAATGTTCATTTCAGTTGAGTGTTATCTTGCATTATTATAATAGTGACACATATCACGACTCCCAAAAAGTACTGACAGGGACGTGTCATTCAAATCCTCAAGGGATATCAGTTAAGAAACACTTCACACTTTGGTAATAGTGTTAATCTGATCAGAGATGATGCGAAATTAATGCCTATCAAGGCCTCTAGTGCAGACAATAGACAATTAGTTGCGCTACTACATGCAGTTTCACAGTTAGTGCAAATATAAGGGGCAAACAGGGGCAGCAGTTTTGATAATTGATTAGAAAAATCATTTCAATCCATGTTAAACCTTAATACCAAATATATGCTTGTCTCAGGTACTTACGTGTGAGGATTTGATGCTTTTGTTAGTCATATGATAACAAGCTGAAAACTCTGATATGCCTCCGCTTTATGATATAGGCCAACACAAAAACTGAGGAGTTAATGCACAGATTAACCTGTAGTTAAAATAATAATTAGTTCCAGCTCTAATAAGAATAAAATGCACAAACAGATGTTTTCAATGCTGTGGGCTGCTTTTATAATCCAGATATATAGAACAAGAACAAACTGAGTAGTACCATAGCCTCTCATATATATAAACAATGTCCAGGAGTCCTTTAATATCTAATACTGAGCTTCATTTTTATATTTTATACAACTGTAAATTCAACCTTCAGCTCTCACCAGTCTTTTTTTTTTTAACTATTTATTTATTCTGACGATTGACAACGAACCCTTATTGGTTTGTCAGATTGTATTACTTTGTTCTCATGCTGCAGAGATGGTTGTAGTCGTACTGCAATTGTGTATCTTACACAAGAGCAATTAACATACATGCAAAGTCTGAAAACTTGAGGGGCCGCTGGAGGGAAGCTGCTGCGAGCTGGAAATACAAGGTTTACCAGCTCACAGTGAAGTGGGAGGGTCAGACGCATAGTGAGGAATCAGCACAAATGTACATATATATATATATGTCATATCCTGAGCACATTGTGAGTAAACTATGACCTCATCACATATGACTTGAGCTTAAGACTCCAGCCTCTCTTGGATGGCAACTGCCGTGTTGTTGATCATCCACAATTTCTGCCCTCAGGGAGAGGGAGGTCTCTGAGGAGAGCCCAGCATTTCCCCCACTGACAAGTCTGAGCAGAACCAAAGTATGTGTGTGTGTGTGTGTGTGTGTGTATCATAGACAACAGTTTAGTCTTGTTGCTGCCTCTGGATGTCACGTAGATTTTTTAAGTAAGGTCACACCATGGCTTAACACAATTTGCGAGCGCTGAACAAGCTGCCCTAATTCAATATATGACTCAGAGGCAGACATGGCTGCAAGCCGGGTCTTAAGATAAGCAATAAGTTTATGGGTCTGTTGGGGAATCTACAGCTGGATTATTTAACTTCATACAGTCTTGTCACTTCCTATCACTCACCGAGCAGCAGGTATGATGTGCCAACCTGTGTTTAAACTAAACAAACCAAACACCCCTGACTTCTAATTGCTGCTGAATCAGAATCACAAGATGAGTTATGCAATTTCTTGGGCAAGATTTTGCTCGCGGTCTTCATTTCATCCTGGTTACGGTGATGCCGTTACTGTTTATGTCACCTGACAGTTCAGACAGTGGGCAGTAACCAGGACGTGTCAGTCAGGTGATGTGGAGGAACTGGTTCAGTGAAACGCATCTGACTCAGTGGCTTAATTCAAAAGGGCTGTTTCAGGCTTTCTTGCCATTACCCAAAGGGGGGTACTTAAAAAAATGTTTCTCTTGTCTTGTGAATTTGAGCGCTCTTGAAAGAGAGTAGTCTTAAAAGCCCTTCAGAAGTTGCTCATCCCACATCAGCACTTTCTTCGCCCTCAAGTGGGTTCAACTCATCTCTCATCTACATGGAACAGTGAACACAGGAAAACCCCCTCTGCACGGACTGATGGTTTAACAACATTAAACTTTTACATGTTCAAAGTGGACTGATCCAATTGACAGTCTTCCCTTTTTCATGCAATAAAACGATATACCAACACACCTGCATGTGCACTAGCTGGATCAAGAGATGAAGTCACAGAAACTGTCAATAACTCTTGTAATCTACTTTCATAAAAGAAAGTAGACAGTTATAATGTGTGCAATCCTATTTGAGATACATTTCCAGAATAAAACGTACCAGTTGTTTGAGGAAATACCTAATAACAGTATCAGCAAACAAACAGCATAGTAGTTGTGGATGAACTGCAACTTGAGCTAATTTAAAAAGGGCTCATCAAATATTGACTTGTATGTACATTTAGGATAATATTTATCATAATACATCATGTGACACTTTGCACACAGAGGGATAACAAAATACTGGATAACATCCAGAGACGCCTGTTCAGTGTAGCATTCATGCCATGTAACTGCAGCAGTCTTTTGTGTGATAAAACAGAAAGACCAACATGTCATGTGTTATCTAAGATATGAGGGTGATAACGGAGGGCCTGGGGTCAAAACGACAGGTCCGAAAAGCACCATGTTAGGATAGGACACAGTGTACCAGATGATAGCAGCTCACCTCTTTTATCCATCAACCACATGAATAGCAGCCATGGGACGAAACCCACCGGGCCCCACAGCACCAGAACCGCGATGTCAGACTTGGTGAATCCGAAAGCGTGAACGGCCGAGTTCTGGATCGGACCCCAGAAGTTCCACACCATCCCCTGCATTAACGCCAGCAGGGAAAACAGTGTCAGGACCAGCCATCTTCTCCCATACACTCTGCTGTTTACTGGCTGAATGTTTGCCTCCGGATGAGAAGGGGAGAGAAGAGGCTCCCGCTCGGCCTCGGTGCTCGAACCGGCACCCATAGTCGTTAGTTTTCTTGTTTGTTCAATTTAAAGAAAAATCCGTTTAAAACGTCTGTGTGCCAACGGGAAACGGACGCCTCTTCGCCGGGCTTCAGTCAACCACACAAAACAAAAACAGCCGTTAGCTCCCCTTTCTGTCATTTAACTTTACTGCGCATGCCCAGACGGAAACGGTTCGGATCGTTGAAACTGTCACCAGGGGGGTCGCCATCTTGGCTCGTCCGGAGCATTAGCTTGACTGAGGCTGTTGCAGCGGTCACGGAGCCCAAATGGAGCAGATTCACAGTAAAGCGCTCCAGATGTAAACAGAAACCGTACACCGGTCATGTGAGCTTTGTTTACTTCCGTCTGTACTTCAACTACACGTGTAGTGCAAGGTGAGTCCCCTGTGTATTTTTCCCCCTCGATTTCCGCGAAGCTGTTGGCTTTCTTGGGATATCTCTTCACAAACAAATGCTAGCTGATCGTCTCACTGTTTGAACGGAGATAACTCATTTTGTCGCGGATGTGTGCCAAGTCTAGCTGCTCACTCAAAACGATAAAACCAAGCTGCCCCTTCCGTAAAGATAGTTAGCCACTCGATCTGAATGTGCAATGACATCAGAGTGCCTTATGGTAAATTGCTAACTAGCTAAGGTGAGAAAAGTTAGCTACCTGTTGCTTTTAAAGGACAAAGAGCTATTAAAATACCAGTTACGTCAGTGTGTTAAAGAAAGTAAACTTAGCAACTAACAATGATTTTCTTCAATCCTTTGTTGATAAGCGAAGCGATCGCTGTTTTGCTTAATCAAAAATATGTATTGTGGGCCATGCATTAACTTGTAATAAATGACCATACCACTTGTCGACGTGTGATAAAGACCCATTGCCGTATTAGGATGTGAATGAGTATGTGGATTTTGAGTGAGGAATGATTAAGATAAAAACATGCAAAGGACACAATAAAAACACAAATGAAAGTAAACTTTTAAGATGAGAGGGAATTTTCATGATTCATTAGTTTTGTTTGTCATTATCATCAGCCAGTGTCTTCATCCTCTGTGTTGCATCTCACTACCACTGTGTCCTAGGAGCCATGGCTGCCAACCCTATTAAACCCTTCAGCGCAGAGGAAACCCAGAGGATTCTGCATCACCTGCAGCAGCCAGTAGTCTTCATGAACATGACCTGTGACTGGCCTGTTCTCCGCTGGACTGCAGAACACCTGTCTGCCTGTCTTGGCGACAAACCGATCCGGTTCAGACTCGGGAGGAAAGAAGGGGTGGACAGTAAGCTGTACTGAAAATAAATCTGGACAGTTTTGGGTTGAAATCATCAAGTTGATTTGATATTACTAGATGTAAGATAGATAGATGGATAGACATAGATTATCACACTATATAATGAGAAAACACTGAAAGAATGCAGATTCATAGGATGCATAAAAACCTTCACATATATGTTTATCTGACCATCCCTATCTCATGACCACAATATCTGAAGAACATCTGGAATTAATTTCTTAAAATTTGGCACAAATGTTTTCTTGGACTCGCTGATTATCTGACTAGAATGTGGTGGTCAAAAGTCACTGTGAACTCACAAACATGTTTTTGGCCCAAAGTCATTAATTTATCTGCCAGTTATGACACAATTTAACACAAATGTCTGATTGGATAATGATTGATTTTGTAGTGAATGGTCAACTTCACTATGTAATCATTATCTGCAAAAACACTGCCGGCCATTGAACGCTGCTTTGCAGAGACGTCCAACTGTGAGGTGGTGATTCTAGTCACTGTTCTAGTCACTGTTTCCTAGTATCCCTACAATTTTGGAGGCTGTAATTGAAAACATGTGTTTTAAAGATATATTTAGTACATCTGTGGTTTTCTTTAACCAAACTGTCCTCTCCACTCTCAGTTTCTCTAAGAGGCAAACTCTCATTTACAGCAGCTGATCACCATGTAGTTATACACATTCACACCAGGAAGCTGCGCAGTACAACCACAGTCTGACCTGCTGCCACTGACCAGCCCAGCTAGACCAGTTAGTGGTTAAGCCCTTGCTCAAGGGCACCACAGCGGTGCTGATGAAGATATGGATAAGATCAAAATACTTCACTCTGTACTTTCATCCAATTTTCAGCGATCACATAATAATTGCCTTCAGGCTAGTGTGGTTCACGCTCTGACAGGTGATAATTTACAGATTAGAGTGTAGTTAGCAGAACCTGATTAAAAGGCTGTTTTTAATGTTCAGATTTGAAATGTCACATGAGCAAAAAACAAAGCAATTAGGGTTTTTTTGCCTTTGAGCATCTGGTGTGTTTTGCCCCCAGTGTGACTCCAAAACAGCCACAATAATGACTCCTCCTGTGATAAATAACAGTGAGCGTGTCCTCTAATAAAAGCTAGCTAATTAGATTTCTAAATCATCTTTTTCAGCTGCAACAGCTGACAAGCTGACAGGAGGGCATTGCTCATTATAAGTGTCATCACTCAGCCATTAACACACGTTGTTTACTAAAACAAAAGCAAAAAATAAATCACTACAGCTGTGATTTATTTTTCTTATAAATGTGAGTAAAACAAAATTTCATGCCTCTGTGACGACGCACGGTGAGGTGATTTATTTTAGCATAGATAGATAGCTTATTGCACTGAAAGTTTATTATGATTTCCCAGTGATTATTTGCTTTCTTGCACATTTTCTTTCTGTTTTCTCCCATTGCCATAGCACCTCTGTTTGAAACCCAGTGCTCCTATGTGGAGGCCAAACTGGCACACTTCCTCAGCTGGACCCGGGGCCAGTCTGGGACAGATGTTGGGCCTTTCTCTGAATTTTCCTCCTCAGAGTATTGGGCTTATGCAGACTACAAATACATCGCCAATGTGTTTCAAGATCAGCCTTCCATGTTTGAGGTAATCAGACTACTCCACACACGTTAACCTTTTACAGTACACCTGTGAGACACTTTGGCTTTGGTGGAGCTGCTCCTTGTGTGTTTTGGTCTGTGCTGTACTTGGACTCCACACTGTCTATTATACATTCTTTGAAAGCACTAGGTTTTTTGAGTTCTGACAATTCAGGCCAGTCCCTGGCATCTGGTCATCTTGGAGTAGCTCATTCCTAATAACAACAAGGTCTCTGATGTTAGGAAACTCATCCCAGACATGCTGCGTTGGGTGACGGCCAAAAGTCTGTGAGGGGTTGTTAAGTGAGTCCGAGTCAAACTGTGTCAAACATTTCTTTTTATAAACTTGCCTTGTGTATGAGGATATTGTGTTGATTAGGAAAGGGCCTTTATTGGAAGCACACTCTTGCCTAAAATAGCACTAAGATTCCCTTCAACTAGAATAAAGAGAGCATGAATAACAATGAAGACAGCAGCAGAGCAAAAATGTACATGGAGACGAGGGGCTGTGCACGTTGGTGGAGGGATTGAACATGGATCGGGGAAGAACCCATTAAATTTTGGAGCACACTCGGGTTATCAGGCATGAATTTGAATTGAATTTGAATTCTCTCTCTCTCTAAAGGGTGTAATGTTTGACGCTGGCCTTGGTGTAGGCCTGTGCTCTTTGAAAGCCTTTCAAGCACGGCAGTCATGCTTAGATCATTTAATTTTTAATAAAAGGTCCACATTTTAAATAAGGAATGACTTCATCTGACTAGGTTCAGATGTGCTGACAAATTGAAACAAAGGGCAGAGAATCCAGGGTCAACCTAAACTCCTATTTTTATCATTGTTTTATTTACATAAATATGTCCATGTGTGTCAACATATTATTGTTTGTGTTTTCAGAATGAATGGTGGAGCGAGTTATTCATGACTCTTTTATGATTTATACATGACTGAAAAGCCAATAGTCAAATAGAGTCTAAGGAAAGACATATTTTGAATACCAAATTTTATTTAAGATGACAAATAAACACAATTATAATTTGTTAAACCTTAATTTAAAAAAATATTAGTCACATATTATTACCTTCTAATCTAGTTGCAACAGCTTCCACTTATCAACACATAAAAAATTAATTTAAAAAAATGAAGGGGCCAAAATAGTGTCTTCTTTTTCCTCAGAATATTCAGTGTTGTTTTGACATTTTCAATTAAAATGTTAAGCTTTTCCCTCCAACGACTTTATTATTAGCTGCTATTCTTGTCCTCCGGTAAGTAAAGGCATGAAAGTGCCATCCGTTCTCGAGCCACTGCCACACGTTTGCTTCATTTTATCTCAGTGATAAATTTTTATTGGGCATCCACCTGCAATTATTACCTGCTGACATTCATGCCTTTGAGACAGGCAGACATGGACCTTTTACAGGATAAATGGTGCTGGGGAAAAAGCTGCCTGAAGGCTGGATTGACCAAGCTGTCATTTACAGCTGTCCGCATACATGGTAATGACTTCATTATTTGGGATATTGGTGTGATTGCTGGACCTTTATGCTCTGACAGGACTTGATTGACAGGTTAGGTGTTATTTATTTTTTTAGTTTTTTGAAAGATGACAAATATTGGACTTTGGTTTCTCTGCACAGAGACCTCCGTTGGTCAGCTTTAATAGGTCCTGTCAAAACAGCTGATGAGGTGGGGTTACATCTGTGAGCTCATGTGTTGTGACAGTTGTGAAAATGTGAGTCATGTCCCCGTGTTGTGTCTTCATCACAGACAAAAAAAACATTACATTGTTAACATTTTCTCATTTAGATTGATGCATGTCGTTTCAATGCAGTGTGTGTGTGTGTGTGTTGCAGGATATAAAGTGGTCCGACTTTGGTTTTGAGGGACGTAATGGGAGAGAGAGTACATTATGGATCGGCACAGAGGGGGCCAACACACCATGCCACCTGGACTCTTATGGCTGTAACCTAGTACTGCAGGTGCAAGGACGGTGAGAAGGTTTTTGCTGCTTTTAATCTACCAAAGTTTCCAGGTAATAAATCTGACGGCTGGTTCTATTTTCTACAACATATAACACGGGGGTCTGATCCAGACCATGGAGCAATGCAATAAGGTGGCCTGTTCTGGTCTGATGGACAGCAAGATGATGTAAACCCTGACCTTTTAACCAGGGAAGAGATGGCAGCAGGATGGGGCAGAGGTAGTGTGATGTTCAGTGTGATGCTCAACCTGTTTTTCACGTGGATGCTACTTTTAAATGTACCACACTGCAGAACATCATTGCAGACCAAGTGCACCCCGTCATGCTGCTGGTATTCCTAGAATTTAAAGGATCTGCTGCTAATATCCTGTTGCCTGACATGACAGGACACATCCAGGGGTCTTGTTGAGCCCATGTACTGTATGAACACCTGACTCTGTGGCTGATACCCACTGAGAGGCAGAAACTACAAACCAACGCTGCTCTCACACCTGTGATAAAGACTGTCTGCAGCTAATAAGGGAGGAGTTGTAACTGGGCCAAAAGAGGGTTCAGGACTCCATACAACCACAGCTGTGCCCCACTACACCAGCAGTGGTGTTTTTATGCCTGTTAACCACCTAGCTCTTCTGCAACACTAAAGTTGTAGGGTAGTGTAACTGCTGACACAAAGTGTGATCTGCCCTCTGCCCCCTGGAAGAGACTTAATTTGTTGCAGAGCTCACCACAGTAGTAGGGAAATGGAGATAGAGGGTGATACGCTGTACAGGACAGTGTGAGTCAATAAACAAAAGAGGAAAGGTCTTTGTGTATCTTATCTGACTGTGCCGTTCTTCCAGGGAGCAACAGTTTTATCTCACCCCTTGTAATTGGGTCTCAGATTCTGTTATTCGGTATTGATCTCAAAAGGGAATGAAATTTAGCCCAAGCAGTTCTTTGACACTCCCGATCCATGAGAACACAACAGTGCTGATTGATTCCTTGACATTTGTGGAAAACAATAACAACTATGACAGTGTTTTTATAAAACAACCAAACTATTCAGACAGTGTAATGTGACTGTCAGGTTAGGGCAAACTGCATTCTCTTACACTGATTAATTTTCACTGGCCTTGGCAGCATTTTATGATCTCACAGAATGACATAATACATCTTGAAATTGATTAAAAATGCCTCTTGGACTGTGCCAAGAAAAAAAACAAAACAATTTTATTCTTGTTGTTATTGATCGGCCACTGTATTAGCCAGTTATAAACAAATAAATGATGCCCTTAATGCATTTGAGTTATTCATAATGGCAACAATGCTTCCTCTGTCTGTGATTCCTATATTTTGTGTTTTGTCTCATTTGAGCCATCACAGCTAAGACTGTTTACATACTGTCCAGTATTTACTTGGCTCCATCAGAGTGCAATAAAAGTTTTGTTTACAGAATTGGAAAGCTGTATTCTTGGCACAACCCTTTCATCCTAAATTTATGGCTGACTTGTTCACCTCAGTGTCTGACCAAACAGTTGAATTGATTACTGAACACCAGCCTTTGCCTGCTCTTTAGTCTGAAGTCGTGTCTTGACTGTGATAATTCCTCTTTGTAGGAAATGCTGGCACCTCTTTCCCCCAGAGGACACTTCTAAACTCTACCCGACCAGGATCCCGTACGAGGAGTCAAGTGTCTTTAGCCAGGTGGACGTGCTCCACCCAGACCTGAGCAGGTTCCCGGACTTCCAGAGAGCCAAGGTCCACACTGTCACCCTGCAGCCAGGACAGGTCAGAAATCTGCACATATAGCCATATTGTTGGCTAAATTTGTTTAAAATTGGCTAAAGGGGAACATCTTTTAATTTTATGCTGAATGCCAGGGGATGCAATCAAATTAATGATGTCAGAAAATAGACATGCTGCTTTTCTTCAATTAACATGAAAATATAAAAATCTGCTTCCTTCAAGATGGTAATTTCATTTGAGGGCAATTTGAGGGCAGTCATTAAAAAGAAATTCAGATATTTATTCCAGTCTTACTGTTTATACATGGCAACTAATTTACTAAATTCTATAAGAAATGATAATCAATCAATTAACATGAGGAAAATAATCAGAAACTATTAATATATTTATGTATGTTTATATTTACTAAGTGATGAATGTTTACATCATTTTCAAGTTAAATTGTCAAATGACAGTATTCCCCATTTTTCTTTGTCTTATAAGATATAGCATAACATAAACATGAACTAGTAGCCTTCATGTAGTTACGATTTTCTGGCATTGTGTAGACTTAAAAATTATTTCAGTGAGTGACCTCCTGAATGAAAAGTAAGTCTTCCATTGTTTGAGTCAAACATTTTGTAGCTGTATTGAACTGTGAGCCATGGCTCATGTATAACACCAGTGGGGTTACAACTCTAAGACATAACATGTTTTCATTTTATATCAAATATTGAACAAAATTACATTTAACACATCCTCTATAATGAATGTTTGTCTTCCAGGCATTGGAAACCCACTAGGAGTGATTTACTGAGGTCTGGTGTTATGCAATACTGTAGCTCTACATTTATATGATGAACTGCCCATGACAGAGAAGCAATAACCGTAAAATACAGCTTTATGGGTCCTTAAGCTCCGAACATGTAAAAGTAGACTCAACAGTGAGATTTATTTGTCATGGTGTCCTCCATAAAAGTGTGAAGCAAGGCAATGGTCGTGACTTGTGTTCCAATTAAATCCCAGCCGGCTCAGTTATAGGGTTTCACCTTCAGCAGAATGGAGTTTTTATGTCAAAGAAAGTGGAAGGTTAAGCTACATTAAAGTCAGCTTCGTCATCACTCTTGATGACTTGTCCAGGAGAGACGTTACAGGATCACGTCAAGGCCGGTAAATCATTCGTCAAATCAGTCAGGCTCCCATGTTCTGCTTTGCTTTTATAAGTGGGTGAGTTCAGAGTCTGAAGCTGCCCTAATTTTCCGAGACCACCTTTGAAATAGTTTTTTTTTTTTTTCCCCATCATCTCTGAGTCACTGTAGAAGTCCTGGGAGTATTTCTTCTGCTTTGCCTTGTTTCAGACTCCAGCTGCATTGTCTTTCAAGCATCACAATGGTGTCAAAGTAATTAGCCATCTGTCTGTTTTCGCTGTCTCCTTGTGCTGGAGCTCCTGCAGTATATCAAACATCTTCCTATCGGCTATCAAGTAACTTTGGAGGGGGATGGTGGAGCAGTGTGCAGACCAGGGTCACCATTGATGACATGACAAGCTAGTTTTGCATATTCTGTATTGTGGGAAGACAAAGTAAAATGCCATAACCCTACTTATTACCACTTTAGATTTTTGCTTTAGACTTAAGTTCTGTTGAGCATGAATGTAACCTTTGGCCTATATATGGTGATACCATCTAATCATGAGGAAGGAAGGAAGAAAGGAAGGAAGGTCAGTCTCCTGGCATTCACAGCTATCAACACTACCTCACAGTCCGTATTTCGCAAATGAATCGGGCTCAGATGTTATCACATGACCTTAAATTGGTCCTAGAGTTATACAATGACAAGACAATCCTTCCAGGGATGGCCATGGCCCACAGATCAATGATCATGAACTCCTCTGCTCAATGGTATGGCTATACCTAGCATTTACAAACAGTTGAAGAAGCTACAAGTGGACTTTTGTGCTTAGATTTTTATCAACATGAAAATACAGCTGTGGACACAGAGTGGATAGTTATGGCATCTACAGCAATCTCCTGCAAGATGGCTCCACCTCTGCAAATCAAATGAAAGGACAGATCATCCCTCTTGTCTTGTCAGACCACAGGCCCTGAATGAATCAGGGCTGCTGAGGAGGCAGGGAATCAATAAAGCTGGCCCATTTTAATAGAGTCACTTGAGTGAACCTCTTGACAGTCAGGGTGGAAAGAGGTGCATGCTGCCATCTAGTGGCTGATAAGTATAGATATGTATTCATGCAGTATTTACCACAAAGGCCCGAAGACAAAAACAAAAGGGAGAGGGTGATGTCTCTAAAGTGTTTATCCATTTGAGCTTCTAATGATGTTTTATCTTCTCTGTTCAGGTGCTTTATGTTCCCAGACACTGGTGGCATTATGTGGAGTCAGTGGATCCCATCACTGTCAGCATCAACTCCTGGATCGAGTTGGTAAGTAGCCCGATTTCATCTCTTCCCTCATCCTGAACTATTCAACTGAAAACCATAAAAAAACAAAAAGACGCTCAATGACTTTTGGATCTCAAATAAATTTGAGGCATGTTGGCTCCCCTCGTTCTCACCCCAAAGAGCCCCTGCACTCAGATGAAGGCCCCTCTCAGCTTTGAGTAATGAACAGGTCTGGCAGTAAAAGATTCCCTGTCATTATGATGAGTGTATGTGGACAGCAAGGAGTGTGTGCGCCGCATGAAAAAGGCTCCCTGCTGCCAGACAAATGTTTATTCAACCAGCAGGTCCCTCTCCAGCTTTTTCCTACAAGGTCACAGACACAACAAACTGCCTGCAGCATCCTCCGAGACCACGTCTTTGTGATTCCGTGTAATTATCTTGATATGCAGTGCTCATACTTGTGTGTTGCTTGGTTCTCTGTTCCTGCACAGGAAGCGGATGATGTGGCAAGAGTTAGTGAAGCTGTGACCAAGGCTGTTGTGAGCGCTATTAAAAGTGCCCCAAGTGACGACAACACTGACGACTGGCTTAATCCCACTGAGGTAGCAAATAAATACTTCCTCCAATCAATATCCTCCGTAATTACTGCCTCTTGCCTTGTATAGGTGTTGCTAAAACGAGAAAACAGAGTCTTGTGCTCTTGTTGAAGATTTTCAGGTTTTTGTACATGTTGCATCCACAATGTAGGCTAATGTCTCAGTATCCCCATCAAAGAGGGTATATGTAACTTTTGCTATTGCTACATAGCCAACATTAGCATAAACAGTTAGACTTGCTAACAGCTTCAGCCACTGTAACATTTACAGTGCAACAGGTTATGACAGGCCCCATGAGCAGAGCCCTGACTGTAGCATCAGCCTCACTCATGCTCCTGCTGAAAATGACTTGATGAGAGTTCTTTCGTGCAGCTTATCAATAACCCAGTCTTCAACACTTTGCAGGATGCTACATAAAGAGTAGTGAATCTGTGATTTAACATAGTAACATGATACATAATAGTGAGTCAACATGCCAGAGGCTCACCAGCTCAGTGAACTCAAAAACCTTCCCTTCACATTTGTTATACCTTGTTTTTCATCAGGCCCTTCATTGTGCATCACTGCTGTAAAATACAGTATAACTGATGATGTGTGACCTGCCTGTGACAGATTACCAAGCACCTCCCACCCCGTCCTGCATATCAGTCAGCAGAGCCAGGCAGCCTTCACCACTCAGAGCCTATATTTATCCCACCTACAGGAGGTCATTTACTGTGTAGTCACAGTATGTGCTGCTGTATAGAAATCACAGATGTTAGGGAGAGAGACTAAAGCAGGGAGGCTTCCTGTAACTGCAAAGAGAGAAGGAGTAGGGTTGAACTTTAAACACTCTTACTTTTCATTTTACAGGCTGTTTTTTTAATCTAACTAATACCCAACGTATGCTGCGCTTATACTGGAGCTTTAAATTAGGCAGGATACATCTGAATATTATATTAATCAATGTTAAAAAACTCATAAATTTTGAAAATTAATAAAAACTTAATAGATAAAGACTTTTCAAAATAATAAATATTCAAGACATAATTAATTAAACCATTAATAAAGGCTTGCCCAAAAATTTTAGTGACCAGCTGCTGCAGTGAGATAAAAAATGTTTCTAGTGATAAACCAGTAACTAAATGAGCTCCAGTGCCCGTGTGTGTAGAATATTTATGTGATTATAGCTTCTCACTCTGATAGAACCAGAAAACTGTGTGCAGTGTACCTGTTACTTTGACCTCATTTACTTATCTGATTATAGGATGATTCTGTGGGGGAATGAGTCAGACATACTGGCATTGCTTTATATTATGTTATATGTAGTATATATAATATGCTTTACATGTTGAATCAAGTAAACACATACAAAAAAACCACAACTTTAATGCTTTCGTATCTGTCTTGTGGCTTTTGTATTCAACCCCTCCTGGGCCACTGTAGTGATTCATCCAAATGAATCAGACGTGAAATGATGCTTTAGGACAACAAACATGTTGCAGGTCTTTTTTTGGACATTCGGTGTGTTAGATGTGTACTTTTCTTCTCATCATCTAAAAGGTTTTTGATAAATATAAGATAGGGATCCAAGTAGAAATGTTAACAACATGAAAAGCCTAACGTTAGATTCAAACCTCCGAATCAAATGAGGCCTTGTGAATTTGACATTTGGATGTAACAGTAGCACAACAGCACATCAAGTGAAAGGTGGCAGCTCATACTCTGTGTCACATTTGATCTGTGTTATGTTTCTACAGGAAGGAGTAGCATCCCATAATGAGAACATGCAGTACGTGAACCTGGCAGTTCAGGCTTGTGCTCAAAGACAGAAGGCCCTCAGCCACAGCAAACCGGCCTGGGCCCCAGGGGACACCTGTCCAGCTAAACGAGACCACAGAGGACAAATTAGGAAGGCGGGTGATTCGATGAGGGATCCTGCGCCCTTTAGTGTTCCCTTTGGGCCACATCTCATCTCTGTGCGCTGTCAGCAAGAGGACTCACCAAAAACACCAGAGGTGACCCCGAAAGATCTGAAGTTCAAATCCTCCAGGAACGGTGCAGGCACATTTGAGGAGGGCGGTACTGTCAGCTCAGAGACAGCACAGAGGACTGAGGCTGCACCTCCTGTCAGACTCCAGCAGGAAAAACATGAATGTGGCCTTGACTTCACCCAGTGTAGGGAATGTGATCATGCAGATGAGACACCAGAGAACTCTTTAGAGGATTATGAGGAATCCAGACACGCAATAATAACCACTAATGACTTGTTAGACTGCCTGGTGCATCCTGATATCATCACCCGAGTGACTGAGCTCCTACTAGAAAGACATGGGGGGAGTCACAGGACTCCAACTGCACCATCTCAGTTTTAATATTCGCCTGCCGTACAAAATATACAAGTCTCACTGGAGCTGTAAAAAGTTAGGGATCTTTTGCTGCAGCCATTCATCCTCAAAGTAACTGGTTATGCTTTGCTGTCGGTAAGAAGCGAGAGAGGAGAGATGAAGATTAACGTCGAGTTTCACCCTACTTTTCTTTCTCCTCTCATCTGTCAAGGTCCCCCCGAGATTAACCCCGGATGCAAGATGTCACAACCAAAACTAATTGCAATGCGATGAGTGACGCCATCGAGTGGCTCTAACATTTCCTGATTTCGCTGTCCTGCACATACTAATACTGTTTGGTTCTTCCAGAGCAAGAAAAATGACCACTTAAATCAATTCAGTATGCTAATGAGCCAAACAATGCAAGATGATATTCCAGGGATGTGAACATTTGTTTTCCACATAATGTCCCTCTTGTCGTTTAACGATGAGAATTGTCATTGAACAGTCGCAGAGCGCTGATAGTAATGGTTTGATGATTAATGAGAGCCTGTGTGAGGAGCACTGAATGAAATGGGTCTGTTTGAATAAAGCCCAGCCACCAGGTCGCACTTCACAGGAGAGACGAAGGAGGGGCAGGCATCTGCAGATATAATAAAACTCATCTTTTATTTGCTAAATGTCGCATCCTGTCCTCTGTTGTTCCCCTGACATCAATTGTATCTAACACAGCTGACCAGTGAGAGGTTTTTACAAACAACGAAAAAAAAGAAGAAAGAAGAGGATACACATTTTAATCTTCATTTAAAATTTCCAGCAGCACAAAAAAAAGAAAAAAAGTTTCAGCATCACAACGGTGTATTTACGGATGTTCGTAGGGAGCAGCATCATTTACACATTTGATTTCCCACAACACCAGGACCCTGAAACTGCAGCAGCTGATTGTACATTTATACTGTGACATGCTGAAAAGTTAAGTGTTTTATACCTGTCATTATTGAAAAAATATATAATACTGAATAATTTCTCTGATTTTTTTTTTTATGGTTTCCCACCTGCAGGGCAATGACTGGTTTCAGTTCAGCTTTTAAAGACATGAAACTTTCTGTTACTATTTTTTAAGTGCTGTAAGGCTGTTACAAGTATCGTTGGCACTGTGTTTCTCGCTGATGTATTGATGTAAAAAAAAAAAAAAATACTGTTTTCTAAGAAAATCAAACCAGAAGATAAAGAAACTTTGTGGACTGTTTTTACACCAATCACCACATGTTACTGACAGACTAAATCCCAATAGAAAACAATGCATGGTGTGCTATGGCAAATTTGCTACATAATTTGCTAAATTTTTACATATTTGCTTTTAATGTGAAAAACCACTATTTACTATTAATATTTTTGTTAGAGTCAAACAATGTAAACTTCACCACTTCTCCAGTTTGCGCTGTCAGACTGTATAGGTTGTAATTACTGGCTTGTGGCTGGTGTGAGGGTGTGTGTGTGTGTGTGTGTGTGTGTGTGTGTCTGGTGTTTGGCAGTTAGTGTGGTAGCTTAGCAACCATGAAAGATGCAGTCACAAAACATTACAGATGTGTAGTTAAGATCAGTGAATGGATCAGTGAAGGTGTCGCAGCTGGTGTGGGCTCATACACGATGATGGTCTCCTCTCATATCATTCAGCGTCATAGAAAATAAACACATTGACATGCAGTTAATATGCAACACATATAACAAACAGAATTTCTTCTTTTGTTATAAGACTTGATCATGTTTGTGGGAAGTCAAGTCGCACAACACAGCATTGTGCCTGTCTTAAACACTATAATGTCATATATTCAGTCTTATATAGGAAATGAATTCCTGTTCTCTGCTTTTATAAATCTTGGAGTGACTGGGCTGTTGATGGTCTCAGAGAAAAACACAAAATTACGTCGTAAACAAATACTGGACATCCAACCACACAGAAAAAGTCCAATAATCACATCCTAGTGCTTCATTTGTCACAAACAGTATCTTAAAACAAAAACATAAGGAAAAAAAAGACAGTACCTTCATACGACGCATCTCTAACTGATCCAATACTTCACCTTGTGTAGCCAACGTGAATCAGCTGGTGGTAGTAGTGTAATTAATTACAATCTGGTGCTCTTCCCCCTTTTGTTCATTTGCATCTCATTTGATTTTTTCTTCATGTTGTTCTCATCGTCCTCCTCCTTCCCTGAACTCTCCATGTGAATCTTGTCCAGCTCATCGGGGTCAACATAAGTGTAGAAGAAGGCCATGATGGAAAAGATGACGCAGACGCCCAACAGCAGGCCAGCGAACAGCAGGAACTCCTTCCACTGAGAACACAACGAGAGTTTTCATAGGAAAAAGATGAGTTTACAAAGTTGAAAAGGAGGTTTTAACCAAAGTGCACAAAAACATGATGAGGTCAACACCTAAAATCTGGTTAACTCCTGTTTTCATGACCATACCACTGTTAGACAAAATCACCAACTTCACAAATTGAAGACAAAGACTGAGTTCAGCTCTATTTACTTGTGGATGACCACTCAGAGGGAAAGTTACAAGGGAAACAAAATCTATTGTTTGGTCTCCCACACAGCATTAATATATTAGATGTAGAACCTTAGGATACAACAGAGCACGGCTTAAAACACTCATCAGCAGGGATTCAGCATTATGTGACTGACACCTGATTGCCATGGTTGTAATTGTTCAGGTGAATACTGTGTGTTTGTGAATGTTGTCCAGTGTCACTGTATGTAAGGCGCTTCATACCTGTGTGTACAGAGCCTGTGAAAATGAATTTCCAAAAAGGGACAAAAAACTAACTAAGTAACAACATAAACTCAATACTTCCTGTAAGCATTTCAAATTAAAAGGGCAAACCTTGACCTCAGGAGCATTTAGGAAGTATTTACAGAGGCAACACATTTTATTGCCCCGAGTGCAGTTTTTCAATGTAGTGAATGTCCAGAAGAAAGCTGGAGAAAAGTGAGAAATGTGACTTTTTGTTATTTATGGGAACTGACACCTACTGCTAGAGTTACTCTTTGACAAGTCGTACTATTTCATACCAAAGGTCAGTTGCTTGTGGTTTGAAGATATCCACTCTCCTTTATTCTGTACTTTGTTTTTCTTTTCTTTTTTTTAATGATTCCCCACCAAACCCGATGAAGTTTTATTCATTACCTGCTCCAGCCCTGCGCCCTCTGCCACAATCAGCACGATCACGTTCCCAAATGCAACAGTGAGCAACCAGCCTGCCTGTAGGACAGACTTCATGTTGGCTGGAGCCTGGAGGGGACATGGAGTCAGTGTCAGGACAGAGTGAAGATATCAGGCAGCCTTCAGGTCGGGCAAACTTACACACTTTAGACAAATCTATTAAGTGGGAACACGGTGTCCTAAAGGTGACAGAAAATATTTGTTTTTACCACATTATTTTTGACAAATAAAACAAGTCATTTAAGTTTAAGATGCAAATTTAAGATTAAAACACCTCAGTTATAATGGACTCCTTTCCAAAGACAAGTAATAAAATACCCATAGAAACTTTATAGGCGACTCCTGTAGCATGTAACTATCCTCTACTGTCCATTTGTATGCTCACTGAGTTTTAAACAGTCATTTTATTGATGTTCTGAAACCTCTTTGCTGAGACATTGGGTGGCTGTTGGAATTCATTATACACACACACACACACACACACACACATATATATATGAATATATATATATATAGAAAAGAAAAGCTTTGCCCAGCACTGATCCAGGACAGGAAACTTACAGACATACTATCAGAGCTTCACAGAGTGATATTGATTTCCACAAGCAGCAGAGCAAAGAAAATGAAGTCATCATCAGCACCTTTCAAGATGAAGTCTAACGACAAACCTGAGAGTAGGAGAACTCCAGGCCTGTAATGGAGAACATGACCTCTCCAGCTGTTATGAGGACGTACTGGGGGATCTGCCAGGCGATGTGCACGTTGTTGGCTTTCACATCCTCCAGCACATGCATCACAATTTTACCTGTTTCCTGCCAAAACACACAGATGGTGTCATCATGAGGGAGCACTTAAAAAAAAACAAAACTATAAAGTATAAAATGCTGTTCATATGACTCAGTCCTGACCTCAGTGAGTATAACGGTGTAGGAGGCTCCGAAGTCCAGCAGGCCCAATCAAGACTGGAGCACTTCTCTGTCTGTGGGATGCACCTGACATCTGGGTATCTACAGGATGGTATCAATTAGACAGGAACAAAAACACATGGTTTGACCAGCTGTGTGTTATATGTTATGTACACAGTAGTGAGATGGCATCCAGTGTTGAGTCTGGATTAAATCAATCAATAAATAAAAGTGCTACAAGAATACAGGCGCATGTAATGTAAAGTTCACAGCTTCTCTCATGAGCTTTAAACCATCATGTGGACAAACTGAGCAGCTACTGGTCGTACTCACGTTCCCTGCTCCACAGTCTTGTTAGGAGTCATGCTGTAACCAACGGGCAGGTGGAAAGACACATCTCCCACTGTCAGGTTCAGTTTTTCTGGCTGTGTGTTAAGGAACCTGTTGAATTTTTAATTATAAGATATCACGATCAATCTGTCTGATTGATCTTTTTATTGTGACTATAAAGTATTAAAATATTTTACCTCAGAAGAGGATTTCCATCTGTGTTTTTCAAGATGAAGTCCTTCACCTGGTCAGTGATGAATAAAACACACCGTCATTTCAGCTCCTGTTCTCTTATTATCAATATTTATGAACTTCTTTGAATTTCACAATAAAAGTCTTGCCCGGTCATAAACATGCAACTCATTGCTCAGAGGGTTTAATATTATTATTAATAACAATTCCACTGAAGACTGTTATATCAATCGTAACTGAATCTTAACCAAACAGATAACACATGGATTTTCTCTTTAAACTTTAACTGACGATTTGGAGCCAATTTTCGGAGACACTCACAAGTTTGCACTGGGTTCCAGTATTTCCAGGGTGGAGGATGAGACTGTAGGCCATCTCTTGTTCAAACATCTGGACACAATCTACAGTTTTTCCATTGAAGGTGACTTGGATGTTCAGTGTCTTGTTGGACGCCCCCAGTGCAAGTGTTTCATATCGTGGAGGGTCCTGAAACAGAGAGGAAATCAAAGTCCAGGTTCATGAAAAGGCTTCACTGTTAAATGACCTCTGGCAAAGAGAGATTACAAAGTAATTTATTAATGTTGTTTAGAAAACAGAGCCATAGAAGTCATATTAGATATTTTCTAAAATGAAGTTGCAGAAGAGGAAAGACAGAGAGTGATCTCTAAAAATGTTCCCATCGAACAGCTAGAGGCTCTGACAGTAGCTGGCAAACAACTTTAGCTGAGTGTGTTCATTTAAATGTAAATGTGAAATGTTAAGACAGACAAAACACGTTTAAATGTCTGCAGGGTTTTTGCTAAAGACAAATACAAACCGCACATTCACCACTGCCCAACATGCCTTTGTGTACTTTCTTTATTGCAGTGCTTTTTGTGTGTGTATTATAACACACTGAGAGCTTTTTAATGTGCATCTTCTTATATAATATGACAAATATGCACTAATGTATCTTGTTCAATGTCCTGTTACTGTCTCAGCAACACATGGTTTGTCTCAGTGGTTAAATAAAGGTAATATTATTGAATAGAGAAGGTGACAAACCCTGCACACGCCCAAAAACAAACACACTCTGACATTCGCGGACACAGGTAAATTCAGGGTCTAGACTTGTGTTTGAAGATCAGATCAAAACAGAGAACTGCAGATACATATGAATTTTGGAAAAAAAAGCACACTGGTCACACTGAGATATTTCTGCCACTCTGTGTCCACACTGATAGAAAGACAGTTTTCCCCTCCTCCTGTCTGTATGATTACCTGAAGGTACGGGATTGGCTCTACAAACAGGTCGCTGTCAGGGATCTTCACACTGATGTTACCTTTCTCCAGGTTAAACACCTGCAGGAGACATTTCCCCTCAGGTGCAGGATTCACAACCGTTTTCTAGCAGATCGAAAAAGTAAATTAGAGCGGCATACTGATGAATAACACACACCAAGGTCTGGAGATGAGAAATCACCATCATCATTATTATTATACCACAAAGACTTACAACAGACTTACAACACTTTTTGATACCTTGAAATATTACAGTGGGATTTAAATAGAAGAACAATCATGAAATTGTATATATAGATTTGTATGATACTTGTCAGGATGTGTAGATGCTAATGACTTCTGTTTTTCTGATTATGATTTGTTCTTGATGGATAAAGTGTATATCTTCTCAAAACTTTATTGATCAATCTCTTCCAAACATATCACTGTGAAATTTAAACCACAGTTTATAACATTTATAAGAGGAATAAAAAGAGCAATGTGCCTAAAAACAAAAAAACAACCGTGTGTTAATGTAAAACTTCCCACCTAATTTATACCTCTTGTTTTTCTAATCTGATGTATAACATGCACACAGACTGCCTAAAACAGACGTGTGCTTGAGCTGTTATTGAACTGATATTATGAACTGAAGTAAAAATCGGTTTTAATAAAAAACAAATCAATGTTTATGAGCTCAAAGGAAAGTCAGACAGTGTGTTTTCTAGCTGGGTGATCCAAGTGTGTGAGTGAGCGAGACGTTTTACGGTGAGTCTCTTTTCAGTTCACAGTTGCTGCTGATACGCACCACGACGTTGATCTCCACCGCTGCGGCTGCACAGAAGGCCAGCGCTGCAAAAATCATCCCCATGGCCATTTTCCTCAGAGGCCTAAGAGCAACAAGAGAGAGTCAACACTTTTATATCCCCTCTATGACTTTATCACTTTATAAATCAGAGGAGTGATGTCCACATCCATGTCCTGACTGATCCGCCTGATAAGAGTCCACCTCATCACTTGTTTTCACTTAATGCCATCTGTTGCCAAGTTTCCTTTACAGCCTGAGCTATTCTTTGACAAACAGGAATAAAATCATGAATTATATATATAAAAAACTCTATTCATACATCTGAAACCACATTTAAGTTTGTTTTCCTGAGAAATAGGAACTGATCCATTGACTCTATTTCCAATAAACTGTGATAATCACTGGATAATAAAGTGTTGAGTGCTCCATAACTCATGAATCAGCCACTCATCAGATGCGCAATAGTAAACGTACAGTATGTTTGTGTACGTGGAGCCGTTTAAATGAAAGGTCACATGACGCATTTCTCAGTTTTAAGAGGCTTCTTAAACGCTCATGTCTGCAACAAGAAGGTGGATGTATCCAAAACAACAAGAACACAAACCACTCACGTGATTTTGATTCTGCAGAGGCCAACCAGCGGATATATGATGAGGTCAAAGACGGGCACGAAGACAAGAATCAGCAGAGCGTTCAGCATCTAAAACGCCAGGGAAGGGGGGAGAAAACCCGCGGTTAAACGACGCAATAAAATGCTCAGGAAAACTAATAAAATCATAAAGGCTGAAGTTACTCAACAATACAGAGACTAACTCAGGCTCTAATTTGATATGAGCCGTAAAGGAACGGACGTAATAAACAGCTGTAAAAGTGTTTTCATGAGAAGGACAGCATCACTCATCGAGTCAAACATCAGTCATTGCTAGTGTATCAGATGTGCTGATGTGAATGTTGTTTATACCAGGAACATGAATATCAAAAGAATACATGGTTCAATATCAGGTTTCTCATTTTGACTATAAATCAATTATATATAATCTATAAGTATCTACATTACTGAGTTGCTATTTAGCACAGTAAATCCGAGGGGGTTCCTGAGGCTCCACAGGAAATATTTTTACTATAATTACATCTTTAACTAACACAATGACAGAATATATCACTATTTTGTTCATGGGTTTCTGTTATTGAACATCTAAAAATAAAAATATTATCAAATCCTGGAGCAAAATCTTGTGAAACAATGACTAGGGGCAGCTTTGACTTGTGCTAACATCCACGCTCACACAACTGGACTCTTTCCTTTTTGTCCAGATTGAACCTACAGAAAAGGGCAAATGTTCAATTTAAGGTCAGGTCAAGATGGCAGATGACTCTGTGAGTGGAGGACGTCTCCTGACACTGACACCAACAATTACACATGATTCTTCGTTTATTCTAACTTGTCCAATTCCTTTTGGAGTGTGTATAAACAAGGCTGATGTGGATGTTGGTTTAAAGCTCAACTCAACTTTTTTTCTAATCTCCTGAAACAGTGTGTGTCATCTTGTGCAGCGTGTCTTGTGTTTAACCTTTAGCATATCTAAAAATACACAGCTTGGGAGAGAGGAACATTGTTGGATAAGGTTTCCTTTCACTCCACTTCAGGAAAATGAATCACTGATATGAATGAACACCAATATGCTCTCTCATAAAATATGCTCAGAAAATAATGAGATACACACATTCAGTGAAGTGATATTATACTATTTTGAAATGTAATCATTAAAAGCAACAAAGTGCTCCTAAAATCATTTTTCAAGATGGAGGATGACCTTTGAACCTCATCATGAAGCTTCAATGAAAAGTTTAAATCAAACTTTTGTCAGAGATGCACTGGGTTTTAAATCCCATGCTGCTGTTTTGGGACATTTTATCATGAACTGCTGGTTATATGGACACAAACATGAACAGCTGCACATACCTGCATCTGGTCCGGCTCAATATTGAAGGAACTTCCCTGTAATAAAAGAACAAGATTTCATCTGAACAGTCACTTAAACTTTAACTCTGTAAATCCAAACCTGATGAGTGTGTGATTTATTGAGGTCATAAAACAAAGCATTTACTGAAATAAAGTGACAAATTGTGACTGAGGGAGGATCCGTCCGTTTTACAGGACAGTTTGTGCATTTACAATCCACCCACTGATATCAAAGAGCGATAATAAAAAGATGTTATCAGACGATCATTTTGTCAGATTTTTGTGAGTGTTGTTTCACAGGAGGGAACTCTTACAAAAGCCATGTTCATCCTGGTGGCCTGAAGCGTCCAACGGGAACCCTGCAACACAGAACCACACTGATTGTTAACGGATTTTCATGTCATGAACCGACTGATTGTGTTTGTTTTCCTAAAGGAAGATGTGGGTTTGTTTGATTAGTTTTATGTAATCTGTCATTGTAAATGAAAAATGAGTTCAGGAAGAATGAAATTCAGGAATCTTGCTTGTGGCTTTAAGGTTTTCCTGTAATTAGAGGGTTGTGTTGAATGTCGGCCAAAAAGATGATAACAGATACTTATGGGACTGAATCAGAGCGATGACACCAGACCTTGACCTCGTGCTGACTGAGACGACCTGTCACATCCTTACGACCAACAAGAGCTCGACAAGACACTTTTACATGGCATGGCATCAGTGACATTATTCTGATGGCATAGGCTGCTGTGGTGAAAAGTGGTGGAAGTTGTAAAGGAAAAGTGTTTATCTCATGTCAACCAGCAGCTAATTATCATAGACGTAACATAAACGTCCACCCGCTCCTCCAGACTACAGCAATTTAAAGTTTGTTTCTAACGGTAGGAAAACACCCGAGGACCCACAATATAATATTAACACAACACTTGATATCCTAAATTCAACAGTTTTGCATTTTTGAACATTTGGTACTGCAATTACATATGTTGATACTTTGTGATTTATTACCTTTTTTTGCAGCTGCAAATTTTGTCCCAGGAGGAAAACTTTGTCATCATCTGTTTTATCTAAGTTCTCCATCTGTTCATCTCACTTACATTATTTCTTATTCTTGCAAAATGTGATTGTCAAGCAGATAGAGTCAAAAAAAAAAGAATGTAATGCAATTCATGTTTGCAATAAGATCCATACTTGTCTGTCATCTTTGATCTGTATTGGCTCCGTTAGTGAGGGTTGTGTACCACTGTTGTAACTGTGTCAAGTCATTCTGTATCCAGGAGGATTTTTGTATATGAGTTGAATTGAGTTTTCAGTAGTTTTGCAGGGGGCGGTGCAGTGGTGTAGTGGTTAGGCCACCTGTCCAAGGTGTACCCCTCCCTCACTCCACCCAGCCAGTGAATGAATGTACATTTTTGTAGATTGATTGATCGGTGTGTTGTTGTTGTTGAGATATTTGAACCTGGACCATCAGCACATGTTGTTTGAACCATGGAGCTTCAAAAAAGTTCATTCAAGAGCTTTAAGAAAGTTCATGAGTCTGTTGTCTTCACATACCTGCTGATCGAACAGAGCCCAGAACATTGGCAGCGGGATGTAGAGCACCAAAACCCGCAGCACCATCTTAATCTCCTGGATCAGACGCTTCTGTTAACACACAAGCCCATGCACCGGATGGATTATTGATCCACTGAAAACACCAATGCAGCAGACGCGTTTTTTGACCTTTTCAAAGCAACTCTTGGAAAAGTCCTGTTCTCTTACCGAGTACTTGTCCTCGGCCCAGTCCAACCAGTGCTTCCTCTGGGGCTCATGCTTTGACCTCCTCCAGCGGTTTTTGATGGCAAACTGGAGACCAAAGTAAACAACAGGAATGAAAACAGACGCCGGGGGAAGAAGCAGAAGCAGGAGCAGTATTTAAACTGCATACCATTATTACAGCACAAAATGATTCTTCATCACAAACACATTAATAAATCATCTGACAGAGGAGATAACTCACTCCAATGCAATTGCAGACTTCCAACAGGATGTTTCCCTGAGGAGGGCTCCTTTTGTACAGCCCGCTGCCAGCGATGAACACGACTGCACGAGAGGGATGAAGAGTTAAACTGGGAGTGGGGGGGCTGTTTATGCTGGAAATGGCTCAGCTGTTGCGCAAACACTGTCTCAATTTGCCTGATATCAGCGTGTAGTAATAAATCCACATATTATCATGAGGTACAGTGAAGACAAAAAGAGCAGAATCTGGCTGTATTTTGCTTTTAAAGGAAGTTTTTTGCCCCTTGTCCAACAGCTGGAGAAACGGTTAACAGATTGTAACACGTTGTAAACACATGTCAGGCCTCTAACTCTGAACCCCCCCACCTCTTTCTCTCTCTCACCCCTGTTGCTGTGATCTGCGCTTGGCCTCCCCAGTAGTAAAAGCACTGTTTGTTTTCACAGCCAGCGAGCGGGCCAAGCATGAATCACACAAGGATCAGGGGTGACGGGGGTATTCGGAGGCAGAGACAACCGACTGTCAGGACGTATGTCGAGGGGCTTTAATCAACAGGAAGCCTGGCCTGTCAAAAGCCGGACTCCATCTTGTATAAATATGTTGTTAAGCATGCAGATCGCAACCTGAACTCATCTCTGAAATGTGACAACTAAGTTGGACATTGTTGGAAAAAATACAAGCAGATTTGCATCTCTCATCCACACACAGCTTGAATTCATTCACACAAACAAGTTACCAGTCTCACTGAGCAGAAAATACCAATAATCAATTATCAGCTGATACTAACACATCTATATGATGTCATTGATGTGATGTGCAAATAAGCAAAAGAAACTAGTTGTGTAAATTTGAGTATTATGGCTTTTTTTGCGTGCACCAACCAATGTGTCTTCTCTTTTACTACTTTACATTTAATGGTAAAATATCCTGGCTAAGGATTTTGTTATCACTTATATTTAATGGGATCATTTAAGAGACTTTAACAAAAATGTTAGTTGACGTAAGCCTAAAGCCACTCATTGGCACTGTCAGATATAAATTATATGCAGGTCTAATGGTGTAAAATGTCAACATCAGTACAAAACAAAAACATAGAGCTGAGGATGATGGGAAAAACATTTAAGTGTTATTATAAAAATAGAGATAACTTCTATTTATATAGCACTTTTTTTAACAAGGTCACAAAGTGCTTTACAAGAAAAATAAAAACTAAGATAAGAAAAAGTAAAAATCATCATCAATCATCAAACATCATAAAAGTGTAGGGCAGCATAAAAATCTCAAATCAGCATTAAGTCAAAGGTTATGACAGCAATAGATGTATAAAAACAATGACAGGATAAAACAATAAAAATTAAAAAAACAAACACACACACACACACACACAAATCAGACACTACCCAAAGAGAGTTACAGGGTTGGGAGGGAGTTTCAGAGTAGTAGAGCTGGTCACCCATTAGTTGATTATAGATTTAAAAGCCATAATAACCTTTTAAAATCAATGCAAATGGAAGGAGAAGAGCATCAGAGTTGTCTGATAGAAAAACCTGTTTGTTTGTCTATCAGACAAGCAGCAGCACTTTGCATGAGTTAAAGACAGCAGATACAGTGTAATATTGTCAGTGGCTGTCCTAACGTTTGCCTCTATGTCGACGACATCTGCCAGGATGTTGCAGGTGGATGAAGACTCACCTAAAGCCACGACCATCAGAGCTGCAGGAACACCGAAGGCCAGAGCATAGCAGTCACCGCCAAAACACTGCACATCACCTGCAGGTGCAAATTAGCAGCGTTAGCAGCACCAACACGTGGTGAGTGGAAGTTCATCAACATCAGGATTGTGAACGCTCACCTCTCAGTATGGGTGTGATCACAGTGGACAGGAGACTCCCAGCGTTGATTGACATGTAGAAAATGGAGAAGAATTTCTGCCTCTCACTGCCCTGAAGGGAACAAACAAGATTTTTGGAAAATACTTTATTTTAAACATTTAAGTCCACACAAAGAGTTTTGAAATATTATTATCTTATCTATGAATGAACTGTGTAAAGCTGTGGATCTGTCCATCAGCTCTGGTCTCAGTAGACTTATGTGCAATCCATTTTTAACCAGTTTTTCCTCACTGTTTCCACACCATATAACTAATAATTAAGCGTATTTTTTCTTTCTAAGAGCCAGTACACACATCTATACATTTAATCCTCCATTTTGTTTTTTGTTATTCCCATAAACACACCTGTCATTTTACAGATGATATGATTTATACTTTTTAAACTTCGAAGAAACTCTACAACTAAACATGGATTGTAGGAGGCTTGTTTTTTTCATTGAATGAAATGAAATGAAAACAACAAAAGCTGCACTTCTGTCTCGTCTTCGAATGATACAGAGTACGTGTGGTGCCTTACATGCTCCTCATCAAACTGGTCTCCTCCGAACGCTGCCACACAAGGTTTGATTCCTCCAGTGCCAAACGCGATGAATATTAGACCAATCATGGACAGAGCACTGCAACACACAAACATGGCTCATACACATGGGATCTATTCCCTCAAAACAAGTCAACCAAGTCGCAATTTGATGATTGAGTTGATTGATTACATCAACGATGATGCAGAAGTCTGCTGACTCCACTTCGGGACTATTCATTGAGAACCAACAAGTCATGATGGACATTTTTGTGAGTCACTGAACCTGATTCACATCATGACAAACACCTCCAAAATCACTGTGTCTCTATCTGACTGTGGCTGCAGTTAACTCACATGTGCATGGTGCTGTTCCCCACAGTGGGAATGGCTCCAACCGACTTGACCACATGGCCGATCACATAGACAATGGAGAGGTAGATGATGGTCCTGTGGGCAGCAAAAACTGTGATTATGTACACTCAGAGCTGCACTGTTGTTATTATACAAGAGTATGTGTGTACATTTGGTCAGAGTGATTCATCTCCACTAAGAGCTGCTGCTGTTTAGACAAAGCTCCCAGGTTGACTGGCACATCGCAAAGAGGCACAAATCACAAAACCCCTGCTTATAAATGAGTATTTTGTGATTTTAGGTGCAGTTCAGTTTATTCAGGGATGACGAAGATGAGGACTCACTTGAATTTTCCAAGCCAGGAGTCAGCGATCAGAGCTCCCAGTATAGGAGTGAAGTAGCAGAGGCTGCTGAAGGCATGGTAGATGGCGGTGGAGAGGTCCTTGTCCCAGTGAAGGTAGGTGAGGAAGTAGAGCGTCAGCACCGCTGTGAAAACACACACAGGTATCAGCTGTGAGCCAGTGTAGGGGACCAAAAATACCAGAAAGACTAATTGCTCATCACATGTCCTTGAAGATTGTCGTCTTGACGTCTGTCTGTAAAATGATGCATGAATGATCCTAGAATATCTCTATTGCTAATGCACACAGAGTCTGTGGGTTGAGTGATAAACTCATCATGACACATTTTTAACTGTAAAGATGTTTCAGTGTAAATCAGAAACTAAACTGCTCTTTGCTGTTGACACACGTTTAATCACTCAACAAGTCAAATGGCCTTGTTTTCTGCTGTATTGATTCTGAAATGAATATTCAATCAATTAATTAATTACAATGTTTGAGTGATCAATCAAGAAGAAAGACGATGGAACATTGTTGTTTTTCACTGGAAACTGAATATGTTTTGGTTTCTGAGCCCTGACTCTAGGAAACATTGATTCACAATATGATTAATCAATCGACTGATCATGACGTGAACATTTTTTATAAGTTGGATCAAGTTTGCTGAACTTTTGTTTCATATAAAGTTCAATCTGCCACTTAGACGAGCACTTTACAGTCTGAACCTACAGGTGTGTGAAGAGAGGTTCAGTAAATGACTCATAAAATCATACCAAGAGATAAATTGATAATTACAATACTTTGTTACTGATTGATCAAATTATACTGAGTGAAATTCACTTGATGCGGAACTGATGTGATTTAACTGGAGAACAGGACATTGTTGTTCTTTGCATGTGTGTGTGAGTGTGTTTGTAAAGCAACTGAAGCAATGTGACAGACATGTGAGAATGAGTGAGGTCATGTGAGGAGAAGATCTTTATCTTGTGTCCCATGTCTCCGTCATGTCGCTCTGATCTGAGCCTCACATCCTGTTCACCACTTTAATGAGCTGAGCATCGTCAGTACACACTCCTGCTCCTCGGGTCAACTCGACCTCCATATGATGTGCAGTATGTGAGTGTTTCTTCTTCATACCTTTCATGCCATAGTAGGAGAAGCGTTCACAGAACTCATTCACTACTACGAAGCAGATGCTAGTTGGGTAGTTGGTCCCACATAGTTTCTAGAAGAAGAGAGGTTTATTAATTTACTGGATGAAAAGCAGTGACGAAAACAACAACATGTGACATGAACTAAACAACCGCTCTGACGGTAAATCCACCGTCCATCATCTTATCTCTCCTGTCTTTGTCAAATAAAAACACAGTCTGTGGTTTCACCACAGTCGATCAGTATTTTACAGTGGAACGACAGGAATGTAGCAGATGCATATAAACCTCCTGTTGGACCGTCACTCATAAAAGACATGAGTTAATCTTTATACAGACACAGAGGTTACACTCTGATAGGATCATGCTCTGAACGCAGTGTTAACAAAAAACAGACAGAAACGGGAAACTGTGGCTTCATGCTGCATAGATGATCAGTTTTCATCTGTTACACTTACATTTTATCTGTTTCTGAGTTGCAGGAGTGAATTTAACTGAACAGCAGCAGTGTTTTACAAGGAGACATCTTACTTTTGAATCTAGTGTTTCGCTTTAACGTGCAACATCTCTGCAGATAAAGATTTTACAACTCAATGTTGATGCTCAAATTTTATAGGTGATGCTTTGCTACCAAACACATACACAAGACCTGCTGTGATGGCGTCTAAAACAAGAGGCTCCCTTGTTCGGTGGCGAATGATCAAGTGTAAAACTGTAGAGCAGCCTGGCTGTAAAATGTTGATCCAAGATCATCGAACAATTGACACTTTGTAAAATATTGATTGTGAATTGAATGCTTTCCAGAAAAGATGATAATAATGATGATGATGATGATGATAATCAATATCAATCACTTATTAAGTGAGAAATGTCAAAGGTGGAAATCTGTTTTATCAGCGTCAGATGAAAATCTTCACTTGTTCCAGTTTTTGAGGTTCCTGCATTAGTTATTAGCCTGCGCCACCTTTGTACAACTCACTTGTAGAGTCACTTAATACAGATTTCTGCTGACATTATAAAATAACTTATATAAACTCAAGCCGAGTGAGCTCCACTGATTTCACTGAGTATCAACAGGTAAAGACACGTAACAAGTTGGATCTGTGCATCTTTACTTGTTATTAGTTTTCATGTTGTGGAAAAGCTGCTAAACTAATCCCACATCCCTCCAGTGGCAAATCCTTGGCTCAGTAACATCTGCCACACATCTGCCTCTGTCTGTCTGTCTGTCTGTCTGCAGCCCCTCCACAGCTACATGGAGACACACTCCACAGTGGGGTCTCACCACTACCGACCCGGCAAATATGGAAAAACGTGTCAGGACAGGACGCAGCGACCGAACATCGTTTCTGATAGGATATAATCACAGCTGCTAAATGGAGCGTGCAGAGTGAAGTTTCCTCCTGCCAGAAACAACAGAAGGTGCGCTTCCTATTTCTGCATAGCTTCCTGAGAGCAATCAGACCCTCTGTGTCTTCTTATTCTGGGAGGAGAAATTACGCGTGGAAACATTTGCTACTGCCCCTCCACCAAGTTTCATCAGGATGACCCGTGGTGGCACCGACATCTCCTCGGCTGCAGGCAGCAGATTTTACATGATGCGCCTGTTGCATCATCTCGCCTCTAGTGGCATGTGGAGCTTTAGAGAGAAGAACTGCTGCAGAGCAAACAGCAGGAGTGTCTCACACACTAACACAAGTCACACAGCACTTGTTCCACTGTTGGTAAAAAAAACAAAAAACAAACAAACAAACAAAAAACACTTGAGAGAAATCAGGTTTGGAGAAGTTTGCAGCGCCTTCAGCTCCAGTTCGTGTCCACTCGTGTCTTCCAGCCAAAGTCGGTGCGCTTTTTTTCTTTTCTTTTCTTTCAACAACCAAAACACAAGTTAAACAACCCGAACGACTTGGTTTGTGCTCCACAGAAAAAAAAAACTTTTACTGTACCTTGGTCATGTTGCTTTACTTGCTGGAGATATTATGGATGTTTACTTCTGCATCGGCGGCTCCTGACTCGTATCCAAGTCCGTCCCACTCACTCCTGCTACTCCGCTCTGCAAACCGTGGGCACCAGTGTAAAAAAAAGACCTCGCTCACTTGAGCTTTTTAAAGCCGACTTAAAAGTTAATATTCCACCATAAAACCTCGGCTCACCTCTCCAGGAACTGCTGCGCGCCTGCACACCCCTCACGTTCCTGTGGGAAAGAGTGCAACCAAGAACCACAAAGTAATCTCTCATCCAGAGGAGAGGGTTTAATATTTGAAGCTCTGCCTGTCTGAGGAGCAGGAGGTCCGTTAGTTGTAGCAGCAGTGTGGTGGTGGAGCAGCAGCAGCAGCAGCAGCTTCTCTGCTTGTACAATAGAGTCGTTGTTAAACCTGACTGTGGGATGAAGGGTCAAAGTGGCCTGTGACTGTTCGCCAAGCCGCACATTTTCCCCGGGAGGATGACCATGAAAGCATCACAGGCTCCGTTTTAACTCAGCACAGGGTGAAGAAGATTACACAGACACGTGTTGAGATCACTTCACTACATTTAGAGTCAACTTTGACCTTTTTGACTATATAGTCAACATTTAATCATCACATTTAATAGTAAATTAAAGATAAAATCAACAGAGAAAGAGAGAGAGATAACGTTAGTGATAACATTAGTCATACTTTATTTGTACAGTACTTTTCCTGAGAAGGTCACTAAGAGTTTCACAAGAAAAGTAAAAAAAAAAAAAAAAAAAAAAGAATCTATAATGAACATCGGCAGAATAATATTAAAACATCAACAAAAACAACAATAAGGAACAGAGATGTATATTAACATTAATCACAGCATCTCTATCATGTGTTCCCAGGTTTAGTTTAAGTTTTTCCTGTTTTATTTTGAAATATCCCGTGTCCTCTTCCTGCCCCCTTGTGCTTCCCTCCTTTAATCAGCACCTGACCCACCCTAATGTGTTGCACCTGTGTCTTATTGTCACTTTTTACCTTTTGTTACCTGTTACTTTACGTTTTTGTGTCTGCATTTGGGTCCTAAACCTGGTCTCCCTAAACCTGACAGTGAAGGCATCACTTCAGCATGTGACGGACTAAACAATGATTAATGAAATGCAGAGAAGAGCTGAAGCGAGTACTCGGATATATTATGTGTGTACTGCTCATAAAGGTCTAAACCCGTAATACAGGTTGTAAATAACAGTAGTTTACATAGCTATTTGCTAATAGTTGCTGAGTAAAGAGTGGAGCGGAGCAGAAGAATAAAGTGTCAGGAAATAGAAATACTTGAATTAGAAGCCGTCCTTATTTTAAACATTACATTTTTGTAAATTTAAATAGAATAGGACAGAACAGACAAAACAAACACAGAAGACAATAGAAATCAATTGAGTTTTCAAGAGGCTTCACCTTTATCAGAAGGTGGAGATTTCTCAGGTGTCATAGCGACATCTATGGGATGTCCCTCCACGTGGTCTCACACGGGTTGGACGGTTGTGTTGTGTGTGTGTGTGACTTTAAATGCAGCACCTGCAGGAAACACTGAACAAAAGACTGGAGACAACATTAACCGTCACTCTCAGCTATAGCTCACTGCAACCAATAGGAAGGAGGTCAAAGGTCAAAGGCCTCGGCAGTCAGCTGACAGTGCCAACAACAAGGGCCAGTGGTCGCCAAATATCAACTCACCTGCTTTTATTTATTCATTTAGCGTTCCCATCCACTTCTCTTTTCAACTTTATCGTTACATTTTTTTTTTGCACAATGACCCTGCAAACTGCCAACTCATCATTTTTATACATCACATCATCATAAAATCTTAATCAGCAACGCCCCCCCATCCCCTTAGGTCATGTAACAGTAACTGGTGGAGATCCTGTTACTCTTACAAAGAACATGACACATGTTTCTGCTCCCCTCTATCATCATGACTCACACAGATTCCTCATCATGTTCGTTGGACATGACTTTGAAAAACAGGATTAACATGGAAGTTCAAATTCATCTCGAATGATGGACAAAAAAAACAAAACAAAACAAAAAAAAAAACAAATTAAACAAATGTCTGATAAAGTTAACACTGAGAATATGAAGACGCTACAAACCACTCAACAGTCACCAGAGAGATGGTGCAGGTGCAGGTGGTGTGCAGTGTTTGGGTGGAGGAAACAGGCGCTGATGAGGTGAACTCAGGTAAAAGCCGCAGTGAGTTACTGCTTCTTTTTATTACATCCGTCCCAATTACAGGGGATGAGGTAGAGAAAATGAGCAGTTGATGACGATTTCCATGCAGAGCGACAGAAATATGGATCGTACAAATGGAGATGAAACTCACATTATGGCTCATAAAGATTCCTGGAAAATGGAGCCTTATCTAATTCTGCAACCTGGAATGAAATAAATCTCTCAGGCCATAATGCTGCGACGAGCCGTGGAATAAATCATCTGTGCTTTGTGTGTGTGTGTGTGAGCCAGAAAGTGAACCCTGCACCACACACACATACACACACACACCAGGTGATCTCAGGGTGACTGACACATTTACAGTAAGTTTTTTTTTTTTTTTTTAAGTATATTTTTGGGCTTTTTTGCCTTTACTTGATAGTACAGTATGAGAGAGACAGGAAATGGGGAGGCAGAGAGGGTGAATGACATGCAGTAAAGGGCTGCCCGATGTGGGATTCGAGCCGGGGCTGACTACAGGTAAGGTTTATGTAAATTGTTCCATTTATAGAAATAAGTAAATGAATGAGGCTTGCGCACGTTGGAAAAAAGCTGCAGTGCCAACACAGTCCACAAGAGGGCAGCATTTCACCACCACTGTCTCCAAAGACGCTTTTAAATCAAACTTTTTATGATTTATTTTGTTGAATTAATAAAGACAAAATCTCTTGGGTTTGTAGTGCAGTGTTTATAGTGTTTTCTGACAGGTCCATGTGGTCACTTACACATTCATGACACAAAGAAAATACAAGTGAGAATACTGATACTTGTATTGTGAGAGAAACCGCCTTGAAATCTGACAATAAAATTACAGTGGTTTTGTAATATTGGATCCTGTGCACTGATGGGTGTTAAGTAAAGTGTAATAAAAAAAAAAAGTGGTTTTAATATACTGCATCACAGAAAACAGCAATCACCATTTTTATGTAACAGGAAGTGAAACAACCTGTAACATCACTGGTTCTGTCATGACAGAAAACACCCAAATAGCTTTTCCAAAGAATAATTGTTTCCTTATTGAAGCACTTACTCCATCTGGACGTGTGTCATCACCATCGTCACTACTGTCTTAGAGGCAACAGTGTACAGTCAACAATGAGCAGCGCACATTAACTAACAAATGATGTGTCTCTGAGTCTGCTGTACACTGTTTCAGATTTTTTCATTTATTCAGTCTTGCATGGACCCACTGGGAAAACGTTTAACATTTGGACGAAGACACAGGTTTCTGCCTCCAGGAGACAGGTGTGGACAGATGTGGTGACAGATGTTACTGACATGATCAGACAAGAGTGTTAAACCTCTTTAAAAAAAGGTTCGGCCTGTGCAAATAACAAATGTAAGGAATTTCAATTATAAAACAAATCAAAACTATAAACATGGTTAAATCTAAAAATACATTTCTGTATGTACAAGATAAATTTGACTAAAAATACAGAATAAAAACCATGTATGTTGTCTTCAACTCACTGTCAATGCTTTTATTATAGTTTCCTCAACACTGTGAGTTTGGATTATTTTTAATACGAACAGTCAAAATCTTGGTTTTTATTGATTAATTATTGGGTAAATGCAAATGCTTGAGTTGGTGATGCTGATGGTGAGTTTTATTATCCTTAAAGATAAAACTTTCTAGAAACCATCTATCTATCTATCTATCTATCTATCTATCTGAACTCTATTTTGGGGTCCTGTTTTTAAAGATAAGATTTGTTGACAATAAGAAAAATAAAGAAAAACAACAGTGGTATCCTGTAAAGTGGACGTATAACGTGTATATGTGTCTCATTCAAGGGAAACTAAAGGAAACCCTGGGATTTGAGTTTGATGCTCAGTTCAGGTTTGGACACAGGACACTTCCTGCTGCGAGGCCAACAGCTGAGGAATTGGATAAACACAAAGCTTTGGCATTTACAGATGTTGGATTAAACAAATCCCTGGAGAAAAACTCCATCTAGTATTTTTTAGTTTTTTTTTGGTTAAAGGATTCATATTTACATTGATTCAGTTTTTTTTTTAACTCTATACACACAGCTTTGTCTTTTGCAGAGTAAACCTACGACTGCTTCGATCCCAGTTTAAGTGCATTCCTCTCCCAGCCTGTTCTCATGATGTGAACATTGGGTAAACAAGTGCAGTGGCTGGTAACAGGAAACAACACGGTGTGAATACTAAAAGAGCTCACACAGAAACTCCTGCTGCTGCTGCCGCCGTCTGCTCCGCCGCTCTGTCCACAAACTGCAGGTTGATCTCCGTGGCAGGGCAGAGCAGGGTCCTGGTGATTGGCTTCACTTCAGCCCCCACAGGATCCGGCCTCACCTCGTAGTGTTTGATCACCTTTTTGAAAAAATTAACAACGACAAAAAGAGACAAGTTACATTTTATGGCAGGATATTTATGTACATTGTGAGCAAGACAGAGTCCACGCTGCAGTTAATGATCACCACCTGTCCCACAGCCGATGGACAGAAATCAGTCCAAAATCGGTCCAGGTGATTGATTTATGCTTGTCTCTGTGTGTCTGTGTCTGTGTCTGTCTGTGTGTCTGTGTGTGTGTTACTACAGGTCAGTGATGTTTCTGCATGCTGCTAAACAATAACTCATTTCCTGGGAGTTTGGTGTTTAACTTGTTCACGTCTCAAGGGTGAACTCTGATAGTTTGGATGCAGCTGGAGTCAGAAAATATACAATATGGTTAATCATGGACAATATAATAAAAAATAAAAACAATACAAGGAATAGTAAGAACTCAAGGTTTATGTGTAATCAACCAGTTGCTCATCCACACATCCAGCAGACACACAGCTACATGTTCTTACCCTGGACAGGAGAAGATACATCTCCAGCTCAGCCACACGTCGGCCCAGACAGGCCCGGATGCCAAAACCGAACGGCACCGACCCGAATGGGTGCCTGGACTTCTCCTCGGCCCCTCGGAGCCATCGCTCCGGCAGGAAGGTGTGGGGGTTGGCAAAGATCTTCTCATCGTAGGACACAGCGTAGTGGCACAGGTGGAACAGCGTCTGTGAGAGAAGATCCCTCAAACTTCATCATCATTAGGAGGAGTGGGGGAGGAGCCAGCATTTACATAAAGTACGTCAGGAATGTGTCAACTTCATGACACACAGCGGATCTCATCTCAACATGAAGTGGACAGACACTATTTGCACATTTCATGCACAAAGACAATTTAAAGTGAGTCACAATAATATCACAAACAACATTAAAATATGAATGAAAAGAGCAGAAATGGAAAAGTTGAGCAACTCAGTTCAGTATCAAACACTGGTTATATCAATGACAGTAACAGGTCTGGGCCACTACAGCAACTCTTCTGTAGCCTAGTTTTTACTATAGTCTCATAAGTGACTTGTATTTATAAAACACTTTGCACTTTGGCCTTTCAAACAACCACACACACTGATCGTCCTGCAAGATGCTGCTCTGATCCCTGGAGCTGTTAGGTATCAGGGATTAAACATAAACCTCGACCAGACGAGCCACAGATTGTTGATGTATTTCACAGCTCAAACACTTCCAGCAGAGCCATAGTTATTTAACACAGTTTTGGTCCTCTGGGTTGTTCTGGAGCTTTGTCCACACTCTGTTACAGGTTTCCAGTTACTGAATGGCACTGGGGTAAGTCAACACAACACAACACAAGGCCTCAGGATTTTATTTTTATTGCCACATGGGGACTTTGAGTCTCACCTTTTTGGGGAAGATGTGATCTCCCACCACAATCTCGTTCTCCACTGTGACACGGGCGTTTCCTGGGACCACTGGATAAAGCCTGGTGACCACAGAGCAGAGAGGGAGCCCTTCTCCATCACATCTTTTATTGTCTTTATGTAAATCTGCATTATTTGTACATGTGTAAACCACTAAAGATTAAACATCATTTAAAAATGCCTTTACAAAGAAAGACATCACCCTGGGCTATAACATTTTGAAGACTTTCTAAGAAAAACAACTTGCACCTTTGTCAGTGATGAAAAAAGTTTGATGTTAGCTGCAGCACTAGTTTTTAAAATGACGTCCTTTCAGCCTGAGCAAATGTCCCTTTAAACAACCAAACAAACCACTGGATGTCTTATTGATAGGATGTATTGATAGCAAAGGGATAATCTCTCTAACCGTAGCGTCTCTCTGATGATGGCCTTGAGGTACGGCATCTGAGTGATGTCATCACTGGTCGGCATCTTGTCTCCGGGGCAAGCTCCGATCACTTCCTGGTACAGCTGCTCCTGGATCTCTGGCTCTCTGGCCAAGTGGTACAGGCACCAGGAGATGGTGTTGGAGGTCTGCAACAGAGACGAACACACACACACACTTCACTCTCTCATCAGGTTATATTTCTACATGTTACCAGCTAAAATGTGATGCTAATCAAACTGAAATGTATGTTCTTTCAGCCAATAACCTGATATAACCATCCTTCACACACTGTGGACTCACTGTGTCGACTCCTGCCAGCAGGAGCTCGGTGATGCTGCCCAGAATCTCAGTGAACGTCATCTGTTCGCTAAGCAGCAGGTGTGTCAGATACGCTCCCTCCACATTCTCATCTAGGTGAACCTTCTCCTGGATCTCCTCCATCTTTTTCTGCACCAACTCTTCAGCTGTAAGACACAAGAGATTTAAAAAAAAAAAAAAAAAAGTAAAATCATCTTTTGTTTCTTCAGCAGCCTCCACACTTTTGCCCACTAGATGGCGATAAACAAACACACCATGAGGGACCGGGCTCAGATGTTGACTATAAAGGACAGAACTGAAGCGCAGACGTGCGTTGGACTTGGTCTTCTGAGGGAGTTACTAGAGTTTAATGTCCTTGAAATTACTTGATAATGCAGTGGGACAAAAGCCCAGGAGAAGTGACTCCTAGTAACCTTTCGTGACAACAAACATGAATGTGGATGGCAGAGAAAGTGACTCATTACAATAACACAACCAGACAAAGTGAACTGAAGGATGAAGCATCCCAGCTGGGCCCCAAATAACACTTAGCAGCTCCTGAGAACAATAAAGTTTGATTTATTTCTGACAAATGATGAGATGTGATGTTAATTTCGTAACATAAGGTGTATGGCTTTATGCTTTATGATAAATGATTTTATTTAATTCATCCAATATGATCGCTTTTGTACATTCAGCACTCATAATATAGAATAAAAACTCCTTACATTCCTGATAAAATACACAGCACCTGTTAAACCTCTGACGTGCTGAAAAGTCTGCACTGTCTGCTCTGCCAGACTCTTAATTTTGTTTACTTAGCACTGTGTTGTTTGCTCCAAAGCTTGTGTTTTAATATTGCCCCATTGTCACATCACTCTGCATGAACAACCCTAAGAGAAAGCATGTGGGGAAACATGGGGCAATAATCCATGAGAGGATTTGAACTGGATGGAAAGATGAACTAACCCTAAGGCATGCAAATACAAAAATGTACAGACTGTGAACTCATAAAGATGAAATGAGTTAATATTGAACAGGAAATTGAATCATCCACTTATCATTTTAAACATTGTTTGCTAAACATTGAATAGCAGCTGGCTCCAAACATGCTACTCTCTGATCTTCTGGTTGAAGCGAATGTTGCTCACCGACTTTGAAGAGATGATCCCAGGTCGCCACAAACTTTTTCCAGAACGGCATGTAGGGCCATGTGGACTGGGGGAAGAGGACGATGACCTGGGAGAGACGAAACATTTCTCCCACAGACACGATGAACTTCTGGGTTTCCTCAGGCACCACATCGTTCATGCAGCCCATCCGTGTCTCAAACAGCACAGAGCAGATCCCTGCGTTTGAAGAGGATACAATGGATATACAGTGGTTCAAGAGAAAACTGCAACCATAGTTGCAGGAATCAGTGTTAATCAAATGACTTTATATGAATAATTGTCCTTTTGTATTATTTTTATTGTTGTTGTCTTCTTGCCTGTTTGTATTGTTTGTATTCTTTCTATTATAATTTTCACTGTATTATGAAACAGTTGTTATGATAATGGTCCCCAGGAAGACGAGCTGGTTGTCTAGGCATCAGCTAATGGGGATCCATGTAACAAATAAACAAACAAACACTACTGTCTGTAACCATCCAATGACAGAGGGTGGGATTTGAAATTATTTTAACATACAGACTGTGGCCAAAAGTATGTGGACACACCTATATGTGATGGTTGAACATGTCATTGCTGTTGTTTTAACATCCTCCATGTATTTTTCCCACCAGGTTTTGAAACCATAGCTGCAGGGAGTTTTGAGAGCCTCTACCTGAGCCAAGGTGAGGTCTGAGGTCCAGGTCATAGTCTGCATCACAGTTCATCCCAAACATGTTAGATGAACTCTACGGAGCACTATCATGCCCAGGCAACAGAGGGTATTTCCTGAAAGTCAGCAGCTTAGACAGGCCCAAGACCAAAAATACACCATGGTATGCAGAGCAGGTGTAACCAAATACCATCTATAGATGTGTCATTTTGTATGTTGACACCAGATCTGCACTGTAAAAGCACTGGGACAGAAATTAAATAAACTATTGAACAAACTCAAAAAGTAGTAACAGTGTGTGAAATGTGTGTGTACTCACTGTCGCTCCAGGACTCTGGTCAAAGGGCCAGTGCTTGTATCATATCATATGAAGCTATAAACAGCAGCCAGTTCGCTTCACTTGGCACAGAGGCAGGAGTCTCTTTGTGTATAGATCAAATAAGATAATGCTTTTTCGTTATTTGCATTGTTTTAACGAAGGTAACTGGTTTGCTGGTTACACCTCAATAATTCTTGCACCAGTATGAGAGTTGGATCAGGTTTAGGCTGAATATGTGTGAGGTCTTACAACGTCCCTGAACCTCCCTGCAGCAGGTACTAGGATCAAACAGTGTTTATCTAATCAGCTGTCAAGGCCAAAATGCTCAGCAACTATGTCAAAGTCAACGCACTGAATGACGGGTGAGGTGACTAACCCTCTGCTCATTTCTGACACACTTCAACCGACAGCTGTAGCACGTAATCATTATATATCGTTATCATTATGAGTATCGTCATCATTATCATCGTCATTATTATACTATCAACCTTTAACCACCACCTTAAATCTCACATACTGTCCAGTTTGTTCTGTTTTAGGGTTGTAATGCAATGTCTATTATCTAAGTCACTTTTGATAAAATAAATGAGAGCTGTGAGATCTCCACCCACCTCTGAGCAGAGAGTGAGCTCAGGTCTGCAGGAGTCAAAGAGTCAAGGACAAGTGCAGCAGAGGTGATAGTTATCATGGTGCTACACAACAACAGCTAAAGTCAAAATTCAAGGTTGTAAGAAGAATCAATAATAAAGAGAAACGGGCTGCACTGAAGCAAAGTGGTTGGTGAAAATAACCCTGACTATAACTTGTTCACTGGAAATTTAATCAGTTATTCATGTGAAATGTTTTACTTGTTGGACTCTGTGTTTTGGGAATTGACGTTTGAAAAAGAAATGATTAACAAATGTTTTTGCAGAGAACTTTCCATTCAGTTTGTAGTAAATTATAACCATGTGCACTTTTTTCCATCCCTATAATTTTAAAACTGATATACACCTTCAAAGGCGAACTTGTAGAGCTCTCCCGTCACGTCGTTGACCATAACACCGTTGCCGTTGGTTTTCCTGAGCCAGGCCACTCTGTGGATGAAGTCTGTCACCACCTCGTTGATGGTGTTTGAGTAGGAGGAGACATGTTTGGGCTTCAACATCCTTGGGTTGAGGATGCTGCGGATACGCTGCCACTTGGCCCCCATCCTAAAGAAAGAAAAGAAAGAAAGAGATTTACAAAAAAAAAAAAACATGAGATCAAGATGGAAATAATCCCTTTAATTGCTCTAAGGTGGTTTTAAAATGACCATCAGACCATTACACTGAAGTTATGTCAGTTTTCTGTGAATGTTTTTTGTCAGTGAGTCACATTGACACTGTCAGAACATCACAGTTCAGACCTGTCACATACTTCAGCAGATCTGTGATGTCAGAGTGCTGCCACAACAAGTTTGACACGACCGACTGAATACCAGTCAGGAAAAACTGAAGAGTAGTCAAGAAAACAAACTGAACTCTGTGTGCCTGACTGGAGATGAACAAAACGTCCCTGTTTACATCTAAATTTGCTCAATGATTCATCTAAACTCATTCATCTAAATAAGACTTGATTGTTACAGACTGTCGAAGACATTGTGTTCTTCTGTGTTTATCACTCGAGTTATATATTTACTTTAAACGTGTTTTTTAGATGTTAAGATGTGCGTTTTTGGTTGCTCCACAAAAGAACCTCCTGATGAAATTTTTGTGGCCACTTTTGAAAGAAGAACAAACACATTAGCTTCTTTTAGCTCATATCTTTTGCAGTGAAGTTGATATGGTGGATGGATACTGGTTTATGCACACATTCAGATTTTACATTCAGAGTTGTGTTTGAGTCCATGTGAAAAAATAAACACAAACATTCACTTGATTCCCATCAAATTCTGTTAAATATATATAGTGCTTCTGCCGTCTGTGAGTGTGTGTGTTTTCTTGTGCTGAGCAGGTGGTGTAAAATTTGTCTTTAGAGCTTTTTTGATGTCTACTGCGCATGTGAATGATGCCATTAAAATAGTGCACGAACCAGAACAGTGAGGCTCAGAAAGCCAGACAAACAACAGTGTGGCCTCACAGAGCTGAGGGGAACTGCAGAGTCGGGTCATGAATCATCATTTCTAGAAAGCCCATTCACATTTAAAGTAGTCATGGGATCCATTGTTGGTATAAAAAGCTGCTTTAATGTCCAGAAAAATAAATATTAAAAAACAAAAACGCAGCCTCATCGTTTCAGCTGATGTTATGCTTTTGTGGATTTGCTGATAAATTAGAGTCATACAGTCATAAAGTTTAAGGAGGTTTGACTCACTCTGTCAGCGGGCCATGGGCCTTGTTCCTCAGCTCCCTGTAGCTCCTCCAGTGGGGCATGTCGGTCCGGACCGGGTGTCGCCCCTCCTGCCTCAAAACCTGCTCTATCAGCTCGGCACTGGCCACGTTCACCACCACCAGAGGACCGTAGGTCGACTTCCACAGAGGACCGTAGATCTTGCTGTGCTCGATCTATGACCAAATAAGAGTTGAATTGGTAACTGAGTTATATGACGTTTAAAGAGGTGGGGGAAAAAACTAACACAGTTAAGACAAGAGGGTGAAAACTGCACAAACTTTCCATTTTGGGCAACATGCACCAAAATAATTGGATTGGACTGCACAATTGGATTGTGCAGTGTCTTTCTTCACACCTCTTCTCTTTGTATTATACTTTTTATTGATTCCTTGAGTTGACATATCACATATTTATACACAAGAGCACAAACACAGACATGTTTTCATGTGTCATCAGTGTGGACTCCATACATCTCTGAAGTGTAAAAGAAAAAAAAAAAGAGGGTCAAGATAGAGTTGTCTTAGAAATGGGTCCCAGATTTCTGTGTACAGGTGTCCACCCTCCCTTTTTATTTTATGCATTAACACTACACTCTACACACTGGGACCAGGACCAGAACCCCCAACACAACTGGAAGTGTTCCTGGGGACACAATAAAGTGTCGGGACCGAAATCGGACCTGAACCAAGACCATACTAGAACTGAAACCAGGACTATAATGGTACCTGGTCCTGGGAACAGTAAAAGAGAAATGGGATGATCCGGTATTATTATCCGTTCATTATGTTAAACCATGTTTTGGGCGATTACTGTGTAATTACTGTGTAATCACCGCACGGGCCTCAGGCCTCATGGTCCCCGCTGCTGGTTGGCCACAGTAAGAAAACGTCACCATTCTTGCAGAACTTCAGGCATTTGAACCCACAGCCTTGAGATTCAAAGTTGCTGACATAACCCACAGCACCATCCAGCTGGATGCTTTCACCTCACCTCCTCCATCATCATCATCACACTTCCTGAGAACACTTACTAAGAATGGCACAATTCCCTGGAATTTCAGATACTTTTCATGTCTGTTCGTTATAAGTCAAGAACCTCTTCTTCTACAGATCTTGTCTACCAAACAGTAACACACTTGTCCCATTTATCCAGCTGGTTGTCTTGATCAGGGACTCCTCCTCTGACTCTCCACCCTCCTTCATGTCAGTGATCAGAGAGAGTGAGATCAGCATGTGTCTGCTCAGCATCATCTGTACAATATGTGACTCCTGATTTTAAGGTCACAAGTTCAGTTCCCATGTTGACCGAGAACATACATTGACAAAGGCCCAACAGCGTTCTTTTCAACTAGTTGTATTTTTTAAAACTTTTAAAGATAGATAGATAAATAGATAGATTTAGCTTAGGGCCCCATGGAGGTTTGGCCCGATGCTGCTTTTCTCCAGGGTGTTTGACTGAGAATATACTTTTCTTTAAATGGCTAAATGAAACCAAGTGGAGCTTTGTCACCACTAATTGAACGACTCACTAATTTTGTCAATTGTTTAAATTGTCTTAATTGTTTCAAATGTTTTATTATTGGCTTCTGTTGTCCTGGAGAACAAGTTGACGAACCTGAACCTGAACCTGAAAGGCTGCACCACAGAGCTTCTTTTACTCTCATTAGTCTTATACGTTAAAGACACGGTAAGGCTGTTTTAAAGTGTATAACCCTAGAACCACTGAGTTTTATATTTCAGGAAAAAGATAATCATCATGATCCGAACGTTTCAAGAGGAAACCACAGGTGTTATGTTCTGGGGGAGACCAAGTGGTAGAATAGCTGGGGGAGTTATGTGAACTTTTGACAGGATTTCAGATTCTTATTTTCCTCTCTAATATGCACAACAACTTTGGGTAAATCAATAATTGCTGCCCTATATTGTCAGTAGTGAGTTTGGTGTATTTGTTGTTTGTTTGTGTTCGTTTACTAAGGTGAGGTGTTGGACTCCCATCTACTAGTGCCAGGATGTAAAATACTGATGTTTGTATGTTTTATATTTATGTCATTAATTAATATACATATATATGTGTGTGTGTGTATGTTCTGTCAAAACACCCCCAGTCATTGTTAGCAGTGCTGTGTGTTACTCTGGAAAAGGAGATTGTGATATTTCCTGTAACTATGACCTGGTTGGAAGAGGCATGCAACCTGAAGGGGGAGATTAAGGTTTTTCCTACGAAGGAGCTGGATCAAATTGAGAAAATACCATGTTCAACCTGCACAAGAAAAGTCGATGCATCGCACACACATGATTTTCCTTTTGGAGGTTATTTAGTGAAATGTCTCCTGAATGCAGGGTGTCCTCTTTCATTTGTTCCAACCTTTGAGCCAGGGTTGTAACACAATCCACATGTCACTACCACACTCTCACATATGTTTGTGGGTCTATTCCACAGTAACTTGTGGAACTATAAAGGACATTTAATGCTGAATTCAGGGTGAAAGAACAAGTATGGTATACCATGCATGGCAGTTCAAAGTGAACAAACAAACAAGCGCCAAGCGCCCCCCCCCCCCCTCCATCTTGTCCCACTTACTTGCATTTGCTGCGTGGTTTGGAAATAACCCTTAACAAAGAGCCAGTATAAGGTTGTCATGAAGCTCGGTCCGCCCAGTTCGTCCATAGTTTTCAGCTTGTTGCTCGTTCCCATCACCGCGGTGTTACTGGAGGAGGTGGTGGCGGTGGACGCGTCGCGGTGGCGGGTCTCCCCATGGTTCAGCCCCGCCGCCGCCGCCACCGCTCTCTGGATCCCGGTCTGTTGCTGTCGGTTGAACCGCAGCCCGGCGGTCATCGTCAGACATTTCCTCAACATTGTAGCCACATAAAGCGTCAGTGTCCCGCCGCGGTGTGAGGAGGTCCAGACGGACGTGTCGGTGCCGGTCTGTGTCTGAAGTGCAGACTGTTGACAGAGTGACGGAGCAGCAGCAGGAGCAGCAGCAGATCCAGCCGCGGGCCGACTGTGGACCTTGACACTGTCATAAAGTGCGCTCAGAGATGCAGACCTGTTGCTGCAGGGGGTGGGTTTACCTAGACAGAGAGATAAGATAATATGCACGTGAGTTAAACACCAGAGGATTTCCACGCAGATTTTTTTTTTTTTTTTTTGGGGGGGGGGGGTGAGGTGGGGGGTGAGGAGTTGGTGTATGAAGTCACCCAGTGGAAATGACTGGACTCTATCAAGGTCAAGTGGACAACTACCTGGTGACAGATGTTGTGCAGATTGCATCACAGCATAATGCGTGTTTGTAGTGTTGATTTCCAGTTCAGTAAATCTAACAATAAAGTCATAAAACATTGCAGTGAGGAAACACTTCAGAGAAACAAAAAAAAAGTTAGAAAGACGGGGCCCAGGATTCCCAGCTGTAACCCTGAGGAGACCCTGAGGGGACCTTTTAAGCATGGAGGCGGAAATGTCTCATGTTTCAGAATCAGGATGTTGAAATCCTACACAGGCTTTCTGTTGAGATATCTGGAACAATCCAATTTAAAAAAGAAATGACAAAAAAAACCTCAAAAACAATTAAAATCTTTATTCTTCTACAAAGAAATTCTCAAATAGTTTACAAATGATGCTCAGAGGCTGCCGCCGCCGCTCTCTGTAAGGCTAAACATAAACATTGTCTCTTTCACTCTCTCTCTCTCACTGTGTCTGGGATGCCAAAGACATGCTGGAACATAAAAAGCAGCTTTCTGTGTGCTGAGACGGCTCAGCAGTGGGGCTCATGACAACACAAGAGTACACATGTTATAACTGGCGAAGGTAAATAACAGAAGGCACATGAAGTTCTGTAAGACTCACATTGGGGTGCAGTATCAAAGCATCTGGCTTGTTTCGCAGCGTAGTCCATACGAACCTGTACTTCCAATTGCTTGGCTATTAAAATATATATAAAATATATTAAGCAATTCACGGTTGGTCGAGTATATTTTGAAATATAAATAATTAGATTCAAGTATTGCAGGTTTAAAGCTACAAAGCATGACCCTAACTGGGTCGACTGAGCACTAGTGCACTACTTTGCAATAAATCAGAACCACTTATATATTGAAATATCAGATAGACATCTTAATTCCCACAGCTGCATGAAATAATATTTTTATACAGTGATAAAATGGGTAGGTGCAAAGAGGAAAGAGTCTCCTGAACTTCAGAAGCTACAGATAATCATCACCAGATGTTGGCTTCAAGCTCCATTCAACCATTCTTCACCTCAATTGTTTTGGTTTTCTGGGCAACAAACTCTGCTTCATCAGCCCTGTTTCGAGTCACAGCACGCAGCTGCTCTGTGTCAAAAAAACTCTCATAGACTCACTGTGCATAGGCTGCCTGGTGTCAAACAGCATGGTCAGGATAGTGGAGCATCTAGCAGCTAGAGAAGAAGACATATTACTAAGTAGAGACTAAAACTGAACTCAAAAGGAAAGCGGATGTTGGTTGCAAGAAACACAACTAAAAATAAAAGCTAAAGTTGATCTGTGCGTAAAGACGTTTGAATAAGCAACTCCGTTTTTGCAAATCACAATTTTTTTCCAAGGCGATAATAAATCCCTCTTTATGTTTTCAGCCTGTTCCACTGCCTGCAAACGGGCCATAATGATACTAATATAAATGCTGCTAATCCTAATAATAAGTAATAAATGCAGCTTTAAATAAAAAAAAAAAGGTTGTCCTGCAGCTGGGTTTCAGTAATCAAAGCAAAAAGGCACAACAGCCAACTTTACAATAAGACAAACAGAGGTCTGTCAGAGGTCTGTCATATCAGTGTGGCTCATCCTAAAACATTAATTACTGTTATGACAGTTTCATCTCTCCGGTCAAAAAAAAAAAAAAATAAGATTGTAAAAATAAACTGAACATCTGACCTAGGCACAATTAAAGTCCCTAATATTACTAAGGGTCAAGTACAGAAACTCCAGTGATGGTTTAAGACAACTAATTTGATGGCCAGAAACGTCAGTCAACACCACATGGACGTTGCTGTCATTCTGCCTCTGGTCTGCTTTTGGCCAGTTTAACTTTAACCACACGTCTGCATCCACTGAGATGATGATGAAACATTATGCATAGTTTACTGCTTCTCTTCCACCGACCGCATCACGTCTCTCTGAACTAAGGCATCTCCTTATTAACATACAATCTTTAAACGCACAACAACATACACACCGTGAGGACATGAATCAGACATAAAATTTGAAGTGTGTTGACAGAGAAGCAACAAATTATATTTTGCGAGCAGAATTGTGGATATGTAGAGAAGACAGTGCCACGCTAAAAGGAAGCCAGACTCCGACTGATAGGTCTGCGCCTGGGGTCCTTTACTTCCTCACTGATAATCCTCCGGCTGTCCACAGGTAGGCAGACGTCCCCGTGTCGCTCAGTCACTTTCACTGCCTGATTCACTCAGCTGGAGGTCGTTCTCTGCAAAACAAGTGACAAAATAAACAATGTTTGTTTTGTGAAATTATGAAGTCCATTTATTTCCTAAATCTCAGTTATATCAAATAGTATTTTATATCTTTCATCTCTCAGAAATAACTTAACATGCTTTGGTGATGACGAGTAAATGCTGTGACATCATAAAAGTTTGAGGAAAACAACTTTCAAATGTAATGTCACATCGACCTGTGTTTAATACTCACCTGTGGACATGTGAGTATCTGGTTTAGTTAAAAGTTGTGCTGACACCATCAGACTCAGCTAAAACTAGCTCACATTTGTAAGAAGAAGATATGGAGAAGGTCGTCTTATACGTTCAGCTGGAGCCAACATGGCTGCTCTACTCACTGAGCGTGTTCATGAGGCCCCCACTCTCCTGGTGGCGACTGCTGGTGTTGATGATAGGCATGCTGTGGTTGGCCGGGGCCGAGGGCGGGGGCGGTGCAGAGGTCCGTTCATCCTCTGAGTCGCTGCTGCTGGAGCTGTCGTCGCTGCTGGAGGACGAGGAGCTGTTGGAGTCTGAGGAGCTATCGCTGCTGCTCAGCTGGTCCATGATCTGCGCCTCTGCCATCAGCTCTGCACACAGCAGCATAAACACAAACAGGGATGAAGAAAATGGGCAACATAAGCTAATTATCCATCAGTACAGACAAGGATATTAAGCTCGACACCATGCTACCTCTCTCAATGTCATCCATGGGGGATGCCGGGGACGTCTTCTCTTTAGGGGGAGAACTCTTGGAGCCAGTTGAGGTCTTGTTATTGCTACTGCTGCTGCTGCCGCCGCCGCCGCCGATGTTGCTCCTCATCTGCTGGCTCAGGCGACTGGTCTGTTGCTCCAGGCGAGAATGGATCTTGCTGCTGCCCTCGGCTCTAAAAGCATAAACACAAATATGAAGTATGTTTCTATTAAAACTCTCACAAATTTCTCCAAATATGTTTCTATCAATGCGAATGGCTTCGAGGAGCAATGACAAGATTACATGGAATAATCCAGCATTAAAAAACTCTCATTCAGTAGACTGTGTGTATTGCCTGTTTTTTTCCAACTGATTTTTGTGTTTAGCTTCTGATCTGGTTTGGTGAATAGCAACAATGTCAGTGCTGTTAAAATTTATTGAAGGCACATGGAATTTGAAAAAGAGCATTTGTAAATACTGCCTCTACAACGCACCTGGTTTTCTTCACAGCTATGTTGCTGTTGAGCTTTTCCAGTCTGTACTCTCCTGTGTCATGGTTCACAATCAGGATGCACTCTTTCATGTACGGCCTCTTAGATCCCTTGAAGACTGTCACCGGTGCACTGGAACCCTACACAAGAAAAAGCAACACACACAGGGCCAAGTCCAGTCAGTCACGTTTCCATAAACTCATGAAGCCCAGTTTGAGTTTGGATTTTGCTTTAAAGACCTCTGCTTTTCTGGGGGCCAACCTTTGATTATTATTTTACTAAAAAACTTATGTAATATGTGAATTTACACCCACCTGGACCAAAAGTAGTAGAATTTACAAAAAATATCTATATAATACAAAGACATATTGGAATCAATTGATAAACAGTACTGCATAGTTGGTGATAAAACCAGTGAGAAAATCCCACTACAATCCACTGAAACTGACCAAGAGTCAAAACCCAAATATGTGTGATCAGAGTACACTGGAAACCAAGCATATTCACACATGAGATGTTGGTGTCATCTTTTTTTTTTTTTTTTTTTTTTTTAACACAGATTCAGTTATGAAATGTTTTTTCGATCTGACTAATCACTGCTTGGTTTCTGGTTGCGTAAGTAAACATATGGCCATGTACAGCAAAGGCGAATAGGGAGGGATTCATCAGAAAAAGGGGGGGGGGGGGGGCATCGTAGGAGGTAAATGCAGTCTTATCTAAATAATATCAAGTGGAGAAAGCTTGTAAAGCATCAAACTCTGACCTCTAAATTGGGTAGAGTAATGGTGACTTGCTCTCCTTTGCCCACTTCAAGCTCCCCTTCACATGTTGTATCGATGGAGGCTGGTTTAAAGTCATCTGTGAAAACAAAACAAGACAATATAGCATGCTATACACGAATATATATTTAATATATGTTTAACTATTCGCAGTATTGCTGCTGTATTTGTACATACAATGCAAACAGCTGCCGTTGGTGAGTCAGTGCATTTGCAATTACCTACCGGTACCACTAGATAGCGGAAGTGTACAGACTGAGGCGTTGCTAGCATTAGCTAACATTTTGACAGCTGGGGTATCAGTGTGTTGAAATGGTTGAGAGGTAAATAATTCATGAAGACAACAAACAAATATAGACAACTGTCATCTAACTAGAAGGTGACAACGGCAAGCTGATACCGAAGGACTGACGACGCGGCTAAACGGCTGCCTTCGGATATGTAGCTAGGAAGCTAACTAGCATGCTACTGTTAGCTTCTGTAAAAGCCAGACTGCCAACTGATTCAAAATGCCACTTACATCGGACTGTGTGGTAGGCACTTTTGGAGTGTTTCTCGAAGGTCTCTCCCAGTTTCAGGACATGTTCTTGGTTGTCGAAGTTGGAATAAGCTGTCCCATTCATTCTGAGACTTTCATGAGCTTTAAACTTTCTGCTCTTCTTTTTTATCCGATAACCATTTACGGCAGCGCACTGACCACCTCATTTGGTACCATGAAGTCCCGCCCCCCTCGGTCCTTATGATTGGTCAATCGGACCGTTCACTTGTCTGATTGGTTCAGTGGCTGTCAGTCAAGGCTTTGTAATGACAGGGCAGCTTCAGGGCAAATGTCGCATGGTTTCTTGGTACTTTTTTAATAAAAAAAAAAATAAAAAAAGTTAAAAAAAAAATAAATTAAAACATGAAATGGAAGGAACTGTGTGTAAAGATCAGGACTGTTTTAAAGCACACATCTGTGAAACATTTCTTGACGGCTCTCAAGCTTTAATACACTTTTAAATGGGAAGAATATGGATCAATCATTACTCAACCTGGAGCTGGCAGCCCAGCCAAACTGAGTATTTGGGGTCAGGGAGTCCTTAAAATGCTTTTTTGTTTGTTTTTTTGAGCTTTGTGCCACCTGTCTGTAAAAGCTGACCTGATTTTTTTTTTTTTTTTTCCCAGAATTTACATTTCTTTGTTTCAGAAGTTATTTTTGCCCTTTATTCTGAAAAGAGAGTGGAAAAGGACAAGACAGCTGGCAATGACACACAACACAGACAGTGTGGCCTTAAAGTTAGGCACAATATTGTCTATTCTAAATGTGTATTTTTGTGATGTATGTATTTGTGTGTTTTACTTAATGGTGCTCAAGTGAAAACTGATCTGTTTTCACCCACTGAACATATTACTTTATAAATAACCAAAGAGGATAAATTAAAAATGGATGTATCCAGAGCAAATACTAGCATCTCAGACCAGAGGCCCCAACAGTGACAAACTACCTTTTACACTAAATTAGCAGCATCACTGGGCTGAGCTGTGAACCTAATTACTGAATTAGCTGGAACAGCTCAAACACACTGGAGGTCCTGAGGATCCGGCAATGAGAGACTAATGAACTGCTGCAGTAACACTTAGTGACTATACTCTCAAGCTCCACAGGCTGCTGGGGCTCTGAGCTCGGTGAGCCTTGTGGCAATGACAATAATCTCTTTTCCTTTCTTTAAACGGTTAATGATTCCTAAGCCGTAAATTCCTGTCCTGTCCGCACTTTACTGAGACCATATGCTCTGCTGCCTTCAAACATTAAAGGATCAACATCTGAAACAAGTGGAATGACAAGATTACACAAGCGTATAATCACCAGCATGGTCCACAACATGGTCCTCTCCTCATGCCTCCTGCACCTCTTGAGCTGATGCTGAGCATTTACAGGACGCGGTCAGGTATGGGAGCTGCTGGGAATAATCTGACATCGGAAAAAACAAACAACAAAAAAACAATAGTGAGGAAACAGTGATATTGAACTGACCTTACCAGCTCTGTAACCTTTGACCCCTGGCCTAAGTATCAGAGTAAAGTTCATAACAGCATGAAAACTACAAGTATAAAGATGTATGAAATATTACTTTGGACATTCTTTGTGACCACAGTGTTTAAAGATGCCAGTGCCATGTTTGAAAAATGACCAAGATGTATTGCAGAAGGACATGAATCCTGTTTCACTGTGAGTCTACATCCCATATGAAAAGGAAACCGGCAGGGGTCTGTTTCCATGGATGGAGGTAAACACTGGCTGTCCTCTTGCGATATCAGTTACTGTGGGGGTTGCCCTTGGACTGTGGGAGGTAAGGTTTACTGTTTCCAAGCAACTATCCGCAAATTCACAATACTGTGGTCACGATACAATAGAGAAGCCCCCCACCCCCAGCCCAGTTATAAGCCAGTGGTGCAGCAGTGACGGGGATGATAGCAGCATGCTGCAGGGGAAAGTACACACTCAGCCAAAGTACACTAAGCAGCTTTCACAGTGTGCCAATTTATATGACTTTAATGTTACACACTCCAGAATATATATTGGATTTTGATTTTTGTGGGAATCCATCTAGTTTGTTTTGTCAAGAATCAAACTGAAGGAAAAAAAAATCACAAAAACTGACAAACTTGACATTAACAAAAGTTAATTCAAATCAATTACTGGTAGATTCATAGTTTTTATTGTCAAACCTAAAACATCATTCAGTGACCAACAGAAAACCCACAGTGATCTGACTCTGGTCTGAATGATGGAGAGTGAACATCACCATGGTCTGGTCTCTGGTGCCTTTTGAGCCTTGGTTTGCAGGGGGGGGGTTGACGTAGGGTGGGGTAGGTGTGGGGTGGGGTGTGGTGAAGTCGGGGGGGAACATATGGGCCGAGTGTGGCCACAGCCAGCTTTTTTTCAGCTGGACCAATCAGGAGCAGAGCGAGAGCCGAGAGCGTTGGTCCTATGGCTAGTGCTGTGTTCACGTGCTGTCGGAAATATCAGAACCACAACATGAACATCCCGCCAGACACTCCCCCAGCACACATGAACTCGACCTGTCACTATAAAACCCCAGCAATGTCCATTTCTGCATGTGTGGTCTCTTCCATTTACGCAATGATCTACATAAAACACCTACAGGTGAAAACCAATGTCCTGACTCAAACATTTTGCCTCTATGAGAGATGTGATATTAGATGTTGTTTATCATATGATTTTTTTTGTCGCTAGTTGTCAAATTATTATATAATGATTAGAATAGCTGCAGATCTCAGTGCTTATCATATGTTGGCTATTTGTTTGCATTAGACACTTTTTGAGTTTTAGTTAGCACGTGTCACCCAGATTCCCAGTTTATTCATATCAAGTGATATTAAAGGTGCATGATGAAAGTTACTGTGTAATATTCTGGACAATGTGACAACCTTTTAACAGGCTAAAACTGTACAGAATGAAGACGTATTGTGGCGATTCAAAATGTGGTTGTTGATTTTCCGAGTGGGACGTGAAGGCAGCACAGTTCCCAAGGAGAAACCCACACAGGAACGAGGTCGTGTATCCGGGATCCTCCGGTAAAAACCCCCCTCAAAACAGCACGAGGGGAGGGCGCACGGTGAGTGGAGGAGCGACCGGCGCGTGGTTTCATGGCAGTGCGGTTCCGGGTCCAGCAGCTGGTGCTCGCCTCGGATCCCGGTCTGTGCTACTAATAACTGAGGAGCTGCCAGGAGGGTTCAACCTGCTATCTGGATCAGAAACGCGGCATCGCCGCCTCTGAGATGTGATGATGGAGGTGGCGGCGGCGGCGCCCTGAAAGTGACCCCGAGTGAGTAGCCTGCACGAAACCACAGACACCGGTGATGTTTTTGAGCTTCAAATCAGAAAAGAAGTGAGTGATGTGTGACTGATGCAGCAGAGCCAGGGTCTCTGCTTCATCCAGTCAACGCTGTGAGTCACCTGAAGTGTGTGTGTGTATGTGTGTGTGTGAGATCACTCTACACTCCTCATAAAGCTGTAAATGCTCTTTTTACTCAGGGAACTTAAAGTTCTTGTTTTGTCTCACAGAAGATCAAATACTGCGTAGACATTGTCCACCATTGTGTCTTAAATATTGAAATTTTAAAGACTGAATGCATTTTTTTTAATTATTGAAGCTCAGGAATGAACTTCCACTCAACTTTTAAGCCGGCAGTGAAAATAAGTCTTTTAAAGTGAGGAGGAGGATGTAAAACCTGAGACACTGACAGTGCCGCCTGTACAAGTGACAGCTCTAGAGATAAACTGACAGTGGTGTGAAGACGACTCTCTCTGACTTCCACATATTTAGTCTTAGATCATCCAAACATCTCCTCCTTTTTTTTCCTATTAAATTAATTCTGATCCACTAATGAAGCAAATTAGATCTGGTCTTAATTTGGGGTGGGGTGGGGTGGGGTGGGGGTCTGTTGTGCAGAGCTCAGGCTGCAGCACAAATGATGCTCCTGCACCAAAGAACTTAATGTCATTACCTGAATCAAAAGAAGGAAACAGCTGCCGGGCCGAGATGTCCTCACCTTCAGGAGGTCCCCTGACAGACGACACCCTGTCCTCAGTGTGGGTCGCTCCTATAGACTCAGGCTTTGTCTTGGCTTTTTTTTTTAATGTGTAGGAATCTCTCGGGCGAAACCAGCTGAAGGGATTTTTTTGACAGTCTGTGTGATTGATACCCAAGATGGGAGAGCGTAACACCACGCTGCATTAGGACGATGACTGTATTTGTCTTCATTCTCTGTTCCCTCTGTGTGTGATGCCATTTAGTAAATGAAATAGTGTGGCAGTGCAGTTATTCCTTATTTCCCTGGGGGAGTCCCTGGAGTCTCTGGGACACTCATGGGAGTCCTTTTAGTCGCAACATTTTGGGCCTGAGAAAGCAGGTGCATCCAAAGCCGTGACTGTAAATGCCTCTAGGGCTGATGGGAAAAGCTGGCTGATTTCCAGATGATGTTAATGAATACAGTGAAACTGTTATTTGCGCTTGCAGCGATTTTGTTGTTTTCATAGAAATGGAAAATCGTGTATAATGATGGACCTCAGGCTCGCTTCACATGAATAGTTAATGAAAACTGACTTAGTCGGAGTGAAGCGGTCACATGACTGGAAAACCATTTAAAAAGTCATGGCGGCGCTCTCACGAAGGCACACGACACGTATTACAGCTCGGAGTGCACACACGTTTGATGTGTCTGGTTTGAAAAGCAGAAATGATTGGCTCAAATTCTTGAGTCATGGATTAGTTTTGCTTGGAAACACTAATTGTGAGTGACTTTTCCTTGCTCTTCTCCAGCATGTGTGGAGGAGTTAAACCACGGCCTGTTCTAGTGTGGTAATTGTACACGAACCAATCAGTGCCTGGGGTTCAACAGGCGACTGTTACCACATACATACAGCTATCAGGGATGTTTGGGGTGTTACAACATTAGCTTTGTCAGCTGCATGGTGTAAACGATCTAATCTTAAGGTTTGTGGTTGCAACGTGTTTTGATTTGGTGACTTATCTGAGTTGAAAGATGTGATGCATGTCTGATGTTTGCAGAAATGCCTCTTCATCAGATGTGCGTTACATCATCTAGCTCTCGGGGGGCGTTTTCTCTCACTTTTGTGACAGACAAGTGTTTAACACGCTGTATTGCCTCACAGATTTCCCTGCACACTCAGCTTCTCTGCTGCTCCCTACCTGAGCTTTACATGGATTTAATCAGTGAGGTGAGGTGGTAAAAGGTCAAGCTAGTCGACCTACAGACTCCTACAGCTTCCTCACACACACACACACACACACACACACACACACATATGCATATGAGCTAAACACATAGTCAATAAGACTGGATTTAATGAGACAGGTCGATCCGTCAGGCTAAGCCAGCAGAAATACACAGGAGGTATGCTAAGGGGCCCCGGGGCCCTTCCTCTGCTAATGTATCCACTTGAGACAGTCGGCGTAACGTACTGGTTTTGTTTTTGGAGGCTGATCAGCTTGGCTGGACAGAGTATAATTACCTTCCATTAACTTATTGGCAGAGTTCAGGTGTTTTTTTAGTCCATTGACTTCCAATTACTTAGATGCTCAGTAATAGTCATTATTATACTGTGGTCATTAGAGGATTAAGCTTATATGTTATGGGCTGCTTTTTGCACAGCACTAGGAAATTAAAATAGATCACAGTGCAGATTTATTATTATTATTACTGTAGTATGGATTGCATAGATTTTAATTCTTGTTCTTGTAGCTCATAATGTGTTCTTGTTCAGCGC